>JAIOJX010000025.1:135534550-136788300 GCA_022376925.1 Tragulus kanchil
AGTATATTTACTATCTGGCTTTTAACAGTTTGCTGACGCCTCTGGATTCGAGAGGAAAAAAATCTTTAGCAATGGAATTCCAGGCATAAATGAGGGGTGGGGGAATTTTGTGGTATGAGGCTTAAGCCAGCACTGTTTAACAACAAGAAAAGAGGGGCTTCCCTGGCGGTCCAGTGGTTAGGACTCTGTGCTTCCACTGCAGGGGACAAAGGTTCAATTCTTGGTGAGGGAGCTAAGATACCATATGCTGTCCAGTGTGACTATAAACATAAGTAAATGAAAACAAAAATCGATACAAAGAGAAGCCCTTGAAAACTTGGGGCTGAACAACTCGTCCACGGGAAATGGATGTGCTGTTGATGAATTTCTGTCACTGAAGGAAGCATAGAATCTTGATTATCCTAGATTCTGTTGAAAAGAAAACACTTGGTGTTTCTGTTAATACTTCCTTACCTGGCACCAAGTACTGCCCAAAGCACTTTCCATGCATTTTATCCCCCTTAATCCTCACAACTCCAAGAGGAAAATGTAGTTCCCAGCCCCAGTTTACAGACAGATAAGACCAATCTTACAGATCGAACTGGTCCAGGACACACAGGAAGTTAGAGGAAGAACCTGGGCTCAGATTCAAGACTGTCACCTGGCATGTCACCACCAGCCTATGTTTTTTTGCTTTCCAGTTCTGACAAAGGTAGTGGGTAGTGCAAAAGATTTTCCTTCCACAGCCCACTGGAAGGTTTTTGAATCTTGACTGTGCTTGCCCATGCTTCCTGCCCTTCTGGTTCCCATCCTCGGGCCCGCCCTTCTTTTCCAGCCTACTTCCTCTCCTACCCTTGGTCCTGGCATGGGGGTGGAGGGAGGCCCAGGCAGCGTGGTCACTTAACCGTACTACAAAACCGTGTAATAGATCCCAGTCCTTCAGGAAGCTTGACAAACCGGAAGATGTGTTTAGATTTCTAAACTCGGAGACAGTTCGGTGCAAAGAGGATCAGGCTGTGTCTTCCAGATGATCACAAATGTTTTTCCTCTTCTGTGGACTCTAGGGTTGCAGCTGCCACTGGAATACAGCTGTTTACAGAATCTGTGCGGGACAGTATGTGGGGAATCTCAGAGCTGTGGGCCTGCTCCTTCCTCCCTGAGGAGGGAGAGCAGCCAGGCCTGCAAGTTTCCGGTGCCCATTTAGTTTGAGAAGAATTTGCTGAAGAGTTGCAGAGGGTACAAAGCTCCCACCCTGCACAATGCCAGCCTGGATGTAGTGTGCCAGTGGGTATGTATGAGTTTCTCGTGGCTGCCATAACAAATTACCATGAGCCAGAGTGGCTAAAACAACAGAAGTATTCTTTTGTGGTTCTGGAGAGAAACACAGAAGCCCCAAATTAAGGTGTGAGCAGGGCTACACTCTCTCTGGAGGCTCCACAGAATAGTCAGTTCTCTGCCCCTTCCAGCCTCAGGTGGCTGACAGCTTTCCTTGATTCCTGGTTGCCTCATTCCAGTCTCTGTCTCAGTGGTCACATCACTTCCTCTTCTGCCTTCTCTTTTGTGTATCTCTCCCTTTTTTTTTTTTTTTTTTCATTTTTTGTGTGTGTGTGGAGGGGCGGCAGGTTGGGGAGGGAGGGGGCGGGGGGGCAACTTCTATTGGTCTTTCATTTATTTTCATCCATCTTTGTTCTTTGGTCTGTGTGGGCCTCCCATCGTAGAGGCCACTTGTCGCAGGGCACCGGCTCTGGGCGCATGCGCTCCAGAACTCTGGCCCGGTAATTGGACACATCGGTCCAGCCGCCTCGCGGCACATGGGATCTTCCCAGGCCAGGGATCAAACTGGCGCCCCTTGCACTGCAAGGCGGTGTCCTTACCCACTGGACCACCAGGGAAGCCCCTTTTGTGTATCTCTTACATGGACACTTGGCATTGGGCTAAAGATCTATCCAGGTAATCCAGGATAATCTCCTCATTTTGGTAATTCAGGATAAACTCCTCGTTTTAAGATTCTTAACTTCGTTACAACTACAAAGACTTCTTTTTCTAAATAAGGTAACATTCACAGGTTCTGGAGATTAGGATATGAACGTATCTTTTTTTAGGGTGGGCAGCGTCCACCATTGAGCCCACTTCAGGTGTGTACTAGTATGAGAAAAGAGAAAGAGAGAGAGGTGAGGGCATGGAAGAAACCGGTTGCCTACCCAGGGGTCTCAGCTTCCAGCCAGCTCCAGCCCTTAATCCTATGTTTTTAAGTCATGGGAAAATGTATCATTTCCAGTTCACGATTAGTAGTATCATACACACAGTACTCAGACAGTGTAGGTGTTTATGTTTACCATGTAATGAGAGTTAAGAGATAGACATCTTAAGACTACTATGCCGCTCTATCTTTGTCCTTGTCTCTCCATTCAGCCTCAGCTCAAGATTTCCATCCTTAGATCACTCTGTGGTTCAGCCAGGTTGCTGAACACACAGCCATCACATCTACATTTTAGGCAAGAAGGAGGAGGAAGATTAGGAAGGGCAAAGAGGCGTGTGCTCTCCGAGTCAGCTCACTTAAAGAGCTTCATAGAGGGTCCACCTAGCTTACATCTCACCGGTCAGAACAGGGTGGGCTGTAGCTGCAAGGGAAGCAAGGAAAAAAGGTGTGTGTGTGTGTGTGTGTGTGTGTGTGTGTGTGTGTATGTTTAATCTAGGTACAATACTATGTTGAACCAGAGGGTCAATTACTACGGAAGAAGCGAGACACTGGGGATTAGGTAGGTAACCAGGGCTCTCTGCCACAGGAGTCTTATAGGCCATACAAGTCTTAGCACTTGGGTGGCAGAGGCAGAAAACACTGTCACGTCCTCTAACTTGTAATATTTGATAATAAAAGTAGCTAACATTTGCTGAGGGCTCCCCAGTCTTGGACTTGGTTCCTCTAGATTCAATTAAACGTACAACAACCCTCTGAGATTGATCCTATTATGGTGTCCCCATTTACAGACAAGAAAACTGAGGCTCAGGAACAGCAAGTAATCTGGCAAGGGTCACGTGGCTGGACAGTGGCACAGTCAGGCTTGAACCAGATACACCTGTGGCATAGCCCAGGCTGCTCTGAGACCCTGAGGAGGTTTCCAGTGGCACTGAAGTCGCCTGTAGCACAGTGACTGGGAGCATCACTGAGAGCTACCTTGTCTTACATGCTGCCACATTAACTAGATGTGCAATTCCTACTTGACAACCATCTGTGTCACGTATTGTTCTTCAGTTGCTCAGTCGTGTCCAGCTCTTTGTGACCTCGTGGACTGCAGCCCACAAGGCTTCCCTGTCCTCTCCTGGAATTTGCTTAAACTCATGTCCATTAAGTCAATGATGTGTTACATGTTACTATTCCTTTAAAAATATTTTCTTAATTTTCCACCTACTGCTTAGCCCACAGTCTCCCATATTCATATATAGGACTACATGTGGATTATATTATATAAAGAGGGATGTGTGTGAATGTAAAACACTTGAGCCATTCTGCTGATTGCTGACTGACTGACCTGTAAGGTAGCTGGTGGAGTCCACCAGCCACAACTGACTACAGGCGCATGAAGCTCTGTTCTTTCTCTGTCTGAGCACTCTGTCCACTTTCCCACCTCTGTGCCTTTGTACCTACTGCCTTTTTTTTCCAGGAATACTTCCCTTTCTCTCTCATCCTAAGTTTAAGCTGCTCCCTCTAAGACCCTTGATCAAGCGTCTTTGTATCACGCCATCTCCCTTCTCTGACTATCCGTGCTGACCTTGAGAGCTCTCCTATCCCCTCTCCTCCCATGTCCCTTTCTCTCTCCCCACTCTCATCAGTTCTGAGGACCTTTTTTCAGAACCACCTGCTTGACCTGGAACTGTCTCTTGGGCCCACATCAGTGGTACAGATTTTAAACCACACATTTCCAGAAGGCCAATGGTGTATCTCATGCTTCTTACATCTCCTGAGCCCCCACATCCTTCCATGCCTGCCTCCCTCCACAGCTCATGACATAGTCACAGTGACTTACAGCACTGTGGTTCAGCGAGCTACACGCTCACTGGAAAGCTCTCATGTACTCTCGCATGTTGTGTGCACACATTTGCAGGACAGTCCTGTTTACTTAGCCAAGATACAGAACGAAAGGGAAGGGAAGTGGTCACACCAGGCAGGAGCAGGTGCGGTATGTCTGGATGAGGTTTCTCCTTCGCTCCTGAGTTCTCTTACAGCACACAGCTGCCGACAGCACTCTGCAGATGGCGCTCTGCCAGAGTCCAGAGACAGGCCCAGGCCTTGCTCAGCCACTGTCAGCCTAGGGGTCACCCCTCCCCAGGAAGAACTTAAACTAACAACCCATGTACTTGCCTTTGCAGGGCTGCTCACAAGTATCAAGAGAAGGGAACGGCAATCCACTCTAGTATTCTCACCTGGAAAGTCCCATGGACAGAGGAGCATGGTGGGCTACAGTTCATGGGTTTGCAAAGAGTCGGACATAACTGAGAGACTCAGCACTCAAAAGCATCAAGCTCCCCTTGATCTGACCTGGACTCAGCACCAGTAAAACCATATCATCATCTTGGAGGAGCCAGGAAATGCCAGTTGGACAGCATCTCTGCCACAACTCTCAGCATTCCTGATGGGCAAGTGCCCCAAACTGGCCTGGGTGGATGAGATTTCTGAATCTGACTGTCAGCTAGAGAAAGGGCTCTGTCCATACGGAACTCAAGGTGTCTTAGGAAGGACATGAGGCCACGGGCAGAGCAGGGCCAAGCACGCTGTGCGCCCTTCTGGTTTTTCTGATGATGCCCAAGGGAGGGGAAGCTTTGCACCCACTGGGGTTTCACTGCCTCTCCCTACCTTTGCTTTCTGCTCAGAGAGTCTGAACTGGCTTCACCAACCAGTATCGGGAGGCGTAGGCTCTCCATTGTGAACCCATACACAGATCCCCTTAATTCATACCAGCGTCAGCTGCATTGCAAGTGACTGTACTTAATAGATCAGGGGGACAACTCCAGGTCTCACCCCATTCAATCTTATCCAGGATAAGATGAGGGCTTCTGTGAAGCTGAAGTAGTCCTTGACATGTTTCCTGATCTTCTGAATGCTCCTGGTGACTCAGCTAGAACCAGTTAAATCAAGGTTGGTTGTGGACAGGATGGAACTCCATGAATTAGATGTACAGTCATAGTCTGCCCATGGGATAAGCGCCCAGTAGGTGAGTCAATGCCCTTTCACCAGACATGACAATGTAGGGTGCACATCTAGGTTCCAGACCTCAGGAGCACCCAAGGCTCCTTCCTCTTCTTCATATGCCCCCCAAGTCCCATACTGTGGTATGACTTCTTATAGACTATGCTCTGAAGAAGGCATCCCTCTCTTCCCACCCCATCACCCCACCACTCCAGGTGAGGCATTACCTGCTCACACCTGGATGGATGAAGAAGTTGGAGGCAACAGTGCAGTTCAACTTCACTCTACCTTAAAATCCCTGTCTGTACCTTCTCCCCCCATCTTTATCTCATCCTCCTCTTTGTTTTGCCCCCAATTTATCCCCTCTCTTTCACTCAAGTACACAAGTCTTACTTGTAGCTCACTGGAAGTTTGTACATAGGCACACATCTGAACTACCCCCACCCAGTCAAGATATGGAACATCCCCACCCCCACTGGCTCCTCTGTGGCCCCTCCCAGCTAGTATCTACTTCAAGGGTAACCACTATCCTGATCTTTGTCCACCAGAGACTGGGCTGTGCTTAGTTGCTCAGTCATGTCCGACTCCTTGTGACCCCATGGACTGCAGGCTCCTCTGTCCATGTGGATTCTCCAGATAAGAATACTGGAGTGGGTAGCCGTTCCCTTCTCCAGGGAATTGAACCCTGGTCTCCCACATTGCAGGCAGGTTCTTTGCCAGTTGAGCTACCAGGGAAGCCCCCACCATAGACAGTTATGCCTAATTTTGAGCTTCATATAAATTCAGTCACATGATAGGAACTCTTTGAGCTCTGTACTATTTCAGTTTTGTGCTTCTCAAATTCAGAATCTGTGTCTGTGAGATGCATCTGTGTTGCTCATAAAAGGCCCTATTTTATTTTTCCTTTGCTGTGTAACATTCCATCGTAGGAATGAATATGCTGCAATTTCTTTAACCACTCCCCCATAGCATTTGAGTTTCCAGGTTGGAGCTATTTCAAATACAGCTGCTGTGAACATATTTGTCCAAGTGTTTGATCATTCCTCATGTCCTTCCCCATCAAGCCTCTCCTCAGGTTTCTAATTTATTCCCTTCCCCCCGGTTCTTTACCTCAGCCTGCACATGTGACCAGAACTCTGAACACTTCAACGTAAAAGAAAGGGGGAACAGCAAAAGAAACTACAAAAAGGCTGAACAGACAACCCATAGAATGGGAGAAAATCATAGCAAATGAGACAACAGACAAAGAATTAATCTCCAAAATCTACAAGCAACTCAGACAACTCAGCACTGGAAAAATGAACAACCCAATCAAAAAATGGGAAAAGGACCTAAACAGACACCTCTCCAAAGACGACATACAGATGGCCCCGAAACACATGAAATGATGCTTAACTTCACTTATAATTAGAGAAATGCAAATCAAAACTACAGTGAGATATCACCTCATACCCGTCAGAATGGCCATCATCCACAAATCGACAGACAATAAATGCTGGAGAGGCTGTGGAGAAAAGGGAACACTCCTGCATTGCTGGTGGGAATGTCAATTGATACAGCCTCTATGGAAGACATTCTGGAGATTTCTGAAAAAACTAAAAATAAAAGCACCATTGACCCAGCAATCCCACTCTTAGGCTTATACCCTGATGAAATTAAATCTGAAAGAAGCACCTGTACCCCAATGTTCATTGCAGCTGTCTATACAATAGCTAGAACATGGAAGCAACCTAGATGCCCATCGACGAACGAATGGATACAAAAGCTCTGGGACATATATACAATGGAATACTACACAGCTGTAAAGAGAAATGCAGAAGAATCAGTCCTAATGAAGTGGCTGACTTTAGAACCTATCATAAAAAGTGCAGTCAGTCAAAAAGAGAAGGACAAGTACAGTATACTAAAACATATATATGGAATCTAGTAGGATAGTGATGATAGCACATGCAGTGAAGCGATGGAGAAACAGACATGGACAGTGGACATATGGACATTGTGGGGAAGGAACAGTGGGTGGGAGGTGTAAAGGAAGTAGTATGAAGGCCTGTACTATCATATGTGAAGAAAATAGCTATAGTCACTGCTCTGTAAGAAAAGGAGATCCTTCAGGGGTGCTGTGTGATGGTTCGGAGGGGTGGGATGGGGGGGAGGATATACATATGATTAATCTGGGAACATACATATCTGTAAACAACAAAACTCTGTAAAAGTTAAAAGTAAAATAAAAGTTTTTTTTAAAAAAAATAAAAGAAAGGGGAAAAAGGAAACAACTTTAAAAAATTCTTCTTCCTTTCAGAGATGACCTGTTCACTACTCTTCCCATCTCCTTCCTCTGTTCCCCACAGTTTCCCCTGGATGCACGTCTGCCCCCTGTTACCTTCATGCCTGCAGTTTCCAGTCAGGGCACAATGCCTTATGCGTAGTCCTGATTTTCCTCCGTATCCCAGCCCCACTTCCCCTCCAGCTCTGGAAAGCAGGCGTGTATTCTCTCCAGGAGCTCATGATAAAATGGCAACTAGGAGGGGCTTCCTTGGTGGTCCAGTGGGTAAAGAGTCCACCTTGCAGTTCAAGGGGCACCAGTTCGATCCTTGGCCAGAGAAAATTCCATGTGCCATGGAGCAGCTGGACTGGTGTGTCCAATTATGAGCCAGCACTCAGGAGCACATGCGCCCAGAGCCAGTGCTCTGCAATGAAAGGTCACTGAAATGGGAGGCCCACACATGCCAAGGAATAAAGATTGATGAGAAATAAATGATGACTTAGAGGCAAAAAATAAATCAATAAATTTTTAAAAAATGGGCACCTAGGATGCTCTGTGTCCTCCCATCTCCCTGTTTGCAAACCCAATTCTGCCCTTCCAGACCAACGTCTAATATCATTAATATTCCATTTCCTCAGCTGAGAATAATCACTACTGCCTCACCGTTTCTCATTTGAGCTTTGTTTGATGGCATTTACCACCATCTGCCTCGCACTACTGCTACTTGGGAATACATCCCATTACCTGCCTGGGTCTCGTATCTTTGGATGTATGACCTGTATCTGAGTCATCTCTGATTTGTCCCAACACCGAGCACCGTGGCTGACACTGATAAGGCTTATTAATAAATGAACAATATAGTTAATTTATACCTGTCCATGGGATTTTCCAGGCAAGAATACTGGAGTGAGTAGCCATTCCCTTCTCCAAGGGAGCTTCCTAACCCAGGGATGGCACCTGGGCCTCCCATATTGTGGGAAAATTCTTTACTGTCTGAGCCACAGGGAAGCCCATTCGTTTATTATTTATCATTAATAAATTATTGTGTGGTTTATTATTAAATTGCTACCTATACCTGCATTATGAAGATCCTATCTCTAAAACACATCTGAAAAGTTTAAAATCTTTAAATTTTAAAGAACAAGATGAGGAAACCTATTGTGTGTGTGTGTGTGGCTGTCAAAAATTCTCAGTCTAGGGTGGCCTTGAGTTGGAACACAGATGAGTGCCTGAATGTGCGGGGGGCCATGGAGGCCATTCAGGCCATGTGAGGGCAGGCTGTTCTTGAACATTTAGGTGGTTTCAAAGATTCTTTTGTCCTGAGTCAACCTCAGTGAGGACAGGAATACTCCGAAACAAGTAGAAGAGAGAAAGGCTTGTAGGCATTGAACAGACCCCCAGTGGCTGAGTGGAGCTAACTCATTCTTGCAAAATTTCTCTGTAATGCCTCACAGTATATATTTTTATCCCAATATTTTCACTACTTGATGACAGCTGGTTTTTCTGTTTGATTTCTGACTGTGTGCACCAGGGTGTGATAGAAGGAAACGACTTTATTCTCCAGTTTTCCCTTCATCTTGAAATGCAACCAATCTAACTAAACTCATGTTTACCAAAAGTTAGGTGGGTATGACATCACTCTTGGATGCCAAACACTCAAGTTTTTCACCGTAGAGTAAGTCTGTAAGACTCTGCCCAGTGGCCAGAGCAATGATGCCCTGTTGGGGAACACGGCCTTCTTTGTAACATTCGTGCCAGACATTTTTGTTCCCTCCCTGGGCTGTCCTTAAAAGATGGGCTGTGAAACTACCCTCTCCTTTCCAAGGAGTACTATCAAAAGGTTAGCATTCTCAGCTGTCCAGGACTAACATTTCAGAAGAAATGCTAGTTCAATAACCTCTTAGTGTCACATTTTAGTCCAGAAATATTATTTATCTAGTAACCTGAATATCAACCTTGATTTTCAGCCTCAAGGGGGAAAAGAGCAGATGGCAAAACTTGCTTGGGAAGCAGTCTCCATGATGAGTCTTGTAATTATGAATTACTGACATTTTCTGGTAAGAAAACAAATGATCGAGTTTTTGAAAATACACAGGTCTTATTTTTTTAGAATACTTTTAGGCTCATAGAAAAGTTTAGTGGAAAATACAAATTACTGTATACCCCACCCTCCACATATACCCCCACTATCAACATCTGCCATTAGTTGCACGTTTGTTACAACTGATGAATCACTGTGACCCATTATAATCACCACAAATGCATATTTTAAATTAGGGTTGCCTCTTGATGTACACTGTATGTGTGCATGCTCAGTTTCTTCCGTCATGACCACCTCTTTGCCATCCTATGGACTATAGCCCACCAGGCTCCTCTGTCCATGGGCATTCTCCAGGCAAGAATACTGGAGTGGGTTGCCGTTTCCTTCTCCAGTTGGGAATCTTCCTAACTGTGGGATTGAACCCATATCTCTTAGATCTTCTGCACTGGCAGACGGGTCCCTTACCATTGGCACCACTGCCACTGTCGTCTCATATAGAGCACTTTTACTGTCCTAAAACTTCTCTGCATTCTATTTATTCACCCCACCCTCCTCAGTTCCTGGTAATCCCTGGTCTTTTTGCTGTCTCCATAGTTTTGCGTTTCCAGAATGTCATATACTTCAAATTACATAGCATGTAGCCTTTTTAGACTGCCTTCTTTCACTTAGTACTACACATTAAAGGCTCTTTCGTGTCTTTTTTTTTTAGTTTGATAGCTCATTTCTTTTTAGCACTAATATATCATCATCTGGTTATAGCACTGTTTATCTGTTTATCCATCCACCTACTAAAGGATGTGTTGGTTTCTTCAAAATAGTAGCAATTAGGACTAACGCCACTATAAAAATGTGCATCCAGGTTTTTGTGTAGACAAGTTTTCAATTTGGTAAATGAAGATGATTATGAAACAAACTTGACAGCCACCATTTCTGAGTCCCACCACAGGCACAAAACTTCACTGCCACTTGAGAGATTATATACTCTGCAGAGGATTATTCTGAGTGCTGTAGGCGAGGTTACAGAGAGGAGTAGGTGTTTCTGCTCTTATTTCATGGTATGAAAGTGAACGTCAGGCTTTGCGTAGTGGCAGTATCGTAGCCAATGAGGTTTATCCAAGGTGCGATTATTGCTAATTGAATAAAAAAAAAAAAGAAAAAAAGTGAACGTCAACATGCAAACTCAGTCAGGAACATGACAGCACGTAATATGTGCTAAGAGAGAAATTCTACAATGGAGAACCATGTGGTGATAATGGAGAACCTGCCTGCCAATGCAGGAGACTTAAACGATGCAGATTTGATCTCTGGGCCTGGAAGATCCCCTAGAGAAAGACATGGCTACCCACTCCAGTACTCTTGCCTGGAGAATCCCATGGACAGAGGAGCCCGGTGGGCTACACACAGTCCATGGAGTCACAAAGTCAGACATCACTGACGCAATTTAGCAGGCAAGCATAACAAGAGAGAAAGAAGGAAAGGAGAAAGTCAGTATTAGCATTCACATTTACACTGTAGAGCAAGTACCGCTGCCATTACATCTCCCACCTTTTCAGGTTCTTTCCCCTCAACTCCTGTGGGGATACAATGTATTCTTTTTAATGATAAAATTAATACAATAATATCACACAATGCTTGAAAAACAGTTTTCTAAAAGCACCCATAAGTCTATCACTTTAATAATAACTTTTCTAATCTCTGCTAATTCCTTTTTCTCTTTCACACATACATATGTCTCATAGTACACTTCTAATATTTAATCTTTATTTCTGTCTCACTCCAACAATTATTATAAGTTAGAGATACATAAAATTTTGTATCTCACACTATCTCTTCATGTACGGGCATAAGCATTTTTCAGCACTAAGAGATTCCTCAGGACCATCACCTTTAATGAGTGTATAATATTTCATTAAATGAATGGATTGTAATTTGCTTAACTGTTGCTCTGTTTTGGGCTATTTGACTATTTTAATTTTTATCATAGATAAAAATATGATAAATATCCTCAAAAATGCAGCTTTTTATGTTTTGGCCCATTTTCCTAGGATGGACTCTTAGAAGTGAGTTTCTTGGTATGAATATTTTTATTGACTTTATACAGTCAGCCCTCCTATCCATAGACTTCATATCCAAGGATTCAACCAACTGAAGAACTGAAATATTTGGAAAAAAATAAGAAAGTTCCAGAAAGCAAAACTTGAACTTCCTGTACTGTGGCATATATTTACACAGAATATAGATTATCCTTAGTCATCTAGCAATAATTCAAAGTATACAAGAGAACATGCATAGGTTGGATGCAAATACTACATACACCATTTTATATAAGGAACTTGAACATCCCTGAATTTTGGTATCTATGGGGTCCTTACAAACAACAAGTACCCATGGGTACTGAGGGATGGCTATATTTATTTTCAAATTGCCTTCTAGAAAGTGTTGTACTAATTTACAGTGCCAAGAACAAAGTGTAACAAAGATACTATTACTGTATCCTCTTCTAGATTATTTATACTATCCTTAAGAAAGATTGAACTTATTGGGTTTAAAAAAAATTTTGACCTCTTTTACTGGTTTTTTATTTATTTTCATCCATCTTTTATTCTTTGGCCTGTGTGGGCCTCTTGTTGCAGAGCACCGGCTCTGGGCACATATGCTCCAGAGCGCTGGCTTCTAATTGGACACACTGGTCCAGCCATGGCACATGGGATCCTCCCAGGCCAGGGATCGAACTGGTGCCCCCTGCACTGCAAGGTGGCCTCTACCCACTGGACCACCAGGGGAAATCCCCTTATTGGTATTTTATTTTACTTATTACTATGAAGTTAACAGAGAAGGAAATGGTAACCCACTCCAGTATTCTTGCCTGGAAAATTCCATGAATGGAGAGGCCTGGAGAGCTACAGTCCATGGGGATATATATATATGGCTTTCCTGATGGCTCAGTGGTAAAGAATCTGCCTATAATGCAGGAGACATGGGTTCAATTCCTGGGTTGGAAGATCCCCTGGAGAAGGGCATGGCAACCCACTCCAGTATTCTTGCCTGGAGAACTCCATGAACAGAGAAGCCTGGCAGGCTGTAGTTCATGGGGTCACATAGAAATGCACATGACTGAAATGACCATGCAGCAGCAGCAAAGTTAAACTTTTCTCTATTTTATTATTTACTCCTATTATCAATTATGTTAATTTTCTGTTTGGATTATCTTTTTTAACTATTGATTTATTTCTTGCTTGTGTTTATAACATACTTAGTAAAGGGATCAGTCCTTTGTAATGTAATCCCTAACCCAATTTATTCATTAACAAATATTTATTGAGTACCACTTTGTATTAGGCAATAGTTAGATACTGTGGATACATCAGTGAACAAAAAAGATAAAAACTATTCCTGTCCTACTTACTTGGTGGTCCCGTGGTTAGGACTTCATGCTTGCAGGGGCCCAGGTTTGCAAGGACTACATACACCATTTTATATAAGGAACTTGAACATCCCTGAATTTTGGTATCTATGGGGTCCTTACAAACAACAAGTACCCATGGGTACTGAGGGATGGCTATATTTATTTTCAAATTGCCTTCTAGAAAGTGTTGTACTAATTTACAGTGCCAAGAACAAAGTGTAACAAAGATACTATTACTGTATCCTCTTCTAGATTATTTATACTATCCTTAAGAAAGATTGAACTTATTGGGTTTAAAAAAAATTTTGACCTCTTTTACTGGTTTTTTATTTATTTTCATCCATCTTTATTCTTTGGCCTGCTTGGGCCTCCCATCACAGTGGCCTCTCTTGTTGCAGAGCACTAGCTCTGGGTGCATGAGCCCCAGAGCGCTGACTTCTAATTGGACACACCGGTCCAGTTGCTCCAAGGCACGTGGGATCCTCCCAGGCCAGGGATCGAATCGGTGCCCCTTGCACTGCAAGGCAGACTCTTTACCCACTGGACCACCAGGGAAGTCCCCTTATTGGTATTTTAATTTACTTATTACTATGAAGTTAACAGAGAAGGAAATGGTAACCCACTCCAGTATTCTTGCCTGGAAAATTCCATGAATGGAGAGGCCTGGAGAGCTACAGTCCATGGGGATATATATATATGGCTTTCCTGATGGCTCAGTGGTAAAGAATCTGCCTATAATGCAGGAGACATGGGTTCAATTCCTGGGTTGGAAGATCCCCTGGAGAAGGGCATGGCAACCCACTCCAGTATTCTTGCCTGGAGAACTCCATGAACAGAGAAGCCTGGCAGGCTGTAGTTCATGGGGTCACATAGAAATGCACATGACTGAAATGACCATGCAGCAGCAGCAAAGTTAAACTTTTCTCTATTTTATTATTTACTCCTATTATCAATTATGTTAATTTTCTGTTTGGATTATCTTTTTTAACTATTGATTTATTTCTTGCTTGTGTTTATAACATACTTAGTAAAGGGATCAGTCCTTTGTAATGTAATCCCTAACCCAATTTATTCATTAACAAATATTTATTGAGTACCACTTTGTATTAGGCAATAGTTAGATACTGTGGATACATCAGTGAACAAAAAAGATAAAAACTATTCCTGTCCTACTTACTTGGTGGTCCCGTGGTTAGGACTTCATGCTTCCAATGCAGGGGGCCCAGGTTTGATCCCTGGTCAAGGAGCTAAGATCCCACGTGCCTCTTGACATGACCAAATAAAACTTAAAAAAAAAATTGTTTAATCATTCCTGTCATCATACTTCATCTCTCCATTTGAACAGTAATTGTAGGTTTATTGGTATTACTCCTCCAAATATACTAGAGGTTAGAGGTGAGATTATAGTTGATTTATTTTGATTTCTCTATTGCCTTTCATCACATGCGTGGCACACAGAAGATGCTCAAAGCTGGTTTGTGCACTGTGAGAGAGGACTCTAAGGCAAAATGTTCAAATTGTGTTTCCAGCTCTTGATATCTTGATACATTTTAACTTAACACTTGGTATCCACTGTAATGAAAACTGGCTTCTCTTCTGTCATCAGCCTAGAATCAGGCTAACTCCATGATTATCCTCCATAGCTGACCACCAGAATTACCTGGAAAGTTTTAAAAATAGAAACAAAACAAGCCACCTCATTCATAGTACCCACTCCCAGCTCAACTAAGTCAAAATCTCCCATATTTTTTAAAGCTCCACCAGGACTTTCATGTGCAGCAAGGTTTGAAAATTGTAGGAGAGGCTGAGGTGTTTGAAGGAAGCTCCCATGAAAGGAACTGGAAGATATTTCTTCTAGGGGACAGGAAACAGGACTGCATGAGTTCTTTCTTTTTTATTTTTACATATTTTTGGGGGTGGGGTGGGGAGGGAGGTGGGCGGGCGGGCCACTTCTGTTGGTCTTTCATTTATCCATTTTCATCCATCTTATTCTTTGGCCTGTGTGGGCCTCCCATCACGGTGGCCTCTGTTGTCGCAGAGCACCGGCTCTGGGCACATGTGCTCCAGAGCTCTGGCTCGGTAATTGGACACATCGGTCCAGCCGCTCCGCGGCACGTGGGATCTTCCCAGGTCAGGGATTGAACCGGCGCCCCTTGCACTGCAAGGCGGTGTCCTTACCCACTGGACCACCAGGGAAGCCCTGCGTGAGTTCTTTGCTTCTCTTTCCCTTTCTTTCTGTATGTAAATAGCATCCATTTATCCAGGCCCATTCCTTACAGAGTGACACCAATGTAGACAGTCCAGAGCTGATATCTGATGGAAAGGATTACTCACCTTAGGGGCTCAGTGTAGCCCTGAAAACAACACTGAAATGGGAGCTCTGTGAGAACAAAGTCTTTGTTCTGCTGACTTTGTGTCTCCAGAGCCTCTCGCTGTAGCCTGAGGATGCGTGTTATAGCACCTAGCCCAGCCTGACACATCCACTCCATTAACCTTCTATGACACCTTCCACAGTCCTCCCAGGAATAACATACTGTGAGTATCCATCCCAGAGAGAGGAGGAAATGCTGTGAGCCCAGGGGGCAGTCACTGGCTAGGACTCCTCTTACGGAAGTCACTCATGGCCATCTGGCATTAGCATGGAGGAGGCAGGGAAGTTCCTACAAGCTGGCAGCAGACGCAAGTGTGGTAGCCCTGCTACCCCAAGGAGGCTGGTCTCACACCAGCTACTGCCAGAAAGGAAACGAGAGCTTTCTGGTCAGCCCTGCTTAATGCAAAGTGGTTTATAATGGGATCTATTTTAAATGGACCATCTGGTATAAATTCACATACTAAAAAGGGATAAATATCAAATCATCTTTCGTCCTCCTCAGAAACATCAAAGCTCCACCAGGACTTTCATGTGCAGCAAGGTTTGAAAATTGTAGGAGAGGCTGAGGTGTTTGAAGGAAGCTCCCATGAAAGGAACTGGAAGATATTTCTTCTAGGGGACAGGAAACAGGACTGCATGAGTTCTTTCTTTTTTATTTTTACATATTTTTGGAGGGTGAGGAGGGGAGGGAGGGGATGGACGGGCCACTTCTGTTGGTCTTTCATTTATCCATTTTCATCCATCTTATTCTTTGGCCTGTGTGGGCCTCCCATCACGGTGGCCTCTGTTGTCGCAGAGCACCGGCTCTGGGCACATGTGCTCCAGAGCTCTGGCTCGGTAATTGGACACATCGGTCCAGCCGCTCCGCGGCACGTGGGATCTTCCCAGGTCAGGGATTGAACCGGCGCCCCTTGCACTGCAAGGCGGTGTCCTTACCCACTGGACCACCAGGGAAGCCCTGCGTGAGTTCTTTGCTTCTCTTTCCCTTTCTTTCTGTATGTAAATAGCATCCATTTATCCAGGCCCATTCCTTACAGAGTGACACCAATGTAGACAGTCCAGAGCTGATATCTGATGGAAAGGATTACTCACCTTAGGGGCTCAGTGTAGCCCTGAAAACAACACTGAAATGGGAGCTCTGTGAGAACAAAGTCTTTGTTCTGCTGACTTTGTGTCTCCAGAGCCTCTCGCTGTAGCCTGAGGATGCGTGTTATAGCACCTAGCCCAGCCTGACACATCCACTCCATTAACCTTCTATGACACCTTCCACAGTCCTCCCAGGAATAACATACTGTGAGTATCCATCCCAGAGAGAGGAGGAAATGCTGTGAGCCCAGGGGGCAGTCACTGGCTAGGACTCCTCTTACGGAAGTCACTCATGGCCATCTGGCATTAGCATGGAGGAGGCAGGGAAGTTCCTACAAGCTGGCAGCAGACGCAAGTGTGGTAGCCCTGCTACCCCAAGGAGGCTGGTCTCACACCAGCTACTGCCAGAAAGGAAACGAGAGCTTTCTGGTCAGCCCTGCTTAATGCAAAGTGGTTTATAATGGGATCTATTTTAAATGGACCATCTGGTATAAATTCACATACTAAAAAGGGATAAATATCAAATCATCTTTCGTCCTCCTCAGAAACATCAAAGTCTTAGTTGTAGCCTTTTCTTCCACCCCTAGATAATGAAAATACCAAAGCAAACTTCTTTTGTTCTCCTTCCTCAGAAATATTCAGACCAGAAGGCCTCGTTATGAATTTGGGGAGAAAAGTTATTTTTATGATACCTGGAAATACTATTTTTTTCTAAGTCATTCTGTTTTCTTGTAAATTGGGACCACTTGCTTAGTTAACACACACTGGAAATTAAATCTGATAACTGTAATATGCAAAGGACAAGCTCTTTGGAATTCTCTGGTATGTGTGCTTAGGGTGAGTTGTCTGCAGCCTGTTTTTCTACCATGTAGTAAACAGGAAATACCTCTTAAAGTTTTTGAAAAACTCAACTTTGAAAAAAAAAAAAAAAGACAGCATAGGGATGCATTAGGAAATCAAGAGGTTATTTTGTTGTTCGAGCTCCATAAAGAGACATTTGCCACCATCGGGGTATTTCCCCAGGGGAATCATCTCTTAAAATCAAGAAGAAATTCAGCTCTTGAAGAGACCGAGAGAGAAGTCAGATGGCATTTCTTTCTATTTCAGAAATACCAGAGTCCTTTCCAGTTTGACCAACAGCCTTGCCCAAAACACTGAGGTTACATCTCAGTTTCTCCAGGGGAAGCAGTTGCCCAACCAGTCACTATCCTCTCTGTATTCATTTCAAGTCTTCTATAATCCCTGCAGTGTGGAAGGTCAAATAAAGAGAGTGTCCTTCAGTTCCTGGGCAGACATTATGAGTTGTTTTCCTCTAAATATTCATATTCTGATTGTTTTCAATCACCTACAGTTCGTACAAGAGCATGGGGTCTGTGAGCCCAGGGGCAGTCACTGGCTAGGACTCTTTACGGAAGTCACTCATGGCCATCTGGCATTAGCATGGAGGAGGCAGGGAAGTTCCTACAAGCTGGCAGCAGACGCAAGTGTGGTAGCCCTGCTACCCCAAGGAGGCTGGTCTCACACCAGCTACTGCCAGAAAGGAAACGAGAGCTTTCTGGTCAGCCCTGCTTAATGCAAAGTGGTTTATAATGGGATCTATTTTAAATGGACCATCTGGTATAAATTCACATACTAAAAAGGGATAAATATCAAATCATCTTTCGTCCTCCTCAGAAACATCAAAGTCTTAGTTGTAGCCTTTTCTTCCACCCCTAGATAATGAAAATACCAAAGCAAACTTCTTTTGTTCTCCTTCCTCAGAAATATTCAGACCAGAAGGCCTCGTTATGAATTTGGGGAGAAAAGTTATTTTTATGATACCTGGAAATACTATTTTTCTAAGTCATTCTGTTTTCTTGTAAATTGGGACCACTTGCTTAGTTAACACACACTGGAAATTAAATCTGATAACTGTAATATGCAAAGGACAAGCTCTTTGGAATTCTCTGGTATGTGTGCTTAGGGTGAGTTGTCTGCAGCCTGTTTTTCTACCATGTAGTAAACAGGAAATACCTCTTAAAGTTTTTGAAAAACTCAACTTTGAAAAAAAAAAAAAAAGACAGCATAGGGATGCATTAGGAAATCAAGAGGTTATTTTGTTGTTCGAGCTCCATAAAGAGACATTTGCCACCATCGGGGTATTTCCCCAGGGGAATCATCTCTTAAAATCAAGAAGAAATTCAGCTCTTGAAGAGACCGAGAGAGAAGTCAGATGGCATTTCTTTCTATTTCAGAAATACCAGAGTCCTTTCCAGTTTGACCAACAGCCTTGCCCAAAACACTGAGGTTACATCTCAGTTTCTCCAGGGGAAGCAGTTGCCCAACCAGTCACTATCCTCTCTGTATTCATTTCAAGTCTTCTATAATCCCTGCAGTGTGGAAGGTCAAATAAAGAGAGTGTCCTTCAGTTCCTGGGCAGACATTATGAGTTGTTTTCCTCTAAATATTCATATTCTGATTCACAAGTTTTAGAGGCAAAGGAAGTTCAGCTCTTCCCCTAGCCTGAAAGTATCACGCAGAATTTTAGGCCATTAGACACCACAAGACCTAAATAGACATCTCTCCAAAGAAGCCATGAAGGTGACCAAAAGGTATGTGAAAAGATACTCAACATTACCAATTATTAGAGAAAAGCAAATCAAAACTATACAAAGGTTTCATCTTACACTGGTTGGAATGGTTATCTTCAAGAAATCTGCAAACAGCAATGCTGGAGAGAGTGTGAAAAAACGAAACCCTCCTGGACTGTTGGTGGGAATGTAAATTAGTACAGCAATTATGCAGAAGAGTATGGATAGTCCATTAAAAAAAAAAAAAAAACTAAAAATAAAGCTGTTATATGATCCAGAAATCCCACTCCTGGACATACATCTGGGAAAATCCATAATTTGAAAAGGTACATGTACCCTGGCTTCCCTGGTGACTCAGATGGTAAAGAACCTGCCTGTAATCTAGGAGACTTGGGTTCGATTCCTGGGTCAGGAAGATCCCCTAGAGAAGGAAATGGCAACCTCCTCCAGTATTCTTGCCTGGAGAATCCCATGGTCAGAGGAGCCTGATGGGCTACCATTCATGGGGTTGTAAAGAGTCAGACACAACTGAGCAGCTAATACTTTCACTTTCAGCCCAATGTTCATTGCAGCACTGTTTCAAGAGCCAGGACATGGAAGCAATCTAAACATCCATCCACTGAGGGATGGATAAAGACCAAGTAATATATATATATATATATATATATATACACACACACAATGGAATATTACTCAGTCATTAAAAAAAGAGAACAAAATCATGTCATTTGCTGCACAGGGATAGACCTAGAGATTGTTACACCAGATGAAGTCAGACAGAAAAAGACAAATATATTATATCCCTTATATGTGGAGTTGGGATTGACATGTGCAAGCAACTATATATGAAATAGATAATTAGAACCTCCTGTGTAGCACAGAGAACTCTACTCAGTATTCTACAATGTCTTATATGGGAATAGAGTCTTAAAACGACAGGATATATACTTAGGTATAACTGACTCACTTTGCTGAACAGCAGAAAGTAACACAACCTTGCAGATCAACTATACTCCAATTTAAACTAATTTTTTTTAAAGAAGAACTTTAGGCCATTAGGAAGTACTCCATTACAGTTCAGAATCAGTTCACGTCTTCTAATACATCTCAACTAAATGTCAGGTTTCGCCAATCAAAAGACATTTTAAAGTGGCATTTGGCTGGACCATGATAGGCAGTATTAATAGTGAATAGCTTTACGGAAGGGGCAAGGTTATCTTGGATTTATAGGTCTTGCAAATATTTACGCAAGGTGCTAAAAAGTAGCATCTCTTCTTCTTAAAATTATTGGCCAAAGTGGGCTTAGGCTTTCAGTTTGGAAGTAAATATTGCTGCAACATCCTAAACAGATTCATTAGGCCTGTCAGCAGCAGCCAAATATTTATGTCATCTCCATGGGCTGAAACGGTAATTTAAGGAGACTGTTTTAACCACAGCATTGTAAATGTTTAAGGTAACATCCTGCTTCTTTGAAGCCGTCCCACCTAGCCATATCATCATATTTATAATAAAAAGACAGCTTGTTCAAAGTGATGCATTATTTCCTGCTGTCCAGAGTAAGGCTTCTGTCCTTTTAGCACAGCCAAGTGAAAAAAAAAAGAAGAAGAAGAAATGATTTCTGAGAGATTCTTCTACACGATATCTGGGAATAAGTCACTGGTTATTAGTGTGAGTTGAGAGAGAGAACATGTAACTGTTGTAGCGGCTATAAACACAGGCACACCTCAGAGGCACTGAGGGTTTGGTTCCAAACCACCACAATCAAGAGACTACCAAATGTTTTTTGTTTTTGTCGTGTTAAAAATTTTTTTTTTAATTTAAAAACGAGAGACTCTCACAACAAAGTATGTCACATGATTTTTTTCATTTCCCAGTGCTTATAAAAGTTGTGTTTACTCTATACTATGTGCAATAGCGTTATGTGTAGAAAAACGATATATACAACTTAAATTAAAAGATTTTATCTCTATAAAAGTGCTAATTATCATCTAACAATGCAGGATTTCCACAAACCTTCAATTTGTTTTAAACACACACACATACAGAGTGTGAGACATGCAATAAAGCAAACAGCTAATAAAATGGGCTTTTTTTTGCTATTTTTTTAATTTTGCATTTTTGTTTTTACAGAATTTTGTTGTTTACAGAGGGAATAGTTTTTTTTTAATGCAATTAGACCTTGCTAAGAACACATGGGTATATTTAATAGCTGTATTCATTTTCAATCAATCTATTTTGCTTTAAAACTACCTCAATAGCTACAAATAAGGTTTGGTCCCGAGTCTGGTCTGATTATCAGAATAAGCTCTGTATGTGTGTATAACTAGCTAAGTGAATTCTGGGCCTTTGCCAAGTTCTGACATTTCCTTTGCTTGTGGTCCTGTTGGCCTCAATACCAGACCATGGTATCTCCTTTAGGATTCTTTCAGTTGCAAGTGAAAGAAACCATACTCAACCAGCTTAAATGACACTGGCCATGCACTGGTATACTTAATAGGAAGGTCCAGGAGGTACACCTTCAGGCACAGGTGGATTCAGGTGCTCAGAGTTGTTGCTAAAATCCTTTGCTCTGCTTCCCTTTGTACTCACTTCACTCTGAGGCAGGCTTTAATTTGGGGATGGCCAAGATAAGCACCTGCAGTGCCAGACTTTTTTTTCCTACCAGCAAAACTGCAGACCAAAATTTGGTCTGGACTGGGTTACATGACAGTTCACAACAATCATTGTGACTGCATGTGCCTTCCCTTGGAACCAGGGGTAGCCTGCAGGGGTGGGTCAGCTGTGATGTGACCCCATAGATGGAAAGAGGGAAAGGTGTGACTACCAGAAAACAATCTGAGTGAAGTCGCAAATGCTAGAGTTTGCTGAATGAGATAAATTCTATAGTTAGGCACAAACACAAGAAGCTTGTTTTTAGATTCCAAAGATGACACTAAGGTACATGAATATCTAGAGACCAGAATGAGTATCTAGAAACCAGAAGATGCCTACAAAACTGGTAGTGACACAGCCAAGAAATGAAGAGGATGGGGGACATTCAAAAAACAGTTCATGTGTGTAGAAGTTTACTAAATACTCATCACAAAGAATTTCATCAGATCTGCTGACATTTTCCAGCATCCCAGTGCTGATTAACCTAATGGTATCACTAAGGACTGGGACAATTTATTTCAAACATGGGCCCTGGACTTTCCTGGTGGTCCAGTGGTAAAGAATCCACCTGCCAATGGAAAAGACACAGGTTTGATCCCTGGTCCAAGAAGATTCCACCCGCCATGGGGTAGCTAAGTCCATGTGCCACAAGTACTGCACCAGCTCACCTTCAAGCCCGGGCTTCACAACAAGAGAGGCCCCTCATTGAGGAGCCTGCACAGGGCAACTAGAGAAAAGCCCTTGCTCTCTGCACCTAGAAAAAGCCCATGTGCAACAACAAAGACCCAGAGCAGCTAAAAATACATAAGCAAAACTTAGGAAAAAGAAAAACGTGATGTGCTTCACCTGAGGTGCTTACAAAAACACGGAATCCTGAAGCCTAGACCTCTTTGTCATGCCATCAGTTAGGAGGATATCAACATTTTCTCATACTCTCTAGGAATTTTTTTTTTTGCTTTCTTTTTTTGTTTGTCTTTTGTTTATTTGATTTTAGGAAATTTTTAATAAATTGGTTTACATGGTAAAAATCTGGGGATGTTAGACCATGGGGTGCATGATTCCATTTAACTTCACTTCTATCTGTTCAGCACCTGATTCGTTGCTATCTTGTTGATGCCACATGTACAAGAAACAGTGGCCCTAGACTATGACTAGAATACAGATGGAATACTTTAGACAATAGGACTAGTGGGGTGAATTGAATTATCAGGTCCAATTCTTCATCTCATACTGGCAGAGAATACTTGCCCACCTCTTGACTTTGAGTCTGTCCATGTATATTTCCCTGGCCAATGGAATATGGAAAGATATAACAGTACACAATCCTAAGTCTGGGCCTATAGAGATCTTTGGTATCTCCACTTGCCCTCTTGCATTTTTGCCAAACCCCTGAGAGGAGTTTCGTCTGAGTAGCGGTCGGCTGCCTTTCATTCCAGGCCCAAAGTGAACACATTCGGAGCAGAGCTTCCCAGAGAAGTCTGGCTGGATCCACAGCTTGAAGCAAAAGCCCCCAGATACACCAAACTTAATCAGCCAAGCTCAGTGATAGATTCATGGGAAAATGGCTGTTTTAAGTCGCTGAGTTTGGGGTGGTTTCTTAAACACCACTGTGTAGTAACGAAGCTAACCAGTACAGTCAGGGACTGAAAATATTTTGGGGGGAGTTGGTTTGGTTTGCTTAGGATTGACTCTACCTAAACTAAGAAAAACAATTTGGAGAGTAAGCAGTAGCAATTTCAATAGGAGGGATCTTTCAGGGTGACGGGTAACTCTAGCTTCTTGGGAATCCAGAGAGATGAAGTGAAGCTGGTGCTTATTGTCAACATCATCACCGTAAACAACAAACACTGAAGGCACCTGCCCAGCACTCAGTGCAGGGAGAATTTGTGAGAGGCACAAGGTTGGGCTAGCGCTCTAGAAAAGCTATGATCCCGCTATCGGACCACCTGGAATGGAGGCAGTGAAATCACTGCCTGACGTTATACAGACATAGAAGTCAGATATACTCAATCAGAGCATTTCATTCCCTTGGCTATAGTGATTGGTTCAAGGATGGAGACATAACCCATAAAGCTAGGCCATAAAATTGTATGCCTAGATTCTCTTCCATATTTTTAGGAAAGAGATACGTTCCTTTCACAAGAGATGCCTAGCAGACAGGTTGTGAGTCTGGACTGAGGTCTGTCTCCTCCTTGCCCCAACACGGGAGGAGCCTGTCAAGTGAAACTTCATCTGAATTGACTCAGTCTGTCCAGATTTCTTTCAGGGCCCACCAGTTAAAAAATCAGAGCTTGGCACTCGTCGTAAAGAACCTGCCTGCCAGGGCCAGGACAGGAGACTTAAGAGATGTGGGTTTGATCCCTGGGTCGGGAAGATCCCCTGGAGAAGGAAATGGCAACCACGTCCTGTATCCTTGCCTGGAAAATTCTATGGACAGAGGAACCTAGCAGGTTATAGTTCACGGGGTTGCCAGAAGTCGGATGTGACCAGAGCGACTTAGCACATATGCACACAAAGTGAAAAAGAGTCTCCATGATTCTAATCACCACTCTAAGATTTACTCCCAACAAGACTTCATCACAGAAGTTTCCAAGCCCCTGGAGCTGAGTGGATTGACTCAGAGCTAGTGACCTTGAGCAGTCCTTTCCTTGCTGGTGGTTCCCAGGGTCTCACCAGGACAGAGCTGAAAGCTCACTGGATGCAGGAACTCTAATGGAAATCCATTTCCTTCCTCACGTCTGTATTTTTATCTTCTGGTTGAGACTGCCACCCAGGACCTTTATATAATTTACAGGACACAGTGTAAAAGGAAAATTCAGGGCCCTTGCAAAATGTACTCAGAATTTCAAGACAATGACCACAGAACACCAGCTCTTCTGAGTGGGGGCCTGTGGTGACTGTACGGGTGTCACACTCAGGAAGCTGGCCCTGCTGCCACCTGAAGGGTGGCCCCCAGAGCTCATGTCTACTCGTGTTAAAGGAAGCACCAGTCGGTCCTGGATGGAGGCATTGGAGTCTCCCCCCAAGACATTCATTTAGCATTCACAGTGCCGATCATCTCCAAGTCTTCCAAAGGCAGAGTGGTTAAGTCAAGTGAGGGCCAGCCCCACAGAGAGATCAACGGCTTCCTCCTGCCCAGCCCTGGGACCGAAGGACAAGAGCGGACACCGCAGTGACTGAGTACTGGCAATCCCAGTACCCTCCCCAGTGGGGCTTCTCCCCACAAGCATTCCAAAAATATTTGTCTATGAGCCCCCCAAAGTGCTTCAAATACAATCCCAACTTGCCCGTGGGTTTGAACGATCACAGCCGTGACGGTTGCACAAGAGGAACGCAGCATCTTCACTACCACACGTGGGACTCCGCCTGGCCTAGACATGCTCGAGCCTGCCTCTGCCAAGGTAAGACTGGCCCACTCCAGGGGCCCCCGGCACACAGCAACTGCTCAGCGAGTGCAGACATTTGGTGAACAGACCCTCCTTTGAAGTCTAGGCAAAACTGGGCAACTGTTCCCGCTGGGGAACATGTGGCTGTCAGTGGGAGGGAGGGTAGAGGGGGCTCCATCTCGCCTCTCCCCCAGCGTTTAGGAGCTGGTCCTCCTTTTCCTGCAGTGGGAGAGCCTCTGCTGTCTCTGCCGAGCTCAAAGGCTGGTCTCCTCACTGTCTTTAAAAAGCTCAGCACAATGCTCAAGGTCAAGGTGAAAGTGCCCACCCTGTGTGCTCCTGATTTGCCTTGAAAGACGTAAGAAAAGGGGTGAGGTGGCGAAGGCTGGTGGAGAGAGATGAAATCAGTGGTTCTCAAAGTGCGGTCCCCAGATCAGCAGCATCCGTAACTGGTGAGAAATGCCCCCCCGGGTGGGGGAACAGTTCCCCTCACGTCTGTATTTTTATCTTCTGGTTGAGACTGCCACCCAGGACCTTTATATAATTTACAGGACACAGTGTAAAAGGAAAATTCAGGGCCCTTGCAAAATGTACTCAGAATTTCAAGACAATGACCACAGAACACCAGCTCATCTGAGAGGGGGCCTGTGGTGACTGTAATGGTGTCACACTCAGGAAGCTGGCCCTGCTGCCACCTGAAGGGTGGCCCCCAGAGCTCATGTCTACTCGTGTTAAAGGAAGCACCAGTCGGTCCTGGATGGAGGCATTGGAGTCTCCCCCCAAGACATTCATTTAGCATTCACAGTGCCGATCATCTCCAAGTCTTCCAAAGGCAGAGTGGTTAAGTCAAGTGAGGGCCAGCCCCACAGAGAGATCAACGGCTTCCTCCTGCCCAGCCCTGGGACCGAAGGACAAGAGCGGACACCGCAGTGACTGAGTACTGGCAATCCCAGTACCCTCCCCAGTGGGGCTTCTCCCCACAAGCATTCCAAAAATATTTGTCTATGAGCCCCCCAAAGTGCTTCAAATACAATCCCAACTTGCCCGTGGGTTTGAACGATCACAGCCGTGACGGTTGCACAAGAGGAACGCAGCATCTTCACTACCACACGTGGGACTCCGCCTGGCCTAGACATGCTCGAGCCTGCCTCTGCCAAGGTAAGACTGGCCCACTCCAGGGGCCCCCGGCACACAGCAACTGCTCAGCGAGTGCAGACATTTGGTGAACAGACCCTCCTTTGAAGTCTAGGCAAAACTGGGCAACTGTTCCCGCTGGGGAACATGTGGCTGTCAGTGGGAGGGAGGGTAGAGGGGGCTCCATCTCGCCTCTCCCCCAGCGTTTAGGAGCTGGTCCTCCTTTTCCTGCAGTGGGAGAGCCTCTGCTGTCTCTGCCGAGCTCAAAGGCTGGTCTCCTCACTGTCTTTAAAAAGCTCAGCACAATGCTCAAGGTCAAGGTGAAAGTGCCCACCCTGTGTGCTCCTGATTTGCCTTGAAAGACGTAAGAAAAGGGGTGAGGTGGCGAAGGCTGGTGGAGAGAGATGAAATCAGTGGTTCTCAAAGTGCGGTCCCCAGATCAGCAGCATCCGTAACTGGTGAGAAATGCAAATTCCAGGCACAGCCCCATATCTATTACACCAGAAACCCTGGAGGCAGGAACCAGTCCGAGTAAACACTGCCCCACTCATTTTCTCCAATTACCACTTTAAGAACGATCACAATGCTTCTAACCAGATTTATTCAACATAATTTCTATGTCCCAAGTACTGTGCTAGGTGCTTTGACAGGCATGATTATCTTTATGAGCCATCCTGTTTTGGTGTTTGGTTACAGCAGCCTGAGCTGAGACAATGGGGATCCCCGAAATCACGCTGCTGGGTCTTTACGGGACACAGTTGGGATGTGGTGTGTTCAAGGCCAGCATCTGTACCAGTGTCACACGCATCACACACAGCACCTATGCTGGGCTCTGGGCGCCTTGGACCAAGCCAGCCTATATAGCTGACCACAACACAGTGTGACACAATGGAAAACGGGCCATTACTGAAGTACGCAGGCATCCTCTGCTTATAATGACAGCTGACATTTATTGAGAACTTGCTGTGGGCCAGGCCCTTCTCTGAACACATCATGGATTATTAGGAATAGAAGAGGAAATGGGAATGTATATTGGTTAATGCATTTCCCAGGTGGCGCTAGTGGTAAAGAACCCACCCGCCAATGCAGTAGATGTAAGAAATGCAGTTTCCATCACTGGGTCGGGAAGATCTCCTGGAGGAGGACCTGGTAACCCACTCCAGGATTCTTGCCTGGAGAATCCCATGGACAGAGGAGCCTGATGGGCTACAGTCTGTGGGGGTCACAAACAGTTGGATATGAGTGAAGTGACTTAGCAGCAGGCGTGCACTGGTTAATGCATATCTTATTTGTTCCAAGTCATACAGTTGGTATAAACTGCCTACAGTGCTGGAGACCTGTTTGATCCCTGGGTGGGGACGATCCCCCGGAGGAGGGCATGGCAACCCCCTCCAGTAGTCTTGCCTGGAGAATCTCCATGGACAGAGGAGCCTGGGGAGTTACACTCCATGGGGTCATAAAGAGTCAGACAGGACTGAGTGACTGAGCACAGCATACAGCTGGTAACTGATGGAGCCAGCAGTCAAACTCAGGCCGTCTGCCTCCAGAGCCTGGGCCCTGAACCACAACTCTACCTCTTCTTCAATATGATTTGAAACAGATTTTGGCTACAAATAGAAATGTGCCTTGAGTCTCTCCCCTGCCCAGCCCCTGACCTCAACCACCCAACAGAAACTAGATCTAAAAGGAGCCACAGAGAGTCACCTTGCTGTACACCTGAAACTAGTACAATAGTATAAATCATCTATACTCAATTAAAAATGAAAAATTTTAAACAAATAAGAGTCACAAAAATTCACCTGGTTTGGATCAGCCACAACCCAGAGAAGATGTTATTATCTATTGATGACATAATCAAGGTGCTTAGGTTAAAACAAAACTAAGCTTACCCAATAAAGGGCGACTGAACCAGTAGTGGCAGGAGTGTTCAATTCGGTGGGAATCTGGTGGACCATAAATCAGAAAAAGCCCAGGGAGTCTAGTGGGGCTTGTACCACTGAGTTGAGTGTTTATACCACCCCAGGGCTGGAGCTGCAGCCCTGGGTGAGGGCCCCGCCACTCAGGACTCCCAGGGCCTGGCACACTGCTCGTCTGCAGGTGGTTGTGCTCACGGCTAGCCTAGTCCAGTCAGGGGCCCCACCAGGCCCGCACTGGGGTATATTGGTTAATGCATTTCCCAGGTGGCGCTAGTGGTAAAGAACCCACCCGCCAATGCAGTAGATGTAAGAAATGCAGTTTCCATCACTGGGTCGGGAAGATCTCCTGGAGGAGGACCTGGTAACCCACTCCAGGATTCTTGCCTGGAGAATCCCATGGACAGAGGAGCCTGATGGGCTACAGTCTGTGGGGGTCACAAACAGTTGGATATGAGTGAAGTGACTTAGCAGCAGGCGTGCACTGGTTAATGCATATCTTATTTGTTCCAAGTCATACAGTTGGTATAAACTGCCTACAGTGCTGGAGACCTGTTTGATCCCTGGGTGGGGACGATCCCCCGGAGGAGGGCATGGCAACCCCCTCCAGTAGTCTTGCCTGGAGAATCTCCATGGACAGAGGAGCCTGGGGAGTTACACTCCATGGGGTCATAAAGAGTCAGACAGGACTGAGTGACTGAGCACAGCATACAGCTGGTAACTGATGGAGCCAGCAGTCAAACTCAGGCCGTCTGCCTCCAGAGCCTGGGCCCTGAACCACAACTCTACCTCTTCTTCAATATGATTTGAAACAGATTTTGGCTACAAATAGAAATGTGCCTTGAGTCTCTCCCCTGCCCAGCCCCTGACCTCAACCACCCAACAGAAACTAGATCTAAAAGGAGCCACAGAGAGTCACCTTGCTGTACACCTGAAACTAGTACAATAGTATAAATCATCTATACTCAATTAAAAATGAAAAATTTTAAACAAATAAGAGTCACAAAAATTCACCTGGTTTGGATCAGCCACAACCCAGAGAAGATGTTATTATCTATTGATGACATAATCAAGGTGCTTAGGTTAAAACAAAACTAAGCTTACCCAATAAAGGGCGACTGAACCAGTAGTGGCAGGAGTGTTCAATTCGGTGGGAATCTGGTGGACCATAAATCAGAAAAAGCCCAGGGAGTCTAGTGGGGCTTGTACCACTGAGTTGAGTGTTTATACCACCCCAGGGCTGGAGCTGCAGCCCTGGGTGAGCCTGGCCCTGCCACTCAGGACTCCCAGGGCCTGGCACACTGCTCGTCTGCAGGTGGTTGTGCTCACGGCTAGCCTAGTCCAGTGAGCATGTGGGAGGCCGCTCCTACACACCTCTAGTGTGTCCCTGGCCCCACTCAGCTGGGCACAAGGCTGCTGCCAACATTCCACCTGACACCCACCTAGAGCAAGAAGGGCTTTAGGGAAACGGCCTTTGGGGATTTGGCTGGGTTGTGGAGACCCCCGCAGAGAAGAGCCAGGTCAGAAATGAACCAGAGGGCCAGTTCTCAGCAGGGTATGTGGGGAGGGCATGTGAGACCAGTCCTTCTCTTGTTTAGCACCATTAAAAGGCTGGTGGGGACTCCAAAGTAGGGTACTTCAAGCACCTCATGACTTATGTGCCCTGAAATTTGAGGAGATGGGTATTCTCACCTCAGATGTCTAGAAGCCCGTGTAGGGTGGACTAGCGGCTCGCCTGGGAAAGGTCAACTCTTGCCAGTTTGGGACGGGGAAGGGCAAGGAAGCATTCATGTTTCCCAAGTCAAATGTGGACCTGAGGAAGGGACAATGAGGTGACCCTACCAGGTGAACCAACCAGATGCCAGAGAGGTGGGAGCAGGGTCAGTTGTAGCCAGGCAAAGCACACACTGCCTCAGAGGAACCTCCGGTGTGAAATCCTCAGTGCTGAGGACCTGAGGAACCAGGGAAGCACCAGCTCTGGGCCACACAGCTTTGGGGCCCTGACGCCAAACTGCAGTGACAATCTGGCCCTTGTCTTCTCATTCACCCGGCCTCTCCCGCCCCGCCCCATCCTGACTCTCAAGAGCAAAACAACACCTAGAAGAGGAGGTGGCCCAGTGAGAAAATGACCGTATCCTTGTCCACTGCAGTCTCTTTGCCTGAGGAAAGTCGAGCTAAAGGAGGAAACATTCTCAATGAACGAGAATTCAGAGTTTAGTGGATATGGCTGGACATGTAACGTCTGAACTTGACCAAAAAAACTATGGGATCTGCCTGACACTTTGCCCAATGGGTAGTGAAGAATAATTCAAGTCTTCAGAGTATCTGATGTGACATGGTAAGAAAGGAAAACTGCTGCTTTCTAGATAGAACTTTTGATGTTCATTCATTCATTCATACATTTTCATATATTAAACACATACACACAGCTCTCTTTGTGTGTATATATATATATATATATTCATATGTATAAGGATGTCCAAAAAAGATAGATTGGTGCTATATGATTAAAAGATAATACAGTTTTTTAAAAAGAGTGATGTGAAATTTGTAGGAAAAATTCAGGTCAACAAATGGTAAGGCAAACGGCAAGGATATGTCTTGGATCCCTGGAGAGAGAGCATGGCCATAGGTCAAGAATTTGTCATGAAAAGTCAATACATGACAAGCCCATGGAAGATGATGGAAGAAGGTGGTGCCTGGAATAGGTATCCAGCCAAAACCTCACTGTGGTCAGTGCAGGAGCAAGAGTAACAGGGATCAATTATTTCTGTAACAGGGGATCACTTATTTCATGTCTTTCAGTGGATATTTTGTGAACACTCACAGTGTGCTTAGAAGTATCAGGACGTATGGGTAGTCTTTTAAATAATAAGCATTTTCATCACCTAAGTGAAATTTCTTACACTCTTGACTCATAAAATATAATGAAGTTGCTTTCTCTTAAAAGATCCTATTCTTCACAGAATAGATATTGTATGTAGTCATAGAACCCTAATTGCTATGTTGACAAGGCAGATGGATGGGTGTAATGTGGTAACAATCAATGTTATTATCTATGGAGGACCAGCAGATGAGCAGATCTGCCCTTCACCTTGGCACTCAGGGATCACCATAGAGAAATATCAGCAGACAGTTCTTTGAATACTGTGGACATTAGATTAAACATGCTTGAATGCACACACTATCTTAGAAGAAAGGAAAAGCTATTGATTAAAGAATATCTCAGACTCTATAATATTGGAATATATTACTAACAGAAATACTAACATTAGTATATGCTAGTTGCTAGCATTAGTATATGTTAGTTACTAACAGTAGTTACTGATAGCACATTAGCATACAATAGCAATACTAGTAGTATACAGTAGTAGTATTAGTATACATTACTTAGTAAATTTAGTAATGTATTAAAGCAGAAACTAATGACCCCAAGCATAGAAAGTGAAGATGTACTTATCCCCATGTAAAAGTCCAGAGGGAAGCAGGCAATCTTGGGTGCAGATGTTTTCAGCCATGAGCTCGTCCACACACCAGGCTTAATATTTCCTCTTATCAACACGTGACTCCCATTTCTGGGTCTAAGGATGCTGCTCCACCACCACTGCCATCATTTCCCAGTGGTGAAGGATGCCCCCATGCTGCACATGTCACTTGCTTTCACATTCCCATGGCCCAAATGGGTCAAAAGGCTACAATACGGTCACAAGGTCACAAGTAAGGCTGGATAATATGGTCTTTTGCTGGTCACCAACATGCCCAGTGAAACACAGGAGTTCTGTTCAATATAAAAAATGGGAGAAGGAATACAGGGAGGGGCAGTGGGAACAGAAGTCTCCTTTATGGATCAATAATTACTAGAAAAAAAATTAAGCCAGTGATTTCACTTAGCAAACATTTAATAGGTGCTTCTATGTGCCAGTATTCTGTCTTGCCATAGAAATAAACTTCCAAGAAGAAAAGGCTTTGTCAATGCGATGCCTTGAAAAGGAGCATCCCAACGCATTTTAACTAAATCCACAGATAGGACCATCCCTTACATATTTGTTTCTCTGTAGGAGATCACAGCAGGGGCAAACTCTTTCTCCTCTCACCAGGCATCAATTGAATTAAAAATGTTTGAATGCCTACAGGTGATATGTCACTGAATGAGCTTATGGTGATGGGAAAAGCTAGCACTAGATGCTGGAAACCAAACCGTTTCGGTCTGGCAGGAAAAGTCATGTCCAGGATTGCAAGTGAAGCCTTCTGTGTCATCCTCTCCTCATATTCCTACACACGTGTAGTCCTAACTCAAAAGCAGTTCTTTAAAATTGAGCTGTAGGAGCAGAAAGGGAGCTGGGCTGGGAGACATAAGCCTCGGCTTATGTAATGGCTCTGCTGTAAATTGTTGCAAGTCCCTGAGAAATAACAGACGAAGCCTAGGTTTCTGGTGGAAGAATTCCTCCAGGGAGCATTCACTTGTCCCCTGACACACAGGCTCCATGCTAGGACTGTGGAGGTGGCTTTCTTTATCACCTTCCTGGAGTCTTCATGATGCTCTGTGTATCCCGGCTTCTGTAGGCCAGAGACACAGAGCTGGAATCTCATCACACACACAGAGCAAACAAACATGGGCGTGGGTGTTTGTGGCAGAGACTGCTAATTGTCCCCCCGTGTCTGTTCTCCTGTTTTTTCATTGTAACAGAATCCTGGATTTTTACTTGGGCACATATCCTGATTTTTACCTGCCCTTCCTATCCTCCTTGGTAGCAACAAAATTCTGGCCAACGGGATGTGAGCACAAGTGATGTGTACAGCTTCTGAATTATGTTCTGAAAAATAAGACTTGAGTCTCTCATTTCTTCCCCCTTTCCTGTTGGCTAGGAAGTGAGAACGGTGGTGAGTCATCTTATACCAGGTAGATGGGGAGGAAGGCAGAGAAATGGGATGGAAGAAGCCTGGCACTCTGTACTAGATGTGTTATTTCTCTATACGCTATCCTAAAATGTAACGGCTTAAGTGACAAACATTTATGACCTCACAGTTACTCTGGGTCAGGAATCTGGATGCCCGGGTTCAGGGTCTCTTTCAAGGCTGCACACAAGGTGCTGGCCAGGGCTGCCGTGTCTCAGAGCTCAGCTGAGGTGGGACCCACCTCCAAGCTCACTCCTGTGGTTGTTGGCAGCTGGAGGTTAACCTCGGATGTCAGTTGTTCACCCGTAGGGCCTCTCCATGGGGCAGCTCACAGCGTGGCAGCAGCTTCCCCCAGAGTGACAGAGACAGAAAGAGCCCGCAAAACGGAAGGCAGTCCTTTCGCACCTCAACCCCAGAAGCCATGTCCGATCACCTCTGCCGTGCAGTTCCTAATAGAGGCAGTCAGCGGTTCCAGCCTATGCTGGAGAGGCAGTGAGTCCAGGAGCATGAAGGATGAGCAGGCGAGGGCCCCTGGGAGCCTTTTCAGAGGCTGCCTCCCGTGGGTCCTGACGCCACGCCGCCCTCTGCTTGCTGGTCTGTTTCTGCAACAGCTGGTAGAGGAGGTCAAACAAACGCTCATCTTCTTTAAAATAGGATGAGCCTCCCAGGCGCCACACCTGTACTCTGGCTGACAGTCTTGAATTTGTTCCGTTCTTGTGAAGATCCTGCAGGAGACACTTTGTGGAACGAGTGCTCAACTAAACCCTTTCCTCAGAAAACGTCCCCCTTTCTCCACTTCTGCCCTAGCTCTCCTTTCTGGGAATTTCTGAACAATTTTAAAATTTCAGTTTTATATATATATATATATATATATATATATATTTATATATTATATATCTACTATATATAATATTATGCCATATGTAGTATCTATTATTATATAATATATATTATATATGTGTTATTATGATATATTATTATACGTAATAGCTAATAGTATATAACAGATAACATATATTAATATATAATATAATAAATAATAGATAATATATATTAATATATAGTGATGTAGATTATCATTATTATCATATATTATATATTAATACATAATATTATCCTATTCTATTATCATTATAATATATATCATTACATATAATATAGAATAGATAATATATAACATACTATTATATATTATAGCATGATATATAATGTATATATAATATATATTATATATTCAGTTATATATATATTTATTTCACATATATGTGCATATATTTAGATATTATATAAATTCACATTTATAAATTTATACTTTTATAAATTTATATTTAGATATTATATACAAATGTATATATTTATATACATTGTATGAATTATATATAATATATAATAGAATATATACTATATATTGTTATATTTTATATATTATTACATTATATATTATATTGTATGCTATATATAATACATATAATATATATAATAATGTATTACGTGATATGATGTATAATCTATAATGTATATAATGTATATCATATATTTATAACATTATATATCCTAGTATATTATAATATATATTATTATAACATTATAATATTGTATTATATTATAACATGTATTTTATATATTATATTAATATGTTATGCATTTTATACTAATATGTAATATATTATAATATTATATATCAATATATTATATTATAATATATATTTCAGTTATATTTATTTCAGTTATATATATATTTCATATACATATATTACAGTGATAATTTCAGTTATATTTCCCCAGTTTTATCCAATTAAAGAAAGGTTAAACGGTTGCATCCAGATGGGCCAACTCTGCTCCACGGGCACTGAGAATTGGGATCCAGAGACCTCGGTCAGTGCTGTGGGGAGCTGGGCATTTGTGATGTTAGAACTGGAAAGAGAAGCAACCAGCTGCAGAGGATGGGGAGAGAGGCAGATGTGCAGGGAGGGGCCTCCAGAGTGAGTTCTGCTCACAGCTTCCTGAATCAGGTGCTTCCAAGCCTAGCTCTCCCCCATCCCAGGCACGTGACATATCTTCTTACCCTTTCAAAAATATGTCCTCACTTTACCTCCTTCTTTTTTTTTTTTTTTAAAGATTTATTTATTTATTTATATTTGGGCGGGGGTCGGGTTGGGGAGGGAGGGGAGCAGGCGGGCCGCTTCTATTGGTCTTTCGTTTCCCTATTTTCATCCGTCTTTGTTCTTGGCTCCTGTGGGCCTCCCATCGCGGTGGCGTCTGTCGTTGCAGAGCACTGGCTCTGGGCGCATGCGCTCCAGAGCTCTGGCTCGGTAATTGGACACATCAGTCCAGCCGCTCCGCAGCATGTGGGATCTTCCCAGGCCAGGGCTCGAACTGGCGTCCCTTGCACTGCAAGGCGGTGTCTTTACCCACTGGACCACCAGGGGAAGCCCTCCTTCTTTTTTTTTATTTAAACCAGTTTGAGGGGGTCTTCAGGGCATTGAAATTAAATAATATCTGACTACAAAAGGCCCTTCCCTAGTTTTCTGTGAATTCTCAACACTTAGTTTTCAACCTTAACACTGTCTCAACCAGCCTTAACACTCTCCTACACCTTCTCTCTGAGAAAATAATGATGTCTTGCTGGAAAACGCTGGGGAGGGTCAACAGGGCCCACTGGGAAAGAACGGTGCCAGCGGATACACTGTGTTGACACACGTCTGTGATTTGATTTGCTGCCTGATTGGAGGGCACAAAAAGGATGTTTTCGTTTGGGGAGGGGGCTGATGCACCAATGGGTGGGCTCACAAGGTGACAAAGGACTGCAGAAGTCGTCTTCTCTGGTCTTAACCTTCTCTGCATTCACATGCGGCTCGTCTAGACCAAAGCCAAGGTACTCCGTATCCTCATTACTGAATCCTCAGAAACAGCCCCCATTCTGAGTCCCCCCAGAGTCCTTCCCCGCGGTGACTTTGCTCTGGTGCATTCGGAGCTCCCCAGTGGCTCACTGAGAGGCCATCTCTGCCATGAGACAGTGTCTCTCTCCACACATCCCCTCAACATGCTGCTCTCTGTCTGAATGGTTTACTGCAGACTCCAGGCCAGGGTGTCACAGACAGGCCGTATGTTTTTAGCGGAATTCTGCATACCCCTCCCGGAGTCACACTCTGCATTCCATTGATGCCTCCTCCGAGGAAGGGTCACTGGGCAGCAAAGCTATTGGCTGCATGGCCCATGGAGGGCTTGTACCCAACCTTGTCCTAGCTGCTGACCCTCCTGTGTGGAAGGAGGCCAAGCAGGATGTGGTAAACAGGAAGGCAGCAAGCCTTGCTTGGCCTGCGGAGCAGGAAACATCAGTGACCACGCTCAGCCCGGGGTCCAGATCACAGCCTTCTCTGCTTACAGTGCCTCCCAGGCTGGTTTGAAGATTCTTCCAGCAGCTTGGGGTTGTCAGTACAGCAGCAAGAATCTGTCCTAAGAGGCTGCCTCAAGAATTTCACGGTTTCTGAGTCTGGAGTGATAGATGGACAGACAGATGGATGAAAGGAGGAGAAGGGAGAGTCCGAGGGAGCAGTGAGGGACAGGCCGACCCCTCACCACCTTGTTGTAAACTGTTACTGGTCCCACCCCACCCTGTAGGCCCCATCCTCCCTCACCAGGCTGTTTTTCTCTATTTCTAGAGCCTCTGCCCTACTTTATTTTTATTATCTTTCTATTCTAGAATATAGGCTTGATGAGGACATGGATCTTTGTTTGTGTCCTGATAGCTCCTATGGGCCTGCATAGTAGATTCTCAACAAACATTTATTGGATGGCTGGATGGATTTCCCTAGGGATGCTTTTAACAATACTTTTACTACTTGTCTTTCTCTATTCTCCTCCTGTCCTCCAAACTAGGCATGACCTCTCCCAACCCTGCTAAACACATCTCACTCATCTTCCATGGGCCGGCCCCAGCACTACCTCTGCAGTGTGGCAGTAGGTTAAGATTCACATGCGGCTCGTCTAGACCAAAGCCAAGGTACTCCGTATCCTCATTACTGAATCCTCAGAAACAGCCCCCATTCTGAGTCCCCCCAGAGTCCTTCCCCGCGGTGACTTTGCTCTGGTGCATTGAGCTCCCCAGTGGCTCACTGAGAGGCCATCTCTGCCATGAGACAGTGTCTCTCTCACACATCCCCTCAACATGCTGCTCTCTGTCTGAATGGTTTACTGCAGACTCCAGGCCAGGGTGTCACAGACAGGCCGTATGTTTTTAGCGGAATTCTGCATACCCTCCCGGAGTCACACTCTGCATTCCATTGATGCCTCCTCCGAGGAAGGGTCACTGGGCAGCAAAGCTATTGGCTGCATGGCCCATGGAGGGCTTGTACCCAACCTTGTCCTAGCTGCTGACCCTCCTGTGTGGAAGGAGGCCAAGCAGGATGTGGTAAACAGGAAGGCAGCAAGCCTTGCTTGGCCTGCGGAGCAGGAAACATCAGTGACCACGCTCAGCCCGGGGTCCAGATCACAGCCTTCTCTGCTTACAGTGCCTCCCAGGCTGGTTTGAAGATTCTTCCAGCAGCTTGGGGTTGTCAGTACAGCAGCAAGAATCTGTCCTAAGAGGCTGCCTCAAGAATTTCACGGTTTCTGAGTCTGGAGTGATAGATGGACAGACAGATGGATGAAAGGAGGAGAAGGGAGAGTCCGAGGGAGCAGTGAGGGACAGGCCGACCCCTCACCACCTTGTTGTAAACTGTTACTGGTCCCACCCCACCCTGTAGGCCCCATCCTCCCTCACCAGGCTGTTTTTCTCTATTTCTAGAGCCTCTGCCCTACTTTATTTTTTATTATCTTTCTATTCTAGAATATAGGCTTGATGAGGACATGGATCTTTGTTTGTGTCCTGATAGCTCCTATGGGCCTGCATAGTAGATTCTCAACAAACATTTATTGGATGGCTGGATGGATTTCCCTAGGGATGCTTTTAACAATACTTTTACTACTTGTCTTTCTCTATTCTCCTCCTGTCCTCCAAACTAGGCATGACCTCTCCCAACCCTGCTAAACACATCTCACTCATCTTCCATGGGCCGGCCCCAGCACTACCTCTGCAGTGTGGCAGTGAGGTTAAGAGCCAGGCTTTCGGAGTTCAAATCCCTATTCTACTGCTTGTTCACCATGTAACTTTACTTCAAATCTCTAAGCCTTAGTTTCCTGATCTAATGGGATTGCTGTGAAGATGAAATAATATGATGTCTGAAATATGCTTAAGACACTAATTAATTACTTAATTACTATTCCCCAACTAGGTACATCACTTCCTCCTTTGAACACCCATGCTGCATTGTTTCTCTTAAGAAATTGTCACATTTTCTCTTACAGGCTAGTTATCTTTGTACATATAGTGCTTTCCTTAGCAAAAGGGGCCTTCTCAACAGGCACAGGAAAAGGCGCTCAACGTAGCTAATCATCTGGGAAATGTTAATCGAAACTGCACTGAGATATCACCTCATACCTGTCAGAATGGCCATCACCAAAGAGAACATAACAAATACTGGTGAGGAGTGAAGAAAAGGGAACCTTCATATGCTATATGCATATGTTAGTGGAAAAGTAAATTGATGCTGCCACTGCGAAAACAGTATGGATGTTTCACAAAACACTAAAAACAGACCATATGACGTAGCAATGTTACTCCTGAGTATATTAAACACTAATCTGAAAAGATACATACACCCCAGTGTTCACTGTATCATTACTTACAATAGCCAAGAAGCCACCTAAGTGTCTATCAAGAGGTAAATGGGTAAAGAATATGTGGCATATATATTCTATATGCATAAACACACACACAAACTTACACACACACACTGGAACACTACTCGGTCATAAAAAAGAACGAAGTTTTGTCATTTGCAGCAACATGAATGGATTTGAAGGACATTATTCTAAGTGCAATAAGTCAGGCAAAGAAAGACAAATGCTGTATGATATCACTTACATGTGGAATCTAAAAAAGTACAACACACTAGTGAATATTACAATAAAGAAGCAGGGTCACAGATATAGAGAACAAACTAGTGGTTACCAGTGGGGAGAAGGAAGGGAGGAGGGGCAACATAGGGGTTGGGGATTAACAGGTATAAAATAAGCTACTAGTCAGTTAGCTTATCTTAGACCTAATAACTTATATATAAGGATATATAATGGGGAATATAGACAATATTTTATAGTTACTATAAATGGAGTATAGCCTTTAAAAATTGTGAACCACTATGGATAATAATACACCTGTAACTTATATAATATTGTATATCAACTGTCAACAAAAATAAAAATATATGAAAGAAGGGGAAAAAAAGATGGATTCTTCTGACATAGTATTTTGCAAACACATACATTTAAACCCCCTCCTTGAGTATTTATATCTGTAGCGAAGAAGTCCCTAAGGCCAGGAGTGAACATAGCAGGGAGGAAGGAGCAGGGACACCTGCTCCAAGATCAGTATTCAGACGCTGGATGAGACATTGTCTACAAGAGCTTGAAGGATGGAATATTATGATCCAGAAGCACATGATCAAAAAGCCATGGGCCCCACAGAAGCATTTCCCACGAGGAGCTGCAACTCCATACAAGTGTCTAAGTGACAGGAGGCATCAGCCGTCTCCTGTGAACCGGAGGCCCCCTGTTTAAAGGGAGCCGGTGCAGGAGTCAGAGGCAGGCCCAGACTTGAGGCAGCCAAGCCCTGGCTTCTGAAGACAAGCACCTGCCCCTTGTTTAATGGGGATCCCTGCAGAGTCACTCGGGATAGACACTGGTGGGGTTCCTCTCTTCAGTGGCTCCTGAACAGGGGGCAATTAACAGAGCTGGGGAAGCCAAGAAAAGGCACTGAGAGTATAAACAGCCTGGCAGGACATTTACACAGCAGCAAGTGGAGCAAGGCGCCCTTCCCCAGTGTGCCGCAGACCAGCGGGGGCGACCTGGGGCAGGACACCCATCTCTGTCCTCCTTCCTGAGATGGGCTGCTTCTGGCCGTTTGGAGACATCCTGGCTGAGTTTCTGGGAAGGACGCGTGATGGGGTGGGTTTAGAGGGATGGTGGCCGACGGAGGAAACTTGACCCTCCTCCCACTCAGGACCACCGGAGCTCTTTCATAGGAAACAGAAGGGAAGTGTCACAGGCTCATTTCTTTCTCCATCTTTATCGAGGTACAATTGACAATCCCCAGCCCCTAGTAACTGTTCAACTCTTCATTTCTAGGAGCGTGACAATTTTAGATTTCACGGACAAGTGGACTGTTTGCCTTTCTGTATCTGGCTTATTTCATTTAGTATAATGTTCTCCAGGCTTCTCCATCTAGCTGCAAATGGCAGAATTTCCTTATATAATATTGTATATCAACTGTCAACAAAAATAAAAATATATGAAAGAAGGGGAAAAAAAGATGGATTCTTCTGACATAGTATTTTGCAAACACATACATTTAAACCCCCTCCTTGAGTATTTATATCTGTAGCGAAGAAGTCCCTAAGGCCAGGAGTGAACATAGCAGGGAGGAAGGAGCAGGGACACCTGCTCCAAGATCAGTATTCAGACGCTGGATGAGACATTGTCTACAAGAGCTTGAAGGATGGAATATTATGATCCAGAAGCACATGATCAAAAAGCCATGGGCCCCACAGAAGCATTTCCCACGAGGAGCTGCAACTCCATACAAGTGTCTAAGTGACAGGAGGCATCAGCCGTCTCCTGTGAACCGGAGGCCCCCTGTTTAAAGGGAGCCGGTGCAGGAGTCAGAGGCAGGCCCAGACTTGAGGCAGCCAAGCCCTGGCTTCTGAAGACAAGCACCTGCCCCTTGTTTAATGGGGATCCCTGCAGAGTCACTCGGGATAGACACTGGTGGGGTTCCTCTCTTCAGTGGCTCCTGAACAGGGGGCAATTAACAGAGCTGGGGAAGCCAAGAAAAGGCACTGAGAGTATAAACAGCCTGGCAGGACATTTACACAGCAGCAAGTGGAGCAAGGCGCCCTTCCCCAGTGTGCCGCAGACCAGCGGGGGCGACCTGGGGCAGGACACCCATCTCTGTCCTCCTTCCTGAGATGGGCTGCTTCTGGCCGTTTGGAGACATCCTGGCTGAGTTTCTGGGAAGGACGCGTGATGGGGTGGGTTTAGAGGGATGGTGGCCGACGGAGGAAACTTGACCCTCCTCCCACTCAGGACCACCGGAGCTCTTTCATAGGAAACAGAAGGGAAGTGTCACAGGCTCATTTCTTTCTCCATCTTTATCGAGGTACAATTGACAATCCCCAGCCCCTAGTAACTGTTCAACTCTTCATTTCTAGGAGCGTGACAATTTTAGATTTCACGGACAAGTGGACTGTTTGCCTTTCTGTATCTGGCTTATTTCATTTAGTATAATGTTCTCCAGGCTTCTCCATCTAGCTGCAAATGGCAGAATTTCCTTTTTTTTTTTTTTAAAGCTGAGTAATATTCCTTTACATATAAAGTGGATAGATTTATCCATTCATCTATTAACATTTAGGTGGTTTCCATGTTTCCACATCCTGGCTGTTGTGAATAATGCTTATCTGAACATGGGAGTGTAGATTAATTATCAGGGAAATGCCAGTAAAACCACAACAAGATACCATCTCACATCTGTTAAGACGACTATAATCGGAAAGGAAAAAGATTCCAAGTGTTGGCAAGGATATGGAGAAAAGCAAACCGGGTGCACTCTTGAGGGCATGTAAATTGATACTTTTGAAAGCTGAATGAGCCAATCTAACTTCACTGCTGTATCCAGGGTCAGGATTCAATGATTTTGAAACTGATCCTCCATATCCTCCTTCCTTATGTGTGAGGCTGGCAGGATCCTTTGCCCTGGAAAAGGCTTATAAGGGTCTAAGAGTGCATATGTATAAATATATGCCTGAAGGAGAGGCCACTGTGAGACCCAGCAGTGGCTTAGCCATTTACTGACCATCAGCCTATCAAACCTGCGTACGTGACAGCCCTCCTGAGGTTTACTTTCTCTGCCTCTGAAACGGGATTATAGCTAATACCTTTCTCGTGGTATAAATAAAGAAATAAGCACAATTCCAGGCTGCCAAATGCCCTCAAGGAAGGGTGGTTCCTTTGATTAATATTGAAAAATGAAATCTGTGCTCTTTGGTGGGAGAGGAAGAAAGGAGCCCTCATGTCAGAGACAAGAGAAGAACTGGCTTTTGGACTCTGAGTAGAATGAGTGTCTTGAAGCCATATATTAGGCTTTCCAATTGGAAAGAAAGTTTACAACTTTTTCGTAGGGGTGATAGATAAGTTCATTGGGTTGATTGTGGAGTTATATTACATATGTCAAAAGTAAACATATCAAATCATATACTTTCAATGTGTGCAGTTTATTTCATCTCAGCTGTATCTCAATAAAGCAGTTAAAAAGGAAAATGATTCACTTGTAGAACAGCAAAAGCCGAATAATGCTAAGTGGATGGACTTAAATTTTGTTCTCCAGGCTTCTCCATCTAGCTGCAAATGGCAGAATTTCCTTTTTTTTAAAGCTGAGTAATATTCCTTTACATATAAAGTGGATAGATTTATCCATTCATCTATTAACATTTAGGTGGTTTCCATGTTTCCACATCCTGGCTGTTGTGAATAATGCTTATCTGAACATGGGAGTGTAGATTAATTATCAGGGAAATGCCAGTAAAACCACAACAAGATACCATCTCACATCTGTTAAGACGACTATAATCGGAAAGGAAAAAGATTCCAAGTGTTGGCAAGGATATGGAGAAAAGCAAACCGGGTGCACTCTTGAGGGCATGTAAATTGATACTTTTGAAAGCTGAATGAGCCAATCTAACTTCACTGCTGTATCCAGGGTCAGGATTCAATGATTTTGAAACTGATCCTCCATATCCTCCTTCCTTATGTGTGAGGCTGGCAGGATCCTTTGCCCTGGAAAAGGCTTATAAGGGTCTAAGAGTGCATATGTATAAATATATGCCTGAAGGAGAGGCCACTGTGAGACCCAGCAGTGGCTTAGCCATTTACTGACCATCAGCCTATCAAACCTGCGTACGTGACAGCCCTCCTGAGGTTTACTTTCTCTGCCTCTGAAACGGGATTATAGCTAATACCTTTCTCGTGGTATAAATAAAGAAATAAGCACAATTCCAGGCTGCCAAATGCCCTCAAGGAAGGGTGGTTCCTTTGATTAATATTGAAAAATGAAATCTGTGCTCTTTGGTGGGAGAGGAAGAAAGGAGCCCTCATGTCAGAGACAAGAGAAGAACTGGCTTTTGGACTCTGAGTAGAATGAGTGTCTTGAAGCCATATATTAGGCTTTCCAATTGGAAAGAAAGTTTACAACTTTTTCGTAGGGGTGATAGATAAGTTCATTGGGTTGATTGTGGAGTTATATTACATATGTCAAAAGTAAACATATCAAATCATATACTTTCAATGTGTGCAGTTTATTTCATCTCAGCTGTATCTCAATAAAGCAGTTAAAAAGGAAAATGATTCACTTGTAGAACAGCAACAAAAAGACCACAAGAATAATGATTTTCAGGCTGCTGCTAAGTGGATGGACCTGCAAGTATGTAAAAACTTCAATATAGACAACTCTGTTCACAGAGGACTATTGCTTGCCGTTTTCTGTACCTCATCATCATTGAACCCACCTGTGATTGTCTTAGGGCTTCCCACGTGGTGCAGTGGTAAAGAATCTGCCTGCTGATGCAGAGGATGCAAGAGACGGGAGTTAGATCCCTGGGTCATGGCAACTCGCTCCAGTATTTTTGCCTGGGAAATTCCATGGACAGACGAGCTTGGCAGTTTACAGGCTATGAGGTTGGAAAAAGCCGGACATGACCAAGAGACTGAGCACGCACGTGTGTCTTAACCCATACACACTCTGATTTCTCAGACAGTGACTGAAACTCCTCATGCACTCTCATTTTATTATTTAAAACATCATGTAAATTCATAGGTGTCTGTGATGATGTTAAACTTTAAAGAATAGGAGACATTTTTGTGTCTTTGAGCACATAGTGCTTGTTAAATGTTAATATTTCTTTATTGAATGATGAAATTGCGACTTCTACCTCCTAGGTTTGATTCTAAGTACCATGAACTCTAAGGAACGACCCCTAGTCTTCTGCTGGATAAGTGTTCTACAGTATCAACCATTGTTTGATGAAATAGACCATCAGCTACATTTGATTATCATGGGTTTCCATACAAAGGATCTATTTTAACTGTATTGGCAGTTTTCATATTGAAAATGAAATCTGTGCTCTTTGGTGGGAGAGGAAGAAAGGAGCCCTCATGTCAGAGACAAGAGAAGAACTGGCTTTTGGACTCTGAGTAGAATGAGTGTCTTGAAGCCATATATTAGGCTTTCCAATTGGAAAGAAAGTTTACAACTTTTTCGTAGGGGTGATAGATAAGTTCATTGGGTTGATTGTGGAGTTATATTACATATGTCAAAAGTAAACATATCAAATCATATACTTTCAATGTGTGCAGTTTATTTCATCTCAGCTGTATCTCAATAAAGCAGTTAAAAAGGAAAATGATTCACTTGTAGAACAGCAACAAAAAGACCACAAGAATAATGATTTTCAGGCTGCTGCTAAGTGGATGGACCTGCAAGTATGTAAAAACTTCAATATAGACAACTCTGTTCACAGAGGACTATTGCTTGCCGTTTTCTGTACCTCATCATCATTGAACCCACCTGTGATTGTCTTAGGGCTTCCCACGTGGTGCAGTGGTAAAGAATCTGCCTGCTGATGCAGAGGATGCAAGAGACGGGAGTTAGATCCCTGGGTCATGGCAACTCGCTCCAGTATTTTTGCCTGGGAAATTCCATGGACAGACGAGCTTGGCAGTTTACAGGCTATGAGGTTGGAAAAAGCCGGACATGACCAAGAGACTGAGCACGCACGTGTGTCTTAACCCATACACACTCTGATTTCTCAGACAGTGACTGAAACTCCTCATGCACTCTCATTTTATTATTTAAAACATCATGTAAATTCATAGGTGTCTGTGATGATGTTAAACTTTAAAGAATAGGAGACATTTTTGTGTCTTTGAGCACATAGTGCTTGTTAAATGTTAATATTTCTTTATTGAATGATGAAATTGCGACTTCTACCTCCTAGGTTTGATTCTAAGTACCATGAACTCTAAGGAACGACCCCTAGTCTTCTGCTGGATAAGTGTTCTACAGTATCAACCATTGTTTGATGAAATAGACCATCAGCTACATTTGATTATCATGTGTTTCCATACAAAGGATCTATTTTAACTGTATTGGCAGTTTTCATCTATAATGGCTTTTCATACAAAAACTGGCAGCTCTCAGACTTGAGAAACGCCCCCAAAAGCCTAGTCTGATTGCTGCAGTGCTCCAAAGACTCGCTCCAGCCCATCTGTACCTGAGCAGCATAGTTCTCAGTGCCCGTCAGGCCGGGGTCTGGACGGCAGGGTGCCTGGGAGCAGCTTCCCAAGGACCCTCCAGAGGCAGCACTGATCCTGTTCCATTATCCTAAGCCCTTTCCTTTGCTGTTTGTTTGTTTTGAGCTCTCCTGGAAGTCTAATGGAGTCAGATACCACATCTCCCAGAAAAGGAATGACATTTATAGCCCCCCTCTGCTTCTGCAAATGGAGGGGTTATCTAGCGAGTCTCCCATCAGCAGTCCCCAGGATCTCAGGCGCCCTCTCAGCCTGATGCCCTCCGAGTCAGTTCCAAGGCTGGTGGTTTCGGCAGCCAGCGAGCCTCGGAGCTCAGCGGCAGGCTCACCGTTGAGAGCTAGCAGGACAGCTCTAAGTATCCTCTTCCTGTTTCAGAGCGTTGCTGGCAAGTTTCTGAAACCTGCAGCTTATTTATGTCTTTAATGCTGGGCTCCTGGCCACTGCTCATTTCGGGACGAGTGCAGCTCTGTTTAATATTAGGCCAATCTTCCCATCCCTGCCGCCATCCGCATGAGGAAGGATGGACCCCACCGTGTTCAGGGCCTGCCAAGAAAGCAAATGGGGGTACCAGAGGGTTGGATGCAACCTCAGCAACCGGCGTGGAGGCATCTGTTTCTCTGGCTTCTAATGGAAGACAGAGAGCAGCTTTTCGGATAGGAACTAAAAATACAGGGATGTTTAGGAGGAACTGCTTTTTCCTCGGGACCATCTCTATGGTTCTGTTTTTCCTTTCAATAATCATTTACTGCTGAATTAATTGTTGACTTTGTAGTTCCTAAACTGGGATCCATGACATTGATAGATACTTCTTTTAAAAAATATAGAAGGAAGATTTTTTAAAACCTAGGGAAATAAGATCTGGAGAATAAAGGCTCTAGGACAAATCATAAGAAGTGGGGAGAAAGATTACAGTAGTCATAGGAGAGCGATGTCCGAGGCAGGCCTGACGCAGACCAGGCAGAAAGGAGATGTGTTCAACAAATAATAAAATTACAATGCCTAGGGGGAAAAGAGAGACCCCTAGCCGAGAAAGTTCAGTGCACACAGATTTTTCTTGATGTAATTCCAGGAAAGGTTTCTTCCCTTTCACGAGAGGCATTGCGAGCAGCCTGCTGGGGCAGACCCTGTGGTTTGCCTCTCCTAGAGCTCACACTTGCACACGCATTTATGTACACACAATCCGCACATACACATACTTCTTCCTTGTCGGTAGAGCCTTGGTTTTGTCTACATGCCCCACCCCCACGTTCTCAAAGGAGAACCTCATCCTGGTCCTAGAAGATGAACAGTATAATCATAGTAATTTTTAATTATACTAACTTCTTGCCATGGACTGATTTGGGCACAATCACATAACACAAATCTGGCAAGTGGAAGCTGAGGGGTGGCTCTTTCAAGATTTCTGGAAACATTTTTTCTCCATAATAAGAAGAGACAGACACACGGAAATAAACACCTCCTATTTGCCGAGTGTGACTTCTCTGTGTGACACAGCAGGAACTCCTGCAAGGATCATGCAGCTTGGCAGGGAATGGGGAGAGGGTCATGGACATTCTGGGAATGGCAGAACAGCAGGCTGTAAAAGACCTGGATCCTTGATGACATAGACAATCAAATGGCCTGAGTGACCCTGGAGCCACTCCATCCCTGGACTTGGTATTAACTGAGATTAAAGCCCATTCTGCTCAGGCCTCTTGGAGGTGAGGCTTTGGTTCTTTGAAGCTGGATGTCTTACGGTAAGAGCTTTTCCCTTTCACAGAACACACAAACAACTTGACCCATTAGGCTACCCACCTAATTCCTTGACCAAACTCTTCACTTAGCCCCGTCACAGTACAGCTGGCATTATTTACTGCTGAATTAATTGTTGACTTTGTAGTTCCTAAACTGGGATCCATGACATTGATAGATACTTCTTTTAAAAAATATAGAAGGAAGATTTTTTAAAACCTAGGGAAATAAGATCTGAGAATAAAGGCTCTAGGACAAATCATAAGAAGTGGGGAGAAAGATTACAGTAGTCATAGGAGAGCGATGTCCGAGGCAGGCCTGACGCAGACCAGGCAGAAAGGAGATGTGTTCAACAAATAATAAAATTACAATGCCTAGGGGGAAAAGAGAGACCCCTAGCCGAGAAAGTTCAGTGCACACAGATTTTTCTTGATGTAATTCCAGGAAAGGTTTCTTCCCTTTCACGAGAGGCATTGCGAGCAGCCTGCTGGGGCAGACCCTGTGGTTTGCCTCTCCTAGAGCTCACACTTGCACACGCATTTATGTACACACAATCCGCACATACACATACTTCTTCCTTGTCGGTAGAGCCTTGGTTTTGTCTACATGCCCCACCCCCACGTTCTCAAAGGAGAACCTCATCCTGGTCCTAGAAGATGAACAGTATAATCATAGTAATTTTTAATTATACTAACTTCTTGCCATGGACTGATTTGGGCACAATCACATAACACAAATCTGGCAAGTGGAAGCTGAGGGGTGGCTCTTTCAAGATTTCTGGAAACATTTTTTCTCCATAATAAGAAGAGACAGACACACGGAAATAAACACCTCCTATTTGCCGAGTGTGACTTCTCTGTGTGACACAGCAGGAACTCCTGCAAGGATCATGCAGCTTGGCAGGGAATGGGGAGGGGGTCATGGACATTCTGGGAATGGCAGAACAGCAGGCTGTAAAAGACCTGGATCCTTGATGACATAGACAATCAAATGGCCTGAGTGACCCTGGAGCCACTCCATCCCTGGACTTGGTATTAACTGAGATTAAAGCCCATTCTGCTCAGGCCTCTTGGAGGTGAGGCTTTGGTTCTTTGAAGCTGGATGTCTTACGGTAAGAGCTTTTCCCTTTCACAGAACACACAAACAACTTGACCCATTAGGCTACCCACCTAATTCCTTGACCAAACTCTTCACTTAGCCCCGTCACAGTACAGCTGGCCCTGGCCAATGCCTTCCTCTGCACCCCCACCCTGGCTCCCTCTCCTTTGGGGGTACCTTGGCTCCCTCCCTCACCACCCCCAACCACCATGGTTTGATTTGTATCTACTGAGGGTTCCGAGCACAAGTTGTAAAGTCAGACAGATTTGAGTTTTAACCCTGGCCCTATCACACTTGTCTGTTGTAGTTCTCATAAAATGAATTCAACTTCCCCAAGCCACAGTTTCCTCAACTTTAAAACTGGATAAGTATCTCATCTCATAGGTATATTTTAAGAATTCTATGGGATAATCATGAAAAGAACTTAACAGTGCCTTATACACCATAAGCAGTCTGTAAGTCATAGTCCTAACAATGGTAATAATGATTTTCAATTAAAGTTGATAATTGCTTTGGATTGGCTAAGGTTACTGATTCAGATTGGATCATTCGAATAAGCAATAGTGCATTGCTGTTACCAAACACAGCCTAGCAGCAAGGAAAGGTAAAAGGTAATCTGGGTACTTTGCCTTATAATTTGATATATTACTAAACACATTTCAGTGTTTGTTTACTCCCCAAAAGAATCTTTTAAACATCAATATCGCCCCCCCCCCCCCCCCGTTTTACTGAAGCAAGTGGAGGTTAAGAGAGCCTAAGTGCATGCCTCAGCTCACCTTCTGGTGATTGAATTTACATCTTGACACTCTCCAGAATCCATGCTGTTTCTGCCATCTTACCCTATGGATTCACAGCCACCCAGCTGCTGTAGTCCATTGCTCTCAAGCTCCTAAATCCTAGATTGGTTGGTTGCTATCTGTTTCAGGGAATGAAGGGTCATGGAAACATTCTGGGAATGGCAGAACAGCAGGCTGTAAAAGACCTGGATCCTTGATGACATAGACAATCAAATGGCCTGAGTGACCCTGGAGCCACTCCATCCCTGGACTTGGTATTAACTGAGATTAAAGCCCATTCTGCTCAGGCCTCTTGGAGGTGAGGCTTTGGTTCTTTGAAGCTGGATGTCTTACGGTAAGAGCTTTTCCCTTTCACAGAACACACAAACAACTTGACCCATTAGGCTACCCACCTAATTCCTTGACCAAACTCTTCACTTAGCCCCGTCACAGTACAGCTGGCCCTGGCCAATGCCTTCCTCTGCACCCCCACCCTGGCTCCCTCTCCTTTGGGGGTACCTTGGCTCCCTCCTCACCACCCCAACCACCATGGTTTGATTTGTATCTACTGAGGGTTCCGAGCACAAGTTGTAAAGTCAGACAGATTTGAGTTTTAACCCTGGCCCTATCACACTTGTCTGTTGTAGTTCTCATAAAATGAATTCAACTTCCCCAAGCCACAGTTTCCTCAACTTTAAAACTGGATAAGTATCTCATCTCATAGGTATATTTTAAGAATTCTATGGGATAATCATGAAAAGAACTTAACAGTGCCTTATACACCATAAGCAGTCTGTAAGTCATAGTCCTAACAATGGTAATAATGATTTTCAATTAAAGTTGATAATTGCTTTGGATTGGCTAAGGTTACTGATTCAGATTGGATCATTCGAATAAGCAATAGTGCATTGCTGTTACCAAACACAGCCTAGCAGCAAGGAAAGGTAAAAGGTAATCTGGGTACTTTGCCTTATAATTTGATATATTACTAAACACATTTCAGTGTTTGTTTACTCCCCAAAAGAATCTTTTAAACATCAATATCGCACTTCCGTTTTTCTGAAGCAAGTGGAGGTTAAGAGAGCCTAAGTGCATGCCTCAGCTCACCTTCTGGTGATTGAATTTACATCTTGACACTCTCCAGAATCCATGCTGTTTCTGCCATCTTACCCTATGGATTCACAGCCACCCAGCTGCTGTAGTCCATTGCTCTCAGCTCCTAAACCTTTGTGACTGTCTTCTAGTATATCCTAGATTGGTTGGTTGCTATCTGTTTCAGAAACTTGCATGTTAATATCCCTTGAAAGCATTCCATGGTTCTGAGAGTGCTTCCGTGTTGAGGGAGAGGAGGAGAATTATGGCAAGCAGCCCAGTGTTCTAGCAAACTCTATGGAAGTCTGGGTTTGCTGCTGTTCTTTGTATAAGTTACTTCTGGTTTTGGCAATAATTTGTATATTCACACTACTTCTTAGCCTTTCTTTGTTTATTCAGGGGGGTGAGACTTTGTGATAAGCAGTCTCTAATGAGGTTTATATGACCAGGAGCAGACATGTGCTGCTAAAACTGTTTATTATCTACTGAGTGTCAACAGGGTCCACTGGTGGCTGTGAAGACATACTTGTTCAAACAGAGGATAGAAAAAGAGACAGAGGAAGGAAATTTTCTATCCAAGGAAAACAGGGATGCGTTACAAGCTAGAGAAGGAAATCTCTTGGAAATTCATTGCCAAAGAAATAATTGAATGGCTTGGTAATGTGTATAAAGTCTGTTTTTACTAGTTTTCTTATAAATGACAGTCTAAATTGTTCTCTCCCCAAAGTCACTCATGCATTGTGGAAATCTTTTGTTATCTTCTTTTCTAGAGTCTTCCAAGGTCAACTCAAAGTGGGAACTTAAATATGAAGGGCCGAGTTTCTTTGGGTTTTCTGTTGTGTTTTGTAATATTTGAATAAAGACCTGAGGTGATTGCTGGTCAGGTATCTATAGAAGAGAGCTCTGGTTTTGAGTGGAAGTTGTACTGGACCCATTTGAACCCTCTCCAGCTGCAAGATTTAGCCTTGTAACCCTCGGTTGGCTGTTGAGCTACTCTCATGACAGGTGAATCGGCCCAAAGTTTTTTGGAAAGAATCTTTTAAACATCAATATCGCACTTCGTTTTACTGAAGCAAGTGGAGGTTAAGAGAGCCTAAGTGCATGCCTCAGCTCACCTTCTGGTGATTGAATTTACATCTTGACACTCTCCAGAATCCATGCTGTTTCTGCCATCTTACCCTATGGATTCACAGCCACCCAGCTGCTGTAGTCCATTGCTCTCAGCTCCTAAACCTTTGTGACTGTCTTCTAGTATATCCTAGATTGGTTGGTTGCTATCTGTTTCAGAAACTTGCATGTTAATATCCCTTGAAAGCATTCCATGGTTCTGAGAGTGCTTCCGTGTTGAGGGAGAGGAGGAGAATTATGGCAAGCAGCCCAGTGTTCTAGCAAACTCTATGGAAGTCTGGGTTTGCTGCTGTTCTTTGTATAAGTTACTTCTGGTTTTGGCAATAATTTGTATATTCACACTACTTCTTAGCCTTTCTTTGTTTATTCAGGGGGGTGAGACTTTGTGATAAGCAGTCTCTAATGAGGTTTATATGACCAGGAGCAGACATGTGCTGCTAAAACTGTTTATTATCTACTGAGTGTCAACAGGGTCCACTGGTGGCTGTGAAGACATACTTGTTCAAACAGAGGATAGAAAAAGAGACAGAGGAAGGAAATTTTCTATCCAAGGAAAACAGGGATGCGTTACAAGCTAGAGAAGGAAATCTCTTGGAAATTCATTGCCAAAGAAATAATTGAATGGCTTGGTAATGTGTATAAAGTCTGTTTTTACTAGTTTTCTTATAAATGACAGTCTAAATTGTTCTCTCCCCAAAGTCACTCATGCATTGTGGAAATCTTTTGTTATCTTCTTTTCTAGAGTCTTCCAAGGTCAACTCAAAGTGGGAACTTAAATATGAAGGGCCGAGTTTCTTTGGGTTTTCTGTTGTGTTTTGTAATATTTGAATAAAGACCTGAGGTGATTGCTGGTCAGGTATCTATAGAAGAGAGCTCTGGTTTTGAGTGGAAGTTGTACTGGACCCATTTGAACCCTCTCCAGCTGCAAGATTTAGCCTTGTAACCCTCGGTTGGCTGTTGAGCTACTCTCATGTCCTGGGTGTCTCGTGTAGCAGTCTCCTGATGCATCTTTTGGATTCATTCTATTTCTGTAAATTTCAAAGCAAGATTATGACCTGAGATATATGTTCTTTATGGAAGATCTTGATCTGGGTCTGAGCTTCACTAAAAGCAAAATTTTGAGTGCGAATCATTTATGTAGAGGGTGACCATGGGAAGCACTGATAGGAAAGTAAAGAAGGGATAAGAAAGGCAGAGAAGCCAGTGAAGGGTGCATTTCAGAGTCAGCTAGCAGGACGGATAACTGGAATTCAGTCCTGCTGGAAGGCAAAGCAGAATGTGCCTCAGAGTTATCTTAACTGAAGGACTTAGGAAGCCAGTGAATTTACCCATGAGTAACATCCTCAATCTGCCATGGATTCCAGGATTCCCAAGGGCATTAACTCTGGTATTTCTAGCCTATCCAACACACAGACAGAGTTTGATCCTGACACCAGGTACAACATCTTCAGGAACAGAATTGTCAATGTTCACAGCAGGCAGCCTTGGGTGTATAGAGGTGAACATCAAGACCACTGGGCAGAGTACAAGTGGTGTGTGCTAGACTATTGTCTCCGTGGTTCTTATCTGAAGTGTCTTTCTCCTGATTTGAGGCACTGGTCTTTCTCATGACCTTCAGGTGTGAAGATGGGGAAGGTGGAATGTGGAAATAGCTTTGTATTCCACCACCGCATCTGTTTCTGATGCATTAAATCATCTCCTCAACATTGGAACCTATCTGAGAAGCACGTGACGAAAACTCCATCACTTGTAAATGTGTGGATCAAGATAACACACATTAAAAATGTGAATTAGTGAAATGTTAATGTGAACTTCTGACTCTGCTATTTGAAAATCTGTTGCTACAGAATCTCTAAACAGATTATTGTTTTAATACAGTGGAACAACACTTTGTTGTAGTGTGTGTGTTTCTTCAACTAGATAAGCTCTTTGAGGATCATGTACAATGTTGCATAAATATTTAACAAAAAAAATGGTATTATTATTATTATGTACCTGAGATGAAGTACATTCTAGGAAAGATGTTGGGGTTGTTAGGAGAGTCCTTACCCATATAGAAAGTGAGCTCAACACAGTTAAAATGAATAATAAGGAGCTGAGAGAAATTTCAGGGAAACTTTCGTTCCCTTGACAGAAAGATTACAAGATCCTATGGGGGATTTTCAACTGAAGATGTTGGATTGAATGCATGCCTTAATATCTAGTCCCTTCTGATATCCTCTCAAATAACAATAAAAGGATGAAAAAAAGGCATAAACACATAAAAACAAAGAATTCCAGAGAGGATACAATAGCAATGAAATTTTGGAAGCTGGAAAGCAGATGCCTGCATAGTTACTGGTTATCTCAACATAAATCCTAAGTGAGGAAAGTGGAGACACAATTTATACTGAAGAAACCATAAAAGTCTGAGGAATTGGAGGCACTTGCAGAATTTGGGGAAGAGGTGAGGCTACCAGGTGTTGAACGAAAGCATGTTTGAGAAGCACTTAGACCCTATTCCTTCTCTCTTGTGGAGCCAGATGACAGACTCTCCCCCAAACCCGAGAAGAAGAAAGAGGACGGGTCTTTGGAAAAGATAAATGGTCTCTGGACTGGAGGACACCAGCCACAGCTGAGGGTGGAGACAGTGAAATAAAAATAGGAGGATTAAATGAATATTTACTGAATGTTGAAACTCAAACATTCATCTCCCCCTACTTGGCTCTCAAAACACTGGAAATCAGGTTTGTAACCTCCATTAACAGAGCCTTCTCTCTGGAATCCAATCAACTCATAGGAAAAGACCTCAAGATCTGAGGGTTCCCTAGAAAATGACTCATCTGGCTTATCCTACCATAAGTTCACAGTCAATAGCCCTTAGAGTCTCCAGATAACACACATTAAAAATGTGAATTAGTGAAATGTTAATGTGAACTTCTGACTCTGCTATTTGAAAATCTGTTGCTACAGAATCTCTAAACAGATTATTGTTTTAATACAGTGGAACAACACTTTGTTGTAGTGTGTGTGTTTCTTCAACTAGATAAGCTCTTTGAGGATCATGTACAATGTTGCATAAATATTTAACAAAAAAAATGGTATTATTATTATTATGTACCTGAGATGAAGTACATTCTAGGAAAGATGTTGGGGTTGTTAGGAGAGTCCTTACCCATATAGAAAGTGAGCTCAACACAGTTAAAATGAATAATAAGGAGCTGAGAGAAATTTCAGGGAAACTTTCGTTCCCTTGACAGAAAGATTACAAGATCCTATGGGGGATTTTCAACTGAAGATGTTGGATTGAATGCATGCCTTAATATCTAGTCCCTTCTGATATCCTCTCAAATAACAATAAAAGGATGAAAAAAAGGCATAAACACATAAAAACAAAGAATTCCAGAGAGGATACAATAGCAATGAAATTTTGGAAGCTGGAAAGCAGATGCCTGCATAGTTACTGGTTATCTCAACATAAATCCTAAGTGAGGAAAGTGGAGACACAATTTATACTGAAGAAACCATAAAAGTCTGAGGAATTGGAGGCACTTGCAGAATTTGGGGAAGAGGTGAGGCTACCAGGTGTTGAACGAAAGCATGTTTGAGAAGCACTTAGACCCTATTCCTTCTCTCTTGTGGAGCCAGATGACAGACTCTCCCCAACCAGAGAAGAAGAAAGAGGACGGGTCTTTGGAAAAGATAAATGGTCTCTGGACTGGAGGACACCAGCCACAGCTGAGGGTGGAGACAGTGAAATAAAAATAGGAGGATTAAATGAATATTTACTGAATGTTGAAACTCAAACATTCATCTCCCCCTACTTGGCTCTCAAAACACTGGAAATCAGGTTTGTAACCTCCATTAACAGAGCCTTCTCTCTGGAATCCAATCAACTCATAGGAAAAGACCTCAAGATCTGAGGGTTCCCTAGAAAATGACTCATCTGGCTTATCCTACCATAAAGTTCACAGTCAATAGCCCTACTGACTCAGAGTCTCCTATCAGCTTTTTAAAAAAAATATGTATTTATTTGAATGTATCAGGTCTTGCATGTGGCACATGAACTCTCTCATTGCCACATATGGCTCAGTAGTTGTGGCTCTGACTTAATGTTCTACAGTATGCGGGATCTTAGTTCCCTGACCAGGGATCTAACTCACATCCCTTGCATTGCAAGGCAGATTCTTAACCACTAGACCACCAGGAGAGTCCTTCCAAGTAGCTTTTGAGTGTCCTATCTTTAAATATGAGTGCATAGCCAAGCCAGACATATTAGGGGAAACTCTCAGTTATAAAAAATTAGGGACAAAACCAATACACAGAGGAAAAAGAACTTGGAGACAGAGAAAAATTGAAAATAACTATAACTAATATCTTTAGGAAAAGAGGATATTGCATCCATGAAACAGAAAGGGGAGACTAAATAAAGAATACTCAAAACAAAGAAGAGGTCTCAGAAATTAAAAGCAAGATAGTAGAAATTTAAAAACTCAGAACAAAGAGAGAAGATGAAAAAAAAAAAAGAAAAGGAGAAGGAGAACAGGGGAGAACAGAGAAGATACAAGAGAACCTTCCCAGAATCTCCATCATCTGAATAAAAGGAGTTCCAGAGATGATGGCATCAACAAAACGACCGAAGAAAAATGCCCAGAACTGAAATATAATATACGAGTTTCCAGAGTGAAAGACAATCACTGTGACCTCAGAACATGTGTTTAGAACCTTCAGAACATGTGTCTATGTACTTTGTCCAGATCTCCTTATCTACCCATCACATCCAACTGTTGCCCACTCAGGGATCACAGCCCCCTCCTCTGGGGAGCTGTGTCTCCTGGGAGGGTCCGTCCACCACTCCAGCTCCCACACAGGAGAGCTCACACCAGTGACTGGCAGGAAAATGTCTAGATCTTTGCCCCGAAAGGGAAACCAACACTGGTACATCCTGTGTGACTGAGCAGTGCTGGGTCCTGGCCGAAGCTAGCTTCCCGCCAAAACCACATCCTTAGCTCTTCTCCCAGACCCATCCTCTTCACCTCATTTACCTTCTCCTGAGATGAATCCTCAATTATTTATGTGCACTCAGACCTCTGTCTCAATCTCAGTTTTCAGGAATGCCAACCAAAGGTGATAAGAGACAAAGAGGATTCTAAAAGCATCCAGAGATAAAAGGAGGAAAACAAAGAGAATGCATTTTCTAACCAGTATTTATTTGAATGTATCAGGTCTTGCATGTGGCACATGAACTCTCTCATTGCCACATATGGCTCAGTAGTTGTGGCTCTGACTTAATGTTCTACAGTATCGGGATCTTAGTTCCCTGACCAGGGATCTAACTCACATCCCTTGCATTGCAAGGCAGATTCTTAACCACTAGACCACCAGGAGAGTCCTTCCAAGTAGCTTTTGAGTGTCCTATCTTTAAATATGAGTGCATAGCCAAGCCAGACATATTAGGGGAAACTCTCAGTTATAAAAAATTAGGGACAAAACCAATACACAGAGGAAAAAGAACTTGGAGACAGAGAAAAATTGAAAATAACTATAACTAATATCTTTAGGAAAAGAGGATATTGCATCCATGAAACAGAAAGGGGAGACTAAATAAAGAATACTCAAAACAAAGAAGAGGTCTCAGAAATTAAAAGCAAGATAGTAGAAATTTAAAAACTCAGAACAAAGAGAGAAGATGAAAAAAAAAAAAGAAAAGGAGAAGGAGAACAGGGGAGAACAGAGAAGATACAAGAGAACCTTCCCAGAATCTCCATCATCTGAATAAAAGGAGTTCCAGAGATGATGGCATCAACAAAACGACCGAAGAAAAATGCCCAGAACTGAAATATAATATACGAGTTTCCAGAGTGAAAGACAATCACTGTGACCTCAGAACATGTGTTTAGAACCTTCAGAACATGTGTCTATGTACTTTGTCCAGATCTCCTTATCTACCCATCACATCCAACTGTTGCCCACTCAGGGATCACAGCCCCCTCCTCTGGGGAGCTGTGTCTCCTGGGAGGGTCCGTCCACCACTCCAGCTCCCACACAGGAGAGCTCACACCAGTGACTGGCAGGAAAATGTCTAGATCTTTGCCCCGAAAGGGAAACCAACACTGGTACATCCTGTGTGACTGAGCAGTGCTGGGTCCTGGCCGAAGCTAGCTTCCCGCCAAAACCACATCCTTAGCTCTTCTCCCAGACCCATCCTCTTCACCTCATTTACCTTCTCCTGAGATGAATCCCTCAATTATTTATGTGCACTCAGACCTCTGTCTCAATCTCAGTTTTCAGGAATGCCAACCAAAGGTGATAAGAGACAAAGAGGATTCTAAAAGCATCCAGAGATAAAAAGGAGGATTATACAAAGTCTCAAGAAGCAGAATGTCATTGTCTTTCTCAACCTTGGAGGCTGAAAGACAAGGGAGAGGTTCCTTAAAAATTCTGAAGGAAAATGATTTCCAACATAGAATTGATGTTAAGTGTGTGAGTGCGTGTATGCTCAGTCGTGTCTGACTCTTTGTGACCTCATGGACTGTAGCTCTCCAGGCTCCTCTGTCCATGGAATTCTCCAGGCAAGATGACTGGAGTGGGCTGCCATGCTCTCCTCCAGGGGATCTTCCTGACTCAGGGATTAAATCCCTGTCTCCTATGGTTCCTGCATTACAAGTGAATTCTTTACCACTGTGGGAAGCCCTGAAAGTCCATAGATGATGCTTAATATTGAAAAAGCAAGACCTGCACTTGAATCACAAGAAAAACCAAAGGGGTTGAAAGCGGGGGCTTTGGAGGAGTGGTAAATGAATGGAGAGAGGCTGCTGTATTTTCTGAAAACTTTGTAGATACGTTTGATTCTTTAAATGCTGTGTAGTATAACCTTGATTTTTAAAACTACATTAAAATTTAAAATGCCTCCAGGGACAGATACCAGGGGACATAAACTAGATTACTGGACAAAATGCTGTGCAGAGGGTAGTTTTGATTAGTTCCTGGCATGTAGCCCAGATTGAGGAAATATTTTTCTCAAGGGACCTGACATGCTGAGAGAAAAAGCTGATTCTGGCCCAGAGAGTGGAAGTAGAATGATGACAATGTGTAAGGGACGTAAGTGTGCCCTGACCCCAGGGTCAAAGTTGGAGCCTGCTGGTTGGGAGGAAATTGAAAAGAGGTCATCATATTACGGGCTTCGGCAACTTGTGAACTCCCGTGTGGTCACACTAAGATTAAAGGCAGACTAGAATTCCCACTTGCTTGTTTTCAGGACAACAGTCCTCATGTCCTTCAAAGTCCCCTCAGCTCACTGGGGGAGCCTTCAAAGGCATTTTCATGCAGACTCACAACTCTGCCAGCTACAGTCAACACACTTAGGCCACTATGATCTTCCTTTCTGGCCCCTCACTCTCTAGCCAAGGTCATCCAGAGGCTCATACTTTGACTGAGTCTCACTCAGTACTAAATTTGGAGGCCATGATCCTGTCCACTCTCACACTAGATTAGAGGTCAGTACACTCTGAACAAGATACCCAGGGTGCTGCTGGTTGCCATGGCAATAGCTTTGAAGGGGACTAGAGTGAAGCACAGATGCAAAGCTCAAATTTGACTTTGGAGGCACATTTCCTGTTTTCGTAGATGTCCAAGAAAATCATCCCAAAGGTAATAAATGTGAGAGACCAATGGGGGAGACTCATGTGTGGTGGTGCCTAGTTCAAGAATTACTCAGAGGAGAAAGATTGCTTAGCTGACCAACACAATTTCTCACTTTAAATAGGACAGCTGTCTAAGTAATTCTATCTAATATCTATCTATCTATCTATCTATCTATCTATCTATCTATCTATGCTTCCCTAGTGGCTTCGTGGTCAAGAATCTTCCTGCCAGTGCAGAAGACATGGGTTTGATTGGGATGATCCCCTGAAGAAAAATCTTGCCTCCAGTATTCTTGCCTGGGAAATCCCATGGACAGAAGAGCCTTGTGGGCTACAGTCAGACACAATTTAGTAACAAAACAACAGTAACGACCTATTTATCTACTATATTAATTAATTAATTAATCAATTAATAATCAAGGGAAAATCCATTGGATTAACCAGAGGAATTACCAGAGGATTCACTTAAGTGGTGAATTTCTCTATTTCTTTAGAAAATGAATCAACTTACCTAAGGGTGATAGACACATATTTTGAGTTTATAAAGCTTAGTAAACCAGTATCAGGCTCCCAACTACTGCTCTCAAGGTCACAGAACTGGTTTCTAGAGAATTGAATTCGTTTTTTAAAAATAGCAAAAACCAAAACTCTGAGAGGGTAGGCAACATGCCCAAGTCACACAGCAAGTAAATAGCAAGTCTACATATTCCAACTCGGGATGTGTTTAGGCTCAAATTATTTGAAAATATCTTTACAAAGATGTAAAGTTGAGTATATCCTCATATATTCCTAAATCTATCATCACACTTCTTGTGGGAGTCTGACAGCCATGGATTACTCATTTCAGACATTCAGTTCAGTCACTCAGTCATGTCCTACTCTTTGTAACCCCATGGACAGCAGCATGCCAGGGCTCCTTTTCCTTCACCATCTCCCAGAACTTGCTCAAAGTCATGTCCATAGAGTTAGTGATGACACCCAACCATCTCATCCTCTATCACCCCCTTCTTCTCTTGCTCTCAATCTTTCCCAGAATCAAGGTCTTTTCCAATGAATCTTCTCTTCTCATCAGGTGGTCAAAGTATTGGAGCTTCAGCATCATTCCTTCCAGTGAATATTCAGGGTTGATTTCCTTTAGGATTGACTGGTTTGATCTCCTTGCAGTCCAAGGGACTCTCAAGAGCCTTCTCTAACAGCACAGTTCAAAGGCATCAGTTCTTTGGCGCTAAGCCTTCTTTATGGTCCAGCTCTCACACCCATAGATGACTACTGGTTGCTGATATAATCCAGCCTCACCAACCCCAGCCTATCTTAGAATCTACTACCACAAGCAGGAGGGAGTGGATGGGCAGACAGGAGTAGAAACCACGGCTACCTGGCTTCCTACACAGATGGCAGATGAAGAGTTCTGGTTGGGGAGCTTAAGCTCGACTTCTTTGGCCAGAGCAGCTCATCAAGATTGATGGCCAGTGGATTCCACAGACAACATTAAATTACTGAATGACACCTGAGACACCTGAGAGCTTCAATCTCTGTTTTTTCCCTCAAGTAACCACCACCTCTCTGTAAGCTTCCTAGTCTCCTTCACCCATTCATACTTAGATCTCTCCTCTCTGATCACAGACCTGTCTCACTTCCCACTGTCCTAATCTAACAAGAGATCAAAATAGTTTTCATTCCTACACATTCTAGGATGACATTAGTAAACCAGTATCAGGCTCCCAACTACTGCTCTCAAGGTCACAGAACTGGTTTCTAGAGAATTGAATTCGTTTTTTAAAAATAGCAAAAACCAAAACTCTGAGAGGGTAGGCAACATGCCCAAGTCACACAGCAAGTAAATAGCAAGTCTACATATTCCAACTCGGGATGTGTTTAGGCTCAAATTATTTGAAAATATCTTTACAAAGATGTAAAGTTGAGTATATCCTCATATATTCCTAAATCTATCATCACACTTCTTGTGGGAGTCTGACAGCCATGGATTACTCATTTCAGACATTCAGTTCAGTCACTCAGTCATGTCCTACTCTTTGTAACCCCATGGACAGCAGCATGCCAGGGCTCCTTTTCCTTCACCATCTCCCAGAACTTGCTCAAAGTCATGTCCATAGAGTTAGTGATGACACCCAACCATCTCATCCTCTATCACCCCCTTCTTCTCTTGCTCTCAATCTTTCCCAGAATCAAGGTCTTTTCCAATGAATCTTCTCTTCTCATCAGGTGGTCAAAGTATTGGAGCTTCAGCATCATTCCTTCCAGTGAATATTCAGGGTTGATTTCCTTTAGGATTGACTGGTTTGATCTCCTTGCAGTCCAAGGGACTCTCAAGAGCCTTCTCTAACAGCACAGTTCAAAGGCATCAGTTCTTTGGCGCTAAGCCTTCTTTATGGTCCAGCTCTCACACCCATAGATGACTACTGGTTGCTGATATAATCCAGCCTCACCAACCCCAGCCTATCTTAGAATCTACTACCACAAGCAGGAGGGAGTGGATGGGCAGACAGGAGTAGAAACCACGGCTACCTGGCTTCCTACACAGATGGCAGATGAAGAGTTCTGGTTGGGGAGCTTAAGCTCGACTTCTTTGGCCAGAGCAGCTCATCAAGATTGATGGCCAGTGGATTCCACAGACAACATTAAATTACTGAATGACACCTGAGACACCTGAGAGCTTCAATCTCTCTTTTTTCCCTCAAGTAACCACCACCTCTCTGTAAGCTTCCTAGTCTCCTTCACCCATTCATACTTAGATCTCTCCTCTCTGATCACAGACCTGTCTCACTTCCCACTGTCCTAATCTAACAAGAGATCAAAAATGTCAGATACCTTCCATTCCTACACATTCTAGGATGACAATGACTGTAGCTACAGACACCAGAAATATTTAACCTGAATTATCCTTCCACCTTAACTAGCCACTTGTGATGGTTAATTTTATGTATCAGTTGACTAGGTCCTGGGGGCACCCGGATATTTGGCTAAATATTATTGCTGGGTATGTTTTAGAGAGTTTTTCAAATGAGATCAATATTTGAATCAGGAGACCAGGTACAGTGGATGGCCTTCCCCAATGTGGGTGGGCACCGTGTAACACTTTGAGAGCCTGAATTGAACAAAAAGTGGGAGAAAGGGGTTAATCTGCTCTCTGCCTGACTCCTTGAGCTGAGGCACTGGTCTCCTGCTCTGGGATTGGGACTTAGGCCTAGTTCTCAAGTCTTTGGACCCTGAATACAAACAGCAAACCATATGACTTCACAGCCCCATCGTCATGCGGACAAATTTCTTATGATAAATCACACACACATATCTCTTACTGGTTCTCTTTCACTAGAAAACACAGACGAATATATCCTTTTATTGTTAACACCTCTGTAAACCACTCAAGAGTGGCTGTATCTATAGAGGGTCCTGCAGGGGTGCTGGATGATGGCTTGGAGGGGTGGGATGTGGGAGCTAGGAGTGGGGTAGGGATGAGAGGACTGGGGATATACACATGACTAATTTGGGATTGTACATATCTGTTCACAACAAAACTCTGTAAAAGCAAAAAGTAAAATGAAAAAAACCCTCAAAATTCAAAAAACTAACAAAAAAAAGAGTGGCTGTATCTTTTACTAATTCCATCTCTTTGACATCTCTAAGAATACATGGGGTTGAAAATGTCTTTGGCACAGACTGACTTTGCCTACTACCCATTGTGGACTTCTGTGATAGGATATTTATCAGTACAAATAGTATTACAAAATAAAATTAAAGATGTTATCATGTTAATCAAAATCAATTCAAAGTGAGTGGAAATTCAATATAAGAATTCCAACCAACTACCAATGAAGAAAATGCAATATTTATTAAAGTTTTAAGCAAAGGTGTAATTTTATAAGCATAAAACACATAGGACAAAATTCCAAGGATAGATGTAGTAGAATTAATAAGAGAAGAGGTTGACTTGTTTTACCACAGTTTAGAACTAAAGATTAAAAATAATTTTAAAGGCAAGGATAAACAAATGTCAAAAGTACGTCTGAAAAAGAGTTAGAAAAATTTTCAACCCAGAGGTGATATAAATAGATAACAAAACCCCCAGGATATTGGTAAAGAAAATTACTTGGACAAAAAATTCCAAAAGAAGATGAAAGAAAACTTGTTTGCAAATATTTATAGCCACTTGATTCATAATTGTCCGAAGAAGAAACAACCAACCAGCTAATGGATAAACAAATGGTGTGCATTTGTACAACAGAATACCATTCTGCTAGAAAAAGGAACAACCACTGATTTATGCAACAATATGATGAAATCTCAAAATTATTTTGCTGTGACAGAAGCCACACAAAATAACCATACATACTTTATGAGTCCATGTATATGACACTCTGGAAGAAGAAAACCTATAGAAACAGAAGACTGATTAAAGCAAGTCAGGAGCTGGGAATCTGAGGAGGAAACTGTCTACAAAGAGAATTTGGGAGAATGAAAACAATAGTTTATATCTTGACTGAGGTAGTGGGTACATGATTACAAACATTTGCCAAAACCATACATCTAAAAGTAACAAATTTTACAAATATAACTGATAATATCCAATCCTGGCTAGGTTTCAAAGAGTCTAGTGTTCCCACACAGTAATGCTGATGATATAAACTAGAATGATTCTTTTGGAAATCATTCTTGAAATGTGTATCAAGAGTCATTAAATGTTTACTCTTTGATCTATAAATACCGTGTATGAGTATCTATGCCAAGAAAATTCTGCAAAATGCTTTGAACAATCACGTTCATGGAATAACTCATCATAGATTATTAACTTTAAACAATAGAGAAACTCAATTTTCAGTGGTGGGTGCATTGAATTATTTTACAAATCTTTATGGTGGTGTTACACAATAATTCAAATAATTGTTATAAAAGCGATATAGCTGCATGTACATATGGTAGCATGTATATGATGTAGCATTACTGAAGAGAGCCAAATACAGACTTACGTGTGCATTCTAAAAAGGCAGCACATATACTGGTTAAGAGCACAGATCCCAGAGCTTAGCTGGCTAGGTTCATGTTGCAGTCACCTACCAGCTGAGACCTGGGATAGCTTATAATCTCTCTGATCCTCAGTTTCCTCATTTATAGAATAGGAAACATAGTAATGCCTTCCTAGAGATTTTCCCCCTGACAAGAGTTACATGAGTTACTATCACATGAAACTCTTCTACTAAACTTCTTGGCACAGAATAGGTATTTGCTATTTTATCTCTGCAAATGCAAAAGGACTGGGCAAAAGTGACACAACGGTGTGAAATTATTATATTAGGATGGTTATGACAGTGGGGACTTTTTTGTCTATTTTTTCCATTTTTCTATTCAAAAAAAAGATTTTGAGTTTTAAGGGCTTACATAGATCTCACAACAGATTTACCTTCAGATTTCATTAAACGGACATTTTCTCACTTTTTTTTTGACATGCCTGTTAATGGATTCCCAAGCAGTGGTGTGACTAAAGAGCTAAAGAGGCACATACACCAGGGATCTGTGTGAATTCCACTGAAAGAAACACTCTGAAAATAGGAAACATCCCAGGATAGATTGAAGGTGATTATATCCATGAAAATACTAATTACAGATTATTTATATGTTAAACAATCAGAAGGTGCCCAATTTCCAATAGCAGAAAAATGATGAATTAAGTTACCAGATAGCTACCAAAGGAATACTATGAATAATTTAAATTATGATTATAATGATTACCTAACCACATATACACATGGAAATGTGTAGGAACAAAAGTGTGTAGCGAAGAGAGTTAAATATTTTTGTCTTAAAACAAAGCTTAAGATGCATGAGTCAGGAGATGGATTCTCTCTTGGGTCCCCAAGTGATCATTCTGGCAAAAATTCTGAAAATTTGAACAATCACGTTCATGGAATAACTCATCATAGATTATTAACTTTAAACAATAGAGAAACTCAATTTTCAGTGGTGGGTGCATTGAATTATTTTACAAATCTTTATGGTGGTGTTACACAATAATTCAAATAATTGTTATAAAAGCGATATAGCTGCATGTACATATGGTAGCATGTATATGATGTAGCATTACTGAAGAGAGCCAAATACAGACTTACGTGTGCATTCTAAAAAGGCAGTACATATACTGGTTAAGAGCACAGATCCCAGAGCTTAGCTGGCTAGGTTCATGTTGCAGTCACCTACCAGCTGAGACCTGGGATAGCTTACTTAATCTCTCTGATCCTCAGTTTCCTCATTTATAGAATAGGAAACATAGTAATGCCTTCCTAGAGATTTTCCCCCTGACAAGAGTTACATGAGTTACTATCACATGAAACTCTTCTACTAAACTTCTTGGCACAGAATAGGTATTTGCTATTTTATCTCTGCAAATGCAAAAGGACTGGGCAAAAGTGACACAACGGTGTGAAATTATTATATTAGGATGGTTATGACAGTGGGGACTTTTTTGTCTATTTTTTCCATTTTTCTATTCAAAAAAAAGATTTTGAGTTTTAAGGGCTTACATAGATCTCACAACAGATTTACCTTCAGATTTCATTAAACGGACATTTTCTCACTTTTTTTTTGACATGCCTGTTAATGGATTCCCAAGCAGTGGTGTGACTAAAGAGCTAAAGAGGCACATACACCAGGGATCTGTGTGAATTCCACTGAAAGAAACACTCTGAAAATAGGAAACATCCCAGGATAGATTGAAGGTGATTATATCCATGAAAATACTAATTACAGATTATTTATATGTTAAACAATCAGAAGGTGCCCAATTTCCAATAGCAGAAAAATGATGAATTAAGTTACCAGATAGCTACCAAAGGAATACTATGAATAATTTAAATTATGATTATAATGATTACCTAACCACATATACACATGGAAATGTGTAGGAACAAAAGTGTGTAGCGAAGAGAGTTAAATATTTTTGTCTTAAAACAAAGCTTAAGATGCATGAGTCAGGAGGGATGGATTCCTCTCTCTTGGGTCCCCAAGCTCCTTGTTGTCCTGGAATTTCTCATTCTGGTCATGGAGTGAGGTAGGACCTTCTCAACCCTACGTACATCCAACACTGTGTCTCTGCTTTGTCTTTGTAGAGCTGGCTTACCCATAAGATACACGCTCGGTAGACACGGGGCAGGGCAGTCTCTGCCTTGGCGCCTTCTGTCTGTGTGTTCCGGGCAACACAGTGAGCCAAGCCCGGACCTGAAACGAATCTAGGGAAATTTATGCTGACACTTGGTTCCACATCTGGAAATGCTGAGGGTCAGTCATGATTCTTAGCATTGCGGTCATTCTCTTCTTCAGCAAAACGTCAACACACTTTGCAGGCAAGCACTCTTCTTTCCAGACCCCCAGAGCATTTCAGCATTCTGAAAATGGGCTGGGCGTGCATGTTCAGGCCACAAGGTAAAATTTTCCAGTGTTTTCAGATGGAAAAATCCAGACCTGTGTAGATCTGCTACCCGTTAGTTTCTGGTCTAAGGAGACATATTTTACATAATACTCCCAACATTAAATAGACTATTTGAAAAAGTATTTTCTTCTAATATGCCAAATGTCTTTTAAGAACCGATTAAACTTGACAATTTAAAGCTTGTGTCTTAGACCTTCCTGAGGTGAAAAATGTGAAAAAGAAACAAATGGAAATTTTATTGAAGTTAGAAGACCAATGCAAAATAGAAGTAAGTCAAAGGAAGCTTTTACCATTACTTTACATAAACGAAAATGGTCAACTGAAGCGGGTGCCTACGTCATGATTTAAAGAGAGATGTATTTATATCTTGTCCTATCTTTTGCTTCATGGCTTGTGTAATTTGTCTCTCAGCAGGGAGGAAAAAACATTGTTTATTTATGTCTTGACCTAGATAGAGTAAAGGGGCTTCAGTGGGAAGATTTAACATCATGGAATACTTTGTCAACCAATAAACTGCTTTTCAAAAGTGCTTATGTTATTACAAAGCACTTATTTTTCAAAGTCACAATTATTATAGGGCCAGTTGCAGGTTTAACTCTGCTAGAACCATTGCTGGGAGGATTCCCAGCCCTTAGTTCAAGCACAATACTGCCCTGTCAGGCCTCTGCAGGGATGTTTGTTCTTATGGATCCAGACTCAACGGGTGCGTGTGTGTGTGTGTGTGTGTGTGTGTGTGTGTGTGTGAGCGCACGAAGCGATCCTCTTCATTACTCTGTGTCTATAAGATGTTTCTGACTGTAGAAGATGCAAACCTCCCACCTACTGCCCGCCCAAATGGAAAGCTGGTGGGGTCTTAATTCACCGTGGCCACGGAAATTAGACCACCCCTGAGAAAAGCCCAGGCAGGTTGTGTGGGGTCATGAGATCCTCATCAGATATAGACATCCAGGTGTGTTCCGGGCAACACAGTGAGCCAAGCCCGGACCTGAAACGAATCTAGGGAAATTTATGCTGACACTTGGTTCCACATCTGGAAATGCTGAGGGTCAGTCATGATTCTTAGCATTGCGGTCATTCTCTTCTTCAGCAAAACGTCAACACACTTTGCAGGCAAGCACTCTTCTTTCCAGACCCCCAGAGCATTTCAGCATTCTGAAAATGGGCTGGGCGTGCATGTTCAGGCCACAAGGTAAAATTTTCCAGTGTTTTCAGATGGAAAAATCCAGACCTGTGTAGATCTGCTACCCGTTAGTTTCTGGTCTAAGGAGACATATTTTACATAATACTCCCAACATTAAATAGACTATTTGAAAAAGTATTTTCTTCTAATATGCCAAATGTCTTTTAAGAACCGATTAAACTTGACAATTTAAAGCTTGTGTCTTAGACCTTCCTGAGGTGAAAAATGTGAAAAAGAAACAAATGGAAATTTTATTGAAGTTAGAAGACCAATGCAAAATAGAAGTAAGTCAAAGGAAGCTTTTACCATTACTTTACATAAACGAAAATGGTCAACTGAAGCGGGTGCCTACGTCATGATTTAAAGAGAGATGTATTTATATCTTGTCCTATCTTTTGCTTCATGGCTTGTGTAATTTGTCTCTCAGCAGGGAGGAAAAAACATTGTTTATTTATGTCTTGACCTAGATAGAGTAAAGGGGCTTCAGTGGGAAGATTTAACATCATGGAATACTTTGTCAACCAATAAACTGCTTTTCAAAAGTGCTTATGTTATTACAAAGCACTTATTTTTCAAAGTCACAATTATTATAGGGCCAGTTGCAGGTTTAACTCTGCTAGAACCATTGCTGGGAGGATTCCCAGCCCTTAGTTCAAGCACAATACTGCCCTGTCAGGCCTCTGCAGGGATGTTTGTTCTTATGGATCCAGACTCAACGGGTGCGTGTGTGTGTGTGTGTGTGTGTGTGTGTGTGTGAGCGCACGAAGCGATCCTCTTCATTACTCTGTGTCTATAAGATGTTTCTGACTGTAGAAGATGCAAACCTCCCACCTACTGCCCGCCCAAATGGAAAGCTGGTGGGGTCTTAATTCACCGTGGCCACGGAAATTAGACCACCCCTGAGAAAAGCCCAGGCAGGTTGTGTGGGGTCATGAGATCCTCATCAGATATAGACATCCAGGCCTCATATTCCCTGACAAAGTAGGAGTCAGGAAAGCTTTAAAAATCTGGCCTAAAGCACGACTTAGGTTATGCAAGTAGACACATTGCCTAACCTAAAGGTGAACAACTGACCTGGAACCTTAGTGTGGCAGTTCTTGAGACCTGGAGAGGTCCAGCAAAGATGCACCTGACAGAGAGGTTAAAAACACGGACTTGGGAGTTTGCCTTCCTGGGTCTGGATCCTGCTCTGCCGGTTATGAGCTGGAGAACCTTGGGCAAGTTACTTAACCTCTCTGTTTCTTTTTCTGTAAAAAGGAGATGTTAACTGTACCTACTTCACAGGGCTTGCAGGGGGACCTTCATTTGCAAAGTGCTTAAACCTGTGCCTGGTCCGTGTTCAACCAACGTGTGCTAAAAAAAAAAAAAGGAATAGATCTGCAGAAATAATTTCATTTCTGTTGCCACTTCTCTTCATTTGTGTCTTCTATTTGATGTAAAAACTGTAGTGGTTTTCTTGCTTGTTTTCTTGATCTTTTATCTTTGACTTTCAAATTAAATGTACTTAGGTGAGAACGACTTTGACTTTGGAAGCAGAAGTATTGAACAGACATTATGCTTTCATTACACAAAGAATCTGGGTTAAAATATGAATTCAGTGCTCAACTATAAGGACTTGAGAGTGTTTCTTATGTTCTCTGAACTTAATGCATTCATTAGTAAGTTGGAAATAATATGAACCTCTTAGGGTTATGAAATTAATAGAAGTTATTGTGGAAAGTACTTGGCAAATAATCCAATTGTCAGGGAGCAGGGGAGGTTCTCTTCTTGATAAGATCTGGCCTTCGTCTTTTTGCTTAGCCTGCTTGCACATAACTGGTTCTCTTACAATTTCTGAAAGCCTAGTCAAGGATTCATACTAGACTGTGGGGAGAGGATCGTATGTAAACAGTTGAGACTTTCTATTCTTTGAGTATTGTTACTATTAATATCTTTATTAATAAAGATATTAAAGATATTAATATCTTTCTTGAATCCTGTGTTTTTCTGTTCATTTAATCTGAGTCACCCTTCTAATGATACTGGTAAGATCCAAAGAGCTGGTGAAAATTACATGGATTGGTAAGGATATGTTGAGAAAGTACATTGCAGGAAACTCCTCTGAATAAGGGGTTGTGGCTCTTGAAGATTTTTCAACAAATGCATCCTACGAATTCTCTTCTACTTTGGCTGTTTTCAAAACTTCATGTCCTTAGGCAGATGTCACCTGGAGCTGCTTGCCTTTTTCAAGAGGGTTTTTTATCTGAAAGGTGAGCTTTTTCAAGACAGAATTGTCTATATCTTATTTTCAATGAACAATTAAGATGTGCCCAAATTACCTAAGATTTTCAGCTGCCCCACACTTGTCTCACATATGCCGTTTCTCAAGAAGGATTTTTTTTCTCAATGTCAAGTGGAAGACCACAAATCCTCCTTGAAACTCTATTTCAAATACTGAGCAAGTTACTCTCCATGGGGGTTGCTGACGCCTGTGTTTATTTTGACAAAGGAATAGGCTTTCTGAGTCCTGTTCCTTGACTCTCTGAATGAATCTCTGGAGACTAGCAGATCGACAAACTGATTCTCCTGGAGAGAGGAATGTTAGCCACGCTGCTCTGGTCACAGCTCCAGGCCAGGATAGCCGCCAGGAGTGGGGCTGGGCTTCCCTTCCCCTCCCCCACCCTGCCCAAAGGCAGTACTCAGCCACAGAGATGCCGTGTCTTTTCTCCAAAAGGCTTACAGTCAGTCTTGTGCTCCATGATGCTCCACCGCCCCCAAATAAAAAAGTTTCTGTGGTCAGGCAGGCTAGGAGAATCTTAGGAAAACAGTTTTAAGGTGTGTTGTAAATCGTGCTCCTCTCAGCGTCACAAGGCACATTAGCATATTCAGCTTCTTAGTAAAGAAATGTAACTTCTCATGTTACCTGGAATTGTTTAACCCCATTTTTTCAATATTATCTCATGAAAACCTAAGAGCTTGGGGTTCTATAAAGGATACCCTGGAAATACTCTTTTGCACTAAAAATGCACACATGGAATTAGGAGTTTGAGATGAACAGATACACACTACTATATATAAAATAAATAAACAATGAGGACCTACTGCATGGCGCAGGGAACTATATTCAATACCAGTGATAACCTATAATGCAAAAGAATCTGAGAAAGAATATGCAACCAGCTCTCTTGAAATAAAAGTGTCAGTCGCTTAGTCAGGTCCAACTCTCAAGGACTGTAGCTCTCCAGGTTCGTCCATTCATGGAATTTTCCAGGCAAGACTACTGGAGTGGGTTGCCATTTCCTTCTCCAGTCGATCTCCCTGACGCATGGATTGAACCTGAGTCTCCTGCATCGCAGTAAGGTTCCTTACTCTCTGAGCCACCAGGGGAACCCTCTTGAAATAAAAGGCAGCCTTAAAAATATATATATACATAGATATAGATATAGATATAGATATATAGATATATCTGTATATATTCCACAAGGCTGAGAAAGATCCAACTCCTGCCTTCACTCAGATTTCAACTTTTCTTGCCTCCCATGTTAGAATCTAGTCATTTGCCACTTGTTCCTGGGTCCCATGATTCCCTCTATTAAAACTCACCAGCCCATTCCCCTCCCTCACCCAAATCCCTGACCCTGACTCCAGCTCTAGGCCTCGCTGGTTCACCCTCATCTCTTATGCTATGGTCTAGACATCATTTCTTCCAAAAAGACTCCTGGTCCTTCCAAAAATTTGGGCTGGCTGACCCTTCTCTGGTCTCCCTTTCCAGCTCTACCACCCACTTCATAGTCTTCCCTACGCTTCTCTAAAATTGTGTCTCTGCACTGGTCTGTCTCCCCCCTTTGGGCTGTAAACTCCAAAGAGGCAGAAACTCTCTGTATTGCTCCCCACTGTCCCCTCCAGGTCCTGGCTCAGAGCCTCTTCTATGGCAGCTAGTCAATAAACACATGGTGAAGGAAAGGACTGGTTAGTGGATGTTGCTAAGTGAGATGGTCAGATTCTGTCACCAGATCCACATATCTCAAATTCCCAAGTGGGGAATCTCTCAGATGAACAGCATAATACAATCCAACACACAGTCTCTTTGAAGTTATCTTCCCCAGACTTCGAGAAGGTGTGAGACAAGCGGTGGAGGCTTCCTTTTACTGACAAAAACCGAGTACAGCCTCCTATTCGCAGTTCTTTTATGTTGACCTCGGCCAGTTAGAGTTAGGCTTCCTCCCACCAGACTTCTTAAATAAATCATCAGACTTAAAACTCTTGAATTGGGCCTACAGTCAGCCTTCCCAGAAAACCCGCTTTCCATTTTCATGACAAATCATGCATGTTCTAGGACTCTGAGAATCCACTCAAATATATTTTTTATCTCATTGCATAGTTAAAGACAGGCACACAGAGTCGCACACAGGCTCAACAACAATCTTATTCTCCCTTAATTCTTGTGCAAACTGAACTGCCTTACTCAGCTGCCAACTTCATATTCTAATAGGATGACAAGAAACTATTTTCCTAATGCAATCATGAATCAGTCTGTGTCAGACAGACAGGACTGTTCCTCACAACGCCCTTCCTGGTTGGAAAGCAAACTGTGTAAGATGGAGGGTTTCAGAGAAACAAATTGCTCCTGGCTGCAGAATGAGATGACTGTATAGCTGACCAAGAAAAACATGCAAACACACAAAGACACCCCTGTGAGATGAATTGCTTGAAGTTAGCAGGCCTACATTCCTGGGGCCAGATAGCAAAACTATTTTACCCCCTTAAGACATGATGCTAGGCTTAGTCAGACATTTCCAGGATTTGCACTCTGCAGAAAAATATGTTGAGCCTCATCTCTTATGCTATGGTCTAGACATCATTTCTTCCAAAAAGACTCCTGGTCCTTCCAAAAATTTGGGCTGGCTGACCCTTCTCTGGTCTCCCTTTCCAGCTCTACCACCCACTTCATAGTCTTCCCTACGCTTCTCTAAAATTGTGTCTCTGCACTGGTCTGTCTCCCCCCTTTGGGCTGTAAACTCCAAAGAGGCAGAAACTCTCTGTATTGCTCCCCACTGTCCCCTCCAGGTCCTGGCTCAGAGCCTCTTCTATGGCAGCTAGTCAATAAACACATGGTGAAGGAAAGGACTGGTTAGTGGATGTTGCTAAGTGAGATGGTCAGATTCTGTCACCAGATCCACATATCTCAAATTCCCAAGTGGGGAATCTCTCAGATGAACAGCATAATACAATCCAACACACAGTCTCTTTGAAGTTATCTTCCCCAGACTTCGAGAAGGTGTGAGACAAGCGGTGGAGGCTTCCTTTTACTGACAAAAACCGAGTACAGCCTCCTATTCGCAGTTCTTTTATGTTGACCTCGGCCAGTTAGAGTTAGGCTTCCTCCCACCAGACTTCTTAAATAAATCATCAGACTTAAAACTCTTGAATTGGGCCTACAGTCAGCCTTCCCAGAAAACCCGCTTTCCATTTTCATGACAAATCATGCATGTTCTAGGACTCTGAGAATCCACTCAAATATATTTTTTATCTCATTGCATAGTTAAAGACAGGCACACAGAGTCGCACACAGGCTCAACAACAATCTTATTCTCCCTTAATTCTTGTGCAAACTGAACTGCCTTACTCAGCTGCCAACTTCATATTCTAATAGGATGACAAGAAACTATTTTCCTAATGCAATCATGAATCAGTCTGTGTCAGACAGACAGGACTGTTCCTCACAACGCCCTTCCTGGTTGGAAAGCAAACTGTGTAAGATGGAGGGTTTCAGAGAAACAAATTGCTCCTGGCTGCAGAATGAGATGACTGTATAGCTGACCAAGAGAAACATGCAAACACACAAAGACACCCCTGTGAGATGAATTGCTTGAAGTTAGCAGGCCTACATTCCTGGGGCCAGATAGCAAAACTATTTTACCCCCTTAAGACATGATGCTAGGCTTAGTCAGACATTTCCAGGATTTGCACTCTGCAGAAAAATATGTTGAGCCCACTGCCGAAAACAGCTCTAAAAGGGCCATGTTGTAAGCACATCCACTGCAGAATAAAGCGTTTCAGTGCATGAAGCAGTGGATCTCTCACCATCCCTGCCACTCCTTCAGTGACTGGAATTGTGGAGTTTTAAGATCATGGTGGGGGCGGGGTCAGTGGGGGGCAGGTGAGACTCAGAAACGGTGCTGTAAAGTGATTCCACTCAATGGCTGGATCCATGACCATAGGCTTAACCCTTTTCAGTTCTCTGGGATGTCCAAATCCACCAAGCTAATCTACTTTTTTTTGTGCTACTGGTTACCCAGCTGTCCAAGCTCATTCCTTGTTCTCTGTACCATCAGAGTACATTACAAGTTAAAGGGTACAGAAGAAGGTAGGGGATGACTTGTAGGGAAGGCTGGTAGCTGCTGAAATAGATAATCCCCAAAATGTCTTTGATATAATACAGTGGAAGCTTATAAAGGTCAGTGGCGGAGGGTAGGCCTACAGGGAGGCTCCACGTAGTTCTTCAGGGACAAAGGTTGATAGTTCCCCCCAGGGCACTGATATCAAGTTGGCCTATTCATAAAGACAGAAGATCATAAGAGGTTTCTATGGGGCCAGGACTGGAAATGGCATAAAGCCCTTCTACCCACAGAATTCAGGCACTTGATCCCACGTAACTACAAAGGAAGTTGGACAAGGTGTCTGTCTGGCCGTGGGCTCATGGAGTAGAGGAATCAGGTTCTGGTGAACACATACCCTTCTCTAGGTCACTGTCCATCATTTTAGTCATCAAGTATCCATTTCACTTTTCCTCCCCAAGAGAAGCAACCCAAGGTCCCATCCAACAATGTCAAGACCAGGACCTCTGGGGAATGCTGACTCCTCCCTACTCTCTATGGATCATGACCAGATGTCGTCCTTGTGATCCAATCTATGGGCTCTTATCTCTCTTTCTCTCTCTCTCACACACACACACACCACTACACAGTGGGGAGGAAGCTAGAATAACCACAATGAAAACTTCCATTCACAAATAGAAAGCATGGGGAATACTCAGCGTAATTATGCCATAGTGATGATGGAACTTTGCTGGACAGGTATGATAAGAATCTCTATTCTGAAGATAGAACAGGTTTCTTGAATAGACTCTAATTTTTCTATCTAAGAGGACATTAGACAGAGGTTTATTTTTGTCCATAACTCAAATTCTACGCTCTGGGACATACTTCCATGTCCATCATGACCTCCTTGGCCACATCTGAAGTTGACATTGGAAAAAATGCCCTTTTAAGGATTTCACAGCCATGAAAACTTGTTCCTGCAGGTTCAGATTGTGGAATCCAAATGTTATCTTATGCATTAAATAGGAAAAGACTTTTAAAATCTAGTTTCACGGTTCTTCATTCATATTTCTTCGGTAATAAAATTTTCTCAAAAATATTATGTGTTTCCCATCTATCCACCTCCAGTCAGTTGTAAATGTCAGTTCCTATATTTAGTTCTAAAGTCAGATATATTTCTTTGTTCTGTTGCCCTCATGACTCTCTCAACTTAATGGCAACCAACTTCAGACCGTGCAGCTTAGATAGAAAAGCCATATAATCTGATCTTTGCTATAAATCTGTACCTTAATAAGCCAATGTTGTTCAAAGGGCTTTTCCATTTTCTTTCCTACTGTTTGGAGTCTAAAAGCAGATGACTTTTTAATCTCTGAGTACCCAAATATCTGGACTCCTTAGATCCATTCTTATTTGTGCTTTAAAATCAGCAAACCCTAGTTTTAACAAATGTGTTTGTTACTATAAGACATGGAGTTGAGGGCAGTGTCTGGCTGGCTCATGGAGTAGAGGAATCAGGTTCTGGTGAACACATACCCTTCTCTAGGTCACTGTCCATCATTTTAGTCATCAAGTATCCATTTCACTTTTCCTCCCCAAGAGAAGCAACCCAAGGTCCCATCCAACAATGTCAAGACCAGGACCTCTGGGGAATGCTGACTCCTCCCTACTCTCTATGGATCATGACCAGATGTCGTCCTTGTGATCCAATCTATGGGCTCTTATCTCTCTTTCTCTCTCTCTCTCTCACACACACACACACCACTACACAGTGGGGAGGAAGCTAGAATAACCACAATGAAAACTTCCATTCACAAATAGAAAGCATGGGGAATACTCAGCGTAATTATGCCATAGTGATGATGGAACTTTGCTGGACAGGTATGATAAGAATCTCTATTCTGAAGATAGAACAGGTTTCTTGAATAGACTCTAATTTTTCTATCTAAGAGGACATTAGACAGAGGTTTATTTTTGTCCATAACTCAAATTCTACGCTCTGGGACATACTTCCATGTCCATCATGACCTCCTTGGCCACATCTGAAGTTGACATTGGAAAAAATGCCCTTTTAAGGATTTCACAGCCATGAAAACTTGTTCCTGCAGGTTCAGATTGTGGAATCCAAATGTTATCTTATGCATTAAATAGGAAAAGACTTTTAAAATCTAGTTTCACGGTTCTTCATTCATATTTCTTCGGTAATAAAATTTTCTCAAAAATATTATGTGTTTCCCATCTATCCACCTCCAGTCAGTTGTAAATGTCAGTTCTTATATTTAGTTCTAAAGTCAGATATATTTCTTTGTTCTGTTGCCCTCATGACTCTCTCAACTTAATGGCAACCAACTTCAGACCGTGCAGCTTAGATAGAAAAGCCATATAATCTGATCTTTGCTATAAATCTGTACCTTAATAAGCCAATGTTGTTCAAAGGGCTTTTCCATTTTCTTTCCTACTGTTTGGAGTCTAAAAGCAGATGACTTTTTAATCTCTGAGTACCCAAATATCTGGACTCCTTAGATCCATTCTTATTTGTGCTTTAAAATCAGCAAACCCTAGTTTTAACAAATGTGTTTGTTACTATAAGACATGGATCACTATCATCCAACCTCCAGTATCACTGCCTTCCATCTGACTACTGAAACATTATCATTTGATTTCATTGGCATATTTAATCTACTTATATTAATATAGTTAATGATATATTAACATTTTTACTTACCATCTTACCATTTATTTTATATGGAACCCATATTTCATTTGCTCTTTTTTCCTGCTTTTTTTTGATTAATCATATCATTTATTATTCCATTTTCTCTTATGCACATTTTACAACTGGTTCAGTGCTCATTTACATATTAAAAATGTTTCCTTAACTTACTAAGATCTAAATTATTATTTTTATTAATTCCCAAACAATGTCAAAACTTCAGAAAACTTTAACTGCATTTATAATCTCAGCGTTTGCATTTATGTTATCCCACATTTTATAAATACATATATACACAGATATAAAGAATATATATGACTACATATATATACATACTTCCTATATGTATATATACACAAATATAAAGAATATATAAACACTATATATATGCATATTATACATAATCATATATTGTTGTTGTTCAGTCACTAAGTCATGTCTCACTCTTTCATGATCGCATGGACTGCAGCCCACCAGGCTCCTCTGTCCATGAGATTTCCCAGACAAGAATACTATAGTGGGGTGCACTTCCTTCTCCAGGGAGTTTTCCCAACTCAGGGATGGAACCCACATCTCCTGCCCTGACAGGAGACTTCTCATTGCAGTGGCTTCTCTTGTTGCCCAGTAGGAGCTCTAGGGCTCTTGGGCTTCAGTAAGTGTGGCACACTGGTTCAGCAGTTGTGCCTCCCGGGCTCTGAAACTCAGGATCAATGATTGTGGCACATGGGCTTAGTTATTCCTCGGCAGGTAGGATCTTCCCAGATGAGGGATAGAACCCACATCTACTGCATTGGTGGGTGGATTCTTTACCACTGAGCCACCAGGGAAACCCAATACTCTCCTCCTTTGATGGATGTTAACAAACTCTTGACATGGCTTTTCTTCTCTCACAAGTGACAGGAAGAAAAACTCTTACCCAAGGCCCTAACAAGTACATCTAAGGACTATCAACTATTCGTCAGTGTTTGATTTTACCTGTGACAAAGAACAGAGATTTATTACTAGAGTTTTTTTCTTTTTTTATTCCTGAAATTTTATTCTAATACTCTCCTATGAATGTCACTGGGAAACATAGCTCAACTACCTCCTAAAACTCGAGCCCTATTGGTAGGAAAGAATTAAATCCCCACTTCTTGATGAATGAAATAACAAGACACTTTTATCTGCCTGTCACTTGTAGCCACAAGCATTCTAGTTCTTGCAAAGTTAAGCACACCACAGCAGCTATGATCAAGTCAACATCTAGTGCTCATTTACATATTAAAAATGTTTCCTTAACTTACTAAGATCTAAATTATTATTTTTATTAATTCCCAAACAATGTCAAAACTTCAGAAAACTTTAACTGCATTTATAATCTCAGCGTTTGCATTTATGTTATCCCACATTTTATAAATACATATATACACAGATATAAAGAATATATATGACTACATATATATACATACTTCCTATATGTATATATACACAAATATAAAGAATATATAAACACTATATATATGCATATTATACATAATCATATATTGTTGTTGTTCAGTCACTAAGTCATGTCTCACTCTTTCATGATCGCATGGACTGCAGCCCACCAGGCTCCTCTGTCCATGAGATTTCCCAGACAAGAATACTATAGTGGGGTGCACTTCCTTCTCCAGGGAGTTTTCCCAACTCAGGGATGGAACCCACATCTCCTGCCCTGACAGGAGACTTCTCATTGCAGTGGCTTCTCTTGTTGCCCAGTAGGAGCTCTAGGGCTCTTGGGCTTCAGTAAGTGTGGCACACTGGTTCAGCAGTTGTGCCTCCCGGGCTCTGAAACTCAGGATCAATGATTGTGGCACATGGGCTTAGTTATTCCTCGGCAGGTAGGATCTTCCCAGATGAGGGATAGAACCCACATCTACTGCATTGGTGGGTGGATTCTTTACCACTGAGCCACCAGGGAAACCCAATACTCTCCTCCTTTGATGGATGTTAACAAACTCTTGACATGGCTTTTCTTCTCTCACAAGTGACAGGAAGAAAAACTCTTACCCAAGGCCCTAACAAGTACATCTAAGGACTATCAACTATTCGTCAGTGTTTGATTTTACCTGTGACAAAGAACAGAGATTTATTACTAGAGTTTTTTTCTTTTTTTATTCCTGAAATTTTATTCTAATACTCTCCTATGAATGTCACTGGGAAACATAGCTCAACTACCTCCTAAAACTCGAGCCCTATTGGTAGGAAAGAATTAAATCCCCACTTCTTGATGAATGAAATAACAAGACACTTTTATCTGCCTGTCACTTGTAGCCACAAGCATTCTAGTTCTTGCAAAGTTAAGCACACCACAGCAGCTATGATCGAAGTCAACATCTCACAGGCACGCACCCAAAAGCACAGAGTTCTTTCTAGTTAAGAGATAATGTGGGAAGAAGAATCAAGAGTTGGTGATCTCCTTTGTGTGGACCTGATTCCAAATGAACCACCCTCCTCTTTGCATCGAAATGAGGTTTCATAGCAATAGATAGTATTACTTGTAATCATGCATTAAATTGTACAAAACTCTATTGCCTCCAGATTCCCATGCTGTAGGTAACAGCCTGGGAAGAACCACAGGAGGAATTACAAAAAAAAAAAAAGGAAGGCAAATAGAATATTTGCTAGGAGTCAAGTGCTTGAGGCCACATGTGTCTCGTTATGGGTTGTGACTCATTAGACCAACTGATGCTCTCTCTTGTCTCATTTTTTCCACAGGAGGATAGAGAAAAAGCAGCCGGAGAGCTGCTGGAGAATATCCTAACATCCTTTTTTATGGGTTATTTCTTTCTTGTATCTATTCATTCCCAGCTAGATGTACTTCTGGTTAGCTCAACACCAATTTACCATAAAATGATAAGGCACTTGCTCCTTCGTTAATTCGCACCTCAGAAGGTGAAATGTTTGAAATCAGCATCCTCAAAGAATTCTTTAAAACTCCAAAATCTAGTCTGCTTTGAAATAGTATCGATCTCAGCTCTGGGAGGCAGGGGTCTTTATAGGTAAAGGCAGAACCTTTTCCTAAAGCACTGATTTGAATAATTTAGCTTCAAATCCAAGATTGGATTGCCAGAGGGAATCTCCCAAGTGGAGGGCCTAAATTTATGTCCACAATAAGATAATCACTACCATCTGCTAAATGTGTTTTATAGGCCAGGCACTGTGCTAAGCTCTTTATTGGCTCTATCTCTTGTGAAAATCGCCATTCAGGGTGGTTTTGGCGTTCCCAGTTTACTGATGAAAACATTCTGATTTCAAGGAAAATAGATTAAATAATTCACCCCCAATATGCATAAAGTAGACTAGGAATAAATGAAACAACAGTTCAAACACAGCAATAAGTGGCAATGAACACAGCACCATCTTAAAAGACCTTGCCCTGATTAAAGGAAAGCAACCTCCTTGTGACTATAGCTCCTTTTGCTGTGAGGGAACCCAAACTCCGTTTTTCTAGATCTTCAGTCTTCCAAGAGAAAGCAGAAATCCGAATTGTTATGTGAAATGAAATCTTATTGTTAAATGTTGGCAGATATTAAAAAGTTTTTCAGCTCTCTGCGGCCAAACAAAATACAGCTGTGGGCTGGATTCAGCTTGTAGACTGTCTCTTTTCAGACTTTGTCCTTTGTCCTGGGCAACTGCGGATCATTTGGGCTTCTTTCGTTCTCTTAAAAAACATGGCTCCTTCAACCAGAGGTCAAAGAGTTTTAAATGATCAGTGGTTCAACACTGAGGCATAACCATTACCTGCTCACCCACCTGCCCTGAGAAATACACACAGCCATGACATTACTCCTGGGAACACCCACAGGAGGATAGAGAAAAAGCAGCCGGAGAGCTGCTGGAGAATATCCTAACATCCTTTTTTATGGGTTATTTCTTTCTTGTATCTATTCATTCCCAGCTAGATGTACTTCTGGTTAGCTCAACACCAATTTACCATAAAATGATAAGGCACTTGCTCCTTCGTTAATTCGCACCTCAGAAGGTGAAATGTTTGAAATCAGCATCCTCAAAGAATTCTTTAAAACTCCAAAATCTAGTCTGCTTTGAAATAGTATCGATCTCAGCTCTGGGAGGCAGGGGTCTTTATAGGTAAAGGCAGAACCTTTTCCTAAAGCACTGATTTGAATAATTTAGCTTCAAATCCAAGATTGGATTGCCAGAGGGAATCTCCCAAGTGGAGGGCCTAAATTTATGTCCACAATAAGATAATCACTACCATCTGCTAAATGTGTTTTATAGGCCAGGCACTGTGCTAAGCTCTTTATTGGCTCTATCTCTTGTGAAAATCGCCATTCAGGGTGGTTTTGGCGTTCCCAGTTTACTGATGAAAACATTCTGATTTCAAGGAAAATAGATTAAATAATTCACCCCCAATATGCATAAAGTAGACTAGGAATAAATGAAACAACAGTTCAAACACAGCAATAAGTGGCAATGAACACAGCACCATCTTAAAAGACCTTGCCCTGATTAAAGGAAAGCAACCTCCTTGTGACTATAGCTCCTTTTGCTGTGAGGGAACCCAAACTCCGTTTTTCTAGATCTTCAGTCTTCCAAGAGAAAGCAGAAATCCGAATTGTTATGTGAAATGAAATCTTATTGTTAAATGTTGGCAGATATTAAAAAGTTTTTCAGCTCTCTGCGGCCAAACAAAATACAGCTGTGGGCTGGATTCAGCTTGTAGACTGTCTCTTTTCAGACTTTGTCCTTTGTCCTGGGCAACTGCGGATCATTTGGGCTTCTTTCGTTCTCTTAAAAAACATGGCTCCTTCAACCAGAGGTCAAAGAGTTTTAAATGATCAGTGGTTCAACACTGAGGCATAACCATTACCTGCTCACCCACCTGCCCTGAGAAATACACACAGCCATGACATTACTCCTGGGAACACCCGTATGTAATTTGTGAAATCATTATCGTGTGCAACTTGAGGGATTTGAGTGGATATGTGGGTGCCCATGAATGAAGAGAATAATAAGAGGGGAGAAATGAGTGCCCAAAGAAAGACATGGGGCCAGGACACCCTGCTGAGCGCTGCCCACCCCCACGCCCCTGTCTGTTTTCACCATCGAAACCCCTGAACCCCACCCCCGTTCAGAGCCTCAGCCCACCATTCTTCATTTCTGATTTCTCTCCTCTGAGCAGATAAGGACGACCCAAGGCCTCTTGGTATGTTTTACATCAAAGGCCACTGAAGGGTCCTGACAGGCTGGATGTCAGAGCTGCAAATAAACCATTAATCACTTTGCCATTTCATGGACATACTTTTCCCAGAGGGCACGAACTTTCTCCAGGTCACTAATATAAACCACATCTCTCCTGAGCCAATGGGGGAGGCAAAGTGGGTGTCAGAGCACAGAGAGCCAGTTCGTCACTGACACACCATTATTTTCTCTTAACCCCACAGGTCATTGCTATCGTGGTAGGGGATTGTAAACGGTCAATTAAAAAGGAGATGGTTGAAATGAATTAAACAAATGAAGGCACAGTTTTGGGGACCACATACATCCCAGGGAAGCTCTTCCAACCCTCCCAAACTTTTTACCTTGAGATCAAGTATTGAAAGAGGCCACAGGGATGTAACAGGACCTGCATAATTTTGCCACTTTAAACCCAAAAACAGGGATGGCATAAAGCTCCTTTTGCTGAAAGGGAACCAAAACTCCGTTTTTCTAGATCTTCAGTCTTACAAGAGAAAGCAGAAATCAGAATTGTTATGTGAAATGAAATCTTATTGTTAAATGTTGGCAAATATTAAAAAGTTTTACAGCTCCCTGCGGCCAAACAAAATACAGCTGTGGGCTGGATTCAGCTTTAGACTGTCTCTTTTCAGACTTTGTCCTTTGTCCTGGGCAACTGCGGATCATTTGGGCTTCTTTCGTTCTCTTAAAAAACATGGCTCCTTCAACCAGAGGTCAAAGAGTTTTAAATGATCAGTGGTTCAACACTGAGGCATAACCATTACCTGCTCACCCACCTGCCCTGAGAAATACACACAGCCATGACATTACTCCTGGGAACACCCGTATGTAATTTGTGAAATCATTATCGTGTGCAACTTGAGGGATTTGAGTGGATATGTGGGTGCCCATGAATGAAGAGAATAATAAGAGGGGAGAAATGAGTGCCCAAAGAAAGACATGGGGCCAGGACACCCTGCTGAGCGCTGCCCACCCCCACGCCCCTGTCTGTTTTCACCATCGAAACCCCTGAACCCCACCCCCGTTCAGAGCCTCAGCCCACCATTCTTCATTTCTGATTTCTCTCCTCTGAGCAGATAAGGACGACCCAAGGCCTCTTGGTATGTTTTACATCAAAGGCCACTGAAGGGTCCTGACAGGCTGGATGTCAGAGCTGCAAATAAACCATTAATCACTTTGCCATTTCATGGACATACTTTTCCCAGAGGGCACGAACTTTCTCCAGGTCACTAATATAAACCACATCTCTCCTGAGCCAATGGGGGAGGCAAAGTGGGTGTCAGAGCACAGAGAGCCAGTTCGTCACTGACACACCATTATTTTCTCTTAACCCCACAGGTCATTGCTATCGTGGTAGGGGATTGTAAACGGTCAATTAAAAAGGAGATGGTTGAAATGAATTAAACAAATGAAGGCACAGTTTTGGGGACCACATACATCCCAGGGAAGCTCTTCCAACCCTCCCAAACTTTTTACCTTGAGATCAAGTATTGAAAGAGGCCACAGGGATGTAACAGGACCTGCATAATTTTGCCACTGACCCAAAGCAACATGCCTTTGGCAGACCCCAGACTCTTGAGTTCCAAGAAGTGAAGCCAGGGGGATGGCATAAAAATGCCTTTCCAGAACAGCTTCTCCTTTGCACAATGAAGTCAGGATTACCTGACCAATGGTGCTGATTTGGCCAACACACCCACAAAAGGTCAAGTCTATGGTGCAGATTCATTCATTCACTGAGCTCAACCTGGGGCAGCGCAGTGAAAACACAGGTGAGGTCCCTGCTCTCCTGGCATCAACATTCCCTTTGGAGCAGGCACCCAAATGAACAGACCAGATAAACTCAGACAGTGGTGAAGTTATAAAGAACATAAATCAGGAAGACCGTGTTAACAGTGATGCCTGTTGTAGTTTGAGTGGAAAGCGGGGAGCTTTCATTCACTCAGTAGCTAAACAAGGTGGTGTAGTCATGGGGGAGGCTACCAAAGAAAGAGAAGGAGTGATGGTTCTGTTGGAAGGACCTAATGCGTAGCTGGAAAAATAAGAGAAGTAAATAAGCGTTCAGAAGAAATTACAAATATGTGAAACCTACATGCAAACCTGGAAGCGCAGGACCTAGGGCAGTGATTGGGGCAAGTGACAGTGAGAAAGGGCACATTTCTCAAGAAGATAAGTCTTAGCAGCTGGGAACAAATTGTGCATCTGGTTGTATGGGGCAGGGGATCAGGGAAGAACCTTAAGTCCTCAACACTAAACCATTGGCAACAGGATCAGGATTTGGTACCAGGCTAAGAGTCCCAAGCCAAATTGACAGGCAGACGAGATAACAAGGTACCAGCCTGAGGTTGGATTTGGGAAAAAGGACAGGCCTCTGGCCTCCAAAGCACTGCCTGCCTCGATTGGGGTCTTCTACCTCCCTCTCAACCTGTAGCCATGCCGGCATCTCACCCACGCTTACCCGGGCTCCACCTGTCCATGGGGACTTTGGACTTGCCGATTCCTCTGCTCCAAAAGTGCTTCTTTCTCCTCCTCCCATGACTGGTTCCTTCTTATCAACTAGGTCTTGGCTCAACCATGGCCTCCTCTGTGAGGCTGTGACGGGTCTTCCTTCCCCATTCCATCCCATGCCCTCGCCTTGCTATTTTCTCTTCAGAGCATTTTACTATCCAGCATTTTTTATCCCTTTGTTTGTTTGCTTGTGCGTGTCTGCTTCCCCCTCTAGAAAGTAAATTTGGTGTGAGCAAAAAGCTGTGTGTGTTGCTCCCTACCGATTTCACTGCTGAAATGCCCCCTGAACAGAGCAAAAGCTGAACATATGCTTGTTGTTCAGAAGCTAAGTGCCTACTCTGCTCCTAGCATCAAGCTGGGCTCTTTCCATGATGATGACATCATATGATCTCACCTATGATCCTCATGGTCATGCTGAGCGCAGGTGCTATCATGATGATTGTATAGATCAGGAAACCGAGGCCCAGAAAAGCTAGCTTACCTAGCAACACAGAGCTAGTAAGCAGCCACAGAGCCCAAGTGTGTTAAACCCTGAAGTCTCTATCTTTATCTACCTCACTCCTTTCTTTCTACAAGGCAAACAGGAAGTGAAATCAGGAAAACAAAGGAGCTAAATTGGGTTAAGATTTTCAGGCCACAGGAACCCAGGAAAATCAGTCCCTTTGTCAGGTGAAGACCAGGAGCCCATGGGTCAAGACCAGCCGAGGTAAGGATGGTCACTCCTGTTGACAGTTACCAGCTGGAACAGCACAGGACATCACCAACAAAAAGAACCGGAAGGCCACTTTAATATTGAGCTGCACAAAGAGGGACAGAGAAGGCCATACCCCTGAGGATGGTTGGTCTGCCTGGACTCAGTGCCATGCAAAGTCACTCTCCCAGAGTTCCAACAAACAGGGGGTGAGAAAGAGTGGGGCAATGGCACGTTCAACAAAAGTTCAGATCACACAGGCAGGATGCCTTGCCTCAAAAGTAGAGGAAGAATTTAAATCTTATATGATATGGACCCTTGCAAAACAAGGCTGATCTAGCCTGCCCTAACCCCAGATACGCAAAAAAGGACTAGCAAACCAGCCTCTCCACCAGCCAAGCTCCACTCAGTGGAAATGGCTCTTGAGATGGACTCTAAACAAGGGTGAGTTCCAGCTGCGAACAGGGATGTGGTCACTCAGTTTGTCTTCTGAAATGGTGGCAGAGGGCCCTGGACACGCTGTATTTGCCATCCTCACTGTAGAATTACACTTGATTTCCTTCTGAATTTGTTCCAGGAAATGGCACACCCAGTATTGTCCACTGCATTCAGGCTTAAGGCTAGCCACCCATTGTACAGAGAAGAATGTACCTCAGCCCTCGCTATGCATGGGTTCTGCATCCACGATTCAACCAACCCATCTGCTGTACCAACTCCCTAGACCTCTTGAACAGAAAGTGGACAAAAACTACCTTGTACGAAGTGTTGATTATGTGCCTGCTACTGCAAGGCAGTTTATAGTATCCTAATCCACAGATATGTATTATTATTACTTCTAGTGTATGAACGAGGGAACTGGGACTCAAAGACATAAAAAACAGTAAAGATTAAAGACAAGGTTAACAACTCAGATCCATAATTCCATAGCCAGCGTTCCATCTGCCACTCTAGTCATTCCCAGACACCAGTCCACACACGAAACATAGCTTTCACTGTTAAATGACAAAATGAGGAAAACAAGAATATCTTAATTTCCTTAATTTTACATCATCTTTTATAAAAGAAATAAACAACTGTTTAATAACATATTAGGAAGGAAAAGTATATGTAAACGTACCTTTTGATTAAAGAAATTAAGCTATGTGGTGATTTCAAAACTGTATATTGCATATCTATAAACAACGAAACTATAAAAGTTAAAAGTTAAAAAAACCTGTATATTGATATCAAATTAAATTAACAAGAATTAGAATTGAAGCAATTAGGAATGTGGTTTAAGACTCTTTCATAACATAAAAACTGTTCACTTATTCTGAGCTCATGTAATTCCCAGTTTTGTGTGTTTCTTTCTTCTATAAAATCAGAACAGAATAGATGGTTGCTTTAAAAGAAAAAATCCTTAGTGAATAAAAATAAGAACTTATTGTCCTCTCTTTTACTATGTGAAAACTCCCACTGTTTAAGAACCAAAACCCCTTACACTGTGGTGTCCCGTCCCCAGTGACAGGGGCCACAGACTGGGAGCTCCTCAGTCAGTTTGGCCCAAATACACCGGTATTGTGGTTTGATCACAGTGGATTTTAACATTCCAGATTAATTGACAATATTTTCAACAGGAAAGAATTTATGTACAAATCTGGACTTCTGGCTTCTCTTTATAATTCCAGGAATCCAGCTGAAAAGTTAAAAAGTATTAGTCACTCAGTCCTGTGTCTGACTCTTTACGACCCCGTGTAGCCTGCCAGGCTCCTCTGTCCATGGGATTTCCCAGGGCAGAATACTGGAGTAGGTTGCCATTTCCTTCTCCAGGGGATCTTCCCCATCCAGGGATCAAACCTGGGTCTCCCACATTGGAGGCAGTTTCTTTACCAGAGCTCCAGTCCCTCTGGAACATGGAGCTGGCTGTTGGGGAGGCACCCTGTACAGCTGTGCACATGCTCCCCTGCACCTGCTGTGTGGTATCCAGGCAGAGGCTGCAGTCACGGCCGCAGTGTCCAGGGCCTCATGGCTTCATGCCCTTCCATCATCATGGTCAACTCTAGAAAACAGTAAAGATTAAAGACAAGGTTAACAACTCAGATCCATAATTCCATAGCCAGCGTTCCATCTGCCACTCTAGTCATTCCCAGACACCAGTCCACACACGAAACATAGCTTTCACTGTTAAATGACAAAATGAGGAAAACAAGAATATCTTAATTTCCTTAATTTTACATCATCTTTTATAAAAGAAATAAACAACTGTTTAATAACATATTAGGAAGGAAAAGTATATGTAAACGTACCTTTTGATTAAAGAAATTAAGCTATGTGGTGATTTCAAAACTGTATATTGCATATCTATAAACAACGAAACTATAAAAGTTAAAAGTTAAAAAAACCTGTATATTGATATCAAATTAAATTAACAAGAATTAGAATTGAAGCAATTAGGAATGTGGTTTAAGACTCTTTCATAACATAAAAACTGTTCACTTATTCTGAGCTCATGTAATTCCCAGTTTTGTGTGTTTCTTTCTTCTATAAAATCAGAACAGAATAGATGGTTGCTTTAAAAGAAAAAATCCTTAGTGAATAAAAATAAGAACTTATTGTCCTCTCTTTTACTATGTGAAAACTCCCACTGTTTAAGAACCAAAACCCCTTACACTGTGGTGTCCCGTCCCCAGTGACAGGGGCCACAGACTGGGAGCTCCTCAGTCAGTTTGGCCCAAATACACCGGTATTGTGGTTTGATCACAGTGGATTTTAACATTCCAGATTAATTGACAATATTTTCAACAGGAAAGAATTTATGTACAAATCTGGACTTCTGGCTTCTCTTTATAATTCCAGGAATCCAGCTGAAAAGTTAAAAAGTATTAGTCACTCAGTCCTGTGTCTGACTCTTTACGACCCCGTGTAGCCTGCCAGGCTCCTCTGTCCATGGGATTTCCCAGGGCAGAATACTGGAGTAGGTTGCCATTTCCTTCTCCAGGGGATCTTCCCCATCCAGGGATCAAACCTGGGTCTCCCACATTGGAGGCAGTTTCTTTACCAGAGCTCCAGTCCCTCTGGAACATGGAGCTGGCTGTTGGGGAGGCACCCTGTACAGCTGTGCACATGCTCCCCTGCACCTGCTGTGTGGTATCCAGGCAGAGGCTGCAGTCACGGCCGCAGTGTCCAGGGCCTCATGGCTTCATGCCCTTCCATCATCATCTTATAGCTCCCATGTCTCCAGGCTCATCCATGGGACTCACTCAATGATACTCTAGCCAATGCAAGCACAATCAGAAGCTTGAACAGTGCTTGAACACAGTGAATCCTCTCCATTGACTGCCAAGAGCCCTGAGGCCATGATGTGAACAAACCAAGCTCTCCTGTCAGAGGGGCCATGAGCAAGTGAACCCAGAAAGCTGGTTGGTAACCCAGAGTCACCCCAGACAGGGAGGCCATGCTGGACCATCCAGCCCAGCTGAGCCACCAGTGACCACAGCCACATGGATGAACCAGGGGAGACCAAAGGGAGAAACACCGAGCTGAGACCAACCCAAGTTCTACTATTAAATCAGCCTGTCTTAAGACTCTCGGGTTTGAGGTGTTTTGTTATGCTGAGAGCACACCCTGGGCCTCTCTGGCTTACCTTAATATCTGTACTATAAAAGCAACTTAAGCAACAATCCATAAAATTCAAAAGGTAGGATCTTTTGTGGTGGTGAAAAACCATTTAAAACCCCCTGTTAGCTCCTTAAAGATAATCAGTAAGTTTGTCCATTTTACCTAATATAAAAGTACAATAAATTTGCATGTTATTGATTTTCCTTTTGAATAAAATAGCTATGTTTATACACACACACACACATATATATACACACACACATATATATATTTGAATATATGGAACTTCCCTGGTGGCTCAGTGGTAAAGAATCCACCTGTAATGTAGAAGATGCATGTTTCATCCCTAAGTCAGGAAGATCCCCTTGAGGAGAGAATGGTAACCTGCTCCAGATTCTTGCCTGGAGAATCCCATGGACAGAGGATCTTGGTGGGGTTGCAAAGAGTTGGGCACAACTAAAGCAACTAAGCATGCATGCATTTGAATATATATATAAATATATATTGGATATATACTGAATATATACACATACATACATACTGAAATGATACATGACTTTGTTTTACTTACTTTCAAGATTTATAAAATAATATTAAATATAAAAAAATAAAAGCACTGGCGTCTGTGATTTCTACTTTAAAATATCAAAGACCCAATTCCACATACATTTGTGTATACACACATACACATACACACACGCTCACATTTATGAGCACTTGAAGTTTGAACGAGAACAGGGAGTTTAAATTTTTCCCTCCAGCCCCCAAGACAGTACCTGGCACACAGCTCGCCCTTAATATATATCTTTTGAATGAATAAATAAATTTACAGACATTTCCCTAAATATCTTAATTTAAGAGGGAGCCTAAAGGTGGTCACAGTCCCAGGACCTTGGCATTTGAGGAACCCCTAAGACAACCTCCAGGTAGTATTAAAACTTCAACCACCTGATACAAGGAGATGACTCATTGGAAAAGAGCCTGATGTTGAGAAAATAGAAAGCAAAAGGAGAAGGGAATGACAGAGGACAAGATGGTTGGATGGCATCCCTGAGTCAATGGACGTGAAGAGCTGGTTGGGATGGCATCCAACTGATTAATATCTGTACTTTTTTTAGAGAGCACACCCTGGGCCTCTCTGGCTTACCTTAATATCTTATAAAAGCAACAAGCAACAATCCATAAAATTCAAAGGTAGGATCTTTTGTGGTGGTGAAAAACCATTTAAAACCCCCTGTTAGCTCCTTAAAGATAATCAGTAAGTTTGTCCATTTTACCTAATATAAAAGTACAATAAATTTGCATGTTATTGATTTTCCTTTTGAATAAAATAGCTATGTTTATACACACACACACACATATATATACACACACACATATATATATTTGAATATATGGAACTTCCCTGGTGGCTCAGTGGTAAAGAATCCACCTGTAATGTAGAAGATGCATGTTTCATCCCTAAGTCAGGAAGATCCCCTTGAGGAGAGAATGGTAACCTGCTCCAGATTCTTGCCTGGAGAATCCCATGGACAGAGGATCTTGGTGGGGTTGCAAAGAGTTGGGCACAACTAAAGCAACTAAGCATGCATGCATTTGAATATATATATAAATATATATTGGATATATACTGAATATATACACATACATACATACTGAAATGATACATGACTTTGTTTTACTTACTTTCAAGATTTATAAAATAATATTAAATATAAAAAAATAAAAGCACTGGCGTCTGTGATTTCTACTTTAAAATATCAAAGACCCAATTCCACATACATTTGTGTATACACACATACACATACACACACGCTCACATTTATGAGCACTTGAAGTTTGAACGAGAACAGGGAGTTTAAATTTTTCCCTCCAGCCCCCAAGACAGTACCTGGCACACAGCTCGCCCTTAATATATATCTTTTGAATGAATAAATAAATTTACAGACATTTCCCTAAATATCTTAATTTAAGAGGGAGCCTAAAGGTGGTCACAGTCCCAGGACCTTGGCATTTGAGGAACCCCTAAGACAACCTCCAGGTAGTATTAAAACTTCAACCACCTGATACAAGGAGATGACTCATTGGAAAAGAGCCTGATGTTGAGAAAAATAGAAAGCAAAAGGAGAAGGGAATGACAGAGGACAAGATGGTTGGATGGCATCCCTGAGTCAATGGACGTGAGTTTGAGCACGCTCCAGGAGATGGTGAAGGACAAGGAAGCCTGGCGTACTGTAGTCCATAGGGCTGCAAAAAGTCAGCCACAACTGAGCGACTGAGCATTAAAACCGTAGAACGCCCATTGCAGCCTGCTGTATCTGCTAAAGTAGTTTTGGAAAATCAGCACATGTAAACCTACTCACTGGGGACTGAGGTTTGACAACATGGATCATCACAACCTATTTGTCATGTGTGCTTGTCCTTCTGCTGGTGCTGACAGAGGTCTAGACGGCCAGGGGGCTCTCCTGCGACTGCCAAAGGAGAAACGAAGGAGGTGTGGGTGTCAACTGAAGAACGGCCATGTTGAGAGCTGGGTCCTGCTCTGCTGCTGAGTGAGTCGTGACTGGTCTTTGTCAAGGGATTAACAAAAGGAATGCCTTGTGAACAAAACACTGGACACTCTGGACACCCACGCGAACACACATCCCTCTTGCTTGATCATGAGAAACTGGTCTGCAGAGGAAACTGTCTTCTATCTTCTACTGTTTCCTTGCTCTTCGTTTTGTTTTTCAAACATGAGAGGAAATTTGTTAGTCAAAGACACGATTCTGGGGAGATGCATAGTGACCTGGAACCCATAACAGTTGGAGAAAGGCACAGCAGCTCAGAACTACAAAAATGGCCATCCCAAATTTTACTGCAGTCGCTTGCTTCTTAATGACTTCCTGACTGAGCTGATCAGTCCGTGTAAATCTTAGTTTCTTTATCTATAAGATGATGGAAATAAGATCTGTTTTGCCAACTTCATAGGGGTTTTGAGAAGATTAAATGAGATGATAGAAGTGAAAATGTCATTTAAATATTAATAATTACAGAATAAAAATTGATAATGGTCCATAGGCACAAACACAGGATGAAGCCTTATGCTGCCTCTCAGGAGCAATGTAAGTTTGGAAAAGTTACTTAACTTCTCCATTCCATTTTCACCACTTGTCTAAATTGGAAATGATAACAGTACACATGCCTATCCCATGGAGCTGTTATGAGGATAAAATAATTTAGTGTTTGTAATGTTCTTAGAATCATGACTGGCATATAGCAAGAGTCATATAAGGGTTTGATAAAATAAGTAATTATTGTTTCTCCCAAGATCATTTTGGTAACCTGAGGTAGTTTAGCCTGGAGAGGAAGTCTTCTGAAAAGGACAAGAAAATCTCTCAGTAACAAATATGAACTTTGTCAAGCTAGCCACATGCCATTTGACACAGAGAAGAGGATGAAGGGAGATCAGCCAACAGGGCCCTTGTTCCATGCTTGTTTGGGGTCAGTTCCATCAATTGACCCTTATTTATTTTGTTTGAGAAGAGGAGGATCAGGCTTCCCCAGGGGCAATGAGGCTTTGGTTCAGTGCTCCATGCAATGACATGCTATCTTAAAACATAGAGGACTTCCCTGGTGGCAGAGTAGATAAGAATTTACCTGCCAATGCAGGGGACACAGGTTCGATCTCTGGTCCAGGAAGATCCCACTTGTCGTGCAGCAACTAAGCCCATATGCCCCAATTACTGAGACGGGTCTTAGAGTCACAACTACTGAGCCCACTTGCAGCAGCTACTGAAGCCTATGTGCCTAGAGCCCATGCGCCACAACAAGAGAAGCCACTACGAGAAACCTGTGCACAGCTACACAGACGAGCCCCCTATCGCCACAACTAGAGAAAAACCCACGTGCAGAAATGAAGACCTAGTGCAACCAAAGTAATACAACAGAATTAAAAAATAGATAAATTTAAAAAAAATACCACAGACAGAGCACGGCCACACCCCCTCAGGTCTGAGGACTCTGTGAGTTGCCTGGTAGAGAGAGTCAAGCATACCTAGGGCCACCATCCTTCTCTCTCTGCGCCACGGCAGCTGCTCCCTTCCTGCCTCCCCTGATGGTGGGATGCCTTTTTCCCTTGGCATGGCCACACGGGCCGCAGTGCGAGGAGCTCTGCTCAGCCACCTTGCTGGAGGGGAATCTCCCCAGTTAATGCTTTCTTTTCCAAAGAGCCTGTGCTCCAGCCATCACTCAAGGGTGGAAAGTTCCTGCCAGCTCTGTCCCCATGGCTTTCTGTTGGCATATTTAGCCCTCTGCTCAAGGAACATGAGTTGTGGCATAAAAACTAGAGAAAGAGACCAAAGACAGAGAATATCCATGGTGATCTGATAAAGGACAAGTAAATTACTAGAGCCAGACTTGCTCTTGGCATCAGCTCCTACTTAATTGTTCCTATTTAGCAAGAAGTACTTGTGGTTCAGCCTGTCAGCAGTTCTTCATTGCTTCTCCATCTGAGGGTTTTCCTTGACCCACTTACTGAAAGATGCTGGGGCAGAGAATCTTTCTCTCCACTGACTTTGATGCCAAAGTGCCGGTAGCAGACCATCAGAGGGCTTCCTGACTCTCTCTTTGCTCCCACTGTGTCTCCAGAACCATCCCATCTCACGGCTGTGACATACCCACTCTGCCAGGCTTCCATTCACCCCGTATTCCTTGCTCCAAATGTCTTCCATTTGCTCTCCATTCCTGGCCAATGCACATTCCCCAGCCTTTGTTAGGGTTATTTTAAGACCTTCATAGACCCTAAGCATTCTTACTTCTGGAGGCTCCACCCCCATCAAAGCAGAGATCCTAAACTGCACCCACTTCCATCACTGGGTATAACTTCCATCTAATAACAGATGAATTGAGTTGCATATAACTGACATATGACTAGTTTTATAGATATTTAATTAAACATTTTCATTGCAATTTTAAAGCTTTTTATACTTTAGACTCAGAATTTTTTCTAAAGGAAAATACTGTTTCCGGCCCATGAAACTCTGAACTTGGGATTTGTCAGCCTTCATAATTGCATGAACCAGTTCCTTATAATAAATTTCTTTATTTGGGGTTCTGTTTCTCGAAGAATCCTGACTAATGTGGTACCCCAAGCCTTCAGTCTCTTTTCACACACTCTACTGGAGGGCTTCTGCCAGGACTGTGTGCCCGGATGCAGTATGTGGAGGACAAAGCTTCCAACCGAAACTCCTTTCTCCTCTCAGGAAAGAAAAATGGAACATTAACCATGGTATTATTATTTTTTGAAAAAGCAAAACAAAGACAGATATCCAATCCAAATTTTAGCTGGCAGAATTAGAATAAGAGTTTCTACCTAATCCAGCAGAAATGTGAAAAAAAAAAAAAAAAAAAAAACAAGGTAGCAAGAAGGGGTAAGGGAGGTGGCTTCATGTCTCTTGGAGTTTGGGGCTGATTTGGAGACTTACTGTGTTTATGTTTATTGTGGATAGGATAGGATCCTACCACAATAGGATAGGCAAGTGGTAGGATTGCCTACCACGTACAGGCAAGGCAAAGTGCCCTTGTTGGGTAGAATTCCTTTGCAGACATCGTTAACTAAACTGCTTTCGAAATTCATCAACAAAATCAAATATAATGTATGTGTAATAATTATGTAATAGATGAGTTGAGTTGCAATTGACTAACATATTATTGCTTTTTGACAGGTACTTTAATAAGTGTATTTAATTGTGGCTACTTTCAGTTCTAGTCAAACAGGGGACAGAGACATAGCTTAGGGCAGGAGGAACTAGCTGGGTGTGTGTGATGCAGAGGCACACTTAATCCCAGAAATAGCAAGTGTCAGAGCCCCTTTTACCACCTGGGTGGTGGGGAAGGTGGTGTTATATGACCCTCAGAGGGACGATGGCTTGGTCTTCATTCTCAGCTCATAGCTTTGGTTTAGCCCCTAAGATAGTCCAGCTCAGTCTAATGACCAGGACTATGCTCATAGATTTTCTACACTGAGACAAAAACTAAAGGTGAAGAAAGGAGGCAGATTGCCCAAAGTATCAAGTGATAATATGATGATGAAGAGGAGGAGGAAGACAATTTTACTCACTCCTGCTACATGTACATGCATATACTATACCTAACCTCCACAGCCATCCTATGAGGTACATGCAATCATCTTCCACTTAGGGTTAAAGAAACTAAGGCTAAGGCTAAGAACAATTGATTAATTTGCTCCTAGTCACATATTTTTAGGAGCTGAGGTGAGCTTTGAACCCATATCTGTTTAGCTCCAGTACTTTGGCCACCTGATGCAAAGAGCTGACTCATTAGAAAAGACCCTGATCCTGGGAAAGGTTGAGGGAAGGAGATGGGGGTGACAGAGGAGGAGATGATTGGATGGCATCACTGACTCAGTGGACATGAATTTGAGCAAACTCCAGGAGATAATGAACGACAGGGAAACCTGGCATGCTGCAGTCCATGGGGGCGCAAAGAGTTAAGACATGACTGAGCAACTGATCAGCAGCTGCTTAACTCCAAAGTCTTTGTGCTATTGTTGGATATGTTTCTTTGTTCCTCTCTAAATAAACGAGGTGGCTAAGCCCACCTGAATTGACTGTCCAGCAGCCAATTTCTCTTCTGTGAAACTGCGGATTACATTACTCCATAGTAAGTAGTTAGTGGAGAAGCATTTTTTTTTTTAGAAGTCTCGCTTTTTGACTTTAACTGTCATGGTAGTGACTTGAGGCTGACACAATGCAGCTCTCATTGGTTTAACTGTCAGGGAACCTTGAAATTACCCTCCACTCCTCTCCAAGGCCACGTGTCACGGTCTCCACTCTGAAGACTGAGCTGCTAACTCCTGCTCCTGTCTCTCCAACACTGCCTGCATCATTTCTGGCTGGGGAAGGCTCTGTTCTTAAACGTACTTTGGCATTCTGTCTCTGTCTTGCCCTGTGTGATCAGGCTGAGCTGTGGCCACAATTGTGTATAATTAGTTAACTTCACTCACTGTCTCTTGTGTTTATGGTTCTCTGCCCAATTCCAAGTGACAAATAGCTCTCCAAAGCCATGGGCTTGACCCCTGATGACCCTGTGTTTGATTGCCTTCATCCCAGTGCACGGGTCAGCACTCAGAGATTCCCATAGCTCTGGTTCAGCTGGTAATTAATTTCCATGTGAATTCATGGGCCAGTTGGCAGAACTGGGCCATTGGACACATTGAGAGCACAGACAGGAGGCAGCTTATGGCAGCCACCATATCAGAGCAGGTCACCAGAATATTGTCTTCAAATAAAGACCTGTACTTAAGGGGATATTGCCCACCCAGGGCCAGGAAGGTAAAATGCCTATTAAGGATTCTTATCACTGGGTTCTCAAGACATCTCCTAAAAGAAGAAAGTCAGTGAGCAATTCCCAAGTAGCAGGACAGGAGTTTCCCCAGTTTTCCTTCTAATTTTTGCTTGTCTTCTGTGCTAGCTGATGTCAATCAACTGTCAACAAATGAAATATAGTGCCTAGATCTCACCTCTGTTTTCCATCTTTTAATTTATGCAGCACTTTACTTTAAGAGTTATTAATGTATCAAGACAAGTCCAGTAAAACGCAGTGGTGAGGGAAGGTCCTAGGTAAGAAATTGGAGGGCCTGGGTCTTAACCCAGTTCTGCTTGTCACTGGAAGTATGCTTCTGCAATCACTATACCTCTGGTCTCAGTGAAAAGAGGAGGAGGAGGAGAAAGAAAAACAGGATGAAATAAACAGGAAGCGGGAAAGGAGAGGAAAAACAAAGGGAGGTTAAGAGGAAAATAGGAAGGAAGAAGAAAGTTGAATTTATCATAAATGACTTCAAACTTTTCCTCCAGCTCCCTGCTTTGTATATTTGAAGGCTATGTTATCAAGTTGAAAAAAACACATTTAAAATTTTTATGTCCTCTAATTGAGTCCTTTATCATTTTGCAGTAACTTTATCACTGTAAATATTCTTTTTTATTAAAGGGTTTTTAAATTTTTTTATTTAGATTTTCAAATTTTAAGAAATCATTTTTATTATTTACAGCTGTGCTGGGTCTTCATTGCTACACTCAGGATTTCTCCAGCTGCAGTGAGCAGACTTCTCACTGTGGTGGCTTCTCTAGTTGTGGACCATAGACTCTAGGGCATAGGCTCAATAGATGTGGTTCACGGGTTTAGTTGCTCCTCAGCACGTGGAATCTTCCTGGACTAGGGATTGAACCTTTGTCCCCTGCATTGGCAGGCAGATTCTCAACCACTGGACTGCCAGAGAAGTCCTGGAAATATTTTTTGTTCTGAAATGTACTATTAATATATGATTCCAGCTTTCTTTTCATTAGGATTACAACAGTATACATTTTCCCATGTTTTAATTTTTCATCTATGTGTGCTTCATATTTAAAGTACATTTGTTTTGTAGGCAGTATCTAGTTGGGTCTTTTTTTCCCTCTTCCTTCTAGTTGGCATATTTAAACCATACATGTAATGTAATTATTGATATGGTTAGATTAAATGTATCATCCTGTTCTTTGTTTCACTTTTGCTCCTTTTTTTTTTTTTCTCTTTCACTTCTTTTTGGGTTCCATCTCATCTTTTTAGCTGTAACTCTTTCGTTGTGTTATTGCAGTTGTTGCATTAGAAGTTATAGTAGCTTTAACTTTTCATATTCTACCTCCAAGTGGTATATCCTACTTCACATACAGTATACAAACCTTACAGCAGTGTATTCCATTTCTCCTCTCCCAATCTTTCTACTCTTGTGGTCATATGTTATGCTTTTGCTTGTTATAATCCCCATGTCATGTTGTTATTTGTTAAACATCGACTGTTTCTTTAAGAGATTTAAATAAGGGGAAAAAAATCCCTATGCATTTACTTGTGGAGTTATATTACCAATGCTCTTCATTCTTTCGTGTGTGTCTTTTTTCCACTTGGTACCCTTTTCCTCCTGCCCGAAGGACCTCCTTTAACCTTCTTATAGCTTCACGTCTGCTGCTCCTAAATTCCTTCAGTTTTACAATTCTTACAAAGAATATCTATTGTCATTCTTACCTAGGTTCCTCAGGATATAATGTCTCTTTTTGTTCTCTTACTTTTGAAATGCTTTTGTTTTTCTTTTACATAGATGATGAGGTTACTCACTCTAGTTTTCTTCATGTTTCTGTGCTTGGGGTTAACTGGGCTTCTTGGATCTGCGGGTTAATAGTTTTCATCATATTTGTGAAAAATTTCAGCCATTGTTTACTCAGATAACTTTTCTTTTTCGCATTCTTTCTTGTGGGGACCCCAATTACACATATATTAGGCTGCTTAAAGTTTTCCCACAGATCATTGATGCTTATTTGATTATTGATGCTTATCATTGATGCTTATTTCATTAATGCTTATTTAAAATTATTTTGTCTGCCAGTGTTTCCTTGTGGATAGTTTCTATGTCTTCAGGTTCCCAAATGATCTCTTCTGCAACATCTAATCTGCTATTAATTCCAGCATATTTTTGTATCATGCATTGTAGTTTTCATCTAAATGTTCTATTTGAGTCTCTTATACCATCCATGTCTTTAACTTTTGAACATATGTTGTATATTATAATCACGATCTTAATATCCTTGACTGTTCGTTCTAACATCTTTGTCTGTCCTGGGTCAATTGCAAGTGATGGGTTTCTCTCTCCCCATTATGGGTCATATTTTTATGCTTTTTTGCATGGCTGATCATTTTTTAAATTTAATTGTGGCCTCTTTTTATTGATTTTTTTATTGATTGGTTTTCATCCATCTTTTTTTATTCTCTGGCCTGTGTGGGCCTCCCACCACAGTGGCCTCTCTTGCTGCAGAGCTCTGGCTCTGGGCACATGCACTCCAGAGCGCTGGCTTGTATTGGACATACTGGCCCAGCCACTCTATGGCACGTGGGATCCTCTCAGGCCAGGGATTGAACCAGTGCCCCTTGCACTGCAAGGCGGACTCTCTATCCACTGGACCACCAGGGAAGCCCTGATCATTTATGTTTAGATGGCAGTCATTGTAAATTTTACCTTGTTGGGTGAATATTTTTATACTCCTATAAATATTGAGCTTGTTGGGGGCACAGTTGAGTCAAATGGAAAGAGTTTGATCTTTGGGGATCTTTAACATGTGTTAACTAGGGACAGAGAGTGCTCATTTTATTTTTTTAAAAAATTCATTTATTCATTTAATTAGAGGATAGTTATATTACAATATTGTGATGAATCAGCCAGAGGTATGCATGTGTCCCCCACCCTGAACCTCCCTCCCCACCCCAACCCTCCAGGTTGTCACAGAGCATCAGCCCTGGCACCCTGCTTCATGTATCGAGCTCATGCTGGTCATCTCCTTTACATATGATAATGTATATGTTTCAATGCTATTCTCTCAAATCATCCCACCTTCTCCTTCTCCCACTGAATCAAGAAGTCTGTTCTTTACATCTGTGTCTTCTTTTCTGCCTTGTATGTAAGATCAGTGGTTCTATCCTTCTAGGTTCTATATACATACAGTATTTGTTCTTCTCTTTTTGACTTACTTTCATCTATATAATAGGCTCTAGGTTCATCGATGTCATTAGAACTTACTCAAATACATTCCTTTTTATAGCTGATTAATATTCCATTGTGTATGTGTACGATAACTTCCTTATACGTTCATCTGCAAATGGGCATCTAGGTTGTTTCCATGTCCTACTTATTATAAATAGTACTGCAATGAACATTTGGGATACATGTGTCTCTTTCAATTCTAATTTCTTTAGTGTGTATGTTGAGCAGTGGGATTGCTGGGTCATACGGTAGCTCTATTTCTAGTTTTTTTTTTTTTTTAAAGGAATTTCCACACTGTTCTCCATAGTGGCTGTACCAGGTTGTATTCCCACCAACAGTCTAAGAGGATTCCCTTTTCTCCACGTGCTCTCCAACATTTATTGTTTGTAGACTTTTTGATGATAGCCATTCTGATAGTGTGAGATGATACCTCATTGTGGTTCTGATTTGCGTTTCTCTTTTAACAAGTGATTTTAGCATTTCAAACCCCCCTTTTTATGATCTGGCGGACTCTCTATCCACTGGACCACCAGGGAAGCCCTGATCATTTATGTTTAGATGGCAGTCATTGTAAATTTTACCTTGTTGGGTGAATATTTTTATACTCCTATAAATATTGAGCTTGTTGGGGGCACAGTTGAGTCAAATGGAAAGAGTTTGATCTTTGGGGATCTTTAACATGTGTTAACTAGGGACAGAGAGTGCTCATTTTATTTTTTTAAAAAATTCATTTATTCATTTAATTAGAGGATAGTTATATTACAATATTGTGATGAATCAGCCAGAGGTATGCATGTGTCCCCCACCCTGAACCTCCCTCCCCACCCCAACCCTCCAGGTTGTCACAGAGCATCAGCCCTGGCACCCTGCTTCATGTATCGAGCTCATGCTGGTCATCTCCTTTACATATGATAATGTATATGTTTCAATGCTATTCTCTCAAATCATCCCACCTTCTCCTTCTCCCACTGAATCAAGAAGTCTGTTCTTTACATCTGTGTCTTCTTTTCTGCCTTGTATGTAAGATCAGTGGTTCTATCCTTCTAGGTTCTATATACATACAGTATTTGTTCTTCTCTTTTTGACTTACTTTCATCTATATAATAGGCTCTAGGTTCATCGATGTCATTAGAACTTACTCAAATACATTCCTTTTTATAGCTGATTAATATTCCATTGTGTATGTGTACGATAACTTCCTTATACGTTCATCTGCAAATGGGCATCTAGGTTGTTTCCATGTCCTACTTATTATAAATAGTACTGCAATGAACATTTGGGATACATGTGTCTCTTTCAATTCTAATTTCTTTAGTGTGTATGTTGAGCAGTGGGATTGCTGGGTCATACGGTAGCTCTATTTCTAGTTTTTTTTTTTTTTTAAAGGAATTTCCACACTGTTCTCCATAGTGGCTGTACCAGGTTGTATTCCCACCAACAGTCTAAGAGGATTCCCTTTTCTCCACGTGCTCTCCAACATTTATTGTTTGTAGACTTTTTGATGATAGCCATTCTGATAGTGTGAGATGATACCTCATTGTGGTTCTGATTTGCGTTTCTCTTTTAACAAGTGATTTTGAGCATCTTTTCATGTATTTATAAGCCATCTGTATGCCTTCTTTGGCAAAATGTCTGCTTAGGTCTTTTGCCCACTTTTTGATTGGATTGTTCATTTTTCTGGTATTGAGCTGCATGAGTTGCTTGTATATTTTGAAGATTAATTCTTCGTCAGTTTTTCATTTGCTATTATTTTCTTCCATTCTGAGGGCTGTCTCTCCACCTTTTTTATAGTTTCCTTCATTGTGCAAAAGCTTTTAAGTTCATTTTAGAGCTAATTATTTTCCACATTAACGAATTTACAAAATTCAAAGAATACAATTTAAAAAAGAAAAAAAAAAGACACTGAATGATTGAGCAGACACTTATCTATCAATCTGTGTAAATGGCAAAAAGGCAGATAAACACGTGCCCAACATAATCAATTATTAGGAAAATGCAAATTAAAATCACAATGAAATGCCACTACACACCTATTAGAATGGCTAAAAATATTTACCTGACTATATCAAGTGTTGACGAGGATTCAGAGGAATAACCACACTCTGACACTGCCGGAGGGGATGTAGAATGGCACAACTACTTTGCAAAAACAGTTTGGCAGTTTCTTAAAACATTAATCATATATCTACCTTATGATCTAGATAGTCCACCCCTAAGAGAAATGAATGAGGGCATACAACCCACAAAGACTTATACATGAATGTCCACAGAAGTTTCATTCATAATAGCCTCAAACTGAAACCACCCAATGCCCATCAACAAGTCAACAAACAACCTGTGGTTATCTACATAATGAAATACTACTCATAAATAAAACGGAAAGAGGTATGGATACACTTTACAACTTGAATAGACTGCAAAATAATTATACTGAGTGAAAGAAACCAAACAGAATAAGAGTACATACTGTATGATTTCTTTTCTATTACATTCAAGAATACACAAACTACTGTAAAAGAAAATAGATCTATGTTTCCTCAAAGGCCTGAGGAAGGGGGTTCTGGAGAAGAAAGGAGATCTAGGAGAGAGAAATTGCAAAGGAGCACAAGAAACTTTGTAGGAGGTGATGGATGGGTTATCTTGATTGGAATGATGACTCTACAGGTGCATACATATGCCAAGTTCGATCTCTGGGTTGGCAAGATCCTCTGGAGAAGTGCACCGCAACCCATGCCAGTATTCTTGCCTGGAGAATCCCATGGACAGAGGTGCCTGGAGGGCTACGGTCCTTAGGGTTGCAAAGAGTCAGACACGACTGAAGTGACTTAGCACATATCCATGCACATATGCCAAAACTTACTAAATTGTATACTTTTTTCTTCTTCCTTTTTTTTTTTTAATTTATTTATTTTGGTGCGGGGGTCGGGTTGGGGAGGGAGGGGAGTGGGAGGGCCACTTCTATTGGTCTTTCATTTCTCTATTTTCATCCGTCTTTGTTCTGGGGCTCCTGGGGCCTCCCATCGCGGTGGCGTCTGTCGTGGCAGAGCGCCAGCTCTGGGCGCATGCGCTCCAGAGCTCCAGCTTGGGGATTGGACACATCGGTCCAGCCGCTCTGCAGCACGTGGGATCTTCCCAGGCCAGGGATCGAACCAGCACCCCTCGCACTGCAAGGCGGTGTCCTTACCCAATGGACCACCAGGGGAAGCCCCTTTCTTCTTCCTTTTTTTAAAAAAAAATTGACCATGCATGTGATACCTTAGTTCCCTGACCAGGGATGAAATCCACTGCTTTGGAACCATGGAGTCTTTACCACTGGACCTCTAGGGAAGTCCAGGTATACTTTGAATATGTGGGATTTACTGTGTTTCAATTATATCTCAGTAAAACTGTCAAAAATACAAGAGCTTACAAAGTGGGCTTCTACTCTTCAATTTTAGGACAATCTGTGCATGAAAAGAAATAATATTGGCATCGGAGAGAATATAAAAATAATCCATGAGTCCACAGTGAGACCAATAAAGAGAGAAAGAGATAAACAGGAGGAAGGAAAGGTGATGGGGCTTCTTCCATACAAAAGCCTGCCAGCCAATAAATGCAGGAGTGATAAAATTAGGAAACTACTGATGAGCTCCCATTTTAATAACACATCCCAGGAAGGATGAACAATAGGTGCCACAATACTCAGGGAACGCAGCTCTACACGTTAGCCCACTCATCAAGATAAGATTAAACTCAAAGTACACTGTTTTTAAAAGCAGGAATGTTTACATTACTTCAGGAGGATTTCTAGCAAAATAGTCAAAAATGGAGGGGGACTGTGAACCTTTGACACACAGACATCAGTCTCAGATGACTGGCAATGTCATTATGTGGGACGCAATTACCCTGACCCTATCCGTTAAATGATAACAAATTTGTGTGCCCAGCAAGCCCTGAAAGTCTCTGGATACAGTTTGCCGGGCCATCAAGGGAGGAGGTGCAGACGCTGACACTTGGAAGTCTCCTGGAGCCCCCAGAATCCGTCAAGCCCCAGGGCTGTGTGTCAGACGAGGACAGCTCTGTTTTAATTGCTCTTCAAACAGCTCGTCTGTTTGTTATTATTGAGTCACTATGACTTGATTCGTGTATGAATTCCCACTAGATTGTATGTACTGAGAAAGAAAGAATCGGGTCTTTATTTGCTCATCAGAACTTAACAGGGTGCCAGGTGTGCCGTAGGAGCTAGTTAACCACTTCTGAAATGAATGAATGAAGATAGCAGATGTGTAGCCCATACCATTTTTAAAACTTTTATTTTATTTTTAAGTGGGGGATAATTACTTCACAATAATATGACAGTTCCTGCCATATGTGAGCATGAATCAGCCTCAGGTATGCATATGTACCCTATCTCTTAAACTTCCCTCCCCATCCCAGCTGTCCAGGTTGTCACAGAACACAGGCTTTGGTTCCCTGGGTCACACAGCAAGGCCCCACTGGCTATCCACTTTACATATGGTAATGTATATGTTTCAGTGCTGCTGTCTCAAATCATCCCACCTTCTCTCTCTCCCACTGTGTCCAGAAGTCTTCTCTGTATGTCTGCATCTCCACTGCTGTCCTGTAGATAGGTTCACCAGCACTTATTGAAGCTTTTCTAGACTTCAATACCATTGTAACTGAAGCACCCTGTACTATAGCTAGCTATTAGCTGCCCATGTAAGCTCTGTGTGGGCAGAAACCTGGCCTATTCTTGTCACTGATGTAACTACAACCCCTAGAACAATGGGCTTCCATGGTGGCTCAGATGGTAAAGAATTGCCTGCAGTGCAGGAGACGCGGGTTCAATCTCCGGGTACGGAAGATCTCTTAGAGAAGAGAATGGCTACCCACTCCAGAACTCTTGCCTGGAGAATTCCGTGAACTCCGTGGTGGGGCCACATTCCATGAGGTTTCACAGTCAAACACAACTGAGTGACTAACATTTTAACATTTTCTTTCCCTTTCCTAGAACAGTGCCTGGCACATACTATGTCTTCAATAAATGTTTGCTGAACTTAGAATGGTTACGTCCAACAGACTGAAAGTCTTGTGAGGGCAAAGATAATCTTTGAAATCCCGCCAGTGACAAGCACAGCACCCTGCATATAGCAGGGCCTCAATACGTATATAAGAAGAAGCAAATGAATGAATGATGAATAGTTGAATCCCATTCAGTCTCCCTTACCAAACTGAGAGAAGACCACAAACATCCCAAGGAGAAGCAGCTCAGAGAAGGCAGAGGTGGAAAGGGCTTTGAGAGGCGGCCCTGGCAGCAGTGTGGATAGAAGGCCAGGCTGGGTCTAGCCTGCAGGCAGACCACTGCACCCCTATAAGCCCCATTGGCTGTGATCCCCCCTCTCTGCAGCCACTAGAGTTGGACACATTCTCACTTTGCCAGGAAAGTGCCACCCACAAACTCCTACTTCCACTCCAGAGAGTGTCCATGGTCAGGGTTTCCTATTTGGTGACCAGACTGACAGAGCCCTTGGCCAAAGGGCTCCCCAAGGAGGGCTCTGTGGAGCCCAACAAGTAGTGGGGGGTCACCTTGACTTAGTCTGTGAGAGGAAATGATCCAGAAAAAGAAGTACCATCATCCAGAGAGTCACCAACACCCCAGGATTCTTTTTGGAGCTATGAATCTGAAAGTGGAGGTTTCATTACAGTCCCAACCAAACTTAGAGGAAAATAAAATAAAACAAAGCAGAGGGGCTTCCCTGGTGGTCCAGTGGGTAAAGAGTCCACCTTGCAGTGCAAGAGGTGCCAGTTCAATCCCTGGCCTGGGAAGATTCCATATGCCACAGAGTGGCTGGACTGGTGTGTCCAATTACAAGCCAGTGCTCTAGAGTGTATGCGCCCAGAGCTGGTCCTCTGCAGAGAGAGAGGCCACTGCAATGGGAGGCCCACACAGGCCAAAGAACAAAGATGGGTGAAAATAAATAAATGAAAGACCAATAAAAGAGGCCAAATTAAAAAAAAAAAAAAGAAAGAGGTGATTAAAAAAAGAAGAAGAAGAAGCAGAGGAATCCTAGCTAGCTTTCCTGCGAATAATCTTACAATTGAAAGGAGGATTATTCTCTGAAATGGGGCGTGTCCACACAATTGTATTGCTCATACAACCCTGTGATTTGTTCTGGAAACAGTGCTGCCTGCCACTGCATCTCAAATCTCACTATATAAATGCTGCTGGAACAAGAAACTTTGGTCTACAATGAGAACTGCAGACAAGGGCTCACTCATGTAAGTCACTCTTTCAACAGCTGAATAGCATGGTGAAAGCACTCTCAGAGTTTATAGTCCTGAGTTTGAATTCATCCCAGCTCTTAAGTTCAGAACTTCCTACAAGAAGAAAAAGCAACCTGCCATTTTCCTTCTTCCCTAGCTGCAACCCTATGAGAGAGTGCTCTCAGACTAAGGAATACTCCAGTTTGATTCAGGCTGAATTGGAGTTGATTATTAGGCTCATCCAAAGAGATCCGTGGTTCCTACTCCATCAGGTCACTGAAAAGAACAAAAAGTCTTCCTCCGTGCTACGCAAGCTGTGGGTCTTCAACCACTAGCAGCAACATTATCTGCAGATTTTTAGAAATGAAAGTCTTTGTGATCATGAATTAGGCAATGATCTCTTAGATACAATGCCAGCAGCACAAGCTACAAAAGAAGGACTTCCCTGGTGGTCCAGTGGTTAAGAATCTGCCTGCTAAGGCAAGGGACAGGAGTTCGATCCCTGGTCCAAGAAGATTCCACATGCCAAGGTGCAATTAAGCCTAAGCATCACATCTACTGAAGCCCATGTGCCTCGAGGCCATACTCTGCAACAAAACCCATCTGAGAAGCCTGAGCACCACAGCAAAGAGTAGCCCCACTGACTGAAACTAAAGAAAGCCTGCCCACAACAATGAAGACCCAGCACAACCAAAAATAAATGAATAATTTTAAAAATGCTAATTCCAATATAATGCGATATGGATAATGTTCAGATGTAATTCAGAAAAGAAGTGCTTATTTTAAAAAAAAAAAAAAAAGTCAATAAGGGAAATGTCAAGTTTACATTTCAAAGAACAAGAAAGTGAAAACAGAGCCCCCAAAATGAGAGAAAATCATTTGCATATTTGCAAATCATGTACCTGACAAGGATCTTATATCTAGAATATATAAAGAACACGTAGAACTCAACAATAAAGACAACCCATTTTTCCAATTTTTTAAATGCGTAAAGAATTTAAACAGACATTTCTCTAAAGAAGATTATATACATGGCCAAACAAGCACATGAAAAAGATGCTCAACATTTGTCATTAGGGAAATGTAAATCAAAACCACACTGAAATGCCATTTCACACCCACTAGGGTGGCTATCATAAAAAAGAAAAAAGAAAAAAAAGTCAGACAAGAGCAAGAGTTAACATGGATGCAGAGAACGTGGAACTCTCACACGTTGCTGATAGGGATGCAAAACGGTGCATCCACTTTATAAACTAGTTTGGGAGTCCCTCAGAGAGCTAAACATAGCATTACCATATGGCCCAACGATTCTGCTCCTATATATCCACCAGAATTGAAAACACATGTACACACAGAAACTTGTACACAAAGTTTTGAATTAGCATTATTCATAATAACCCCAAAGTGGAAACAGTCCATTTGTTCATTAATTGATGGAGAGATAAACAAAATGTGGAATATCCATGCAGTGGGATCGGCCATAAAAAGGATGATACATGATACAGTATGCATGAACCTTGAAAACATTATGTCCAGTGAAAGAAGCCTAACAGAAAAGGCAGCATATTGGACCATTCAATTTGTATGAAATGTCCAAAATAGGCAAATCCACAGAGACAGAAAGTAGCTTAGAGTTAGTCAGAGACTGGAGGGAGAGGAATTAGGGAATGACTGTCCATGGGTATGAGGTCTCTCTTCGGGGTGATGAAGATGTTCTGGAATTAGATGGTAATGACGTCTGCACACCTTGTGGATATACTGAGAACCACTGAATGCTGCACATTAAATGGCAAATCATATGGTAGGTGAATTATATCACGATAAAAATTACATAAAAAGAAAAAAAACACTTGCACTCTAACCCAGACCCCCTGCATTAACATCTGTTTTTTAACAAGATCCTTGTATATTATGAACGCACACTCATGTTAGGGAAGTACTCCTCTGGGACACTGGTTCTCATACTTGACTGAAATTGGAATCACCGGGGAAGCTTTCAAAACTGCTCCCTGATCTGATGAGTTATCTTTCTGTGTCTTATCTACTCTACTCACATACAAGCCCATGAGATGTGGGGGATGGACCTCATAGCCTTTGATGGTTAGTCGCTGAATGAAGGGAAAAAGAGAAACTTAACAGAACTCAAAATGGGTGTGAACAAAGTTGCCCAAGTTCGCCATTGCCCCATATCCCTGCAGAACCCCCACCCTCAACTCCAGATGACTTCAAACTGCTGGAAGTTCTCTCTGCCCCTTTTCAAAAGCTTGAAAAACAGAGTCCTTCATGGGCTCTACTCTTGCCATTATTCAAACACAGGCGATGTTTAAATAAGCACTGCCCATCTATATTCAGATTTCAAAGTGGGCTTCCCCCATCCAGATGTTACTGCTTATGTGACTGTCTTCGTTCAGAGAAACACTGCGGAGCACCCAGCCTCTGAGGCACTTTTCTGTAACTCACCACACGGCTGCTCTCTTTCAGGAAAAAAAAAAAAAAAGACTGTGTTTGATGTAAAACACTAGTTTGTTTCAGAACTGTGGTTTTTCTCCTTGCTTAACTTTCTCCCCGCTTACCCTACCCAGCCAGAAGGCTCTCTCCTAATGGAATTGCTGGAACCACTTACCCTCCATTATGATGCTAACCTGTTCCACAAGGAGGGGAAGAGAAAGATACCAAGGGGATAAATGGACTCAGAAAGAATGAACGATTGTAAAGACATCACTCTTGGTGTGTGTGTGTGTGTGTCTGTCTTTGTTGGGAGTGGGAGTTGTTGGTAGGCAGAGAGGAAAGGGGGAGATTAGAAACATGTTTTGGCAACATTGTCACAAAACAAGGAATTGCCAGTCTAGCTGTTTGATTACATCATAATTACATTTGGTTTACTCTAGTCGACTTTAAGAGTCTTGCATGGGCACCAGGGTTGGAGAACAGTGTCACATAGGTCTGTATGGGTTTCTCTCTTTTTAAAATAAAAACTTTGTTATGATTACATCAGCTATTATTTAGTCATGTCTGAATCTTTGTGACCCCATGGACTATCGCCTACCTGGCTCTTCTGTCTAAGGCATTTTCCAGGCAAGAATACTGGAGTCAGTTACCATTTCCTTCTCCAGGGCATCTTCCCAACCCAGGGATCAAACCCATGGCTCCTGCCATGTCTCCTCCATTGCAGGCAGATTCTTTACCATCTGAGTTACCAGGGAAGCCCTAGATCAACTCTGAGCTTTTATAAAAATAAAAAATTTTCAAGTAAACACTACTCAACTCACCACTTAAGGTACTCTTTTGATGTCCTGTTGTCCTTTTGAGACTAAAACATATTACCTGGATATGCTGTATCTGATCTGTTTCCAGGACACAGTCAGGTCTAGGGGCAGGAGTGAGTTGCTAGAGGCAAGTGGGTACAATCAAGTAAAAAACTCATCGATCCAAAAGAGCCTGGCTTCATCACTCATGAGCCTTTGTCACTGAGACAAATCCCATAACTTCCCTGCATACGGGTTTTCTCTTCTCTAAAGGGACTATTGCAAGCCTAGCTTGCAGGGAGGATTTGTGGTAAGATGTAAAAGTATAGTTTTCCCTGGTTAGCACTCACAGCCTAGCCATGCTGTTAAATGCACATGCATAGTGTCTCCACCAATGTGTGTACTTTAGCATTCTTGCATCACAGATCAAAAGGCTAAAATTAATTTTCTTCTTAAAAGTACCAGAAGGCACAACCATTGCTCTGACAGAGAGCAGCTGCATAAAAGAATCATGGCAACGACAATGCCAATTTACATTTCTTATGTATTGAATTAAGCACTCTTCACGCCTCACAGTAGAATTTCCCAACTTCAGGGCTACTGATATCCGGACCAGATCCTTCTCTGCCGTGCCGGCCCGTGCCTTGTAGGATGTCGAGCAGCTTCCCTAGCCCCTCCCAGCTACATACCAGGGCCGACCTCTCTACCCTACCCCTCTTGGCCCCGCTTGTGACAGTTACTCATATATTCAGTCACATCTGACTCTACAATCCAATGGACTATAGCACGTCAGGCTTTCCCTGAGTTTGCTCAAACGCATGTCCATTGAGTCAATGATGCCATCCAACCATCTCATCCTTTGTCACTCCTTTCTCCTCTTGCCCTCAATCTTTCCCATCATCAGGATTTTTTCCAGTAAGTCAGCTCTTCAAATTAGGTGTACAAAGTATTAGAGCTTCAGCTTCAGTTCTTCCAATATTCAGGGCTGATTTTCTTTAGGATTGACAGATCTCCTTGCTGTTCAAGGGATTCTCAAGAACATTCTCCAACACCACAGTTTGAAAGCATCAGTTCTCTAGTGCTCAGCCTTTTTTATGGTCCAACTCTCACAACCATACACGACTACTAAAAAAAAACCTAGCTTTGATTATACTGACCTTTGTTAACAAATTGATATCTCTGATTTTTTTTTTTTTTTAAGATTTATTTTTATTTATTTATTTTTGGGTGGGGTTCGGGTTGGGGAGGGAGGGGACCTTGGTCTTTCGTTTCTCTCTGTTCATCCGTCTTTGTTCTTTGGCTCCTGTGGGCCTCCCATCGCGGTGGCATCTGTCGTTGCAGAGCGCTGGCCCTGGGCGCATGCACTCCAGAGCTCTGGCTCGGTAATTGGACACATCAATCCAGCCGCTCCGCGGCACGTGGGATCTTCCCAGGCCAGGGCTCGAACCGGCGCCCGTTGCACTGCAAGGCGGTGTCCTTACCCACTGGACCACCAGGGGAAGCCCCTCTCTGATTTTTATTACACTGTCTATTTTATCTGTTCTGTCTTTTTAAGTTTGGCCTCTTTTGTTGGTTTTTATTTCTTTCATCCATCTTTATTCTTTGACCTGTGTGGGCCTCCCATTGCAGTGGCCTCTCACTGCAGAGCACTGGCTCTGGGTGCATGTACTCCAGAGTGCTGGCTCATAATTGGACACACTGGCGCTCCACAGCACATGGGATCTTCCTGGGTCAAGGATCAAACCAGCGCCCCTTGCACTACAGGGCAGACTCTTTACCCACTGGACCACCAGTGAAGCCATGTTTTGTCCTTTAATTTCATGGCTGCAGTCACCTTCAGCAGTGATTTTGGAGCCCAAGAAAATAAAGTGATGTGACCCCAAAAATGTCTCCAGGCATTGCCTGATATCTCCTGGGGGGGGGGGGCAAAATCAACCCCCATCGAGAAATGGCTTGCAGCACTGAATATTCACTCACACACACTCTCACACACACAGACACACACACATGCAAAGGGGGTGAGGCTAGAATGACTGGCATTCCTAGCTTGGAAGTGAAGACATGAACATCCGAGCAGCTACATGAGGGAACCAGACCCTCCTGGACCCAGTCCGTCTACAAAGCTCGAGAAGAGTTGCTTGGACAATCTCTGGTCTCTTGTAGAGGCCTGGGGAGTGGGGAAGGGACAAGGGGAAGAGCAAGATGTACTTTCAGAAAGGGAGATAACTGCTTCCAAGGTGAGCCTTTCCATGTTCACAATAGAGGCAGACAACATCCTGCCCAAGTCAGGGAAGCCCGGAGGAACCAACGTGGAGTGTTGTCCTGGGAGCCGTGATGAGAGAGCAGGACAGACAGAGAGCTCGCTACTGTGTCACCTGCTGCTCATCACCTGATTTGGGGCAAGTTAGCTCAAAGATCTGGCCAGTGAGGAGGAGGTCCCAGGTGACTCTGCACAGTCAGTCAAGAGTTTCCAACAGGGCTTCCCTAGTGGTCCAGTGGTTAAGAATCTGCCTTGCCAATGATAATACATGCAGTGAAGCGATGAAAACACAGACATGGAGAGAAGACATATGGACATTGTGGGGAATGAACAGTGGGTGGGAGGCGTAAAAGAAGTAGCATGAAAACCTATATTATTATATGTGAAAAAAATAGCTATTGCTATTGCACTGTGAGAAAAGGGGATCCTGCAGGGGTGTTATGCAATGGCCTGGAGAGATGGGACGGGGGGATATACATATGACTAATCTGGGATCATACATATCTGTAAACAACAAAATTCTGTGAAGGTAAAACGTAAAATAAAAATTAAAAAAAAAGAATCTGCCTTGCAATACAGGGGACACCATTTCTGTCTCTGGTCCTGGAAGATCCCACATGCCTCGGGGCAACTAAGCCTGTGTGTTCTAGAGCCTGTGCTCCACAAGAAGAAAAGCCCATACACCACAACTAGAGAGCAGCCTTGCTCACCACAGCTACAGATAGCTCTTGCACAGCAGTGAAGACCCAGAGCAGCCAAAAATAAATAAATATTTTTTTTTTAGGTTTCTAACAATTTGTATTAATATATTATGAAGGTCACATATATACTATTATTATTTTACATTAAAAAAAAAAACTTTCTTAGGAAGGCCATGTTTAGCCCCATTAAAAGCATTTCTAATTCCAGCTATGGTATCAAAGAGAGCTTCACCTTATGACAAATATCCTCAGAAGAGGACCACTGATTCCAGGCCTTCCTCCTTTGGAACAACTTTGAGATTCTGAGAACAGTGACTTAGTGGGAGACAGACATTTGCCTGAGGGAAGAACTGGTCTCTGCTTCCCATACAAAAGGGGAAACAGCTAATCACTATCAAATCTTGAGAACTAGACCTGGATATGAAGTTCTAACATAAACCGGTGGCCATGAGGTGGCCGCCAGCACAGAGGATTCAAAGGCAGACACTGCCCTGGGAAGTTTCCCAATGCAAGAGAGCCAAGGCCCACTTTCCATAAATGAAAGGGGAGTACTGTTCACTTGAGCCAATTATAGAACATGATAATGGTACAAATGTTCTTCTTCACCTTGTTAAATTGTGAAGTAACTTCCTTTCTAATTGCATGATTCAACTCGGAATTGCACCAACTTTGTGAGATATGTGATACAAACTGTCCCTTGTAATAAACAGTGGCATAAAATGAGTCTCGGGTAAAACTCCTGGAGGAAAACCATTGACATTGGGTCCATGGCAGATCACTGCCTGAAGCACAGAGTGCATCCACAGTAACATGTTGTTATCCTTACAATTAGTGCCTTCAAGGCTCCTAAACCGTCTGTGGGAGCAGCAGGTAATTGCCTTTGGGTGTTTTCTATTTTCTCTCTCTCTCTCTTTCTTTATTGCAACAAAATTTTTACACCCCAAATCCCTGTTCCTGCTAACTGAAAGTTAATGGTCTCTTCTGGGGAAAGAAAGGCAATGTTCAAGATGCATTTCTCTGCTGCTATCACTTTACCAACGGTACTTCCAGTTGGAATAGCCTCCGGCAGGTGACCTAGGGAGCTGGTTCCCCAGAATTTCCTGTTCATTCTCCAGCTTTCTCTCCATCGTCCCCCACTCCTACCAAAGAACAATGCTGCTCATCCTTTCCGTTGTGTTCCCAGTGTTGTGGTGTGTAGTTTATGAGGGGCTTTGGCAAACAGGGTTTCCCATGAGTCAGGAGACCTCAGCCACTTCCTTTGACTGAAGCTGCCAGCATACTCAAAATTCAGGGGAAAAAAGACCAAAAAAAGGTATAAAAATTATGGAGCAGTTAAAACGTTTATACTGAGCAAATTATTACTTTTAACATGCATACACAAATGCCACGCCATGTTACACAACTGCATCTCATTGATAGTATATATACATGTCTCTGTGTGTATGTGATCCTTAAAAATATACATTGGAGATCATTTGTGAATTTGAGGCCAAAGTGCCTCCTCGACCTCTCTCCCCACCCCATTCTTTTTCCCAGTCGGCCCAGCTCACATCTATAGGATGGTGGCTCTTCTCAATAAGCCTTTATACAGATGAGGAGTGTATATTCATATTTTCCCACATGATAAAGAAGGACAAGAAAGTCTGGAAGGTTAGGTGAGACTCCTAAGATTGCAAAGCTGAGTGGAGAGCAAGGAGTCAAACCAAGGTCTTTGTACTCTGAAATCAGAGTTCTTTCCTCATGGGACCTTCTCTCTTCTTCCTAAATGCTTTCCCCAAATAATTCACTATGGTTCTCAGCTTTAGAAAGAGGCATATAAGATCCAATGGGGGGAATTCCCTGATGGTCCAGTGGTTAAGACTCTGTGCTCCCAATGCATGGGGCTCTGGTTCAATCCCTAGTCAGGGAAATAGAGCCCACATGCTACAATTGAGACCAAGGCTCCTAAACCGTCTGTGGGAGCAGCAGGTAATTGCCTTTGGGTGTTTTCTATTTTTCTCTCTCTCTTTCTTTATTGCAACAAAATTTTTACACCCCAAATCCCTGTTCCTGCTAACTGAAAGTTAATGGTCTCTTCTGGGGAAAGAAAGGCAATGTTCAAGATGCATTTCTCTGCTGCTATCACTTTACCAACGGTACTTCCAGTTGGAATAGCCTCCGGCAGGTGACCTAGGGAGCTGGTTCCCCAGAATTTCCTGTTCATTCTCCAGCTTTCTCTCCATCGTCCCCCACTCCTACCAAAGAACAATGCTGCTCATCCTTTCCGTTGTGTTCCCAGTGTTGTGGTGTGTAGTTTATGAGGGGCTTTGGCAAACAGGGTTTCCCATGAGTCAGGAGACCTCAGCCACTTCCTTTGACTGAAGCTGCCAGCATACTCAAAATTCAGGGGAAAAAAGACCAAAAAAAGGTATAAAAATTATGGAGCAGTTAAAACGTTTATACTGAGCAAATTATTACTTTTAACATGCATACACAAATGCCACGCCATGTTACACAACTGCATCTCATTGATAGTATATATACATGTCTCTGTGTGTATGTGATCCTTAAAAATATACATTGGAGATCATTTGTGAATTTGAGGCCAAAGTGCCTCCTCGACCTCTCTCCCCACCCCATTCTTTTTCCCAGTCGGCCCAGCTCACATCTATAGGATGGTGGCTCTTCTCAATAAGCCTTTATACAGATGAGGAGTGTATATTCATATTTTCCCACATGATAAAGAAGGACAAGAAAGTCTGGAAGGTTAGGTGAGACTCCTAAGATTGCAAAGCTGAGTGGAGAGCAAGGAGTCAAACCAAGGTCTTTGTACTCTGAAATCAGAGTTCTTTCCTCATGGGACCTTCTCTCTTCTTCCTAAATGCTTTCCCCAAATAATTCACTATGGTTCTCAGCTTTAGAAAGAGGCATATAAGATCCAATGGGGGGAATTCCCTGATGGTCCAGTGGTTAAGACTCTGTGCTCCCAATGCATGGGGCTCTGGTTCAATCCCTAGTCAGGGAAATAGAGCCCACATGCTACAATTGAGACCCACACAACTGAGACCCAATGCAGCCAAATAAATATAAATAAAATATTTTTTAAAAAAAGATCCAATAGCTCATACTTAAAGAATACACATGTGTAAAACTACGTGATACTGGAGGAAATTCAAATGGGGGTAGAAGGACAGACAGACAGACTTAGTTGCAAACCCTGGACAGCACCTCCCCCAAAGCCAGCAACCTGCTCTGTCCTGTACCACAGTGTCTTCCAGGCTGTCCAGGCTCAGTCAGGTTCGTTCAGTCTGGCCAACCTTTATCATGAGGACCATATGCTGGAGACTGGGGAGCAGGCTGGGGACTGAGGTGACTTAGGAATTCTCTCCAACTGCCAGGCACCCAAGGCTCATGGAAGAGACATCAGGTACCCGCAGGATCCATTAGGCCATCAGGCAATAATTTCAAACTAAATCCAACAATATAATAAGATTTAATGTCCAACAATAGGAAGTCTTTGAATAAAAGAATCATCCCATAAGACGGACTTCTATGCAAACATTGGTAGAATCATAGGTCTTTAAAAATTTTGAGAGATAATTTTCATGTAATACTGTATTAGTTTCAGATGTCTAACCAGTACATATACTTGTAAAACAATCACCACAGTAAATCTAGTTAACATCTATCACCACACACACTTACACTTTTTTTTCTTGTGAGATTTTTTTTTTTAAGGAGGATAATGGCCTTTCAATGTTGTGTTGGTTTCTGCCATATAACGACATGAATTAGCCATAGTATACAGATGTCCCCTCTCACTTGAACCTCCCTCCCAACACCCACCTCGTCTCACCCCCTAGGTGGTCACAGAGGGCCCGGTGGAGCCCCTTGTGCTATAGGCAACTTCCTACTAGCTATCTAGTTTGCATGCAGTAATGTATATGTTTTAATGCTTTTAAGATTTAGTCTCTTAGTAACGGCATATATGGCACAATTTATTAACTATAGGCACATGCTGTACATTATATCCACCAGATTCATTCATTTTATAACTCATTTTTGGACCTCTTGGCCACCATTCTCCACAATAGTTAAAGGTTTTATTAGGAAATAGAGCGCACATGCTACAATTGAGACCCACACAACTGAGACCCAATGCAGCCAAATAAATATAAATAAAATATTTTTTAAAAAAAGATCCAATAGCTCATACTTAAAGAATACACATGTGTAAAACTACGTGATACTGGAGGAAATTCAAATGGGGGTAGAAGGACAGACAGACAGACTTAGTTGCAAACCCTGGACAGCACCTCCCCCAAAGCCAGCAACCTGCTCTGTCCTGTACCACAGTGTCTTCCAGGCTGTCCAGGCTCAGTCAGGTTCGTTCAGTCTGGCCAACCTTTATCATGAGGACCATATGCTGGAGACTGGGGAGCAGGCTGGGGACTGAGGTGACTTAGGAATTCTCTCCAACTGCCAGGCACCCAAGGCTCATGGAAGAGACATCAGGTACCCGCAGGATCCATTAGGCCATCAGGCAATAATTTCAAACTAAATCCAACAATATAATAAGATTTAATGTCCAACAATAGGAAGTCTTTGAATAAAAGAATCATCCCATAAGACGGACTTCTATGCAAACATTGGTAGAATCATAGGTCTTTAAAAATTTTGAGAGATAATTTTCATGTAATACTGTATTAGTTTCAGATGTCTAACCAGTACATATACTTGTAAAACAATCACCACAGTAAATCTAGTTAACATCTATCACCACACACACTTACACTTTTTTTTCTTGTGAGATTTTTTTTTTTAAGGAGGATAATGGCCTTTCAATGTTGTGTTGGTTTCTGCCATATAACAACATGAATTAGCCATAGTATACAGATGTCCCCTCTCACTTGAACCTCCCTCCCAACACCCACCTCGTCTCACCCCCTAGGTGGTCACAGAGGGCCCGGTGGAGCCCCTTGTGCTATAGGCAACTTCCTACTAGCTATCTAGTTTGCATGCAGTAATGTATATGTTTTAATGCTTTTAAGATTTAGTCTCTTAGTAACGGCATATATGGCACAATTTATTAACTATAGGCACATGCTGTACATTATATCCACCAGATTCATTCATTTTATAACTCATGCTTGGACCTCTTGGCCACCACCCTTCTCCACAATAGTTAAAGGTTTTATTGAAAAGACAATTCTAGTATTTTTTTTTTTTTTAGCTCCCCCGCCTCCTGCCCCAAGTTCAAGTATTTTTAAGTGACTAACACATATGTATAATTGCATGTAAGGACTTCCCTGGTCATTCAGTGGTTAAGACTTTGCCTTCTAATCCAGAGGGTGTGGGTTCAGTCCCTTGTCAGAGAGCTAAGACCCCACATGCCTCACAGCCAAAAAACCAAAACATAAAACAGAAGCAATACTGTAATAAATTCAATAAAGACTTTAAAAATGGCCCGTATCAAAAAAAAACTTTAAAAAATTAAAAAAAAATGCATCGTAGAACGTGTTTTCTACGTAGATCTAAAATATTGGTAATCTAAATACGGAGGAAATATAACCAAATATTAGCAGAAGTTGTCTCTGAGGGGTGGGATTATGCATGATTTTAATGGATTTCTAATTTTAATTTGTGCTTTCAAATTTAATAGAGAAAGCATGTTTTACTCTTGCAATAAATAAAAACCCAGTAATGATCAGTTTGGCTCTATTCACAAAGAATGTCACAAATCATAAAGGAATGTTTATTGTAACATTCAGCAAGAAGAATTGTATGGAAATTATGTAAACAGTATGCTCTCTACTTCATATTTTAAAATAATAATAAAAAGGAGGGTGGGGGATCAAACCTTCAAGGACTGGAAGACAATATGCTAAAAGGTGGCAGATGTGGTCTTCAGAGAGGAGTTTTGTATCACTAATGGCCTTTCAATGTTGTGTTGGTTTCTGCCATATAACGACATGAATTAGCCATAGTATACAGATGTCCCCTCTCACTTGAACCTCCCTCCCAACACCCACCTCGTCTCACCCCCTAGGTGGTCACAGAGGGCCCGGTGGAGCCCCTTGTGCTATAGGCAACTTCCTACTAGCTATCTAGTTTGCATGCAGTAATGTATATGTTTTAATGCTTTTAAGATTTAGTCTCTTAGTAACGGCATATATGGCACAATTTATTAACTATAGGCACATGCTGTACATTATATCCACCAGATTCATTCATTTTATAACTCATGCTTGGACCTCTTGGCCACCACCCTTCTCCACAATAGTTAAAGGTTTTATTGAAAAGACAATTCTAGTATTTTTTTTTTTTTTAGCTCCCCCGCCTCCTGCCCCAAGTTCAAGTATTTTTAAGTGACTAACACATATGTATAATTGCATGTAAGGACTTCCCTGGTCATTCAGTGGTTAAGACTTTGCCTTCTAATCCAGAGGGTGTGGGTTCAGTCCCTTGTCAGAGAGCTAAGACCCCACATGCCTCACAGCCAAAAAACCAAAACATAAAACAGAAGCAATACTGTAATAAATTCAATAAAGACTTTAAAAATGGCCCGTATCAAAAAAAAACTTTAAAAAATTAAAAAAAAATGCATCGTAGAACGTGTTTTCTACGTAGATCTAAAATATTGGTAATCTAAATACGGAGGAAATATAACCAAATATTAGCAGAAGTTGTCTCTGAGGGGTGGGATTATGCATGATTTTAATGGATTTCTAATTTTAATTTGTGCTTTCAAATTTAATAGAGAAAGCATGTTTTACTCTTGCAATAAATAAAAACCCAGTAATGATCAGTTTGGCTCTATTCACAAAGAATGTCACAAATCATAAAGGAATGTTTATTGTAACATTCAGCAAGAAGAATTGTATGGAAATTATGTAAACAGTATGCTCTCTACTTCATATTTTAAAATAATAATAAAAAGGAGGGTGGGGGATCAAACCTTCAAGGACTGGAAGACAATATGCTAAAAGGTGGCAGATGTGGTCTTCAGAGAGGAGTTTTGTATCACTATTTTTCATGCCTTTTTTTTTCAAGTTTCCTACATTAAGCATGAATCGCTTACATGCTGTTAGAAATGAGACAGTAACTGATTAAGCAGAAATGAGCTACAGGACTACAGGAGCGAGAACAAGGTTAGAGCGAATATGTGTGTTTCCGGTAAGTGTAAGGGGCCACTCAAGGCGGGCAATATTTTGGCCTCTAACTCGCACAAAAAGGGGATTTTTCCACCCAAAAGAGATTGAGATCCCTCCCCGACCCCAGAGCACACCAAAAATGCTGTTTTAGAATTATTTTGGCAGAGGTGAGAGGCCTAGGAATGCAAAGACACACAGTGAGTCAGCCGGCGCGGAGAGACAGCTGTAGCAACACAGCCATTTCGACTCAGCTGCTGAGGCAAAAAGACAGCCTTTAGCATAGCACGGTGAGGGAAGCCAAGCTTCCAAAGAAAGCACTGCGGACAGCTTAGTGCCTGACGACTGGATTCCCAAGAAACGTAAAGTCGAAGAACTTTCTGCAATGAGTATCTAAAACCCTGACACCAGAGGAAAGCCTCCTAATGATATACATGGGCTGACACAAAATGCTCCCTGCATGCGTGTCCCCATAACTAACACTAGATCCACCTAGGCTGGCCCAGGCCAGTGTTTTTGGAGGATCCGTTATTTGTCCTTAGGGAGGGGCGAATGGAAATGGTGCTTCCTCTAAACGTATTTTCAACAAAAACTGTTGTCAACTTCATAAAGTTCTTAAAATAAAGAATCTCCTTGGACTTCCCTGTTGGTCTAGTAGTTATGGATCTGTCTGCCAATGCAGGGGACATGGATTCAATCTCTAATGCAGAAAGATCTCACACGCCGCGGAACAGATCCAGGCTGCCCCAGAGCCCAGGCTCTGCAACTAGAGCAGTCATTGCAGTAAGATGCCCGTGCAATGCAACCAGAGAATAGTTCCAACTAGAGAAAAGTCCTTGTGTAGCAACCAAGACCAGTGAAGCCAAAAATAAACAAACAGATCAATTTTTTAAAATTTAATTGTTTTAAAAAAATATAAGAAAGAAAGAAAGAAAGAAACCCCTCAACAATAGTCATGATTGCTATGATTAGGAGCACTCTACCTTACAATCATCATCTAAGTTGTGGTACCAACATGAACACAGCCAAGGGAGTAAGAACTACCAACTTTTTTTTTTAATTGGGGTATATTTGTTTTACAATGTTGCATTAGCGTCAGGTATACAGCAAAGTTATTGTTCTATGTTTCTGCAGAGTTTTCTTGTTTATAGGTACCAACTATTTTTAATGTGTGCCAAGTCCTTTGTAAACATGCTCTTATTTTATTCCCAAAACAATTGAATGAGGTAGGAAATATAAATCCTACTTACAGACAAACTGATACTTTTAAAACTTAAGCAATTTGTCCAAGTTTACTCAACTAATAAGTGAGAAAACTAGAAGTTTAATCCAAACTACTGTTGCCCCCAGTGTCCAGATTTTAACCACCCACCTTTGCTATAAGAAATTTTTTAAATCTGTAACTCTCTATAAAATGTAACGTTATGATTATTTCTGTCAGAATATACATGTTATACATGACTTATTTTTATTATTGGGAAAAATTAAATTAATATCAAAAATGCTATCTATAGTACCATAAGCATATACTACTTTTCAGATGCTTTATACAAATTAACTCATTTAATACTTATAACAATTGTGTAAAATCTGACTGTTAAGTCCATTCACAGATGAGAAAACTGAGGTGCACAGACATCAAAATCATACAGGAAAAGGCAGAGCAAGGATTTGAACCCAGGTCTGTCCAATTCTTATGCCCATGCTCTTAAAATACTCTACAACTAGTATTACATAGTCTCACAAGCAAAGATATGAACCAATGAATGAGTGGTGAAAATATTTTTTTATCCCATCATTAAATTAAGTGCTTTACAGGCAACAGGTTAATGGTTCACTAATATCCACCTATCTTTCTAAAACCTAGTTTGGGTACAAGGCCATGCACAGGATGTTATTGTGTAACTTTCTGAGGTCAAAGGCAGAAGCAAAGTATTACCATGCTGTCTCCAACTCCTGTTTTCCTCATACTGAATTTTCCTTGTAAAATTTTCATTTGCCCATTCCATCAGAAACAACTGTTTTGTCTTACACTGTGGCATCACCAGGAAGATTACAATTTAAAGAGAAATGAGAGTAAGAGATCCCATGGTTTGCCTTCTTGAAGTGAAAAGACAAAATTATGTGGGATTTGGGCAGTTGTCTCAAACAGCAAGTGAAACCTCCGTAAGAGAAAAGGCCTGAGCCAGCTGGGGGATGAAATGGTCACTGAGAACCAGGATTTTATCCACTCAGAAAATTCTCCTTTGCCTGCCCTGAGCAGTCAGGTCAAATCTCAGTGGATCTCACTGTCCCTTCACTCAGCCAGACGAAGACCTGTCAGGAAAATTCCTCCCAGGTACACTTTACAGTTTTGTTATCTTGGTGATTCTCTCACAAGGTAACAATCTTACTTATATGTACCTCTGTAATAAAACCAAAACTTGTGAAACTATAATATTTCTAAGCTGGAGAGAAGTTTAAATTGTCATCTTAAGAACATCTCACCCATTCGAATACCAAAAACCTGAAAGTGGCTAGAGATGCAAGGACACACATACTCACAGCTTTTTGGCAGGAACTTGAATGGTTGCACAATTTTGGAAATGAACCTGGTAGCATCTCTTAAAATTAAAAACATACATTTTCTTTCTTTTTTTTGGCCACTTCTATTGGCTTTCATTTTTCATCCATCGTTGTTATCGCAGTGGCCTCTGTCGTTGCAGAGCACTGGCTCTGGGTGCACGCTCTCCAGAGCCCTGGCTCGGTAGCTGGACACATCGGTCCAGCCTCTCTGCAGCACGCAGGATCTTCCCAGACCAGGGATCAAACCGGCGCCCCTTGCACTGCAAGGCGGTGTCCTTACTCACTGGACCAACAGAGAAGCCCCATACATTTTCTTTCATCCGGCATTTTTCACTTCTGGAAATCTATCTGCTAGAAATAAAACTACCCAACATATAGGGATATATGTATAACATTCATACTATGGAGTATGAAGCAGCAACATAAAAAGAGTGCAATCCACATCTACTGATCTAAAGAAATGTCTACAATGTGCTTATTAGGTAAGAAAAACAAGATGGGGGAACTTCTCTGGTGGTCCAGTGGGTAGGACTCTGTGCTCCTAATGCAGGGGGCCTAGGTTTAATCCCTGGTCGGGGAACTGGATCCCACATGCCGCAGCTGAGACCCAGCACAGCCAAATTAAAATAAATAAAGCTATATATATTTAAAAAAAAAAAAAAAAAAAACAGATGGGGAAAAACAGATATAGTCCGAGGAGGGAGGGAGAAGAAGATAGAGAGGGGAAAGATACGCAAAATGAAAAGTTGAGAAAAACATTACAATCCAGAGCCAAATGTAGACTAAATAATAGAAAACACTCCTTTAATTGCCCCTGTGTAAAGTGATACAGTAATAGTATGTGTCTCAGAGTGTTATATAACAATCAAATAAACTCATGTATTTAAAGGGCTTAAGACAGAGTCTGGCACAAACTGGTAGTGAGTGTTTTCGTAATTTCATAATTCTATCTATAATATTACAATGTTGCACAGATTATATGTGCATAAAGATAAATGTGATAGAAGACAATATGGATGCATGAAACATTATGTGGTGGGACTGTCAGCAATCATTGTCTGGAATTATTTTTTTAATGTTGCCTTTGTCACAATGTTGGGGGTAGAGAAAGTGAGTTCATCTCTAACAAGTCTCCTTACTTGAAGGCAGCACTACATCTCCTCCATGAAGGCAAAGGGGTATACTCTTCTATCCTATTTTCTATAACTGCCATCAAATAGCTGCCTTCGGTGTTGTATTTCCCAAGTTTAAACCACAGCAGAATGCTTTCCTTTGACTACAGGGATCATCTTTTCAGACTCTAACATGGAAACACTTTTTATGACAAAGGATTTTTGAAAACTCTTGCAAAAAGGCATAAAAGTTAAGACCCACTTACTTATGCTTCTAATAAATGACTTTTACTGAAAAGAAGTAACTTTCATGAAATCAGAATTGTGCTGGACAGCCAAGATAAAGACTGACCATCTGTCTGGGCAAATCCTTAGAGTGCTCATCCCCTCTTCTAGGTGGAAGCACTCAGTGTTACCCTTTTCATAAATCTCCATGTATTTGAGGATACCCTTCAACTTTATTGGTTTTAAATGGAGTGGCCCCATTCTGCTGGCGAAGGCCCAATCTCTCCAGAGACCAGCCGAAACAGAAAACTTTGGAAAAGAGCCTGGCAGATGCCAAGTCCAGAGAAGGATCATTTCCTGAGGCCGGTGTGTCATGTTCCTATAAACATAAATCACTGTCTGTACGTCAGTCAAGAGCCCAAGTCGATATGATCCCCTCTCAGAGGGCTCTTCCAATTCCGAAGAGCAGAAAGCACTAAAGAGTTAAGAGCATTTCTTTGCTGCTGGAAGCACTGAGTCTAGAGTTAGAAAGGTTAAACTATAAATCTTTGGCAACACAGTTTTCTCTATGTCATTTTCCTCTGGGAGTAGATTAGGAACAGCTGTATGTTTGGGTAGAAAAACCACAGGAGATACTCACATGAGTTAACAGCACTTTTCCCTAACCTTCACGTGGCCGGTTCCTTGTCATTCTGGTCTTGGCTCCATTGTCATGGCCTCAGAGTCCCTTTCCCTGACACTCAACCCCACTCCCTCCTCTTAAACATGCCACCTTTTTTCTCTGTGGCAAGTGTCACCATCAAGAATTATATTATTTATTTTGTTAGTGTCTCTCGTCCCACCAAAGTATTGAGTACAGACATACTGTTTGGCTTTTCCCTGCTGTGTCCTGAGTGCCTGAAACAGTGCTGGCACATAGTAGGTGCTCAGTGTTTAAATATGTGTTGAGTGATTTGCATATGAATGAATAACCATGGTGTTTTTCTACTACTATTTTCCTTCCGATTTTTCTTTGATGGGCATGGCTTTCGTTTATCATAATTGTAACAATGTTTATTCTCTTAAAAGAAAACATCCGCCTACCTGAATTCAAACTCCACCCTAACTACTTAGGAAATCTAGTAAGTGTCAGCTCATATGGGTTCTGGAAGATGCGGGTTTTTTTGTCTTACTTGTTTCTGTGTCCTCAGCATCCAACACAGAGCCTGGCACAGAGTGGACACTGAAGGACTGAGTATTGATTATGCTCCGGATGCTGGGCTCATCATTTTCCTATTCATGAGCTCTCCCATAGCATCGTTATAACTGTGTCATGTAGTGGGACTGTAATCCACATTTTACAGGTGAAATAACTGAGTCTTAGTCACTTCAAGTATAACAACTTGCTAGTAAGGCAGAGCTAGTACTTGAACCCAGGTCTGGGTCGCCTAATTGTTGCTCCTTCCAGTCCCTGAAATTTTCCATAATGCAGTCACTCAGCAAAAGACTTCTCTCTTAGGAGGGGCAGTGAAATCAATGATGGCTTTTTCCCTATAATCTACTCTAATTTTAGCCAGATGGTCATTATATCCAGGACAGGGCCAGGCACAGAGCAGACATTCAATAAACACTGGTTGGCTGGTTGGTTGGTGGGTGGGGAGGGCTTCTCTGAAGACTGTTGAGGGTAAAAGAGTCAACAGTCCTTCCCCATGAGGTAGATGACCTTGGCACTGTGGAATCAGAGAATCAGCTTCCTACCTCTGTGACAAATCCTGCTGGCATCCCCAATGCTTTTCCCTGACAGAGACACATTCTACCATACCTGTAGGCATATCAGCATTTCTTCCTGGCATTAGTAAAAATGGACCCTAAAGGAGGTCCAGCCCCTGAATGGTTTTACACTGTGACCTGCTGAGGAGAGAATGGGGAGGGAAGGGACAAAGAAACACCGAAATCTGGGGGTGAAAACCCCTTTCTCCATGGCCACCTTTGCTTGGATTCTCGAGATCGGTTCAAATGTGTGGGAGGAGGCAGGTGGTTAATATGCTTCTTTTTGATGCCCGTGAAAACAACAGGCTGGAGCTCCTTAGAAGAGGCCATCTCATTTGAAGTGGTGTGGAAATTCACCTTTCAACCACCCATTTTCTCTGCAGACCTGAGCTGCAAGGGATCGGATCTGTTTTATTCGGTTGCTGTGGAGCCACTCTGCCACAGTGCCCGGGTACATAGAAGCCATGCAATGCTATTTGTTAATTTCTGCATTTGATACCTATTAACTGAATGCAGATCAGAAAGTACTTTCTTTGCAATTCTAAATTCCAATAAGCTCTGAAAACCAAAAGATTTTCTGCCAGTTGGCAGTAAGTTCCTTGGACAGGGACTCCTGACCTAAACAGGAATGAAGCAACCTAAAAGCTTTTACTGATCTCCCTTAATGTGAACATTCCTACATTCTGCACCTTTCACTGCAGCGCTACAAATGTATTGATGACAGGGTGCCACCCCAGAGTCCTGGGGGTGTTACATAACTTAGATGGGCCCCATGACCTTCCTAAGTGTGAACACTCCAAAGTCCTAAAACGCTTGGACCCCCACAGGCTTCACATAGGAGGTTTGGGATGTGTATTCCCTTGGGGTGTGTAGCAGGCATCATTAGTTGAGAATCGCATGGTCAGGAGTGAGGGGGGTAGAAAATTCAAGTCCTGGCTCTCACAGAGCTTGCTTGCCCGCTAGCTTGGCAATAACAGGGCAGCAAACAAACGGGACGTTTGTGAGGGAGATAAATGTGCTGAAGAAACTCTGTCAGGAGAACGGGATAGAGAGACTTCCATGAAGAGAAGGAAGCAGACATGAGGTCAGGTCAGGCACCAACACAATTACATTCTTAGGAGAGGAACAAACAGGCCACGCCCGTCCCTACCTCAGCACCTGTGCATTTGCCCTCTGTTGCCAGGAAGAAGCAAGTCTCTTAACTTCCGTGAGCCTCAGTTTTCTTGCCTGTGCTTTCTTTGCTCAGGGTTGTCTCCGTCTAGAAAGAAGGCTTCCCTGGTGGATCAGATGGTAAAGAATTTTCCTTCAATGCAGGAGACGTGGGTTTGATCCCCGGGTCAGGAAGATCCCCTGGAGAAGCACATGGCAACTCACTCTAGTATTCTTGCCTGAGAAATCCCATCGATAGAAGAGGCGATAGTTCACGGGGTTGCAAAGAGTCAAACACAACTGAGCGACTAAGCACACTACTCCGTAAAGTGGCAGGTTTGGCATAAGAACCAAGGCTTTATGATTTAAAGTCACATTTGCGGCTGTGAAGAGACCCACCTTGAGAAGAGGTTTGCGGTCTAGGTAGACGCTCTCAATGAAGAGCAACATGCCAAAATAGTTCTTATGGCAGCACAGAGATCTCTGGCTCAGTGGTACTGAAACTCAGACCCAGGCAGCATCCCCCTGAACCAGGAACGTGGACATTCTACAGAAAGCCTGAGGCCCAGCTAGTGTGTCTGCTGAACTGCTCCTTCCAAGTCCTGCAGTCCCTCCACACAAGGCTTAAGTCTCCACAGATAAAGATGGCCTGCACAAAACCTTCAGCATTGTTTCCCAGCAACAGAAATGCCATTGCAAAATACTCCTTCAGAACCAACACCCAACTCACCCCAGATCAGGTCTCCCCAGTCAAAGGGATCGCTAGTGAATGAATGTCCTCTCTTAATTTGGTGCATTGTTATGGATGCTTTCCCCTTGGTCTTCTTGCTTAAGAGAAGGTAGGGGCTGTTTTAGGGGCAATGCTTCTGCCTGGAACTAATGCGCCTTTGTTGTGGGCAAACTCCGAGGGGAGGCCTGCCATGCCTCCAGTGATAAAAATGGGTGAAGGCCAAACAGGATGTAGGAGAGCATGACCAATCACCAAGGAGGAGTTTATGGGCTTGTCCGCTTTATTGTGCCATAACATCCCTCTTTTCAGCTTTAGATGTCAGCAGCTGGTGACGAGCTTAATGGCAGATGACTGGGGTAGACCATCGTGGATCCCACAGCGTAGCTCTCCCCCACACTGGGATGGCCCGCCCTTCCGTGGCCTGCTTCTTAAAGCCAAGTGAGCAAATCAGAGAACATTGGGTAAGTCTCAATAGTAACACTCTAGGAAGCTACTAGGTCCTCTGGGCTGAGTATGATTTTATTGCCCTCTATTTCCATGAGCTGTTGGTCTAAGGACAGAGAGGACTGAAAGAGAAATAGGAGCTTTTGGAAGAACGGCTCAAACATCAAGTTTTCTTCCTTTGTCTTCAATAATGTTGGTTGCATCAGCCCCTGCCAGGGTAGAGACTGTGTTCCAACAAGACCTCTTAACATGAAGCTTCTGCCTTGTGTACCGAGAAAGGACTTGTCACTGCCTCTGTCCACTCTTGCCTGATAGTCTTAGTCCTTTCACTCATCTCAGCAGAGGAGCTTCCATTGATGAAAAATTCCACAGTTGACAAAATACTTTCACATGCATTGTCTCATGGAAGGCTCTGAAACATAAGCCACTAATACCCTTGAAGAGCCCCTTTGTTCGCAAAACAGTCACTGGGCCCTCCAACATGTGTCTGCTGAACTGCTCCTTCCAAGTCCTGCAGTCCCTCCACACAAGGCTTAAGTCTCCACAGATAAAGATGGCCTGCACAAAACCTTCAGCATTGTTTCCCAGCAACAGAAATGCCATTGCAAAATACTCCTTCAGAACCAACACCCAACTCACCCCAGATCAGGTCTCCCCAGTCAAAGGGATCGCTAGTGAATGAATGTCCTCTCTTAATTTGGTGCATTGTTATGGATGCTTTCCCCTTGGTCTTCTTGCTTAAGAGAAGGTAGGGGCTGTTTTAGGGGCAATGCTTCTGCCTGGAACTAATGCGCCTTTGTTGTGGGCAAACTCCGAGGGGAGGCCTGCCATGCCTCCAGTGATAAAAATGGGTGAAGGCCAAACAGGATGTAGGAGAGCATGACCAATCACCAAGGAGGAGTTTATGGGCTTGTCCGCTTTATTGTGCCATAACATCCCTCTTTTCAGCTTTAGATGTCAGCAGCTGGTGACGAGCTTAATGGCAGATGACTGGGGTAGACCATCGTGGATCCCACAGCGTAGCTCTCCCCAACACTGGGATGGCCCGCCCTTCCGTGGCCTGCTTCTTAAAGCCAAGTGAGCAAATCAGAGAACATTGGGTAAGTCTCAATAGTAACACTCTAGGAAGCTACTAGGTCCTCTGGGCTGAGTATGATTTTATTGCCCTCTATTTCCATGAGCTGTTGGTCTAAGGACAGAGAGGACTGAAAGAGAAATAGGAGCTTTTGGAAGAACGGCTCAAACATCAAGTTTTCTTCCTTTGTCTTCAATAATGTTGGTTGCATCAGCCCCTGCCAGGGTAGAGACTGTGTTCCAACAAGACCTCTTAACATGAAGCTTCTGCCTTGTGTACCGAGAAAGGACTTGTCACTGCCTCTGTCCACTCTTGCCTGATAGTCTTAGTCCTTTCACTCATCTCAGCAGAGGAGCTTCCATTGATGAAAAATTCCACAGTTGACAAAATACTTTCACATGCATTGTCTCATGGAAGGCTCTGAAACATAAGCCACTAATACCCTTGTAAAGAGCCTTCCTTAGTTCGCAAAACAGTCACTGGGCCCTCCCTTTAAACGACTGCATTCCTCCACTTTTTCTGTCTTTGTTGATTTGAGTTCAAAGTCAAGCTAACAAATCTGTTTTGTCAGATGGGAAGCTGGACGCTGAGGGTTCAGAGCGGCCCTGTACACAGCTCACTGTGTTCCCCGATGCGCAGAAGAGGCTGCTGCCTTCCTGAGAAACTTGCAGCTTTGCGCTTTCGTTTATTTATTTAATGTGAAATGGCTTAAGCCAGTTTGCTGAAAATGTCCTTGAACGCTGGGACCTCAGGGCTAGGAGGGATTCCTAGACTAGCTCTCAGTCAGTCCATTCCAACTAAACTGTCATTACACTGTATACCTGCTGGCTTGCCTTTTCTTATTTTGGACTCTCAAGCAGGACCTGGAACAGTAGTACATTCAGTGCCAGCACAAAGCAGCAGCTGGCAGCCCGGCTGCTTCAGGGTTTCAGGTGGCAGTTGCAGGGGAAATACGGTAACACGCTGGTCTACTTCCGGGAAAAGTGCCTGGGTTACTGCCTCCAAGACACTTATTAGCAAGCATGTGGCAGCCCTGCCAGGCTTCTGCTGCTAGTGATTGAAATGTGTTCAAACTGTGGTTAGAGAAGTGTAGGGAGGAAAAAGAGAGAGTAGTTTTTAATCATGACGCTTGCTCTTTCCTTGAATATCTCCCAAGAGACAGTTTGCCAGACACTGGCCTGTTACTCAAATGAGGGAAAATAATACTCTTCAGGTTCTGTTTGCATTTTGTTTCATGAACTAACACTGTAACGTGGCAGCCCCCACAGCTCACCTCTATTGCCAAATGATCCCATCCTTGAGAAAGATCTCCCAAAAGTATAGTGCTACGTAAAAGTAAAGAACCAGTGCTCAGGTATTTCACTCACATTGCCAATAAAGAAACTTACAAGGATATAATCAAAGAAACATCTCCATAGTTTCTGAAGCAGTTGTACTTTCCTTGTTAATAAATAGATATTTCCTCCTTCTAATCTGCCTATTTTGGACACATGGGCTAAGAATTCCTATTTCCTAAAGAAAGCATGTAAATCTGGTATTACTCTTAAGTAGCGCTTATTTAAATGATGTGTTCTATAATCGATCCCCAAGGACTCTAGGGTTTTCTCTAATTTGTCCCTTTTCTTTTTCCTCATTGGATAATCATTTTTCAGAATAAAATTTGAGGGTGTCAGTATTTTCAAACTATTGCTAACACATTAACCATCCCTAGCCAGGCTACTGTGGAGACTATGCAACAAAGTAACTGAAGAGCTAAGTTCCAGGTGCCGCCAGCTCTATGTATCTGAATGGAAGCCCTCATACAGACGAGACATTCTTGACCACCATCTGGCTGAAAATTCTCTGCTTGTGTCTGACTGCTTCTAGACACCTGACATAAGCCTAAGAAAATGCTTCATCAGAGACACTTAAGCAAAATGAAAAACTGTTTCTGACTTTGTTCTTTGATGGATATTTTCTTACTCTTAAATATACTCTACCCCTGATGGTTTAGAGATCTACCATGGGTGAGAGGGTATCATGAATGAGAAGAGCCCTGACATTGCTTTTGTTAAGGTGACATCCCTGGCTTGATGAGACAGGAATTGGCAATGACATCTTTGCGGAGCTTTTCAAAGACTATCAGAATGGAAAAAGTTCCTTGGGACCCATTCCCCGACTGCTCCATTTGCACTAATAATGAATTTATCTTACTGTGTTTTCCAAATGACCCACCAAAGCACAAGTTCCCTTAGGAGCACAGAAGAGCAGAGTATCTATCCAGGGGAACTTTCTTGGGAAATGAAGGATCCAAAGTTGCTGGAACTGTTCTTAAAATTTAAGAACAAAGTGATGGGTTGCGGACTGCAAACTCCATTTCCTTGAATTAGAATCTGCAATTAAACCGTTCCCACCCCAGAACACATCTTTCCTGGGCACCTTGATGCCTCACTGCATGTACAGCAGATGTACAGACACGGTCAATGATTAATTGATGCACTGAGACCTGACTTTTAAAGCTTTCAAACCAAACGAAGTCATTTGCACTGAGGCACAGAGCAGCAAGAACTCTAAGCAGCGTGCCATTCGAAGCAATCTGCCTGGCTCTTCTCCACCCCTGGCACGCTCTGCAGACCTCCAAACACGCACGCACTCTCATCAGAAAGAAGTAACTGTCAAGGACGATTCCACCAAGAAAGGAGGTCATATCAATTTTTAATTTCTGCCTATGCCTCTGAAAAATGCATAAGTTGTTCCACAAACAGAAATGCCCTTCCTTGCTGGTATGGCTTCCATCAGTTCAAGCGCTCTGGCAATATATTCGATTCATAAACTCTCTTCCTTCCTACCGCCTGCAACGCCGTTACAAGATTACACAACCAAATGAGAAGACGCTCTCAAGGAGCTCAGACGAAGCCATCCCAAGCCAGGGGCTGCCCAATAGGAGAGGGAGTCTTGCTTCATTGCTGCTGACACGTTGCTTTCTGCCTGGGTTTTATCTTTAGCTTCCTGGTAAGCCAAACGGAGCAGGGAAACCTCAAACGACAGAGCTTCTTTTCGGCTTCACATACACTCTTTCGGGTCAGCATGGAACAACCCTTAATAAAGGGTTTTCGGTACAAAGCGGCGGCCTTGGGTAAGCTAAAATGTTTGTGACACTGAAATTAAGATGCTCCACCTCAGAGTCACGCAGGGAACAACTAAAACAGAATTCAACGGCAAGTTTTCTTCAGCCCGAATTTAACTCTCGTCAGCCGGACACAGACTCATCCCGAAGAATCAGCAGGAACCCCAGGTGGACAAAAGAGGGCAGTGTTCGCTGCGTCTTTCATTCCAGCACTTCACTCTTTATCGAAATGCAACTGAGCCAAGAGAAAACTATGCCCAGTATTTCATAACACAGGAAGTGGGGAAGTAGATTAGATACTGAGTTCTGCAGTCGCCGCAGAATAAGCAGTACATTTGTAAAAGTCACTTTTTTTTCCCTTCTGACCCATGGAGAGCTTTTGGGTCTTGTTTTTTTGTTCAGATGGACTCAACCTCTCAAAGAAAATAAAGGAAGATGTCGTTTTTTTCAACGCTAACATCTCATAAAGGCTCACTGAATTCCAACCCTTCCTTGTGCAGACGATGACCAGCTCTGCACATTTCTCATTTGCTTCTCTTTGTGCTCAGATTGTATTATCAGCGTGTGGGGAAAGGGAGTCAGATTTTCCTCTCAGCGGTACTTTCAAAATTTTCAGTCATTTCAAAATAAGACTCCTGTATGTCCTGTGCCTAAAGAAATCAGGTCCTAACAAGGGAAGCCTGTCTCCTGCCTGGGATGGCATCATATTGGTTTAGACTAGATTTACATGTTGGGAAAAGAGTTTCCACAGACGTCATTTTACCTAGTAAAGGATTACATCCTGAACATTCGAAAATGCATGTTTTCCCAATTTACCTACCTCTTTTTAACTCTATGTATCTACTGCCTTCTCTTCTGATAAGAAAGTACTCTTTAATCCCTGATGAATTCCCTCTTTCTATACATATTTTTGAACTCCAGATGTGTGTAAGGCTCTGTGTTAGACACACAAAGGTGAAAAGGATACTGGGCTTCCCAGGTGGATCAGTGGTAAAAGCATCAACCTGCCAATGCAGGAGACTCCAGAGGGATCTCTGGGTAGGGAAGATGCCCTGGAGGAGGAAATGGCAACCTACTCCTGTATTCTTGCTTGGGAAATCCCATGGACAGAGGAGCCTGGTGGGCTACAGTCTATGGGGTTGCAAGAGTCAGACACGACTTAGCGACTAAACCACCACAACCAAACAAAAAAAGAATCAGACGAGGCCAAAAAGAACCATGAAACAAAGACGAAAGGATTTACCTAGAAGAAAAATACAAATAGCAAAGGAGAGTTTGCATTCATCTGGAGTGGGAGCTGAAGGGAAACCTCATAAAAGAAAGACTTTGAGGAAGTCCTGAAGAATAGGCAGGTTTCCAAAGGCAAACGGATAGATGGTCAGAGAAGAGAATCCCAGACCTGAGCAAAGGCAGGGATGCAGAAGAGGTGGGGCCAGTCCTGAGCAGGCAACAGCCGGTTGTTTATACTTGTAGATGTACATGCACATGAATGCTTAGTCATGTCCGACTCTGCAACTCTAGGGACTGTAGCCCGCCTGGCTTCTCTGTCCATGGGATTTTCCAGGCAAGAATACTAGCGTGGGTTGCCACTCCCTTCTCCAGGGGATCTTTGGGACCCAGAGACCGAACCCATGTTTCCTGTCTTGCCAGCAAATTCTTTACCACTTAAGCCATTGAAAGAGATTTAAAAAAAAAAAAAAAAAGGGGCTGGAAATGGTCACAAAAGCTGCATCTTGCAAAGCTTCAGCATCAGGCCAGTGGACTGAATTCTGAGAGGCAACAATAGGAAACTATCTGAGGTTTGAAGCAAACAGGACCATGGCTAGAGTTAATTCTAGAAAATTAGTTAGACACGAAGAAGAGAGCAGATCAAGGAGGATGGTGCTTCAGCGGTTAAGATTCTGCCTTGCAATGTAGGAGACACAGGTTCAATTCCTGTTTGGGGAAGTAAGATCCCACATGCCATGCAGTGCAGCCAAAATTTTTTTAAAAAAACTAAGGAGAGTAGTGGGAAATGAGGAGACCCATTAAGACCCTGTTATTGTAAGAACACATAGATGACATGCTGGGTGATCAGAGCAGAAGGAAAGAAGCGGGCAGTGGCAGCAACACACATGCTAAAAGGGGAAGGAGGGGCAGCAGGCAGTGAGATGGGGTGAGCTTGGAGTGAGGCCATCAGTGGAGGCACACAGGGAAGGTGAAGAAGCTGGTTTGGGAGGAAGATGATCAGAGTCTAGGCTTGGGTCTGTTGATTTGGAGACTCATAGAAGATACCAATATCAAGATGTCCAAGGATGGGTAGTGCTCAGAGACAAGTCTAACGCAGGATACTTTCCAAATTAAAGTAAACCAAGGTGATGCCTGAAGATGGCTATTCTGGAAGGCTCCCAGAATGGAATTTGGGATTTGACACCCCAAATCGTGGCCTAAGGCAGTTTGCAGACCTTTCTCAAGGTGCTGCTGATTTGGGAATGTTGTGTGCTTGCAGCTCTTTTGGTCTCTACTGTCTTGATATTGGTGTACAGTCTCTTAAGAAAGCCCAGCATATAAAAGGATTAATGTGAAACATGAATTAATCCTGGAAAGAGGGAAGGAAATTCTTATTTGCTTTACAAAAAGATTACTAAATATTTTATCATTGAATCCCATTAAAGGACTTGGAAGACATTTTTCAAATATAATCTAGTTTGTATATAATCAATTTAAACACAACGTTCAAGGCAAACCTTCCTTTAAAAGCAAAGTATATTCTAATGTTTCACATAACCTTGCTGCTCTATTCCTGGGCAAATTGAAACAAGGCTATTGGGAATAAAGAAGGGACCTTAGGAGGTATTATGGTACAATGGAAAGATCTGGAATCAGGTTTAGACCTGGCTTTGCACCTTACCATTAATAGCTTTGTAAGCACAAACTCAAGAAAATAGAATGCTTTGCCCAAAGTGATTGATTACACAAGGCAATTCACGTGAAATTGCTTTGCACCATTCCTGGCAAAGTAGCTGCTTAATAAAGACCTGAGGCTTCCTTGTGTAGTCCGGTTGGAAACCTCTCTTGTTCCCAAATGAGGGTCTCCCCTCTGTCTCCTTCCCATCTTTGTGGAGTGTCATGGGGCACAGCCCCTCCACCAGGTCACGCTTCTTCTTCAGAGCTTTCCTCTCTCGTAGGATGTTTTTGGTTTTGGATTTTCTTTTAATCAATAATATGCAATGCAGATCCTGCCCTTTCCTAGAGGACAAGAACTTGAGACCTGAACCAGAGCTTTACATGTAGGAATTCAGAATTCAAATGACCCCAGACCCTTCTCTCCACACTCTAGCACCCTGGCTCCTTATTCTCTTAGCCTCCAGGAAAGGGTCAGACAGTCCTCAAAATCTTGACTGAATACTTAGCAGTAACAACCTGTAGAGCACAATTCAGGATCCTAGGTTACATGTACAGTATCTTTATAAGCCGTATCTTCTTTGGACCCCACAGCAAGGCTGTGAGACACTAACAAGGCACAGACTAAGTGGATCACATCCCACTCCACTGCTCTCTAGCCGCAGTCTCTTTGTGACTCAAGTGTCTCTTCTGCAAATGGATCTAACGGAAGCATGGACGCACACCCATTATCACAGAGCTTGAGGAACAGACCTATGAAAGCCCCTGGGGTAGAGCCTGCCACATAGCAAGGACACATTCTCAAAGCACACTGTCACCCACCCTCTCCCAGGGAGAAAACCAAGGCTCAGAAAGGTTAGGCACCAGCTCCGGATTACACGCCCTCAAAGCTGGAGCTTAAACCCAGAAACTCTGGAAAAACACAACCACATATAATCTGATGGAAAGAAAACAAAATAAAGGGCTCTCTGTTTCCTCTTTTCCTTGAGAGTTTCCCTGTGGGAGCCGCCCCTCCTGCTTCCCCCAGAAGGTCAGAGGTCAGGTTTTGCAGGAAAGTTCTGTATTGGGATCAGTCTCAGATTTACCACTCTCTCACCCCAAGTCAGTCCATTCTGGGGGACTTGCTCATCTTCAGTTGAAGTCTCTGATAGCCTCCTTATTTCCATTTATCCATTTTGCAAACACGAATTGACTCAGCATCCTATTAGGCACTAGATGAAAAGATATGGCGCCTCCCCATTGGGACAGTTAGGAGAGTCATTGTTTACCAGAAGCAACTGAGTTACCAGAGGAAACTATAGAATGTTCTCTTCTTTAAAAGTAGGATTGTTTCTTAATCAGTCTCATATATGGCTAACTTATCTGGAAGACAAGAAAGCAAAGGCTTAGGAGAGATTCATATCAAGCTGGGGGAGGCTTTGCAGTCTGGCTAACAGCTCAGAACAGAGCTAAGTCTGCCCTTCCTCCTTCCCCATGGTACCTTCTTGAAGACACAGCATAACAAGGTGGTGAAGAGCCCAGGCCTCGGTGAGAACAACACGCTTTGCCTCCCGCTCTGCCGCTTATGACAGTGCAACACTGGGCAAGGGACTGAGCTCTCTCAACCACAGCTTCCTTCTGAGATCCTCGTGAAGTGGAAAGAGATGAATACTTAGCAGTAACAACCTGTAGAGCACAATTCAGGATCCTAGGTTACATGTACAGTATCTTTATAAGCCGTATCTTCTTTGGACCCCACAGCAAGGCTGTGAGACACTAACAAGGCACAGACTAAGTGGATCACATCCCACTCCACTGCTCTCTAGCCGCAGTCTCTTTGTGACTCAAGTGTCTCTTCTGCAAATGGATCTAACGGAAGCATGGACGCACACCCATTATCACAGAGCTTGAGGAACAGACCTATGAAAGCCCCTGGGGTAGAGCCTGCCACATAGCAAGGACACATTCTCAAAGCACACTGTCACCCACCCTCTCCCAGGGAGAAAACCAAGGCTCAGAAAGGTTAGGCACCAGCTCCGGATTACACGCCCTCAAAGCTGGAGCTTAAACCCAGAAACTCTGGAAAAACACAACCACATATAATCTGATGGAAAGAAAACAAAATAAAGGGCTCTCTGTTTCCTCTTTTCCTTGAGAGTTTCCCTGTGGGAGCCGCCCCTCCTGCTTCCCCCAGAAGGTCAGAGGTCAGGTTTTGCAGGAAAGTTCTGTATTGGGATCAGTCTCAGATTTACCACTCTCTCACCCCAAGTCAGTCCATTCTGGGGGACTTGCTCATCTTCAGTTGAAGTCTCTGATAGCCTCCTTATTTCCATTTATCCATTTTGCAAACACGAATTGACTCAGCATCCTATTAGGCACTAGATGAAAAGATATGGCGCCTCCCCATTGGGACAGTTAGGAGAGTCATTGTTTACCAGAAGCAACTGAGTTACCAGAGGAAACTATAGAATGTTCTCTTCTTTAAAAGTAGGATTGTTTCTTAATCAGTCTCATATATGGCTAACTTATCTGGAAGACAAGAAAGCAAAGGCTTAGGAGAGATTCATATCAAGCTGGGGGAGGCTTTGCAGTCTGGCTAACAGCTCAGAACAGAGCTAAGTCTGCCCTTCCTCCTTCCCCATGGTACCTTCTTGAAGACACAGCATAACAAGGTGGTGAAGAGCCCAGGCCTCGGTGAGAACAACACGCTTTGCCTCCCAGCTCTGCCGCTTATGACAGTGCAACACTGGGCAAGGGACTGAGCTCTCTCAACCACAGCTTCCTTCTGAGATTCCTCGCGTGAAGTGGAAAGAGATGATATGCAAAATGCTTGCCGTAGGGCTTGACACAGAGTAGATGCTCAGTGGATGGTGACATCATGTTATAATGGGGCAAAGCCACACTCTCCACCGTGGGCAGGGGAGGGTGGTGCCCACACAGGCCGAATCCTCTCAGACTGTGATTCTCAAGGGGACTGTGGTCTACTACAACAGGTTCCAGAAAAGTCTGAGCCAGGTTTGTGACCTCTAGGTGGTGGAACAGGCTGTCCACCTCCAGACTGGTACCCAGAGGCTAATAACGTCAAGTGGCTAAGTCACCATCCTTTGCAAAATCCCCCACTTTGACTCCTTGCTTCCATCTTTGCCCTTCCTGTCTAGTCACGTTTTCCTTTTATGATGCAACTACATTATTGTAGCTATTGTAGCTAATAACTTACAGCTATTCACTTCCATATGTGTGTAATATTTTTATAGCCACAATTTATTTACTATTTTGAAGTTTTTGATATTATGGACAGAGCTGCTTGCTAGGCATACTCAATTTATCAATTTATCAGGATATATGATATGTACATATTCAATGTTATTGCATGCCCATGTCCGACTCTGAGACCCCACGGACTGTAGCCTGTCAGCCTCCAGGAATTTTCCAGGCAAAAATATTGGAGCGGGTTACTATTTCCTTCTCGAAGGGATCTTCCTGACCCAGGGATCGAACCTGCATCTCTTGCATTGGCACATGGATTCTTTACCACTGTGACACCTGGAAGCCCCATTCAATGCTATTAAGTAATAATTTATAGTTTTTTTTTAAAAAAAAATTGGCCTCTTTTATTGGTTTTTTATGTATTTATTTTCATCCATCTTTATTATTTGGCCTGTGTGGGCTTCCCATTGCAGTGGCCTCTCGCTGCAGAGCACCGGCTCTGGGTGCATGCGCTCTGGAGCACCAGGCTCGTAATTGGACACACCAGTCCAGTCGCTCCTTAGCATGTGGGATCCTCCTGGGCCAGGGAATGAACTGGTGCCCCTTTCACTGCAAGGCAGACTCTTTACCCATTGGACCACCAGGGAAGCCCATGATTTACAGTTTATTTTCAAATTGGTGGACATGACCTAACAGCTTACCATGATTTTAGTTTGCCTGTCTAGGATTAATAATCAGATTAGTTTTTTTTTAACTTACTTTTAATACACTACATGCTCAGTGGATGGTGACATCATGTTATAATGGGGCAAAGCCACACTCTCCACCGTGGGCAGGGGAGGGTGGTGCCCACACAGGCCGAATCCTCTCAGACTGTGATTCTCAAGGGGACTGTGGTCTACTACAACAGGTTCCAGAAAAGTCTGAGCCAGGTTTGTGACCTCTAGGTGGTGGAACAGGCTGTCCACCTCCAGACTGGTACCCAGAGGCTAATAACGTCAAGTGGCTAAGTCACCATCCTTTGCAAAATCCCCCACTTTGACTCCTTGCTTCCATCTTTGCCCTTCCTGTCTAGTCACGTTTTCCTTTTATGATGCAACTACATTATTGTAGCTATTGTAGCTAATAACTTACAGCTATTCACTTCCATATGTGTGTAATATTTTTATAGCCACAATTTATTTACTATTTTGAAGTTTTGATATTATGGACAGAGCTGCTTGCTAGGCATACTCAATTTATCAATTTATCAGGATATATGATATGTACATATTCAATGTTATTGCATGCCCATGTCCGACTCTGAGACCCCACGGACTGTAGCCTGTCAGCCTCCAGGAATTTTCCAGGCAAAAATATTGGAGCGGGTTACTATTTCCTTCTCGAAGGGATCTTCCTGACCCAGGGATCGAACCTGCATCTCTTGCATTGGCACATGGATTCTTTACCACTGTGACACCTGGAAGCCCCATTCAATGCTATTAAGTAATAATTTATAGTTTTTTTTTAAAAAAAAATTGGCCTCTTTTATTGGTTTTTTATGTATTTATTTTCATCCATCTTTATTATTTGGCCTGTGTGGGCTTCCCATTGCAGTGGCCTCTCGCTGCAGAGCACCGGCTCTGGGTGCATGCGCTCTGGAGCACCAGGCTCGTAATTGGACACACCAGTCCAGTCGCTCCTTAGCATGTGGGATCCTCCTGGGCCAGGGAATGAACTGGTGCCCCTTTCACTGCAAGGCAGACTCTTTACCCATTGGACCACCAGGGAAGCCCATGATTTACAGTTTATTTTCAAATTGGTGGACATGACCTAACAGCTTACCATGATTTTAGTTTGCCTGTCTAGGATTAATAATCAGATTAGTTTTTTTTTAAGGCTTACTTTTTAATACACCTAACTCATCCATGCTCCTTCTTAGACTTCAGCCATGTCTGACTCTGTGCGACCCCATGGACTGCAGTTCGCCTGGCTCCTCTTATTCTCCAGGCAAGAACACTGGAGCGATGTGCTCTGCCCCCTCCAGGGGGATCTTCCCAACCCAGAGATGGAACCTGGGTCTCCTGCTTTGCAAGCAGATTCCTCACCAATGAGCCATTAGGGAAGCCGTGGACTGTAGCTCACCAGGCTTCTCCATCCATGGAATTTTTCAGGCATGAAGACTGGAACGGGTTGCCATTTGCTTCTCCAAACTCAGCCACGCAATGTACATATGTTCAGATTGCAACGTTGATTCATCTTAATGATTAAACTTTCGGCCTTATCCCTCAGCTTTCTAACTCACAGGGAGCCCACACTTGCAGATGTACTCAACACCCAGCATGCCCAGATTGGATTATGTCTACTCGAGTCTTCACTCACTGCTTCTGGGCAGAGGAGGGATGGAATCTGCTGCCTCCCCGAGGCTCAGGCTTGGGGCTTCCATTTCCTCCAGAGAGGCTCCAGGCCTGGAGATGCTGTATATCTGGCCAGGTGCGCCCCCAGGAAGTCTGGCCTGGCGTAGGTGCTCTGTGGACACTGGGTCGATTCAACGGGCCTGGCTTCAAGTTCTCAGTCTGTTTCTCCCGCATTGTTTTTGGCCAACTCAGTCCATTCTCTTGTCAGTTTAATGGCGGTCTTAAGGCATACCCTACTGGTATAACAAGACCAGTGTGAGGCTGCAGTGAAGTAATGGATATGTGCAACAGAGATCCTGAGTCCTCCCTCATTAGCCAATCTCCCCGTCTTCCACAGTAGTGGACAGACAGGCGAGGTCCCAGCTCTCATGTACTTTCTAGGCCTTATAAACCAACCCTTTTTATACCTAATAAATAATTTCTCAGAGGTTATAAAAACCGTAAAACACAATACTGAATAGAGTGTAACAGGCTTGTTGAAGAGAGGTGCCTCCTTTAGATTGGGTCATCCTAAAAACCCCAGTGACATTTCAGCTAGGACCAAAGTGACACCAAAACTGGGAGAAGAGAATTTGGAGCAGAGGGCAAAGGCCCTGGGGCGGGATGAGAGTCGGTGTGGCTGGAGTGACTGAGCAGGGAGGCAGACAACGTCAGGCAGCAGCCTGGCCAGACACAGCGTAAGGGGCTTGAATGTTTCCCTAAGGGCCCTGGTCTTTTAAGAGGAAGGGTGCATCGTGTTTTAAACTGCCCTTCCAAGCAGATTCCTCACCAATTTGGGGCCCCCAAATTAGGGAAGCCGTGGACTGTAGCTCACCAGGCTTCTCCATCCATGGAATTTTTCAGGCATGAAGACTGGAACGGGTTGCCATTTGCTTCTCCAAACTCAGCCACGCAATGTACATATGTTCAGATTGCAACGTTGATTCATCTTAATGATTAAACTTTCGGCCTTATCCCTCAGCTTTCTAACTCACAGGGAGCCCACACTTGCAGATGTACTCAACACCCAGCATGCCCAGATTGGATTATGTCTACTCGAGTCTTCACTCACTGCTTCTGGGCAGAGGAGGGATGGAATCTGCTGCCTCCCCGAGGCTCAGGCTTGGGGCTTCCATTTCCTCCAGAGAGGCTCCAGGCCTGGAGATGCTGTATATCTGGCCAGGTGCGCCCCCAGGAAGTCTGGCCTGGCGTAGGTGCTCTGTGGACACTGGGTCGATTCAACGGGCCTGGCTTCAAGTTCTCAGTCTGTTTCTCCCGCATTGTTTTTGGCCAACTCAGTCCATTCTCTTGTCAGTTTAATGGCGGTCTTAAGGCATACCCTACTGGTATAACAAGACCAGTGTGAGGCTGCAGTGAAGTAATGGATATGTGCAACAGAGATCCTGAGTCCTCCCTCATTAGCCAATCTCCCCGTCTTCCACAGTAGTGGACAGACAGGCGAGGTCCCAGCTCTCATGTACTTTCTAGGCCTTATAAACCAACCCTTTTTATACCTAATAAATAATTTCTCAGAGGTTATAAAAACCGTAAAACACAATACTGAATAGAGTGTAACAGGCTTGTTGAAGAGAGGTGCCTCCTTTAGATTGGGTCATCCTAAAAACCCCAGTGACATTTCAGCTAGGACCAAAGTGACACCAAAACTGGGAGAAGAGAATTTGGAGCAGAGGGCAAAGGCCCTGGGGCGGGATGAGAGTCGGTGTGGCTGGAGTGACTGAGCAGGGAGGCAGACAACGTCAGGCAGCAGCCTGGCCAGACACAGCCGCGGTAAGGGGCTTGAATGTTTCCCTAAGGTTGGAAGCCACCGTGGGTCTTTTAAGAGGGGGAAGTGGCCCAGTCGATTCATCGTGTTTTAAACTGCCCCTTCCAGCTACTTGGTGGGCACAGAAAGGGGAGGCCACAGCAGTACGCACGGTCAGAGGGTTGGCGACTTGTGCGAGGCTGGCAGCGGCGAGGCAGAGCAGCAGGCAGATTTGGGGTCTGTCTGGGAAGCAGGGTTGGCAAAACATGCTGACAGAATGGACAGAGGTGTCTGAGAAGGAGAACACTAAGAGCACACCTGAAACGTGTGGCTCAAGCAGCTGGGTGGGTGGTGGTGTCACTCACTGGGATGAAGAAGGTGGCAAAAGAAGGCTGACTGGGGCTGGGGTTGGACCACGAGCTCTAATTTCTACATAATGGAAGTTGTTGGCAGCCATTGCAAAGACTTTGGCTTTTGTCCCAGCGAGCTGGAGAATGGGCTGCTTGCCGCTCCTCACCCAAACCCTACCAGCTCTCTCCATCCAACAGCCAAAGTCCTGACCGCCTGACCTGCACCCTCTGGCTCCGGCTGGCTCTCTGGCCTCCCCAGGGGGGCACCTCCTTGCTCACCGGAGATTGTCCTGCCCTTGCTCAAGGTTTCCAGCTCTGTTCCTTCCTCAAGGCCTTCCTGCCATCCTGTCAGCATGACCTGTTCATCTTCCGAATACCTGCTTCTCCCCTTCCCCTCCTGCAAATCACTGTCCAAATGTTACATTCTCAAGGAAATTGATCCTGGCCACACCACTCTTAGGAAAATGGCACAACTCCACTTTCCGCCCCCCACCCTCACCAGCTTTATCTTCCTCCAAAGAGGTTATAAAACCGTAAAACACAATACTGAATAGAGTGTAACAGGCTTGTTGAAGAGGTGCCTCCTTTAGATTGGGTCATCCTAAAAACCCCAGTGACATTTCAGCTAGGACCAAAGTGACACCAAAACTGGGAGAAGAGAATTTGGAGCAGAGGGCAAAGGCCCTGGGGCGGGATGAGAGTCGGTGTGGCTGGAGTGACTGAGCAGGGAGGCAGACAACGTCAGGCAGCAGCCTGGCCAGACACAGCCGCGGTAAGGGGCTTGAATGTTTCCCTAAGGTTGGAAGCCACCGTGGGTCTTTTAAGAGGGGGAAGTGGCCCAGTCGATTCATCGTGTTTTAAACTGCCCCTTCCAGCTACTTGGTGGGCACAGAAAGGGGAGGCCACAGCAGTACGCACGGTCAGAGGGTTGGCGACTTGTGCGAGGCTGGCAGCGGCGAGGCAGAGCAGCAGGCAGATTTGGGGTCTGTCTGGGAAGCAGGGTTGGCAAAACATGCTGACAGAATGGACAGAGGTGTCTGAGAAGGAGAACACTAAGAGCACACCTGAAACGTGTGGCTCAAGCAGCTGGGTGGGTGGTGGTGTCACTCACTGGGATGAAGAAGGTGGCAAAAGAAGGCTGACTGGGGCTGGGGTTGGACCACGAGCTCTAATTTCTACATAATGGAAGTTGTTGGCAGCCATTGCAAAGACTTTGGCTTTTGTCCCAGCGAGCTGGAGAATGGGCTGCTTGCCGCTCCTCACCCAAACCCTACCAGCTCTCTCCATCCAACAGCCAAAGTCCTGACCGCCTGACCTGCACCCTCTGGCTCCGGCTGGCTCTCTGGCCTCCCCAGGGGGGCACCTCCTTGCTCACCGGAGATTGTCCTGCCCTTGCTCAAGGTTTCCAGCTCTGTTCCTTCCTCAAGGCCTTCCTGCCATCCTGTCAGCATGACCTGTTCATCTTCCGAATACCTGCTTCTCCCCTTCCCCTCCTGCAAATCACTGTCCAAATGTTACATTCTCAAGGAAATTGATCCTGGCCACACCACTCTTAGGAAAATGGCACAACTCCACTTTCCGCCCCCCACCCTCACCAGCTTTATCTTCCTCCAAAGTTCTTACCACCTTCTAATAGACTAACATCTTCCTAATTTATTTCCATTTTGTCCATCCTCTTCCACTTGAATAGAAACCTCATGTTGTTATTCAGTCACTAAGCTGTGTCTGACTCTGTGACCCCATGGACTACAGCACAGCAGGCTTCCCCGTGGACTGCAGCACACCAGGCTTCCCTGTCCTTCACTGTCTCCTGGAGTTTGTTCAGATTCAGGTCCACTGAGTCGATGATGTCATCCAACCATCTCATCCTCAGTCATCCCCTTCTCCTCCTGCCCTCAATCTTTTCCAGCATCAGGGCCTTTTCCAGTGGGTCGGCTATTTGCATTAGGTGACCAAAGTATTGGAGCTTCAGTTTCAGCACCAGTCCTTCCAAGGATTTTGTCAGCTTTGTTGACTGCTGTCTCCAGAGACCAGAACAATGCCTGACACATAGTGGGGGCTTTGATGAGCCAATTAAAGTGTGTGACACTGTCTTTCTCTCATAAGGGAATTATTGTTTCAATATATATTTGTTTTTAGTAGGAAGTAAGAAAGAGGAAATCCATGTTCAGGTCCAATCCCCGACTGATGACTAATTTAGCAAGTAAAGCACGACAGCAGGTCATTTCTACTGTCATCTCATTTTATAGTTGAGGAAACTTCAGCTTAGTGAGATTCTAATTTTTCTAGTTCCTTAGAAAGACTAGCCATGCACTGGCCTGGTTAAGTCACCCAGCCAAATAAGTGTACCTAAGCAGGACTCAGCATGTTTTACTCATGCTCACACCCACTGGTAATGTATCCATGAGTGAAGATTGGATCTTACATAAGCGCAGACTTGAAAAGCCCTGGTATTCATGAGTATTAAAACCCTGCGTAACCTGTGTGTGGGATTCTGGGAAGACAGGAATCTTCTGGTCATCAGCACAGGGCCCTGGACTTTGGTTGGCTTCTTTGACATTTATTAAGAGCTTACTGCCCTCTGACCCACCAAGGTCATATGACTTTTCTGTGCTATTAAATTTCATTGTAATACAATGAGAGAGAGAGAAAAGAGCTGTTTTCTTTAAGCACACACACATACAAATGTTCATAACAGTACTATTCAAAATAGCCAAACAGGTGTCCCTAGTAGCTCAGCTGGTAAAGAATCTGCCTTCAATGCAGGAGACCCTAGTTCAATTCCTAGGTAGGGAAGATCCCCTGGAGAAAGGATAGGCTACCCACTCCAGTATTCTTGGGCTTCCCTAGTGGCTCAGACGCTAAAGAATCAGCCTGCAATGCAGGAGATCTGGGTTCAATACCTGGGTCTAGAAGATCCCCTGGAGAAGATCCACCGGAATGGCTACCCACTCCAGTATTCTTGCCTGGAGAATTCCACGACTGGTCCATGGGGTCGCAAAGAGTTGGACATAACAGAGCAACTTTCACTTCACTCACTTAGAAACAACCCAGAAGTCCATCAACAGACAAGTGGATAAATACATTGTGGTACATAGATGCAATTGAATATCATTCAGCCATAAAGCAGAACTTTGTGATACCTGCTACAACATGCATGAATCTCAAAAATATTATCCTGAATGAAAGAAACCAGACACAGGTCACAGATTGAATGATTCCTCTGATAAGAAATGTTCCTAAGTCTTTATAGACAGAAAGCAAACTGGTGGTTGCCAGGGGCCCGGAGGCCTGACTGCCTAATGAATATGGCATTCTATTAGGGGTGAGGAAAGTTTTTTCAAAATTGATAGACGTAGGGGTTTTATAACATCATAAATGTACCAAACGCCCCTGAATTGTTCACTTTAAAATGGTTCATTTTAACCCCTGTGAACTTCACCTCTATTTTTTGGTAGAAAAGCACATGCGTAAAATTGTTCGTTGTCCTCTTCACAAAAACCTACAAATTTGGTACTGATGCTATTTTTCCCATGAGAAAACTGAGCCTAGAATGGGTAAGTGGTCTGGTCAAGGTCACACAGATATTACACTGGAAGCCAGGGTCTGGTTGACTTCAAACCCTGACTCTGAGTTGGGTGTGGACCCTGGGAAGAGAGAGGGCTGGATGGGGGATGGGGGGGCTGGTTTGGTCAAAAGGAGAGAAGTGGTGCCCAGAGGCAAGGTCCAAACAGGAGGGCTCTGGGTCACTTTAGACTCAAGACGAACACCAGCAAAACTCAGTGTCCTCCTGCAGTGTCCTTTGCCTCCTGCTGATTTTGCCCTCTGTTCTGACTCTGCTCCCCGGCTCCTCTCCATGTTCCTCTGAACCCTCTACATCAAGGAACAGTCGCAAACCAGGGCAAAATGGGTAGGGTGGAGGGACAGGCAGGGATCCAGTGAGGAATTAAAGGACCACCGCAGACACCAGAGCAGACACCTAACTCCCATCTCTCTCCTCTTCCTTAAAATACCTTCAGTCTTTGACTCAGCAATGGAGTACTTGAGTGACTTGAATATCAACATATTTTGAAAGAAGAGCATATTTTAGGGAGTTCTGTCTCAGAAGATTTGAATAGGGTGTTATTCAGCTTGTGGGGAGGAGTGGGGGTGGCTGGTGGGTGGGGAGAGATGGAAGGAGGGAAGTAAATGTGGCAGAATGACATAATAATAGGGCTAATGATTTCAACATTTAAAAACTTCAGCAGCTCTTAGTGAACACTAGAGACAAGCTCCAATGGGAGGCTTTTAAAATAGCCCCTTTGAAAGTTTCTGCATTTATGGAGCTTCTTCTGTTTCCTCCTCAAAGCTGGTTAGCACCTCCCTGGGGGGGATTTGGACACCTTAGGAGAGTGATAGGCCTGGATCCTCAGGGCTAACCTCCAAGAAGGGTCGGGACAAGTCTGTGTGAGTTTGTTTATGCTAGAGGGGGGCTGGGCAGAGAAGGTAAAGATCTCTATAAATCCTCTGGTTTTTTTTCTTGTAGACACTTTCTGGATGTCATAACAAAAGTCCTAAACCCTAATTTTCCTTGCAACCCCTTAAAAGTCAAAATACCAATGTGCAGGCTACAGATGAATAGAGGGGATGCGTGAATTCAGAAGGGCCAAGGTCCTAGCGGAGATCAGCAAGGACTCAGTCCTTCTGGCAAAGAGACTAGTGGATTCCTCTCCTGGAAGCCTGCCTGGGGAGTAGCTTTTCCTTCTGAAAACTCCTGAAGCTCCACTCTACAAAGCTGCTAGAAGGTCCTTACAGGAAGCAGAGGGTCTCCATTTATGCACCAGCCAGTAGCAGGTAGCCACGTGCTCCAACAGCAAGCGCTTCCTCCCGGGCTGTGGCACAACAGGGCTGGGCACTCAGTCAAGAGCCTCCTTTTGAGTGCCCACTGCGGTGCCTCCACGTTTGCCCCAGGAAAGGCCCCATCTGCTCAGTACTTCTGGTTGAGTCCATTGGGTCACTCCTATTGTCCCACTCACTCACACCAAGGAAGAGGCGGCTGGTAGGTTTGACTGTACAAAAGCTCTGATTGTCTTGTCCTTGGTCAGCTTAAGACGGTGTGGGTGAAAATCGAACAGGCCCAAGGAGCTGCTTACAAATTCATCAGCTGCCCAAGCTTGCAAGTCCTCTTGGCTAGTTCAGGTTGTGACTGTGTTTCTATTGGTTTTGAAACACTAAGAATTAAATTAATGTTACCAAAGTCACATCTGGGGGGAAATTATATTCAGCTGTATGAGATAAAGACCATTGCGTAGGCATTTGCTTCAGACAGACTCTCTGTGCTTTTCCTTTTGAAGGGGCTTCGTGTGCCTGATGTTTTAAATATAGTATTAAAATATGAGAGTAAAATAGTTCTTACGGGAAAAAAAGATGAAAAGAATTGAAATTAAATGGAATGCCAACAGATGTGTGTGTGAGAGAGAAAATAAAATGGGGTATGTGGACAAGTAGATAATAAATGAGAAAATGGTCCTTGAAACATGAATGTCTCCAGAAGTTTTCCCTTCAACCTTCAGTGAACTATGCAGTGTCATGGTTAAAAGCTCATGCTTTTTTAGAAAGAATGTCTAGGATCAAATCCTTACCCTGCTTCTGATGAGCTGTGTGACTCTGGGTAAGTATTCGACTTGCCTAAGTCTCGACTGTCTCTGCAGTATGTGGGGTATACAGCCAACAGAGGGTTGCTACATTACACTTCCACTGCTTGTAAAATATAAAAAGTAACAAATAGTTGGTTTTCTCCTTGACACGCCTAAAGTACCTGCCTCAGTGGATCCTTTCGGCTATTAAATACATATTGAGTGCTGCCTGCCAGGAAGAGGCTAACCCCTTCAAATACCTTTGGACTGATATATTAAAACATCCAGGGATTTCCCTGGTGGTCCAGTGGTAAAGAATGAGCCTGCTGGACTTCCCTGGTGGTTCACTGGTTGAGCATCTGCCTGCCAGTGCAGGGGACATGGGTTCGATCCTTGGTCTGGGAAGATTCCACATGCTGCGGAACAACGAAGCCCGTGCGCCCCAGCTAATGAGCCCCTCCGCCCCAGCTGCAGATGCCTGCCTGCCCTGGAACCCATGCTCTGCAACAGCAGCAGCTGCTGCAATGAGAAGCCTGCACACTGCAACTAGAGAAAGCTTGCCTGCAGCGACGAAGTCCCAGTACAATCAAAATAAATAAATAGCATGTTTAGAAATTCAGAAAATAACCCCAGTGTGGTTCTACCCTCTTCTGTGACCATTTAACTAACTGCTTTCTGGACAGTTGCATTTTCTACCCTCAAAACTGCCACAGAAAGGTCTGCACGGATTTCAGTGATGAGGAGAGACTAGCGAAGACATCAGAGGGTCTGCTAGGAGTTCCTGAGCCCCAGCAGGAAGGCGCCTAGAGAAAACCTGAGAGCAGTAACAGTACCAGCGACTTCTACTATTTTTGAGGGCTGTACTTCATGCCACTGAGCTAGGGATCTCCCACACACGCCTCTAATCTTATCAGCTCCAGGAGGCAGATGCGATTAGCCCCGTTTGACAGACAAGGAAAAGGGCCTGGAGTTGCTAAGTGTCGCCGTGTGCCTGAATCTGGTTCCAGCCAGGCCCAGCTGGCTCCACGCTCAGCATTCCTGGGGTGTCCGGCCAGCGCTTGGTTCATTTCCTTATAATTTCTGAGACTGAAAGCAATGCATTTCAGGACCTTAGCATGTGCCAGAAAGTTCTCAAGATCTACTGTAAATTTCATCAACTATAATGTACCTCTCCCTCTCTCTCTCTCTCTGCATAGTTGACACCCTTCCCCCATGGTGATCTCACAGGGTGTCTGTCACTCCAACCCAGAGCTTCTCAACCAGGGCAGTTTTGCCCCCACCCCGGCTCGCGCCACACTGGAGATATTCTAGGAGTCACACCTGAGGGAGGAGCTATGCTACCCACACCCAGAGGGCAGAGGCTAGGGAGGCTGTCAGGCACCCTTCAAAGCGTAGGACAGCGCCCCACAACCAAGCGCTATCAGGCTCAAACCCTGCCAAGGCTGAGAAACCCTGAAAACAGAGCTCCATTTCCCTGCCCCAAATCCATCCCTCCTTCTGTAAAAGGCACCATCTGTCACAAGCTGCCCAGACACCAAATCTAAGAGTTTGCCTTGGTTTGTTCCTTCTTCTTATTTCTTTTTTTCACGTGAATGTTAGCTGTGACTGTTAGGAAAAGAACTAATTCTGCAATATTCGATTCATGTCAACCTTCATGATTAGTCCATGAATTTATTAAAATATCATTCATTCATTTAATCAGCGATTGTTGGGAGATAACTCACCAAACACCCACTGTCACTGGAACCTGTGAGGTTTAATTTTGTAAACCTTCACACAAGTAGTTCAGCCCTAATGGGTAATTCACTTACAGGTGTTTCCGAGATTTTGCAAAAAAACACCAAGTGAAGAAAAGTCTAGTTAAAATGCACATCTAGGGGCTTCCCTGGTTGCTCAGTGGTAAAGAATTCACCAGCCAGTGCAGGAGACATAGATTTGATTCCTGTTCTGGGACAATCCCACATACCCCAGAGCAATTAAGCTCATGTGCCATGACTGCCGAAGCCTGCGTGCCTAAAGCCAGTACTCCGCAACAAGAGAAGCCACCGCGATGAGAAGCCCTTTCACCACAACTAGAGAGTAGCTGCTGCTTGCCATAACTGAAGAAAGGTTTGAGTAGCAATGAAGACTCAACACAACCAAAACTAAATAAATAAATATAAAATTTTAAATGAACAGCACAAAGTGAAAAGACAGCCAACCAAAGGAAATTCAAGACATTTTGATGTCAGATCTTTACGGTGACTCTGTGTCTGGCCAGGCACTGTGGGGTGCCGGAGTCTGTTCCATCCTTGTCTCGGGTTGATTAGAGTCTATACATAACAATATGTAGGGAGGAGAAGAGATGTTATTTCAACAAACTCCCAGATATCATCAGCTCCGGTTGAATGCTGCCTGTCCTTGACTTCTCAGAAGACGTTTGCTGCTCCTGCAGGTGCCACTACTATTTAAATCTATAGAGAAGCGCCTGTCAGACCACAAAGGTCAGGTCACTAAAAGGAAACCCAGTGCTTCAGAGACACAGCGTTCTTTTTTTCTGAGAAAGGCATGGAGCCGTGTCATCCTGCACCTTGTCCATTGGGCTTAACTGCTCCCAGAAATCCACTGGGAAGCTTTAAGTGGCCTCCTCCAAAGGAAACAAAATAGGCTTTAAGCCATTAGACAGATCACCCTAGAAAACGACCAAGGCACAGTTCTGCCTTCCAGGTCCAGAGGAATGGTTTCAGTGGTACCAAGATGGAGACAGGGAGCACTTCCACCCCACTCCTAAAGACCCTGGGCAGGGCATCATGGGGTCAGATCTCAAACCAAGCTCTGGGGACCCTTGTGATGCCACCCCCAAGGAATGAGCTGGGTCTAGAACAAACCTAAATGTTCTTCCACACTGTAGATGTGGAGTCCTGGTCTAGAATCCCAGGCTACATTACCTTGGGCAGGTCACACAACCCCATCAGCCTCCAAATGAGGACAGTAATACCTACTTTCAAGTTCTTATAAGGATTAAGTGGGCCACTACATGTAATGCACTTAAAATTATACCTTCTGTAAGTATTGTGTATAATTTCATGTTTACTGTTATTATAGCTTTAGCACAGAGCTTGGCACACAATATTCATAATCAATATTAACCATTATAACTCACGTCTAGGGTAGACCCTTGGAAAATCTTGGGCAATCCTATAAAACCCTGAGATGGTAGAATTCATTGACAGGCTTTGTAGAGTCATAGGGAAAATGAAAGCTCATATCTAAGAAGCAATAGACATTTATTAGGCACTCACTAAATAAATATAAAATTTTAAATGAACAGCACAAAGTGAAAAGACAGCCAACCAAAGGAAATTCAAGACATTTTGATGTCAGATCTTTACGGTGACTCTGTGTCTGGCCAGGCACTGTGGGGTGCCGGAGTCTGTTCCATCCTTGTCTCGGGTTGATTAGAGTCTATACATAACAATATGTAGGGAGGAGAAGAGATGTTATTTCAACAAACTCCCAGATATCATCAGCTCCGGTTGAATGCTGCCTGTCCTTGACTTCTCAGAAGACGTTTGCTGCTCCTGCAGGTGCCACTACTATTTAAATCTATAGAGAAGCGCCTGTCAGACCACAAAGGTCAGGTCACTAAAAGGAAACCCAGTGCTTCAGAGACACAGCGTTCTTTTTTTCTGAGAAAGGCATGGAGCCGTGTCATCCTGCACCTTGTCCATTGGGCTTAACTGCTCCCAGAAATCCACTGGGAAGCTTTAAGTGGCCTCCTCCAAAGGAAACAAAATAGGCTTTAAGCCATTAGACAGATCACCCTAGAAAACGACCGAAGGCACAGTTCTGCCTTCCAGGTCCAGAGGAATGGTTTCAGTGGTACCAAGATGGAGACAGGGAGCACTTCCACCCCACTCCTAAAGACCCTGGGCAGGGCATCATGGGGTCAGATCTCAAACCAAGCTCTGGGGACCCTTGTGATGCCACCCCCAAGGAATGAGCTGGGTCTAGAACAAACCTAAATGTTCTTCCACACTGTAGATGTGGAGTCCTGGTCTAGAATCCCAGGCTACATTACCTTGGGCAGGTCACACAACCCCATCAGCCTCCAAATGAGGACAGTAATACCTACTTTCAAGTTCTTATAAGGATTAAGTGGGCCACTACATGTAATGCACTTAAAATTATACCTTCTGTAAGTATTGTGTATAATTTCATGTTTACTGTTATTATAGCTTTAGCACAGAGCTTGGCACACAATATTCATAATCAATATTAACCATTATAACTCACGTCTAGGGTAGACCCTTGGAAAATCTTGGGCAATCCTATAAAACCCTGAGATGGTAGAATTCATTGACAGGCTTTGTAGAGTCATAGGGAAAAATGAAAGCTCATATCTCGCAAGAAGCAATAGACATTTATTAGGCACTCACAGTTTGCCAGGTACTGTGCAAGGCACTGAAGACATCCTGGTGAATTAAAGAAAGCTCCTGTGCTTCCCAACTGGTGAAGAATAAGGTAAAGAATCTGTCTGCCAATGCAGAAGACACAAGAGACTCGGGTTCCATCCCTGGGTCGGAAAGATCCTCTGGAGAAGGAAATGGCAACTCACCCCAATATTCTTGCCTGGGAAATCCCATAGACAGAAGAGCCTAGTGAACTACAGTCCATGGGGTCACAAAGAAGCGGACATGACTGAGCATTAAGCCTCTGCTTTCTTAGTGGTTTCTAGTAATTATAGGCTCACACACTCCCTCTGAAAATTTAACCAGTTGTAACACCCTTTAATAATGAGACAAAGGAGGTGTTGCAGCTCTTGGCAGCGCTTTCCCTTGACCTCATGTACAACTGAATTATTCCCAGGCAGCCAACTGGGAGTGGACTGTGAGCTTCCTCAGGTCCGGCCCCACCTTCCCCAGAGGCATTTCTCTAGCCCCAAGCAAAGGCGTTGATACAGGTGGGAGTGAGCACTAGACCCGACAAAGACCACAGTTAAATTTGGATAGGATGAGTAGAAAGATAAGAGCTATGTACTGTGCTCCTTGTTTGTTTGTGTTTGTTTGATTTTTTTAAAGCTCAGTTCAGTCGCTCAGTAGTGTTCGACTCTTTGCAACCCCATGGACTGTGGAACGCATTTTTAAAAAATCTTTCTAAAAGATAAGTACCCAAAATAGTGGGAGAGAAATACACGGCAAGGGATCTCTCCTCCAACTCCTTTCTTGATTGTAAAATACAGCTTTTTGATGGAGGCAATTCCAAGCATTCCCCTGAGACCTTTACCTCTGAAATTTAACCCCTGCCTGCCTGTGGAGCTTGCTCAGCATCACTTTTCATCAGGATAGCCCAAAGAAAGGCAACATCAAAGAAATGTTCGATTGTACAGGAGTACAATTGTGATCATTTCACATGCTCATTTCACATGCTATCAGGGTAATGCTCAAAATCCTTCAAGCTAGGCTTCAGCAATTACCAGAACCATTACAAGCAGGATTTGAAAAAAGCAATGGAACCAGAGATCAAATTGCCAACATCCACTGCCTGGATGCTCAGTCGTGTCCTACTCTGCACCTCCATGGACTGGAGCCTGCCAGGTTCCTCTGTCCTTGGAATTTCCTAGACAAGAATACTGCAATGTGTTGCCATTTTCTCTCCAGGGGATCTTCCCAACCCAGGGATCAAACCCACGTCTCTTGCATCCCCTGCATTGGCAGGTGGATTCTTTACCATGGCATCAACTGGGAAGCCTGCCAACATCCATTGAATCATAGGAGAAGCAAGGGAATTCCAGTGAAAAAGTAAATTTACACAAAATAAATGTATGAAATATAAAATGCAGATGAAAGAATGATACATCTGTTTCACAGGGTGGCTGTGAACATCAAATGTTATCGTACGTAAGGTACTTTTTTTAAGACTTATAGGACATTTGTTATTTATTTATTTATTTACTTGGGAGTGGGGAGGGGGACTTTACAGGGGTCTGAAGCTGGTAACTAGAAAGAAAGATAAAATACACAGCCAGTACATTGTGGCAAAATTCCAGAAAACACACTGAAAAAAAAAAAAGTCTTTACAGTTTAAAACTGCTTTTACTTTATACATAATTACAAATTAATATACACCATCTGGGGGCTTCCCTGGTAGCTCAGTGGTCAAGAGATCGCCTGCCAATGCAGGAGACACAAGTTCGATTCCTAATCTGGGAAGATCCCACAGGCTGTGGAGCAACTAAGCCCATGAGCCACAACTATGGAGCCTGTGCTCTAGAGCCTCAGAGCCACAACTATTGAGCCCATGGGCTGCAACTACTGAAGTCCGTGTGCCCTAGAGCCTGAGTTCCACAACGAGAGGAGTCACCACAACAAGAAGCCTGCTCATCTCAACTGGAGCGTAGCCCCGACTCCCTGCAACTAGAGAAGAGCCTGAAGCAGCAGTGAAAACCCAGAATAGCCAAAAATAAATACACAGATACATAAAATTCATTTCTTTAATATATATATACACACAGCATCTGGTTTTAAACCCTCTTTTACTGAATAGGACTGAGTACAGAAATGTCCCTTTAGCATCTGAAAGCAACCAATGACAGCAGAGGTATCAGGCGTCTGGGAACTGCCCATCTATAAGGTACATAAAGCTGTGCCTGGCCTATAGCAAGAGCTCATCGAACAACTGAGTTTACCGTCACAGTGATCCTTCACGACCCCACGGACGGTTTCCACCAGACTCTTCTGTCCATGGGAATTTTCAGGCAAGAATACCAGAGTGGGTTGCCGTTTCCTTCTCTTCCCAACCCAGGGATCAAGCCCACGTCTCCCGAGTCGCCTGCCTTGCAGGAGGGTTCTTCACCGGCTGAGCGCAGGGTTGGCAGCAAATGGCCCTGCCCACAGCCTTCCTTTGGAGGCTTGCCCCGGGCCTCGCTCAGTGCTGGAGCTGCCCCTACAGCTCACAGCTGATGCTTGGCTGACTTGGGCTATGCCGGCCAGCCCCAGCCCGAGAGCCTGCCAGGTGCCGTGTGTGCTCCAGAGCCGCTGCTGGAGCAGGCTGAGCTAGCATTCCCCTGGGCACAGTCCCCGTGCCCATCCTGCTTCCTCAGCCCCTTCCCCTGAGGGCACCCCTCCCCCCACCATAACGCAGCACTCAGGCCCCGTTTCTTGTTTCAGGCCCTGAGCGACACAATCACCATCCCGGCCATTATCAGCAGAGAGGAGGAGACAGGCGCAGGGCAGCGGCCTGACCGACCCAAGACCAAGGTTAGAATCCGCTGAAGTCAGGCAGTACTGAAGTCCGCTATTGAAGAGGGGTCCGGGTTTCTCCGTCTCTAAGGAGTCTTTGATCCGACACAACTGCACGAAATAGCTAAACCACCAGGGAAACAACAAAAACGCCTGCGGTACCTGAGGTCAGTGGAGACCGTCGCGGCCTTCGGGTGGTGACGCAGGACAGGGCAGCCTCAATTGGGACAGGACCTCCTGATGGGAGCCGTGGGGTCCAGGCCAACAGGAGCCCTGCCGGCCAGCACCGCAGCAGGTGGGGGTGGCAAGAAATGGGGGCCAGTCCGCAGTCCAGCTCGCCTCGAAGACTCCACCCGTGCAGAGGCACCTCCTCCCACAGCGCCGTGGAGCCCACGAGCCCTGCGCTGAGCATGGGCGGGGCCCCCCGCCCAGGTGGATGTCATCTGCCCTTGACGAGCCCATGGCAGCCAGCCCATTCAGTCCATCACACCAGATGGTGAGGGCTTTGAGGGCAGAGTTCAGGACGCGGGTCTTTGCCCTACCCACAGGAGATCAGCAGGGAGAGACTACGAAGGACTGAAATCCCAGGCAGTTTCTGTGGGGCAGCCGGTGTCCTTGGGAGTGAAGGCGGAGAGCAGTCCTTCATTCTCAGGGTCACAGAGCTGCTGGAACCCGTGAAGCCAGATTCAAATACACGTCCAAGCCAAAAACAGACTAGGGGTCTTCCGGGGTGGTCCAGTGGCTAAGACTCTGTGCTCCCAATGCAGGAAGCCTGAGTTCGATCTCTGGTCAGGGAACTCGATCCCACATGCTGCCACTAAAGATTCCAAGTCCCACAGCTAAGACCCAGCACAACCAAATAAATATAAATGTTAAAAATAAATAGGAAAAGGAAAATACACTCCAGCTGAGGAGTTTAGACATCAGATAAGGGACTTCCCTGGCAGCCCAGTGGTTAAAACCGCGTGCTTTCACTGCAGGGGTGCAGCTTCAATCCCAAGTCAGGGAAACCCTTTGTTTCCTAAGGAGCATCTTTAGGGAACACGCAATCTTCCTCCACCCAAATCTCTTCATCCTGGATCTTTTGATCCCCTCCTCCTTTTCTCTCTCCAGCTCCTTTTGTCAGTAATTGTGGAGCTGTGTTATCTCTGGAAGGTCCGTTCCTTTTCCCCATTTCCCCAGGCCTTTGTTGAGGAGCCGTCCAGCAACATTTCTGAGTGTTGTGTCCATGGAATGCAGAGACCAGCGTTACTGTGTGCTCCTGGGAGCTTTGTGTAAATCCAGGACTGGACTGTTTTCTTCTGGACGTCCTCTCATCACATTTCAGGTGGTGTACGCAGGACAGGGCAGCCTCAATTGGGACAGGACCTCCTGATGGGAGCCGTGGGGTCCAGGCCAACAGGAGCCCTGCCGGCCAGCACCGCAGCAGGTGGGGGTGGCAAGAAATGGGGGCCAGTCCGCAGTCCAGCTCGCCTCGAAGACTCCACCCGTGCAGAGGCACCTCCTCCCACAGCGCCGTGGAGCCCACGAGCCCTGCGCTGAGCATGGGCGGGGCCCCCCGCCCAGGTGGATGTCATCTGCCCTTGACGAGCCCATGGCAGCCAGCCCATTCAGTCCATCACACCAGATGGTGAGGGCTTTGAGGGCAGAGTTCAGGACGCGGGTCTTTGCCCTACCCACAGGAGATCAGCAGGGAGAGACTACGAAGGACTGAAATCCCAGGCAGTTTCTGTGGGGCAGCCGGTGTCCTTGGGAGTGAAGGCGGAGAGCAGTCCTTCATTCTCAGGGTCACAGAGCTGCTGGAACCCGTGAAGCCAGATTCAAATACACGTCCAAGCCAAAAACAGACTAGGGGTCTTCCGGGGTGGTCCAGTGGCTAAGACTCTGTGCTCCCAATGCAGGAAGCCTGAGTTCGATCTCTGGTCAGGGAACTCGATCCCACATGCTGCCACTAAAGATTCCAAGTCCCACAGCTAAGACCCAGCACAACCAAATAAATATAAATGTTAAAAATAAATAGGAAAAGGAAAATACACTCCAGCTGAGGAGTTTAGACATCAGATAAGGGACTTCCCTGGCAGCCCAGTGGTTAAAACCGCGTGCTTTCACTGCAGGGGTGCAGCTTCAATCCCAAGTCAGGGAAACCCTTTGTTTCCTAAGGAGCATCTTTAGGGAACACGCAATCTTCCTCCACCCAAATCTCTTCATCCTGGATCTTTTGATCCCCTCCTCCTTTTCTCTCTCCAGCTCCTTTTGTCAGTAATTGTGGAGCTGTGTTATCTCTGGAAGGTCCGTTCCCTTTTCCCCATTTCCCCAGGCCTTTGTTGAGGAGCCGTCCAGCAACATTTCTGAGTGTTGTGTCCATGGAATGCAGAGACCAGCGTTACTGTGTGCTCCTGGGAGCTTTGTGTAAATCCAGGACTGGACTGTTTTCTTCTGGACGTCCTCTCATCACATTTCAGAGAGCCTCTTCAATTTCCAATGGATCTCTAGCTTCTCGGAAGTGCCTCCGGATAGTGGTTCTGACTTTCTGTCCCATCCACAGCCACCCACCCGTTTTAGAAAATCTACTCTTTGAGCCAGAACAGCCAGATGTATCAACTGCGCCCAGTGACCAGCGGCTAGAGGGCGCTCACATCCTCACAATTCTGAGGAATTAAGCAATTTGAAAGATGTTTCCCATTAGTACTCAAAGTTAACAAGCTCACAGTCTTGGGGGAAGGGACAGCAATATACTTGGTCACATAAAATAACTGCTAAGAAGTTGTAATATATTCATTTACCAGTAAAACCTATGATGAGTAGAGCATGTCAGGTGCTCCTCTATCTAAGCCCTAACTAAACTCTTATCCCAGCAGCCCTGACACAGGTGCAGAACAATCCAGGTGAGGCACTAAGAGACTTAATAATTTTCACATAAAGGTCAGAGGTGAAAGTGTATTCCAGCTAGTTCCAAAGCCCACTGTTACTTATCATGAAATGGCTTAAAAAAAAAAAAAAAGTCATTTGAGGATAGACATTAAATTAACATTGGTTATCCCTGGAGAGCAAGAAGGATTAGGAGACCACATTATTTACTTCCTACACAAAAGCTCTGCACTGTTGAAAATTATTTCCCACATGTAAACTATTATTATCCTTAAAATTCAATAATTATAGGGAGCTCTACTCAATACTTTGTAATGACCTATATGGGATAAGAATCTAAAGAACAGTGGATACATGTGTATCCAAATTGATTCACTTTGCTGTACAGCAGAAATTAACACAACTTTGTGAATCAACTTATACTCCAATACAAATTTTTAAATAATAAAGTTCAATAACTGGAAAAAATTCAATAAATGGGGGCTTCCTTGTGGTCCATTGGCTAAGATTCTGTGCTCCCAGTGTAGGGGGCCCAGATTCAATCCTTGCTCAGGGAACTAGATCCCACATGCCACAGTTAAAGATCCTATGTGCTGCAACTAAAGCCCAACACGGCCAAGTAAATAAACGGCATTTTTAAAAATTCAGTAACTGTTATAAGAATAATCTAAGAAGAAACTGCTCAACTGTGGTCAAGGACAGATTCAGGTTATGTGAGTCTTGAAGCTCATTCAGGGAGGGGAATCTCTTTAGGAAAAATATTTCAAAGCAGTAATACAAAATTAGGGATGAAAGTCGAATGTATTTTCAATGAAAAAATCATTACAAATTTTTAGAAGGTGACAAATACCACAAATATAACCAAACTATGAAAAAGTTCATAGTATATTCATATTATCATTTTTCGTATTTTTTTGGTTGTGTAGTCATCTCTTTATATGCCAAGAATCCTGTAATATCATTTTCATGGAGAGAAGATAAAGCAATTCAAATGCATTTTGAAATGCCATTATATTGGATTGAGCTACATAAGTGCTTAATCAAATTACCCTTAAACTATATACAATAATTTATGGATGAATACGCATTGGAATTTTGTCATGGGAACACTTAGGTTGCTTTGCCGTGATTTTAGAGCTTTTGAATGTCTTTTTTTGCCTTTCTGAAACTGCCAGGCTTCATCAGGACAAGGCATCTCAGATATGCCAAGATTGGTCCAGTGGGAATCCATTGGGCTCCCCCTCAATTTTTATGTCGGGATTGCATAAAAAATCCTACTTCACAGTTTATCACATGGCAACTGTTTTTGTACCCTACTAAACAAGAATTCTGCTCAATTCTTTTTCGCACTGATTCTCATTTTAATATCCTGGTGGTAGGGTGTGTTATAATTATACACACTGCATTACTGAGTATTTTCCTGAAGGTAATTTCTGTTTTGAGTAGATATCAATGAGAACCAAATATTCCACTGAGAATTTTGTACATTTGGGGATTAAGAGAATATTCCTTAAACTAGCTTCTGTTTCTGCTCATTTGACTCTTTTTCTTCTTTTCCAGTGGCAGGCGCAGTGGGACCCACTGATATTGCAATAGGACCCATGATGCCAGATGAGTATGCACCAAGGACATGGGGAGCATTCCTAGAAGCTATTCTGATAACATGGAGATAAGCGTGAACCACCTGAATAGATCCATCGAACCCAAAACAAATAAATCTCAATTCAGCTTCTCCTTAGCTGGAGTCCCCATCAATACACACTTCTGGAGGGACAACTGAAGGGACAGGAAGCTGAGTGAAAGAAGACAATATCCTTAGCCCTTTGCAATTAAAATATCTTTCATCTGCAATTTTTATCAAAAGCATATGATCACACGATCCCAAGCAAGGACCACATTATTTGAAGTTCTGAAGTCTGAGCTTCTTTCGCTTTACAGTAAATCTGCCCTGACTGGGGTGAAGATGGTAATTGCAGCCAGAGCTGAGATCATGGGCAAATCAGTATAGACTGAAGATATCAAGAAAATCCTTCTGTTTGAGGCAGGCACTGAGCTAGACCTTGAACCACTGGTAGAATTCACCAGACAGAGGAGCAGGAAGGACCGAAGCCACAAGTTTCTGCAATCTGCCCCAACAGAGACACGCATATATGTGGATGTCAAATGTGTTCTCCTGCCAATGAAAACTTTTTTTTCATCACTGGCTTAGAGCTACCTAATAAGAGCCAATGGCAATACATTTCCACATCACTAAAGAATGAGACTGAAATTTCCTCCCAGCCCCCTCTCCCCACTCTCAAGCCAGGATCAACCAAAGCTGCAGGCAATCAGCCCACACGTGTTCACCATCCGCCTTGCTCCAACACGGGGATCCGAGAACGCCGGGTTATACTCCAGGAAAGGGGGAGGGGAGGCAAGAGGAACCGGCTGGGGACCCTGTTCTAGGAGACACAGGAAGCAAAGCCTGCTGAATGCCTGTGCAGCCGGTGGGGGAAAGAAGGTAGGCCCAACTCTTATTCCCTTTCTGTTCAGTATTTTCTGGGCCATTCCATCCCTGGAGAAAAGGGTCATGTTTCCTGCCAGAGGCGGTGGCCAGTCAGCCATTTGGAAGCCTGGGCGTTGATCTTGGCCCTAGTCTTCTGCCTGTGTCTTTAATACACTGAATTTAATCTTTTGTCCTGCTTCTCTTGATTCCGGGTTCCACTCTGGAATAGCAGACAAGTGTTCCCAGGGGACCCTGAATGTGAGACCCTATACTTCAGTGAGCTCTGGGCTCAGATAGCAACAGCCATGATGATCTGATCGGAGGTCTACCCAGCAAAGCACCAAGACACACATGTCACTTAGTCCACAAATGTGTCCAGCACCTACTCTATGCCAGGTACTCTGTTAGAAGCTGGAGTAACAGAATGGTTGAGAGACTCCAGCAACTCCCCCCTGCTCCGATACTTCCAGATCGTGACTATGATTACCTTGGTTTGGTTTCCATGAGCTGACGTCTAGTCAATTTGCAATGTGTCCTTTATCCAAGCACCACATCACTGTGGAATTCAGCTGGGTTCGTTCCCAGGTCAGCCCCAACGCTGTGGCGTTGGTGATGGTTCACTTGTAATGAAGCAGTCACCCTGCAGATCAATCAGCTAGTTCAGTGTGGGGTCTGACTGGGCCTCTGAACATCAGCACTTGGAGAAACAGAAGGTTTAGGGACAGTTAACAAGGGTCAGGGTTAATTCATTTCAGGATGTGGCTAAAGTTCTTTTTCCCCTAATTTTAATCTTTGCATACAAAACCATTTATTGAATAAGTTTTGCTTTCCCTTCATGATGCTCACATAATCCTTTATTTAATTATTATGTACTTTAGATCCAGGTCCAGCTCTCTAGTCGTTTTCACTGACCTGCATCCTTATTGTGCTAAAATCACACTACTTTAACCTGTGGGTTAATGCAAAACTCCTAAATCTCACCTCCTGTCCCTTGCCAACACGGGATCCGAGAACGCCGGGTTATACTCCAGGAAGGGGGAGGGGAGGCAAGAGGAACCGGCTGGGGACCCTGTTCTAGGAGACACAGGAAGCAAAGCCTGCTGAATGCCTGTGCAGCCGGTGGGGGAAAGAAGGTAGGCCCAACTCTTATTCCCTTTCTGTTCAGTATTTTCTGGGCCATTCCATCCCTGGAGAAAAGGGTCATGTTTCCTGCCAGAGGCGGTGGCCAGTCAGCCATTTGGAAGCCTGGGCGTTGATCTTGGCCCTAGTCTTCTGCCTGTGTCTTTAATACACTGAATTTAATCTTTTGTCCTGCTTCTCTTGATTCCGGGTTCCACTCTGGAATAGCAGACAAGTGTTCCCAGGGGACCCTGAATGTGAGACCCTATACTTCAGTGAGCTCTGGGCTCAGATAGCAACAGCCATGATGATCTGATCGGAGGTCTACCCAGCAAAGCACCAAGACACACATGTCACTTAGTCCACAAATGTGTCCAGCACCTACTCTATGCCAGGTACTCTGTTAGAAGCTGGAGTAACAGAATGGTTGAGAGACTCCAGCAACTCCCCCCTGCTCCGATACTTCCAGATCGTGACTATGATTACCTTGGTTTGGTTTCCATGAGCTGACGTCTAGTCAATTTGCAATGTGTCCTTTATCCAAGCACCACATCACTGTGGAATTCAGCTGGGTTCGTTCCCAGGTCAGCCCCAACGCTGTGGCGTTGGTGATGGTTCACTTGTAATGAAGCAGTCACCCTGCAGATCAATCAGCTAGTTCAGTGTGGGGTCTGACTGGGCCTCTGAACATCAGCACTTGGAGAAACAGAAGGTTTAGGGACAGTTAACAAGGGTCAGGGTTAATTCATTTCAGGATGTGGCTAAAGTTCTTTTTCCCCTAATTTTAATCTTTGCATACAAAACCATTTATTGAATAAGTTTTGCTTTCCCTTCATGATGCTCACATAATCCTTTATTTAATTATTATGTACTTTAGATCCAGGTCCAGCTCTCTAGTCGTTTTCACTGACCTGCATCCTTATTGTGCTAAAATCACACTACTTTAACCTGTGGGTTAATGCAAAACTCCTAAATCTCACCTCCTTCCTTCTCACCTCTTTCCAACTCCTCAAGAGGGATTGGGGAGCAAAAAAGATATACTCTTGATCCTCCCTTGAGGAATTTGCATTCTATGTAGGAAAAGGACATTTATGACCTTGGAATAAGGGTAGTCCTCAGCCAGTGCTCAAAATGACTTGTTGAAATAATAAGTTCAGATACAGTGGAAAAGCATCACCAAGTAGCTTCTCTATAAACTGCTCACTACTCTGTAAAAATGGTTTCGATACCCGAACACACACACACACACACACACACACACACACACACGAATCTCTACTGTTACATAATCTTACTCTTGTTTTTCAGCTTGACCTGATTCAAATTGTGTAAATAAAACTCACTGTGGTGACCTCACCCAAGCTAACTCAGAAAAGAAGAGCCAGTCATTTGAATCATTGCCTTTATTTTAGCCTGGAGGGGAAAAAACAAGGTGGGGCAGGAATATCATGAGAATAACAGTTTATAGAAATTCTCAGCCATGGATGAGGGAACATTTAGAACTTGGAAAATATATTTCCATTAGCCCTTTGCTGGTTTAAAAGCATAAGTGTGGATTCTGTGTTATCAGATCACTTATGAACTTACAATATTTGGCATTTCCAGAGATGTCCAAGTTTGATTAAAGAAGACAGGCTTTTCTCACTCTTTGGCAAATCAGGAGGTAAGGCAGGCACGTACAAAAATCTTTTTATCAGGGCCTTCCTGGTGGTGCAATAGATAAGAACCTGCCAAAGCAGGGGACACAGGTTGAATTTCTGGTCCAGGAAGAGTCCACATGCTGCAGAGCAACTGAGCTTGTGAGCCATAACTACTGAGCCCGCTCACTGCAACTCCTGGAGCCAGCACCCCTAGAGCCTGTGCCCCGCAACAAGAGAAACCACCGCAATGAGAAGCCCGTACACCACAAGTCCACACACACCACAGAGAGAAGCCCCTGCTTGTCGTAACTCGAGAAAACCCACGCAAAGCAATGAAGATCCAGTACAGTCAAAAATAAATGAATACATTTTAAATAGTGTTTTTCAAATCGGGTTTTTCTGATTTTTAAATTCTAAAAGATGTTTTCCAGTGACCCAATGTTAATTCTGGACCTCCTGACTTTCTAACAAGAATCCTTGGGTCTCCATCTGTTGTGATACAGACTCATCTGTCTCCGGTCCAAGCCCACCCATGCCACCCCCTGTAGGGTGGAGCCCGCGTGGACTCGGAGGAGCTGCATCCAGACAGTGGGTGGGTAGCTGAGGTGTCTCCAGAGCTTTCAAAGTCCTGGATAGCTCTCTAGAGCTGGGTTGTGTGATTGGTACAAATGGTGCCTGCCCTCAACCAGTGTGTCTTCATGTAACCAGTGTGTCTTCATGTATCAGAATCACCTACTGATTCTGGTGGTCCTGGAGGGGAGCCCATGCAGGCAAATGTCTAACAGGTTTCCTAAGAGACTGATGCCCCCCAAGCCAGAAGAGCCCCGGCTAGATGAGAGGGTCCACCAAGGCAGCTGTTCAGTCGCTCAGTCATGTCCGACCCTTTGTGACCCCGTAGGTTGCAGCCACCTGGCTTCCCTGTCCTTCACCATCTCCCAGTGTTTGATCCAACTCATGTCCATTGAGTCAATGATGCCATCTATATTTATAATATAGAATACTTAAAATCCACCTTGAGGTTGAAGCACCATTAGTCCTTTCTTGCTGTCTTCTTCTCTCCCCTGGCTCTTTCCCCTTTTGGACTTCTGCTCTCCCTGCCTGTCTCTCTCTGGCACCCTCTGCAGTGGCCATGCCCTCTCATCTTCCCTGGAGCCCCTGATGATGGGCGTGAGTGCCCTGAGTGGGTGATGGACCTGAGGCCAGGACTGTTGAAAGAGCAGAGAGGACAGATCCAGGGAGACTTTTGAAAGATCTAAAACTGGGAGTGTGAGTAAGCTTTAACTTAGCACAGAGAAACCAGGTAGACACCTTGGGATAGCAACACATAAACATTTAAATGCCCTTAGAACACTGTTTATACAGGGCTTCTCTACTAGATTCAACTCAATTCATGGACAAAGACGGGTAATGATGCCATGATGGGTAATGACAGAGTCTGCAGGCAGACATCTGGTTTCCAATCTGAACTCTGAAGCTTACTGCCAGTGTGACTTACCTCTCCTCTGTGCCTCTGTTTCCTCATCTGGAAAATGAGGACAATGGTGTTGATGTGAAGATTCAACAAGGGTGACCTACAAACTGTTTTTTGCCATCATTATTCTTCTTTTAAAAGCAAATAAAGGGAAGTTTCCATGTCAGTCCAGTGCTTAGGACTCAGCACTTTCACTGTGGTGGCCCAGGGTTCGATCCCTGGTTGGAAAACTGGAATCCACAAGCCTTGCAGAGTCAACAACAACAAAAATTTTAAGCCTCAAAATTCAAATAAATAAATAAATGAAGGGATGGGAATTCCCTGTCAGTTCAGTGGTTAGGACTCTGTATTTTCACTGCCAAGGGCCCAAGTGACTCAACCAAAAAAAAAAAAAAAGTAAATGAAAACAAGAGCTTATCCTTTAGTTAGGGGCCATAGGCAGGATAATATAAATAACTCATTCTGATTATTCTTTCCTATATAGCAGGACATAACTTACGTATATACACGTAATGGAGGATGTCTTAACTAAGGCAGTCTGCCAAGGATTTTACCTAACCGTGGTAATTAATCCTCACAAAACCCTGTGAGATAGATATCATTCCCCCTATTTTTCAAATGAGGAAATTACAGTTGAGAGGCTTAATGACCTGACCCAAGATCCCACAGTTAGGAAGTAGCTGAGCAAAGATTTGAGTTTAAGTCTCATGCCAACTCATGAGCCCTTGTGTGACACCGTGGAGCACCAGGGGACTTCCAAACTGTGGTGCACAGGAGGCATAATCCACAGAGGCAGCTCCGTTGACCTTCAGAGGAAGCCATTTCCATGCCAGCCCCTCTCACAACCCCACCCAGCTGGCTCACCCAGAACCTGAAAGGGCGGCTTCACCAGAGAAGGTTACAAAAACAGGTGGAATCTTGACTGGCAGCAGCCCCGTGGTCCTTCAGGCTCAGCGACCAAGCTCTGGGGGTTAGGTCATTCTTGGCAGATGTGGGATCCAGATTGTCACATCTTGGATTCTGGCATTGACTCTGTAATTGCCCTCTTGCAGCTCCTGTTTTCTGGCCAGGGATAAGAATGAATCTGGGGCTAATTCCTTCATTTACCAAATGATATAGCTTCATAAGTTGTCTACCAGGTAGATACCATCCCGATTTTTTTTCTTTTCATTAAGTGCTCAGCAACGGGCCAGCATTTGGGGTCTTGTCCATCCTGGCTCGGCAGGTCCCATTCCCCAGGGCCTTTCAGGGTGCTCTGGGAACAAGAGAAGACTCCTTGATCTTCTGCAGCTCACTTGTAGCCAGATTTGGATAACATCCAAGATCTCATAGCTGATCTTCCTTCTCTTCTTTTTCGGATGCCATCAACCAAGGGGTGTTTAGGAATGTGTTGATAATTCCCAGGAGAAATTGGCTGGGATTACCTAGTCATGACTAATGAAGCTGTCATCCGCCATTCCTTCCCACTGTTTCATAATGCCGTCCGAGGAGTCCTTTATGAAGATGGATAGTATTGTAATGCTGCACCCAAGAACTTGGCACTATGTCAATGGAAACAGAGGCCAGCTTATTTTGCATGCCACTCTATTTTTCATTATACTTCACAATAACTTGCTATTAAATGAAAATGAATTTGCCATTAGGGACTACAGACTATTTAATAACTCTTCAGCAATATTTCATGATTTTTTTTTTTTTGCTAAGTAATGCAGCTGCCATGGAAGTGTCATTCTGGATTAGGTAAGGTTGGATTTTTCTAGAACAGTCTTAATGTTTTGTGGAAAATGGTCTTTAAGACTTGTGGCTTGATGCTTGGTTTGCAAGATTCTGACTCTGAATTGGTCCAAGTCCCCCAAAAGTGAGGTGGACTGTCACCTTAAGTACTTCCAGAAAATGACACGGGAATGGGAGAGGACAGGGCATTTATGCACAAGCATGATAACCTACCCGTAGGGCACAAAAGGACTTCTTCCTGGTGGCAGGTAGTAAAGAATCTGCCTGCAATGAGAGACCCAGCCAACCAAAAACCATCGATTCTGGAGAATCCCTACAAGCTCTGGGGGTTAGGTCATTCTTGGCAGATGTGGGATCCAGATTGTCACATCTTGGATTCTGGCATTGACTCTGTAATTGCCCTCTTGCAGCTCCTGTTTTCTGGCCAGGGATAAGAATGAATCTGGGGCTAATTCCTTCATTTACCAAATGATATAGCTTCATAAGTTGTCTACCAGGTAGATACAATCCCGATTTTTCTTTTCATTAAGTGCTCAGCAACGGGCCAGCATTTGGGGTCTTGTCCATCCTGGCTCGGCAGGTCCCATTCCCCAGGGCCTTTCAGGGTGCTCTGGGAACAAGAGAAGACTCCTTGATCTTCTGCAGCTCACTTGTAGCCAGATTTGGATAACATCCAAGATCTCATAGCTGATCTTCCTTCTCTTCTTTTTCGGATGCCATCAACCAAGGGGTGTTTAGGAATGTGTTGATAATTCCCAGGAGAAATTGGCTGGGATTACCTAGTCATGACTAATGAAGCTGTCATCCGCCATTCCTTCCCACTGTTTCATAATGCCGTCCGAGGAGTCCTTTATGAAGATGGATAGTATTGTAACGCTGCACCCAAGAACTTGGCACTATGTCAATGGAAACAGAGGCCAGCTTATTTTGCATGCCACTCTATTTTTCATTATACTTCACAATAACTTGCTATTAAATGAAAATGAATTTGCCATTAGGGACTACAGACTATTTAATAACTCTTCAGCAATATTTCATGATTTTTTTTTTTTTGCTAAGTAATGCAGCTGCCATGGAAGTGTCATTCTGGATTAGGTAAGGTTGGATTTTTCTAGAACAGTCTTAATGTTTTGTGGAAAATGGTCTTTAAGACTTGTGGCTTGATGCTTGGTTTGCAAGATTCTGACTCTGAATTGGTCCAAGTCCCCCAAAAGTGAGGTGGACTGTCACCTTAAGTACTTCCAGAAAATGACACGGGAATGGGGAGAGGACAGGGCATTTATGCACAAGCATGATAACCTACCCCGTAGGGCACAAAAAGGACTTCTTCCCTGGTGGCTCAGGTAGTAAAGAATCTGCCTGCAATGAGAGAGACCCAGGTTCAATCCCTGGGTTGGAAAGATCCCCTGGAAAAGGAAATGACAGCCCACTCCAGTATTCTTGCCTGGAGAATCCCTACAGAGGAGCCTGGTGGGCTACAGTTCATGGAGTGCAAAGAGTTGGACCCGACTGAGCAACTAACACACACAGGGCAAAGAGGCTTTCTGGAAAGCAGTCTCCCCAGCCATCCTTCTCAAAGAGTGGGCACCAGTCAGGATAGTCAATGTAATAACAAATAAACTCCCAAGATTTATTTATGTGTGGCCCAAAATGAAAAAGGTCCATTTATTGCTTGTACTGCATGTCTATTACATTATTGTGTCTATCACATACAATATCTTGGAAGATAGATGATGGAAGCAAGAACTCTCTGAAATGGTGGTTGAATGAAAAGAAAAACTCTCTGGAGGATCTCAAAACAGCAATTATTAGTAAAAGCTTGACCTTGAATTTATCACATGGTCCCAACCAACCCCAAGAGGTGAAGTAACCAAGAATTACAACCTTACTAGGTGCTCAAAAGGCAAAAACAGTGTACCTGGTGATCAGCCCTCATAAGTACTAATGTGAGATCAAAATGAGGATTCATTCAATCACTTGAAGGCCTGAGTGGAAGCAAAAGGAAGAGAGAATGCTTCCTGCTTGATCATTTTTGTACCAGGGCATTGGCATTTTCTCTGTCTTCAGACTCAAAATTTTAACTGAAAATATTAACCCTTCTGGGGTCTCAAGGCATTTCTGCTAAAGGTGACTTAATAACTCTTCAGCAATATTTCATGATTTTTTTTTTTTTGCTAAGTAATGCAGCTGCCATGGAAGTGTCATTCTGGATTAGGTAAGGTTGGATTTTTCTAGAACAGTCTTAATGTTTTGTGGAAAATGGTCTTTAAGACTTGTGGCTTGATGCTTGGTTTGCAAGATTCTGACTCTGAATTGGTCCAAGTCCCCCAAAAGTGAGGTGGACTGTCACCTTAAGTACTTCCAGAAAATGACACGGGAATGGGGAGAGGACAGGGCATTTATGCACAAGCATGATAACCTACCCCGTAGGGCACAAAAAGGACTTCTTCCCTGGTGGCTCAGGTAGTAAAGAATCTGCCTGCAATGAGAGAGACCCAGGTTCAATCCCTGGGTTGGAAAGATCCCCTGGAAAAGGAAATGACAGCCCACTCCAGTATTCTTGCCTGGAGAATCCCTACAGAGGAGCCTGGTGGGCTACAGTTCATGGAGTGCAAAGAGTTGGACCCGACTGAGCAACTAACACACACAGGGCAAAGAGGCTTTCTGGAAAGCAGTCTCCCCAGCCATCCTTCTCAAAGAGTGGGCACCAGTCAGGATAGTCAATGTAATAACAAATAAACTCCCAAGATTTATTTATGTGTGGCCCAAAATGAAAAAGGTCCATTTATTGCTTGTACTGCATGTCTATTACATTATTGTGTCTATCACATACAATATCTTGGAAGATAGATGATGGAAGCAAGAACTCTCTGAAATGGTGGTTGAATGAAAAGAAAAACTCTCTGGAGGATCTCAAAACAGCAATTATTAGTAAAAGCTTGACCTTGAATTTATCACATGGTCCCAACCAACCCCAAGAGGTGCGAAGTAACCAAGAATTACAACCTTACTAGGTGCTCAAAAGGCAAAAACAGTGTACCTGGTGATCAGCCCTCATAAGTACTAATGTGAGATCAAAATGAGGATTCATTCAATCACTTGAAGGCCTGAGTGGAAGCAAAAGGAAGAGAGAATGCTTCCTGCTTGATCATTTTTGTACCAGGGCATTGGCATTTTCTCTGTCTTCAGACTCAAAATTTTAACTGAAAATATTAACCCTTCTGGGGTCTCAAGGCATTTCTGCTAAAGGTGACAAGATGCACGCTCTTTCCTCCAGCATGCTTTCTTGCACTCGTGGCCCAGGAAATGCCTGGTGCCGAGCCCAGTGCCCCTGGACTGAATGAAAGATGGTATTCAGGAATGTGAGATTCAGAGCTATAATATCCCAGATTGATCCCTACTCAAAGCTTGACCTCAGACATGTAACTCCATCCACAGCTTCTTCACCTGTGAGGTGAATGATAATACCTCCCAGCTTTGTCAAGAAGATTAAATAGAATAAAGTACAGCACAGTGCTTGGCACACGGTAAGCATTTAATAAATGGTAGCAATTGCTTGTTATTACACTTCAGGGCTTGGCTGGGCTTCTCTTGGTGTAGAGTGGAACTCCTCTGATAGATTCCTTATGACAGATACTGGGAAGGAAGTTTTTCCAGTCATTCAGATGATGGTATCTACATCAATGATTCCTTGCACTTTTGGGTGATGGCAAATAGCCTTTACATGCCTCAAAAAGTTATAAGAAGAGCTCTCATAATAATTATATATTTTTAAATCTTTGATTGAAAAAGACAGACAAGCCCCAAAAGCCTCTCTACACTCACACTTTAAACACACTCTGTTAGCTTCAGCAGCATACACTTACATCTTGAAAATAGTAGGTCATTAGCAGTGAGACCAAGCCTTTATTCATCTAGAGACGCCCAGGTGGACGCGTGGATTCAAGGCCCCACAGCCTTAACTCCAGGGCCATCTGGGGGTCTGAGGCCCAGTGGGATGAAAACACGGACTTGGCTAAGTAACCATGCTCATCTTTTCCTTCTTGGGAGCTTGAAGTCATTGTATATCCTTCTCAGGTTCCAGCTTTATAGACCTTCACAGGAAGATGTGTGGCCACCTGAGACTTCCCTCAGCATCTCTCCCCTTAAGGGGCCACCCCCCCAAGGATGACAGTCTTCTGCTTAGCTCTTGTATATACTCCAGTATGAATACATGATGATTATCATCTCATTCTCAAAACTGTATTTCCAGATGCATTTGCTTACAAGAAAGATTTAAAAACCCAGGAAGATAGCTTCCCTGGTGGTCCAGCAGTTGAGAATCTTCCTGCCAATGCAGGGAGCACAGGGTCGATCCCTGATCCAGGAAGATCACACATGCTGAGTGGCAGCTAAGCCTGGGCACCCTAACTCCAGAGCCTGCCAGTCACAAATACTGAGCCCACATGCAGCGACCTCTGAAGCCTATGTGCCTAGAGTCTATGCTCCGAAACAAGAGATGTCACCTCAGTGAGAAGCACAAGCACTGCAACAAAGACCTAGGACAGTCAAAAATAAATACATAAATCTTTAGAAAGAGGGAAGAAAGGCCACACACTGGCAGTTGGAGAACTAGACATCTGGTCATTTCCACAGGAAGGGACTATGGTGAGATAGAATGGCCAGGGCTGTGATTCTGGCTGTGTTCCAGACCACAGAGAGATCCATCTGGAGAAAGACAGTGGTCCTCTCTGCCTATGACACTTTAACTTCATCATGTCTCAGGTACAATCCCCACAGGGAGAAAGGACTCACTGGAGAAAGGAAAAAAAATCCAGCAGCAAGTTCACAGTCCCACACATGAGCTGGTTCCTTCTTCTAGAAGCTAAGGCAAAACTGGCTTTTCAGGGGCTCTAAAAGGAGTCGCTTCTAGAATCTGATGTCTCTGAAGGGAAGTTGAGAAGTCATTTCCCCGTGTGCCTCACATGCAGCCATACTGATCACAAACACCACAGATATTCCAAACAGGTAAGACATAGATCTCAGAGTGATGAATTACAGAGATCCCCATATGCATAGCACATACGAAAATGAGTAGGAAGGAACAGTTCTTCTTGGTCACCACTCACCCATTCATTCAGCCAACAGATAGTTATCAAGCTCCTACAATGTATTACGCAGTATAAGCAAGGCACTTTACTTTTGAACAAGTAAAACAGGTAAGGCCTGTCATTGGGTACATGTGTGCTAAGTTGCTTTAGTTGTGTCCAATTCTTCTGACTGCATGGACTATAACCCAACAGGCTCCTCTGCCCTTGGGATTCTCCAGGTAAGAATACTGGAGTGGGTTGCCATGCCCTCCTCCAGGGGATCTTCCTGACCCAGGGGTTGAACCTGGGTCTTTTACATCTCCCATGTCTCCTGCTTTGGCAGGTGGGTTCTTTACCAATAGCACCACCTGAGAAGTCCAAACCTGTCCTTATGGGGCTGGTTTTCTACTGGGAGACACACAGATCATTAGTCAAATAATCATACAAACAAACGCAAAATTGCACATGTGACAAATGACACAAAGGAGAGGTACACGAGGCCAAGAGAGCCTTAATGCAGTATCCACTAATGAGAGAGGACAGGGATGACTTCCTGGAGAATGAATGCAGGAGTGAAGAGGAGAGGAAAGAGGTTTCCAGGGCGGAAACAGCCTGTGCAAAGGCCCAGGGTTGGCAAGAGGTCTCATGAGGAGATTTTGACCTTCTCTACCCTGAAGTCAGATAAATAGGCAATGTGGTTTTTTTGCTCTTTCATGGTTTCTTTTTCTACCTTCTTCTAGAAAGAACCTCTGGAAGAAGTTCTGATGTGTGATGGTGAGGACATCACTAGGAGCCTCTGTTGGTTTCCTCACTGATCTGAAATACCCCTCCCCTTTCTTTTCAGTGTCATTGGTTTATTTGCGGCAAAATGATATATGTTAATTATTAAACATTGAAAATTCGGGCTTCCCCTGGTGGTCCAGTGGGTAAGGACACCGCCTTGCAGTGCAAGGGGCGCCAGTTCGAGCCCTGGCCTGGGAAGATCCCACGTGCCGCGGAGCGGCTGGACCGATGTGTCCAATCACCGAGCCATAGCTCCGGAGCGCATGCGCCCAGAGCCGGTGCTCTGCAACGACAGACGCCACCACGATGGGAGGCCCACAGGAGCCAAAGAACAAAGACGGATGAAAACGGAGAAATGAAAGACCAATAGAAGTGGCCTGCCCGCTCCCCTCCCTCCCCAACCCGACCCCCGCCCAAAATAAATAAATAAATAAATAAATCTTAAAAAAAAAAATCATTGAAAATTCAAAATATCTTGTGGTGAGGATGGTGCAGACTCCACATCTGCCTCAGTCTTCTTTGGGGGTGGGGGGGTTATATATATATATATGTATATATATATATATACAGAAAATTACAGAGGAGGACTTGCCTGGCAGTCCCACTGGTTAATAGCTGGGTTTCTCCCTGTGGTCTTTACATCTCCCATGTCTCCTGCTTTGGCAGGTGGGTTCTTACAACATGAGAAGTCCAAACCTGTCCTTATGGGGCTGGTTTTCTACTGGGAGACACACAGATCATTAGTCAAATAATCATACAAACAAACGCAAAATTGCACATGTGACAAATGACACAAAGGAGAGGTACACGAGGCCAAGAGAGCCTTAATGCAGTATCCACTAATGAGAGAGGACAGGGATGACTTCCTGGAGAATGAATGCAGGAGTGAAGAGGAGAGGAAAGAGGTTTCCAGGGCGGAAACAGCCTGTGCAAAGGCCCAGGGTTGGCAAGAGGTCTCATGAGGAGATTTTGACCTTCTCTACCCTGAAGTCAGATAAATAGGCAATGTGGTTTTTTTGCTCTTTCATGGTTTCTTTTTCTACCTTCTTCTAGAAAGAACCTCTGGAAGAAGTTCTGATGTGTGATGGTGAGGACATCACTAGGAGCCTCTGTTGGTTTCCTCACTGATCTGAAATACCCCTCCCCTTTCTTTTCAGTGTCATTGGTTTATTTGCGGCAAAATGATATATGTTAATTATTAAACATTGAAAATTCGGGCTTCCCCTGGTGGTCCAGTGGGTAAGGACACCGCCTTGCAGTGCAAGGGGCGCCAGTTCGAGCCCTGGCCTGGGAAGATCCCACGTGCCGCGGAGCGGCTGGACCGATGTGTCCAATCACCGAGCCATAGCTCCGGAGCGCATGCGCCCAGAGCCGGTGCTCTGCAACGACAGACGCCACCACGATGGGAGGCCCACAGGAGCCAAAGAACAAAGACGGATGAAAACGGAGAAATGAAAGACCAATAGAAGTGGCCTGCCCGCTCCCCTCCCTCCCCAACCCGACCCCCGCCCAAAATAAATAAATAAATAAATAAATCTTAAAAAAAAAAATCATTGAAAATTCAAAATATCTTGTGGTGAGGATGGTGCAGACTCCACATCTGCCTCAGTCTTCTTTGGGGGTGGGGGGGTTATATATATATATATGTATATATATATATATACAGAAAATTACAGAGGAGGACTTGCCTGGCAGTCCCACTGGTTAATACTCTGCTCTTCCAATGCAGGGGGCACAGGTTCAATCCCTGGCCGGGGAACTAAGATCTCACATGCTGCGCAACATAGCCAAAAAAAGAAATTACAGACGGTAATATAATACCACCTACCATTTAGAGTCAGACACAACTGAGTCACTAACCCTTTTACTTTTTCACTTTTCACCACATATTGTGAATGGAGACTAACATTTTAACATAGTTGCTTCAGATATGTATCTTAGGAAAAAAGTATAAAATGGTACAGATTGATTCCAAGTCCCTGGCCCACTTCCCTTTCTCCTACTGCAAAGGTAACCACCACCAAGAATAGCATGTGGAACCTTCCAGTATATGTTTTAAAACTTTACCTTCATGCACATATACCCATAAGTAAAATGCCATATTGTCTTATGGGTTTTCACTTATCTATTCTTCCAGATGAATTTTTACTTATTATTATTTAGCTGTGCCAAGCGGTATGTAGGATGTTAGTTCCTCCCTCACAGGCCAAACTCAGGCCTCTGGCAGTGGGAGCACAGAATCCTAACCACTGGATCACCAGGGAAGTCCTCAGGTAAATTCAGAAGCATCATAATGCCTGTATTCTCCTTTTACTGATTTTCACTGAAGATGCATTAAAGGGATTTATTACTTTGGAGAGAGTTGACATTTTTGTATTACTAGTTTTTCCCTTTAGGGTCAAAGTATATATTTCATTTATTCAAGCCTTTAACATGTCCATTTGTAAGCTTTTATTATTTCTTTCTTGTAAGTTTAGCACATTTTTCGTGGTTTCCAGGTAATGATTTGTGTTTACGTTGAGAATATGCTTAGCCACTCAGTCGTGTCTGAGTCTCTGCAACCCCCCAGCAGCCCACCGGGCTCCTCTGTCCATGGGATTTTCCAGGCAAGAATACTAAAGTGGGTTGCCATGTTGAGAATAGGATGTTTGTATTATAATAGCTAATTTATTCTTACTAGTATAAAAGAAAGCAGTTTATTTTTAAAATAGTTATTTTGAAACTGGCCCTATCCATGGATTCTTATGTAGTTTTTCAATGAATTCTTTAGTGTTTTCTTGGTAGACAAGTATATATTTATATATAATCCTGGGATTCTCCAGGCAAGAATACTGGAGTGGGTTGCCATTTCCTTCTCCCGGGGATCTTCCCCATTCAGGGATCGAGTCTGAGTCTCCTGCACAGCAGGCCAATCTTTACCAATACTAGAGATTTGCAAGTAATGATAAATTGATCTGTCCCCTACTGTCAGATACACTCATGTTTTTTCTTCTCTCAGTAGTTAGCTGGGATTTGCAGGATGAAACTTGAAGTAATCTAAGGGGAATCCTCCTATCCTTCCTGATCCTAAGAGGATTACCTTACTGTTGTATTTTTATACTGTTGACTGTGAGAAGCGCTTATCATGCTTTTTCTTTTATTCTTTGCATTTTTTTTTTTAAAGATTTATTTATTTATTTATTTAGGGCGGGGGTCGGGTTGGGGAGGGAGGGGAGCAGGCGGGCCACTTCTATTGGTCTTTCATTTCTCCGTTTTCATCCGTCTTTGTTCTTTGGCTCCTGTGGGCCTCCCATCGTGGTGGCGTCTGTTGTTGCAGAGCGCCGGCTCTGGGCGCATGCGCTCCAGAGCTCCGGCTTGGTGATTGGACACATCGGTCCAGCCGCTCCGCGGCACGTGGGATCTTCCCAGGCCAGGGCTCGAACCGGCGCCCCTTGCACTGCAAGGCGGTGTCCTTACCCACTGGACCACCAGGGGAAGCCCTCATGCTTTTTCTTTTACAATAATGAGGTTTTTAAAAAATCTGTTCATATTTACAAAGCAGAGAATTTAAAAACCGAAACTCATCACAATTTTTGGTAATATTTTGCAAGTTTGAAGGTTCAATTGCCATCAGCATGCATTTTGGCTATTTGTACTATATAGGGAAGGACATTAATTAGGCTGGTTCTAGTTGAGGCTTTGAAACTCATGTTTCCATTTGGGGCTGATTCTCTCACTTCCCTGGGCCTCGCTTCTCTCCCTGTAAAATGGTGAGGCAGAAGATTCTTTCTAAGCAATTTGTTAGCAGTCTAAGCCCTATTTTAACATTGCGTCTGCTGTATCCCATAATGCAGGCCTGCAGCTCTGCACTTGACAGTAAGCCAGTTACAGACTTGGAATGAATAAGGTTTATCCCCCAATCTCAGACCTCCCTTGGCTTAACCCATTTGTCAGAATGCTCTGTGCTGGGGGATCCAGAGCCATCCACCAAGGGGCCTGGAACCGTGGGAACAGCACTCTGGAGGTTGGGAGGATGTAATACCAGTGGGATGTGGCTACAATAAGAAGCTGCTGAGCTGGCAAGCTGAGGGTTACAGGGCCTGGGGCTGCTAGAGATCAGGCCAAGCAAAAGGTCAGGAAACTGGAAAATCAGGACAGGACCACGGAGAATTCTGAGGGCAGAGGTCAGTCACAAGGCAGGGACGGAAGCCAGGAAGTCTAGCCCGAGGCCAAGGAGTCCACAGTTCATAAAGCTGTGGTTCAAGGGAGGAGACAAAGATTTCAGGGCCCAGGTTGACAGGTAAGACGGGGTCCCCCATCCGGCTGTTCCAGTTCAGCTAACTCAATGCCCTGCACAGTGTGAAAGCTCAGAAATAGCTGTTACATCAGAGCCACTCAAACCCAGTCTTGGAACAGACGCTTCCAGCCCCAGCGAGAAGTGGGAAGTGTTTTCATAAGAGAGCAAATCAGCTGCATTTGGGGAAAATGTTTCTGGCTGACTGAGGACAAAAAATTGAAGTCCATTGAACCCTGGCATATTGTCTGGGGGTGGAGGGGAGGGTTGGCAGGGAGTTGGATAGGATGGCACTCTATCCAGCCAGGAAAAGGTAGACTTCTAGTGTCTCATCATCCATCAGGGGAATGAAGACACCCTCGAACCTCAGTTTGCCTCCAGAGTTTTCTCTCTGTATGTTTATAGTTCTCCATCCCCTCCAGCCCATCTCTCTAAATAGCGCCCTTTCTAAATCTGCTCTCAGATAAGTCCTTTCCAGCAAGGAAGCTGATAAACAAATTCATAAGATTCAAATGACTCAAATAATCATTTGCTTCCTGTCTCAGGGGTTGTTGCCCTTTTATGAGCAAATTAACAGAGATGAATTTCCATCAGGGAAGTACTGTGGATCAGGAACTAGGATAATGAGATCTCACCCTGCAGAATATACAGATGATCTTCGTTATTTGAGGATTCTGTAGTTGTGACCTCGCCTGCCCACTAAAATTCACTTGTCACCCCCAAATCAGTGCTCGGCAGGGCTGTGAGGTTGTTCACAGACACAGAAAATGGTAAAACATGAGTCCCGCCCAGAGCATCATTGAACGGTCTCTTGCCTTCCTGTTTCAGCTCTCCGACCAAAAACAAGGGTCTTTTTCATGATCTATGTAGTTCCATGTTTTTTTTGTACTTGTGTGCTTTCGTGAGTGATTTCACTGCTTAATGGCCCCCAAACATGTTACTGAAGTGCTGCCTAGTGCTTCTTAGTGCCAGAAGGCTGTTACATGCCTTAAGGAAAAAACACGTGTGTTAGACAAGCTTCCTTCATGCAGGCATTATGGTGCCATTGCCCATGAGTTCAATATGAATGAATCGACTATATCTATCAGTTCAGTTCAGTCACTCAGTCATGTCCAACTCTTTGAGACCCCATGGACTATATATACGTATATACACACACACACACACACACATATTAATGGAAACATACATAAAGGAAAGTTATGTATTGATTAATGGATGAAAGTCTTGTGACCAGAGGTTCGAAAGAAACTGTTTCCCCAGGAACAACAGTTCAGACTTTGCTAATTTGTGGTTCACGGTGACTTTCTGGAAGATAACCTTCTACAAATAACGAGAATGGGCCGTACTTGGTCAATCTCCAAGCATTTCCATGCCGTCAGTATTATTAGGAAATGCTTACAGGGACCATCTTGTACGACTATTGCAATAAATGAAAATATTTCGAAACATTTTCCAAGACAAGATCTTAACCTTTTCATAGGCATGACCTAAAATCTTGTTGATGAGCCAGGAATGTGATGGCCCATTCAGGACTGGATGTGCTGTTTCAGAAATAGAGATAAGAAGTGCTGTAGTAACTCTGCATGATTTTTTTTTTTTTTTTTTACTGTCCTACAGATTTGAGGGATCCCCCTTCCCCAACTGATTCTTTTTTGTTTTAATTCATCAATTATGTATTTATTTTTGGTTGCGCTGGGTCTTCGTTGCTATGCTTGGGCTTTCTCTAGTTGCAGAGAGTGGGGGCTACTCTCTTACTGCCCTGTGCAGGTTTCTCACTGCAGTGGCTTCTCTTGTTGCAGAGCACAGGCTCCAGGGCTCTCGGACTTTAATAGCTGTGGTCCTTACAGCACACAGGCTCAGTAGTTGTGGTGCGTGGGCTTAGTTGCTCCTTGGCATGTGGAATCTTCCCAGACCAGGGATTGAACTTATGTCCCCTGCACTGGCAGGCAGATCCTTATCCACTGCACCACCAGGGAAGTCCCCAACAGATTCTTGATGTGAGTGTAAAACTCTTAAAAGAGACTCCTACTTGGTCAATAATTTCACTAGAAGTTCACATAGATTCCACATGAAATTCTAAGCAGACAGCTGGGTCCTTGGCAGCAGCAGGTGGACTGAGGTTTTCAAGGGACTCCTCCCTTACTCTTCCTCGAGCAGAGGGAAGAGGGTCTGATTCAGTCACCAAGAGAGGGAAGTCCTTTTCAAAAAAAAATTTTTTTTAATTTTTTAACACCGAAACCATTTTTATTGGGGTGTAGCCAACTAACAATTTTGTGATAGTTTCAGGTGAACAGTGAAGGGGCTTGGTCATACATATACATGTATCCATTCTCCCCCAAACCCCCCAGAGAGGGAAGTCTTTATTTGGCACTTAGTCTGACTGTTTCTGACCCTTCTGACCCAGAATTATTCTGATTGGAATGGGAGCCAGATCACACACTGGAGAGAATCAATTCAAAGGACGCCCAGATACCGTGGTGACTACAGATGCCTGTGCAGAGTCCTAATCTCTAGGGCACACAGCCTGAGACAAGAAGCCCATGTTTGTCTTTAAGGAGAGATACCAGGTAATTCACCTCCCAGAGTTGTTTAAGCACACTGTGAGGATTTCAGGAGCTCAAATGTTAGCTGAAAGTTGCTTTCCTGGAAGGAAAGGCATTTCCAGGTGACATGGAGTCTTTCTTTGCATTTACTGTCCTACAGATTTGAGGGATCCCCCTTCCCCAACTGATTCTTTTTTGTTTTAATTCATCAATTATGTATTTATTTTTGGTTGCGCTGGGTCTTCGTTGCTATGCTTGGGCTTTCTCTAGTTGCAGAGAGTGGGGGCTACTCTCTTACTGCCCTGTGCAGGTTTCTCACTGCAGTGGCTTCTCTTGTTGCAGAGCACAGGCTCCAGGGCTCTCGGACTTTAATAGCTGTGGTCCTTACAGCACACAGGCTCAGTAGTTGTGGTGCGTGGGCTTAGTTGCTCCTTGGCATGTGGAATCTTCCCAGACCAGGGATTGAACTTATGTCCCCTGCACTGGCAGGCAGATCCTTATCCACTGCACCACCGGGGAAGTCCCCAACAGATTCTTGATGTGAGTGTAAAACTCTTAAAAGAGACTCCTACTTGGTCAATAATTTCACTAGAAGTTCACATAGATTCCACATGAAATTCTAAGCAGACAGCTGGGTCCTTGGCAGCAGCAGGTGGACTGAGGTTTTCAAGGGACTCCTCCCTTACTCTTCCTCGAGCAGAGGGAAGAGGGTCTGATTCAGTCACCAAGAGAGGGAAGTCCTTTTCAAAAAAAAATTTTTTTTAATTTTTTAACACCGAAACCATTTTTATTGGGGTGTAGCCAACTAACAATTTTGTGATAGTTTCAGGTGAACAGTGAAGGGGCTTGGTCATACATATACATGTATCCATTCTCCCCCAAACCCCCCAGAGAGGGAAGTCTTTATTTGGCACTTAGTCTGACTGTTTCTGACCCTTCTGACCCAGAATTATTCTGATTGGAATGGGAGCCAGATCACACACTGGAGAGAATCAATTCAAAGGACGCCCAGATACCGTGGTGACTACAGATGCCTGTGCAGAGTCCTAATCTCTAGGGCACACAGCCTGAGACAAGAAGCCCATGTTTGTCTTTAAGGAGAGATACCAGGTAATTCACCTCCCAGAGTTGTTTAAGCACACTGTGAGGATTTCAGGAGCTCAAATGTTAGCTGAAAGTTGCTTTCCTGGAAGGAAAGGCATTTCCAGGTGACATGGAGTCTCTTTTCTTTGCATTTCTCTTTCAGTTAAGGTGTGGTGAATTTCTTCTGTTTGCATTGAAATTCATGGAACAAAAAGGAGGCTTCCCTCCTCAGTCACAGTTACCCGGGCTCTTAAACGCCAGTTCTGAGCTCTGCACCCCAGACACACATTTCTCACAGAAAAGAACAGACTGGCCTCTCAGGGTGGCCTCCCCCAGCCCAGGGGCCCTGCAGCCTGGCCTCCCTCGGGGCCTCCGCGAGCCACCCGGCAGCCCCAGGCAGAGCACTGCGCGTGGCCGCGTGCAGGGAGGAATTTGTAACTGGGGACTGGGGTCAAACGCCTTCCGGTTTTCTACTTAGTGACACGCTTTCTCACACAGGGGTCGAGAGTCAGGGCCTCACAAATGCAGCCTTGGAGATGAGCCGCTAGAAATGTTTTCTTAACAAGAGTCCTTTTCTTTTTCCCCGGAGACCCTGAGAGTCTGAACCTCAGACCTTTCAATCCCTCGCTGAAGCTCAAAACCGCAAATGTGTTGCACGATGAAAGGATGTGTGAGAGACCAGCACTTGGGGCTTTGCCTCAGCAGAGGGCCTGGGCCGCCTGCCCATGCGGGTGGGGAAGGAAGAGGGGAGCAGCTCCCTCCTCCACCAGGGAGCCGTTGGGATTCCAGCAGCCTGGGCTCGCATCCTCAGCAGGCCCGCCGCAGCCCTCAGCCTGGACACACACACACGGACACACACACACACCCTCCCCACCCCCTTTGGCTTATTGCTGTGACACACAAACACACACGTTGCTCCCTGGGAAATTCAGGGCACTAGCATGGCTGTAAAGTAACGGGTGGACCATACTTGGGCCTGCACTCAGACACAACAGGTGTCGATTTTGGAGGATTTATCACAGCGCAGATGGTCTTCATTCTTTCTTTTCTTTTAAAATGGTTTTTGCAAATATTTTCAGCAAGTGTTCAAAGGTACTCTGTGGGTAGGGGCTTTCCAGTGGCTCCAACAGTTAAAGGATCCACTTGGGATGCAGAAGACCTGGGTTCCACCCCTGGATCAGGAAGATCCCCTGGAGGAGGGAATAACTACACTCTCCAGTGTCCTTGTCTGGAGAATTCCATGGACTGAGGGCCACCAGGCTCCACTGTCCACGGAGTCACAAACAGTTGGCCACGACAGAGAGGCTCACCCTTTCTATTTCACTTTTCTATGTGTGTGCTTGGGGTTGGGGTTTTCTTTATTGTGGAAAAGAGAAAAGCCTAGAGAAAAGCAGGAGAGTGAGTAACGGGAGGTGGTGGTGAAGCCCGGTGCTCAGCTGAGCAGGGGAGGGCAATTCCTGCACTGGGGCATTTCACTCTCAACTAGCTCTGGTTGCAAGGGTGGCGGCGGGAGGCTGGTCACAGGGATGGAGAGCTGAGAGCAAAGGGTCAGTGCCCGGTGTGAGCCAGCGTCGCCGACTCTGCGGTGCTGGGTCTAGAGCACTGAGCCAGAGCGCTCTTCCAACCGGGGCCCCTGCGCTGACTGCTCCCCAGCCTGCCTTCCCCGCCCCCGCCCCCCTGCTCCTTGCACCCCCCAGGATGAGCTGCAGGGTCCTGTCCAGGTTCCAACACCTGAAAGTTCTCTCCTCACAGCTTCTGTTTTTATACAATTTGTTTTCTCTCAAAATGCAAATGTTGAGGCTTCCCTGGTGGTCCAGTGGGTAAGGACACCACCTTGCAGTGCAAGGGGCGCCGGTTCGAGCCCTGGCCTGGGAAGATCCCACGTGCCGCGGAGCAGCTGGACCGATGTGTCCAATTACCGAGCCGGAGCTCTGGAGCGCATGCGCCCAGAGCCAGCGCTCTGCGACGACAGAGGCTACTGCAATGGGAGGCCCACATGGGCCAAAGAACAAAGATGGATGGAAACAAGCAAATGAAAGACCAATAGACGTGGCCCGCCCTCCCCCATCCCTCCCCAATGCGCCCCACCCCCAAAATGCAAATGTCCTCAGGGTGGGATGGCACTGTTAAAATTGTGATTATGGAGATCACATTTATCCAAACACCCAATCAGCATATTCTACAAAGCACGTTTCCTAAATGCAATAAATTTTACCTGTCTAGGAATTTTTTTCTATGATCAAAGCAAGCCATACATGTAGCAGAAAACATTTTTAAACAGAACAAAATACAAAAGGAAATCCACCCCTACCCACATGTGATCCCCTCCCATCCACTTGGCAGGAAGGATGGCCATGGTTTATTGGCGGGTGCATCCTTCCAGGTGTTTCTGTATGTGTACACACGTCTGTGCAGCCCCCTTCAAGACTGGAGTCTCTGCATTTTCCCCAGTTTTGTGGAAGTCTTATAATCAAATCCTGCTGGCCTTTGAGGTCAGGTTCCCTGGGGATTCCCAGTCCCGCTGTCAAGTTCCCGGACTGGGAAACCTGATGTGGGGTTCAGCACCTTCACAACAGTGGGAGAGTTTCTTTAGTGTTATTTTTCTCCAGTTTGTGGGTCACCCGCCCAGCGGTTATGCGATTTGATTTTGTTGTGATTGAACCCCTCCTACCGTCTCGCTGAGGCTTCTTCTTTGTCTGTGGACGGGGGCATCTCTTTCGGGGGGTTCCAGCATCCTCTCGTCGATGGTGGTTCACCAGCTAGGTGTGATTCTGGTGCCCTCGCAGGAGGAGACGAGCTCAAGTCCTTCTGCTCCGCCATCTTGAACTGGAAGCCCACATGTGTTGCCGTTTTAACGAAAATGCATTCCACTTTACAGACTTCAGGGCTATAGGTATCCTTTTAAAAGCTTGCTCTATGCCACAGGTCTTTTACATTAGTATCTTTTCTTCCACAGCTGAAAGAAATCTGAGAAAAATGTTCAGCTTTATGAAAAAAAGACGAGGAACAGCCAAAAAGCATTCAGCATGGGTTTTGCAGCAGCCGTTACAGAGGCAGCCACACCCAGAAGAGTGTCCCCCACCAAACTCCTTCTGGGGAACTACGCTCAGCATCAGCCGCCGCAGCTCTGAGCTGTGTCTGTGATCCGCTGTGCTTGTCTCAATTGATTTGTGGATCTCTTCGCAAGACATGTCCTCAGGTAATTGCTTCTTCATTTAGGCCTTTTCAGCCAAGGACAGGTTTCATAGGAACCACTCCTTACAGACAATGGGGAAAACCTGTAGTTGATGCCTCCCCCCGCCGCCCCCGCCCCCGCTCACTGCACTGGAAACACCTATCCAGGGAGAACCTGTTAGTCTGTTAATATCACATGAAGGGCTTCTCAGGTGACTCAGCAGTAAAAAATCTGCCTGCAGTGCAGGAGACCCAGGTTTAATCCCAGGGCCAGGGAGATCTCCTGGAGGAGAAAATGGCAACCCACTCTAGTATTCTTGGAAAACCCTCTGGCCGGAGATGCTTGGCGGGCTAACAGTCCTGCGGGTCGCAAAGAATCGAACATGACTTAGCGACTATATACAACAACAACATCACATGAAAAACCTTCAAAAGTTAAATTCCATTTAATATAGATTTTACAGATCACCATGGTTGTGTTATTGTTCTTGGTCTTTATCAGAAAGGATAAAATTATAGGAAGTCGGGGCACTTTTTTCCAAGGCACGTTCTGCTCTGACGGAAACATTCTGAACGTGGAGACGTTCCAGTGCCGTGGCCACCGGCCACTAGTGGCTCCTGAGCTCTTCCTGTGGCACTGGTGGCACTGAAGAAATGAGGGTTTGATTTACTTAATTAGAATTATTCAGATGCTTAATTAAATAGCTACATGTGGCTCGTGGCTACTATATTGCACAGCATGTTTCCAGAAAATGCATTCCACTTTACAGACTTCAGGGCTATAGGTATCCTTTTAAAAGCTTGCTCTATGCCACAGGTCTTTTACATTAGTATCTTTTCTTCCACAGCTGAAAGAAATCTGAGAAAATGTTCAGCTTTATGAAAAAAGACGAGGAACAGCCAAAAAGCATTCAGCATGGGTTTTGCAGCAGCCGTTACAGAGGCAGCCACACCCAGAAGAGTGTCCCCCACCAAACTCCTTCTGGGGAACTACGCTCAGCATCAGCCGCCGCAGCTCTGAGCTGTGTCTGTGATCCGCTGTGCTTGTCTCAATTGATTTGTGGATCTCTTCGCAAGACATGTCCTCAGGTAATTGCTTCTTCATTTAGGCCTTTTCAGCCAAGGACAGGTTTCATAGGAACCACTCCTTACAGACAATGGGGAAAACCTGTAGTTGATGCCTCCCCCCGCCGCCCCCGCCCCCGCTCACTGCACTGGAAACACCTATCCAGGGAGAACCTGTTAGTCTGTTAATATCACATGAAGGGCTTCTCAGGTGACTCAGCAGTAAAAAATCTGCCTGCAGTGCAGGAGACCCAGGTTTAATCCCAGGGCCAGGGAGATCTCCTGGAGGAGAAAATGGCAACCCACTCTAGTATTCTTGGAAAACCCTCTGGCCGGAGATGCTTGGCGGGCTAACAGTCCTGCGGGTCGCAAAGAATCGAACATGACTTAGCGACTATATACAACAACAACATCACATGAAAAACCTTCAAAAGTTAAATTCCATTTAATATAGATTTTACAGATCACCATGGTTGTGTTATTGTTCTTGGTCTTTATCAGAAAGGATAAAATTATAGGAAGTCGGGGCACTTTTTTCCAAGGCACGTTCTGCTCTGACGGAAACATTCTGAACGTGGAGACGTTCCAGTGCCGTGGCCACCGGCCACTAGTGGCTCCTGAGCTCTTCCTGTGGCACTGGTGGCACTGAAGAAATGAGGGTTTGATTTACTTAATTAGAATTATTCAGATGCTTAATTAAATAGCTACATGTGGCTCGTGGCTACTATATTGCACAGCATGTTTCCAGAAAATTGAGGATGAACCATTACCAACTCCTAGAGGAGTTATATATAGGAAAACCCTTGGAAGCCAGACTTCCTGGAATTGATCCCCCATTCCTTCCACTTACCAGCTGTGTGACTTTGCACACACCACTCAACCTCTCTGAGCCTCCGTTAGTTCCTCTGTAGAATGTTAGGTAATCACAGTAGTAGCTTATTGTGTTGTTATGAAAATAGCTCTAACAGTTTGAATGAGTCACACAGTAAGTGCTGAATCAATACTTGGTATACCATTTTTCCCTAAGAATACAAATGGAAGTTGAGAGAAAACCTGAGGGGAGGAGGAGATGAAAGTGAGAAACTTTTGAGTGAATAAAAGGAGGGCTTATTCCCTCAGGAAAGGAAAGGTAGGTCAACGGTGCAAATCAACCACCTAGGCCTCTTGGTAGGCTGAGACCTGCCCTCAGCAAGAAGGCAGTCAGCACAAGGTGTGGTCTGGAAAGGGAATTCCTTCAAGGGGTTACTGAATTCCTCTCTTCACTCTTGCCCTGTGGAGCCTCCTCCAGCCCTCTGCCCGGCTTGAACCCCACCTGGGGAGCCTGGCAAGACCAAGCCCTGCTCTGAGCCCAGGGGGCTGCACAGGCCTCCCAGGCCTGCCCACAAACAGTGGGCACCGTGTTTCCAGGCCCCGGGGCAGCCCCTGTCCTGCGGCTGTATTAAGGCTAATTCCAGTAAAAGGCAGGAAAGATAGATCTCTGAAGTGGATCGTTCTTCCACAGGAAAGCAGTCTGGATAATTGGAATCAAGAGATGGAGTGAAGCAAGTCTTTCTCTCTCAGGCTGCTTAAGAGTTGATGGATTCATTTGGACTGTTACACTTCCTGCCTACACATACACACTATACACACAACACCGAATGTCCAGAATGCTTGGCATGTGTTTCTCTGGTTTGTATTGCCACCTCCTGCAGCAGCACGGAGGCAGCAAGATCAGCTGACCTATTTGTCTCTCTAACTCCTGCACATGGAGAGATGGATGGATGGATGAGTGAGTGAGTCCCTGAAAACCTACTCTAAAACATGCATTCTCTGAACATTAACCTTCTACATTATGAATGGGATTTTATTACTATTTTTTAAAGATTTATTTATTTATTTTGGGCGGGGGTCGGGTTCGAGAGGGAGGGGAGTGGGCAGGCCACTTCTGTTGATCTTTTCATTTCTCTATTTTCATCCATCTTTGTTCCTTGGCTCCTGTGGGCCTCCCATCGCAGTGGCGTCTGTTGTTGCAGAGCGCCAGCTCTGGGCGCATGCGCTCCAGAGCTCCGGCTCGGTAATTGGACACATTGGTCCAGCCGCTCCGCGGCACGTGGGATCTTCCCAGGCCAGGGATCGAACCGGCGCCCCTTGCACTGCAAGGCGATGTCCTTACCCACTGGACCACCAGGGGAAGCCTGAATGGGATTTTAAAGGAGGATTCAAGTGTTATCAACCTTGGGTCAGTGTGGATTACAAAGAATGCCAAGAAACACATCCTTGTTTTAGAAAAAGTCACCATCACCATCACCTGGACAGAAGGAGGCCTGGGTTCAAGTTCCAAGTCTGCCCTCTGAGCCTCCACGTCCTTTTTGGTAAAAGGTGGGAGAGATAATAGATGCCTCCAGGATGCCTCCAAGCTCACACATCCTACAGCACAAGGGGTCCCTGGACAAGATATCAGGCATAGACCCATATGGCCACAATTTTCCCAGCCAGGAGACCACTGTCTCAAGAGTGGCAGGGTGTGGTGGCTCTTGCTGTCACCTCTAAAAAGTCCAGTGATTTCAGGGGCAGAATAGAAAGGTCCACAGCAGTTGTCTTGAGGGAAGCCGACCCTGTCCCTGCAGGTAGGAGTTACAGTTCCAATCACCGCAGTGGCTTTTGAGGGGGATTTCCATTCATAAACTCCATTTGGAGTTTAAACTTCCAAACTTTAAACTCCATTCGGAGGCTTTTTGGAAGCCTTCTGTTCTGGTGCAATGAAGCAGGCTGCCTCTTTTTTCACCAAATGTCCAAAGGGAAATGACATTCACTAGGAATTTGGACACACTTTTTTAAGACGGAGAAACAGGGTGAAAATTGCATGGATCCTTGTTACGTGAAACCTTTGAGAAGAAAACTGCAGGAAGTGGTCGATTCGGGACATAAAGGACATCATTTGCCTGCCTTATTATCTCATTTCTCAGCGGAGCTGACAGGAAGCTGCCTGTTATTACCGGGACAATTTCACAGAAAGGATAGCAGGACGGGGTTCGAGAGGGAGGGGAGTGGGCAGGCCACTTCTGTTGATCTTTTCATTTCTCTATTTTCATCCATCTTTGTTCCTTGGCTCCTGTGGGCCTCCCATCGCAGTGGCGTCTGTTGTTGCAGAGCGCCAGCTCTGGGCGCATGCGCTCCAGAGCTCCGGCTCGGTAATTGGACACATTGGTCCAGCCGCTCCGCGGCACGTGGGATCTTCCCAGGCCAGGGATCGAACCGGCGCCCCTTGCACTGCAAGGCGATGTCCTTACCCACTGGACCACCAGGGGAAGCCTGAATGGGATTTTAAAGGAGGATTCAAGTGTTATCAACCTTGGGTCAGTGTGGATTACAAAGAATGCCAAGAAACACATCCTTGTTTTAGAAAAAGTCACCATCACCATCACCTGGACAGAAGGAGGCCTGGGTTCAAGTTCCAAGTCTGCCCTCTGAGCCTCCACGTCCTTTTTGGTAAAAGGTGGAGAGATAATAGATGCCTCCAGGATGCCTCCAAGCTCACACATCCTACAGCACAAGGGGTCCCTGGACAAGATATCAGGCATAGACCCATATGGCCACAATTTTCCCAGCCAGGAGACCACTGTCTCAAGAGTGGCAGGGTGTGGTGGCTCTTGCTGTCACCTCTAAAAAGTCCAGTGATTTCAGGGGCAGAATAGAAAGGTCCACAGCAGTTGTCTTGAGGGAAGCCGACCCTGTCCCTGCAGGTAGGAGTTACAGTTCCAATCACCGCAGTGGCTTTTGAGGGGGATTTCCATTCATAAACTCCATTTGGAGTTTAAACTTCCAAACTTTAAACTCCATTCGGAGGCTTTTTGGAAGCCTTCTGTTCTGGTGCAATGAAGCAGGCTGCCTCTTTTTTCACCAAATGTCCAAAGGGAAATGACATTCACTAGGAATTTGGACACACTTTTTTAAGACGGAGAAACAGGGTGAAAATTGCATGGATCCTTGTTACGTGAAACCTTTGAGAAGAAAACTGCAGGAAGTGGTCGATTCGGGACATAAAGGACATCATTTGCCTGCCTTATTATCTCATTTCTCAGCGGAGCTGACAGGACAGCTGCCTGTTATTACCGGGCACACCAGGAAGTGTTTAGCTGCCAAGCAGAAAGGAATGAGCGAGGGATTAGCCGTCCTGTTCACGCCACACAAATAGAACGCCTGCACCTGGCAGTCACGCAGTTAGGTTTACCGTCTTCGTAGGGTATGTTACTTAAATCCCATTTACAAAGAAACAAAAACAACCCAAAAAGGCGCCTTAATGTCATTGTAATTAGGATCTGTATTAGTAACCATTTTGCAGTTTTTAGTCTAGATTAAATTAATTGGTGGCGGTTTCCACTTAATTGCTCTAATCTTTGATTTGGGTTGTGTAATGTCAATTCACTCTTCCGTGTTGCAAATCAAATGCATTCTTAAAACTGAAGGATGGATAACCGTTTAATCCTCCGGAAGGCTGCGACCATTAATGATGTTGTGTAACAATAGCAATCTCTTTGCAAGGTGGCAGATCACCTATAGCAGTGACATTTCAGAGAGAGTCAATCATCTGCTTCTCAGCTTCATTTTCTAATGCCAGAGGTTGGGGAGGGTCGGGGGAGCCAGTACCTTGAGAGGATAGCACAGCGGAAATCCTGAGCCGGGGGCTGGAGAGGCTGCTGATGGACACAGGGGCCCTACCTGGCCTGCTTGTTTCCATGAGACTGACTTCATTTCCCTCAGGACAAGCCCCAGGGAAGAATCTAGCAGGAAGAAAAAGGGAATCTTAGCTCCTGTGAAAACGACCCTCTAGTATGCATGGATCTTTGAATTAATAAAAAAAAGCTAACCCCTGACAGAGGCCTGTTGCTTAAGCCTAGGATAGAAACTTGAGATGGTTAGGCTTTCTTTTCTGCTTTGGCATTTCCAAGGGTCTCTCTATGCCAACCAATCCTTGATATAAAGAAGGAGACCACAGTGGACCCTGTAGGAACTTCTCACGGTTTGACAGCACCCGTCCTGCCTGGAAACCTCCGGAATGTTCAGGTTTTCAGGGAGTCCTAGATCTCCATGGTGGGGGTACAGGAGTCAGGGGCATTCTGGATGGAGGGAACCATCTTTTTTCTTGCACTTTTAAAATTATCTCATTTCTCAAGCGGAGCTGACAGGACAGCTGCCTGTTATTACCGGGCACACCAGGAAGTGTTTAGCTGCCAAGCAGAAAGGAATGAGCGAGGGATTAGCCGTCCTGTTCACGCCACACAAATAGAACGCCTGCACCTGGCAGTCACGCAGTTAGGTTTACCGTCTTCGTAGGGTATGTTACTTAAATCCCATTTACAAAGAAACAAAAACAACCCAAAAAGGCGCCTTAATGTCATTGTAATTAGGATCTGTATTAGTAACCATTTTGCAGTTTTTAGTCTAGATTAAATTAATTGGTGGCGGTTTCCACTTAATTGCTCTAATCTTTGATTTGGGTTGTGTAATGTCAATTCACTCTTCCGTGTTGCAAATCAAATGCATTCTTAAAACTGAAGGATGGATAACCGTTTAATCCTCCGGAAGGCTGCGACCATTAATGATGTTGTGTAACAATAGCAATCTCTTTGCAAGGTGGCAGATCACCTATAGCAGTGACATTTCAGAGAGAGTCAATCATCTGCTTCTCAGCTTCATTTTCTAATGCCAGAGGTTGGGGAGGGGCGGGGGAGCCAGTACCTTGAGAGGATAGCACAGCGGAAATCCTGAGCCGGGGGCTGGAGAGGCTGCTGATGGACACAGGGGCCCTACCTGGCCTGCTTGTTTCCATGAGACTGACTTCATTTCCCTCAGGACAAGCCCCAGGGAAGAATCTAGCAGGAAGAAAAAGGGAATCTTAGCTCCTGTGAAAACGACCCTCTAGTATGCATGGATCTTTGAATTAATAAAAAAAAGCTAACCCCTGACAGAGGCCTGTTGCTTAAGCCTAGGATAGAAACTTGAGATGGTTAGGCTTTCTTTTCTGCTTTGGCATTTCCAAGGGTCTCTCTATGCCAACCAATCCTTGATATAAAGAAGGAGACCACAGTGGACCCTGTAGGAACTTCTCACGGTTTGACAGCACCCGTCCTGCCTGGAAACCTCCGGAATGTTCAGGTTTTCAGGGAGTCCTAGATCTCCATGGTGGGGGGTACAGGAGTCAGGGGGCATTCTGGATGGAGGGAACCATGCAAAGGGCGCACAAAGGACCTAGAGGGGGAGGAGGCTGGAGCAGAGGACAGCAGGCCATATCACTGCCCTCCATGTGGAGAGGAGCAATACAGCATGGGTGATATCACACGTGTGAAATGTACCCCTACTGCATGAAGTGTAAGGAAAAGAGATTGAAGAGGGGGAAACTCTTAGGATAGTCCAAGTAGGAGATGCTGAGGCTGCATATCAGAGCGCACAGAGAAGAAACCAGTCCCAGAGAACTTAAGGGTAAAGTTTTGGCAAGACACCAAATTACTAATTGGACATAAGGAAGAGAGGCTAGATTGCATCCATGGGCTTATGGGTAAAGAATGGGACCATGATTACAGATGGGGAATTTTGTAGAAGAATGGATTATGGAATGAATAAGGGAAGACTGGATTGGTACCATTTGGGATCCTGTGGGATGTCCATATGGAGATGCCTGGTCTAGAGATGTCTTCCATAGAAGAGTATGAACATTCACGCACCATGACCAAGTGGTCAATGGAAGCTCAGGAAATAGGTCTGGTACCTACCCTTAGCACTGCTGTACTCACCTGAAGAGAGACAGAGGTTGAATCCACTGGATTCAGTACTGTAATTTAGGCATGATGTGTAGTAAAAACCAGAGTAAAAGAACACCACTTGTCAAGGACTGAATACTTGTCTCTCCTTCAGCTTCATGTTGAATCCACGACAAGCCCCAGGGAAGAATCTAGCAGGAAGAAAAAGGAATCTTAGCTCCTGTGAAAACGACCCTCTAGTATGCATGGATCTTTGAATTAATAAAAAAAAGCTAACCCCTGACAGAGGCCTGTTGCTTAAGCCTAGGATAGAAACTTGAGATGGTTAGGCTTTCTTTTCTGCTTTGGCATTTCCAAGGGTCTCTCTCTGCCAACCACTCCTTGATATAAAGAAGGAGACCGCAGTGGGCCCTGTAGGAACTTCTCACGGTTTGACAGCACCCGTCCTGCCGGGAAACCTCCGGAATGTTCAGGTTTTCAGGGAGTCCTAGATCTCCATGGTGGGGGGTACAGGAGTCAGGGGGCATTCTGGATGGAGGGAACCATGCAAAGGGCGCACAAAGGACCTAGAGGGGGAGGAGGCTGGAGCAGAGGACAGCAGGCCATATCACTGCCCTCCATGTGGAGAGGAGCAATACAGCATGGGTGATATCACACGTGTGAAATGTACCCCTACTGCATGAAGTGTAAGGAAAAGAGATTGAAGAGGGGGAAACTCTTAGGATAGTCCAAGTAGGAGATGCTGAGGCTGCATATCAGAGCGCACAGAGAAGAAACCAGTCCCAGAGAACTTAAGGGTAAAGTTTTGGCAAGACACCAAATTACTAATTGGACATAAGGAAGAGAGGCTAGATTGCATCCATGGGCTTATGGGTAAAGAATGGGACCATGATTACAGATGGGGAATTTTGTAGAAGAATGGATTATGGAATGAATAAGGGAAGACTGGATTGGTACCATTTGGGATCCTGTGGGATGTCCATATGGAGATGCCTGGTCTAGAGATGTCTTCCATAGAAGAGTATGAACATTCACGCACCATGACCAAGTGGTCAATGGAAGCTCAGGAAATAGGTCTGGTACCTACCCTTAGCACTCGTCTGTACTCACCTGAAGAGAGACAGAGGTTGAATCCACTGGATTCAGTACTGTAATTTAGGCATGATGTGTAGTAAAAACCAGAGTAAAAGAACACCACTTGTCAAGGACTGAATACTTGTATCTCCTTCAGCTTCATGTGCTGAAGCCTAATTCCTATTGCAATTATATTAAAAGTCAGAAACTTAGGGAGGTTGCCAGGTCACGACTGTGGAGCCCTTATGAATGAAGAGACCTCAGACAGCTCTCCTGCCCCTCCTGCCTGTGAGGACACAGTAAGATAATACACTACAGCCATGAAGTTAGGGTAAAACCTACACTTAAAATTGAAAGGAGGGGAGCTTCCTGGTGGCCCAGTAGTTAGGATTCTGTCCTTGTACTATAGGAAGGCAGGTTCAATCTTTGGTCGGGATCTAAGATCCTACTTGCAACACGGCTCAGTCAACAAAAGAAAAAGAGAAAATATATGTGGGGAAACAGTCTGAACTTGAAGCAAACTGAGAAAACCATCCTTCCATACTTTTCTGTAAACACTTCTACTGTAATAAGGGCTATTACAATTCATTCAGGGTTCCCTGGTAGCTCAGCTGGTAAAGAATCTCCTGCAACGCAGGAGACCCTGGTTCAATCCCTGGGTCAAGAAGATCCCCTGAAGAAGGGACAGGGTACCAAGCCCAGGATTCTTGGTCTTTCCTGATGAGTCAGACAGTAAAGAATATGTCTGCAGTGTGAGAGACCTAGGTTTGATCCCTGGGTTGGGAAGATCCCCTGGAAGCGGGCATGGCCACCCATTCCAGTATTCTTGCTGAGAGAATCCCATGGACAGAGGAGCTTGGGGGGTTATAGTCCATGGGGCTGAAGAGTCGGACACAGCCGAAGCGACTGAGCTTGCATCCACGTAGTTCATTCACTTGCTCACTGTGCGGACATTTTTTGAACACTCGGGATGGGTGAACTGCTCTGGAAGTCACAGGGAAATACAAGATAAATAAGATGCAAGCTTTGCTCTGAGGTACTCTGGTGGAGGGGTATTAATAAGTAGATACAATGTTAGTGCTATGTGATATAAGGAGGTACCTAATAAGAACCTAGGAAAAGCTTCAGGAAGAGGGGGCAGAGAGGCAACAATACGGACACGAATTTGGCACGAAGCACACTGACTTAAAAGCCAAAGCCTCGAGCTCGCCTTTCACCATACAGGAGTAAGAGAATGCATGCTGTAGCGCAGCTGGTAAAGAATCCACCTGCCAATGCTGGAGATCTGGGTTCAGTCCCTGGGTCAGGAAGATCCCCTGGAGGAGGGTAAGGCTACCCACTCCAGGATTCTTGCCAGGAGAATTCCATGGATAGAGGAGCCTGGTGGGCTACAGTCCATGGGCTTGTAAAGAGTCGGACACCAATGAGAGACGAACGCTTTCACTTTCACGTGCTGTTTTCTTGGGCTTCTTTTTCTCCTTAACGCCAGCTCCTCCAGAGAGTCAGGGAAAGAACAAACCTGTCAGCATCAAGCACCCAGTGGGGCTTCAGCACACCAGTTTCGAGGTGACTCCTGCTTATTAAGCCAGTTGGATTTATCAAGCCCTCGAGGGTAGAGCAATTTCTCTGGGAAGAGTTGAGGGTGATTTTTTTTTCCTCTTCTAAGAGGAGCCAACAGAATCAAAGTCTGAAAGAGAGGTCTTTGGGGCAGACCATGGAAGCCAAAGACTTCCTGGAATTGGGACACCTAGCTGGCTCCCTGACATCACCAGGAGTGGGGAGGCAGCCTCATGCCCAAAGAAAACATGCTCCTCAGGATGCCAGGCATCATGAGGCTGCAGCTCACAGTCTGTGAGACCTTACTTCCCCAACCAGGGATTGAACCCTCTCCCCTAACTGTGGAAATGCAGAGTTTTAACCACTGGGCTTCCAGGGAAGCCCCAAACAACATTTTTACAACAGAAATTTCCAAGTCACTTGCAATTTGTAATATAGACTTGAGCTCTGGGCTTTCTGAAAAGGAAAAGTGAGCAAACTGGGTGATTCTAAGTGATGGCGTGGATCAGTGGATGGCATGGAAGAACTTCAGCTTTTGGCTTATTAGCTGCTTTTCATCTTCTGCTGCCTTGGGTTTCTGAGTGTGAGCTGGAAGGGACCTGAGACCAAGGCTTGGTGGTGGCCGTGACTGCAGGGGAACCACTGAAGAGGCTACTGCTTATGCAATCTGTTGGCGAGTCATCTACACATGGTCCATGGGAGGATGTGAACCCGAAGGTTATGGCTTGGAAAGTCTTAGTGCAAGAAGAGCGTCCCAGGGCTTCCCTGGTGGTCCAGTGGGTAAGGACACCGCCTTGCAGTGCAAGGGGCGCTGGTTCAATCCCTGGCCTGGGAAGATCCCACGTGCCGCGGAGCAGCTGGACCGATGTGTCCAATCACCGAGCCGGAGCTCCTGAGCGCATGCGCCCAGAGCCGGCGCTCTGCGACGACAGAGGCCACCGTGATGAGAGGCCCACACGGGCCAAAGAACAAAAGATAGAAATAAATGAAAGACCAATAGAAGCGGCCAAAATAAAAAAAGAAAACTGTCCCACACTCACCAAAAAACATGCTCATGGTTTTAAAACATTTAAACTTATCAGATACTGGCAACAATTTATTTATGTTAACATGAGTTTCTGGTGGTCTTAACGGAAGCTTCAGAGCATAATGAAGACTATTTGCAGATTCTTTTTTTTAAATATTTAAAATTTTCTCTGGGAAGAGTTGAGGGTGATTTTTTCCTCTTCTAAGAGGAGCCAACAGAATCAAAGTCTGAAAGAGAGGTCTTTGGGGCAGACCATGGAAGCCAAAGACTTCCTGGAATTGGGACACCTAGCTGGCTCCCTGACATCACCAGGAGTGGGGAGGCAGCCTCATGCCCAAAGAAAACATGCTCCTCAGGATGCCAGGCATCATGAGGCTGCAGCTCACAGTCTGTGAGACCTTACTTCCCAACCAGGGATTGAACCCTCTCCCCTAACTGTGGAAATGCAGAGTTTTAACCACTGGGCTTCCAGGGAAGCCCCAAACAACATTTTTACAACAGAAATTTCCAAGTCACTTGCAATTTGTAATATAGACTTGAGCTCTGGGCTTTCTGAAAAGGAAAAGTGAGCAAACTGGGTGATTCTAAGTGATGGCGTGGATCAGTGGATGGCATGGAAGAACTTCAGCTTTTGGCTTATTAGCTGCTTTTCATCTTCTGCTGCCTTGGGTTTCTGAGTGTGAGCTGGAAGGGACCTGAGACCAAGGCTTGGTGGTGGCCGTGACTGCAGGGGAACCACTGAAGAGGCTACTGCTTATGCAATCTGTTGGCGAGTCATCTACACATGGTCCATGGGAGGATGTGAACCCGAAGGTTATGGCTTGGAAAGTCTTAGTGCAAGAAGAGCGTCCCAGGGCTTCCCTGGTGGTCCAGTGGGTAAGGACACCGCCTTGCAGTGCAAGGGGCGCTGGTTCAATCCCTGGCCTGGGAAGATCCCACGTGCCGCGGAGCAGCTGGACCGATGTGTCCAATCACCGAGCCGGAGCTCCTGAGCGCATGCGCCCAGAGCCGGCGCTCTGCGACGACAGAGGCCACCGTGATGAGAGGCCCACACGGGCCAAAGAACAAAAGATAGAAATAAATGAAAGACCAATAGAAGCGGCCAAAATAAAAAAAGAAAACTGTCCCACACTCACCAAAAAACATGCTCATGGTTTTAAAACATTTAAACTTATCAGATACTGGCAACAATTTATTTATGTTAACATGAGTTTCTGGTGGTCTTAACGGAAGCTTCAGAGCATAATGAAGACTATTTGCAGATTCTTTTATTTTAAAAATGAAATGTATTAAAGGAAGAAAATTTAAATAATTCTAAAACTGTTTTCCTTAGACCTAAATTTCAATGTAGAAACCTTATTATTCTATTCATAAGGCAAGTAAAACTTAACCATCAGTTTCAAGAGGATTATAGATCTGTCAACTAAAGCTGCAGAAATTAAATTCTCCTAAACAGTCTCATTTAAATACTTAATTAATTAAATTCCATGAGAAATTTCAAGCTGCATTATCTATTTCATATAGTGGATCTTTTTTAGCATGTCAAATGCTTCTAAGCAAAAGGTTCTCAAATACTTACATGACTCAAAAAATGTAACTAGGGTAATCTCCAGTTCTTTTAAACTAAAATGGTTTAGAACCTTAATCACAAAGGTTTTAAAGTTATATTTATACATTTCACCTAAAAATTACAAATTACACTCTTTAAATTGGGACTGCAATTCTCTAACAGGTTAAATCCTCCCTTACAAATATTTGAAATACCAAACAACACACATCATCCTCATGATTATAAAAATCTCTTCCTGAACTCACACAAAAATGCTAACCCTGTGGATTTGATTTACTTCACTACCTAGCTAACTCTAAATCTTAACAGGATTAAAAGCACCATTAAAAAAACAATTACACCATCCCCAAACAAGCAGAGGTCACCACTCTAGTGGAATTTGTGTTCACACTGGCTGGAGGTCTGGGGGCCAACGCAGGATGTTTTATTCTCCGTCAGTGATGAACAAAACAGCAAACTGTTTTGAGGATGTTGGCCGCTCAGTTTCAAGATCCATCATTACCTGATTTATCTATAATTCAGATCCTGTCCATTGGCTCAACACTTTTTAGCTAGAATACTTTATTTATGGCTGATTCTATTTTTCCTTTTTCTGGTAACGCAGCTTATAGAGTCTTGGTTCCCCAACCAAGGATTAAACCCAGAACCTCGGCAATGAAAGCGCTGAACCCTAACCTCTGAACCACCAGGGAATGCCCTCTTGATTCTATTCTGAATGGTTTCCTCGTCTTGTATTTTGACCAGGCCATGACCCAGGTAAGTGACATCCAGTAAAATTCTGCATGTTTCCCTTGTCTTGTCTGGTCCTGCCTATCTACTTGATGAAAGCAATGGCCCCAGTCTGTTCTCATCACATGAAAGGCTTTCTTTCTTTTCCCATTAGGTCCAACTCAGGTATCAGTAGTTCTCTTTGTTCCCAGAGGGCTCCACCCAAGTTCAGACACACAGACCAAGTGAAGCGGCAAGTTGCTCTCTTTCACAGCACTGGCTCTTGAACCCTGACATGTATATGAATCACCTTAGATTTCACTCAGGAGCAGGTTCTGATGCAACAGGTCTGGGCTGAGACCCAAGAGTCTTTGTTTCTAGCAACCTCTGGTGATGCTGACGCTGCTGGTCTCCAGAGCAGTGAGTAGAATTTGAATAGATTATGGGATTTGAGCTGGAGGGTCAATCAGGTGCCCAATTTCTGTAAATCATGCACAGCAAACACCTAGCTAGCTTTTTTCCTCACAAGGTCCTTCTGTTTCTTTTATCAGTCTTGATTCTCAGCTCATTCATACACACACACGTCTTTTCTCTGTCCCTTTGCAAACCTGCTTGTGAGAATATAATGCTTTAGCCACTTTAAAAGTACTCGCTACCCGTCAGAATGGCCATCATCCACAAATCGACAGACAATAAATGCTGGAGAGGCTGTGGAGAAAAGGGAACACTCCTGCATTGCTGGTGGGAATGTAGATTGATACAGCCTCTATGGAAGACAGTCTGGAGATTTCCCCTAAAAAGTGGAATTTGTGTTCACACTGGCTGGAGGTCTGGGGCCAACGCAGGATGTTTTATTCTCCGTCAGTGATGAACAAAACAGCAAACTGTTTTGAGGATGTTGGCCTCAGTTTCAAGATCCATCATTACCTGATTTATCTATAATTCAGATCCTGTCCATTGGCTCAACACTTTTTAGCTAGAATACTTTATTTATGGCTGATTCTATTTTTCCTTTTTCTGGTAACGCAGCTTATAGAGTCTTGGTTCCCCAACCAAGGATTAAACCCAGAACCTCGGCAATGAAAGCGCTGAACCCTAACCTCTGAACCACCAGGGAATGCCCTCTTGATTCTATTCTGAATGGTTTCCTCGTCTTGTATTTTGACCAGGCCATGACCCAGGTAAGTGACATCCAGTAAAATTCTGCATGTTTCCCTTGTCTTGTCTGGTCCTGCCTATCTACTTGATGAAAGCAATGGCCCCAGTCTGTTCTCATCACATGAAAGGCTTTCTTTCTTTTCCCATTAGGTCCAACTCAGGTATCAGTAGTTCTCTTTGTTCCCAGAGGGCTCCACCCAAGTTCAGACACACAGACCAAGTGAAGCGGCAAGTTGCTCTCTTTCACAGCACTGGCTCTTGAACCCTGACATGTATATGAATCACCTTAGATTTCACTCAGGAGCAGGTTCTGATGCAACAGGTCTGGGCTGAGACCCAAGAGTCTTTGTTTCTAGCAACCTCTGGTGATGCTGACGCTGCTGGTCTCCAGAGCAGTGAGTAGAATTTGAATAGATTATGGGATTTGAGCTGGAGGGTCAATCAGGTGCCCAATTTCTGTAAATCATGCACAGCAAACACCTAGCTAGCTTTTTTCCTCACAAGGTCCTTCTGTTTCTTTTATCAGTCTTGATTCTCAGCTCATTCATACACACACACGTCTTTTCTCTGTCCCTTTGCAAACCTGCTTGTGAGAATATAATGCTTTAGCCACTTTAAAAGTACTCGCTACCCGTCAGAATGGCCATCATCCACAAATCGACAGACAATAAATGCTGGAGAGGCTGTGGAGAAAAGGGAACACTCCTGCATTGCTGGTGGGAATGTAGATTGATACAGCCTCTATGGAAGACAGTCTGGAGATTTCTTAAAAAACTAAAAACAGAAGCACCATATGACCCAGCAATCCCACTCTTAGGCTTATACCCTGATGAAATCAAATCTGAAAGAAGCACCTGTACCCCAATGTTCATTGCAGCTCTCTATACAATAGCTAGAACATGGAAGGAACCTAGATGCCCATCGACAAACGAATGGATCCAAAAGCTCTGGTACATATATACAATGGAATACTACACAGCTGTAAAGAGAAATGCAGAAGAATCAGTCCTAGTGAGGTGGCTGGATCTAGAACGTATCATCAAAAGTGAAGTCAGTCAGAAAGAGAAGGACAAATACAGTATATTAACACATATATATGGAATCTAGTAGGATGGTGATGATGGCACACGCAGTGAAGCGACGGAAAGGCAGACATGGACAGTGGACATATGGACATTGTGGGGAAGGAACAGAGGGTCGGAGGCGTAAAGAAAGTAGCATGAAGGCCTGTACTAGCATAAGTGAAGAAAATAGCTCTAGTCATTGCTCTGTGAGAAAAGGGGATCCTTCAGGGGTGCTGTGTGATGGCTGGGAGGGGTGGGAAGGGGGGGATATACATATGACTAATCTGGGAACATACATATCTGTAAACAACAAAACTCTGTAAAAGTTAAAAGCAAAATAAAGGTTTAAAAAAAAAAAAAAAAAGAACTGAAAAAAAAATAAAAGTACTCGCTATACAGAGCTGGAGAAGGAAATGGCAACCCACTCCAGTATTCTTGCCTGGAGAATTCCATGGACAGTGGAACCTGGTGGGCTACAATCCTTGGAGTCACAAAAGAGTCAGATACAACTAGCAACTAAGCAGCAATGTAGAGCTGGAAAGAAAGAGGACACCTTTCATCTATGTATTAATAATCATAATTTTTGTTTGTTGTTGTTTAGTTGTTAAGTCATTTCCAACTCATTTGCAGCCCCATGGACTCCTCTGTCAGTGGGATTTCCCAGGCAAGAATACTGGAGTGGGTTGGCACTTACTTCTCCAGGGTATCTTTCGGACCCAAGGATTGAACTCACTTCTCCTGCATTGGGAGGTGGATTCTTTACTGCTAAGCTTCTGGAGAAGTCCCAGTTTCTTTTCATTGTGTGCTAATTACACACCAGTCACTAGGACAATTTGTCTCACATGAAATAATTTTACAAAAAGTAATTTTCATTTTACCCAGCAATCCCACTCTTAGGCTTATACCCTGATGAAATCAAATCTGAAAGAAGCACCTGTACCCCAATGTTCATTGCAGCTCTCTATACAATAGCTAGAACATGGAAGGAACCTAGATGCCCATCGACAAACGAATGGATCCAAAAGCTCTGGTACATATATACAATGGAATACTACACAGCTGTAAAGAGAAATGCAGAAGAATCAGTCCTAGTGAGGTGGCTGGATCTAGAACGTATCATCAAAAGTGAAGTCAGTCAGAAAGAGAAGGACAAATACAGTATATTAACACATATATATGGAATCTAGTAGGATGGTGATGATGGCACACGCAGTGAAGCGACGGAAAGGCAGACATGGACAGTGGACATATGGACATTGTGGGGAAGGAACAGAGGGTCGGAGGCGTAAAGAAAGTAGCATGAAGGCCTGTACTAGCATAAGTGAAGAAAATAGCTCTAGTCATTGCTCTGTGAGAAAAGGGGATCCTTCAGGGGTGCTGTGTGATGGCTGGGAGGGGTGGGAAGGGGGGGATATACATATGACTAATCTGGGAACATACATATCTGTAAACAACAAAACTCTGTAAAAGTTAAAAGCAAAATAAAGGTTTAAAAAAAAAAGAAAAAGGAACTGAAAAAAAAATAAAAGTACTCGCTATACAGAGCTGGAGAAGGAAATGGCAACCCACTCCAGTATTCTTGCCTGGAGAATTCCATGGACAGTGGAACCTGGTGGGCTACAATCCTTGGAGTCACAAAAGAGTCAGATACAACTAGCAACTAAGCAGCAATGTAGAGCTGGAAAGAAAGAGGACACCTTTCATCTATGTATTAATAATCATAATTTTTGTTTGTTGTTGTTTAGTTGTTAAGTCATTTCCAACTCATTTGCAGCCCCATGGACTCCTCTGTCAGTGGGATTTCCCAGGCAAGAATACTGGAGTGGGTTGGCACTTACTTCTCCAGGGTATCTTTCGGACCCAAGGATTGAACTCACTTCTCCTGCATTGGGAGGTGGATTCTTTACTGCTAAGCTTCTGGAGAAGTCCCAGTTTCTTTTCATTGTGTGCTAATTACACACCAGTCACTAGGACAATTTGTCTCACATGAAATAATTTTACAAAAAAGTATCATTGTTTACATTTTAAAAGAAGAGGAAATTGAGGCTCAGTTTGCCCCAAGTCAAAGACCTAGTACTTGGCAGAGTTTGGCCGCTGGTCAGAGAGTCTGAGGGTCATCCCACAGGCTGGTTTTCTGATGAACTGCAACTAAGAGAAAGTAGCAGAAATGATATCCAAGCTTTGACCACAGAAGTCTTACAACTTTTCCTCTGGCCTTTTTGGAACCCTGCAGCCATGTGAACAAAATCAGGCATGCCTCATTGCCAAGTCTCTCCTTGGGGATGAGAGACTTGGTGGAGAGAGAGTCTCAGTAATTCCAGTTGTCCCAGTCAAACCAGACACATGAAGCCAGTGAGGCTCTCTGGGACCAGCCCCTCCCAGCCGGTCTGCCAACTGACTGCAGACATGGAAGCGAGCCTCTCCAGCACTCCATGGACCAGACACAAGCCATCTCAGAGGAGCCCTGCCTAAACTGCCACCACACGGACTTCTGAATAAGTAAACAGGTGGTGTTTTAAGTCACTAAAACGTAGGGTGGTTTGTTATGCAACAATAGATAACTAAGGAAAGACTTGAGGTCTAAGGGTGTTTGATTCTAAACCTCTTCTGAGCCCAAAGTCATGACCCTCCAAACCCTGACCTGATGCTCCATCACTGGTCTAGGGCCTGCTGGTTCCTTCTCCAAGTTCCACCTCGAAGCCTAGAATAGCACACAAGTCACTTCTGATTTTTCCTCTGCCTCCTCCACCCCAACCCTTGAGCTGAGTGCCTTACCTTCTTTCTCGTTGGTTCTAATTCCCTTCCAGACTGCCCTTTCTGCTCTTTGAGCTATCTTCTCAGTAATCTTTATGTGAGGTCCAGGTTCTGGTCCTCCTTTGACTTCCTAGGTTACTGTTTAAATTTTAATGAGCTTAAAAATCTTTGGAAGGCTTTGTTGAAATGCAGATTCTGGTCTAGGTAGTCTTGGGTGGAACCCAAGATGCTACAGTCCACATAAGCCCCCAGGGGATGCTGATATCACTTGTCCAAGGATCAACAAGGTAGCAAGTTCTAGGTTATTCTGTTTTTTCCCCAAAACTCATAGCTGATGGGGTCAAAGCTGGACTCTTAGGCCAAATAGAAAGTCTCAGCTGTACTTATCAGTGACCTTCACTCCTGTACAATGAGGCTCAGTTTGCCCCAAGTCAAAGACCTAGTACTTGGCAGAGTTTGGCCGCTGGTCAGAGAGTCTGAGGGTCATCCCACAGGCTGGTTTTCTGATGAACTGCAACTAAGAGAAAGTAGCAGAAATGATATCCAAGCTTTGACCACAGAAGTCTTACAACTTTACCTCTGGCCGTTTTGGAACCCGGCAGCCATGTGAACAAAATCAGGCATGCCTCATTGCCAAGTCTCTCCTTGGGGATGAGAGACTTGGTGAGAGAGAGTCTCAGTAATTCCAGTTGTCCCAGTCAAACCAGACACATGAAGCCAGTGAGGCTCTCTGGGACCAGCCCCTCCCAGCCGGTCTGCCAACTGACTGCAGACATGGAAGCGAGCCTCTCCAGCACTCCATGGACCAGACACAAGCCATCTCAGAGGAGCCCTGCCTAAACTGCCACCACACGGACTTCTGAATAAGTAAACAGGTGGTGTTTTAAGTCACTAAAACGTAGGGTGGTTTGTTATGCAACAATAGATAACTAAGGAAAGACTTGAGGTCTAAGGGTGTTTGATTCTAAACCTCTTCTGAGCCCAAAGTCATGACCCTCCAAACCCTGACCTGATGCTCCATCACTGGTCTAGGGCCTGCTGGTTCCTTCTCCAAGTTCCACCTCGAAGCCTAGAATAGCACACAAGTCACTTCTGATTTTTCCTCTGCCTCCTCCACCCCAACCCTTGAGCTGAGTGCCTTACCTTCTTTCTCGTTGGTTCTAATTCCCTTCCAGACTGCCCTTTCTGCTCTTTGAGCTATCTTCTCAGTAATCTTTATGTGAGGTCCAGGTTCTGGTCCTCCTTTGACTTCCTAGGTTACTGTTTAAATTTTAATGAGCTTAAAAATCTTTGGAAGGCTTTGTTGAAATGCAGATTCTGGTCTAGGTAGTCTTGGGTGGAACCCAAGATGCTACAGTCCACATAAGCCCCCAGGGGATGCTGATATCACTTGTCCAAGGATCAACAAGGTAGCAAGTTCTAGGTTATTCTGTGCAGCAATTATCCTCTGCTCCCCCATTCATTTATATAATGCTCATAGCTGATGGGGGTCAAAGCTGGACTCTTAGGCCAAATAGAAAGTCTCAGCTGTACCCTTATCAGTGACCTTCACTCCTGTACACAGAGAAATGTGAAGTCACGTACTGCTAGAAACTCATTATACATAGCCCAGAGAAAGTGGAAGTCGCTCAGTCATGTCTGACCCTTTGTGACCCTATGGACTGTAGCTCACCAGGTTTTGTCTATGGGATTCTCCAGGCAAGAATACTGGAGTGGGTTGCCATTCCCTTCTCGAGGGGATATTCGGGACCCAGGGATTGAACCCAGGTCTCCCTCATTGCAAGCAGATTTTTAATCATCTGAGCCACCTGAGAAGCCCTGGAATAATGTAAAAGAGAGGAAAGAATAAAAGACTTTCAAGGCATTCATTCAGTACAGGTATTTAACCAAGCCCCTATACCAAACACGGTAGGACAGTATCTAATTATGGAAACCCATCCTCTTTGGTGGACCCGGACTAAGCAACATCACTTTATAATGACATTGTCTTTTTCTAGTCATTAGAGTCTCTTTAATTAGTTGCAGCCTGTGGGCTTTAAATGTAATGCTGCCTGATGCAATTTTACTGTAATACAGCAATTTGAGTTTAGAAGCCAATGCTGGGTTTGAAATGTATGAGTGGAGGTAGCATTTAGCTATCTGTATGGAGTAACATGTTGTGCCTTTAAAAGTGTGTGCCTGGGCAGACCAACCCCTTTCTTAGTAAGATCAGGGGTGCACACAGGTCACCCTGTAAATAGGGTCAGAAATTGTTTTGTCTGACCTGAGCCACTTCCATCTTTCTTTAGAGAGACTAGGGTCCCCAAAGAGGATGCCCTAGGGTTTCCTAGATAGATACAGCCACACACTGTTTGGAAAGTATTTGTTGTTGTATTACTTGGTGAATGCCTAGAAAATGGAATCTTTATCCTGTATCACCTCTCCTCTTTTGCCTGTTGAGGCCTCCTAAGATGAATGCTCTCTCTCCCGTGACTAGATAAAGGACACCATGGCCCTCGGGACCAGTCAGATGTAATGACAGCCCCGTCCTCCTCTGACAGGGAGGGCTGAGGAACTGTAATTCTTCTGTCTCCGGCCAAGGATAGACCTTTCTTTTCCTCAAGGCCTCTAGAGGGCTGAGTGGGATTAAATCTTGCTTTGAGTTACACATCCCTGGTGTTCAGTGCAAAGGCCTACTTCTGGAACACTCTAAACTTGATGTTTAGTTAGCATAAGAAAGCTAAACCCTGAAGAAGCAAAGAGGTGAGATGGACATAGTCCCTCTGCTCTCGATGGCCTAGATCGATGAGCACATGGACACTAAAGAGATGCACAACAGTGGGGAAGAGACAGTGTTACCACAAAAGCATCCAGGAAGGACCTTGACCCCAGGCTTGGGAATGGGGTGGGTGGGGGAAATAGGCAAGACTTTCCTAAAGAGTTGTCACCTACAGTGAAAAGCGACAGTGAAGTCACTCAGCCGTGTCCGACTCTTTGAGGCCCATCCATGAGCCATGGGATTCTCCAGGCAAGAATCCTGGAGTGGGTTGCCATGCCTTCCTCCAGGCGATCGTCCCAACCCAGAGATGGAACCCAGGACTCCCACGTTGCAGGTGGATTCTTTACCATCTGAGCCACCAGAGAAGCCCAATGCCACCTAAGCTGGGTATTAAAGAGTGAGTAACACTGAGCAAAGCAAAAAGAAAGGGAAAGATAGCAAAACAACTGAAGGAGAAACACCACTCTGCAACAGAAGTTCAAGTAAACCACGGAATCAACTCAAATCCAAGTGTCAATGCAATTGGGAATGTGGATAGAAATTCGATCTGGGCAATGGATTGTGCAAGTCCCTGCGGCCTTTTTATTTTAAGCTAGTTAGATCTTACCATTTTTTCAGAAAGTGATAGAAAATGCAACACATTCTATTTCTTAGTATTTAGACTTTCGCTTCATTCTTTAGAGCTGTGCTCACTTCCAGAGAGTGAACTCCATATTGGAAAGCTTTCCTGGAGAATATGAGGTAACTGAACAAAGCTGCTGCACCTACAAAGAAAGGATTTGCTAAGATAATGAACCAAAAGCAGGGGGTGTGTTTAATCCACTTCAAGGACACATTTTTTTTTTTCTTAGCATTTTATCAGCACACTATATACAAATGATATATTAAGATAAAAATCATAAAAAGCAGCCTCATTTAGTCATCAGAGCAAGTCATGGCTTAACATCTATTGGAAAACACCCAGTCATTATTAAAGTTGATTTATATAATGCAGCATCTCATAAGTACTTTCATTAAAACTTTGTATGAATTCAGCCTGACCTGCTAACTTATCTGACCTGTGAGGTGTCACCAAATTTGATGGATGTTCAAATGTCTGTGACTGATTTATATTTCTCTTAGCCCTAGATATGCAAAAAAAATTCTAGTCTCTTCTGATATTATCAGTTTAAACAGGATTATAGTAGTTTTTTTCTGTTTTATTGTGCTTTTGTTTTTCTTTAGGTCATACCATGAGGCATATGAGATCTTTGTTCCCCAGCCAGGGATCGAACCCATGACCCCTGCAGTGGAAGTGCACAGTCCTTGGGACTGCCAGGGAATTCCCAAGACTATAATAAGCCTAAATAAGCTCAATTATTCATAGAAAATTTAGTCCAAGCCTCTTTATTCAACTGTAAATAGTTTATGAGTGAAACAACTTTTTTAAAGTCCAGCAAAGGGTATCAATGAATCATAAAAAGCTGAACTAAGAAAATTTTCAAACACAAAGTCCTCTTCTTATGCGGAATTACCTAATACCTAGAGAGCTGAAGGGATTCGCTCTAATTCCTCCACTCAGTTGAAATGCCAGTTCAGGTTCTCCTTCTCCTGTCTGCTGTTCTGAAGTCTCAAAAGCTCATATTTATTTATTTTGGCTGTGCTGGGTCTTTGTTGCTGCACATGGCTTTCCCTAGAAAGGACTCTGGAGCTTTATGGGTTCAGTAGTTGTGGCACACGGACTTAGCTGCCCTGTGGCATGTGGGATCCTTTCAGCCTAGGCTGAATGCATGTTCCCAAATTTCAGAAAGTGATAGAAAATGCAACACATTCTATTTCTTAGTATTTAGACTTTCGCTTCATTCTTTAGAGCTGTGCTCACTTCCAGAGAGTGAACTCCATATTGGAAAGCTTTCCTGGAGAATATGAGGTAACTGAACAAAGCTGCTGCACCTACAAAGAAAGGATTTGCTAAGATAATGAACCAAAAGCAGGGGGTGTGTTTAATCCACTTCAAGGACACATTTTTTTTTTTCTTAGCATTTTATCAGCACACTATATACAAATGATATATTAAGATAAAAATCATAAAAAGCAGCCTCATTTAGTCATCAGAGCAAGTCATGGCTTAACATCTATTGGAAAACACCCAGTCATTATTAAAGTTGATTTATATAATGCAGCATCTCATAAGTACTTTCATTAAAACTTTGTATGAATTCAGCCTGACCTGCTAACTTATCTGACCTGTGAGGTGTCACCAAATTTGATGGATGTTCAAATGTCTGTGACTGATTTATATTTCTCTTAGCCCTAGATATGCAAAAAAAATTCTAGTCTCTTCTGATATTATCAGTTTAAACAGGATTATAGTAGTTTTTTTCTGTTTTATTGTGCTTTTGTTTTTCTTTAGGTCATACCATGAGGCATATGAGATCTTTGTTCCCCAGCCAGGGATCGAACCCATGACCCCTGCAGTGGAAGTGCACAGTCCTTGGGACTGCCAGGGAATTCCCAAGACTATAATAAGCCTAAATAAGCTCAATTATTCATAGAAAATTTAGTCCAAGCCTCTTTATTCAACTGTAAATAGTTTATGAGTGAAACAACTTTTTTAAAGTCCAGCAAAGGGTATCAATGAATCATAAAAAGCTGAACTAAGAAAATTTTCAAACACAAAGTCCTCTTCTTATGCGGAATTACCTAATACCTAGAGAGCTGAAGGGATTCGCTCTAATTCCTCCACTCAGTTGAAATGCCAGTTCAGGTTCTCCTTCTCCTGTCTGCTGTTCTGAAGTCTCAAAAGCTCATATTTATTTATTTTGGCTGTGCTGGGTCTTTGTTGCTGCACATGGCTTTCCCTAGAAAGGACTCTGGAGCTTTATGGGTTCAGTAGTTGTGGCACACGGACTTAGCTGCCCTGTGGCATGTGGGATCCTTTCAGCCTAGCAGGAACTGAATGCATGTTCCCTGGATCAGCAAGTGGATTCTTAACCACAGGGTCACCAGGGAAGTCCCTCAAAGGCTCTTAAAGACAAAAGCTGTCTGCTTTTTAGGTTTAGTGCCTAAACTTATTGGATAGCAAAGTCTGGCCTAAGCCTGCCTTCGGCTATGTATCCCACTTAATGTAAACATATTCACACTGAAGAAATACAAGTACATTGATTATGGAAAGCTTTCTAAGACCTCATCAGAGGTGTAAACATACCACATAACGTTCCTACAATCTGAAGGACTCTGGATTATGAAACATAAATATTTTGGATAGGTATTATGAAATCCTAACAATAACTATTTATAATTGAGTATCTGATTTGTGCCAGATATTGTCCTACAATTTTAGACGCTTTTTCATAAACTTAATTGGACACATTCCACTCTGACCCCACCTCCTATTTTCAGCTCCTTCTTTTTACCCCTATTCCTCCAATCCCTCTAAATCACAGGGATTTCTAATCCATTTGAAAGTCTTTGCCTCTTTGTACCTGAGGTCCTATCTTCTCTCCTTAGTTGGCTTAAATTCTTGTTGTAATTACTCACTTCAGAACCCTTGAGATCCCTTGCCCTCTCAATTTGTCCCACTTGCTTAGCAAAACTACCACCCTGGAAAACACAGCTCTGCCTGTACCGAACAGCGAGGGAGGCCTGCTGACAGACTCAGCCCCACAGAATGGCCTCATTTTGAGCTTGACTGGTAACCATTAAGTGGGCCCTCAATGCTACCTGGCACGCATCATCTGTTTCCCCAGGTCATGTACTCTCCTGCTCTTCCAGAGGACAAGCTCAAACTCTCCTCTTTCCTCTCTGTCTCAGCTAATTATTTGGTTTCCTTCTTCTCCAAGATGCTTGATCTCTCAGATCAATCAGAGGACCAACCCCCCAGATTCCCTCATACCTACCAGCAGCCGCACCCAGGTTCTCTGCCTCTTTCCTTGTGCGTCCACATAGATGCAGTCACTGCTCCTTCTCCAGGCCACATTAGCTCCATTCTTTGCTCTCAATATGCCTGGCACATTCCTGCCCTCTGGACTTGGTGTTGGCTTCCCCGTGCCTAGAACATTCTGCCTCTAGACACGCATGCAGCTGACTCTCTCACCACTCTAATTTGTGCTAGAGCATCACCCCCTCAAAAGGGTGTATACCTGGCTTCCCTGGTGGTCCATTGGGTAAAGAGTCCACCTTGCAGTGCAAGGGGCGCCGGTTTGATCCCTGGCCTGGGAAGACCCCACATGCCATGGAGTGACTGGACCAGTGTGTTCAGTTACGAGCCAGGGTCTGGAGCGTATGCGCCCAGAGCCAGTGCTCTGCAACAAGAGAGGCCACTGCAATGGGAGGCCCACACAGGCTGAAGAATTAAGATGGATGAAAAATTAATAAATACAAAATCAATTAAAAAAAAGAGGTCAACATTAAAAAAAAGAAAGAGGGTGTCTACCCTGTATAAGACTGCAAGCCACTCCCACTCTCCCTTACCCTTCCAACTACGTTTGTAACTCTCAGCTGCACTTCTCTTCTCTGAGCATTTTCTTAAGATGTCTATGGTTTTTGTTTGCCTCCCCTCCCCAGACCCTTGCTAGATGACAAGCATCACAAAGTCAAAGATCTTTATTCTGCGATTGTCCCTGGAGGTTCAGTGGTTAAGTCTCTGTGCTTCTATTGAGGGGAGAATGGGCTCAACCCCTGGTCGAGGAACCCCTGTGTGCTGCGTGGCTCAGCCAGAAAACCCAAATCTTCATTCTGTTTGTATATTATCCTGAACATGTTGAGCTACATCCACCGCAAATAAGCCATCATCAAGTGCCACAGTATCCTATTAGATCCCACTGGGACACATGACAGTTTGGCAGTTTTGATCTAAGATCAGATGCTACCCATTTACTGTCTTACTCCAGAAGGGAATAGGATGTCAGTCAAAGGCACTGGTTTTCATTCACGTATCCACTCATTGATTCAGTGTTTATTTATCAAGCACCAAATCACTGAGACCAACCCCCCAGATTCCCTCATACCTACCAGCAGCCGCACCCAGGTTCTCTGCCTCTTTCCTTGTGCGTCCACATAGATGCAGTCACTGCTCCTTCTCCAGGCCACATTAGCTCCATTCTTTGCTCTCAATATGCCTGGCACATTCCTGCCCTCTGGACTTGGTGTTGGCTTCCCCGTGCCTAGAACATTCTGCCTCTAGACACGCATGCAGCTGACTCTCTCACCACTCTAATTTGTGCTAGAGCATCACCCCCTCAAAAGGGTGTATACCTGGCTTCCCTGGTGGTCCATTGGGTAAAGAGTCCACCTTGCAGTGCAAGGGGCGCCGGTTTGATCCCTGGCCTGGGAAGACCCCACATGCCATGGAGTGACTGGACCAGTGTGTTCAGTTACGAGCCAGCGCTCTGGAGCACATGTGCCCAGAGCCAGTGCTCTGCAACAAGAGAGGCCACTGCAATGGGAGGCCCACACAGGCTGAAGAATTAAGATGGATGAAAAATTAATAAATACAAAATCAATTAAAAAAAAGAGGTCAACATTAAAAAAAAGAAAGAGGGTGTCTACCCTGTATAAGACTGCAAGCCACTCCCACTCTCCCTTACCCTTCCAACTACGTTTGTAACTCTCAGCTGCACTTCTCTTCTCTGAGCATTTTCTTAAGATGTCTATGGTTTTTGTTTGCCTCCCCTCCCCAGACCCTTGCTAGATGACAAGCATCACAAAGTCAAAGATCTTTATTCTGCGATTGTCCCTGGAGGTTCAGTGGTTAAGTCTCTGTGCTTCTATTGAGGGGAGAATGGGCTCAACCCCTGGTCGAGGAACCCCTGTGTGCTGCGTGGCTCAGCCAGAAAACCCAAATCTTCATTCTGTTTGTATATTATCCTGAACATGTTGAGCTACATCCACCGCAAATAAGCCATCATCAAGTGCCACAGTATCCTATTAGATCCCACTGGGACACATGACAGTTTGGCAGTTTTGATCTAAGATCAGATGCTACCCATTTACTGTCTTACTCCAGAAGGGAATAGGATGTCAGTCAAAGGCACTGGTTTTCATTCACGTATCCACTCATTGATTCAGTGTTTATTTATCAAGCACCAAATCACTGAGACTTGAGTGAGGACTGTTGCTGGTAAGCCAAATTTCTCACTTGAACTCTAAGGAAAAAAATGCCCCCCTCATTTGTGGAACTGAATTCACAGAAGGAAAGATGATCTCTTCTTTCCCGCATCAGAATGAACGGCCCTCCCCTGGGCGTAGGAAGAGTCTCCCGTCTTAGGCCCTGACCTCTGTTCCCCGGGAAGTGAAAAGGCTAGTCTGCAGGGCTCAAGCTGAGTTACATGGTTGATGCCTTGCGCGTTCTGAATAGCCTGGGTTGGAATCTGTAAGGAATGTGTGTAGTGCTCAATATGAAGCTCAGTTTGGCTTCAGGGACCATTTTAATTAAATTAATTATCTCTAGAAGAAACACTCAGGCTGTTTTAAGCCTAAACAATAGCTGCTTGTTCTCCTTCCTAATAGCAGCTGAACTGTGCAGGGTTCTCTTGGTGAGCTGAGGACAGGGTATGAGTCTGGCCCTGCCCTCTTGCTCCTCCTCCCCTTTCACTCTCCTTGTAGTGAGTGTGTTGGGGCCTTAGAAGAAAAGGGATGCAGATCCTGAGGAGTATAGAGGTACGGAATCGACATAATGCACTTTAGTGCTTCACGGACTTCCCTGGCTCATTTTTGTCTTGTGTTTCAGTCGTGCACGAGTCATACTGCCTGCTCTATAGAGTCTCTATTTCCGAGAAAAAAGGGTGCCATTAGTTGTTTTGCTAAAAAGAATAGGCATCACCATTTTTCTATTGCATGCTCCGCTGCCACATTTTCTCCAACTGGTTCCTTCTTTGCAAGAACTCCAGGTTAATTTTTTTTTAAATAATGTATACGCTGCTTCATTGGGAAAAAAAAAAAAAAAAATTCACCTGGCTCAACTGTTCTATTCTGTTCCTTTAAAAATTATAAATCAATTTTTAAAGTAAAGTAAATCAATAACTGCCCTACCTCAGTCTCTAACAGCCAGCCATACCCCCAACAGCTTGTCACTAGAAAACTGAGTGTGGGAAGTTGGTGGGGGAGGTCCCTGTACCTTCCAAACTCATTCTTCGGAGCAGTGCATTGTCTTTCAGGGTGCAATCACTTCTTTATAGAAGAGCCTTGATATTGAGGACTTTTTTCTTATTCCAATCAGAACTGAGACTGTTTAAGGCCTTTCCGTGTGGTACCAATAAACTCTCCTTCCTGAGCCTTCCCTATGAGAGCTGACTCACCCTCAGCAGAACCCAGGTGGTATCTCCCCCAGAACCCAGGGGACGCCAGATGTGGCACACAGCAGGCGGCTTGAAGGCAGTCACACGACTGTAGACCAAATGACAATAGCAGTATTAAGTGCCACAGGGGCTGGATTCACTAGAATAAATGCAGAATTATGACCAGAATGTGTCAAATTAGTGTCACATAATAATAGTAGGCAACCAGTGTTGGAAGAGATGGCAAAGCCCAGGCCACAGCCCAAACAGGTCCCACTCAGCTTTCTCTATCCCGAGTTATGTAGCAAAGAGGACTTGGTAAGCAGTATCAGTGATAACTTCACCATTCTTTTCTTTCTTAATATTTATTTTATTTGACCATGTCAGGTCTTTGTTGTGTCATGCAGGATCTTTATTCACAGCATGTGGGATCTAGTTCCCTCACCAGGGATCAAACCCAGGCACCCTGCAGTGGGAACATGGAGTTTTAGCCATTGGACCACCAAGAAAGTGCCCAATCTCACTATTTTTGAACTAAAGTGATAAGTAATACATGACACTCAAGATTATCTTAAATTGTTGTTTGGTATACTCTAGTTCATGGGCAAGTATTGGAGAAAAGAATGAAAAAAGACTTACCTTCATTATTACTTAAAGGAATAAAAAATTTTTATTTGTAATTAAAATCTCACAATTATTTATTAAAATCTGTTTGTTTTTCTTGAGATGACCCATTCCCAACCTATTCGGCAAAAAAATTGCACTGTTTTGAACACATAATAAAATTTAAAACCTTTTTCACTTGTTTGCAGACAATCAAGTGGACAGATCAAAAGCAAATGACCGACTGTTAAGGTTTTCCTAATCTACCTTAGTACCATTTGTTTTGTATCCTAACAATAACAATGTTGACCTTTTCCAGTCCTGTGGCCACTGTTGAGTTTTCCAAACTTGCTGACATATTAACTGTAGTTTTCATTCCAATCCCAAAGGGCAGTGCCAAAGAATGTCCAAACTACTCACAATTGTACTCATTTCATATGCTAGCAAGATAATCCTCAAAATCCTCCAATCTAGGTTTCACCAATATGTGAACTGAGAACTTCCAAATGTACAAGCTGGGTTTAGAAAGGCAAAGGAACCAGAGATCAAATTGCCAACCAATAAACTCTCCTTCCTGAGCCTTAGGTGACTCCCCCAAAGGTGGATCTCCCCCAGAACCCAGGGGACGCCAGATGTGGCACACAGCAGGCGGCTTGAAGGCAGTCACACGACTGTAGACCAAATGACAATAGCAGTATTAAGTGCCACAGGGGCTGGATTCACTAGAATAAATGCAGAATTATGACCAGAATGTGTCAAATTAGTGTCACATAATAATAGTAGGCAACCAGTGTTGGAAGAGATGGCAAAGCCCAGGCCACAGCCCAAACAGGTCCCACTCAGCTTTCTCTATCCCGAGTTATGTAGCAAAGAGGACTTGGTAAGCAGTATCAGTGATAACTTCACCATTCTTTTCTTTCTTAATATTTATTTTATTTGACCATGTCAGGTCTTTGTTGTGTCATGCAGGATCTTTATTCACAGCATGTGGGATCTAGTTCCCTCACCAGGGATCAAACCCAGGCACCCTGCAGTGGGAACATGGAGTTTTAGCCATTGGACCACCAAGAAAGTGCCCAATCTCACTATTTTTGAACTAAAGTGATAAGTAATACATGACACTCAAGATTATCTTAAATTGTTGTTTGGTATACTCTAGTTCATGGGCAAGTATTGGAGAAAAGAATGAAAAAAGACTTACCTTCATTATTACTTAAAGGAATAAAAAATTTTTATTTGTAATTAAAATCTCACAATTATTTATTAAAATCTGTTTGTTTTTTCTTGAGATGACCCATTCCCAACCTATTCGGCAAAAAAAATTGCACTGTTTTGAACACATAATAAAATTTAAAACCTTTTTCACTTGTTTGCAGACAATCAAGTGGACAGATCAAAAGCAAATGACCGACTGTTAAGGTTTTCCTAATCTACCTTAGTACCATTTGTTTTGTATCCTAACAATAACAATGTTGACCTTTTCCAGTCCTGTGGCCACTGTTGAGTTTTCCAAACTTGCTGACATATTAACTGTAGTTTTCATTCCAATCCCAAAGTGCAGTGCCAAAGAATGTCCAAACTACTCACAATTGTACTCATTTCATATGCTAGCAAGATAATCCTCAAAATCCTCCAATCTAGGTTTCACCAATATGTGAACTGAGAACTTCCAAATGTACAAGCTGGGTTTAGAAAGGCAGAGGAACCAGAGATCAAATTGCCAACATCCGCTGGATCATAGAGACAGCAAGAGAATCCCAAAAAAACATCTACTTCTGCTTCACTAGCTACACTAAAGCCTTCAATGGTGTAGATCACAACAAACTATGGAAAATTCTCAAAAAGATGAGAATACCAGACCACCTTACCTGCCCCCTGAGAAACTTGTATGCAGGGCAAGAAGCAACAGTTAGAACTAGACATGGAACAATGGACTGGTTCCAAATTGGGAAAGGAGTACGTCAAGTCTGTATATTGTCACTCTGCTTATTTAACTTATATGAAGAGCACATCATGCAAAATAACAGGCTGGATGAATCACAAGTTGGAATCAAGATTGTTGGGAGAAATATCAACAACCTCAGATATGCAGATGATACCATCTAATGACAAAGCAAAGTGGAACTAAAGAGCTTCTTGATGAAGATGAAAGAGGAGAGTGAAAGAGCTGCCCTAAAACTCAAATTCAAAAAGCAAAGATCGGGATTTCCCTGGTGGTCCAGTGGCTAAGATCCATGTTCCCAGTGCAGGAGGCGTGGGTAATATCCCTGGTCAGGGAACTAGATCCCACATGCAACTGAAAAACCCCACATGCTGCAACTAAGACCCACTACAACCAAGTAAAGAACTACATATTAAAAAAAAAAAAAAAAAAAAAAGATCATGGTATCTGGTCCCATCACTTCATGGCAAATACAAGCTGAAAAAGTGAAAGGTGTCAGATTTTATTTCCTTGTCCTCCAAAATCACTGTGGGTGGTGATTGCAGCCATGAAATTAAAAGACACTTGCTTCTTGGAAGATAAGCTATGACAAACCTAGACAGCATTTTAAAAAGCAGAGATAACACTTTGCTGACCAAGGTCCATATAGTCAAAGCTATGGTTTTTCCATCTGTCATGTATGGATGTGATAGTTGGACCAAAATGAAGGCTGAGCCCAGAAGAACTGATGCTTTCAAATTGTAGTGCTTGAGAAGACTCTTGAGAGTCCCATGGACAGCAAGGAGATCAAACCAGTCAATCCTAAAGGAAATCAATCCTGCATATTCATTGCAAGGACTGACGCTGAAGCTCCAATTTTTTGGCCATCTGATGTGAAGAGTCAACTCATTGGAAAAGATCCTGTTGCTGGGAAAGACTGAAGGCAAAAGGAGAAGAGGGCAGCAGAGGATGAGATGGTTGGATGGCATCACTGACTCAATGAACATGAGTTTGTGCAAACTTTGGGAGATAGTGAAGGACAGGGAAGCCTGGCATGCTGCAGTTCACGGGGTTACAAAGAGTCAGACACAACTAAGTGACTGAACAACAACAATGTTGACAAGAACACTATCCACATCTACAGGTGAGGTGACAGAGAGCTAGTAAGAATTAACAACAAAAGTGAACAGGGGAACAGACTGATTTTATTTCAGCCCATGAGCTGTTTCCTAAGTTCAGCTATCTTAGGTTAGAAAAGAGTTTCTGTATTTGAAAACAAAACAAATCTTGACTAAGAGAAAAAAGATGAGGTAAGTTAAGAGTAGTAATCAGACTCTGTTTTCCACCTTTTAAACACTTAGTACAGTTTTCTGGGCACACACACATCCATACAATAGGAAATAAAATTAATACTAAATTTCACTGTTTCACTCACTTGAAAATTTTTCTTAAAAATTTGGAGAAAAATCCAGAGGATCTTACCAACCCAGATACTGAACCCAGGTTACCTGCACTGCAGGCAGATTCTTTACTGTCTGAGCCACCAGGGAAGCCCTTTAAAAACATGGGTTTAAAAGACATATTGGCTGAAAAAAAGTAAGTTGTAGAATATCATCTAATATGTCTTTTAAATTTTTCTGTTTTTAAAATATAGATCCAATGGATTCCCTTTGACTGCTGCCTAGTATTCTAAAATTGTCATAGTAAAGCATGCATATATATATAATGTCCCATTATGTAACGTATATAACTGAACAGAAAATTAGGAAAAGACTCTTTACAACAGTGAGACAGTGGCAGCTCTCATCTACATTGCCCTGAGTCCTGATTTTAAAGTTAAGACAACACTGACCATCTATCAGTATATATAAGGGAATGCAGAGGACATTACCTTGGGAGGGATGGCCACATGGAAATATGTCTATCTATGGTGTTTAAATGTATTAAAACAATAACATATTTGTGAATTAAAAAAAAATTTGGAGAAAGATAAAACACTATTCTGGGGCTTCCCTGGTGGTCCAGTTTACATAAGGACACCGCCTTGCAGTGCAAGGAGTACCGGTTCGATCCCTGGCCTGGGAAGATCCCATGTGCCGAGGAGCGGCAACTACTGAGCCGGAGCTCTGGAGCGCATGCGCCCAGAGCCAGTGCTCTGCCACAACAGAGGCTGCTGCAATGGGAGGCCCACACGGGCCAAAGAACAAAGATGGATGAAAATAGACAAATGAAAGACAAATAGAAGTGGCGCTCCCCCTCCGCCCCAAAACCACTATTCTGTGTTTGGAAAAAGAATTGTACCCTTGGAAAATCTTTGGACCACTACAGGTGAGGTGACAGAGAGCTAGTAAGAATTAACAACAAAAGTGAACAGGGGAACAGACTGATTTTATTTCAGCCCATGAGCTGTTTCCTAAGTTCAGCTATCTTAGGTTAGAAAAGAGTTTCTGTATTTGAAAACAAAACAAATCTTGACTAAGAGAAAAAAGATGAGGTAAGTTAAGAGTAGTAATCAGACTCTGTTTTCCACCTTTTAAACACTTAGTACAGTTTTCTGGGCACACACACATCCATACAATAGGAAATAAAATTAATACTAAATTTCACTGTTTCACTCACTTGAAAATTTTTCTTAAAAATTTGGAGAAAAATCCAGAGGATCTTACCAACCCAGATACTGAACCCAGGTTACCTGCACTGCAGGCAGATTCTTTACTGTCTGAGCCACCAGGGAAGCCCTTTAAAAACATGGGTTTAAAAGACATATTGGCTGAAAAAAAGTAAGTTGTAGAATATCATCTAATATGTCTTTTAAATTTTTCTGTTTTTAAAATATAGATCCAATGAATTCCCTTTGACTGCTGCCTAGTATTCTAAAATTGTCATAGTAAAGCATGCATATATATATAATGTCCCATTATGTAACGATATAACTGAACAGAAAATTAGGAAAAGACTCTTTACAACAGTGAGACAGTGGCAGCTCTCATCTACATTGCCCTGAGTCCTGATTTTAAAGTTAAGACAACACTGACCATCTATCAGTATATATAAGGGAATGCAGAGGACATTACCTTGGGAGGGATGGCCACATGGAAATATGTCTATCTATGGTGTTTAAATGTATTAAAACAATAACATATTTGTGAATTAAAAAAAAATTTGGAGAAAGATAAAACACTATTCTGGGGCTTCCCTGGTGGTCCAGTTTACATAAGGACACCGCCTTGCAGTGCAAGGAGTACCGGTTCGATCCCTGGCCTGGGAAGATCCCATGTGCCGAGGAGCGGCAACTACTGAGCCGGAGCTCTGGAGCGCATGCGCCCAGAGCCAGTGCTCTGCCACAACAGAGGCTGCTGCAATGGGAGGCCCACACAGGCCAAAGAACAAAGATGGATGAAAATAGACAAATGAAAGACAAATAGAAGTGGCGCTCCCCCTCCGCCCCCCCCCCCAAAAAAACCACTATTCTGTGTTTGGAAAAAAGAATTGTACCCTTGGAACTATCCTCTAAACTCTTCTTTGGACAAACACAAAAAGGATAGAAATGTTTATGCTGCTTCTCTGTGTGTTGCATCTCATAGGATCAGCTGTGGGTGGTCTAAAATCAGAGACTTACCTATTTTCAGAGTAGGCTGAAACCTTTGTTGCATCTCTCTTTACACCACATAATACTGTATTGTCTTTTATCAGCCATGTTAGGGAAGAATACATGTTTACTTAAACCAAACCAAATATTCAAGTGTGTGAGATGTCTATGACAGTGTCTCTATTTTCTGTTCTGGCCTATGTGGATAATTTATGCACGATCCTCTTCACTGACACTTACTCAAAGATACCATGGTGCTTCTTTTTAGTGGCTGGTGTAGGTGAAAAGAGTGACAAAGCTTCTCAAAGTAAGAAGCGAGGTAAAGAAGCTGGGAACACAGCCATGAGAGAAATGAGGCATGTTTTCCTAGGGTCAAAGCTGTGGGGGCAAAATTGGCTTTATATTAAAACAAATGTGGTTACATGTTCATCTATTCAACAAATACACTGAGTGCTTATGTGTCAGGCAATGTTCTTAATAATGGGAATAACCGGTAAGACTCCCAATTTATGGGACTCATGCCCTAATAGAAGGAATACCACATGACAAAAATAGGAATAAGACCAATGCACACAGTGAGTCAAAAGAATACAGTAGGTTACTGAATGGGTGGAGATGCTAATTCAGATTGGGTGGTTGGGAAAGGTTTCACTGATGAAGGAACATCTGTGCTGAAATCTGAATGACATGAGCGAGTCATTCCAGGCAAAGGCAACAGTGAACCAGACCCCAAAGGAGGAGGACTACACTTTGTCTTTTTGTTAAGACGAGAATGCATTCTGGGGCTTCCTGGTGGTCATTTGCAAGGAGTACCGGTTCGATCCCTGGCCTGGGAAGATCCCATGTGCCGAGGAGCGGCAACTACTGAGCCGGAGCTCTGGAGCGCATGCGCCCAGAGCCAGTGCTCTGCCACAACAGAGGCTGCTGCAATGGGAGGCCCACACAGGCCAAAGAACAAAGATGGATGAAAATAGACAAATGAAAGACAAATAGAAGTGGCGCTCCCCCTCCGCCCCCCCCCCCAAAAAAACCACTATTCTGTGTTTGGAAAAAAGAATTGTACCCTTGGAACTATCCTCTAAACTCTTCTTTGGACAAACACAAAAAGGATAGAAATGTTTATGCTGCTTCTCTGTGTGTTGCATCTCATAGGATCAGCTGTGGGTGGTCTAAAATCAGAGACTTACCTATTTTCAGAGTAGGCTGAAACCTTTGTTGCATCTCTCTTACACCACATAATACTGTATTGTCTTTTATCAGCCATGTTAGGGAAGAATACATGTTTACTTAAACCAAACCAAATATTCAAGTGTGTGAGATGTCTATGACAGTGTCTCTATTTTCTGTTCTGGCCTATGTGGATAATTTATGCACGATCCTCTTCACTGACACTTACTCAAAGATACCATGGTGCTTCTTTTTAGTGGCTGGTGTAGGTGAAAAGAGTGACAAAGCTTCTCAAAGTAAGAAGCGAGGTAAAGAAGCTGGGAACACAGCCATGAGAGAAATGAGGCATGTTTTCCTAGGGTCAAAGCTGTGGGGGCAAAATTGGCTTTATATTAAAACAAATGTGGTTACATGTTCATCTATTCAACAAATACACTGAGTGCTTATGTGTCAGGCAATGTTCTTAATAATGGGAATAACCGGTAAGACTCCCAATTTATGGGACTCATGCCCTAATAGAAGGAATACCACATGACAAAAATAGGAATAAGACCAATGCACACAGTGAGTCAAAAGAATACAGTAGGTTACTGAATGGGTGGAGATGCTAATTCAGATTGGGTGGTTGGGAAAGGTTTCACTGATGAAGGAACATCTGTGCTGAAATCTGAATGACATGAGCGAGTCATTCCAGGCAAAGGCAACAGTGAACCAGACCCCAAAGGAGGAGGACTACACTTTGTCTTTTTGTTAAGACCGTTCAGCTGGAATGCAGTGGGTGAGACTGGGTGCTCTGTGGTAGGAAAAGGCAAGGCAAGAGCCAGATTAGGAAGGAAGCTAGTTAAGAGTCTATCATAATAATTCAGACAAGAACTGACGTAAGATAATGGAAGCTTAGAGACAAGTGAAAGCAATGACAGAGAGACAGGTACTGAGGATGTATTTTTAAGGTACAGTACGGGGAGTTAGGGAGATGGAGGGTAAAGGACAACTCCTGGTTCTTGCCTTGAAAATCTGTATGAAAGGAGGTAGCATACAGTAAGCTAGGGAAGAATGAATGGATTTCATAAGGGAAAAACGCAAGAAGTATGAAATGCCCGCTTGCTTTCCGAAGAGGGAAATGTTAGGTTGGCATCTAGATATCTAAACGTATAGTTCAGTGGTGAGGTCAGAGCTGGCAATGGAAATCTGCATGTATTAAGAGATGGTATCTAAACCACGGGATTAGGCGAGAGTGGGTATAAACAGCTGAAATCAAGTCCTAGTCTTGAGTCCTGGAGCATGCCAACATTTAAGTATGAAGAGGAGCTGGAGCCAGAGGATGGAGCAAGCTGGGAGAGCATGCAGGCAGGGAAGCCAAGAAAATGAAGTGCATGAAGAGGAAGAGGTCAACTGAGTAAATGCCACAGAGTGACAGAGGAGTGACTACCGATTGGCAAAGTGGAGGTGTCTGGTAGTCTTGATAAGAGCAGCTTCAGGGGAGTGGGTAGCCAACACCTAGTTAGGGCCAGTAGCAGTAAGCTGAATTGTGAGGAAGCTTTTGAGAGGCCTTCTATGAGGTGTGAGAAACATGAGATATGAGGTCCAGGGACAGTTTTATTTATTAAAGATGGGAGGGAGAGAATGTTCATATGCTGATGAAAAATTCTAGTAGTAAGTGAAGGTTGGTGTTGAACATCTGAAGTAGGAAGCTTTTAAAGGTATGACAAATCTTGATTGTAAGAGAACAATCATTTCTCTGAAGTACAGTCGTATCTTCAGGTAGTGCCTATTTGTGGTACTGACTGAAAATGAAATTAGCACTAGTTATAGGTTTTTCTCAGGCCCATTTGGTTGTTAGGTGCAATCACAGAGTAGCAAGATAGTGGTGTTTAAAACAAGTGGAGACTTCCAGCTGACTAGGACAGAGGGAGAGTAACTGAAGGAGTCGATGTAATTATAAAGCAGCAACTGCTAAAGATAGGCTTTGATAAATTCAATCCTCGGTGCAATACAGGATAAGTGTTTATTAAATGTTTGATGTATGACAAGAGTCTAACATCAAGCTTTACTTCCTAGAAGAACAAGTTACTTATTGTTAGCTTAAGGTTGTTTCCTTTGCAGAATAACCTATTAACCTTTATGTCAGAATTTTCTTATAACTTCTGTAATGTGCCTAATAGCACTTGGCACTGAGTAACCGCTCAGTATATTTTAGTTTCAGTTCTGCTTCCCAAACACTAATTTTCTCTTCCTCCTTCAGTTATTCAACAATCATTTCTTCAACACTTACTGAGTGCCAGGCACTGCATTTAGTGCCAGAGATAAGACAAGACTAACAGATCTATGGTATATAACGGAACACCAATATTACACAAATAACTATACTTAGTAAATATTTAAGTTCAGTCTTGAGAAACAGTATGAGGGTTGACCAATGTCATATTTGCATAAAACAGAGATGCTAGAACGGTTATATTTAAATGTTCTTACACCTTTATGAAAATGTTCAAAGAATCTGTTGAGCAAGTCACAGTGCAAAGCACAAACTACCTAGCATCCCCCCTCACACCCAGTAGCAGTTGTCTGCTGCTTCTTTACCGATTACAGCTTTAAATTCCCTTCATTCACCCCATTTTCTAAATAAGATCCATTAAGACACCCAATCATAAAATTATCCCACTTCCTGGGAGAACGCAATCCAGAGCAAACTCTTGTTTCCTTCAACTCTTTCAAATCACTTAACACAAGCCCAAATCTTATAAAGCCTTCTCAAGACTCTCTGACTGAAATGGCTAAGTGTGTGCTCTACTTTCAGCACAGGATATACCCAATTTTGTTCAACTCCTTATGTGTTCCTGGTAGTCTTAGGTTGGGTGGTGTTGTCAATAGACTATATATATGTGTTACATTATTTCTTGAAACATTATTTGCTTGAAATATATGTTACAGATAGTTCTTGAAACAGATGCTACTATAAATCTATTTTACAAATGATATATGTGTTACATTATTTCTTGAAACATTATTTGCTTGAAATATATGTTACAGATAGTTCTTGAAACAGATGCTACTATAAATCTATTTTACAAATGAGAAAACAGAGGCACAAAATTGTTCAGTAACATTTCCAAGGTCACACAGCCATAAACTGGCAGAGCCATAATTAGAGCCCAAATTTGACTGAAAGATTCCTTCGTAATGTCCCAGATAGTATATAATTAAAGATAATAATTATCCAAAATTGTTAGAAGGCTAATCTCTGTTAAACAAACATCAAAACTATTTTTCAACACCTCTATTCCTTCCATCTTACCTATCATTTGGTCTTACTGCTAAAATAGTGTTTAAACATCCTCCAATAGCTTCAAGTAGAGTTAAAATTTCAGCATGAAACACATGACCTTTCTCCCTTTCCTGACCTTACTTCTTGATGTTTGCCCATAATTCATTAATTTCAGAGCTAATGACTACATACCAGACAATTTCCCCCTATTTTCCAGTCACGCAGAACCCATTTTTGAATGCACCATATTCATATTCCTCGCTGCCTTTGGTGCCTGTCCATTTTCAGTTGATCCTTCAAGATCACCTTGACTTCTCCTCTGAGGGCTTTGCTGACCTTCTCACCCAATACAAAATTTGTTGCTTTGTAGTCCCAACATTTCAACCAACTCCCTTGATTACACGTTTATTCCTCCAGTACCAGCTCTTCGGAAGCAGTGTGATGTGACTTCCCTTGATACCCTTTGCACTTGGCACAATGCCTGGGAACAGGCTGACCTTAACACATCCTTCCCTCACCAAACCAATTTACAGTATGGCTCTATTAAGAAAAGTCAAATGTCTCCAAATTTGTTTCCTTCAACTCTTTCAAATCACTTAACACAAGCCCAAATCTTATAAAGCCTTCTCAAGACTCTCTGACTGAAATGGCTAAGTGTGTGCTCTACTTTCAGCACAGGATATACCCAATTTTGTTCAACTCCTTATGTGTTCCTGGTAGTCTTAGGTTGGGTGGTGTTGTCAATAGACTATATATATGTGTTACATTATTTCTTGAAACATTATTTGCTTGAAATATATGTTACAGATAGTTCTTGAAACAGATGCTACTATAAATCTATTTTACAAATGATATATGTGTTACATTATTTCTTGAAACATTATTTGCTTGAAATATATGTTACAGATAGTTCTTGAAACAGATGCTACTATAAATCTATTTTACAAATGAGAAAACAGAGGCACAAAATTGTTCAGTAACATTTCCAAGGTCACACAGCCATAAACTGGCAGAGCCATAATTAGAGCCCAAATTTGACTGAAAGATTCCTTCGTAATGTCCCAGATAGTATATAATTAAAGATAATAATTATCCAAAATTGTTAGAAGGCTAATCTCTGTTAAACAAACATCAAAACTATTTTTCAACACCTCTATTCCTTCCATCTTACCTATCATTTGGTCTTACTGCTAAAATAGTGTTTAAACATCCTCCAATAGCTTCAAGTAGAGTTAAAATTTCAGCATGAAACACATGACCTTTCTCCCTTTCCTGACCTTACTTCTTGATGTTTGCCCATAATTCATTAATTTCAGAGCTAATGACTACATACCAGACAATTTCCCCCTATTTTCCAGTCACGCAGAACCCATTTTTGAATGCACCATATTCATATTCCTCGCTGCCTTTGGTGCCTGTCCATTTTCAGTTGATCCTTCAAGATCACCTTGACTTCTCCTCTGAGGGCTTTGCTGACCTTCTCACCCAATACAAAATTTGTTGCTTTGTAGTCCCAACATTTCAACCAACTCCCTTGATTACACGTTTATTCCTCCAGTACCAGCTCTTCGGAAGCAGTGTGATGTGACTTCCCTTGATACCCTTTGCACTTGGCACAATGCCTGGGAACAGGCTGACCTTAACACATCCTTCCCTCACCAAACCAATTTACAGTATGGCTCTATTAAGAAAAGTCAAATGTCTCCAAATTTGTTAGTAACGTATTTTCAGCTCTCTTCCCTAGTACTCAAAATTGGTATTAATGATTTAGTAATCTTTGCATTAGCCATGATATTGGTAAAACTGGTATTCAGATTATTTTTCTAAGATCTATCATGGATTTGCAGATATTACCTGGATTATTTTTCTCACCTAGGAACAGAAGTTCATCAGGTCTTCATGATACAGCAGTGTCATCTTTGGGAAATAATCTTACTAATATTTTTTAAAGGAAGTGTTCATCTACTATCTCAGACCACTGTTAACATGATTTGAGGACATATTCAGTAACACGTCTCTTTGGTAACAATGGAAAATAATACTAATAACAAAAATAAAATCAAACTCACAATACAAAAATAAATTTGTGGAAGCAAACTAACAACAATAGAAACTAGCTACCACTCTTTTTACCTTCTAAATTTTGAATTCATGCAAAAAAAAAAAAAAAAGAAAAGAAAACCTGATAAAAGTATTCTTTACAGTTGTAACTGTTGGAAGTGATGAAAATAGTCCTATAGATAGTGTGAAATAATTAAGGGGCAACTTATTTATCTACTCAAATGTGACAGACAATCCAAGAAGAAAAGTGCATTAACATGGCAGTTTTTAAAAGCAGATTTTAAAAGCTGGGCTGGATTCCTTTTTGTTTCAGGAAAAAGGATTACTATCATATATTTTTAAATTGTTAAGAAAAAAAGAGGTCAAAAGTATGCTTGAAGTGGCACTAAAATGAACATAAATTTTAAATATGTTCCCCCTTTTGTTTTTGAGAGAAGTATCTTTTTTTTTTTTTTTAACAGGGTTTTGTTGTTTACTGCCACACATTGACTTGAATCTGCCACAGTATACATATGTCCCCCACTCCTGAACCTTCTCTCCATTTCCCTCCCCACCCCACCCCTCCAGGTCGCTACAGAGCCCTGTTTGAGATCCTATAGACCCACAGCATATTCCCCTCCCTCACCCCAATGTCCATAAGACCGTTCTCCATGTCCACCTCTCCACTGCTGTTCTGCATATTCATTAATCAGCACCATCTTTGTAGATTCCATATATATGTGTGCGAGAGAGGTATGTTAAAGGGCAATTGTGTGAGTAAACAGATTTGCCATATATCTGTCTGAAATATATTTGACATTCCATTTCTTCAGGATTTGTTAATAAAAAAAAAAAATACTACATCTAGCAGTCTCAAAAAGTTCAGTGCTAAAACCCGCTACTGTTGAAGGAAGCAAAGCAACCTTTTTGTAAGAATAAATATAAAAATACAATTCTAATTTTATATCTAAGCATTACTTCAAGGCAAGACTACCACTGACTTGCTATCTCTGGCCAATACTTGTACTTATTTAAAAACAAAAAACATTTTTTTCCTTTTAAGTTATGTAAGTTTATCCCAAAAGCACGAACGAATTTTAACATTTAATATAGGTTTTGACATTACCAGTTCCTGTACTTCACCTTCCTAGTTAATTAAAAACATTTTTTAGTTGATTTTCAATGGTTTAATATATTTCATTTGTGATCTTGATAGGAGTTCATTCCAAGAATGCAACTTTGATGAGTAAATTAGGGTTGTTCAATAAACAAAGGAGATAACCAAGACACTGTTCACGTTTACCCTTTCACAGCTGAATAAGAACCATAGCACTTTTTGAAGTATAATTATAAAGACTCCATACCGCTACAAAACAGTGTACAAAAGACAACTGTCAGAGTTCAGTAATCCTTCAACACCAATATTGTGCTAATGGCTGCTTCCTTGAGAACCCCAAAACTATGCATGTTTCTGTGAGTGTTCCAAATATTTAATAAATGAAGTATATTCATGAAAGTATTAAACACTTTGTGACTTTTAAAGTTTACATTATAGTATTCTTTTATCAAAAATATATCTAAAGCTGATTTTTCTTTAAGGTGCTAAAATTTTAAACTGACCATGCACAAGTTCTTAAATGAGACTCTGGTGGAAGAATTTTTAGACATTGTAATTTTCTGCAGTTGAACGGCTAATACATTTTAAATTCATGATACACTACTCTCAGAAAATGTCTTCTTCATTCATGGTCAAAAGTCATAGTCCTTATTAATGCCAATAACTAAAAATAGGGCCTTTTGTGTCCGTTTTTTTCAGGCGCCTGCTTGTCAATTACCCTCAACTGGCAGCCTGTTGGACGGACAGTTTCCTTGAGCAGGGTTCTTAGTTCCAACATTTCAATTCATTATAGTTAGTCACCATTTCCTCTACAACCCTTTCGAAGTCTTATAATTCCACAGAATTTCCCAAAGTAAAACATATTTGAAAGAATGGCAAACTGGGTTGGATTCCTAGTCTAGTGAATTTCATCATCAAATATTACATTCTCCTATTTTCAGTGAAATCAAGACAGTTGATTTCTCTCCATGTGGATGGAGAACTAGAATGGCAAGTCTGTGAAGAGCTAGTTTACTACAAAGCTGAGCAGTGATGCTCAGAGTACCCTTCATTATCCCTAGGCATTTATTACAGAAGGGAGCATTACATAGAGCTTATGTGCATAGACTCATAGATAATGTAAAGTCCGATTCACTGAAATTAGTGTTACTACACATTACAATTAGCTTATACTTTGAAATAAAAAGGGAAATTAATCTTGATAGGAGTTCATTCCAAGAATGCAACTTTGATGAGTAAATTAGGGTTGTTCAATAAACAAAGGAGATAACCAAGACACTGTTCACGTTTACCCTTTCACAGCTGAATAAGAACCATAGCACTTTTTGAAGTATAATTATAAAGACTCCATACCGCTACAAAACAGTGTACAAAAGACAACTGTCAGAGTTCAGTAATCCTTCAACACCAATATTGTGCTAATGGCTGCTTCCTTGAGAACCCCAAAACTATGCATGTTTCTGTGAGTGTTCCAAATATTTAATAAATGAAGTATATTCATGAAAGTATTAAACACTTTGTGACTTTTAAAGTTTACATTATAGTATTCCTTTATCAAAAATATATCTAAAGCTGATTTTTCTTTAAGGTGCTAAAATTTTAAACTGACCATGCACAAGTTCTTAAATGAGACTCTGGTGGAAGAATTTTTAGACATTGTAATTTTCTGCAGTTGAACGGCTAATACATTTTAAATTCATGATACACTACTCTCAGAAAATGTCTTCTTCATTCATGGTCAAAAGTCATAGTCCTTATTAATGCCAATAACTAAAAATAGGGCCTTTTGTGTCCGTTTTTTTCAGGCGCCTGCTTGTCAATTACCCTCAACTGGCAGCCTGTTGGACGGACAGTTTCCTTGAGCAGGGTTCTTAGTTCCAACATTTCAATTCATTATAGTTAGTCACCATTTCCTCTACAACCCTTTCGAAGTCTTATAATTCCACAGAATTTCCCAAAGTAAAACATATTTGAAAGAATGGCAAACTGGGTTGGATTCCTAGTCTAGTGAATTTCATCATCAAATATTACATTCTCCTATTTTCAGTGAAATCAAGACAGTTGATTTCTCTCCATGTGGATGGAGAACTAGAATGGCAAGTCTGTGAAGAGCTAGTTTACTACAAAGCTGAGCAGTGATGCTCAGAGTACCCTTCATTATCCCTAGGCATTTATTACAGAAGGGAGCATTACATAGAGCTTATGTGCATAGACTCATAGATAATGTAAAGTCCGATTCACTGAAATTAGTGTTACTACACATTACAATTAGCTTATACTTTGAAATAAAAAGGGAAATTAATGGTAAGGAAACAGAACATAGTTAGCATTACATTATCTACCATTTGCTCAGAAAATGCAATGAGAATACACATGCACACAAATGAGTATTTGTAGACCTGCCTTTGTAATTTAAAATGTTAATGAAATGTAAATTTTTTTCTGTACAAAATTCATGAATGTTCATCTCTAAGCTGCATTGTGTCCAACCTTGCTGGAGTCCTTTTTCAATTTTATTAGTACCAAGAGTCCCTCATTGTCCATTTCTCCCCCATCTCACCACCACCAAAGAAAGTACTTTTGGCATCACAAATAGAATGGTGGCAGTAAAACATGAAATAATTTTAACTTAGAAAACAACACACCCCTTGCATTTTCTTTTAACAGTTTTTAGGTTCCAAGCTATTCATCATGAAGAGAATGTGTTTAATCTGATGTGAAGTTGGCTACCCAGCAAATCTAGTCAGGCTGTAGAATGTTTAACTCAGGGCCTGGTAGGCTGCCAGCCATTCTAAATGTTTTCACATGGACTAGCAATAAATAATTAAATGTTTAACTCACAGTTTTCAGGTTGCACAGTGGACAGAGCTAGAATTTCACCACTTAGGGAGATAGGCAATTTGGGTTGTTTTTCTTCAACAATTTGCCATTAGGTGTTCTGGGCATAGGTGATAGTCTTTCAATTGCAAAGAATCAATTTTGGTCACATTTTCTGGACTTCCAATGATAGTTCTTAGGATTTTTTTTCAAACTGCTTAGTTTGCAAAAATGGAGATTCTACTCTTAGTATTTATTGCAGGAAAGACCCTTGCATAATAAGCTCTGTCACCAACAATCTGTGAGAGTAGATGAATGACAAATTCCTTAGGTCATTATAAGGCTACAGTGGGGAGGAACGATGCTACCATAATTGGGAAAAATCTTTCAAAAATGGACATGTTCTCCTTCCCTCTCCTCCCAATTCCAATGGGGGCAAGGGGAGGTGGTATAGCCAAACATATTTTAAAAAACAAAAACAAAAAGCTCCCCAGCTGATTCCAAGGTGCGTTGCCACTGGGGTTTCTTCCAGCATAGAGCTTATGTGCATAGACTCATAGATAATGTAAAGTCCGATTCACTGAAATTAGTGTTACTACACATTACAATTAGCTTATACTTTGAAATAAAAAGGGAAATTAATGGTAAGGAAACAGAACATAGTTAGCATTACATTATCTACCATTTGCTCAGAAAATGCAATGAGAATACACATGCACACAAATGAGTATTTGTAGACCTGCCTTTGTAATTTAAAATGTTAATGAAATGTAAATTTTTTCTGTACAAAATTCATGAATGTTCATCTCTAAGCTGCATTGTGTCCAACCTTGCTGGAGTCCTTTTTCAATTTTATTAGTACCAAGAGTCCCTCATTGTCCATTTCTCCCCCATCTCACCACCACCAAAGAAAGTACTTTTGGCATCACAAATAGAATGGTGGCAGTAAAACATGAAATAATTTTAACTTAGAAAACAACACACCCCTTGCATTTTCTTTTAACAGTTTTTAGGTTCCAAGCTATTCATCATGAAGAGAATGTGTTTAATCTGATGTGAAGTTGGCTACCCAGCAAATCTAGTCAGGCTGTAGAATGTTTAACTCAGGGCCTGGTAGGCTGCCAGCCATTCTAAATGTTTTCACATGGACTAGCAATAAATAATTAAATGTTTAACTCACAGTTTTCAGGTTGCACAGTGGACAGAGCTAGAATTTCACCACTTAGGGAGATAGGCAATTTGGGTTGTTTTTCTTCAACAATTTGCCATTAGGTGTTCTGGGCATAGGTGATAGTCTTTCAATTGCAAAGAATCAATTTTGGTCACATTTTCTGGACTTCCAGTGATAGTTCTTAGGATTTTTTTTCAAACTGCTTAGTTTGCAAAAATGGAGATTCTACTCTTAGTATTTATTGCAGGAAAGACCCTTGCATAATAAGCTCTGTCACCAACAATCTGTGAGAGTAGATGAATGACAAATTCCTTAGGTCATTATAAGGCTACAGTGGGGAGGAACGATGCTACCATAATTGGGAAAAATCTTTCAAAAATGGACATGTTCTCCTTCCCTCTCCTCCCAATTCCAATGGGGGCAAGGGGAGGTGGTATAGCCAAACATATTTTAAAAAACAAAAACAAAAAGCTCCCCAGCTGATTCCAAGGTGCGTTGCCACTGGGGTTTCTTCCAGCTCTGAGATTCTTTTTTAAAATGGAAGTGGGCTTTATGGCTAAAGAGAACACGCTCTGCAAGGTTCTTCTGGTGCAGCCTGTTGATGGTTTTGATAGTATTTCAAAAGGCACCATGTGTTCATACAGCATCTACCTCACCTTTGCTCTAAGTCATAGACAGAAGAAATACCGGTCAGACAATCTGGGCAGAATGGTTGACTCACTACGCTTGCATTCTTTTAAAAAATAAGTTCCAGCAGGTATAGTTTGTTATAAACAGGAGACTATGAAGAACTGGTTTCTCAAAGTTCATAAACCTTAGACTAATTCTGATAAATTTCAGCTATATTTGGAAAATGACTTCATTTAGTTTTTGTTCCAGGTCTGATGTGCAGAGTAAAACTATATTCTTATGTTGTACATAAACACAACACATTAGCCTACCTCTTCAGGTCAGTCTTTCTCAGTTTAAGCTGAAAGTAATTTAAGCCCATTCCCATATAGGTTAATTCCAATTTGGGGAGGAAAAGTTCTCAATACATAGTACAAAAATATTTGTGTTGTCTCCCTGCGTTTTACCTATACTACAATTCTTTAAGATTATACCATAAAAGAATGGTATCACTAATACAGAAATCATTGACGAGTACAGCCAAAAATACCAGGCAGAATATATAAATTCATCCCTATATTTTTCAACTTTAGTCTTTAAGCTATAGTTAGTTAATTTTAAAAGCTTTAAAACAATTACAGGGGAAAAAAAGCCCCAGAAGTACAAGTAGACAAAGATCCTGGGACATAAGACAAAAATTCTTACCACATTTAGTGTGCAAACTGGAATCTTAAGCAGGAAACACAATAGTTGACAATAAGTCGCGGAGGAACCGATTATAAGGCTACAGTGGAGGAACGATGCTACCATAATTGGGAAAAATCTTTCAAAAATGGACATGTTCTCCTTCCCTCTCCTCCCAATTCCAATGGGGGCAAGGGGAGGTGGTATAGCCAAACATATTTTAAAAAACAAAAACAAAAAGCTCCCCAGCTGATTCCAAGGTGCGTTGCCACTGGGGTTTCTTCCAGCTCTGAGATTCTTTTTTAAAATGGAAGTGGGCTTTATGGCTAAAGAGAACACGCTCTGCAAGGTTCTTCTGGTGCAGCCTGTTGATGGTTTTGATAGTATTTCAAAAGGCACCATGTGTTCATACAGCATCTACCTCACCTTTGCTCTAAGTCATAGACAGAAGAAATACCGGTCAGACAATCTGGGCAGAATGGTTGACTCACTACGCTTGCATTCTTTTAAAAAATAAGTTCCAGCAGGTATAGTTTGTTATAAACAGGAGACTATGAAGAACTGGTTTCTCAAAGTTCATAAACCTTAGACTAATTCTGATAAATTTCAGCTATATTTGGAAAATGACTTCATTTAGTTTTTGTTCCAGGTCTGATGTGCAGAGTAAAACTATATTCTTATGTTGTACATAAACACAACACATTAGCCTACCTCTTCAGGTCAGTCTTTCTCAGTTTAAGCTGAAAGTAATTTAAGCCCATTCCCATATAGGTTAATTCCAATTTGGGGAGGAAAAGTTCTCAATACATAGTACAAAAATATTTGTGTTGTCTCCCTGCGTTTTACCTATACTACAATTCTTTAAGATTATACCATAAAAGAATGGTATCACTAATACAGAAATCATTGACGAGTACAGCCAAAAATACCAGGCAGAATATATAAATTCATCCCTATATTTTTCAACTTTAGTCTTTAAGCTATAGTTAGTTAATTTTAAAAGCTTTAAAAACAATTACAGGGGGGAAAAAAAAGCCCCAGAAGTACAAGTATACAAAGATCCTGGGACATAAGACAAAAATTCTTACCAGATTTAGTCTGAAAACTGGAATTTTATCCATGAAACACAGTAGTTGACAATATTTTTTGAGGAGGAAGAAGAAGAATAAGAAAAAAGCTACTGAGAAGACACCATAAAAATAGGAAATAAAGATTTCCTTTTTAGATGTTTATATAAATTTTGTATTTCCCACTGGTAGCAGAATGCCTTTGCAATATGTGCTTTTGCCCGTAACATGCATACAATATTAAAGGACTGATAATTTAGACTTCTATTTTGCTGAAGTAATGAGTAAATCATTTTGACAGAAACAGTCACAATTTATCTCTAAACAACGCAGGCCTGTTCTTCTAACACTTGAGTTGTTTTCTTTGCGATCGCTTTTTAAGTTCCTCAGACTTGGATAGCAATTTTTTTTCCCACAGTTTCTGTTAAGTTTTACATTTCTAATTTACAATCTCTAAAAATTCTTTATGTTCTATCAGTGCAGTATTTGTGGTCTGACTAAGAAACAAAAGAAAATCATATGGGTTAACCCCAGATTGTTCACACAATGTAAACCACTAAAAGGGTATGGCTGTGCCACAAAGGTATTCTTTGGCACCTTCAGATGCCACACTGTAAGTAAATCACAGATTCAAGACGTGTCAAGTTGGATTCTCCTTCCAGTCACAGCAGAACACTGGAGTTTTTTTTAGTAAGAAGACCATCTTCGGAGTCCAGAATATGATATAAAGGAAGGAGCATATAACCAAAACCTTAATCCAGCTAACACCCTTCTCACCTAGAGACGTACCAGCAAGTACTGAAATACGCTAGCCCTCACAATCATCCCATATAGGTTAATTCCAATTAGAATAACAAAAATATTTGTGTTGTCTCCCTGCGTTTTACCTATACTACAATTCTTTAAGATTATACCATAAAAGAATGGTATCACTAATACAGAAATCATTGACGAGTACAGCCAAAAATACCAGGCAGAATATATAAATTCATCCCTATATTTTTCAACTTTAGTCTTTAAGCTATAGTTAGTTAATTTTAAAAGCTTTAAAAACAATTACAGGGGGGAAAAAAAAGCCCCAGAAGTACAAGTATACAAAGATCCTGGGACATAAGACAAAAATTCTTACCAGATTTAGTCTGAAAACTGGAATTTTATCCATGAAACACAGTAGTTGACAATATTTTTTGAGGAGGAAGAAGAAGAATAAGAAAAAAGCTACTGAGAAGACACCATAAAAATAGGAAATAAAGTTTACCTTTTTAGATGTTTATATAAATTTTGTATTTCCCACTGGTAGCAGAATGCCTTTGCAATATGTGCTTTTGCCCGTAACATGCATACAATATTAAAGGACTGATAATTTAGACTTCTATTTTGCTGAAGTAATGAGTAAATCATTTTGACAGAAACAGTCACAATTTATCTCTAAACAACGCAGGCCTGTTCTTCTAACACTTGAGTTGTTTTCTTTGCGATCGCTTTTTAAGTTCCTCAGACTTGGATAGCAATTTTTTTTCCCACAGTTTCTGTTAAGTTTTACATTTCTAATTTACAATCTCTAAAAATTCTTTATGTTCTATCAGTGCAGTATTTGTGGTCTGACTAAGAAACAAAAGAAAATCATATGGGTTAACCCCAGATTGTTCACACAATGTAAACCACTAAAAGGGTATGGCTGTGCCACAAAGGTATTCTTTGGCACCTTCAGATGCCACACTGTAAGTAAATCACAGATTCAAGACGTGTCAAGTTGGATTCTCCTTCCAGTCACAGCAGAACACTGGAGTTTTTTTTAGTAAGAAGACCATCTTCGGAGTCCAGAATATGATATAAAGGAAGGAGCATATAACCAAAACCTTAATCCAGCTAACACCCTTCTCACCTAGAGACGTACCAGCAAGTACTGAAATACGCTAGCCCTCACAATCATCCACAAGGTTTTCTTTAAAAGGCAACTTAAAGGTCATAAGGTAGAGGAAGTATAGCCTCAGTCACGCTCTAGGAAGGACCCGAAAAGAGATCTGAGGGCAAGAGAGAATCATCTCTTCGCCACTTCAGAAGAAGAGTTTCTTTGTTAGTGGCCCTCTACCCATGAGGTAATCCATGGTATGCTAGCCTGGGCTCCAAAAAGTGGGTGGTCTCTGCAGAGGGAGGTGCTCCCTTGTCCACCTATGGCCTGAGCCAGTTCCTGCAGCTGGACGAAAGGCAGCCTACAGACTACACTCGGCACATTTCTTCATTTCTCACTTGAGTGCCCTTCTTTAGTTCCCTTTCAACTGCCCACTTTATATCGGCTTCATTACACCACCGCTCCATTTGTAATGTAAATTGGGAAACTCGGGGAAGTTTTTCTTTTGGCCTTGTCTATGGAAGAATACGGAGAGGTATTCAAAACGTATTAACACAAATCAATGGCACCAATAAAAGCAAAATCTCCTTAGCAACATAATCTTGATTGCAAAAGGAGAACCGAGAGCATTTAGCAGAACAGTGGCCCACATGGAATACGCATTTGTCTGGAAGAATCCAGCACAAAGCCCAAAAGAGAGATTTTGAAAAAATCCAAAATTAACTCACAGGGAACAGTTACTCTTTTTTTCAAAAGTACACAATTGGCTACATTAAATCTATCGTGTGCTTCTGGCTCAGCAACATTGTATCACACCGCTTTGCAAACTGAAATTACAACACCCTGCATGCTTCACATGAGTTTCAGGGTGTTTTTTGTTTGTTTTCTTTCTTGGACTTTTTTTCCCTTCCTTGATTTCTTTAGTAAAGCAAACAAAAAAGTCTCAAGAAATATTCATCTCACACATGATGTAAAGAAAACTGAATGGCTATCTAACAATATCTAAAACTGTAGGTACAAAAGGTTGGGCTATCTTTCGGGCTTTCTGTGATGGATTCTAAGATAATAACTACTGCAAGCAGTAATGGCATTTTAGCTTAGGTCTCTATCTGTGAAAAGGGAAACTTCATTCACTTCTCAGAACATTCACAGTTTTGTCAGAATGGAAATAAAAAGAATAAAAATTCAGAAAAACAAGAAATTAATTCTTTTAAAACTACAATATAGAGATGATTCAAGGAAACATAAAAATAATCCACAAACAAAAAATTCCCCTTAGTTTTTAAATGTTTCAAATAAACTCAACTGTCACTTTGCATTTCAACTATAACAATACAGGTGATAAGAGTGTAAAAGCATCTCTACTGCCTACTGAAGAGATGTCTTAATAAACTGAGACATCTTATAATTACTTACAATTATTCTATTTTAGATGTATATATATATATATATATATATATATATATATATATATATACACACACACACACACATATACAGTTTTTTCTCATATTTATGGACCTTTTTTTTTTTTTTAAAAGGTTTGCACTGGAACCTGGGTCAATCAAGTAAAATGAAAAAAAAAGTTTATGACAAAAAGTCATTTGATATAACAGATAAACTTTAACTAAATGCTAAATATGTATATTTATAGGAGGAGTAATTAGAATTATGTTTTCCCTAAAAACTTAAAAATCAATGCTAAACTTTAACAGTTATACTGGCTTTTAAAAATTAGGGACAACTTAAGACTTTTGGAGGAAACAAAAAGGTAATATACAAGTTATACTTTGTTTCCAAGTATAAAGCACGTTTGTGAAAAATCCAAAATTAACTCACAGGAACAGTTACTCTTTTTTTCAAAAGTACACAATTGGCTACATTAAATCTATCGTGTGCTTCTGGCTCAGCAACATTGTATCACACCGCTTTGCAAACTGAAATTACAACACCCTGCATGCTTCACATGAGTTTCAGGGTGTTTTTTGTTTGTTTTCTTTCTTGGACTTTTTTTCCCTTCCTTGATTTCTTTAGTAAAGCAAACAAAAAAGTCTCAAGAAATATTCATCTCACACATGATGTAAAGAAAACTGAATGGCTATCTAACAATATCTAAAACTGTAGGTACAAAAGGTTGGGCTATCTTTCGGGCTTTCTGTGATGGATTCTAAGATAATAACTACTGCAAGCAGTAATGGCATTTTAGCTTAGGTCTCTATCTGTGAAAAGGGAAACTTCATTCACTTCTCAGAACATTCACAGTTTTGTCAGAATGGAAATAAAAAGAATAAAAATTCAGAAAAACAAGAAATTAATTCTTTTAAAACTACAATATAGAGATGATTCAAGGAAACATAAAAATAATCCACAAACAAAAAATTCCCCTTAGTTTTTAAATGTTTCAAATAAACTCAACTGTCACTTTGCATTTCAACTATAACAATACAGGTGATAAGAGTGTAAAAGCATCTCTACTGCCTACTGAAGAGATGTCTTAATAAACTGAGACATCTTATAATTACTTACAATTATTCTATTTTAGATGTATATATATATATATATATATATACACACACACACACATATACAGTTTTTTCTCATATTTATGGACCTTTTTTTTTTTTTTTAAAAGGTTTGCACTGGAACCTGGGTCAATCAAGTAAAATGAAAAAAAAAGTTTATGACAAAAAGTCATTTGATATAACAGATAAACTTTAACTAAATGCTAAATATGTATATTTATAGGAGGAGTAATTAGAATTATGTTTTCCCTAAAAACTTAAAAATCAATGCTAAACTTTAACAGTTATACTGGCTTTTAAAAATTAGGGACAACTTAAGACTTTTGGAGGAAACAAAAAGGTAATATACAAGTTATACTTTGTTTCCAAGTATAAAGCACGTTTGTGAACACAATAATATAAAATTTTCTTTAATAAGTTTATTGCTCACAGTTCCTAAACTCATATTCATAATTTCAAACATTTTATTCCTAGATATCTGCAAAGGTCATGTCTACATATGTGTGCATGTGTATATTCATTCACATGGTCATTTCAACAGACATGACTATGTTCAATTTCTCTGAAAGTGATTTGATCTCTTGATTTCAGATTCCCTTTTCCAATTCCACCTAAATCGGTTTAAAATTTTACTTAACATATTTATATAGTCTTCAGAGACCAAATGCTGGGAATTAGCCCATATTTCAGTTTTGAGCACAGAATCATGTTTTGAAGTAATATGCTTCAACAGATTCACTTAAGAATAATAAAAATTCAGCTAGGCAAAGTAAGCAAGAAAAGTAAAAGTTAAAAAAAATCCCCTAGCTCATGGGCTTCCTTGGTGGTCCAGTGGGTAGAGTCTGCCTTGCAGTGCAAGGGGCACTGGTTCGATCCCTGGTCTGGAAGATCCCACGTGCCGCGGAGTGGCTGGACCAGTGTGTCCACTTACAAGTCAGCACTCTGGAGTGCATATGCCCAGGGCTGGTGCTCTGTAAGGAAAGAGGCCACTGCAATGGGAGGTCCACACAGGCCAAAGAATAAAGATGGATGAAAAATAAATGATGGCTTAGAGGCAAAAAAAAAAACAAAACAAAGAACAAACCCCTAGCTCAAATCAGGTCTCTATTTGTTTACTAGAAAAAAATCATGTCAACAAAGATTTAATTTCACAAGATTAAATATATTGCAGCCAGGACTGGAACAAAGACCAAGCCACCTTAAATACAGATTTCTTCACAATTATAAAAACAATTTGTTATGTATCCCCCAAAAATCTCATTAACAAAAACAGATGATAATCATTTGACAATGGCTTTAATTTCTCCATAAAGAAAAATATATACCTTTAAAATTCAACTGCATATTTACCAATATTATTTTCACTACTAGACTTAGTTGGATGTAATTAGAATTATCTGAAAGTATAATTAACAGGGACCTTGATCGTGGGTCTGCATAACTGCTCACCCATCAAAAATTTCTGATAAATTATTTTATTTGAAAACTATTCCATGGTCATCAAGGACATAGGAACAAATTCTTAAAATCATTTATTTGGTACTTTTAAAACTGTTTAATTGTCATACTTAAATTATAAAAGATAAACAGAAGAATACTGTATTCAAGGTAGCCTCCTATCTTCTCAAAGGACATTATATATAGTAGAGGAAAACTCTATTCTTCTTTAAAAAGAAAAGCTTTCCCTTGTAATTGATAAAGAATATATAAAAGGAAGTATAAAGTTGTGTGCAATTCCTGGCCATTGTATAACTTTCCCCTTGGTAAACCAAACTGTAGCATAACTAAGCAGTTATTTCTCTCCAACAGTAGAACTCAGCACACTATTTTCCAATCATGTTTACCTTGCTTTCCACTGTCAGTCTACAATGCTTAACTCTTCCTGAGACGTCAAAATGTCATGAGCTCTAATACATGTAAAAAGAAATAGAGACTTTAAAAGGGCTTTGATAACTTCAGTTAGAATAAACTCCTGTTTATGAAGACTTTATGGCAATGTAATGAGATTGCTTAATAAGCACTCTGGAGTGCATATGCCCAGGGCTGGTGCTCTGTAAGGAAAGAGGCCACTGCAATGGGAGGTCCACACAGGCCAAAGAATAAAGATGGATGAAAAATAAATGATGGCTTAGAGGCAAAAAAAAAAACAAAACAAAGAACAAACCCCTAGCTCAAATCAGGTCTCTATTTGTTTACTAGAAAAAAATCATGTCAACAAAGATTTAATTTCACAAGATTAAATATATTGCAGCCAGGACTGGAACAAAGACCAAGCCACCTTAAATACAGATTTCTTCACAATTATAAAAACAATTTGTTATGTATCCCCCCCAAAAAAATCTCATTAACAAAAACAGATGATAATCATTTGACAATGGCTTTAATTTCTCCATAAAGAAAAATATATACCTTTAAAATTCAACTGCATATTTACCAATATTATTTTCACTACTAGACTTAGTTGGATGTAATTAGAATTATCTGAAAGTATAATTAACAGGGACCTTGATCGTGGGTCTGCATAACTGCTCACCCATCAAAAATTTCTGATAAATTATTTTATTTGAAAACTATTCCATGGTCATCAAGGACATAGGAACAAATTCTTAAAATCATTTATTTGGTACTTTTAAAACTGTTTAATTGTCATACTTAAATTATAAAAGATAAACAGAAGAATACTGTATTCAAGGTAGCCTCCTATCTTCTCAAAGGACATTATATATAGTAGAGGAAAACTCTATTCTTCTTTAAAAAGAAAAGCTTTCCCTTGTAATTGATAAAGAATATATAAAAGGAAGTATAAAGTTGTGTGCAATTCCTGGCCATTGTATAACTTTCCCCTTGGTAAACCAAACTGTAGCATAACTAAGCAGTTATTTCTCTCCAACAGTAGAACTCAGCACACTATTTTCCAATCATGTTTACCTTGCTTTCCACTGTCAGTCTACAATGCTTAACTCTTCCTGAGACGTCAAAATGTCATGAGCTCTAATACATGTAAAAAGAAATAGAGACTTTAAAAGGGCTTTGATAACTTCAGTTAGAATAAACTCCTGTTTATGAAGACTTTATGGCAATGTAATGAGATTGTAATAATTATCTAATTAAATAAGCTGCTATTAGAAGTGAAGGAAGAGGAGGGGGTCTTTTATTTAGTACAAAAGGTTTCTTGACAAGCTAGAATATGCTTTTCTTCTAAAATATTTAAAATCTAACTAGTTCTACTAAAATAAGAAACAGTAGGAAAAATAATAGGAGAGAAAAATCTGCAGTTTGAGGGTACATTACGGTCCAACAGAGTAGCCAAAACACTGACCTGTTACTACTTGTCTTCTCTTAAAGGGTGGCTGACACTATGGTTCATTTTTTTTTTTAAGGAATAGATAGCTTATCTGCCAAAATTAACTGGTGTAGTTAGTTTGCAGAAAGTATTTCTGAGATAAAGAACTAAAAAATATACTATTTTTCATGAAGAGAAAAAAGCTGTCAATTCTCAAATTCAGAGCACCATGCTTACAAAGGAAATGTTAAACCAAAACAAAATGCATAATTTTGCTTACTATATTTTAAAAGATCTTATTAGAAAGAAACTTTTCTCCAATATTATATTTAATATTTACCTGATTTTTAAATAAGAAAGCATTATTGTAAGTATATATAGGGAGTACTCACTGTAATTTTAAAAGAAAAATCTGATAATAACTCAAGTTTCTGCTGGTACTGTAAATAAGGCAAGAAAGCTACTCAATCATTAATTACTATTAAACACCTAGCTACTTATGTCTATATAGGACATAATAAACAACAGCAAAATAAATGATTAAAAAAATACGAGGTAGCCATGGTATCCTCCTTTCATGAAAATGAAAAGCAAAGAGGCCAAGTAAACATGATCTTGCAGAACATGAGAAATCAATTCAAATTCTGAATTTCTGTTTTCATTATTGTCTATTAAAGCTATAAACAATCTCTGTTATTTTAATTTACCAGGTAAGGTGATGGGGTGGGGGAAGAAGGGTATTGCTGCCTACAACAGAAACAAGTACAGAGAATTATAACTAATAATGTAAACAATATTTAAAGTTCTAAACTACTATCTAAAAGTCTCTGTGAAAGTACAGAACAAGATAACTCAAGATAGCTTTGCACAGTGGCAGTATCGTAGCCAATGAGGTTTATCCGAGGCGCGATTATTGCTAACTGAAAAAAAAAAAAAAAGATAACTCAAGATTTAAAACCAAACCTTCAAATCTCAATTTCCGTTAAAGGTCTGATCCTAAAAACAACCTAAAGTTGGCTATTATATCTATGGAAAATTAAGAATTTCTTTATTTTAAAAAGTAGTTTAGGGCTTCCTAACTACTGTGGTGAAGAGTTCGCCTGCCAATGCAGGAGACATGGGTTCGATCCCTCATCCAGGAAGATTCCATGTGTTGCGGAGCAACTAAGCCCGTGAGACACAACTATGGAGCCTGTGCTCTAGAGCCTCAGAGTCACAACTATTGAGCCCATGTGCCACAACTGCTGAAGCCCGAGTTCCACAACAAGAAAAGTAATCACAACAAGAAGCCTGCTCACCTCAACTAGAGAGGAGCCCCTACTCCCTGCAACTAGAGAAGAGCCTGTGGCAGCAGTGAAAACCCAGAATAGCCAAAAAAAAAAAAAGTTTGAATTTACTTAACACTAACTATGATGGCTAACTAATGGTTTGCTTTGGGACTGGTCTTGAACCTATTCTTTCCACCCTAATACTAGACATAAATCAGCATTCTTCAGAAATACTGGTTTGAGAAGCCTTACATCCAACCATCCTATAACTCCTTTCCTGGGAAAGTTCAAACTGGTAGGGTCTTTACTAATGGCAAGAAAGCTACTCAATCATTAATTACTATTAAACACCTAGCTACTTATGTCTATATAGGACATAATAAACAACAGCAAAATAAATGATTAAAAAAATACGAGGTAGCCATGGTATCCTCCTTTCATGAAAATGAAAAGCAAAGAGGCCAAGTAAACATGATCTTGCAGAACATGAGAAATCAATTCAAATTCTGAATTTGTTTTCATTATTGTCTATTAAAGCTATAAACAATCTCTGTTATTTTAATTTACCAGGTAAGGTGATGGGGTGGGGGAAGAAGGGTATTGCTGCCTACAACAGAAACAAGTACAGAGAATTATAACTAATAATGTAAACAATATTTAAAGTTCTAAACTACTATCTAAAAGTCTCTGTGAAAGTACAGAACAAGATAACTCAAGATAGCTTTGCACAGTGGCAGTATCGTAGCCAATGAGGTTTATCCGAGGCGCGATTATTGCTAACTGAAAAAAAAAAAAAAAGATAACTCAAGATTTAAAACCAAACCTTCAAATCTCAATTTCCGTTAAAGGTCTGATCCTAAAAACAACCTAAAGTTGGCTATTATATCTATGGAAAATTAAGAATTTCTTTATTTTAAAAAGTAGTTTAGGGCTTCCCTAACTACTGTGGTGAAGAGTTCGCCTGCCAATGCAGGAGACATGGGTTCGATCCCTCATCCAGGAAGATTCCATGTGTTGCGGAGCAACTAAGCCCGTGAGACACAACTATGGAGCCTGTGCTCTAGAGCCTCAGAGTCACAACTACTGAGCCCATGTGCCACAACTGCTGAAGCCCGAGTTCCACAACAAGAAAAGTAATCACAACAAGAAGCCTGCTCACCTCAACTAGAGAGGAGCCCCTACTCCCTGCAACTAGAGAAGAGCCTGTGGCAGCAGTGAAAACCCAGAATAGCCAAAAAAAAAAAAAGTTTGAATTTACTTAACACTAACTATGATGGCTAACTAATGGTTTGCTTTGGGACTGGTCTTGAACCTATTCTTTCCACCCTAATACTAGACATAAATCAGCATTCTTCAGAAATACTGGTTTGAGAAGCCTTACATCCAACCATCCTATAACTCCTTTCCTGGGAAAGTTCAAACTGGTAGGGTCTTTTGAAAAGGAAAACACCAACTGTACCAATACATCAACTGGATATTTAAGTTAAGAATTCCCTTTAAAAAATGCAAGTACCACTTTAGTAGAATTCAGAGTGTCAGTCATTCATCACTTAATGTGACTGATTTACCTAGCTAACAGTGCCAAAAAATTAGCATTCTTACCGGGAGCTTTGGGTAGGGAAGATAGAAAGGGAATTCTGAACTACGTCCACACCTGGATAAAGATTTGGGGTATCAGGCGGGCAGCTATAGGACCCACAGTACTTCAGTGGGATAGAAGAAGGAAAGAGAGTCCAGGACTAAATGCTAGAATTCAAAGATAGTTTTAAACACATTGTCCTTTTTGATTTAGTACTAATGACCAAAAGTTGAGTCAAAGCAAATTATTTACAGCCAAACATTAGGCGAGCAGCTAATGGTTATAATAGTGAAGCAATTACCATAAAGTTGAAACAAGTTTATATACATAACACAAAGTAAAAATAGTGTAGTTTGAACTCATGCATCTATGGATCTGATAGTACATGTTTCTATTTCATATCATTATCTTATAACCAAAGATTAATAAGGAATGCTGTCAACATTTTATATGTTGGTCTGTGTCTATTAATATAAGGAAGTAATCAGAAGCTCTCTACATATAACAGTGAAAATAAAATCATGGAGAAAGTTGTGGTTCTTTCTGATTTTAAATTATTCAATTACAAAACTAGTTTCTCTAGTAAGAAAAGGAATACTCTAGTTTTCAAGGTTGAACACTTCTTAATTTCAGGCCCAAATTACACATTTATATTTTAAATGGATGAAACCTAGTTATTAAAAGTCATAATAGAGCATCTGATGACCTTTTTTATATAAATAAGGTTGTGAGAGAGGGGGGCATATCTACCTTAAAAGCTAAATGTTACTTTAGTTTTACTATAGTCATTAGGTTTTGGAGGATATATTTTAATTCAGGTATACAAAAGTCGTATACTAAAATATAATAGGGCTGGCAAAGTACATTACTTGATAAAGGAATGCTTCTACAAAGGAATGCTGGCCTAACTGTAAAACATCAGTTATATATGAATGGAGATCATAAATTATTCACTTAACCTATGTAAAATCTGTATGTTAGGTTTTCTGCCAATAATATCTTTTCTTCAGAAACTAAAGGTCATCATTTAAAACATTTCCTTTGGACTAATGTTCATATAATGTAGGCATCTCCAACATTCCCAATTTCCATTAACATGGACACTTAAATTCATGATTCAAGAAAGAAAGGGTAAACCAGGTGGAGGGCGGGGGACACTAATGAAAATGTGAACATGGAAATCTAACTGCTCAAAGCATAACTAGCTTATAGGAATATCACTTATTAAGCATTCACAACTCTTTCCTATAAATTCAATAGAAGTATAAGAGTATCCATGTCTAGGGAATCTTTAAGCAACTGACATACTTTTCAATAAAATCAGGAAATGTTTTTAAAATTCTATACTTAATATTATCAAGTATGAAAACCATTTCACTGTTAAAATATTAGTATTCCTATGGGAATATAATAATGTTAAAATTACAATTTATAAAAGAATACTAGAAGAAAAAAATATGCCTAAATGAGTACAGTTCTTCCCATAATGCTGATTATTAACATGGTGCTCTACAAATTTACAAAATTTCGGATTTGGAAGACTGTGTTGCATAGTCTATACAGTCATATTTTCCTATTCTCCACACAATAATTTGTCACAGGGAAACCACAGAGGTATACTAGAGTTTCTTAAAAGCATTACCTTTTAATCTGCATTACTTTAAGGTGATCCACCGCACCCAAAACACAAGGCAAGTAAGAAGTGTATGAGTTCTCTGTACTTTGAGCTCTTTGTAGGAAAAGTGTTTTATAAATTCAAGTTTGTGTTTTGGGAAGAAAAGGAAACAAACCTTAGGGCCTCCTCCCCCACCAAAATCCTACTTTTTAAAACAGTTCCTAATATCTGATACATAAGATACGTCATTCAACTATTCAAATTCACATAGAATTACAGTACTTTGGAGAAGTACAAAGAAATACTTTTTTAAAATACAGGTATATAAATTAATGAAACTGGTATTTAAAAGATTTAATACAAGAAAAAAAGTATTATATAGTGGTACCAATTCTTAATACAAATTAAGCATAGTTTATATAATTTCAAAAGTTATTCACATTATTGCTCGATACCACAGTTGTATGGAACATGTTGTAGACACACACAAAATTTGTATAATTTCACGTTTATAAAACCAAAACTTTATACATAAGCCATTCAGAAATTTGGAAAGTTTTAAAATGCAGAGAGATATGTACAACCAAAAGGATTAAAAAAATGTATTTCTGTACATATTTTAAAGAAACAAACTGATCTGACTAAACATGTATATCATACTCTTAATCAAAAATGTGTACATAACTGGACGGAAAGCAAACTAGTGGATTAAAACAGAACTAAATATGCCCTCCATTTCTTAGTAATAATGCTTTAAATATCAATGGGATATTAAATACCAGTTTAATTCTAAAATGTTTGCTTTCTTTCAAAAACTTTTCAGAAACACATATACATTCTACAATTGTCTCAGATTGGGAGAGATATTTTCCTTAGAAATTTTTTTAAAAGGGGTATTTCTAGTATCTGTATACTTCTGTATATAAGATTTGATAAAACAATAAAAAATAACCCAAATAAGGCCATTATTAATACCTTGATCAAAAATATACAGATTGTAATGCTACTATGTTTTGTGATCCTGAGCTCTAGTATCCATTAGATGCATGCATACCATTCACTGATTTGTCTACTCTAATGAAAATAATTTAATCCTGCCTTACCACTTTTGAAGACAGAAATACGTTCAAAACTTGACAGGTCTTTAAAATGTTACATATATTTCTGCTGTAAACATAGTATTAGGAACTGTATGAGAAGGAATATGTTAGGGTTTAAAAAGCTATGAAAGAAAACTTACTACTTTAAAATAATGACAATAAATTTAAAAAGCAAGAAAAATAATACAAAGAGTGTGCTTGCTAGAATAGATAAGTAGCAAAATCCTACTTTTTAAAACAGTTCCTAATATCTGATACATAAGATACGTCATTCAACTATTCAAATTCACATAGAATTACAGTACTTTGGAGAAGTACAAAGAAATACTTTTTTAAAATACAGGTATATAAATTAATGAAACTGGTATTTAAAAGATTTAATACAAGAAAAAAAGTATTATATAGTGGTACCAATTCTTAATACAAATTAAGCATAGTTTATATAATTTCAAAAGTTATTCACATTATTGCTCGATACCACAGTTGTATGGAACATGTTGTAGACACACACAAAATTTGTATAATTTCACGTTTATAAAACCAAAACTTTATACATAAGCCATTCAGAAATTTGGAAAGTTTTAAAATGCAGAGAGATATGTACAACCAAAAGGATTAAAAAAATGTATTTCTGTACATATTTTAAAGAAACAAACTGATCTGACTAAACATGTATATCATACTCTTAATCAAAAATGTGTACATAACTGGACGGAAAGCAAACTAGTGGATTAAAACAGAACTAAATATGCCCTCCATTTCTTAGTAATAATGCTTTAAATATCAATGGGATATTAAATACCAGTTTAATTCTAAAATGTTTGCTTTCTTTCAAAAACTTTTCAGAAACACATATACATTCTACAATTGTCTCAGATTGGGAGAGATATTTTCCTTAGAAATTTTTTAAAGGTGTATTTCTAGTATCTGTATACTTCTGTATATAAGATTTGATAAAACAATAAAAAATAACCCAAATAAGGCCATTATTAATACCTTGATCAAAAATATACAGATTGTAATGCTACTATGTTTTGTGATCCTGAGCTCTAGTATCCATTAGATGCATGCATACCATTCACTGATTTGTCTACTCTAATGAAAATAATTTAATCCTGCCTTACCACTTTTGAAGACAGAAATACGTTCAAAACTTGACAGGTCTTTAAAATGTTACATATATTTCTGCTGTAAACATAGTATTAGGAACTGTATGAGAACGAATATGTTAGGGTTTAAAAAGCTATGAAAGAAAACTTACTACTTTAAAATAATGACAATAAATTTAAAAAGCAAGAAAAATAATACAAAGAGTGTGCTTGCTAGAATAGATAAGTAGAGCCTTACAAAGGTCTTCTTCTATATTAAGGAATTAATAAATAAAGGACTGTCTGTACCTTGGTGGTAAAATAAAAAAAGGCTGGCCACTTTTTATGCTAAGTTCAAATGTATTTTTTTTTGATAATACAAAAAAGTAATCCTTGAAAATCAGAATACATAACAGAAAAGAGCACAATAACTTAAGTATTAAACATCTGTATGAAATAACTGTTGCAAAGTTGACAAAATGCACACTTGGAACATGCGGTTATTTAAAAAAAAAAAAAAAAAAAGAAAAAAACACCACACGATTCTGTAGAACCAATGTTATGTCACCACCAGGAGAGCACCAAGCAAGGCACCATTGGAAAGACAACATACTTGGAAAGTCTCTATAAATAAAGTAAATGCTAATCTGGTCGAAAAATCGGTGTCTTTGGTAAAAATTCTATGAGGATGACCTGTAGAAGGAGAAAAAAAGTTTTAAAAAGATTTCTTTAAAATTTTATCTTAAAAAAAACTTCAATTATATTCCATCACTTAAAACAATTTTGATACTGCCTCTGACAAACAGGAGAATGTATGTATGAATGAACGAGAAAAGGGAGCTTGCATTTACTGAAAGCTAGCTACACACCAAGTGCTTCATTCTATAAAGGATCTATTTAATTCCAATAATTTTCTATGAGACAAGTATTATCATACTCATTTTACAGAAGAAAAATCTGATGATTTGAGAAGTATAACATCACAGACTGTAGAGTCCATATTTGAACAAACTTAACTCCAGTGCCTTGCCCTTTCTATTGCCCTATGATGGCTGTAGCTAACCCAATATTCAGTTCCTTGGGCTTCCTCCCTTTTATTTACAGCCCAGTCCCAGGGGTCTTTAGGTTCTAGAGTTGTTCTCATTTTACTGTACCAGGACATGTGATCTCCAGAGCAAGAGTTGGTCCTTTATCTCTTAATTTTAAAACAAACCATTCTTTCCTTTTTAGGTTAGCAAAATTAAAGAGTAGGTTAGCAAAATTAAAGGTTAAAATCTGTTCCAAAGGACTTTTTACTAGGAAACTAAATGAAAATCAGCAAAAAACCAAAATATAGTAACACAGAAAGACGTAAGTTGACCAGAGCTAATTTTTATCCCAAACTTGGAACTGTATTAAATTACAATCACTGCATCCCCTTATTTCAACTCTGTATGGAATATATGTTAAACAAAAAATTATACCATTTGAACAGTTTCCAAATTTGAAGAACTCCTCAGTATTTTAGAAACTGTGTCTTCATATGGCCTCTAGGTATGGACACTATTCTACATCTAGCCATCTGGGCCAGAAACCTTTGTTTTCACTCTTGAGTTCTCCTCGGTTTTGATCTGTCTCAGTAAAGAAGATGTGTCTATCTGTGGCTCCAGCCTACCCCTCTCCTAGCGGACTCATCATTTGGTGTCCCCTGTGCCACTCTCCTGACTGCTACTGGCCCATAAAATGTTTACTAGCTTCCTGCCCAGTTTCTTTATTTGAGCTAGATTCCTCTGTTTCTCAGTTTCTTCATCTATAAAAGAAAGGGATGGATAGATGACAAGATTCCCTGTAGCTCTAAATTTTAATTACCAAATTATATTTTTCAGTATATACTACACAATGAACAATAAAAGATATATTCGACTCCCTGAATTATTACCAGCTTTAAAAAAATATACTTTACAAACTTTCTCCCTTCGGAAGCCATACATAGAAGTTAACCATTTGTCTCATTTCTTCTGCCATATCTGACTAAAAGAAAAGTTGATATTTTTCACAGACTTACACCAATATTCAAAATAGAATCAAGAAGAAATATTTCCCTTTAACAAATGAAATTTCTGAAATTAAAGAAAATTTGAAGTCAAAAAGATAAACAGATTACTTCTATCTTAACTCTGCAAAACTATTTTTAGGGAGCTTTTAAAGTATGTTTTTCCTTCATTCAACTGTCATAAATAAATATATACACACATATATGCACACATACACACACACACTGAGAAAACTTAGAAAAATACAATTTAAAGTAATTTTTATATTTTTAAAAACTATTCTTCTAGGTATCTTTCAGAATGGTATGAAAATATGGCTTAGGTACACCAATGTTTATCTAAAAAAATGACGATAAACTATTTTACAGAACATATAAGTTCAGAATGTTTTAGAAGGTTAAATTAAATTACTTTAACTAATACTAGAACATAATAAAAAACAAACATTAAATATAATGAACATATTTTATAAAAGAATGATCTTCTCATAGTTCTATCTGGAAGTAACATTACTGGGAATACTTTTATGTTTTGCTTTCCAAAGTAAATTTAGAAGTGCACTTAATAAATAAATAAATAAATAAAAGCCTCCATTGTATTAATAAGCTTAGTGTTTGGGTTTATAAATATAGCAAATAGTTTTTCACACAAACCTTTAAATCTCTTACATATCCATTCCTTCTCACAAAGTACATAAACTCTCTCATCAGAGTTTTCACCCAGGATGAAAATACAAGCCTAGCATTTTCATAGGTCAATCTCAAATCAAGTTAGTTGAATGTGCTTTTATTATTACAAAGAAGCATCAAGTGCCTTTTTATCATTATAAAATTAACATGTTTGATATAATAGATAATGATAAAATCTACATTATTTGGTTCACTGAATAGAGCTATTCTATGAAAAAAGAGACATTTTAAAGACATCTTTTATGTTCAAGGCTAGAAATGGGATCTGATTGTGTGATAATGAAAGAAAGAGAAAATGCTACAGAGAAAAATGATTTTATGATAATTTCCCACTATTTCCAGTATCTAGGCACTGTTTTCATCAATCTTTTATATACACACACATGCTACCTATAATGGCTATACTCTTTCAAAGAATAGACAAAATGTGTCAGAAATGATATGCTATATACTTAACCCTTCTTCAGATCTTCTTTTCATATATTAATCTTCCCATGTTTAAAATAAAACACACAGGCTCAAGGGAAAATGATACTTTTTCTATAGTGTTCTGAGCTTTTCAAAATGGGGAAAACTGCTCAAGTGAATCAAGTAGTCAGTAAATTAAATTCCATTCTAAGCTCTAAACTCACTGTATACACATGCCCACTAGATATCTTTTAAAGAATAAACACAGGGTGAGCAACATCTCATCCCCTGTTTACTTGTAAGATAAGTTTTACAGAATAATATTCCAATAACACTTTGAAAGTTTCTTTAAAGGCCACTGAGGTACGGGCAGTTAAAATCTATAAAGGCTAAAGCTTTCTTAAGCTCCAGCGGCTCAGCTGAAAGGTTTTCTTCCATACTTGGAAACCTGATTAGCATTATATAAAAAAGCCATATCTGACTTGCTGCGTAACCAAAGTTGTGGTTATTCTTTCTACAGCATCCAAAATTTCACACTCCATCAACACATGTTCAGGCTATTTTATCTTGGCAATTAATTTATTATTTTTCAGAACACAGTGAAGCCTTGTTTTCAAGTCATTCATAACTTTATAAATCAGTCTTGTGCATGAAACCATGCATCTGTGAACCGTAGAAAATCCTTGCACTCAGGAGATTAAGTTCCTGACACCTTTGCTGATTAATAATCATGGAAAGAATAAGATCAGAAGCAAAATAAATGATCATTTAATAGAGAAACTCACAAAACAGCCCTTTAACTTACATATTCCATCATGTTATTCGTTTCACATTTCCTTTTGCTCAGTCTCCAGTGCAAGCACAGCTAGACAAGTAGGAGAGTAAAAGAAGAAAAATGAGCTCAGTTTTATTGCAGCACACAGAGTAGCCCATTTGTCCATCTTTCATATTTTTAGTTCAACAAAAGCATCTGTTTCCATACTGTGCAGTTCAGACCCCAACAGTACGAAGCTGCTCCCTGCGGTACTCACCTTGTGGTATAACCTATTGTTTTCCCATTCTAATAACTTCTCAATCGATCTTCGTGTCTGGAAGACAAATGAGAAGAAAGTTTACTCTTGACTGGTTTTAGAAAAACTTGGTTTTGCAGCTGCTTTTTGTGTGAAAAGGAAAGAGGTATAAGACAGTGACTGAGGATAGGGTGTTCTATAATTCTACTGACATTCTAGCACTAAATAGTTGCCTGCTCAAGTGAATCAAGTAGTCAGTAAATTAAATTCCATTCTAAGCTCTAAACTCACTGTATACACATGCCCACTAGATATCTTTTAAAGAATAAACACAGGGTGAGCAACATCTCATCCCCTGTTTACTTGTAAGATAAGTTTTACAGAATAATATTCCAATAACACTTTGAAAGTTTCTTTAAAGGCCACTGAGGTACGGGCAGTTAAAATCTATAAAGGCTAAAGCTTTCTTAAGCTCCAGCGGCTCAGCTGAAAGGTTTTCTTCCATACTTGGAAACCTGATTAGCATTATATAAAAAAGCCATATCTGACTTGCTGCGTAACCAAAGTTGTGGTTATTCTTTCTACAGCATCCAAAATTTCACACTCCATCAACACATGTTCAGGCTATTTTATCTTGGCAATTAATTTATTATTTTTCAGAACACAGTGAAGCCTTGTTTTCAAGTCATTCATAACTTTATAAATCAGTCTTGTGCATGAAACCATGCATCTGTGAACCGTAGAAAATCCTTGCACTCAGGAGATTAAGTTCCTGACACCTTTGCTGATTAATAATCATGGAAAGAATAAGATCAGAAGCAAAATAAATGATCATTTAATAGAGAAACTCACAAAACAGCCCTTTAACTTACATATTCCATCATGTTATTCGTTTCACATTTCCTTTTGCTCAGTCTCCAGTGCAAGCACAGCTAGACAAGTAGGAGAGTAAAAGAAGAAAAATGAGCTCAGTTTTATTGCAGCACACAGAGTAGCCCATTTGTCCATCTTTCATATTTTTAGTTCAACAAAAGCATCTGTTTCCATACTGTGCAGTTCAGACCCCAACAGTACGAAGCTGCTCCCTGCGGTACTCACCTTGTGGTATAACCTATTGTTTTCCCATTCTAATAACTTCTCAATCGATCTTCGTGTCTGGAAGACAAATGAGAAGAAAGTTTACTCTTGACTGGTTTTAGAAAAACTTGGTTTTGCAGCTGCTTTTTGTGTGAAAAGGAAAGAGGTATAAGACAGTGACTGAGGATAGGGTGTTCTATAATTCTACTGACATTCTAGCACTAAATAGTTGCCTGAACAAGAACAGTACTTTGTTTTGATAAAGTTTTGGTTTTCTGGCATTGTATTTTTTACTGTTTCAAACTTACCAGCCTCTGACTTATCTAAGTCTAAAAAACTAATGTTATCTACCAAAAAAATACAAATTTAAATCCCAATTTCTTTCAAAAATACTGCTGCAATACTTAAATAATAATAAGAATACCTTAAAACATATTTTACAACAGTTACTTACACATTAACAAAATTAAAAGGCCTTTAGACTAAATTAAAAAAGGAAATGATTTAAAAATTAGTTAAAGGAATCAACTAGAAAATTTATACTTAAGATCACTTGATTTTTGCAATATACACTGTGCGGCAGGAAACACTTCCTGCTTGGGAGGAATAACAGAGGAGGGTAATTCATGGTGCCAGGTGTCAGGATGAGACTGACACAGCTGCAGGTGCAAACAGGACAGTGCTGCCACAAGAAGCAACTGCAACTTGCTGCAGCTGCAGCTTCCTAGCAAGGAAAGGAAAAAAGCACCCAGTGCCATTGAAGTGGCACAAATAAATAAATACTAATGATCAAATATGAAAATCTGCATATTAAGCAAGGATGAGCTAGGTGAAAAACTGTTACAATCAAGCTGGGTTTGAATACTCTGTTACATAACAAAATATTTAATATTTATTTAATCTACTGTAATCTAGTTACCATATTACCTTTTAGCATGTTGAGCATGCTAAAGACATCATAATCACAGAGATGGCAATTATAATTCGTAACTACCACTTACTGTCTTACATTTTCAAGTTTATGTCATAAAAATCAGAAACTCAACTAACTCCCTGGGTAATAATATGCCAATGACTAATTTATTACATTACTTTTTTGCACAGTTTTTTTGGCAAGAATTTTAAAGCAAAAAAAAGTGCCCTTGTTAACAATGATCAGCAGACCTCACTTGTTTCTTTGTAAAGATAGCCTTTAGAGGCAGCTCTCCTTTTAAATGAAAATAGGGCAGCAGTTATGGTCACACTTTTGTTAATTTAGTTGCCAGCTGCTTTTTGTTTTTGAAAAGGAAAGAAGGTATAAGACAGTGACTGAGGATAGGGTGTTCTATAATTCTACTGACATTCTAGCACTAAATAGTTGCCTGAACAAGAACAGTACTTTGTTTTGATAAAGTTTTGGTTTTCTGGCATTGTATTTTTTACTGTTTCAAACTTACCAGCCTCTGACTTATCTAAGTCTAAAAAACTAATGTTATCTACCAAAAAAATACAAATTTAAATCCCAATTTCTTTCAAAAATACTGCTGCAATACTTAAATAATAATAAGAATACCTTAAAACATATTTTACAACAGTTACTTACACATTAACAAAATTAAAAGGCCTTTAGACTAAATTAAAAAAGGAAATGATTTAAAAATTAGTTAAAGGAATCAACTAGAAAATTTATACTTAAGATCACTTGATTTTTGCAATATACACTGTGCGGCAGGAAACACTTCCTGCTTGGGAGGAATAACAGAGGAGGGTAATTCATGGTGCCAGGTGTCAGGATGAGACTGACACAGCTGCAGGTGCAAACAGGACAGTGCTGCCACAAGAAGCAACTGCAACTTGCTGCAGCTGCAGCTTCCTAGCAAGGAAAGGAAAAAAGCACCCAGTGCCATTGAAGTGGCACAAATAAATAAATACTAATGATCAAATATGAAAATCTGCATATTAAGCAAGGATGAGCTAGGTGAAAAACTGTTACAATCAAGCTGGGTTTGAATACTCTGTTACATAACAAAATATTTAATATTTATTTAATCTACTGTAATCTAGTTACCATATTACCTTTTAGCATGTTGAGCATGCTAAAGACATCATAATCACAGAGATGGCAATTATAATTCGTAACTACCACTTACTGTCTTACATTTTCGAAGTTTATGTCATAAAAATCAGAAACTCAACTAACTCCCTGGGTAATAATATGCCAATGACTAATTTATTACATTACTTTTTTGCACAGTTTTTTTGGCAAGAATTTTAAAGCAAAAAAAAGTGCCCTTGTTAACAATGATCAGCAGACCTCACTTGTTTCTTTGTAAAGATAGCCTTTTAGAGGCAGCTCTCCTTTTAAATGAAAATAGGGCAGCAGTTATGGTCACACTTTTTGTTAATTTAGTTGCCAGTCAGCCCCAAATCAAAAGAAAATAAGGCTGCAGAGTGTAATTAACATTCAGTTCAGTCGTTTTGTCCCTTGTCTAGCCCCCAAGCTTTGTTAAAATTGCCATCTGAATGCTGAAGGCTGTAGGGAAATCGATTTGATTCTAATCGCACCATGAAAAGAACATGATCTAACTGCTTTCAGCCCTCCGTAAATCTGTACTAGGTCTTTAGCACAATGCTACTTCCAATTTAAAAAGCACTGAATGTCTCGTCAATGACTTTGTGAAGAAAAAAGAACAAGGAGCAGACATAAAAATTCCAATAGTTGTTTAAGCATTAAAGTTCATTTGCATCACAGCGAACCTGAAAAGGGCTGACCTCTCAAACCGCCTCTCAGGTCTATGAAGTTGTAGCCTTGACAAGCTCACATTGACAGAGCTCATTGACTCTGAAAGGCTACTCTATCAATGGTGAAAAATGGCAATAGGTTCTACTCTGAGCAGGCATCTGCCTGCCCACCCGCTGCTAAACCAATGGCAAAACCGATTCAAAACCTGAATCTACCTTGTAATCTTCCTTTATAGGACTTTTTAATAATAGATTAAGATTACTATACAATTTGAGGTTTTACTTTTACTGACGGTTTAAAAAGGGGGACAGGAGGTATGAAAGAAGTAGGTTAGGGAGAACAAGCTTTCGAGTCTGTTTCACATTAATAATATAAAAATTAAAAGTTTAACATTATATTCTGCAAATATTCATTACACACAGAAAATAAGTGTAGTTACCACAATCATTTCATCACAAATTTAAATCCATACTATAACAAGAACAAACATTATGAATGGATCTCACAGTATGATACATACTCACACACATCAATTTAAAAACTTAAAATATTTACTTTAAATAACTCAAACCAACTATCAGTATCTGAATAAAAATAATTACAATGTATGAACATTAAATTCCAAAATACTTATGTAGGAATTCCAAATGTATTCTTTGCTTGTAATTGGAAGTTTAATGATGGGTTTGATATCATAATTATATCTTACAATATTTAAGAATTCTAAACCAAATGGTGTTATGCCATATTCCAAATAAGCATCTAAATATAAAATATTTTTATACACTTGACAGTCTGGAGTAACAGCTGTGAATTAGCAGCATCTAATCTTGCTATTGATATAAGACTTCTTTCCTGCTTGACAGGTGAAAAAAAAGCACTTGCACGTGCAGCTTAATTAATCATTGCACTTGACATCTCAATGATTTACAGTGAGGAGCAGGTGAGAACATACAAAACCAGAAAGGAACTCTTGATCTGAGTGGAACATTTCTAGCACACTAAGGTGACAAGTATATAGATTGTAACACTTATTTGAAAAAAAAAGAAAGGAAAAAAAGAAACTGTGACACAGATTATTTGTTAGTAACAACAAAAGCTGAAATTAAATGCAGGGGGTGGGGGTTCGCTACTAAGAATGTTTCATAGTTTGCAATTATTTCCAGCTAACAAAATCAAAATATATTTTCATGATTAAATACAACATCAATTGGGCAGATATTAAAAAAAAAAATGACACTTCAGCATTTACAAAAAGCTATATAAAAGCCTTTAAACATGAAAAGTACCTTATTACTGCAGTAATCTAGAAATAAAAGGTAAGTGTTTATGTCCATGGACTGTCAGCTATTTCCTGCCAAATTCTATAATTGCTACTGAACAAACTTAAGCATATAAAAATCTATCCTTGATCTTTTAAAGTATTTATAATGATCATCAGGTCAACATAAATTAGAGCACACTAATATGCATCAGGAAAAAAACCAAAACAGCATGTATAGGGTCTGTCAACACAAAATGCCCCCCCCAAAAAAAAAATCACCTTTCAGTAGTATTCTAGGTCAGTGAGATCTAAAAAATAAGTCATCTCAATTTTCTTAAAAAGAATTTGATGCTTGTGAAAAGCACCAGACTGACAGTCATGGGAACTAAAAATCTTCTATTTAACTGAAAGAACAGGGGAAAGGGCAGTGCAGGCTGCAGTGCAAGCCTCCCTACAGTGGGCCTTAATCCTTTTCAGTGCTCACACCCTGGGGCTAGAGGACAGGTTAGCGGTTCAGAACCAATGAATCCTCAGTCCTGCATAAGATGATAAACAAGAAGTCTAATTTTATCGTGAATTCTTATCCTTAGTTAAAAGGACCAAGACCACCAACTCACACCATGTAATCAAAACAAGTTTTTTATGAGAATTACATCATGTCAGCTAACCTGGTTGGAAAAAGGATTCCTCTAAGCATCTGAACTCTGACCCACCTCCCTCTTTCCAGAGCTCACTTTAATTTTTTTCACGTATTACCTCATTTCAACACTTTGCTAACTGTATTTTTCTTCCTGGTGAACTAGCTTTAATGCAATCGTTCAGCAATGTTAAAGTAAAAAATAACAGAAACTAAAGAACATCATTTCAATGATAATGGACTTATTTATTAAACAGACTTAACTTGAATAATAAATAATAACAGGAGGACAGAAATGTTAGCCTCTGTTTGGCTCCTTTTAAAGTTTTGGTAGAAATAAGCCAAAACATTAAAACTAAAAAAGATGTAAAACAGCCTGGATAATTCACAAAAAGGTTAATTAAATAATGATTAATCAACAATTAATATTAGGTTGATATATCCTTATCAATTTCCAAAGAAGCATCTAAAATAAACTTACAATAGAGCAATATATATAAAACACCTAGATATAGTATGTTACTGCAACTGAAAATTAGAATTTTCTGAAAATTCAAATTTGATTTATTATAAAAAACATTTTTCTAGTTTTTTATAAATACTATGCTTATTAATGAATATGCTATTATTCCTTATAAACAGATCATGCACTATTAGATATAAATAAGTCTTTTGGGACAGCAAGAAATCATTTAGAAAACTTTCAATGTATTACTTCCCTACGTTGTTACCACTCTGACCACTCTTACTTAACAGTATATTACTAATGATTCATTTACTCACAATTGTTTGAAAAAAATGTTTTTTCAAAGAAATGGTTTTCTACAATTTCCTGATAAAATCAATAACTATTTGTAAAAGTTCAACTATTTAAATTTAAAGCTTTTTGAATAGGATTTACTGATGTAGCAGAAGGTCAAAGTGCAATTTCAAATGTTCAATTTCTTATTTAAAACAAGTCTTAATTTTAAACTCCTAAGTTTATAATGCATTAATTAGGCTTTAGCTAGAATAATGCTTTGAACATATTTATAATTTTTTAAACTTTTAAGTATTTTTCAATGAAAACTATACTTATCTTTTGACATCTGTGCAAATTCAAATCATTAAAATAAGTGAGACAAAAACATTATTAGTTGTAAGTCATTAGAAATAAAGTATGCAAAATTTTAAATGAATTATTATAGCTTCAGAGAAAATTATTTCATTTACATCCATCTATTCTGGATTAATGTAAATCATACACTGTAGTTCTATGCAGAAAATTAAATGGCAAATCTCAGAATTATAATACATGAAAAATCTAGATTCATTAAAGACTATGACTAGAATATGACTAGATTCCTCAAAGAGATTTTTAAACAAATTCCCTTTCTGTACTTAAAAGTCCCTTTTAAAAATTTCACGTGAGGGGGAACTCCCTGGTCATCCAGTGGTTAAGACTGTACCTTCCAATGAAGATGGTGTGGGTTCAATCCCTGGTTAGGGAGCTAGGATCCCACATGCTTCTTAGAAAACCAAAACATAAAACAGAAACAATATTGTAAAAAAAATTCAACAAAGACTTTTAAAAATAGTCTAAAAAAATGTATGTGAATATTCGGACTTAGTGAAAGAACTTATGGTTGGGGTGGGTAAGGGTGGGAGGAAGGAACACACAGTTTAGCACTGACATGTACACACTGCTATAATTTAAACAGATAACCAACAAGGATCTACATACAGCACATGAAACTCTGCTTAATGTTGTGTGGCAGCCTGGATGGGAGGGGAGGGAGTTTGGAGAGAATGGATACATGGTTATGTATTTATATAGTGCTGAGTCTTATTCTCCTGAAAGTATCATAACATTGTGAATTGGATACCCCAATATAAAACAAAATGTTTAAAAATATATAAAAAATAAAAAGCATGGTATATAAAGAGGAAAACAATTTTAGGTGAATATTAGCTTTTATATAACCTAAATATCCATTAAAATATATTCAGAAAAATTATTTTCATATTATTTGCTAAAAGTACTATTTTTAGATGAAGATAAGCTCAACAACTGAAAGTATTTTGTGTATCAAAAATGCCCTTTAACTTAGTACTGAGCAGTGACCCACAAGTACTAACCTTAAACAAAGTATGCTTAAATACAATTTAATCAAGAGTTTATGACTAGGCTAGTGATTCTTGACTTTTTAAGGTTACCCTGACTAGTAGTTTGTGAATGATTTATGTACCAACTATATGAAATTTTGCACACAATTTTAAAGGTCTATTCATAAACCTCTGAAAACTTTTCAGAAAATACTGACATCTCAAAAAAGTGAGTTTCAATTGACAGAAGAAAATTAGAAAAGTTGTTTATAAAACAGATGAATTTTACTAAGCTAATATGTAACAGTCAAATATGTTACTATCAGGGATTTTTAAAACCTGTATGACATCACAAGGAAGAATCACCAGCTGAATCAAAAAGTAGGGGAAAAAAAAACTGATGATTTGATTATAATGGACAACTGGAGAAACAAAGGAGTAAGGAATTCTATCTGTTGATCCTCACTTTGGATTTGTCCCCATGTTAAGTGTTTTCCCTGTTACCTCATTCAATCTTCACAATAAACCTAGAAGGCAACTTGTATAACTTTTAGTTTACACATGAGAACTGTGTCTTAGTGGGGTTAAGAAACTTAAAGCCACACTAGGAAATGGTGGAACTGGGATCTGAGCCAGGATTTATGGCTGTCAACATCATGCTCTCTCCATTATTCAATAAAGTTACGAATTTGTAAAGAATATGCAACTTGCTGGGCAACACCACTACAAGAGGCAAAGTATCTTAAACTACTAGCTCAGCTATTGGCCTTGAATAGCCAACTTAATCTAAAACTAAAATTTTCTCCAGCTCTGAGGTCTAGGAAATACTCATTGTACTCTATTTTGTCTGAGTAAGATTTATACAAAGTGTATTTTGTTTATAACTTGCTTTGTGCAACTAAACATGAACTGAGGTATATCATTATTTTATAGATTAAGTACACAGGCTTACAGAAGTTAAATGGTTTGCCCAAGGTCACACAACCTATAAGGGTAATGACAGGATCCAACCTCAGATGTCTTTTAAACCCAACGCTCTAACTGGGATCAACAAGCATTAACTACTTTCACTTGCATGTGAATTAAGTGAAATCAATTTTAAAATCCTTCCATTCAAGACACAAAGATAAAATGAATACAATGTCCTTAAAGTGTGATTTCTTTAACTCCAAATATGAAGAAATTTCAAATAAAATGTTAAGAAACAAAGATAATAATAATCACATCACTCGTTCCCTCCCAACAGGCAAAGAACACCACAGTTCTTTAAGTAAAGTCAAGAGGACTAGAGATTTCTATTTCTAGGTAGGATGTCAACACTCAAACCAACACTCCTACCACAAAGAGAAATGGATAAATCAAAGAAATAACAATTTAAAAAACCATTATTTTTTAAAACATCAGAACATTCTAGGAGCAACAAGGACTAGATAAAATAAAATCCAGAGAAGGAAAGCACCCTTTCTAAATCATTTGATGATTATGTACCAACCATTTTCTTTCTTTATTGATTAGAGAGATAAGCTCAGGATTTGGCGTGGCACAACCAGTAGGACTCTACTTAGGAAAATGGAAATCAAGAGAGCTTTTACAGATTGTTCAGCCTGGCTCAGTGAACTGGAAATTAGGTGTACCCTAAAATGCAAAGCTAGTTTTCCCGAGAGATATTACTGAATTCTATGGCAGCACAGAAGGGTGAGGGACCAAGACAAAAAAATTACTCATAGTCTTCTCAATTCTAAGGAGACAAAATTCCACTAGACGCAGGAGGATCTGCAACAAACTCAAGATGGGTATCATCCTCACAATACTTGAACACGCTTAAGATCGAAGGGTAAAAAGCTAACCTCAAAATATCCAAAGGATACACAGGCCTACCAGGCCTCAATCAAAAGTCATAGGATATTTTTTTGTTTTATTTACTTATTTTTAAATTTTATTTATTTATTTATTTTGGGCGGGGGCGGGTTAGGGAGAGAGGGGGGCGGGCGGGCCACTTCCATTGGTCTTTCATTCATCTATTTTCATCCACCTTTGTTCTTTGGCCCGTGTGGGCCTCCCATGGCAGTGGCCTCTGTTGTCGCAGAGCACCGGCTCTGGGCGCACGCGCTCCAGAGCTCCGGCTTGATAATTGGACACATCGGTCCAGCCAGGGATCGAAATGGCGCCCCTTGCACTGCAAGGCGGTGTCCTTACCCACTGGACCACCAGGGAAGCCCCAAAAGTCATAGGATATTGAGGTCTTCCGGGCCTCAATCAAAAGTCTAGAAGGGCCATGCCCAAGAAACAGAAGACTAACGATTGACAATGAATCACCTACCAGCCCAACCTAGCTCAATTTCTGGTTAGATCAAAGTGATTATTTTCCTCACAAGGCTGCATTCTCATTTAAAACCCTGGACTCCTGACCTCTTCCATTTGAATTTTCCACCCCTATTGTACCCCAACCAAAGTAACTTCACTATTATTGCATAACTACTGAGGTTTAGAGAAAAGATATTCAGAAGTAAATCTAAGCATATTACAACTTAAAGTAAAAGGAATATAGTTTGATTAAGACTTGTATCTCATCTAAATTGCAAAACTAAATAGCAATTATCTAAAAAAAGAGAAAACCCCAGAGAACCCAAAAAAGCAAAAGAAAATCTAGGAAAAAAGAAAATATTTTACTAAAATGTCAATCTTTAGATTGGAAATAAATTTTGAAAACTTCTTTACATTAAAGCTTGAAAATAAGGATGTTTTTGTAGACTTACACAGCTCAATTTGCAAAGGATTATAGATTTTCAGGACTGGAGAGTACCTAGTGAGATCAGTCAGCCTCTCCTCTCCTGAGATTAAAAGAAAAATAAAGTAGGGGGTAAGGGTGGTGAAACTCCAGGTTCAGAGAGGTTTTAAGTAACGCTCTCAAAATCACTCAGCTTCAAACTGTAATTATCTTTTGTACTTTACCACATCACCACTGCAGGGAAAAAATGTCTGTTACTTACTCTTAAAAGACAAAATGCTTTAGTTTCTTAGGACTCTTGTTTCAGTGAGGACTATGCCTTCTGAAATGTTACGGTCTTACTACTTAAGAATTTCAAAATTCAAAAGGTACAATCATTCAGCAAACATTTACTGAACACAAAATAGATGAGAGGTACTGGGGATATAGTGGTTAGCAAGACAGACACTGGGAAGAATAATAATAAACTGTAATAATAAAGTGATATTAATAGCAACAGCCATTTAACTAAGCAAATACCATAGCCAAAACACTATACTAAGCACTCTACATGCACATGCTCTAATTTTTAAAACAATACTGCAAGAAAGAGATTAACCTCAGAAAGAGAAAAGGTGAGCTCTAGAGAGAGTGTGAACTGATCAATGTTCAGAGTAAGTGGCACTTTCCAAACAAACAAACCGGTTCTTTCTAGCAACCAAGTGTAGGACCTAGCTACCACACGTTGCAGCCTACTTCCCTACTCCTAAAGAAAATGATTCCTTGATCTAGGTCTAAATATAGATACAAGTATAAAGGGAATGGAAATATACCCTATGAAATGAACAAATCCATATTGAGAGCACTTTTAGAAAGCCATGCAAGTTTGCTCCTTATAGGTAAGAGAAGGTTAAAGCACTAAAAAAAAGGAGGGACAACAAGATTACAAAGTTGGTACATAAACATCCTAAAACTTAAGAGTTCTTCAGTTAGAAAGGACAATGGCTGAGGACACATATAAACACAGTCCATAAAATCACTAGTTGGGATATTTTATTATATATATGTATATATGCAAAATATCAGAACTAAGTTATTTTAGGATGGAAAATAAACCAAAACAAATAAAAAATACTATAACACAATGTATAGTAAAATTATGAAACTTTTCCTCAATAAATCATTTATTGAGGAAAGCAAAAAAGTCATGAAGAGTTCACTTACTCAGACATCAATTTTCAAAACTATAACAATACAATTAAGGCACAATCAAGAAGCAAAGTATAAACAAAAGTATAACAAAAATAAGCTTTTGCAAAGTAAATGTCATAAAATCTATTTAATGAAGCTAAAGCATTTTACTTGTTTGTAGGCTCCTCAGACTCAGCCCTGTATCTCATCTAAGTTTCACAACTAAATAGCAATTATCTAAAAAAATAATAACAACTCAGACAAACCAAAAAAGAAAAAAAAAAAAAAAGTAAAAGCAAAACTAGAAAAAAAGAAAATATTTTACTAAAATGTCAATCTTTAGATTGGAAATAATCTAAAATAACAAAAAGGCTGAGGTTTCCTGTTTTACTGCCTTCCACGCATGTATCACCATTTGTAATTACCTCACTACTTTTTTGTCTATTTTTTAAGTCCACAAGGGTAAACAGATAACCTCTAAATAGCATCTAAACCAGTATCAAGCCCAAAGTGTGGCTTCAGAAGTATTAATTGAATTAATGAATAGAATAGGATATTTCTTCCAGAGAATAGGATACTAACAGCGTGAAGAAATGGCAGCTAAACCAGCAATTTCATAAACAAATATGCTTATACTCTAAGAGTATCAACATTAAGTCATTTTAAACACTTTTTACAGACAGTAAAGAATCCATCTGCAACACAGGAGACCTGGTTCAATCCCTGGGGTGGGAAGATCCTGAATTTTCCTAGGTCTAAATATAGATACAAGTATAAAGGGAATGGAAATATACCCTATGAAATGAACAAATCCATATTGAGAGCACTTTTAGAAAGCCATGCAAGTTTGCTCCTTATAGGTAAGAGAAGGTTAAAGCACTAAAAAAAAGGAGGGACAACAAGATTACAAAGTTGGTACATAAACATCCTAAAACTTAAGAGTTCTTCAGTTAGAAAGGACAATGGCTGAGGACACATATAAACACAGTCCATAAAATCACTAGTTGGGATATTTTATTATATATATGTATATATGCAAAATATCAGAACTAAGTTATTTTAGGATGGAAAATAAACCAAAACAAATAAAAAATACTATAACACAATGTATAGTAAAATTATGAAACTTTTCCTCAATAAATCATTTATTGAGGAAAGCAAAAAAGTCATGAAGAGTTCACTTACTCAGACATCAATTTTCAAAACTATAACAATACAATTAAGGCACAATCAAGAAGCAAAGTATAAACAAAAGTATAACAAAAATAAGCTTTTGCAAAGTAAATGTCATAAAATCTATTTAATGAAGCTAAAGCATTTTACTTGTTTGTAGGCTCCTCAGACTCAGCCCTGTATCTCATCTAAGTTTCACAACTAAATAGCAATTATCTAAAAAAATAATAACAACTCAGACAAACCAAAAAAGTAAAAGAAAAAAAAAAAAAGTAAAAGCAAAACTAGAAAAAAAGAAAATATTTTACTAAAATGTCAATCTTTAGATTGGAAATAATCTAAAATAACAAAAAGGCTGAGGTTTCCTGTTTTACTGCCTTCCACGCATGTATCACCATTTGTAATTACCTCACTACTTTTTTGTCTATTTTTTAAGTCCACAAGGGTAAACAGATAACCTCTAAATAGCATCTAAACCAGTATCAAGCCCAAAGTGTGGCTTCAGAAGTATTAATTGAATTAATGAATAGAATAGGATATTTCTTCCAGAGAATAGGATACTAACAGCTTGAAGAAATGGCAGCTAAACCAGCAATTTCATAAAACAAATATGCTTATACTCTAAGAGTATCAACATTAAGTCATTTTAAACACTTTTTTTACAGACAGTAAAGAATCCATCTGCAACACAGGAGACCTGGTTCAATCCCTGGGGTGGGAAGATCTTCTGGAGAATGTAATGGCTACCCACTCCAGTATTCTTGCCTGGAGAATTCCATGGACAGAGGACTCTGGCAGGCTACAATCCATGGGGCCACAAAGAGTCAGACACAACTGAGCAACTTTCACTTTCATTAAAACAAATATGATATATAGGGGCTTCCCTGGTGGTCCAGTGGGCAAGGACACCGCCTTGCAGTGCAAGGGGCGCTGGTTTGATCCCTGACCTGGGAAGATCCCACGTGCTGTGGAGTGGCTGGACTGATGTGTCCAACTACCGAGTTCGAGCTCTGGAGCGCATGCGCCCAGAGCCAATGCTCTGCAACAGAGGGGCCACTGCGATGGGAGGCCAAAGAACAAAGATAAATAAATGCAAGACCAATAGAAGTGGCCAAAAAATAAATAAAGTAATTTAAAAAACACCAAATATGCTATATAATAGAATGTATATATAATACAATATAATGTTCAAATGAGTGTCTGAGATATAAGACTTGAAATATATATTGTGACCGTGAATGGCTTCTTCCTGTTTCTAGACCTTAATGACATATATTTAATTGTCTTCTGTTATTAAGAGTTACTTTATGAAAAATACTACAAGTATGTATAAACTTGAACTATCTCTATACTCACTTAGCCAATCTCCAAACAGACTACATGCTCTTTTGAGTACAGCATTGATATAAATCTTTCAATCACCAGATTTAATGTCTGGTCTGAAACCACCAACGCAAACAAACAAAATCTCCAAAAGCAAGATGACTGATGTCAAAGAGCTTCCAGGCCACAGTAAATGGAAGGAGAGCCTAGACAAAAGACTGGCAACTCCGAGTAAGGGGACAGAGCTGAGAATTTGAGAAAACCAAGGCAGCTTGAAGCCACAGAACAGGGTACCAGAAAGGAAAGTGCTGCAAAGAACTCCAAAGATCTGCAGATAGTCCCTACTGAGTATTAAGGTGAGTGCTGGGCAGTATGTGTAGGTAGTAAGGAAACTACCAAAGGTAGAGCAAAGAACTACTACAAAGGATCAGCGGTAAGAAGGGTCCAAAACTGACAAAGATCCAGCACACAGCCTCTTTCCATCAGCTGGACTAGAGAACATCACAAGGAACAAGCTACTGAGTATAACCAGGAAGGTCCTGCCTTACCAGTGTTTAACCCTAGACCAAATACTACTCTGGATCCTTAAGAAGTTAAGCATCCTTCTAGGTATAAACCCAAAAGAACTGAAAAAAAGTATCAAACAAATACATGTATACCCATGTCCATAATAGTAGCACTAGTCACCTTTGGATAGAAACAACCTGAATGTCCATCCACACATGAATGGATAAACAAATTGTGATGGTACACATATAAAAGAATATTATTCAATTACAAAAAAGAATGAAGAACTGAGACATATTATAACATGGAGGAAAAAAACATTATGCCAAGTGAAAGAAGCCAGACACAAAAAGTCATATACTGTTATGATTCCATTTATATGAAGCAACCAGAATAAATAAATAAATCCACAGAGAGAGTACACAGACTCTGGTAACTGGAAGGAAGGGATAATGGGGAGAAAATGCTCAATGGGTAAGGGGTTTTACTTTGGAGTGATGAAAATATTTTGGAATTAAATAGAGGTGAAAGTTGTGCAACACTGTGAATGTACAAAATGCTACTGAATTATTCACTTTATTTTTTTTCTGGGGGTGGGGGAGTCGCATTGCATGGCACATGGGATCTTAGTTCCCTGACAAGGAACTGAACCCATTCCCTTGCAGTAGAAGCAGGAAGCCACCACTGGACGCCAGTGAATTCCTGGAAGCACAGAGTCTTAAGTTGGATCACCAAGAAAATCTCTATAAATTGGTCACTTTATAATGGGTAATTTTTAGTAAATTTCACTTTGATAAATTATTATTTAAAAAAATCAAGAATGGACTTCCCTGGTGGTCCAGTGGGTAAAGCGGGGCACTGGTTCGATCCCTGGTCTGAGAAGATCCCACATGCCGCGCTGGACTGGTGTGTCCAATTACAAGCCAGCGCTCTGGAGCACATGCGTCCAGAGCCAGTGCTCTGCAACGAGAGAGGCCACTGCAATGGGAGGACCACACAGGCCAAAGAGCAAAGATGGATGAAAAATAAATAAATAAATGGCCAAAAAAAAAAAGTTCCTAGGACAGAAACATGTTTGTTAAAAAAAATAAAATAAAATTAAGAAGGCTCTAAACGGAAACCAAGAATTGATGGGAAGAAAACAAATAGCAAAATGAAAGATTTAAATTTAGCCATTACCAACAATTATAATAAGCGTAAATGGTGCAAAATTCCTAGTCAAAAGACAGAGATTGTCAGATGGAACAAAAAAATATGTATCAAGACCTAACAGTGCTACAAATTTTAAATAACGGCACAACTAAGTTAAAAGTAAAAGAAGAATAAAGCTACACCATGCTAACATCAAAAGAAAGTTGGAATGGTAATATTAATACTAGAAAACATGTATTTCAGAGAAAAAAATAAAGAAAGCGAATGTCGTTAACGATTAAGATGTCAATTCATGGAGTATCAATTCATGGAGCAGACACAAAATCTAAAAGTTTTGTACCTAGTTACAATGGAAAAACAAATTTAAAACATGGCAAGAATAAACAGACAAACCTAGAATTACATAATTACAGTCAGAGAGTTTAATACCCCTGCTGATCATACTAAACAGAAAATCATTAAGACAGGTAAGGGTTTTACTTTGGAGTGATGAAAATATTTTGGAATTAAATAGAGGTGAAAGTTGTGCAACACTGTGAATGTACAAAATGCTACTGAATTATTCACTTTATTTTTTTTCTGGGGGTGGGGGAGTCGCATTGCATGGCACATGGGATCTTAGTTCCCTGACAAGGAACTGAACCCATTCCCTTGCAGTAGAAGCAGGAAGCCACCACTGGACGCCAGTGAATTCCTGGAAGCACAGAGTCTTAAGTTGGATCACCAAGAAAATCTCTATAAATTGGTCACTTTATAATGGGTAATTTTTAGTAAATTTCACTTTGATAAATTATTATTTAAAAAAATCAAGAATGGACTTCCCTGGTGGTCCAGTGGGTAAAGCGGGGCACTGGTTCGATCCCTGGTCTGAGAAGATCCCACATGCCGCGCTGGACTGGTGTGTCCAATTACAAGCCAGCGCTCTGGAGCACATGCGTCCAGAGCCAGTGCTCTGCAACGAGAGAGGCCACTGCAATGGGAGGACCACACAGGCCAAAGAGCAAAGATGGATGAAAAATAAATAAATAAATGGCCAAAAAAAAAAAGTTCCTAGGACAGAAACATGTTTGTTAAAAAAAATAAAATAAAATTAAGAAGGCTCTAAACGGAAACCAAGAATTGATGGGAAGAAAACAAATAGCAAAATGAAAGATTTAAATTTAGCCATTACCAACAATTATAATAAGCGTAAATGGTGCAAAATTCCTAGTCAAAAGACAGAGATTGTCAGATGGAACAAAAAAATATGTATCAAGACCTAACAGTGCTACAAATTTTAAATAACGGCACAACTAAGTTAAAAGTAAAAGAAGAATAAAGCTACACCATGCTAACATCAAAAGAAAGTTGGAATGGTAATATTAATACTAGAAAACATGTATTTCAGAGAAAAAAATAAAGAAAGCGAATGTCGTTAACGATTAAGATGTCAATTCATGGAGTATCAATTCATGGAGCAGACACAAAATCTAAAAGTTTTGTACCTAGTTACAATGGAAAAACAAATTTAAAACATGGCAAGAATAAACAGACAAACCTAGAATTACATAATTACAGTCAGAGAGTTTAATACCCCTGCTGATCATACTAAACAGAAAATCATTAAGACAACAGAAGATTTGATATTGTAACTTAATCTAACTGAACTAAAACACACCACTCCACCCAAAGAGAGATGAATACACACTTCCAAGTGCACAAGAATCATCTACCAAAATAGGTTATAGTCTGGTTAATAAAATAAATCTTAAAAAATGTAAAATGGTGTGTGTGGGGGGGTACTCATCTATCCCTCTTCCAGTTTTTTTAGCTGGAAGCTTTCTCTATCCCCTTTTTTTCTTTAATAAACTTTTCCTGCACAAAGCTCTGAGTGACCAAACCCAAGTCTGCTGATCGCAAAGTACAAATCTTCTCCTTTGGAGATCACAAATTTGACATCACTCACTGTCATCTATCATATGAATTCGTCTGGGATCTTCAAGACAAGGTAAAGAAACTCTAAAGCTTTAGTTCCTCTATCCTCTAGGCACACGTTTTCTGCTTTACTTTGTTAACCCTACAGTATGCTAGTGTGTGGGTGCAATATGCTTGAGACATATGAAAACTTATATGAAGTGAGTATGGAGTCCATCTTGGCGGTCCCATGGACATGCCTCATACAGCTTAAGGCAGCCCCAAAAGGGGACTCTGACATGGGGTTTATTCTTTGTGATCTATTGTTAATAACCAACTAGAATAGTACTAAATGCCTTGCCTAAACTAGTTTCTGGGGGTATTCTTCCAGTTCCTTTAGCTAGAAGCTTTCTCTATCCCTTTTTTCTTTAATAAACTTTTTCTGCACACACACACACACACAAAAGTAAAATAATTCAAAAACATACAAACTATCATCTAACACAATGAAATGAAATTAAAAATCACCAACAGAAAGATCTCTTATAGAAGTCCCCCAAATATCTAGAAGCTAAATAAAATACTTCTAAATAATGCACTGGTTGTAGGGGGGAAAAAAAAAGAGAAAATATGAAAGTAAAAGGAATTGAATGAAAATTAAAACACAACATACCAAATTTGGGCAATACAACTAAAGTAGTACTCAGGAAGAAACCTCTTAACATTAACTATCAAAAGAAACGTCTCTTAAATCAATGACCTCTGATTCGACCTTTAAAAAAAAAACTAGAAAAGCAAATTCAGAGTACAAAAAAGAAAGAATAAAAGTTAAGAGTGAAACTTATGAAACATTAAACATTAACTTGATAGAAACAATAAGACCAAAAGCTGATCTCTGAGATTAACAAAACTGATAAAACTCTAGCCAGACTAGTCAGGGAAAAAAAAGACAGAACAAGGAATAAATGAACAATTTTAGGAATGTGAGAGGTTACATTTACTAGAAATACTACAAATAATGAAAGAATAACAAATGTCTTGAAGAACAGAAATTAAGAGGTTCAATGAAGATAAAACAGGTAACCTGAAAAGTTCCATATATATTAAAGAAATTGAATTTGTAGTTTAAATAATTCCAACAAAGAAAATTTCAGGTCCAGATGGCTTCATTAGTGAATTCTTCTACAATTTCATAAAGAAATAATGTATATTCTGCACAAACTCTTCCAGAAAACTAAAGATGAGAAAATACTTTGCAACTCATTTTGTGAGTTATCACTACCCTAATGCCAAAATCAGATATGAGTAAAGACTACAGAAAAATATCCCTCATGAACACAGAGAACTTCTGAACAAACTTAAAGTTTATCAAATTCAACAAAAATATTAAAAGGGGACTTCCCTGGTAGCTCAGTAGTGAAGAGTTCACCTGCCAATGCAGAAGACACGAGTTTGATCCCTGATCCAGGAAGATCCCACACATTGCAGAGCAACTAAGCCTGTGAGCCACAACTACTGAGCCTGTGCTCTTGAGCCTCGGAGTTGCAACTATGGAGCCCACGTGCCGCACCTACTGAAGCCCATGTGCTCTAGAGCCCAAGTTCCACAACAAGAGAAGTCACCACAAGAAGCCTGCTCACCTCAACTGAAGAGTAGCCCCCACTTCCTGCAACTTGAGAAAAGCCTATAGCAGCAGTGAAATCCCAAAATAGCCAAAAATAAATTAATTAAATTAAATAAAAATAAAATAAAAGCAAATGTTGTAGAAAGAAAAAAATTGAGAGGACATGGTTCAGATTAAAAGGAAAGATTCGTAATAATCAAATGCAATACATGAACCTCAACTGGATCTTGGTTCATAAAAATATATATATGTATATATTAAAAAAGGAAATAGATATGACCACATGAGGGTCATTTAAGGAATTCAAGGTTGCTTTAACATCTAAAAATTCAATCAATTCCACATATTTCTAAAGACAAAAAACTATATAACCACTCTAAAGAAGCAGAAAAAAGTTATCTGGTAAGATCCAACATCTAGGGTTTCCCTGGTGATCCAGTGGGTAAGGACACTGCCTTGCAGTGCAAGGGGCGCCAGTTTGATCCCTGATCTGGGAAGATCCCATGTGCTGCCGAGCAGCTGGACTGATGTGTCCAACTACCGAGTCAGAGCTATGGAGCGCATGTGCCCAGAGCCAGTGCTCTGCAGCGACAGAGGCCACTGTAATGGGAAGCCCACACAGACCAAAGAACAAAGAAGATGGAAATAAATAAATGAAAGATCAATAGAAATCGCCAAAAGAAAAAACAAAAAACTAACATCTATTCCTGGTATAAACTCTCCACAAACCAACTGAATAAAACTTCCTCAGATGATAAAGGACATCTACATGACCCTGTACTTAATAAAATATGGAATGCTAAAAACGTGAATGCATTCCCCCTAATATTAGGAATAAGATAAGGACATCTATTCTCACTACTTTTGGGGGGCTGTGCTGGATCTCTGCTGTTTCCAAGTGGGGGTGCTCCTTCTTTCAGTGAGAAAGCTTCTCATAGCAGTGGCCTCTCTTGTTGCAGAGCACAGGCTCTGGGCGTGGGGGCTTCAGCAGCTGCAGCACACAGGCTCAATAGCTGCGACATATGAGCTCCAGGGCGTGGGCTCAGTAGCTGTGCACGAGCTTAGCCACTCCCTGGCATGTGGAATATTTCCAGACCAGGGATCAAACCTGTACCCCTGCACTGGCAGGTAGATTCCTATCCACTGTGCCACCAGGGAAGTCCCTGTTCTCACTACTTCTAATCCAAATATTTCTGAAGATTCTAGTCAATGCATTAAGGAATACACAAATTAAATTCAAAGCACGGAGAGGAAATAATAAAAATAAAAACAAAAATCAATGAAATGGAAAACAGAAAACCAACAGAGAAACATCAGGCCTAAAAGAGTCCACTGTCATCACTCCTATAGAACATTTTACTGGAAATCCTACCCAGTGAAAAAAGAGAAAAGAAATAAAAGGTATACAGATTAGAAATGAAGAAATAAAGCAACATGGTTATCAATGTAGAAACTCTCATAGAATCTATAAAAACATTCCTGAAATATAGTAAGATCACAGGACACAATGCCAATATACAAAAATCAACTGTATTTTCTATGTATTAGCAATGAACAATCAGAAATCAAAATTTTAAAAATACTATTAACAGTACCAAAAACAAAGAAACTGACATACATAAAGCTAATAAGATACACGCATGATCTGTACTCTACACAAAAAACTAGAAAATACTGATGAAAAAGAAATCAAAGAAGATCTAAATAAATGGAGAGGTATGCTACATTCATAGTGTGGAAGACTTGTTAAGATGTTAATTTTCTCCAAATTCATTCTTAATTTCAGTCCAATCAAGATTTTAACTTTTTTTTTAAAGGCAAGAGAAGCTGATTCTAGAATTTATGTGAGGGCTCCCCTGGTGGTCCAGTGGGTGGAGTTCACCTTGCAGTGCAGGGGGTGCCGGTTCCCATCCCTGGCCAGGGAGGATCCCATGTGCTGGGCCTGTGTGTCCAGTTGCGAGCTGGCGCTCTGCAGCGGTGGGGGGAGAGGAGGGCGGGCAGGGCGGGGGTTGCAATGGGAGGCCAATGCAAAATTAAATAAATAAAACAACAAAAGAGGTCAAAAATTTAAAAAAAAGAAAAAAGCTTTAAAATTTATGTGAAAAATGAAAGAAGGAGAAAAGCCAAAACAATCTTGAAACAGATGAAGTTTAGAAGACTTGCCTACTTGATTTCAAGGCTTGCTGTAAAGCTAAAGGGTACTAAACTATATACATACATATACATATATAGACAGATGTGTCTTCTTTACAGGACTTTATAGTAGCAGTAAAGTGCTATAGCAGGGCTTCCCCGGTAGCTCAGTGGTAAAGAATCCATCTCCCAGTGCAGGAGATGCAGGCTGAAAAGATCCCCTGGAGAAGGAAATGGCAATCCTCTCAAATATGCTTGTGTGGGAAATCCCATGGACAAAGGAGCCTGGCAGCTACAGTCCATGGGAGTGCAAAAGAGTCAGATGCAACTTAGTGACTAAACAACAACAAACAGTACTGTAACATGTACATATACTATAAAGCTATAAAGTATTATAAATAAGAACAAATGGCATTATAATTAAGACAGACATAAAAATCATCAGAACAAAACAGAGTCCAGAAATAGATCCACATAAACAACAGCTGACTGGCTTTTGACAATATACAATGGCAATTTAATGGGAAAAGGATAGTTTTTTCAACAAAACATCTTAGAAAATTTGAAGTCATATGCAAAAATTGAGCTTTGACTTGTGTCTCACACCCGTACAAATACAAATTTTAAATGGCTGATAGACCTAAAAGTAAAATACAGAAGAGGTCATAGGAGAAAGATGTGACCCTAATTTAGGCAAAGAATTCTTACATATGAAAACAAATGCAGGGACTTCCCTGGTGGGCCAGTGGTTAAGATTCCGGGCTCCCAATGCTGGGGGCCTGGGTTCAAACCCTGGTCAAGGAACTAGATCCCATATGCTGCAACTAAGACCACGACCAGTCAAATAAATAAAAATAATTTTTTTTTTTAAATTCTGTAGCCTCTTTAAAAAAAAAAAAGAAAGAAAACAAATGCACACTTTTCTAAAAATTAATATATTACTTAATCGAAATAAAAAATTTCTGCTCTGCCAAAGACATTAAGAGAATGAAAAAATAATTACAGACTAGAAAAATATATTTGCTAGTTAATATACCTCACAAAGGATGTCCTTCAATTGGCAGACGGATAAACAAATTTTAATATATCCATACAACAGAATGCTACTCAAATTTATATGTGTCTGTTCTGTTCTACTAATTTCTACGGGTTCATCTTGATTTAATACTATGTGGTCTTGTTTATAATACTTTATAGCTTACTTTTGCCTTATTTTGTAAGACAAAAAGGACAAATAAAATGATAAATAAAAGGTCAAAAATTCCTGCTCTAAATCCTCATCCCCATCTTACAAAGCACCGCTTTTTTCAGGGCCTCTAACACCCTTCATATATGCATAAAGAATCCCTCTCTCCAGTTAGATAGTAGTTTATACCCATAACAGGGAAATGCAGTTTTTTAACCAGTAATCATATTTGTTCTGGACAGCAGAATCCAGATAAAGTAAGTCATATATATATAAGACTTCAGAGTTAATAATACAAAATTGAATGAAATGTACTTTCTGAAACTACAGACTGAAATAACCTAAAAAAAGTCAATCTAGGGCCTCCCTGGTCCCAGTGGGTAAAGAGTCCACCTTGCAGTGCAAGGGGCACTGGTTCGATCCCCGACCTGGGAAGATCCCACATGCCAAGGAACAGCTGGGCTGGTGTGTTCAATTATGAGCCTGCATTCTGGAGTGTGTGTGCCCAGAGCCAGTGCTCTGCAACAAGAGAGGCCACTGAGAACAGGACACCCACACATGTCAAAGAAAAAAGATGGATGAAAAATAAATGATGACTTAGGGGCAAAAAAAAAATGCTAAACAAAATAAAAGATTTCTTAAAAAAAAGTTAATCTACTTTACATCTCAAATAAGAAGGAATTTAATGAAAGCATCTGAAATATGATCTTGTTACTAAGAATGCATGGAGAAGGGTAGGCAGTTTCAGTTTGTTTTTTAAATCCTACACTGTACACACATTGCAATATCTTATTTATGCACTTAAAAAATAAACAGAACCTCAAAACATCAAAAAAAAAAAAATAACTACTTTTCAAAAGGTTCTGTAGTAATAATACTCTATAATTCCTTGGGTTAAATAAAAATTTCTGCTCTGCCAAAGACATTAAGAGAATGAAAAAATAATTACAGACTAGAAAAATATATTTGCTAGTTAATATACCTCACAAAGGATGTCCTTCAATTGGCAGACGGATAAACAAATTTTAATATATCCATACAACAGAATGCTACTCAAATTTATATGTGTCTGTTCTGTTCTACTAATTTCTACGGGTTCATCTTGATTTAATACTATGTGGTCTTGTTTATAATACTTTATAGCTTACTTTTGCCTTATTTTGTAAGAAAAAAAGGACAAATAAAATGATAAATAAAAGGTCAAAAATTCCTGCTCTAAATCCTCATCCCCATCTTACAAAGCACCGCTTTTTTCAGGGCCTCTAACACCCTTCATATCTGCATAAAGATCTCCTCCCGCCAGTTAGATAGTAGTTTATACCCATAAGAGGGAAATGCAGTTTTTTAACCAGTAATCATATTTGTTCTGGACAGCAGAATCCAGATAAAGTAAGTCATATATATATAAGACTTCAGAGTTAATAATACAAAATTGAATGAAATGTACTTTCTGAAACTACAGACTGAAATAACCTAAAAAGTCAATCTAGGGCCTCCTGGTCCCAGTGGGTAAAGAGTCCACCTTGCAGTGCAAGGGCACTGGTTCGATCCCCGACCTGGGAAGATCCCACATGCCAAGGAACAGCTGGGCTGGTGTGTTCAATTATGAGCCTGCATTCTGGAGTGTGTGTGCCCAGAGCCAGTGCTCTGCAACAAGAGAGGCCACTGAGAACAGGACACCCACACATGTCAAAGAAAAAAGATGGATGAAAAATAAATGATGACTTAGGGGCAAAAAAAAAATGCTAAACAAAATAAAAGATTTCTTAAAAAAAAGTTAATCTACTTTACATCTCAAATAAGAAGGAATTTAATGAAAGCATCTGAAATATGATCTTGTTACTAAGAATGCATGGAGAAGGGTAGGCAGTTTCAGTTTGTTTTTTAAATCCTACACTGTACACACATTGCAATATCTTATTTATGCACTTAAAAAATAAACAGAACCTCAAAACATCAAAAAAAAAAAAATAACTACTTTTCAAAAGGTTCTGTAGTAATAATACTCTATAATTCCTTGGGTTAAATAACAGCAAATGATGAACCAGGGAAGATACAGCAGTCAGGTAAGCAATGGAAATGCCCAAACAGTAAGAGGGAGTGAGGGGATCGAACTACAAGAGCTACAAATTCAGCTGTGGACGTAGGGATAACCAGGGTTTTTTTGGTCAACCTATGGTAAAAAGGTGATCTGGTGGGGGAGTGGCGGGGGGGAAATACTCTTGGAATATAAAATAGTAAATATTACAGTAAATATAACAATAGTGATTCTATTATGAAGGCAGTATCGACTTCCTATCAATAAAACGCACTAGTTAAAAACCTTTTCCAGTAGAATATATATCTTAATTTGTAAGACAAAAAAGGACAAATAAAATGTTTTTCTACATTTCTTATGATTATTTGATGACAAAATGAAATATTGCCATATAAAATCACTCACTTTCAATGTAATATTTCATTCATATATATATAATAAAATTACCATAATTTTTTAAAGCATTTTTAACAAAAATGTAATATTAAATCTACAGTAATTTGCCATCTCTCTATGAAAATTTTTATCTTGAAAATTTTGGGGTATAAGCAGCCAAAATTATTACTCTTTGGATCATTTGTTCAGCTTCCTTGGTGGCTCAGATGGTAAAGAATCTGTCTTCAAATGTAGGAGACCTGGGTTCAATCCCTAGACCAGGAAGATCCCCTGGAGAAAGGGTTGGCTACCCACTCCAATATTCTTGCCTGGAAAATCCCATGGAGAGAAGAGCCTGGTGAGCTGTAGCCCATGGGGTTGCAAGAGTCAGACACAACTTAGCAACTAAACTACTACCACCACCAGATCATTTTTTCAGATTGTAAGATTACTATTTCATCAAAGGAAACTTGTAAAATAATAACAACAACAAAATTTCTGTAAATAAAAAGATAAAATCAAATTCAACCAATCAATTTCCATAATTTTGAAAGCATCTGAAATATGATCTTGTTACTAAGAATGCATGGAGAAGGGTAGGCAGTTTCAGTTTGTTTTTTAAATCCTACACTGTACACACATTGCAATATCTTATTTATGCACTTAAAAAATAAACAGAACCTCAAAACATCAAAAAAAAAAAAATAACTACTTTTCAAAAGGTTCTGTAGTAATAATACTCTATAATTCCTTGGGTTAAATAACAGCAAATGATGAACCAGGGAAGATACAGCAGTCAGGTAAGCAATGGAAATGCCCAAACAGTAAGAGGGAGTGAGGGGATCGAACTACAAGAGCTACAAATTCAGCTGTGGACGTAGGGATAACCAGGGTTTTTTTGGTCAACCTATGGTAAAAAGGTGATCTGGTGGGGGAGTGGCGGGGGGGAAATACTCTTGGAATATAAAATAGTAAATATTACAGTAAATATAACAATAGTGATTCTATTATGAAGGCAGTATCGACTTCCTATCAATAAAACGCACTAGTTAAAAACCTTTTCCAGTAGAATATATATCTTAATTTGTAAGACAAAAAAGGACAAATAAAATGTTTTTCTACATTTCTTATGATTATTTGATGACAAAATGAAATATTGCCATATAAAATCACTCACTTTCAATGTAATATTTCATTCATATATATATAATAAAATTACCATAATTTTTTAAAGCATTTTTAACAAAAATGTAATATTAAATCTACAGTAATTTGCCATCTCTCTATGAAAATTTTTATCTTGAAAATTTTGGGGTATAAGCAGCCAAAATTATTACTCTTTGGATCATTTGTTCAGCTTCCTTGGTGGCTCAGATGGTAAAGAATCTGTCTTCAAATGTAGGAGACCTGGGTTCAATCCCTAGACCAGGAAGATCCCCTGGAGAAAGGGTTGGCTACCCACTCCAATATTCTTGCCTGGAAAATCCCATGGAGAGAAGAGCCTGGTGAGCTGTAGCCCATGGGGTTGCAAGAGTCAGACACAACTTAGCAACTAAACTACTACCACCACCAGATCATTTTTTCAGATTGTAAGATTACTATTTCATCAAAGGAAACTTGTAAAATAATAACAACAACAAAATTTCTGTAAATAAAAAGATAAAATCAAATTCAACCAATTCAATTTCCCCATAATTTCTACAAACAAAAATAAGCAGTGTTATCACTTTATATTTAATACTGGTACTATCTTATGTATCAGTAATGTTATTGATCAATACTTATTAGATTCTTACTTTGAACTAAAACCTTTACAAACACTACTTTATCCTTGTAACAGTCCTATTCAGCAGAGATGTAAACATTATCATTTTACAGATATGTCAACTACAATTTAATAAGGTTAGGAAACACATCTAGGTGGTCACAGAGGTAAGTGGCAGACCTGAATACAAATTTTCAATTACCCCACCATCAATGTGTATATACAGGATGCTGTATTCTACTCTAATGTAATGTCTTATAAAAATTATAAATTTTATTTTTAGATGGCTATTGAATATAACAGTTGTGGATATAATTTAATCACTTCTCTATTGGATCAAATTATTTTTATATAGTATTCAGAACAGTGTGACTTACTCAATACAAAAAATAAAAACTAGATAAATGCAAGATCTGTCTTGTCTACTTCTAAATTTAAATTAAATATATAATTCAACTTACTCTTTTACTGAGGCAAATAACTGGCCACATACTGCAACCTAATGTGCAGCAGCAACAAAGGCAGCCACAAAGTAGCCAACGTACATTAACAGGAAGGTTCTTCTTAAGACAACTGTTAACTCTGTTGATGCTGGCTTTAAATTCTTCAGGAGCCACCTAAGGAAAAAATTTAATAAATAACAATACTGAAATATTAATGTCAATAAACATGTCTCTTTAACATCATTTTTTCCTAATTTATTAGGAAAACATTTTTCAAGGCATATAAATAATACCTAAATAATTGACACTCACTTTTCCAGTTAATGAAGAAGGGAATTCTGATTCAAATTTGTTGCTCAGTCCAAATCTGTTTTTTAAAAAAAAGAAAAACATGTTATTATATATCATTGTGGCAAAAAATACACCATTTAACTTAATAAAATGTCAAGTAAGTAGAGTACAACTTCATACACAGAGTGCCAATGGAAGCTTGAGACACACTGTAATCAGCAATTTATGAAATACAACAAGCAATTCTGCAGCTGAATCAAAACTTTTATACAAGCAGTTGAGAATAAATAAAGACATCACTCTTTTGGAGCTATCTGTGTGAGCCAAATATTAATGAAATGGAAAACACGACCATCCAATTCTGTCAAAATTACTAAGACTTTTCCAATTAAGCAACAGAAAGCTAAAATGTTTTGCTACTAACTACTCTAGGTCAAGAGCATTTTGTTACTACTCCACAAAGTGGTAACTTGTCCAAGAATGTAAATTACATTTCCTGAGATCAGCATATCTACACTGCTATTACACAGATCATGAGGGTTCACTGGGCACTTGACTATTTCTTTGCATGAGTTAGCAGAAAAGAACAAAACACTCATAAACACATTGGTAACAGCATAGTGCACCCTAGAAATAAAACTGAGATGCTTATATATGATAACTTTCACTGGATCCTGGAGCCAATTTTTTCCAGTTTTAATGAGATATACTTGACATGTAAAACTGTATTAGTTTAAGATATACGACCTAATGATTTGATACACGCATACACTGTGAAATGATTGCCACAATAAATTTAGCTTACATTCATCACCTCACATACATTTTTGTCTGTGAAGAAAATGCGTAAAATTCACTCTCTTAGCAACCCTTGAATACACAAGACTGCATCTTAAATAGCTGGCACTGGTAACAGGGATCGCCTGAAATATTCTGTATAAAACAGCTGGCCAGGTCAAGGGTTTCTGAATCAACCATCAGTGTAGCTACACAAAGAAATCAAATAAGGTAGGCTGTGTAAAGACAAGAAGGGATGGTGGAGACTGGCCAAATAGAGGAATACAAATGTATATGTGACCGTAATAAGTCAGACTCTGCTGTCACATTAGAATGCAGGCCCACCTTTGACAGTCTGTATGACTTTCTTCTTCTAGAAGGCGCTAGAAAACCAAATTTCTATGCAAAATTTCCCACCTTTAAAATACTGTGCAAGTCAATCACAGCACTGCTATGAGCCAGGTTGTCATCTGCATCATGACCTAGACTACTCTACGACATCTAGATGGTGGCATCTGTGACCATTCTGTTACCATCCTAAACTACTTTCAAAAATTATTTAATAGCAGCACTGAAACAATATCAATAAATGTCTTTATAAACAATGGACATTATTTATGAAAAAAACCACAGCTCCCTGGGTTCAACACAAAGTTCTTTTCACACGAAACATAAAATAGCAACCAATACTATTTAATGTAACTCTGACAGTGGTGATCTTCTCTTTCCAAGATTCTGAGCTAATCCTATTTTTTTATGGGGGCCTCAGAGCAATGCAGTTCTACCTGAAAACACCCTATGGGTAACTCACCTTCACCTGTAAAGGCCCTAGCATGAGGAAAAGGTGTACAGTGATTACTGACAGTTCTGAGGTCTCTAGATAATAGACTTCCTTTTCATCTATTTTCCTTAGAGAAGATAGCCTTCAACAAATGTTTACTGAGTATTAGATCTTCTATGTTATACATTTCCATCTCTTGTGTTATCTCCTTTGGTCTGATGACTTTCTCCAATCAATAGGTTTCATTTCAATCATGTTTATTACTGCAATTAACCATCTCCTTCCAACTGGACTTCAAATTTTCTTTAAAAAAGCAACCACCAAATACCTTCAAGTCTTCTAAAGATAAGCGTCTTCCCCTACCATCTTCAGTCACTAAATATTTAAAACAGATTAAATTATTTCATCAAATATCTATAGTTTGTTAGGTAATAAGCCAAGTTGGACGAAGCAGTTCAGCATGAGTATAAACCTTAATTTCCTTTCTTTTCCAAGCCTGGAGTATTAATTATAATAGGGCTGAGGGGCCAGGTGTTGATGCTTTGCCCAGCGAATACTACCAGCTAACTGCCCTGCTGTTCCTGCATGTGAGGCGAGTAAGAACTGGCAGTAACAAGGACAACCCTTAGGCACTCCCTTCTTCAGTCACACTTTTGTTGTGTCTTAAGAACAGATGCCCCCTTCCAGAAGGCGCTAGAAAACCAAATTTCTATGCAAAATTTCCCACCTTTAAAATACTGTGCAAGTCAATCACAGCACTGCTATGAGCCAGGTTGTCATCTGCATCATGACCTAGACTACTCTCGACATCTAGATGGTGGCATCTGTGACCATTCTGTTACCATCCTAAACTACTTTCAAAAATTATTTAATAGCAGCACTGAAACAATATCAATAAATGTCTTTATAAACAATGGACATTATTTATGAAAAAAACCACAGCTCCCTGGGTTCAACACAAAGTTCTTTTCACACGAAACATAAAATAGCAACCAATACTATTTAATGTAACTCTGACAGTGGTGATCTTCTCTTTCCAAGATTCTGAGCTAATCCTATTTTTTTATGGGGGCCTCAGAGCAATGCAGTTCTACCTGAAAACACCCTATGGGTAACTCACCTTCACCTGTAAAGGCCCTAGCATGAGGAAAAGGTGTACAGTGATTACTGACAGTTCTGAGGTCTCTAGATAATAGACTTCCTTTTCATCTATTTTCCTTAGAGAAGATAGCCTTCAACAAATGTTTACTGAGTATTAGATCTTCTATGTTATACATTTCCATCTCTTGTGTTATCTCCTTTGGTCTGATGACTTTCTCCAATCAATAGGTTTCATTTCAATCATGTTTATTACTGCAATTAACCATCTCCTTCCAACTGGACTTCAAATTTTCTTTAAAAAAGCAACCACCAAATACCTTCAAGTCTTCTAAAGATAAGCGTCTTCCCCTACCATCTTCAGTCACTAAATATTTAAAACAGATTAAATTATTTCATCAAATATCTATAGTTTGTTAGGTAATAAGCCAAGTTGGACGAAGCAGTTCAGCATGAGTATAAACCTTAATTTCCTTTCTTTTCCAAGCCTGGAGTATTAATTATAATAGGGCTGAGGGGCCAGGTGTTGATGCTTTGCCCAGCGAATACTACCAGCTAACTGCCCTGCTGTTCCTGCATGTGAGGCGAGTAAGAACTGGCAGTAACAAGGACAACCCTTAGGCACTCCCTTCTTCAGTCACACTTTTGTTGTGTCTTAAGAACAGATAGTAACTCCTCTTTCTTCATCTCATCCCAAAAGGAAAGACATAGTTCACAATAGATGAGAGTGCTTAGCTTTGCCACCAGTCATTAACTTGGCGCAATGATTTTTCCGTTTTGCCTCACTTGTGGTTTTCCACCTGCTGAACAAGAATACCTGTAAAGTGTGTCAAGAAGATACTGTTGCTGAAAGCCTTGGAGTCTCCACAGCCCACAGCAGTGCATCCCAACTGCAATTTGTTTTCCCTTTAAAAGTCTTAAAAAGACATTTACATTCAAATCAAGTAATCCAAGTTTATAGGCAAATCGAGCTAGGATAACCAGGCACTTTTTCCTTATTTTCACTTGGAATATAGTACTCTGCTGCATTTAAACATTTGATGTCAGGACCTGTTTCACTCTCTCAAACCCTTGAGGGCCTCAATGAGCTTCAGTTTATGTGATTCATATTTATCACTATTTTGAATTATACATTAGAGCTGAACCATCTAAAACATTTAAAATTTTTATTCAGAAATGAGTCTGCTATATGCTAATTTAAAAATGTTTTTATGACGAATATTTTTCAAAGCAAAAAACTTTAGTGAGATTTTCACATATCTCTTTAAGGTCCAACAATGGGAGACAGTTGGATTTTCACATCTCTTTCTGCATTCCATCTGTAGTAATATGCTCTTTTGTGTGCACGAGTGCTCAGTAGTGTCTGACTCTGTGACCCCACGGACTATAGCCTGCCAGGCTCTTCTGTCCATGGAAATTTTCCAGGCAAAAAAATGGGCTGCCATTTCCTAGTACAGGGGATCTTCACGACCCAGAGATGAAACCCGTGTCTCCTGCACTGGCTGGTGGATTCTTTACCCACCTGAGCCACCAGGGACAATTGAGTGTCACCAGATACGTAACTGGAAAATTGTGTACATTCTGTGATATTATAACAAGACTTTGTAAGTGGTAGCTTATTAAGAATTTTATGTAAGGCAGAAACAAACTCTATCAATAAACTTTTTTTTTTTTTTAATATTTATTTATCTTTTGGGAGTGGGGTGGGGAGGGAGGGGGACGGGCAGGCCACTTCTATTGATCTTTCATTTGTCTATTTTCATCCATCTTTGTTCGTTGGCTCCTGTGGGCCTCCCATCGCGGTGGCCTCTGTTGTCGCAGAGCTCCGGCTCGGTAATTGGACACATCAGTCCAGCCGCTCCGTGGCACGTGGGATCTTCCCAGGCCAGGGATCGAAACGGTGCCCCTTGCACTGCAAGGCGGTGTCCTTACCCACTGGACCACCAGGGGAAGCCCCTCAATAAACTTTTAATACAGTTTAAAATCCACTGTGCATCTTTTTCTTAATGGATTTTTTTTTACCCATACATAATTTTACAACTTCATATATTTGTATATTGGAAAATACTGGTAGTTTGAGTTATGCAGACTTCCTAATATTGATACCCTTCATAATGTATTAGAATCATCACAATATAACCACTGATCCCATCACAAGTTTTGCAAATTTGTCAAACCCACACTGGCAGATATAAGTTTTCCAAGAATTCTAATTTTCATCTGAAAGCTGGAATTATTTTCAACAAATGCTATCAGCTGTTTTACTCGAAGTAAGTCTTGTTTTATTTTAAAAAAGAAAATAAAAGGCTGAATGATAATTAACCAGCACTATACAAACAAAAGAAACAAATGGTTGATTTAAGCTACCATTTATACCTTAAAAACTAACTTCAAAGCATATTGTTGGGCTTCCCTGGTGGTCCAGTGGGTAAGGACACCGCCTTGCAGTGCAAGGGGCACCGCTTTGATCCCTGCCCTGGGAAGATCCCACGTGCTGCAGAGCGGCTGGACCAGTGTGTCCAATTACCGAGCCGGAGCCGGAGCTCTGAAGCGCGTGCACCCAGAGTCGGTGCTCTGCGACGAGAGGCCCCTGCGATGGGAGGCCCACACAGGCCAAAGGACAAAGATGGATGAAAATAAATAAATGAAAGACCAATAGAAGTGGCCAAAAAAAAAAAAAAAATCTTCGATAAAAGATGCTTGCTCCAAAATAAAAGCTTAAAAAAAAAAAAGCATATTGTTGTAATAGATGACTTTTTTTTCTAGCTTTGAAGGTTGCTGATGGAGACAGGCTGTAGCTGTGGATTTTTTTTTTTTTAAAGATTTATTTATTTATTTATTTTGGGCGGGGGTCGGGTTGGGGAGGGAGGGGAGCGGGCGGGTCACTTCTATTGGTCTTTCATTTCTCTGTTTTCATCCGTCTTTGTTCTTTGGCTCCTGCAGGCCTCCCATCATGGTGGCGTCCGTTGTCGCAGAGCTCCAGCTCTGGGCACATGCGCTCCAGAGCTCCGGCTCAGTGACTGGACACATCAGTCCAGCCGCTCCATGGCACGTGGGATCTTCCCAGGCCAGGGATCGAACCGGCGCCTCTTGCACTGCAAGGCGGTGTCCTTATCCACTGGACCACCAGGGGAAGCCCATGTAGCTGTGGATTTTAACCAGTGTCCTTAACATACATAAGCAGTAAAAGAAGGAGAAGGAAAAATGCAGGGGAAAGCTGGAAAGGGTGAGTACAAGGTGAAGGACAGGAAAGCCTGGCACACTGCAGTCCATGGGGTTGCAAAGATTAGGGCGCAACTGAGCAACTGAACAAGAAAAGAGAAAGAAGAAACAAAGAAGAAAGTGGGGACTGGCAAAATGTTACCAAGAACTGTCTTACCATTCAATAACTACCACCTGTCAGTCCACTGGACGTCTGAAAGAAAATGAACAAATATGCTAAAACTACATCTATACCTATTACCTGAAAGACTTTGTCCTGAATCACTTAAAATAATCATGGCTTTAGATGATATAAAAGGTTTAAACTGTTTTCAAAGAATAGCAAGGGCACCGCTGATCCCTGCCCTGGGAAGATCCCACGTGCTGCAGAGCGGCTGGACCAGTGTGTCCAATTACCGAGCCGGAGCCGGAGCTCTGAAGCGCGTGCACCCAGAGTCGGTGCTCTGCGACGAGAGGCCCCTGCGATGGGAGGCCCACACAGGCCAAAGGACAAAGATGGATGAAAATAAATAAATGAAAGACCAATAGAAGTGGCCAAAAAAAAAAAAAAAATCTTCGATAAAAGATGCTTGCTCCAAAATAAAAGGTTAAAAAAAAAAAAGCATATTGTTGTAATAGATGACTTTTTTTTCTAGCTTTGAAGGTTGCTGATGGAGACAGGCTGTAGCTGTGGATTTTTTTTTTTTTAAAGATTTATTTATTTATTTATTTTGGGCGGGGGTCGGGTTGGGGAGGGAGGGGAGCGGGCGGGTCACTTCTATTGGTCTTTCATTTCTCTGTTTTCATCCGTCTTTGTTCTTTGGCTCCTGCAGGCCTCCCATCATGGTGGCGTCCGTTGTCGCAGAGCTCCAGCTCTGGGCACATGCGCTCCAGAGCTCCGGCTCAGTGACTGGACACATCAGTCCAGCCGCTCCATGGCACGTGGGATCTTCCCAGGCCAGGGATCGAACCGGCGCCTCTTGCACTGCAAGGCGGTGTCCTTATCCACTGGACCACCAGGGGAAGCCCATGTAGCTGTGGATTTTAACCAGTGTCCTTAACATACATAAGCAGTAAAAGAAGGAGAAGGAAAAATGCAGGGGAAAGCTGGAAAGGGTGAGTACAAGGTGAAGGACAGGAAAGCCTGGCACACTGCAGTCCATGGGGTTGCAAAGATTAGGGCGCAACTGAGCAACTGAACAAGAAAAGAGAAAGAAGAAACAAAGAAGAAAGTGGGGACTGGCAAAATGTTACCAAGAACTGTCTTACCATTCAATAACTACCACCTGTCAGTCCACTGGACGTCTGAAAGAAAATGAACAAATATGCTAAAACTACATCTATACCTATTACCTGAAAGACTTTGTCCTGAATCACTTAAAATAATCATGGCTTTAGATGATATAAAAGGTTTAAACTGTTTTCAAAGAATAGCAAGACTTTTAAAGCACATTAAATTCAGCCTATTTACGCTTAGCCTATTACAAGTTTACAAGTCTACTAGTACTTGGAGAAAAAGAGAATTCATTCAAATCAAACTATTGAGTACCTTCTATGTAACATTTCATGACCACAAAGGCCTACAACAGAAGGCTTGTATACCTTTTTTTAAAAAAATTTAAGAAAACATTTATGTGGCCAATTTTTACCTATTATGGGGTGAGGGGCGGGGGGGAGTATCTTGGTTCCCTGACCAGGTATTCAACCTGGGCCCCTGGCAACGAAAGCACAGAGTTCTAACCGCTGGACTCCCAGGAAATGCCCCCAATTTTTTATATAAATTGAGGTAATTTTGAAAGTTCTTAAAAGTTCTTGTAAGATATCTGGTAAAGTTCTCCAAAGAGACTGCAACTTCACACCTAAGTCTAAACAGAATCTTGAAATAGGCTCTTTTACTCATACCCCACCTACTTCCTACCACTGTCACCTCTTTCCTAATCAACAGCCAAAACTCAGAGTAAGCTACTCTCATCTGTTACGTTGCACTCTCATCTTCATCCAATTCATAACCTCCCTTCATGATAGACCCTTCCCCTTCCAAACTTCTTTTAACTCTGGAACCTCTAATTACTGATTTGCTATCTGGATACCTATATTATATGTTCTCTTATGAAATGACACTCTTTCCTTAGAAATTCTCAATGACAGCTCATTCCCAGGAGTCCATCTTCCATGTTCTCATAATACTTGACAATATTCTCTCTTGCATAATCAATTATCATATCTCACTATAATTATGTCATAAGCTTAACTCCCTACCCTGATAATCAATGAGCTGGTTATAGGCAGGCACGATATCTTAATATTCTAAATATACGGCCCAATGCCTAATATTCAACAAAAGTTTGTGAAATAAATTAATCTCCAAGCCAGGAAAGTGGTTTACATTGTTCAAATTCCACAAACTCCTCACTGCAAACTTCCACTCCACTGTTCTCTCTTCTTCTGGTGCACATGATTTTCACACTGTTCCAAGTTCCAACCATCATTTTCCAGGCCACTCCCTTTGTGTTGAGGGTCCCCAAGATCATCCTCAGGTATGATGATTCACTAGGAGGACTCATGGGACTCAACCTGTTGTTGTACTCACAGCTAGATTTACTACAGCAAAAGGGTACAAAGCAAAATCAGCAAAGGGAAAAGGCATTGGGATGCCTGCAAGAGTCTCTTCTCTGTGAAGAGCACAGGATGTGCTTAGTTCCTCCAGCAACTAGTTTTCACAACAGGTATATAATGCTGTCTACTGGGAAAGCTCACTAGGGAGTCAGTACCAAGGTTTTTACCAGGGATTAGTCAGTCACACAGGCCCCCTTCCTCAGCATGTACCAAAATTCCAGACTCCCAGAAGGAAAGCAGGTGTTCAGTACACACCACATTGTTTGTACAAACAGTTCAGGCACAGTGAGCCATTCTTATCAATTCTGGGCATACTGGGAACCCTTCCAAAGTACAAGTTCTCAGACACCAACCAAACACCAACACAGCAAGCAAGCCTTTTTAAGGACAGCAGTCTCAAGTCTGCTATGTTCTTTTCTGCACAATTTCATACTTTCTAAGGGCACAGACATTCATATCAGTTTTTTTTTCTTCTATAAGAACTCCTGTCTTCATCCCAAATAATTCAATATCCAGCACCAAAACCTAATCGATTAACTAACCTCATCTATTCTGAGGAAGTTCACTTCTATTTAATTCAGCAACCAACATCAACATTTAGAATTATATCCTGAAATTCTGAACTGTAAATTTCTCTTCTTACCATTAAACCATCAATCATTTCATTTCTCTCACTCTTATCAAATTTGTTTTCTTGCATCTGGTTGAACCTACTTCTCCTCACCACTCCTTGTTTTCCATTCTAAATCTGCTCCCTATGACTCTATTTCCTCTTTATCTGCCAGAAATACACAATCCTTTAACCATGCTCCCCTCCCCCAAAAAATCCCTTAATTTTCTGCCGCACTAGAGTGTATTTTGTCAATCCAACTGAAATGTTTACATTCTTCACTTCAATCTCCACTGCCCAGAGTTACAACAGAAAAAGAAAAATCACATAAACTACATCTAACTTTAGTTAGACTAATGCCGTAACAATCTTAATTCATTCCTAATCAACTTCCTTTTGCATACTTCACAAGTGCTCCTCTGTATACCCAGCCTTATCCACACAATCCACTTTTATCTTTTTTGCAGATAACCATAGTTCCTTACCTCCAACCAGAGGGGAAAAAAAAAAGATCAATGAACATAAAAAAACAGCTTTGCCTCCTCTCCCTTTCATGTTTAGATTCACCCATGTCTTCAGTAACTTCACATCTTTCTAATGGAGGCAAGCTAATTATTTGCTCCTGGTGACTCTCCTTCCGTCTCCTCTGCAATCCACTCATTTCTCTTCCTCTCCTGGGGTGTTTAACACAAAGCTTATAAACTTGCATAGGTCTATTCAGCCTGAGACTCTGAACCCCTATTTGCCTCTCCCTCAACATACATAGGATGGCATCCATCTCTTTTCCTTCCTCTTCCAGTGTCTTGAAAGAGTCTTTCACATTCATTTCTTTATCCCACCTCTCATTCATTATTCAAACCACCACAATCCAGGATGTAATCCATATCTCTTTACTGATGAAACTGCTCTCAGCAGAACAGATGAAAATACTCTTTTCAGCGAGTCCTACTAATAGAGCATGCTTTCTCCTAGCAAACAGCTTGATTACCAAAGTAGGCAATGTCTTATTTGGTTTAGGCTACAGCAAATTTTTTCTTTGCTAGGTCTTCTATTTCTGCCAAAGCCTTTTTTTTTCATAAACCTATTCTACACCAACCAAAGTAATACTGTCAGATAAAGTTTTACCAAAAGCATCCTTTTCCATTAAATGTTTAAGAAAAGCCACACACTTCATGCTTGTTAACTAGAAAATATAATCTTTAATGATTTTGTTGGGACATAAGTTACTTAGTTTCGATACCACCTTAGTTCTACTTCAGCGGGAAGGTGTGGAGAGGGTCTGGCTTCATTTTTGGATTTTTTAAGTTTGCCAGGAGGTAGGATTTGTTAGAATTCTTTTGCACAGTTTTCAATCCAACTGAAATGTTTACATTCTTCACTTCAATCTCCACTGCCCAGAGTTACAACAGAAAAAGAAAAATCACATAAACTACATCTAACTTTAGTTAGACTAATGCCGTAACAATCTTAATTCATTCCTAATCAACTTCCTTTTGCATACTTCACAAGTGCTCCTCTGTATACCCAGCCTTATCCACACAATCCACTTTTATCTTTTTTGCAGATAACCATAGTTCCTTACCTCCAACCAGAGGGGAAAAAAAAAAGATCAATGAACATAAAAAAACAGCTTTGCCTCCTCTCCCTTTCATGTTTAGATTCACCCATGTCTTCAGTAACTTCACATCTTTCTAATGGAGGCAAGCTAATTATTTGCTCCTGGTGACTCTCCTTCCGTCTCCTCTGCAATCCACTCATTTCTCTTCCTCTCCTGGGGTGTTTAACACAAAGCTTATAAACTTGCATAGGTCTATTCAGCCTGAGACTCTGAACCCCTATTTGCCTCTCCCTCAACATACATAGGATGGCATCCATCTCTTTTCCTTCCTCTTCCAGTGTCTTGAAAGAGTCTTTCACATTCATTTCTTTATCCCACCTCTCATTCATTATTCAAACCACCACAATCCAGGATGTAATCCATATCTCTTTACTGATGAAACTGCTCTCAGCAGAACAGATGAAAATACTCTTTTCAGCGAGTCCTACTAATAGAGCATGCTTTCTCCTAGCAAACAGCTTGATTACCAAAGTAGGCAATGTCTTATTTGGTTTAGGCTACAGCAAATTTTTTCTTTGCTAGGTCTTCTATTTCTGCCAAAGCCTTTTTTTTTCATAAACCTATTCTACACCAACCAAAGTAATACTGTCAGATAAAGTTTTACCAAAAGCATCCTTTTCCATTAAATGTTTAAGAAAAGCCACACACTTCATGCTTGTTAACTAGAAAATATAATCTTTAATGATTTTGTTGGGACATAAGTTACTTAGTTTCGATACCACCTTAGTTCTACTTCAGCGGGAAGGTGTGGAGAGGGTCTGGCTTCATTTTTGGATTTTTTAAGTTTGCCAGGAGGTAGGATTTATTAGCAGTGAAAATGAGATGTATGCTTCAGTTTAAGTTGACAGCATTATAAATTACTCCTTTTATCCATTACGTTCTTTCAAGCTTAAAAGTTTTCTATATAATAATTTAATAGTTTATTCTAAGTGAAAGTATAATTAGCAATGGACAGTAATGAAAACGTCAAATTTCTTTTTATTTTTTAAATTTCTTAAAATAATGATTCAATATGCCTGAAAGAATAACGAGTAGGAAGCTGAACTCATTCAAAGGTAATAACCTAACATCCTATTAATCAAAAAAACTGGAAGTGGTACTTAATAATTTTAAGAGATACAGTTCAAGATGGATGGCATCTTATCATATTGGCAAGAAGGTCTTAAGATGAAAAATATCATGTACTGTCAGTGAACTATAAATTATTACAATCATTTCAGAAATTACTCTGGCATTAAAAATGTTTATACCTTGTGCACAATAATTTCTCCTTCAGGTATTACTCAGCCATTTAAAAAAATGCAATAAAGCCATTTGCAGCAATATGGATGGACCTAGAGTGTCATACTGAGTGACATAAAGTCAGGCAGAGAAGGAGAAATATCATATGACATCCCTTTTATGTGAATTATAAAAAGAAATGATACAAATGAACTTATTTACAAAACAGAAAGAGATTCACAAACTTAGTAAATAAACTCATGGTTGCAGGAGGTAGGGAATGGTTGGGGACTTTGGGAAACTCAAATACACACTTCCATGTCTGAAATGGATAACCAACAAAAATTTATTGTATAGCACATGGAACTCTGCTTAATGTACCAGTCTGGATGGAGCGGGCGGGGGACAGATACATGTGTATGTATGGCAGAGTCCCTTCACTGTTCACTTGAAACTATCACAAGATTCTTGAAAGAGGCACCTGAATCCCAATGCTCATTGCAGCACTCTATACAATAGCTAGATCATGGAAGCAACCTAGATGTCCATCCACAAATGAATGGGAAAACCACACACTTCATGCTTGTTAACTAGAAAATATAATCTTTAATGATTTTGTTGGGACATAAGTTACTTAGTTTCGATACCACCTTAGTTCTACTTCAGCGGGAAGGTGTGGAGAGGGTCTGGCTTCATTTTTGGATTTTTTAAGTTTGCCAGGAGGTAGGATTTGTTAGCAGTGAAAATGAGATGTATGCTTCAGTTTAAGTTGACAGCATTATAAATTACTCCTTTTATCCATTACGTTCTTTCAAGCTTAAAAGTTTTCTATATAATAATTTAATAGTTTATTCTAAGTGAAAGTATAATTAGCAATGGACAGTAATGAAAACGTCAAATTTCTTTTTATTTTTCAAATTTCTTAAAATAATGATTCAATATGCCTGAAAGAATAACGAGTAGGAAGCTGAACTCATTCAAACGTAATAACCTAACATCCTATTAATCAAAAAAACTGGAAGTGGTACTTAATAATTTTAAGAGATACAGTTCAAGATGGATGGCATCTTATCATATTGGCAAGAAGGTCTTAAGATGAAAAATATCATGTACTGTCAGTGAACTATAAATTATTACAATCATTTCAGAAATTACTCTGGCATTAAAAAGTTTATACCTTGTGCACAATAATTTCTCCTTCAGGTATTACTCAGCCATTTAAAAAAATGCAATAAAGCCATTTGCAGCAATATGGATGGACCTAGAGTGTCATACTGAGTGACATAAAGTCAGGCAGAGAAGGAGAAATATCATATGACATCCCTTTTATGTGAATTATAAAAAGAAATGATACAAATGAACTTATTTACAAAACAGAAAGAGATTCACAAACTTAGTAAATAAACTCATGGTTGCAGGAGGTAGGGAATGGTTGGGGACTTTGGGAAACTCAAATACACACTTCCATGTCTGAAATGGATAACCAACAAAAATTTATTGTATAGCACATGGAACTCTGCTTAATGTACCAGTCTGGATGGAGCGGGCGGGGGACAGATACATGTGTATGTATGGCAGAGTCCCTTCACTGTTCACTTGAAACTATCACAAGATTCTTGAAAGAGGCACCTGAATCCCAATGCTCATTGCAGCACTCTATACAATAGCTAGATCATGGAAGCAACCTAGATGTCCATCCACAAATGAATGGGTAAAGAAGCTCTGGTACATATATACAATGGAGTATTTCTCAGCTGCTACAAGAAATGCAGAAGATTCAGTCCTAATGAGATGGATGAATTTAGAACCTATTATACACAGTGAAGTCAAAAAGAGGACAGATACAGTATACCAACACGTATGTATGGAATCTAGTAAGTTCGTACTGATAAATACACACACAGAGCATTGATGGAAAAACAGTCATGGAGAACAGACTTATGGACACTGGGGAGAGGGAAAAGTGGGTGAGAGATATGGAAAGAACAACGCGGAACCCTATACTACCTTATATAAAAGAGATAACTATTGTCAATGCACTGTGGGACTAAGGGATCATATATGGGTGTTATGCAACAGCCTAGAGGGGTGGGATAGGGGAAATGGGATATATGTATGACTAAGTTGGAATTATACATACCTGTAAACAACAAAACTCTGTAAAATCAAAAAAGCAAAATAAACTTGTGATTGTGAAAAAAAAAAAAAAAAAACTGTTGGCTATACCCCAATAAAAATGCTTTTGGTGTAAAAAGAAAATAAATAAATAAAATAATAATAATAATTTCTCCTTCAGGAATTTTGCCTAAAAAATAATCTGAAATGTGAACAAAAATATATACATAATTAATTTCCCTGAAATTTTATTCACAATAGAGAAAAATAAAATAAAATATCAGGAGTGTTAAGTCAACTACAGCATCTCAACATAAAAGAATATTAGACAACTATTAAAAATGAAGTTTGAGGCTTCCCTGGTGGACCAGTGGGTAAAGAGTCCGCCTTGCAGAGCAAGGGGCACCAGTTCCACCCCTGGCCCAGGAAGATCTCACGTGACGTGGAGAGGCTGGACTGGTGTGCCCAATTAGGAGCCAGCACTCTGGAGCGCATGTGCCCAGAGCTGGTGCTCTACAATGAGAGAGGGGCCACTGCGATGGGAAGCCCACACAGGCCAAAGAATAAAGATGGATGAAAACAAATAAATAAAAAAACCAATAAAAGAGGCCAAAATTTTAAAAATATATATGTATCTTTTAAAAAATGAAGTTTGCAAATTAATATAATATGGAAAGTATACATAATATACTGTTACATAAAAAATACAAATACATACATATACGATCTAAAATGTAGAAGAAAAAACTTACAAAATCACAGACCCTTCAAACACACAATTTGACAGTATGTAGATAGAGGAGCCTGGTAGACTACAGTCCATGGGGTCACAAAGAGTTGGACACAACTGAGCACACGCGTGTGCATGCATACACACACACACACACACACACAAAGGGTCTTAAAAATTTCATACACTTTAACCTAAAATTCCACTTCTAGAATATATTAGGAGAAAATAATTACAGTGGCACAGACATGTTCACGAATAATCAAGCATTCTGCAGTGTTATTTTGGTGAGGGGGATTTAGAGATGTTTTGTTTCATCTGTTGTTTCTTAAAATACGATCTATTTTTCAGTAGACGTATAAGCATATACTTACAAAGTATTTTATAATATATAATGACAGCAACATAATTTTTTATATCTGAATCTTTTATTTGGTATTAACTAGGTATGTTATCGTGCGCTTCCCCAGCAGCTCAGCGGTAAAGAATCCGCCTGCAATATAGGAGGCATGGGAGACTTGAGTTTGATCCCTGGATCAGGAAGATCACTGAAGGAGGGCATGGCAACTCACTGCAGTATTCTTGCCTAGAGAATCCTATGGACAGAGGAGTCTGGCAGCCTACAGTCCACAGGGCCACAAAGAGTCGGATACGACTGAAGCGACTGAGCATCCACATCTGTGCATAGGCATGTTACCACGAGTAAAAAAGCAGTTTGGGGTTCACCAATTAACAGCCTTTCCTGATGCATTTCAATCTTTTCTATAGTTCTAGACCATATAATCTCGTCCTTTTTTAAATTTGAACTTTGAGTGTTAATTGTGTTCCTTGAATCTCTTCATGTTAATGTCTCTTAGAATCCACCGCTGCATTGTCATTTTGAATTAAATGTTTTGAACTCATGATGAATTTTGCCTTTTAAATACAGAAGGACAAAAATCTGACTTCAGTTTTGTTTTGTGCTGTGTTTATTTTCCTTGTTTCTGAGTTCAGTGCTATTTTTAATGGTGAAAAGTTTTAAAACAACAGAAAAATGACAACTGTATGAAATTAATTATGATAGACTAATTTGAAAAATACTTACTATCTTTCAAATTACACAATGGAGAGACAGAATGCCTGAATTCTAACCCTGGTTCTGATATCAACTAGGTATAACATCTCAAGAAACAAATCTTCTGGTTTTATTTGCCTTAAACAAGACAACCTATTCTCAGGGTCACTTACGGTCCAAAGGTCAAATGCAATCTCAAAGTTTTTAAGAGGAAAAAATAGCAAGGTTTTCTGGGGTCATATCTTATAGGCAGAACAACTGCTATTAAAAAAAAAGTCAAAAAAAAAAAAAAAGGAAGAAAGCTTTAAAACTTTATTCCTATCAAGAAAGGGTTTGAGGGTTTTCCTCTTTGCTAAAGTTTGTACTCTTTACTAAGTCTGGCTCATCTTACATCTGACAGAGGAAGCACTAGGATAAAAGAGAAGCACAGAGTAATGGAAAATAGATGAATTTTAAGTAGAAAGGAGAATAGGACTCATTAAGATAATTGTGCAAGGTGTGAAGAAGGTGAAGGAGCCAGCCATTTTGGTATGTGGGGAGGAGGGATATTCCAAAAAGTGGAGCCAAATAGTGCAAAGCCCTGAACCATAAGTGTGCCTAAAATAATTCAGGGAATAGAAAGGAGGCTTGTGTGACTAGACTAGGGTGAACAAGTGAAGAATGGGAGAAGTCAAACAAATAACAACAGTTCACATCAGGTAGGATCTTACAGGCCATTACACAGTTTTAGAATATTTTAGTATTACAATTTTACTAATTTTCAACTACTAAAGGTACATTTTCAAGTACTAACAATACTTGTTTAGCACATGTTGTTTAGCAGTGAAAGTTATGTAAATATATACTGATTAAACTTCAAGGTATTAACCTCTGATAATATAAGGAGTCAACTAATCTAACTCAACTACTTTATGTGTATCAGTTTTGAACTCATGATGAATTTTGCCTTTTAAATACAGAAGGACAAAAATCTGACTTCAGTTTTGTTTTGTGCTGTGTTTATTTTCCTTGTTTCTGAGTTCAGTGCTATTTTTAATGGTGAAAAGTTTTAAAACAACAGAAAAATGACAACTGTATGAAATTAATTATGATAGACTAATTTGAAAAATACTTACTATCTTTCAAATTACACAATGGAGAGACAGAATGCCTGAATTCTAACCCTGGTTCTGATATCAACTAGGTATAACATCTCAAGAAACAAATCTTCTGGTTTTATTTGCCTTAAACAAGACAACCTATTCTCAGGGTCACTTACGGTCCAAAGGTCAAATGCAATCTCAAAGTTTTTAAGAGGAAAAAATAGCAAGGTTTTCTGGGGTCATATCTTATAGGCAGAACAACTGCTATTAAAAAAAAAGTCAAAAAACAAAAGGAAGAAAGCTTTAAAACTTTATTCCTATCAAGAAAGGGTTTGAGGGTTTTCCTCTTTGCTAAAGTTTGTACTCTTTACTAAGTCTGGCTCATCTTACATCTGACAGAGGAAGCACTAGGATAAAAGAGAAGCACAGAGTAATGGAAAATAGATGAATTTTAAGTAGAAAGGAGAATAGGACTCATTAAGATAATTGTGCAAGGTGTGAAGAAGGTGAAGGAGCCAGCCATTTTGGTATGTGGGGAGGAGGGATATTCCAAAAAGTGGAGCCAAATAGTGCAAAGCCCTGAACCATAAGTGTGCCTAAAATAATTCAGGGAATAGAAAGGAGGCTTGTGTGACTAGACTAGGGTGAACAAGTGAAGAATGGGAGAAGTCAAACAAATAACAACAGTTCACATCAGGTAGGATCTTACAGGCCATTACACAGTTTTAGAATATTTTAGTATTACAATTTTACTAATTTTCAACTACTAAAGGTACATTTTCAAGTACTAACAATACTTGTTTAGCACATGTTGTTTAGCAGTGAAAGTTATGTAAATATATACTGATTAAACTTCAAGGTATTAACCTCTGATAATATAAGGAGTCAACTAATCTAACTCAACTACTTTATGTGTATCAGATTAAGCAAAAAATTTTTATATATCTAATCTGTATATATTCTAGAATATGCTTCATATTTATATAAACATTATGAGCAACACAATGATGATAAACTATGTTCATTTAAGAAGCAATATATAGTTAAATTATAGAACAGACTACCAAAATATCAATTTCAAGTAACATTTACAAGCTTTAATTTTTTTAACATTTATTTTTACTTGGAGTGCAATTGCTTTACAATGCTGTATTAGTTTCTGCTGTACAATAATGTGACTCAGCTATATGTATACATATATTTCCCTCCCTCATGAGCCTCCCTCCACCAACATTTATAAATGAATCATTTAGAAAGGGCAGAGAATAAAGGCTGGATACATAGGAACTCCTTCACTGGACTAATTAAGGACTCCCGTAATTACAATGCATGATGAAAGTGAATAAAACCAGTTACCTTTGCAGGAAGCATACAGATAGACAAGGCTGACAGAGATGCACACACACATTCATGTCTTATGGAGCAAAAGAACAAAAGTTAAAACCACCTATACCCTAAGCAAACTTCACTTACGAGATACAGAATGGAAAAGAGCTCAAGCAGGAGAAAAATCATTTTTCCAGACCCTTGAGGAAATTTCACTCCTTATGTAGACAACTGAGTTTTAAATGTAAAAAGCAGTCTTTTCCTCAAAACTAATGAATAGGTCACTGTCAAATACCACACATCTTGTAGCTAAAGGGTACAAACGTCCTCACTTCAAAATCTATGATCTTGGGATTTCCCTGGTGGTCCAGTGGTTAAGGAATACGCTTTCCAACACAGCGGAGACAGGTTTGATCCCTGGTCAGGAACTAAGATTCTACACGGCTCAGGGCAACTAAGCCCTCCTGCCTCTACAACAGATTCTGCATGCAGCAATTAAGACTAATAAATAAATAAATATTTTTTTAAAAATCTATGACCTTGTGGGGAAGCCACTGTTCTCCTGTCATACTTAGTTGCCCCGTGGCAGAAGAACAGGAAATGCAGGTATGTCATCAAGAGAGTTTCCAGTCAACAGTAAGGGCAGCGGCAGTTCTTTGACCTCACCCTCCACAAAGCCAAAACAAAAACAAAACAAAAAATAACACAACTGGGTAAAGAGAGAGCAGAAGTGACCGATGCGATGTTCTCCCATACCTCGTAGAAAAGCTGCTAAATTTGATGGCCCACAGCCAGAACTTTAATACCTCCTTTATCTAAAGTACATCACCTTAAACCAAGCCACTATCATCTCATCTTCACTGTTCCAACAGCTCCTAACTACTCTCCCCAGTTTGAATCTATTGTCTCTGTAATCCTCTCTGGCCCATACTGAGTCTGCCAACCTCATTTTAAGGCACTGTCTCCTTTGTTTCCCACCTTCCAGCTACAATTCAGCAGTAGTATCCTTTCAGTTTCTCAGGCAAGCCAAACTTAATTCTGCTCTTCTCCAGACCTGCAGGGCTCTTCACAGGACTCTTTAACCCTTCCTAAATGTTACCTTTCCAGAAGGGTTCTCCATAATCACATTATTTTCTGTCAAAGATGCTAATGCCTCCTTCGCAGTAACTTTCTCAGATATAATTTATCTGTTAGCTGTAAGCTCCAGAAGGACAAAAGTTAAAACCACCTATACCCTAAGCAAACTTCACTTACGAGATACAGAATGGAAAAGAGCTCAAGCAGGAGAAAAATCATTTTTCCAGACCCTTGAGGAAATTTCACTCCTTATGTAGACAACTGAGTTTTAAATGTAAAAAGCAGTCTTTTCCTCAAAACTAATGAATAGGTCACTGTCAAATACCACACATCTTGTAGCTAAAGGGTACAAACGTCCTCACTTCAAAATCTATGATCTTGGGATTTCCCTGGTGGTCCAGTGGTTAAGGAATACGCTTTCCAACACAGCGGAGACAGGTTTGATCCCTGGTCAGGAACTAAGATTCTACACGGCTCAGGGCAACTAAGCCCTCCTGCCTCTACAACAGATTCTGCATGCAGCAATTAAGACTAATAAATAAATAAATATTTTTTTAAAAATCTATGACCTTGTGGGGAAGCCACTGTTCTCCTGTCATACTTAGTTGCCCGTGGCAGAAGAACAGGAAATGCAGGTATGTCATCAAGAGAGTTTCCAGTCAACAGTAAGGGCAGCGGCAGTTCTTTGACCTCACCCTCCACAAAGCCAAAACAAAAACAAAACAAAAAATAACACAACTGGGTAAAGAGAGAGCAGAAGTGACCGATGCGATGTTCTCCCATACCTCGTAGAAAAGCTGCTAAATTTGATGGCCCACAGCCAGAACTTTAATACCTCCTTTATCTAAAGTACATCACCTTAAACCAAGCCACTATCATCTCATCTTCACTGTTCCAACAGCTCCTAACTACTCTCCCCAGTTTGAATCTATTGTCTCTGTAATCCTCTCTGGCCCATACTGAGTCTGCCAACCTCATTTTAAGGCACTGTCTCCTTTGTTTCCCACCTTCCAGCTACAATTCAGCAGTAGTATCCTTTCAGTTTCTCAGGCAAGCCAAACTTAATTCTGCTCTTCTCCAGACCTGCAGGGCTCTTCACAGGACTCTTTAACCCTTCCTAAATGTTACCTTTCCAGAAGGGTTCTCCATAATCACATTATTTTCTGTCAAAGATGCTAATGCCTCCTTCGCAGTAACTTTCTCAGATATAATTTATCTGTTAGCTGTAAGCTCCAGAAGGACAGAAGAACTATGCATGTTTCATTCATAACTATAAACTCAGAGCCTCACATAATACTAAGCATAAAATTTAATAAATACCTGTTAAACTACTTATCAGGAAACCTCAATAAGACAGTTGATAATGAAGGATTAATTGAAAAATACTCTAAAGGGACAAGTATCTCAAAACCCAAGTATTAAAATTCAAGCATCTAAATTCAGCTCTTAGAAAAAACTTCTCTTTTGTACACTGTTCTCTAACAAGGTTGATTGTTTCATTTCCAACAGACAGCTGATCAATTAGAAAGAAAAGAACATAAACAGAAAGCAAAAGCTCTCACATGCAAAATTCAAAAGACCCCTTTAGAAAAGATCCTCAAACTGAAATACCTCAACGGCCTCTCAGAAGACACTGTGTACCTATCTGTTAATATTTTCTTTTTTTTTTTTTAAGATTTATTTATTTGAGGGGGGTCGGGAGGGAGGGGAGCAGGCGGGCCACTTCTATTGGTCTTCCATTTGTCCATTTTCATCCATCTTTGTTCTTTGGCCCGTGTGGGCCTCCCATCGCAGTGGCCTCTGTTGTTGCAGAGCACCGGCTCTGGGCGCATGCGCTCCAGAGCTCCGGCTCGGTAACTGGACACATCGGTCCAGCCACTCTGCGGCACGTGGGATCTTCCCAGACCAGGGATCCAACCAGCGCCCCTCGCACTGCAAGGCGGTGTCCTTATCCACTGTACCACAAGCTTAATTTCATTGAGAATAAACTCTTAAGTAGCTTTACACTAGATTAGAATGCTAAACCATAGATAAAAAAAAGATTACTAGGCTTCCCTCGTGGCGCAATGGGTAAGGACACCACCTTGCAGTGCAAGGGGCGCCGGTTCAATCCCTGGTCTGGGAAGATCTCGCGTGCTGCTGAGCGGATGGACCAATGTGTCCAACTAGAGTCAGAGCTCTGGAGCGCAGGTGTTAAGAGCTGGTGCTCTGCAGCGACAGAGGCCACTGCAATGGGAGGCCCACACGGGCCAAAGAAGAAAGATGGATGAAAACAGATAAATGAAAGACCAATAGAAGTGCCCCCTGCCCCCAAAAGAAAGATTCCCTTCTAGATTTCCAGGGTGGTGCAGTGAAAAAAGCCCACCTGCTAATGCAGAAGACACTGGTTTGATCCCTGATCTGGGAAGATTCCACACAGCTGCAGAGCAACTAAACCATAGCACCACACTACTTAGCCTATGCTCTAGAGCCTGTGCTCTGCAACAAAATGTAACCCCTGCTTGCTGCAACTAGAGAAAACCCACACAGAGCAACAAAGACCCAGCACAGCCAAAAATAAATAAAAATTACACAAAAACAACAAAGATTCTGAGTATATAGTTGATCTAATATCCTGGGCATTTAACCTGCTAGGAATATAACTTCAAGTTGGGATTCAAGAGTAGTTCTCGGGCTTCCCCTGGTGGTCCAGTGGATAAGGACACCGCCTTGCAGTGCAAGGGGCGCCAGTTCGATCCCTGGTCTGGGAAGATCCCACATGCTGCGGAGCAGCTGGACTGATGTGTTCAATTACCGAGCTGGAGCTCTGGAGCGCATGCACCCAGAGCCGGTGCTCTGCGACAACAGACGCCACCGCGATGGGAGGCCCGCAGGAGCCAAAGAACAAAAGACGGATGAAAACAGAGAAATGAAAGACCAATAGAAGTGGCCCGCCTGCTCCCTTCCCAACCCGACCCCCGCCCAAAAATAAATAAATAAATAAATCTTTAAAAAAAAGAAAAAAAGAGTAGTTCTCAAAAAAATTATTCTTTAATAATATTTAAAAAGTAACGTTATTTAGAATAATAACAGTATTTGATTACCATCATAAATAATCTCTTATCACTTTCTTTCCTTCCATTTAGTTCATATATTCCACTTAGCTACACACATAAAATTTTAAGTACTAGTTAATTTCGCATCTGTTGGCAGGCAGAACATCCCACACTGAATTGTTTGGACTGGAATATCATATGAATTTCAGATTACGGTAAAATTTTTAAACAAGTTTACAACCATATTTCTCATTCTTCAAGTAAGTTTACTCATTCAGAAGTTTTAGCGGTTGGTCTAGTTAAGATATTTAGCACTTTTTCTTCATATTATCAGAAATATATTTAATGCTATGTTCCAAATCAACGTAATTTCTTCTCAAATTTCTTTTCTCAAATTTTAAGAAGAAAAATCTCTGCAAAAATAATATCTACTTTAAATAGACAATTTCCTCACAATTTTCAATTTTGTTTTTTAGAAAAAAGACAAGCCAGGGAATTTCCTGGAGGTTCAGAAGACTCTGTGCTTTCACTGCCAGGGTTGAATCCTTGGCCAGAGAACTAAGATCTTCAAAGTGCAGCCAAAAATAAAAACATAAAGTAAAATATGATAAGCCATTTATCTTATGAATTTGATTCTATAGAATTCTATTGTAAAATAAATAAAAATTACACAAAAACAACAAAGATTCTGAGTATATAGTTGATCTAATATCCTGGGCATTTAACCTGCTAGGAATATAACTTCAAGTTGGGATTCAAGAGTAGTTCTCGGGCTTCCCCTGGTGGTCCAGTGGATAAGGACACCGCCTTGCAGTGCAAGGGGCGCCAGTTCGATCCCTGGTCTGGGAAGATCCCACATGCTGCGGAGCAGCTGGACTGATGTGTTCAATTACCGAGCTGGAGCTCTGGAGCGCATGCACCCAGAGCCGGTGCTCTGCGACAACAGACGCCACCGCGATGGGAGGCCCGCAGGAGCCAAAGAACAAAAGACGGATGAAAACAGAGAAATGAAAGACCAATAGAAGCGGCCCGCCCGCTCCCCTCCTTCCCAACCCGACCCCCGCCCAAAAATAAATAAATAAATAAATCTTTAAAAAAAAGAAAAAAAGAGTAGTTCTCAAAAAAATTATTCTTTAATAATATTTAAAAAGTAACGTTATTTAGAATAATAACAGTATTTGATTACCATCATAAATAATCTCTTATCACTTTCTTTCCTTCCATTTAGTTCATATATTCCACTTAGCTACACACATAAAATTTTAAGTACTAGTTAATTTCGCATCTGTTGGCAGGCAGAACATCCCACACTGAATTGTTTGGACTGGAATATCATATGAATTTCAGATTACGGTAAAATTTTTAAACAAGTTTACAACCATATTTCTCATTCTTCAAGTAAGTTTACTCATTCAGAAGTTTTAGCGGTTGGTCTAGTTAAGATATTTAGCACTTTTTCTTCATATTATCAGAAATATATTTAATGCTATGTTCCAAATCAACGTAATTTCTTCTCAAATTTCTTTTCTCAAATTTTAAGAAGAAAAATCTCTGCAAAAATAATATCTACTTTAAATAGACAATTTCCTCACAATTTTCAATTTTGTTTTTTAGAAAAAAGACAAGCCAGGGAATTTCCTGGAGGTTCAGAAGACTCTGTGCTTTCACTGCCAGGGTTGAATCCTTGGCCAGAGAACTAAGATCTTCAAAGTGCAGCCAAAAATAAAAACATAAAGTAAAATATGATAAGCCATTTATCTTATGAATTTGATTCTATAGAATTCTATTGTAAAATAATGTTTGCCTTCATTTAGAGGTACAAAAAAAGAAGAAAACAATTATTCCTTTGACAAGTCTGGCAAGATTCAAAAATATGTGCAATTATCTCATTTATTTAGAGAACATTTCAGAACCCATAATATCCCAGACACTGTATTAAGCAGTAGAGAAATTATAATCAATAAGCGTAATTCCTGCCTTCAAAGAACTATCCAGCTTTATGGAGAAATACCAAGAACTTCAAAAGTCACCAAACCAAAAATTTTATCTTTAAAAATGGAATAATAGGGCTTTCCTGGTGGTCCAGTGGGTAAGGACACCACTTTGCAGTGCAAGGGGCGCCGGTTCGATCCCTGGTCTGGGAAGATCCCACATGCTGCGGAGCAGCTGGACTGATGTGTTCAATTACCGAGCTGGAGCTCTGGAGCGCATGCGCCCAGAGCCAGTGCTCTGCGACAACAGAGGCCACTGCGACGGGAGGCCCACACGGGCCAAAGAACAAAGATGGATGAAAACAGATAAATGAAAGACCAATAGAAATGGCCTGCCCGCCCCCCCTCCCCATCCCCCCTCAAAAAATAAATAAATAAATAAATTGTTAAAAAAAAAAAGGAATAATTATGCTGAGTAAAGGCTAGCTAAGATGGTGAGAGTTATAAAAGTTTAAGAAACTCTACTTGAAGTGAATCTGTTATTTAAGCAAATCATGTTCAGGTTTCTTATTGTTAACAGCATCCAGGAGCAAGCCTGGTTCAACACATTTCAAGACACAGAATTTTTTTTAACTCTTACTATCTAAAAAGTCAATATATACTAAAGTGTTCCCATGAGGTTTCCTATGCAAAGGCCCTATTATACTCCAAAGTGTTCCATATTTTTCAAGTCACATTTCTAAATCTTTCAATTTTCCAATTTACCTGAGATGAAGACAAAGAGAGTGATGTCTCACAGTCATTGATAATTTCATGCAGCCAGGAATTTCCTGGAGGTTCAGAAGACTCTGTGCTTTCACTGCCAGGGTTGAATCCTTGGCCAGAGAACTAAGATCTTCAAAGTGCAGCCAAAAATAAAAACATAAAGTAAAATATGATAAGCCATTTATCTTATGAATTTGATTCTATAGAATTCTATTGTAAAATAATGTTTGCCTTCATTTAGAGGGACAAAAAGAAGAAAACCCTTATTCCTTTGACAAGTCTGGCAAGATTCAAAAATATGTGCAATTATCTCATTTATTTAGAGAACATTTCAGAACCCATAATATCCCAGACACTGTATTAAGCAGTAGAGAAATTATAATCAATAAGCGTAATTCCTGCCTTCAAAGAACTATCCAGCTTTATGGAGAAATACCAAGAACTTCAAAAGTCACCAAACCAAAAATTTTATCTTTAAAAATGGAATAATAGGGCTTTCCTGGTGGTCCAGTGGGTAAGGACACCACTTTGCAGTGCAAGGGGCGCCGGTTCGATCCCTGGTCTGGGAAGATCCCACATGCTGCGGAGCAGCTGGACTGATGTGTCCAATTACCCAGCTGGAGCTCTGGAGCACATGCGCCCAGAGCCGGGGCTCTGCAACAACAGAGGCCACTGCGACGGGAGGCCCACACGGGCCAAAAAGAACAAAGATGGATGAAAACAGATAAATGAAAGACCAATAGAAGTGGCCCGCCCGCCCCCCCTCCCTCCCCATCCCCCCTCAAAAAATAAATAAATAAATAAATTGTTAAAAAAAAAAAGGAATAATTATGCTGAGTAAAGGCTAGCTAAGATGGTGAGAGTTATAAAAGTTTAAGAAACTCTACTTGAAGTGAATCTGTTATTTAAGCAAATCATGTTCAGGTTTCTTATTGTTAACAGCATCCAGGAGCAAGCCTGGTTCAACACATTTCAAGACACAGAATTTTTTTTAACTCTTACTATCTAAAAAGTCAATATATACTAAAGTGTTCCCATGAGGTTTCCTATGCAAAGGCCCTATTATACTCCAAAGTGTTCCATATTTTTTCAAGTCACATTTCTAAATCTTTCAATTTTCCAATTTACCTGAGATGAAGACAAAGAGAGTGATGTCTCACAGTCATTGATAAGAACTGGAAAAGGATGAGAAATTTCTGTGGAGATGGTAGATTATACCCCAGAAGAAAGTATCCAAAGACACAATAATTTAGTGAAAATAGAAAAGAATGAACATTAGAAACAACCTCAGTAAAATAAGCTGGTTCTATAAGGCTTATGTTAGAAGTCAAAAATTATACATTCCTTTAGAAGGCTCCAAGTTTGATTCTGATATGGAAGGGCCTAAAATGAGATAGGAACTAATAATGTAAGTTATGATGACAGATTAGACAGGAAATACTGGCTTAAAACTAGTTTTAAATTCTACCTTTTATATTAAACACATCGCTATCATCATTGTGAAAAATCAAACTCTTCAACAAATGATCATTGTATTTTTAAAAAAGGTATTCTAAGGGGCAAAGAATGTCATAATTTAAAAAATATTAACCAATTTGGCCAATAACATCTAATGAGTTAATCACCTTTCCTACACACACACACACAGAAAACCTACTTTTGAGGACTATCCAGTGGCTAAGAGTCCACGCTCTCAGTACAGGATACCTGAGTTCGATCCCTGGTCAGGGAACTAGATCCCACATGCCACAAGTAAGACACAGCACAGCCAAATAAATCAATAAATTTAAAAAAAAAAGGTAAAAAAGAAAACCTACTTTTAGTTGAAGTGTGACCTCAAGTCTTTTAAATTATATGTATATAAAAATTATGCAATACCAGGAACTTATCATTTCCCTCTCTTCCTCCAAATACCACCTTTTTTCAAAATACCCTTTTCCATAAGATTTCTTCCAGTTGGAGCTTCCACCTTGTTCCATATTGCTACATGAAAATTATTATACTCATCTAGAAAAATAGCAAGAAAGAATATTTATTAAAAAAAAGAATACTGGTCTTAATGGAAGTTTAGAGTTTAAAGCCTGATTGGTGGTCAAAATGAAAATATTTTTATTAGAAACTACATTAAAGCAAACTCTGTTTTGGCTAATTATACATTTTAAATACTTATATTCCCAAAATCTGACTATGCCACAAAATTAACCAAGTCCTGCCTGTGTAGTTAGAAAATGAAAGGTGACTTACTGTCTCACTTCACTATAATGACATGCTAAATTATGTCCTATGAGAATACAGTGATTTCTAAAATAATAGTAATATCATAATGTATTAAATCATAGAGGGGGAAAGAGTAGAAATAATCAACTGTAGAGTGGTGTAAGTCACTCAGTCATATCTAACTCTTTGTAACCCCATGGACTGTATGTAGCCTGCCGGGCGCCTCTGTCCATGGGATTCTCCAGGCAAGAAGACTGGAGTGGGCTGCCATTATTTTCTCCAAATCAACTGTAAAGGTGTATTCAAAAGTGAAATCCATGAAAAACAAATGTGAATGGACCTACATATTTTCAGATTGATCTGCATTACAGATGATTCTATACGTTACACTATAACTGACTTCCAAACTGGCAAGGGAAATGACTCTGAGCAGCTCCTTAGTTTAAATAAAGGGGGAACAGGCAGGGTAGCTGCAGTGATAAGCTTAACCAGTACTCTTATAATATTTTTAATAGATCTTCCCATTGATAATTGCAGGCAAGAAAAACTGAATATGCTCAACAGTCATAGCAACCCATAAACACCAATTTCAAAAACGTTTATTGGTATTAATTGGCTCCTATTGGCACATATACCTGTAAATTATGGATGACAATCATATACAAAAAGCTTTGTGCTAGAATTGTTGCATTGCATTTATCTATGTTACCACAAAACAGGATTAGGTTTTCAATGCAAAAAGATTGTTATTAATCCTCATTGAAATATTTCACACAATTTAACCTCATACAAATTGCCTAGAAATGGAAAAAAAAAAAAAGAAAAAGGATTAGAGTGAATCATTATTAGGTTTGAAAATGGCAGTTTGGATTTCTTAGTACTGTGCTTTATACCCGTGTTTCTCAAAAAGTAACACTATATGTGTGGATGATAATTTAAAAGCTACATTTGTTGGCCACAGTACCATACAATGGGATGAATTTTTGGCATATACTGTCTCAATTAATCCTTAATTTTAACAATTAGGGACTATAACTATTCCCATCTTAAATGAAGAGTCACAGATAATTTATCTAAGAAGTGGCAGAATGTAGATTTGAACCCAGAGCCTCTAACCAAAATAACAGGAAAGAAAGGGAGGCTGCTGAGGAAGAGTGCAGAAAAATTAACTCCTATGTAGGCCATACTTTTTCCTGGTGGCACACAGTTTCTCTTATACTCTGGAATAAGGGGTTTTTAATCCTGGGTACTTAGTTGGATCACTTGTTGAACTTTTCAAACAAACTATTGGACCTCACTCTGAAACCTGACTTTCAACTGGGGCAAAGGCATGGGCAGTTTTATTTAAAGCTCCCCCAGGTGATTCTAATGGGCAATTAAGATTGAGAACCACTAATAATTCTCTCCCACTGTTAAACTCCTTAAGAAGCAAACTAAAATCAAATTTACTAATCACCTATTTGGTTCTGAGCACTCTGCCTTTTCCATCACGGCCAACAAATAACTTAGCTTTTCTTTTCCTTAAACAGAGGAAATATAAATACAGCAGCACCTTTTGAAATAAAAATTTGCCAGCTTTTCTTTGACATGAGGAATAAAATGGGAATGGGGGGACAGAAGCTATGATAAAGCTTGAAAACCGATCTTTAAGCACTCCTTGGGTTTAAAAGAATGTAAAAAGGTCGAAATAATCAAACAAAACTTAAATGGCAGGCTCTGAGACTTAAACATTTCTCTTTAATATGCCAAAAAGATTTCATATCCCATAATATTTGGCTATATGTCTTAATTCAGTTGATGACGACACTTAACATACTAAGTAACTGTCAGCATGGTGATAAATTCCATCCTCTTCTGTGGAGTTGACAGCAAGTATGCAGTGTTTTTATCCTGTTAAGTCACCTGAATATAAACTAACAGGTGCTAAAGAAATCAAAGCATTACATAAGCACACCCAAACAACAATATGGCTGGTCATACCATGTTTTGAGAAACGCAAGGATTTTGCTGACAATCTTATTTGAGAAGTCCTACTATTTCACTAAAAGTTACTCACGGCACAGCCCACTGACCCTAAGCCAAAAATAAAATGCAAAGTGTTCCAGGCAGTCTCCAACTTGCTGGCCCTTTTATTTTACTAAAAAGGTGAAGTGGGGAGATGTCTGATAAGCAGGAAGTTTGATCTAGGATTGGAACAGAGATCTAAAAGGAAAAAAGCGTAACTACTTGAAGTTGTTCGAAACTTTGGACTTCTCAGAGAAAACATTACAAAAGGAAAGAAAGGGAAGGGGCTGCTGAGGAAGAGTGCAGAAAAATTAACTCCTATGTAGGCCATACTTTTCCTGGTGGCACACAGTTTCTCTTATACTCTGGAATAAGGGGTTTTTAATCCTGGGTACTTAGTTGGATCACTTGTTGAACTTTTCAAACAAACTATTGGACCTCACTCTGAAACCTGACTTTCAACTGGGGCAAAGGCATGGGCAGTTTTATTTAAAGCTCCCCCAGGTGATTCTAATGGGCAATTAAGATTGAGAACCACTAATAATTCTCTCCCACTGTTAAACTCCTTAAGAAGCAAACTAAAATCAAATTTACTAATCACCTATTTGGTTCTGAGCACTCTGCCTTTTCCATCACGGCCAACAAATAACTTAGCTTTTCTTTTCCTTAAACAGAGGAAATATAAATACAGCAGCACCTTTTGAAATAAAAATTTGCCAGCTTTTCTTTGACATGAGGAATAAAATGGGAATGGGGGGACAGAAGCTATGATAAAGCTTGAAAACCGATCTTTAAGCACTCCTTGGGTTTAAAAGAATGTAAAAAGGTCGAAATAATCAAACAAAACTTAAATGGCAGGCTCTGAGACTTAAACATTTCTCTTTAATATGCCAAAAGATTTCATATCTCATAATATTTGGCTATATGTCTTAATTCAGTTGATGACGACACTTAACATACTAAGTAACTGTCAGCATGGTGATAAATTCCATCCTCTTCTGTGGAGTTGACAGCAAGTATGCAGTGTTTTTATCCTGTTAAGTCACCTGAATATAAACTAACAGGTGCTAAAGAAATCAAAGCATTACATAAGCACACCCAAACAACAATATGGCTGGTCATACCATGTTTTGAGAAACGCAAGGATTTTGCTGACAATCTTATTTGAGAAGTCCTACTATTTCACTAAAAGTTACTCACGGCACAGCCCACTGACCCTAAGCCAAAAATAAAATGCAAAGTGTTCCAGGCAGTCTCCAACTTGCTGGCCCTTTTATTTTACTAAAAAGGTGAAGTGGGGAGATGTCTGATAAGCAGGAAGTTTGATCTAGGATTGGAACAGAGATCTAAAAGGAAAAAAGCGTAACTACTTGAAGTTGTTCGAAACTTTGGACTTCTCAGAGAAAACATTACAAAACTTCCTGCTTCCGGACAGCTCATTATTTGGTTCAAGTCTTCACATTCCTGTATTAGTCATGACCTTTCAGAAAGTGCTCCTTCCTTATTGTTTGCATAATATCAGACTTTTACAAGGTTGCCAATTGGACTTACAGGAACCCTTATCAAATGAAGACGCCGTCCCTGAGTTCAGGACCAAAGGAAGGGTCTGGATCACAGACAACCCTCAGTACCCTCAGCAGTGTGCGCCCATCGCGTAGATTTTTTTAAATTAACGTGTAAACAGACATCATTTCTGCATCTTGAATATGTAGGCTCATCCGTACATGTGTTTATCGTGTGCATTCACAAGAACTTGCATTAGTTCCGCAGAAACTGACTCTGCAAGCAACTGGGAAGACCTGCGGGTACGAGTGAAACAGACACGCGACAAGAAAGCACTCCTGACCGACGGTCACCAGGGTCTCACCCGGCCCAGATCCGGCCTCTGAGCCGTCTGTCACCAGGCTCAAAGGCACACACGAGCAAAGAGCCGCAGGGCAGCTGGGCGAGAAAACACCCCGAGGCTGAAAGGGTGGCCGGAAGGGCAGCCCCTGAAGAATCACCTTCCTCCCGGGAGCCGTCCCAGCGCCCAGGCCCGCGGGGCCTGCCCACCGGGGTGGCGGGGGGCCGGAGGGCAGCGTCTGTCCCCACTCGGGAGACGGAAACAAATGAAAATAAAGCAAGTTCTCACTTCCTGGTCGCCTCCTCTTCCCGAAGGCCTCCGACCGCCGACGGCGCCCGGGGCGAGAGGGCCCCCGCGGAGTGCGGGCCCGCCCCAGCCCGCGCCTCCCGCCCTCGCCCTCGCCCTCGCCCTCCGCCGGGCCTTACACGGTGACGTGCCCGGAGCCGCGGACCACCACCGGGTCCGGCGAGTACTTGAGCAGCTGCTCCTCCAGGGCCCGCTCCTCGTCCTCCTCCTCCTCGTAGATCTCGTCGAAATCCGCCATCCTGGGACGCCGAGACCCCCGGCCCGAAGGGGCCTGTCCGGGGGCTGAGGCCGGGCCACGGGCTGGCGAGGCGGCGAAGGCGGAGGGCAGTCGCTGCTGCGGGCTGCGAGGCCGCGGAGTTCGTCCTGGGCAGCCTGGGCTTCGGCTACAGAGAAGATGGGGTCCCGGCCGTCGGCGCCGCCGCCGCCATTACCGTCAGCAATAACAACAACACAATGTCAACATCCGCCCAAGGGCCGACACCTCCACCAGCACGGCCGCCACTGCCGCCGCAGCGACTCAAGGCAACCACAGCAACAGCCAGAGCCTCCCGCAGCGGGAGCGCTCGGTTACGGCATCGCGAGACTTGCCGCGAGTGCGGGCGGGCAGGAGGGTGAGCGGGCGCGTGGGCGCGCGGGGTGGCCCGCGAGCGCGCGCACGTGAGGCCTCGTGCGCTTCCACCGGTCGCTTTTCTCGTCTTCCACCCCCGACCGTTCGGGGAGCGCGCGCTCCCGCGGCGCGGCCCCGCCCTCCAGGAGGAGAGTCTCAGACGCTTTGGGAGCTGGGTGGCTTTGACCCGACTCAAAGAACAGAGCTCTGAGTGTCTCGTGGGGCACTTGACTCCCCAGAGTAATCTATAACGAAAACAACTAAAAATAAGAGCCTAGTTTGGAATAGAGAATTTATTGTGCATGCGGTTGCGGCTTTATCTAACAATCGAATCTCACCTTTAGTCAGTTTTTATAGTATGTGATGAGAACCAGAATCTGTACTTTGTCAATTTGAGGAACCCAGCAGACACAGTGCAAATATTGTTGTCCACTATGATACAGGATTTTTCAGAACTTGTCCAAATTCAAACCTCTTTTCCCATCATCCCCTTAAATATAGCCCAACAGGTGAAGTCAATGATGCTGTTTTGTTTTACGAGAAAACTCATTGTAGCCATGCCATGAAACAAAATGAACAAACTCTGGATTCCAGGTTGGAAGATGCAGTTTCCTCCCGCAACTTCACCAGCCACAATCTCATTTCTCCCTTACGAACTTAGGGAACCCCTTTCCCTTCCTTCCAGCTCTCGAAAGAAGAGGAAGCCATGAAGAAAGGAGAGGTGAGAAAAAAGGCAGGCAGAGTTGAATGAATTCCCCTGGCTTGTCTAGACCACCACTAAAGGCCTAAGGTTCAGGCTAGATACTTGGTTAGAATCATAGTCAAGAACCTGCCAGGGAAGCAAAATAGTTCAGAGGCTCCTGAGAGAGAACAACATAAGTACTATACAATGTGTGGGTAAGGAAAAGATAGTCATACTGGACCTGATCCTGATCAGAATATTCTCCAAGTACAGTGAATATTCTCCTACCAGTTTAGATGGGTCGTTGTTAGAGTTGAGAAAGTGCAAAGAAGGGCAATTAGGACAGTGAGAAATGCCTAAGAATCTCCTAGTAGTAATGGTTGAAGAAAACTAGCATAGTTAGCTAAGAAAGGATGAAAGAAAAACATAGTAGATTGTATCAAACTTGCTATGTACCTTTTCTGAGGATATTTATTCATTCAACCGGTATGTACTGAGCACCCACCCTGTGGTAGGCACTGTGGTGTGTATGTGTGTGTATGTGTAATGAGGTACAGTTTCTGCCTTCTAGTAGTTTATTTATCACTAAGGCAAGTAATCATAACCCTGCCGAGTGCTCCCAGAGGAGTGTGCAGAGGGGGCACACAGGAGGCCGCTTGGTTTAGGGGTTAAATACTGCCTGACTGCCTGCCTTTGAATTTAGCTCTGTCACTTAAATTGTGACCCTGGACCAGTCATTTAGCTTCTTTGCTCCTCGTGTGTAAAATGGAGACAGTAATAGTACTATCCCACTGGGCTGCTGCTCTACAGATTCAACAAATTACTACGCAAGATGCTTAGCAGAAAGCCTGGCGCATAGTATATATTGGATGGCAAGAGGGGATCCCTGTGGTCCCATCCAACTAGCCAACTCTATGAGGATCAGCTCAGTGTTTTGCATTATGTAATGCTATACTGTTTACGAAGCATATACATATCATTTAATATTCCCCCAAACTCTGCGAGGTAACCAAGGTTGTAATTTACTCCTTAGTTTCTGAAATGCTACGTGACTGCCTTACAGCCAAATAGCTATGTAAGAGTCAAACTCAGGGCTTCAGTTCAGTGCACAGGGTAAGGCAAGCTGCTGAATTTCCTTCTTGGCAAGAACTAGGAGGCCAAGTGGCTGTACTCAGAAACGATTACAAATGGGAGGGTGAGCAAAGGAAACCAGAGGAAGAAAGATCAATATGTTCCAGACCTGGCCCACTCCCTGTGTACAGTGCCTGAGAATTCACCTTTCTGTAGAAATAATGGCCAAGATAAGGGGCTGGTGCCCCTAAATATCTAAATGTTCACGTAGCTGACGACTTGCCAAGGGCGGGGGAAGTCACACGCTGCACTTTCCGCAGCTCTTGCTTCAAAGAAGGAGCTCAATAAATGTTCTCTGAATTGAGCTATATTGTTACTGGTGCTATTTCCAGAACATCATGAGTTCATTAAGCTTCTGAGGACTGCGAGAATCTCATCCTTACCTTAACACTGGTTCCGTGTGGGAGAAATGTTCTTTATGCTAAGATCTATGCAATAGAGAGGTCTGTGTAATTCCCACTGCCTCAGTGTAAGGTGGGGGCTACCTTGTTTTTGCTCTTCCTATTTTGCGCTTCTTTTTCCTATTCTGAAACATCTGTCAGAGCCAGCCAAAGGATATAGGACTTGGGAACCGTGCCGAGTGGATGAGGGAAGATGAGTCAAACGTTGTCCTGATGATGGTTGACATCACAATCCCAAACTCCACCTCTAGCCTACCAGGGTCCAACTTCCTGTCACAGGCCTTCCTCAGTTTCTTCCTGGGGACAAATCTCCCTTCTCCATATATTTTCCCTCAGTGTTCATGTGCTCTCCTGTGCTCTGCAGTGTGGACTCCTCTCCATTTGAGTTCCCCTTTACATCCCTGCTTCACACACTTTCCCATTTACCTTCACACCAAATGGCTCAAAGCCATACAGAATAATGCCTTGGGGGCCTCATGAGACAATAAATCTGTCAGTTGCTTTTAAGGCAAATATTCCTAGATTTGAAAACGCAAATTTCAAGTGTACTCATTTAATATCCCCAAACTCTGCGCGGTAACCAAGGTTGTAATTTACTCCTTAGTTTCTGAAATGCTACGTGACTGCCTTACAGCCAAATAGCTATGTAAGAGTCAAACTCAGGGCTTCAGTTCAGTGCACAGGGTAAGGCAAGCTGCTGAATTTCCTTCTTGGCAAGAACTAGGAGGCCAAGTGGCTGTACTCAGAAACGATTACAAATGGGAGGGTGAGCAAAGGAAACCAGAGGAAGAAAGATCAATATGTTCCAGACCTGGCCCACTCCCTGTGTACAGTGCCTGAGAATTCACCTTTCTGTAGAAATAATGGCCAAGAAAAGGGGGCTGGTGCCCCGAAAGATCTAAATGTTCACGTAGCTGACGACTTGCCAAGGGCGGGGGAAGTCACACGCTGCACTTTCCGCAGCTCTTGCTTCAAAGAAGGAGCTCAATAAATGTTCTCTGAATTGAGCTATATTGTTACTGGTGCTATTTCCAGAACATCATGAGTTCATTAAGCTTCTGAGGACTGCGAGAATCTCATCCTTACCTTAACACTGGTTCCGTGTGGGAGAAATGTTCTTTATGCTAAGATCTATGCAATAGAGAGGTCTGTGTAATTCCCACTGCCTCAGTGTAAGGTGGGGGCTACCTTGTTTTTGCTCTTCCTATTTTGCGCTTCTTTTCCTATTCTGAAACATCTGTCAGAGCCAGCCAAAGGATATAGGACTTGGGAACCGTGCCGAGTGGATGAGGGAAGATGAGTCAAACGTTGTCCTGATGATGGTTGACATCACAATCCCAAACTCCACCTCTAGCCTACCAGGGTCCAACTTCCTGTCACAGGCCTTCCTCAGTTTCTTCCTGGGGACAAATCTCCCTTCTCCATATATTTTCCCTCAGTGTTCATGTGCTCTCCTGTGCTCTGCAGTGTGGACTCCTCTCCATTTGAGTTCCCCTTTACATCCCTGCTTCACACACTTTCCCATTTACCTTCACACCAAATGGCTCAAAGCCATACAGAATAATGCCTTGGGGGCCTCATGAGACAATAAATCTGTCAGTTGCTTTTAAGGCAAATATTCCTAGATTTGAAAACGCAAATTTCAAGTGTACTCATTACCTAGCTGAGTGGCCTTGGGCCGGTTCAACTTTCTTTCTTAAAAATTTGTTTATATAGTTATCTTTGATTGTGCTGAGTCTTTGTTGCTACAGGCAGATTTTCTCAGGTTGCCAATAGCAGGGGCTACTCTTCATTGTGGTGCATGGGCGTCTTATTGCAGTGGCTTTATTTTGTTGTGGTGCACAGGCCCTAGGTGCATGGGCTTCAGCAGTTGCAGCACGTGGGCTCAGTACTTGCGGCTCTTAGACCCTAGAGAGCAGGCTTAGTTGCTCAGCAGCATGTGGAATCTTCCCAGACCAGGGATTTAACTTGTGTTGCTTACATTGGCAGGGAGATTCTTATCTACTGCACCACCAGGGAAATCCCCACAGTATCAGGACTTTTAACAGAACTGTTGGGAAGAGGGGGATCTCTTTTTCCATGAAGCTACTAGGCACCATATTGTCCTTATAATGGTAGACATAGTCTAAGAATGATGCCAATGCTGAGGAAAGCAGAACCAAGGGATGAAGAGAACATGACTTTTCCTGATGACCATGTCCCGTGTCCCCTGAGTTCAGCTACACTTAAAAATCCCCCAGGTTGGTGGGAGACCTTAGGGAGCACGGAGGCGCTGCTATGGCTTCCAGTGGGGCCAGTGTGACTGCTGCGGGCTCGGCAAATGAAGCTCCCAAAATCCCAGACAACATGGGAGACTGGCTTCAGGGTGTCTACCGCATCGCCCCCGATAGGAATGACTTCTGGAGGAACTTGATCCTCAATTTGAGACTTTTTGCTGCTGGAGTTTAGGCTGGCCAGGAATTTGAGTGACATCGACCTAATGGCACCTCAGCCTGGGGTGTAGCCATGAAGACACATGGAACCCCCACGCTGTACTCAAACCCTCCAACCTGTGACTATCGCAAGACTTGCGCTAATGGCAGCTGAAGTTTGACAGATGGCACCTTCCCTGCCTGACTTCCTTTTCTTCTCTGAATCCACTCAGGATACCTTACTGTGGGCGGCAGGCAGCAGGCTTCAGCTAAAGTGTTGCCCTCTCTTCTGTAATATTCTGTACATAGTTCCTGAGTTTCTGCAGGGGGTGATCCTTGCTATTGTCCTGAGGTGTAATCTAATGGTATTTTAACAAATAAGGAGTGTGCACAAAGACAAAAAAAAAAAAATTCCCCAGGTCTGTAGGAGAGGTTGATAGATTTAACTTGTGAAATATGAGACACCCAGTGGAGATGTCCAGTAGACCATAGACAGATAGACAGAGATATCAAATAGTTGGATAGATGGATATACAGATGAATGAGGAGGAAGATAAGGCAGAAAGAGGGAAAGGGGAGAGAATGATTTGGGGGAGAGGCTCAAGAGATAAATCTTGACAGAAAGTAAATACATGGGATCCATCAACTCATAGATGGTAAAATTAGCCATAGAAGAGACCAGGAAGGCTCAAAAGCTAGGAGATGAGGTACCTGGGAGAGAGTGAGAAGCTAAGAGGATGTAGGGTGAAGAAATTTCCATGAGTAGAAATGGGAGAGGGGGAGGGACTGACCAAGAAAATTAGGGGAGACTAACCAAAGTGGTAAAAGGCCACTCAGAGAGTGTGGTGTTTCAAGTAAAGGGGGAGAAAAGTCAAAGAAGGAAGTAGTAACTGCGAGATGCTGCAGAAGTAAGGTAAGACAGCAACCAATGTCAGCTCCATTAAAGAGGACAGTGAATCCTGAGAAAGGACTCAGTTTCTACAAGTAGCAATTTGACAGACAGAGACAACACAGAACCCCTTGATCACATATAACTGTTAAAAAACAGTAATAATGGGAGGTGTAACTCTCCACTCCTTAAGTGTGGACAGCATCCCTAGAAGCAAAGGGGGAGACTAATGCTACAGTGGCACTGACAAGCACTGCTCCTGCCAGCTGGTCAAGGCCAGCATCCTGTCAACATGAATCACGTGGAGGGTAGGTGCCTTTTACATGATGAAAATGGTACTCAATCTTTCTGCTCTTTCTCCCCAAACCCATAACCCCATTCTAATCATAAGAAAACACTAGACAACTTCCAACAGTAAGGCATCCTACAAAACACCTGAACAGTACTCCCGAGACTGCAAGGTCATGATTCTATGGTATTTTAACAAAGTGTTGCCCTCTCTTCTGTAATATTCTGTACATAGTTCCTGAGTTTCTGCAGGGGGTGATCCTTGCTATTGTCCTGAGGTGTAATCTAATGGTATTTTAACAAATAAGGAGTGTGCACAAAGACAAAAAAAAAAAATTCCCCAGGTCTGTAGGAGAGGTTGATAGATTTAGCTTGTGAAATATGAGACAGCAAGTGGAGATGTCCAGTAGACCATAGACAGATAGACAGAGATATCAGATAGTTGGATAGATGGATATACAGATGAATGAGGAGGAAGATAAGGCAGAAAGAGGGAAAGGGGAGAGAATGATTTGGGGGAGAGGCTCAAGAGATAAATCTTGACAGAAAGTAAATACATGGGATCCATCAACTCATAGATGGTAAAATTAGCCATAGAAGAGACCAGGAAGGCTCAAAAGCTAGGAGATGAGGTACCTGGGAGAGAGTGAGAAGCTAAGAGGATGTAGGGTGAAGAAATTTCCATGAGTAGAAATGGGAGAGGGGGAGGGACTGACCAAGAAAATTAGGGGAGACTAACCAAAGTGGTAAAAGGCCACTCAGAGAGTGTGGTGTTTCAAGTAAAGGGAGAGAAAAGTCAAAGAAGGAAGTAGTAACTGCGAGATGCTGCAGAAGTAAGGTAAGACAGCAACCAATGTCAGCTCCATTAAAGAGGACAGTGAATCCTGAGAAAGGACTCAGTTTCTACAAGTAGCAATTTGACAGACAGAGACAACACAGAACCCCTTGATCACATATAACTGTTAAAAAACAGTAATAATGGGAGGTGTAACTCTCCACTCCTTAAGTGTGGACAGCATCCCTAGAAGCAAAGGGGGAGACTAATGCTACAGTGGCACTGACAAGCACTGCTCCTGCCAGCTGGTCAAGGCCAGCATCCTGTCAACATGAATCACGTGGAGGGTAGGTGCCTGTGTATGACATGATGAAAATGGTACTCAATCTTTCTGCTCTTTCTCCCCCAAACCCATAACCCCATTCTAATCATAAGAAAAACACTAGACAACTTCCAACAGTAAGGCATCCTACAAAACACCTGAACAGTACTCCCGAGACTGCCAAGGTCATGAAAAACAAGGGAAGCCTGAGAAACTGTCATGGCCAAGAGGAGCCCATGGAGACATGAAAGATAAATGTAATGTGCCGTCCTGAATGGGGACAGAAAAAGGAAAGTAGATAAAAACTAAGAAGATCTGAATAAACTGTAGACTTCAGTTAATAATAATGTATCACTGCTGCTTCACTATTTTTAGCAAACATATGAAGATGTTAATAATAAAACTGCATACAGGAGGGGCTTCCCTGGTAGCTCAGTGGTAAAGACTTCATCTGCCAATGCAGGAGACACGAGTTCAATCCCTGATCCGGGAAGATCCTACATGCTGCGGAGCAACTTAGCCTGTGAGCCACAACTATGGAGCCTGTGCTCTAGAGCCTCGGAGCCACAACTATGGAGCCCAGGTGCCACAACTACTGAAGCCCGTGAGCCCTAGAGCCTGAGTTCCACAACAAGAGAAATCACCGCAACAAGAAACCTGCTCACCTCAACTGGAGAGTAGCCCTCACTCCCTGCAACTAGAGAAGAGCCTGCAGCAGCAGTGAAAACACAGAATAGCCAAAAATAAATAAATAAAAATAAATAAAACTGCATGCAGGAGTGTAGGGAACATTCTGTATTATATCCTTAAATTCCCTTAAAGTCTAAAACAGCTCGAAAAAATAAAGCCTCATATTTAAAAGTCAGAGGTAATAGTAAACACTGTATTCAAAGGAGAGAAGAAACTTTTCAGTGCCAGAAGCAAAGATAAAGCTTAAAGCTTGAGTGACAGACTCATAGACTACACTATGGGGCTGAGAGGAGAAGGGATGGGAGAATTACTGGACTGGAAATAGGTCCAATAGCTAAAGGTAGGAGTTTTAGAAAGAGACTCACAGACTTTGAAAATGAACTTATGGGTGCAGGGGGAAGGGGATGATTGGGGACTTTGAGAAAGACATGGACACACTGCCATGTTTGAAATGAATAACTAACAAAACTATTGTGTAGCACATGGAACTGCTAAATGTTATGTACTAGCTTGGATGGGAAGGGGTTGGAGGAGGAGAATGGATGCATGTATATGTATGGCCAAGCCCCTTCACTTGCCAACAGGTAAAAACCTGAACAGTACTCCCGAGACTGCCAAGGTAAAAAGGGCCTGAGAAACTGTCATGGCCAAGAGGAGCCCATGGAGACATGAAAGATAAATGTAATGTGCCGTCCTGAATGGGGACAGAAAAAGGAAAGTAGATAAAAACTAAGAAGATCTGAATAAACTGTAGACTTCAGTTAATAATAATGTATCACTGCTGCTTCACTATTTTTAGCAAACATATGAAGATGTTAATAATAAAACTGCATACAGGAGGGGCTTCCCTGGTAGCTCAGTGGTAAAGACTTCATCTGCCAATGCAGGAGACACGAGTTCAATCCCTGATCCGGGAAGATCCTACATGCTGCGGAGCAACTAAGCCTGTGAGCCACAACTATGGAGCCTGTGCTCTAGAGCCTCGGAGCCACAACTATGGAGCCCAGGTGCCACAACTACTGAAGCCCGTGAGCCCTAGAGCCCGAGTTCCACAACAAGAGAAATCACCGCAACAAGAAACCTGCTCACCTCAACTGGAGAGTAGCCCTCACTCCCTGCAACTAGAGAAGAGCCTGCAGCAGCAGTGAAAACACAGAATAGCCAAAAATAAATAAATAAAAATAAATAAAACTGCATGCAGGAGTGTAGGGAACATTCTGTATTATATCCTTAAATTCCCTTAAAGTCTAAAACAGCTCGAAAAAATAAAGCCTCATATTTAAAAGTCAGAGGTAATAGTAAACACTGTATTCAAAGGAGAGAAGAAACTTTTCAGTGCCAGAAGCAAAGATAAAGCTTAAAGCTTGAGTGACAGACTCATAGACTACACTATGGGGCTGAGAGGAGAAGGGATGGGAGAATTACTGGACTGGAAATAGGTCCAATAGCTAAAGGTAGGAGTTTTAGAAAGAGACTCACAGACTTTGAAAATGAACTTATGGGTGCAGGGGGAAGGGGATGATTGGGGACTTTGAGAAAGACATGGACACACTGCCATGTTTGAAATGAATAACTAACAAAAACTATTGTGTAGCACATGGAACTGCTAAATGTTATGTACTAGCTTGGATGGGAAGGGGGTTGGAGGAGGAGAATGGATGCATGTATATGTATGGCCAAGCCCCTTCACTGTTCGCCTGGAACTATCACAAAATTGGAAATTGGCTATACCCCAATACAAAATGTTTTTGATATTAAAAATTTTTTTAAATTAATTGCCACAAAGGTAGATGATAAACATGAAAAAATAAATAAATAAAGGTAGGAGTTTTAACATGTTCTAATAGGAGATTTGACTCTGGGAAGGTTCAAGGCAGGACCATGACATCCAGCCAGGAAAGGCTGCAAGAGAAAAACCACAAAATCTCTGCCAATGGACCACCGAAGCGATGTAGAAAATTTTTCTGCTGTAATTCTGGGTTGGGGAAATAATGATCTCTGGTGAAAAATCAAAGCCTCAGGCCTGCCCCCTGCTTGACTGCCATGTCTAAATGTGCACCAAACTCATATTACAGGAATTACCAACCTAAGAAATGAGCTGAAGGAGGAATCGCATCTAGCATATGAGTTCTGAAAAAGGCAAATGGTCTGATCTAGAATAGAGTGCCCAGAGCCTGGCAATCACTCAGAAGACATTAGCTGGTTTTCTTCTTATCACACTGTCTCTATTATTGCATAACAAGAGTGATAGCATCAATAGTACTAATAATAATGTTTGATTTTTTTTGAGTCTTGAGACTAATTTATTTGGATATTTGAATAGGATAGACGTGGTATTAGGAGCAAATGTGACCTTAGGAGCAAAAAAATATTTGGTGCCAACCATGAGTACTCAGGGAAGAAGAATTCTAGGGACTTCTGGTATTAGAAAAGCAATTCAGTGACAGACTCATAGACTACACTATGGGGCTGAGAGGAGAAGGGATGGGAGAATTACTGGACTGGAAATAGGTCCAATAGCTAAAGGTAGGAGTTTTAGAAAGAGACTCACAGACTTTGAAAATGAACTTATGGGTGCAGGGGGAAGGGGATGATTGGGGACTTTGAGAAAGACATGGACACACTGCCATGTTTGAAATGAATAACTAACAAAAACTATTGTGTAGCACATGGAACTGCTAAATGTTATGTACTAGCTTGGATGGGAAGGGGGTTGGAGGAGGAGAATGGATGCATGTATATGTATGGCCAAGCCCCTTCACTGTTCGCCTGGAACTATCACAAAATTGGAAATTGGCTATACCCCAATACAAAATGTTTTTGATATTAAAAATTTTTTTAAATTAATTGCCACAAAGGTAGATGATAAACATGAAAAAATAAATAAATAAAGGTAGGAGTTTTAACATGTTCTAATAGGAGATTTGACTCTGGGAAGGTTCAAGGCAGGACCATGACATCCAGCCAGGAAAGGCTGCAAGAGAAAAACCACAAAATCTCTGCCAATGGACCACCGAAGCGATGTAGAAAATTTTTCTGCTGTAATTCTGGGTTGGGGAAATAATGATCTCTGGTGAAAAATCAAAGCCTCAGGCCTGCCCCCTGCTTGACTGCCATGTCTAAATGTGCACCAAACTCATATTACAGGAATTACCAACCTAAGAAATGAGCTGAAGGAGGAATCGCATCTAGCATATGAGTTCTGAAAAAGGCAAATGGTCTGATCTAGAATAGAGTGCCCAGAGCCTGGCAATCACTCAGAAGACATTAGCTGGTTTTCTTCTTATCACACTGTCTCTATTATTGCATAACAAGAGTGATAGCATCAATAGTACTAATAATAATGTTTGATTTTTTTTGAGTCTTGAGACTAATTTATTTGGATATTTGAATAGGATAGACGTGGTATTAGGAGCAAATGTGACCTTAGGAGCAAAAAAATATTTGGTGCCAACCATGAGTACTCAGGGAAGAAGAATTCTAGGGACTTCCCTGGTGATCCAGTGGCTAAGACTCCAAGCTCCTAATGCAGGGGGCTCAGGCTTCAGTTCCTGGTCAGGGAACTAGATCCTTTTTTTTTTTTTTAAAGATTTATTTATTTATTTTGGGGGGTGGAGTGGGGAGGGAGGGGAGCAGGCAGGCTACTTCTATTGGTCTTTCATTTATCTATTTTCATCCATCTTTGTTCTTTGGCCCATGTGGACCTCCCATCACGGTGGCCTCTGTCATCTCAGAGCACCGACTCTGGGCGCATGCGCTCCAGAGCTCTGGCTCGGTAATTGGACACATCGGTCCAGCTGCTCCGCGGCACGTGGGATCTTCCCAGGCCAGGAATCAAACCGGCACCCCTTGCACTCCAAGGCGGTGAGGGAACTAGATCCTATATGCCTAAACTAAATGAAAGTTTGCATGCAGCAACTAAAGATCACACAGGCTGAAACAAAGATTGAAGATCCCACATGCATCAACTAAGATCCAGCCTGTTCCAAAAAATAAATATTTAAAAACAAAACCTTTTTCTAAAAAATAATTTTTACTTGCATCAGGACGGTTCTAGATTATCTGGAAAATTTCAAATTTCTTGCTTCTCTGGGAAAAACAAAATGTCTTCATTCAAAGACATAATTCCAAAAAAGAAATTAATTCCTTCAGTCCACATTGATCACTGTAAAAAAAAAAAAAAAAATTAACATAAAATTGGTGTAGTGTGTCCAAATTCCTTGAGTTTGTGGTGCTCAGAATATAACTAATGAAAAATTGCACTGCGCTCCAGCATGCCAGTGCCAAATTGATCATTTCTGGGAAAAGGCAAATGGTCTGATCTAGAATAGAGTGCCCAGAGCCTGGCAATCACTCAGAAGACATTAGCTGGTTTTCTTCTTATCACACTGTCTCTATTATTGCATAACAAGAGTGATAGCATCAATAGTACTAATAATAATGTTTGATTTTTTGAGTCTTGAGACTAATTTATTTGGATATTTGAATAGGATAGACGTGGTATTAGGAGCAAATGTGACCTTAGGAGCAAAAAAATATTTGGTGCCAACCATGAGTACTCAGGGAAGAAGAATTCTAGGGACTTCCCTGGTGATCCAGTGGCTAAGACTCCAAGCTCCTAATGCAGGGGGCTCAGGCTTCAGTTCCTGGTCAGGGAACTAGATCCTTTTTTTTTTTTTTAAAGATTTATTTATTTATTTTGGGGGGGTGGGGTGGGGGGGGGGGGGGGCAGGCAGGCTACTTCTATTGGTCTTTCATTTATCTATTTTCATCCATCTTTGTTCTTTGGCCCATGTGGACCTCCCATCACGGTGGCCTCTGTCATCTCAGAGCACCGACTCTGGGCGCATGCGCTCCAGAGCTCTGGCTCGGTAATTGGACACATCGGTCCAGCTGCTCCGCGGCACGTGGGATCTTCCCAGGCCAGGAATCAAACCGGCACCCCTTGCACTCCAAGGCGGTGAGGGAACTAGATCCTATATGCCTAAACTAAATGAAAGTTTGCATGCAGCAACTAAAGATCACACAGGCTGAAACAAAGATTGAAGATCCCACATGCATCAACTAAGATCCAGCCTGTTCCAAAAAATAAATATTTAAAAAAAAAACCCTTTTTTCTAAAAAATAATTTTTACTTGCATCAGGACGGTTCTAGATTATCTGGAAAATTTCAAATTTCTTGCTTCTCTGGGAAAAACAAAATGTCTTCATTCAAAGACATAATTCCAAAAAAGAAATTAATTCCTTCAGTCCACATTGATCACTGTAAAAAAAAAAAAAAAAATTAACATAAAATTGGTGTAGTGTGTCCAAATTCCTTGAGTTTGTGGTGCTCAGAATATAACTAATGAAAAATTGCACTGCGCTCCAGCATGCCAGTGCCTAAGGAAGGGTCGTGTGTAATACAAGCATGTGAGGGCTTCCCTGGTGGTCCAGTGGGTAAGGACACCGCCTTGCAGTGCAAGGGGCGCCAGTTCGGTCCCTGGCCTGGGAAGATACCACGTGCTGTGGAGCGGCTGGACCGATGTGTCCAATTACCGAGCCGGAGCTCTGGAGCGCATGCACCCAGAGCCAGTGCTCTGCGACAACAGAAGCAGCCGCGATGGGAGGCCCACAGGGGCCGAAGAACAAAGATGGATGAAAATGAACAAATGAAAGACCAATAGAAGTGGCCTGCCTGCTCCCCTCCCTCCCCATCCACCTCAAATAAATAAACAAAAATAAATCTTTAAAAAAAAAAAAAAAACAAGCATGTGAGAGGCCTTTGGGGAGCAATGTTTAGCTTCCACAGGCATCTGAACAACTGTGGTGACTGAGAAAAAGGGAAAGGAGGTGATCTCAACTAGACTAGGAGCTTCCTGAGGGCAGAATCTGTTTTATTTGGGAAAAGAAACAAATGCTTATATAGCATACATAGTATTACAGACATTGTTCTATGCACTTTGCATGTATCAACCCATTTAGCCTCACAAGCATCCCATTAACATAGGTACCATTTTCATTCCTATTTTATACATATATATATATGCAAACCGAAGCAAACGGAAATTCAAGTATCTTGGCCCAAGGCCACACAGCTAGGAAATGGTACAACTAGTATTTGAGCCTAAACAGTATGTTTTCTCACACTGTGATCTTATCTGTCTTAAACACCAGCAGAGACATGTTCAGATCACTTCCATCTTCCCAAAACTTACAACAGTGCCTAGTATACAGTTAGTTCTTTATAAACATTGGAGACTATACAAGGGAGTTTTCCATTGTTTTCATTTTTTCTTTGACCACACTGTATACATGTATTTAGTTCATTGTCTGTCTCCAAATATTTTTATAATAAATCTGTAAAATTCATATGAATTCCCCTAGATTACCCTAGAATAACTATAGCTGCTCTGATTTAAATCAATGCTATAAATATGACATGTTAGTTGTACTGAGTTTTCCTCACTGCCATTTTTTAATTTAGACAAATGTCTAGAGTCTGGTCCTAAAATCATAGGCTCATAAAACCAGAATGAAGCCCAGAGGTCATCTTGTCCACACTCACCTCTAAAACCACATTTCAACCTAAATCATGTGTCCTTCCCTATTGAACATCTTCAATAATTATATTAAATATCTCTAATACACTGTACATATGTAAACATGCTTTATTAAATTTTACACAGTTCTCAAAGACTGGACTCTTTAAAATCTAGGACTGTGTTTTGGCTTCATTTTTTTTTTTTTCATGTAAACCCTTTAATATTGCCTGGAATTCAAGAGTCATTCAATATATCTTCCTATATTAATTCTCTTTTCAATCTCTTGGGAGACAGAAATTAAATTTCCTTTTCTTCTATGTAACAGTCCTTCAAATAGGTGAAGAAAATATTTTTCTTTCAGCTAAACATGTGGTGACTGAGAACAAGGTAAAGGTGGTGATCGCAACTAGACTAGGAGCTTCCTGAGGGCAGAATCTGTTTTATTTGGGAAAAGAAACAAATGCTTATATAGCATACATAGTATTACAGACATTGTTCTATGCACTTTGCATGTATCAACCCATTTAGCCTCACAAGCATCCCATTAACATAGGTACCATTTTCATTCCTATTTTATACATATATATATATGCAAACCGAAGCAAACGGAAATTCAAGTATCTTGGCCCAAGGCCACACAGCTAGGAAATGGTACAACTAGTATTTGAGCCTAAACAGTATGTTTTCTCACACTGTGATCTTATCTGTCTTAAACACCAGCAGAGACATGTTCAGATCACTTCCATCTTCCCAAAACTTACAACAGTGCCTAGTATACAGTTAGTTCTTTATAAACATTGGAGACTATACAAGGGAGTTTTCCATTGTTTTCATTTTTTCTTTGACCACACTGTATACATGTATTTAGTTCATTGTCTGTCTCCAAATATTTTTATAATAAATCTGTAAAATTCATATGAATTCCCCTAGATTACCCTAGAATAACTATAGCTGCTCTGATTTAAATCAATGCTATAAATATGACATGTTAGTTGTACTGAGTTTTCCTCACTGCCATTTTTTAATTTAGACAAATGTCTAGAGTCTGGTCCTAAAATCATAGGCTCATAAAACCAGAATGAAGCCCAGAGGTCATCTTGTCCACACTCACCTCTAAAACCACATTTCAACCTAAATCATGTGTCCTTCCCTATTGAACATCTTCAATAATTATATTAAATATCTCTAATACACTGTACATATGTAAACATGCTTTATTAAATTTTACACAGTTCTCAAAGACTGGACTCTTTAAAATCTAGGACTGTGTTTTGGCTTCATTTTTTTTTTTTTCATGTAAACCCTTTAATATTGCCTGGAATTCAAGAGTCATTCAATATATCTTCCTATATTAATTCTCTTTTCAATCTCTTGGGAGACAGAAATTAAATTTCCTTTTTCTTCTATGTAACAGTCCTTCAAATAGGTGAAGAAAATATTTTTTCTTTCAGCTAAACATGCCCCTTTACTTCAATCATTTTTCCTCCAAGAAGGTAGTTTCAAGTTTCTGACTCTTTTCAGAGGCTGTATCTTACTCTTATCAGTTTTTTTGGATCAATAGCCATTTTATCATTTGGGGTTCAGACCAGACAGTATGATTTGACCAGTGTGATAGTCTCCAAGATAATCCCAAATGAGCCTCATCATCTGGTAGTCACACCCCTTTCTAGACTCCTGCCACACCAGGTTATAGAAGACATGGCAGCATACACCTTATTCTCTTAAATCCATCACTCAGGGGGTGCCAGAGCAAGGCACCATGAGGTGCCTTGTCAGGAGGATACTCAAACAACTCTATAGGGAGGCTCAAGTAGAGAGAAACTGGGGCCTCCCGCCACTCCTGTGAGTGAGCCATCTGAAAGCAACCCTACTTAAGGACTGCAGCCCCAGCTAACAAGCTGACAGTAACATTAGGAGAGAGCTTGTGCCAACCACCAATTCCTAATCCATAGGAACTGTCCATAGCAAATGTCTATTGTTGCTTTAAGCCACTGAGATTTGGGGTAATCTGTTATGTTGTGATACATGATTATTACAGCCAACTCTGGCTGAGACAGTAAAAAATCTGCCTGCAATCTGGGAGACCTGGGTCAGGAAGATCCCCTGGAGAAGGTAAAGGCTACCCACTCCAGTATTCTTGCCTGGAGAATTCCATGGTTTGTCCATAGGTTGCAAAGAGTGGGACACAACTGAGAGACTTCACTTTCATCTTTCAGAAGATAAAGACGCTAATATTTCCTTCTTGTGCCTAGTAGGAACACTGAAAAGACAAATAGACTCAATGGCTTGACTAAACTATTAATTTGTAAAGTTTTGTTGAGATTTTGTGTATGTGTGTCATGTATAAACACTTATTTGGTATCTTTCGTAGTTAGGTTGCTTTGATTTATGCTTCTGTATATTGCCATAGTGCCATACTTAATTTGTGTGTGTGCTAAGTTGCTTCAGTCATGTCTGACTCTTCACAACCCTATGGTCAGTAGTCCACCAGGTTCCTTTGTCCATGGAATTCTCCAGGTAAAATTACTGGAGTAGGGGGTTCCCTGATAGCTCAGTGGTAGAGAGTTCGCCTGCCAATGCAGGAGACACGAGTTTGATTCCTGATCCGGGAAGATCCCACATGCTGCAGAGCAACTAAGCCCATGTGCCACAACTATTGAAGCCCTGTGTCCTAGAGCCTGAGTTCCACAACAAAAAAAGTCACTGCAACAAGAAGCCTGCTCACCTCAACTAGAGAATAGCCCCCTACTCCCTGCAACTAGAGAAGAGCCTGCAGCAACAGTGAAAACCTAGAGTAGCCAAAAAATTAAAAGAATGCTGGATTGTGTTGCCACGTCCTTGTCCAGGGAAAATTCCCAACCCAAGGATTGAACCCTCATCTCCTTCATCTCCTGCATTGGCAGGTATGTTCTTTATCACCAGTGCCACGTGGGAAGTCCCCCTCTATAGATACTCAATACGTAACTTTTGCAATATTGGGCTTCACCTTTAAAGTCAAAGGACATAACCAATCTTTGCTCCTGAATTGCTTGTGGTGAAATCTATTCTCTACCTTTAGAGAACTCTCAGTGAGAGTGAATGACCTTCTTACTCACAAATGCTGAGATGTTTCTAAGCATCTTTGAACATGGTACAGGGAAGAGTTATATTTAATGGGCCTAGTTGTACTGGACTTCTCACATGATTGAGTTTAGATAGCACCCAACTTCACATGGGAACTTAGGAAAAAAATTGCTTCTGGCCAATCTCTCTGTCTCTCTCACTGCTCACTGAACCCCTAACACATACACAACAGATTTGCAATGCTGTGTTTTTACTCAAATCTACTATTTTCTTACAACATTTTCTCTTCAAATGCCTGGTTTTTACTGTTGAAATTTTTTTCTTTTCTATTTTCATTGCCTACTATGATTCAACCTCTTCTTAAAACCTGAGCTACTTTTATGTAGAACTAAAATTGTAAAGAACAAATTCTCCCAAGTAAATGAACTTCAGGACTTTAATACCTAACACATTATGTTGCTCTTAGGGATGTTAAGCACATAAGGAGATGTATGAATAATTTTAGGTTTATGAAAATCATCTAATAATTCTTTACTTGATATATTTAAAGACCACCAATGTGTCCTTTGAAGACATAACTCACTGTGAGGTAATCTGGAAGCTCTGAAAACTAAATATACCTAGTGGAAAAATTTGGATCTGGAAAAACAGAGTAGTTCTAAGTGAACTTCTTCAGGTATATTTTGTGTTATAGTTAGTTGCACCATTCAGAGGACATTTGGATATGAACACGTAAAATAATGTAATGTCCTTCAAAAAATAAGGGGAAAAATGAGACAAAGAAAAAAAATTCTCTAAGTAGAATATTTATATCAATGACTACATAGTCATTATAATAAACATTTTCATTTAGAATGTCTCATCTGACCCTCCCAACACTCCAGTAAAATTAAAAACAGAAGGATATTTCCTTTCTATAAATTTCAGAGGAAGCTGAAACTAAATGAGAGACTCAAATTCAACTGGCTCCTAAAAGGCTAAGATACAACAAAGACCTAAGACTCTTTGTTTCCATGGTAAGTTTCCATCACAAGAAAGGGAAGATAAATAAAAAGGAAAAATTGAAAACTTAAAGAAAAAAAACGAGACTAACTATTTTTATGCAACATAATGAGGAGTTGCTGAGTGGTTATAAAAAAAGGTTCTTTACCTCCCCAAACACTTAGTAATTCCAGGATGATACTTAAGAAACAGGAAATTGGGTTGACTGAATACTTGGTATCTGTGTAGTAGAGCTAATTATAATGCTTATTGCATCAAGCCATTGGGAGGGTTAAATGAGATAATACATGTAAAGAATGGTAAGTGCTCAATAAGTGTTAGTTGTTACGATTCATGATGATGACATTATTTTAATCAGGGTGGAGAGAATACTAGAATGAAGAGTAGTAGATATGTATTTGCATGCTGCCTTATAATCAACCTACTCTAAATTATGTTCCTTCAATACTCTTATCTAGAGAATGAAAGCAATACTTCCTTCTAGCTGCTCCTACAGAAATAACTCACCATGCTGGATCATGCTCTAAATACCTGCAAAGCCTACAGAAATATAAGATACCACAACCATTTCTCTCTTCCCATCTTTCTCCCTCCTTGCCATTCTGAGCAAAGCCACACTGTGGAACAGTGGAGTTTTAAGTGACCATCCACTCAAACCTACACAGTTGCCTGGCAACTTAAAATTCAATGGCTGAACTAGAAAGAACAGTCGACTTTACTGTTTTCTGAGATTCAATCCAACAGGTTACATTATTTATAAGAGGCTCATTAAGGTGGCAATATATATATCATATAAAGAATGGACAAATTACTTTGCTGTGTATTAAAATAGTGACTGGTCCATGAGCAGTTCGTCGACAAGGAGATGCTTCCTCCAAGTGTCCTTGCTGGGCTGTTCTGGTTCCCGCTCACCTTAGAAATGATTTCACATTGACCTACAGTCCCATTCTGCCCTCTGTCTGTCAGGTTCCTGTAACTTCATTCCCAGAGCAGCCCTCCTGCCACCCACCACCAATGATGAGGACTTGTTGTCTAAGGGCATGTCATACAAGCAGATGATCATTCTTGTTAGTATCATAGAGCAGCTGATCATTCATAATGAGAGCATAACTCTTGACTAAATCAGGGTCCATTCAGACCCAGCTACACTCTACAGCATCAGCATGCGGTTCTATCCTGTCTTGCCTGATTTGAGATATTTTATGAATGATGCAAGTTGGCAAATGAATCCAAAATCAAAAGCTCTTTAAATGATAATCTCAGATCAACTATAAGTGATCTAGGTTGACCCCTGAAAGTAATGTCTCTAACATGTTGATTATATAATTAGTGCCCAGTAATTTGAACAGACTCTTTTCAAGTTACACACTTTAGGTAGCTCAGGACTCTACCATCACTTATGCATCAAGTGTCATTTTGATTAATGCCACTGCCAAAGAGTCAGATATTACTTTCTGTTCTCATTCCTAAAATGATCGAAAACAACATTTTGATCAAAAGTTGTCATTGTTGATTCTAACTTTAAAGCCACATCCAAAGTCAATCTTTTATTGCATGCTGCCTTATACCTCTTTTTCCTTCAAAAAAGAGAATGAAAGCAATACTTCCTTCTAGCTGCTCCTACAGAAATAACTCACCATGCTGGATCATGCTCTAAATACCTGCAAAGCCTACAGAAATATAAGATACCACAACCATTTCTCTCTTCCCATCTTTCTCCCTCCTTGCCATTCTGAGCAAAGCCACACTGTGGAACAGTGGAGTTTTAAGTGACCATCCACTCAAACCTACACAGTTGCCTGGCAACTTAAAATTCAATGGCTGAACTAGAAAGAACAGTCGACTTTACTGTTTTCTGAGATTCAATCCAACAGGTTACATTATTTATAAGAGGCTCATTAAGGTGGCAATATATATATCATATAAAGAATGGACAAATTACTTTGCTGTGTATTAAAATAGTGACTGGTCCATGAGCAGTTCGTCGACAAGGAGATGCTTCCTCCAAGTGTCCTTGCTGGGCTGTTCTGGTTCCCGCTCACCTTAGAAATGATTTCACATTGACCTACAGTCCCATTCTGCCCTCTGTCTGTCAGGTTCCTGTAACTTCATTCCCAGAGCAGCCCTCCTGCCACCCACCACCAATGATGAGGACTTGTTGTCTAAGGGCATGTCATACAAGCAGATGATCATTCTTGTTAGTATCATAGAGCAGCTGATCATTCATAATGAGAGCATAACTCTTGACTAAATCAGGGTCCATTCAGACCCAGCTACACTCTACAGCATCAGCATGCGGTTCTATCCTGTCTTGCCTGATTTGAGATATTTTATGAATGATGCAAGTTGGCAAATGAATCCAAAATCAAAAGCTCTTTAAATGATAATCTCAGATCAACTATAAGTGATCTAGGTTGACCCCTGAAAGTAATGTCTCTAACATGTTGATTATATAATTAGTGCCCAGTAATTTGAACAGACTCTTTTCAAGTTACACACTTTAGGTAGCTCAGGACTCTACCATCACTTATGCATCAAGTGTCATTTTGATTAATGCCACTGCCAAAGAGTCAGATATTACTTTCTGTTCTCATTCCTAAAATGATCGAAAACAACATTTTGATCGTTATGTTGAAAAGAGCTGTTCAGTCTGATTTAATTGAGTCAGATTAGATTCATAACTTTAAAGAACAATCCTACAATCCTTAATTCCATTTTTGTTTCAGGATTCATAATTAAAGTAACATGGAAACAATTTTATTAATATAATTTGAATTATATTTATCTATACTGAGCCTTCTTTTTTCTGTCTACTCAATCACAAGTGATCTTATGATTAACTACTATCTTTATATTTTCCTACACGACTATAAATGATACAACCTTAGAAATTTTACTGTATACTTTCTCTTTCAGGTTAGTGAAAATTTCCTTTGCAGAAAATTGATTTTTATCCTTACTTTGTTTTCTTCCAACTTTTCTGTATTTTCCTTCTCCTGAGATATATTATTTCTTTCATCATAATTATAGTGTCCCCTGTTTGTCTTTGTTTTCTTCCTTGACTAGTATTCCAAAAGTGGCACAGTGGTTAAAAAAAAAAAAAAAAAATGCCTGCCAATGCAGGAGATGCAAGAGAAATGGGTTCAATCCTGGGTTGGGAAGATCCCTTGGAGAAGGAAATGGCAACCTTCCCCAGTATTCTTGCCTGGAAAATCCCACAGACACAAGAGCCTGGCAGGCTGCAGTCCATGGGGTCTCAAAGAGTTGGACATGGTTGAGCAACTAAGCATGCATATGCATGCAATATTTCAAAGATGTTTTAATCACTCACTGAAAAACTGTGTTAAAAATTTAATCAAAACTGAAATCAAGGGGCTTCCCCTGGTGGTCCAGTGGGTAAGGACACCGCCTTGCAGTGCAAGGGGCGCCAGTTGGAGCCCTGGCCTGGGAAGATTCCACGTGCCACGGAGCGGCTGGACTGATGTGTCCGATTACCGAGTCGGAGGTCTGGAGCGCATGCGCCCAGAGCCGGCACTCTGCAACGACAGACGCCACTGCGATGGGAGGCCCACATGGGCCAAAGAACAAAGATGGATGAAAATAGAGAAATGAAAGACCAATAGAAGTGGCCTGCCTGCTCCCCTCCCTCCCCAACCCAACCCCCGCCCAAAATAAAATAAATAAATAAATCTTTAAAAAAAAAAAAAAAAACTGAAATCAAAACTGAAAGAAGCACCTGTACCCCAATGTTCATTGCAGCTCTCTATACAATAGCCAGAACATGGAAGCAACCTAGATGTCCACTGATGGATGAACGGATAAGAAAAGCTCTGGTACATATATACAATGGAATGCTACACAGCTGTAAAAAGAAATGCAGAAGAATCAGTCCTAATGAGGTGGCTGGATCTAGAACCTATCATAAAAATTGAAGTAAGTCAAAAAGAGAAGGACAAATACAATATACTAACACATATATATGGAATCCATTAGGATGGTAATGATAACACACACAGTGAAGCGATGGAAAAACAAACATGGACAGTGGACATTGTGGGGAATAGACAGTGGGTGGGAGGCGTAAACGAAGTAGCATGAAAATCTATGCTATCATATGTGAAAGAAATAGCTATTGTCATTGTGCTGTGAGAAAAGGGGATCCTGCAGGGGTGCTGTGTGACAGGATGGGGGGGATATACATATGACTAATCTGGGATCATACGTATCTGTAAACAACAAAACTCTGTAAAAGTAAAAAGTAAAATAAAAATTGAAAAAAAAATAATAAAAAAAAAAATTTAATTCAGGACTTCCCTGGTGGTCCAGTGGGTAAAGAGTCCGCCTTGCAATGCAAGGGGCATCATTTTGATCCAGAGCGGAGCGGCTGGGCTGGTGTGTCCAATTACTAGCCAGCGCTCTAGAGCGCATGAACCCAGAACTGGTGCTCTGCAATGAGAGAGGTCACAGCAATGGGAGGTCTACACAGGCTAAAGAATAAAGATGGATAAAAATAAATAAATAAAAATAAATAAACAAGTGAAGGAAAAAACTCTAATTCACATGACATTTTTTAAAAAAGACTAGTTTTTAAGAATATCTCTTTGCACTTGGACAGTGGATATAAAGACATTTCTTAAAACTTGGAAATTTGATCTTGATCAAAGGAATGCATATTTTCTCCTGTCTAAGACATTGGCCATTAACTGCCAAAATCAGCATTTCCAAATGCGAAATGCTGAGAAAATCTAGTTCTCTGAAATTCCTCTGAGAAAGTCTAGTCCTGTGAAATATTTCTAGAAAAAACTAAACTGAAATCAAAACTGAAAGAAGCACCTGTACCCCAATGTTCATTGCAGCTCTCTATACAATAGCCAGAACATGGAAGCAACCTAGATGTCCACTGATGGATGAACGGATAAGAAAAGCTCTGGTACATATATACAATGGAATGCTACACAGCTGTAAAAAGAAATGCAGAAGAATCAGTCCTAATGAGGTGGCTGGATCTAGAACCTATCATAAAAATTGAAGTAAGTCAAAAAGAGAAGGACAAATACAATATACTAACACATATATATGGAATCCATTAGGATGGTAATGATAACACACACAGTGAAGCGATGGAAAAACAAACATGGACAGTGGACATTGTGGGGAATAGACAGTGGGTGGGAGGCGTAAACGAAGTAGCATGAAAATCTATGCTATCATATGTGAAAGAAATAGCTATTGTCATTGTGCTGTGAGAAAAGGGGATCCTGCAGGGGTGCTGTGTGACAGGATGGGGGGGATATACATATGACTAATCTGGGATCATACGTATCTGTAAACAACAAAACTCTGTAAAAGTAAAAAGTAAAATAAAAATTGAAAAAAAAATAATAAAAAAAAAAATTTAATTCAGGACTTCCCTGGTGGTCCAGTGGGTAAAGAGTCCGCCTTGCAATGCAAGGGGCATCATTTTGATCCAGAGCGGAGCGGCTGGGCTGGTGTGTCCAATTACTAGCCAGCGCTCTAGAGCGCATGAACCCAGAACTGGTGCTCTGCAATGAGAGAGGTCACAGCAATGGGAGGTCTACACAGGCTAAAGAATAAAGATGGATAAAAATAAATAAATAAAAATAAATAAACAAGTGAAGGAAAAAACTCTAATTCACATGACATTTTTTAAAAAAGACTAGTTTTTAAGAATATCTCTTTGCACTTGGACAGTGGATATAAAGACATTTCTTAAAACTTGGAAATTTGATCTTGATCAAAGGAATGCATATTTTCTCCTGTCTAAGACATTGGCCATTAACTGCCAAAATCAGCATTTCCAAATGCGAAATGCTGAGAAAATCTAGTTCTCTGAAATTCCTCTGAGAAAGTCTAGTCCTGTGAAATATTTCTAGAAAAAACAAAAGGGGAAGGTAAGTGTTTTTTATTTTTTCCTTTTCTTTCCTTTTTGTCCTTGTTTAGTATTAGTCGTTACGCTTTAAGTTGTAATTAATGGAAATGAATTCAAACTGTCTCAGTAAGTGGACATTTGTTGACGTCACTGATGATTAAAATCTAGCGGTGGGACAGGCAAGGTACAATTTGATCAGGCCTCCAGCTCCAGTTCTGAACTCAGTTTATATTTATATATTCGATTTTTCCTCTTCTCTGCAAAATGACTGCAGAAGATCCAGCCCTCATATGACACGTTCCAAGAGAGGGTGAGAGAATAAGTGTTCTTAGCTCCTTCCACCCACAAAAGTTCTGAGATTTGCTCTTATTCGACCCTCTCAGGTCACAGGCAATTTACCAAGCCAACAGTTATGGAAGGGATACTATATACTGATCAGTTTAGTCCAGATCACAGTTTCTTCTTTGGAGCCCTAGGTAGTGTCAACTTCTCCAGATTTCCAAGGCTGAAACCAAACACTCTGAATGCTGTGGAAACAATTAACCAACGTTTACGATAAATAAACTTGGAAAATACTGAGATACACCTGGAGCAACTCACTCCAGTACTCTTGCCTGAGAAGTCCCATGAACAGAGGAGCTTGGTAGGCTACAGTCCACAGGATCACAAAAGAGTTGGACACGACTGAGCTTGCCTGCATGGTATATATCTACCTCTTAATTCAAGGACGATCTTAAAAATGGAGAAGACTTCAAACCTCTAGAATGAGCATTAAGAAAAGACAAGGGCTTCCCTGGTGGTCCAGTGGGTAAAGAGTTCGCCTTGCAGTGCAGGGGGCACTGATTCGATCCCTGGCCTGACAAGATCCCAAGTGCTATGGAGCAGCTGGACCGGTGTGTCCAATTATGAGCCAGTGCTCTGGAGTGCATGTGTCCAGAGCAGGTGTTCTACAACGAGAGAAGCCACTGCAATGGGAGGCCCACACAGGCCAAAAAGAATAAAGATGGATGAAAATAAATAAATTTAGAAAAAAATGAGACAGTCCAAAATTTAAGAAAAAAGGAAAAAAGAAAAGACAAGCCCCATGAAATTTATCAGCATATCCCTATAACTTAATATAAGGAATTATTAGCACATAAGCCCCATTAGAAGAAAACTATCTCTTTTCTTTGCCCTAGTGCCATGAAGACTGCTTGACATATAGTAAGCACTCAATAAATATTTGTGCAAAAAATGAAGGAACTAAATTCTAAAGAAGGTCCTTATATCTGACCATTAGCAAGCTTTGTTCTCAAAGGAAAGCAGGATCCACAGATCTCTAAGTAAGCCCCTTCAGAGGAAATGGGCATAAGACAAAACAATTTTTCCAGTTCCCCATGAGTTCCGGCTTCACATTTGCTGAGATATATCCTACTTTCCTTTACTCCTCTGTTTATCCTTACCAAAAACACTCAATCTGCTCAGGAAAATTGAGCATCCACATGTTCATGTAACTAAGAATAGCCCATTTAATTACAGCATTTAGTACACAGCCCTATACAAGGAGGAATGGAAAGAGATCAAGAAAATACAGAAACTATTTTTGTCCTTTAAAAAATGAACACTAAAAATACAGTGCTTTGGCAGTATTATAAACAGCAGAGTTTCAAAGTCCTTAGTCACTCAGTCTTGTCAACTCTGTGCGATCCCACGGACCCACCAGGTTCCCCTATCCATGGGATTCTCCAAGCAGGAACACTGGTGTGGATCGTCATGTCCTTCTTCATTAGTCTGGCATAGCAGACACTTAATAAATGATAGTTACTATTCTTATTATTCTCATTACTTAAGAAACATCAAATTGACTTACTTGAATAGTTCATTTAACTCAACCATCTCTCCAGGTGATGCTAAGGCTAGTCTGGTGGCAAATAGAAGGGGAGTCAATGGAAACAGTGAAGACTTTATTTTCCAAAATCACTGTGGATGGTGATTGCAGCCATGAAATTTTTTTAAAAGATGCTTGCTCCTTGGAAGAAAAGCTATGACAAACCTAGAGAGTGTATTAAACAGCATAGACATTATTTTGCCTACAAAGGTCCATATAGTGAAAGCTATGGTTTTTCCAGTAGTCATGTATGGATGTGAGAACTGGACAATAAAAAAGGCTGAGTGCCGAAGAACTGATGCCTTCAAACTGTGGGGTTGGATAAGACTTTTGAGAGTCCCTTTGATAACAAGGAGATCAAACCAGCCAATAATAAAGGAAATCAACCCTGAAGATTCATTGGATAGACTGATGCTGAAGCTGAAGTTGCAGTACTTTGGCCACCTGATGCAAAGAGCTGACTCACTGGAACAGACCCTGATGCTGGGAAAGATTGAAGGAAGAAGAAGGGGATGACAGAGGGACAAGAGTCGGATGGACATGGGTTTGAACAAACTCTGAAAGATGGTGAAGGACAGGGAAGCCTGGCATGCTGCAGTCCACGGGGTTGCAAAGAGTTGGACATGACTGAGCTACTGAGCAACAAAGGGCTAGTCCATAAGATACCACTCTTGAAAGACTAGCATCTGCATAAATGGAACTCGAGAAATTATGCACTGTTATACACTATGTAGAGCTAATACTTATAGTTACTATTTTTGTAAAAACTGAGTAATTTTAGATAATTGAGTTTTCACTATTGGGAAGAAAAAGGTAGAAGAACTAAGTGGGGAAAAGATGTCAATAGGAAGCCCCAGGCACAGAGCTGGGCTGTGGGCCACAAACAGGCCTGGCTTCTTAAAGCAGAATGTACTAGGATGTGATGGATAGAAAATAAACGAACAGTTACAAGGGTAAATGTAAATGTATATGATTTTTTTGCATTGATTCACTGTTTCTCCCCACTGTCTTCATCTACCTGGGATCTGAAAGATGAGTAAGCCTCTTTCCGGGGGTGGATACAACAGACCATTTTGCAAGCACTTGAAGTCCTTAAGGAAATACAAACATCTTGTGACCTGGAACAGTCACTTGGCATTCTGACTCACACTGGGAATCTGGGCAATGTTGTTGCTCAGAACGAGGCCCTAAACATCTAATTGCCCTACTTGATGGGTCCTTGGCAAGCTAAGGTATCAACAGGCCCTGTGGACAAAGTTGTATCAATCAGAAAACATCCAGGGTCTACACGGAAAAGGAAGACTTTTGGAAAGAAAATAAGGCAGAGTATCTGACTACTACCTTAGGATGTCTCTACTTCTCTCTGTTTCTAGTAGAGGAGTTAGGATGAGGCAAGAGAGTGCTTGGGCCAACTTTCTAAGGCACCTGGTTGGCTAAAGGAGGCTATTTTGAACTCTGATCTCATATTTCCACCAAGTCGCCTTACAACCTTGATTTTCAGATCTACTGTATTCCAGTTCCAGTGTCAAGATAGACTGACCAGGGCTTCCCCTGGTGGTCCAGTGGGTAAGGACACCGCTTTGCTGTGCAAGGGATGCCGGTTTGATCCCTGGCCTGGGAAGATCCCACGTGCCGCAGAGCGGCTGGACCCATGTGTCCAATTACCGAGCCGGAGCTCTGGAGCGCATGCGCCCAGAGCCGGCGCTCTGCGATGACAGACGCCACCGCGATGGGAGGGCCACAGGAGCCAAAGAACAAAGATGGATGAAAATAGAGAAATGAAAGACCAATAGAAGTGGCCTGCTCGCTCCGCTCCCTCCCCAACTCGACCCCCGCCCAAAATAAATAAATAAATCTTTAAAAAAAAAAAGATAGACTGACCAAGGGATTATACAGTGCCACCTAAGAGCAGGGAAATTAGACTCTGAAACAGAATCAGCTTTCAACAAATATACCAAAATGACAATGTAGAGGCCTTTCCTGACCACTATACTAACCATCACCTCAACCGTCAGTAATGTCATCCTTTTTTTTTTTTTTTTGGCCACTTCTATTGATCTTTCATTCATTTATCTTTGTTCTTTGGCCTGTGTGGGCCTCCCATTGCAGTGGCCTCCCTTGCTGCAGAGCACTGGCTGTGGGCGCACGCGCTCCAGAGCTCCGGCTTGGTAGTTGCACACGTCGATCCAGCTGCTCCGCGGCACGTGGGATCTTCCCAGGCCAGGGATCGAACCAGCGCCCCTTGCACTGCAAGGCGGTGTCCTTACCCACTGGACCACCAGGGAAACCCAGTAATGTCATCTTATCTTAATGCTGCAACTATTATACAAAGACAGTTTGAATACTGTAGATGACTGCCATTTTTATTCCAACCCCAATTTCCCTTAAGGTCAGATTCATATTTGCAACACTACTATACATAAAAAAATTTCTCCTTGGTTGTTCAGACAGTACTTACAACTCAAAATCTTTAAAACCAAATCCCTTTTCTTCTTCCTCTTCCACCCACTCTATCCACAAGCCCATCTGAAACAACAAAAGACAGCTTATACTCCAGCTATAGCCACTATATTAATATTAAACATCATCACCATTAATGCAGACACCAGAGCTAGAAATCCAAATTCCGTATTGGCTGATTTCTCTTTCTGTACCTACATTCCAACTAATTGGTAACCAAGGACGACTGGTGCTCCTTTCTACATGACTCTTGAATTTATCCTTTCTTCTCCTTTCCTACCAGCGTGGATTGATATGACCTTCATCATCTCAGAAATGAACTTTAAGACTTTAACTGCCTCGGGTTTCTCTGTCTTCCAATCCATCCTTTTCAATGATTACAGTATAATCATTGTGATTTTCTGCTCAGCACCTTCAATAACTGTCCACATAATATAGAGCTATCTCATAGTACTTCCCTTGTCACTCAGACCCTTTGCTTTCTGCCCCTCAGCAGCCCTTGCTGTTCCTCCCTGCTGCATGCAGTCATTCGATGGCTACAGAGAAACGTCCATCTTCTAAGCTTGTGCTCACCAGCAAACCTCTGACCTAGAAGTCTCTTCTCTCACCACTGTTGTGAAGGTGGTGGCATTGTTGAATTGTTCTCAAGCTGAGCATATTCTACAAACAGTTCAAGTCCCAATCCCAGAGTCCCTGACACCAGCTAGAAGAAAGCATAGCTCTGTTCTCCAAGGTTCCATAGACTGTTGCATTCCACTAGAATTCATTCAGGTCTGTGGTTAGGTTCTGGCCATCTTTGTACCTAGCACAAGCAGGCACTCAGGAAATAATGGTGAAGTAAACTCATTTGAATTTAAATAGCAACTGTAGCTCTATTTTCAGAAGTTCCTCTTGCAGTATGGGCTAGACCTTATATTTAAAATTGGCCATTATTCTGATATGCGTTTTCTTGAGTTTACAGCTAAATATGCCAAGAACCCTGTCTGGGTAAGGGTCATTCTCTGGCCAATATAAATGGTATTGTGATCATTATTAGGAATATTACTAGAAACTCCATTTACTTGCCTGATCTCAGAAAAAAGCACAGGTTGAAAGCCCCCTTTAGAACAGCAATGATGCAGTTAACTTTGACTGCCATTGTTTCCTTCTGAACTATGCCTTCTAAACATCATCACCATTAAAATTTTTTTCCCATGAACAACGCAGCTAAGCTATAGCCACTATATTAATATTAAACATCATCACCATTAATGCAGACACCAGAGCTAGAAATCCAAATTCCGTATTGCTGATTTCTCTTTCTGTACCTACATTCCAACTAATTGGTAACCAAGGACGACTGGTGCTCCTTTCTACATGACTCTTGAATTTATCCTTTCTTCTCCTTTCCTACCAGCGTGGATTGATATGACCTTCATCATCTCAGAAATGAACTTTAAGACTTTAACTGCCTCGGGTTTCTCTGTCTTCCAATCCATCCTTTTCAATGATTACAGTATAATCATTGTGATTTTCTGCTCAGCACCTTCAATAACTGTCCACATAATATAGAGCTATCTCATAGTACTTCCCTTGTCACTCAGACCCTTTGCTTTCTGCCCCTCAGCAGCCCTTGCTGTTCCTCCCTGCTGCATGCAGTCATTCGATGGCTACAGAGAGAAACGTCCATCTTCTAAGCTTGTGCTCACCAGCAAACCTCTGACCTAGAAGTCTCTTCTCTCACCACTGTTGTGAAGGTGGTGGCATTGTTGAATTGTTCTCAAGCTGAGCATATTCTACAAACAGTTCAAGTCCCAATCCCAGAGTCCCTGACACCAGCTAGAAGAAAGCATAGCTCTGTTCTCCAAGGTTCCATAGACTGTTGCATTCCACTAGAATTCATTCAGGTCTGTGGTTAGGTTCTGGCCATCTTTGTACCTAGCACAAGCAGGCACTCAGGAAATAATGGTGAAGTAAACTCATTTGAATTTAAATAGCAACTGTAGCTCTATTTTCAGAAGTTCCTCTTGCAGTATGGGCTAGACCTTATATTTAAAATTGGCCATTATTCTGATATGCGTTTTCTTGAGTTTACAGCTAAATATGCCAAGAACCCTGTCTGGGTAAGGGTCATTCTCTGGCCAATATAAATGGTATTGTGATCATTATTAGGAATATTACTAGAAACTCCATTTACTTGCCTGATCTCAGAAAAAAGCACAGGTTGAAAGCCCCCTTTAGAACAGCAATGATGCAGTTAACTTTGACTGCCATTGTTTCCTTCTGAACTATGCCTTCTGCATTCATAATTAACATCTCTGTTGCTTTAGAGCACCTGAAATTGAAAAATAGTGTATAACTGAGACATGTATTAAATTCTAAATGGAAATGGCATGGAGATAATCTGTGAATAACCAAACATTGAATTACTATTTCAATAAACAATTAAATTGTTCTTTTCCTTTTCTTGTCTCAAAATGTTTAAATTTTTCCCATTCACATAAAAAAAGTAACAATTTATGCCAGTCGAGGGATAACAAAGAAGCAACTGTCATTTCTTTTATTACATGTGAACATCTTTGAGGAAAAAGTATTATCTCTACAAATTTGTTCAGAATTGGTAATGTTATATTTACATCTATTTTCTGAATCATATTACTTTTTTAAAAAAACTATTTTTGTAGTTCAGGATGATAATTTGTTGCTTTAACAACAATTATTGATACATGGCTATTGAGATATCAGTCCTCTGGAAAGGAGATGTCAATTTTTACTCATTATCTGTGGAAGACAATGGTGCTGTGTATGCCCAGAGAATGAGGGACATTGTCTTGCTAAATCAGTTTGCAGTCAATGAGCTCATCAGCTAAATCTGATGGACTGACAGAGAGCCCAAACATGAGGAAGGAACTGTAATACACTGCCTAAGACAGCATGTTGGTTTGCCCAGAGCAGTCAGACAAGGGAGGGCATCCTGCCAAGTCCAGAGATTCAGGGCAGACTCCAAATGAGCTTGAGCTAACAGGACAATATCTCTTGTTTTCCATCCTGTGCAAATTATAAAACAAGAGGATGTGACCATTATGTTATGTTCGCCCAAGCACAACTCATTTAGCTGGGGCTTGAGCAGCTACATACTACTAAAGGCAAATAGTGGAGGGACAACCCCAGCCTTCATCCTGGGGCCAGGATTTAGGAGGATCCACCATTAATCCAGGAACTTATTAGTTTTCCTCATTGAACCAAGCATTTCTCACCCAAGAAGTCACTCTGATTTAGATCTTAGTCCTGGATCTGATTTGGGCAAATCTTTTCACCTCTGAATACCTCATAGTGGAAATAACAACTAGGAGAAAAAAGTCCTATCTAGCTAACATTACTTGTGCAGATCCAATGGCATAACATATTTAAGACATATTTAAAACATATTCTTTGTAAATTCCAAAATGCTATGTAGAGGTAAAATAGGACTTAAGTTTCTCGACATCTACCTAGAGCACTGGCATTCTTCTTTCAATCCTGTATCTAATATTGATTGAGCACTGCCTACTGTGCCAGCCCCTGTTCTCAGTGACCCCAAGAGACCCCAACGGATAAACATTCTCCAGGAACTCTCATGCTTGCAGGGAGATTCCAACCATAAGCATACAAATACAGTCCATTATACAGCACATTGGAAAATGATAAGTTCCATGGGAGAACAAAATAGAGCATGGTAAGGGGTTGGGAGCTCAGAGGGCACAGTACGGGCTTTGGTATTTTTTAAATTGTGAAAGAATGACATTTGAGAGAAGACCAGAGGGTGAAGAAGTGAGCTTGTGGGAAGAGTTCTCAGCAGAGCGGAAGGCCAGTGCAAGAGGGGGCCAGACAAGCAAGGAAGGCAGAGCAAGCAGGTAGACCAACAAGAGAAGAGATGGAGGTCAGAGAGATACACACAGCCAGATCAGAGGGCCTTCTTGGCCACTGTAATATCTTCAGTTTGTGCCTGAGCTGATTTGACTCATTTTCAGAGGCTCCTCTGGCTCCTAGGTTGAGAACAGACTTTAGAGACAAGTATAGGATAAAAAGGCTTGGTCAGGAGACAAGAGTGTGAGATAGACCAGCGTGACAGTGGTAGGAATGTGGAGAGTGGTCAGGTTCTGGCTATTTTAAGACATAGAGCTATCAAGACTTCTTAATGGACTAAGCATACAGAAAGAGAGGAGTCAGGAACAGTCCAACAGCTTAGATCTGACCCACCAGAAGGAAGAGCTGCCAGCAATAGAGATGTGCCCATATGGAAGTGAGCTGAAATTCTTCCCTGTCTTTTCCTCCTCGTTGCAAGGAATTCTTCCTGCAAATGTAAAACTGTGCATAGAGGAACAAAACTGACTGAGAGGGACTAAGCTGGCTTAGAGTGAAAAAGCTGTCTTAAAACTCAACATTCAAAAAACGAAGATCATGAAATCTGGTCCCATCACTTCATAGCAAATAGATGGGAAAGGCAAATAGATGGAAAAGCAATGGAAGTAATGACAGACTTTATTTTCTTGGGCTCCAAAGTCATTGCAGATGGTGATTATAGCCACGAAATTAAAAGACGCTTGCTCCTTGGAAGAAATGCTATGACAAACCCAGACTACCTTAAAATTAAAAAGGAGAGACATCACTTGGCCAACCAAGGTCCATGTAAGTCAAAGCTATGGTTTCCCCTGTAGTCATGCATGGATGTGAGACTGGGACCATAAAGAAGGTTGAGTGCCAAAGAAATTATGCCTTTGAACTTCAGTGTTGGAGAAGACACTTGAGAGTCCCTTGGACAGCAAGGACATCAAACCAGTCAGTTCTAAAGGAAATCAACCCTGACGATTCATGGGAAGGACTGATGCTGAAGCTGAAGCTGAAGTTCCAATGCTTTGGTCACCTGGTGTGAAGAGACAACTCACTGGAAAAGACCCTGAGGCTGAGAGAAATAGAAGGCAGATGGAGAAGGGGATGAAAGAGGACGAGATGGTTGGATGATATCATTGACTCGATGGGCATGAGTTTGAGCAAGCTCTGGGAGATGGTGAAGAACAGGGAAGCCTGGCGTGCCGCAGTCCTTTGGGCTGCAGAGTCGAATATGATCGAGCAACTGAACGGAACCATTAGAGAGATTGACCATTCACAATATTTCATCCCCCTGGAGCTCAGTTTTTCTGGTTGTAACATGAGATAAACCAGCTGGATAATGGCAAAATTCCTTTTCAGCTGCTAAAGTAAAAAACGTAGATGCCCCCCGGTAACTTCTGAAACTGAGCACGTTTGGACTAAGCATACAGAAAGAGAGGAGTCAGGAACAGTCCAACAGCTTAGATCTGACCCACCAGAAGGAAGAGCTGCCAGCAATAGAGATGTGCCCATATGGAAGTGAGCTGAAATTCTTCCCTGTCTTTTCCTCCTCGTTGCAAGGAATTCTTCCTGCAAATGTAAAACTGTGCATAGAGGAACAAAACTGACTGAGAGGGACTAAGCTGGCTTAGAGTGAAAAAGCTGTCTTAAAACTCAACATTCAAAAAACGAAGATCATGAAATCTGGTCCCATCACTTCATAGCAAATAGATGGGAAAGGCAAATAGATGGAAAAGCAATGGAAGTAATGACAGACTTTATTTTCTTGGGCTCCAAAGTCATTGCAGATGGTGATTATAGCCACGAAATTAAAAGACGCTTGCTCCTTGGAAGAAATGCTATGACAAACCCAGACTACCTTAAAATTAAAAAGGAGAGACATCACTTGGCCAACCAAGGTCCATGTAAGTCAAAGCTATGGTTTCCCCTGTAGTCATGCATGGATGTGAGACTGGGACCATAAAGAAGGTTGAGTGCCAAAGAAATTATGCCTTTGAACTTCAGTGTTGGAGAAGACACTTGAGAGTCCCTTGGACAGCAAGGACATCAAACCAGTCAGTTCTAAAGGAAATCAACCCTGACGATTCATGGGAAGGACTGATGCTGAAGCTGAAGCTGAAGTTCCAATGCTTTGGTCACCTGGTGTGAAGAGACAACTCACTGGAAAAGACCCTGAGGCTGAGAGAAATAGAAGGCAGATGGAGAAGGGGATGAAAGAGGACGAGATGGTTGGATGATATCATTGACTCGATGGGCATGAGTTTGAGCAAGCTCTGGGAGATGGTGAAGAACAGGGAAGCCTGGCGTGCCGCAGTCCTTTGGGCTGCAGAGTCGAATATGATCGAGCAACTGAACGGAACCATTAGAGAGATTGACCATTCACAATATTTCATCCCCCTGGAGCTCAGTTTTTCTGGTTGTAACATGAGATAAACCAGCTGGATAATGGCAAAATTCCTTTTCAGCTGCTAAAGTAAAAAACGTAGATGCTACTACCAATCCTCACACTTTTCAAGATTTCTTTTTGATATACTTTTTTCTTGAGGAAAAAAAAAAGAAATTCAATATGTGAACATACTCTTTTTGGTAGGAAATATATTTTGTGATCCTAGTTAGAATATCAAAAAATGAATCTTACTAAAACAGATTTCTTAAAAAAGAAAAAAAAAGGTATGTCCTGAAATTGTTTATACAGGATCTTTTTCCAGGGAGATACTTGGTTATCAGGAAACATATTTCCTATGTCATATTTCATCAGAAATCTTGTTCACAAGTTAAATTACAGCACACATTTTGTGTCACTGAAAATATTCCCTTTCACTTTAATGGTACATGAATGAACTTGAAATGTTTCTTAGGTTGCCTGAAAGAATATTTGGCTCCTGTAGATTCTTGCTTTCTTCCCCCAGTACTTTTTCATTTCTTCTTGCCTGGCACTATTGATGTCATTGGTTCAGGAGCAGAAGAAGTCAGTAGAGATGAGTATCTGATACAGCCTGATTTTGGAGAGAAATGCAGGATAATCACACACAGATGAGTTTAAATTCATGGATAATTTCTTAAACATGTAGTCCACAAATGCAGCATCTCCCTTTCTCCCACACTGCATCAGACCTGTAGAACACCATCATCAGCTTCATCACAGCAGGCATATTGAGTGCTTCCCATGCGCCAGGCATTCCTCACAGTTTTCAAGACTTAACTCATTTAACACTCACAGCCACCTCATGAGAAGCATGACAGTTTTCATTGTCAAAGGAGAGGAAAGTCACACCCAGGACCTCCTAACCCTATGCCCAAGCTCAATAGTACAGTGAAAGCTTTGAGGTTGGCATGCAAGTGCAATGCGAACTGCAATGCACAGGCACTTACTTCAGTGCATTGTCTTATTGCTCTCAGTGCCTGTCTTACAAGCCCTTCCTGCCCTTCTGCTTGAGGGCAGGGGGTAAAATTTACATTTGTATCATCCTTATTTGGCAAAGCAGTTACACCTGAACAAAAAGCTCTGTGAAACCTTCAGGGTGAGTAAGGCTAAGCTATCTTGCTCTCCTGGTTTCCCGAGTGCCTAAAGCAGAACCTGGCCTACTGTGGGCACTCTGTAAGTGCTCACGGAGTGAGAAAATGGACAGAATGATGATGCAGAGGAGAGTGAGGAAAACTGGAGGCGGGCAGTGAAGAAAAGCAGGGGACTGACTCCTGGAGGCCTTGCTCCAAAGCCCCTCCCACTTAGCTGGGCCAGGCTTCGAGGTGAGGTTCTCTCTCTCTGCTTGCTCCTCCCCTGCCTCCGCCTCGGACCTCGCAGGTTTCAAGGTCCCTGAAAGAAAGAGGAGCTTGCGCAGAGGAGGATGGGTGGGCGGGAGAGCGAAGCCGGCTCGCTGAAGGAGCCGCACCCCGTGCACGCGCCCCACGCACGCACGCGCTCTCACATGCCAACATCACACACACACACACACACACACACACACACACACACCCTGCTCTCTAATGCTCCTCACTCGTACTCTTCCGTACACCCCTGCGGGCCCGCACACACGCATGCTTCCACAAACGCACATATTCCAGCGCATCCTCCTGGAACCCACTCCTCACACACTCAGAGTCACATGCCCACTCATACACCCTCACAGCACATACATCCTCCCACAGTATAATTGTCACATTCATATATCCACACACTGCAGTAGGCACATGCACACTTATGCTTACAGCCCCCATTCAAGCTCCTAAATACCTACACTCTTCACTTTTATACTTACTACTTACTCATATTCATACCCCTCACTTCTTCGTATACACTTGCTAATATACACATTCACATCACACACACCCTCCGGCACGCACTCATGCTTATGCTCACGCACGCACGCTTACCCCCCTGTCTCTCACACACTTCACCCGCGCTTGCGCACGCACACACTCACACTCGGTTCTCCCTTCCAGCACTCACGCTCGCGCATGCGCACCTGCTACGGCGAGGAAGCTGTGCCCAGCGTGGATACCCGTGTGCTGGGAGTATGGGAACTGCTGCTTATGGAGGCATTTGCAGGCTGTAAGCGATCTCTTAGAGTCGCTTCGTTTTCCAGTGAAAATATCCAAGAAGAAGGGCAGATTAGACCCAGAGAGGGAGACGGACACCGGGAAGGAACAGGTTGCAAGTATCCCGCAGTGGCAGCCCCAGCGCAGGGGAGGGGCGGACCGGCCGGGAGCGCCTGTTTACCGCGTCCAGGGAGGCGCCGCGCGGGCCTCCGACACCTTCTGTCTCCCTCGGCCTGGGGAGAGGAGTGACTGGGTGCGGACTTGGGACAACCCCTGCCTGCGCAGACCCAGTACCTGTGCTCCGTCCCAGTGACCCAGAGGACACAGCGCAGAAAGCTGTGGGCTAGAGTGGAAAGGGTGACAGGGTCACCGTTAGAAAGCCTTCAGTCTGACTCCTCCCCCTGCCGTTTCCAAGCTAGGTGGCCTTGGACAAGTTGCATAGCCTCTCTGAGCTTCATTTATCCTACCTGCAAAATGAGGGATTAGTCATTCAACAAGTATTTATTCCACTCCTAACATTTGCCACCTCTGGACTGGACGTTTTATAGACGTTGGCAAAGGAACAAAAGAGACGCAGCTTCTAACTAGTGTGGCTTGCAGTCACCTAGAGGAGGTACTCAGCCAGCACTGAAATAAACCTGAAGACAAAAGTACTGATTGACAGCTTTTGAAGTCAGAGGAATGTTGCTTTTACCTGCCTAACCATTCTGGGAGCAAGTGAATAAAAAGTCACATTCCCTGTCTCATCCCCCTCCAGTCTGGGCCTTTTCCGTAATATGGGCTCCATTCGACTGGCCTTTGTAATCTTTAATTCACATGAAAACCACTTTAACCAAGAAGTGGATAATAAACAAATAAGAAATAAGAAAAGTATTTTCCTCAAAGGGTCGGTGTGAAAAATAAATGATACATTAAAGGCTTAACTCATAGCTGAACACATAGTAGGTGCTCCACTACTATATATAAAATAGATAACTAATAAGGATCGACTGTATAGCACAGGGAACTCTACTCAATACTCTGTAATGACCTATATGGGAAAAGAATCTAAAAAAAAAGTGGATAACTATATAACTGATTCACTTTGCTGTACACCTGAAACTAAGCACAGTGTTGTACATCAGCTATACTCCAATAAAAATTATTTTTAAAGAATATAGTAGGTGTTCAATAAATGTTGGATATATTATTACCTACCTAGTTGTTCTACAGAGAGGATTTGAATCCCAGCTGCGGTCACCTCTAGCTCTGTGACCTTGGATAAGCGTTTGAACTTCTGTAGGATTCAGGATTCTCATTGGAGAAATAATAATAATAATTAAAAAAAAAAGAGTGTTATCTGGTAGGGCAGTTATGCAAATTAAATGAGGTTTTGTGAGCAAGACTCCTGATTAAGTACTGATAAGGCACACAGTCAGAGTTCGGAAATGAGGATTCTCACATCTTCCTCTTTCCTCCTCTGTGAAAGTCATCAAAGCTGTGAGGTTTCTCCAAGCCAAGGGAGCCTTGAAATTTAGAGTGCAGTCCTAAATAGGGTCAGGCCTTTGATGGGGGTAGGAAATGGAAGGTGGTGAGGCTCTACTGGGGGTCCGTGGGGTGCACGTCCTAACAGTCCGTATTTATTCCACTCCTAACATTTGCCACCTCTGGACTGGACGTTTTATAGACGTTGGCAAAGGAACAAAAGAGACGCAGCTTCTAACTAGTGTGGCTTGCAGTCACCTAGAGGAGGTACTCAGCCAGCACTGAAATAAACCTGAAGACAAAAGTACTGATTGACAGCTTTTGAAGTCAGAGGAATGTTGCTTTTACCTGCCTAACCATTCTGGGAGCAAGTGAATAAAAAGTCACATTCCCTGTCTCATCCCCCTCCAGTCTGGGCCTTTTCCGTAATATGGGCTCCATTCGACTGGCCTTTGTAATCTTTAATTCACATGAAAACCACTTTAACCAAGAAGTGGATAATAAACAAATAAGAAATAAGAAAAGTATTTTCCTCAAAGGGTCGGTGTGAAAAATAAATGATACATTAAAGGCTTAACTCATAGCTGAACACATAGTAGGTGCTCCACTACTATATATAAAATAGATAACTAATAAGGATCGACTGTATAGCACAGGGAACTCTACTCAATACTCTGTAATGACCTATATGGGAAAAGAATCTAAAAAAAAAGTGGATAACTATATAACTGATTCACTTTGCTGTACACCTGAAACTAAGCACAGTGTTGTACATCAGCTATACTCCAATAAAAATTATTTTTAAAGAATATAGTAGGTGTTCAATAAATGTTGGATATATTATTACCTACCTAGTTGTTCTACAGAGAGGATTTGAATCCCAGCTGCGGTCACCTCTAGCTCTGTGACCTTGGATAAGCGTTTGAACTTCTGTAGGATTCAGGATTCTCATTGGAGAAATAATAATAATAATATTAAAAAAAAAAAACAGTGTTATCTGGTAGGGCAGTTATGCAAATTAAATGAGGTTTTGTGAGCAAGACTCCTGATTAAGTACTGATAAGGCACACAGTCAGAGTTCGGAAATGAGGATTCTCACATCTTCCTCTTTCCTCCTCTGTGAAAGTCATCAAAGCTGTGAGGTTTCTCCAAGCCAAGGGAGCCTTGAAATTTAGAGTGCAGTCCTAAATAGGGTCAGGCCTTTGATGGGGGTAGGAAATGGAAGGTGGTGAGGCTCTACTGGGGGGTCCAGATTGAGGAGGCTGCTGCACTGTTCACCCAGAAACCCACAGTTGGAAAAACTACCTGGCTGGCGCCTTTAGGGTGCAGACGCTGGGTTGCAGAGGCACCTTAGCAAACAAATGCAGCGGGAAAAGGCATGTGGGGACAAAGTGTTCACTGGGCAGAGGCTCCGACTTCCTGGCTACTCACTATGAAATCCTGGGCTCTGGTACCTAATTCCCAAGCCTCAGAATCCGTGGAGCTGCCGATCGCAGATAATTACAAAAACAAGAGATGCCACGATCTCTCACTAAGCACCAGGCCCGGTGCTAGGCTTGCAGGTTTTTCCTTATTCACTGAGCCAGACCCTGAGCTTCTCCTGCCAGTTTCCCTGGCCTCCTTTCAATTCTTGGAATTAGCCGAAAGAAACTCTCCTCAGGTTTTGCAGGTGCCATTTAGAGGCCTGACACATTCCACATCCCTCCCCAGGGATGATTAGGCAGGTCACTTTGCACTTGGGTTTTCTCCTCTCCCAGAGCCACTAGGGCTTTGCTTTCACATTCACGCAACCTTTTATATTTCACCAGCTCTGAGTTTGTTTTTTCGTCAACATACTGGAAATTCCCAGGGGACGGTCTTGTGCAATAAACCTGCCCCAAACCTGTCATAGCTCAGCCACTACGTACACACTTCCAGCAGCTATCAATTGTTGAATGAGAGACTCAGCCGTTACTAAAGTGAGGGTAGGATTGATCCGTCATTTCTCAACTCTTACCAGCATCAGGACCAGGTAGAAAGTATGCCCTGGTTTTTGCTTGTTTTAAATTTCAGTATTCTGGCCACATGCCATTAAATCAAAATCTCTAGAGCATTCATACTTCCCATGGGATTTTTGTGAGCAAGACTCCTGATTAAGTACTGATAAGGCACACAGTCAGAGTTCGAAATGAGGATTCTCACATCTTCCTCTTTCCTCCTCTGTGAAAGTCATCAAAGCTGTGAGGTTTCTCCAAGCCAAGGGAGCCTTGAAATTTAGAGTGCAGTCCTAAATAGGGTCAGGCCTTTGATGGGGGTAGGAAATGGAAGGTGGTGAGGCTCTACTGGGGGGTCCAGATTGAGGAGGCTGCTGCACTGTTCACCCAGAAACCCACAGTTGGAAAAACTACCTGGCTGGCGCCTTTAGGGTGCAGACGCTGGGTTGCAGAGGCACCTTAGCAAACAAATGCAGCGGGAAAAGGCATGTGGGGACAAAGTGTTCACTGGGCAGAGGCTCCGACTTCCTGGCTACTCACTATGAAATCCTGGGCTCTGGTACCTAATTCCCAAGCCTCAGAATCCGTGGAGCTGCCGATCGCAGATAATTACAAAAACAAGAGATGCCACGATCTCTCACTAAGCACCAGGCCCGGTGCTAGGCTTGCAGGTTTTTCCTTATTCACTGAGCCAGACCCTGAGCTTCTCCTGCCAGTTTCCCTGGCCTCCTTTCAATTCTTGGAATTAGCCGAAAGAAACTCTCCTCAGGTTTTGCAGGTGCCATTTAGAGGCCTGACACATTCCACATCCCTCCCCAGGGATGATTAGGCAGGTCACTTTGCACTTGGGTTTTCTCCTCTCCCAGAGCCACTAGGGCTTTGCTTTCACATTCACGCAACCTTTTATATTTCACCAGCTCTGAGTTTGTTTTTTCGTCAACATACTGGAAATTCCCAGGGGACGGTCTTGTGCAATAAACCTGCCCCAAACCTGTCATAGCTCAGCCACTACGTACACACTTCCAGCAGCTATCAATTGTTGAATGAGAGACTCAGCCGTTACTAAAGTGAGGGTAGGATTGATCCGTCATTTCTCAACTCTTACCAGCATCAGGACCAGGTAGAAAGTATGCCCTGGTTTTTGCTTGTTTTAAATTTCAGTATTCTGGCCACATGCCATTAAATCAAAATCTCTAGAGCATCCATACTTCCCAGGGGATTTTTGTGGATGGCCAAGGCTGAACATCAGAAAGGTCAGATTGCTGAAAATCACAAAAACTCATTCTCCTTTGGGTACCCTTCTTTTTAAAATAAAAACCAGTCTTGAATCCCATTACTAAGCAGCCATTTGGGCCCAGTGCTTTCAGCAAACTTAGGCAGAGAGAAGTGGAGAACCGGTGTTAGTTCAGCCCTCCCCTTACATTCCCAGCTTTCCCTTCCAACCAAAACCCCTAACTTTGAAAAACGCAGTTAAGGAAAAAAAAAAAAAAAATTGCAAGTCCAAGAGAAGGGGAGAGGGAGGGAGACACAGCATTTGCTTCAATTAACTGGATAATTGTTCCCCACCTCAGACCATTGTTACCAAAATGAAACAATATTCTATTGGATACAGTCTTGGCCTTTTCAGGCTTGCTCCCCGTGGAGCCTAGCACACGCTGGGCACTGAGAAGGAGCTCAATAAATTTTATTCTAATGACAGAGGAGAGTTTTAAATGGGGGAGGGATGCCTTGTTAGGCTCAAGGATTTGGGACTGGGTGAATATTAATGAAGGTGAAGTGAGGCGCAGAAGGCCTGTGTGGTGGGGACTGGGTGCCATCGAAACTCTGTTGGGTGGGTCATTCCTGAAATTCTCGGCCAGACTCCTTACTTCTTTCCCAGAACCTCCCCCTCCCTCTTCCTCTATAAGGGCCGAATTGAACCCTTGAGCCTGTGGTGAGCACAAAGGCGAATTCAAGGTTTCTCAAAGGCCCGTCCGTTCTGAATAAACAGTGGGGAGAGGCAAGATCATTTTTTGGTGGTGGGTGAGTACAAGCGCTTGCAGCCTGCACTCTCCATGGACCGACTTTGCCTGGCCTTGCATGAAAAGGAACAGTTTTGGGGCAGCGGAAGGGGCAGCCAGGGCCTGAGTCCTTACCACTTAGCCAGTGCAGGAATGTGGGGACAGACTCCCAACTGCCCCTCTTTCTCCCGACTCACGGCTTTTCAAGAGGGGCTTGGGTTCTCTAAGAGTGTATATTTGCTCATTGCAGCCTCGGCTTTAATGAGATCCTTTCAACTCCAGCAAGCCCGTTTGCAGGTGACAGCCTCATCTGGGCACCCTGGCTACACATCCTGTGAACAATTGCCTCTCTGGCTCCTGAAAAGCAAGCGAGCTCCCCATTTCTGCTGAATGCACGTCTCGGTTCATCCAAAGCTGGCGGGCTTTTGATGGTCACAATGCAAGTTACGCCCAAAGAGTGTCTCTTTGGTCATATCGACAACGCTTGGCTTCACGTTTGCAAGTTAAACGGGCAGAAACTCGACTGAAACTCCCACGCCAGACGCCGGGGCATATCCCTCCGCCCTCCTCAGAGCAGAACTGGGGAATGGGTCTGAACCAGGGAAGGGGGTAGGAGGAGGTGTTACAAGAAGGATCTGGAAAAGAGTCTGATTCTCAGCCACCATTCGGGAGCAGGAGGGGGCACCATTTTCTCCAGTATTTCTCTCTTATTTATATATATTTTTTCATTTTGCTTTGTCAGCAGCTTTACCCAAACAACAACAACAAAAAATCAAATGAGCGCATTTTCTCCTTGTCTTCATCTAGGTAGCTGCTTTCCTGCGGCCCCTGAAAATGTGACTCCTTCATAAAATCAAAATTTATGATTATTCAAATGTTGGGGACTGTGAAAAGAGAGGAAGAAAGAGAGAAAATTAATATTGCAGCTGTTCTTCTGATTAATGAGAGATAATTGCTCATGAAAAGTCACCCCTGTGGCATTTTGTTGTCTCCTGGATCTTTGTTCTTTTCCACTATTATTGAGGACTTTCTTGAAGACTAAGCGGTTCTTTTCAATTTTTGGGTATTCAGAAAGGGTTGCCTGGTTACAGAGAATGGGGAAATCTCGGGCTATATCGGTAAGATGTGCCACAGACAGCAATATCACAATGCCACTTGGAGAAAAGGATGGATACAAGTTAACGATGCGCTTTCAATAAAACATTCATAGACTTGTTCACGCTTTGATAATGACCTCATTAAAGGGAGCTGGGGGCAAGTAAGTCCTGTCTCCTGTTTGTGTTCGGCTAACAAAACCCAGCTTTGAGATCATTCATCGCTTTGGAAACTAATATGAAATCAATGTAAGAGGAGCAAATAAATCCGAGGCGGCCCCGCCATCTCCTGGCTGTCGCGCCCTGCCCACGGCCTCCTCCGCATTGGGCAGAAGATCAGGCAGGAGAACCCTATGGGCAAACACTGAAACTGAGATAAAAAAAAAGGACTTGGAGTTGGGGGGTGGGGGGAGTTCTTTGGGGGAGGCAGACGGAGGAGCAAAGTGGGAGTTACAGTCCGAAAAAAACAGCACTTCAGTGGGTCAGAGCTCTACCTAAGGCTAAGTCCACGCCCTTTATTTCCCTGTTTTTGCGAGTGAAAAGAAATTGGAAGAGCAAACTGTGGGGTTCAGGTCTGGTGTGACTCCAGATGGGGGAAAGTACTGGAAGACTTTCTGAAAGCTGTATCCAAGAATTCACATTTCAAGGTTGAGCTGTGAGGAAATAGCTCATCCACACTCAAGTCGGAGGGTTCAGAGGCAAGAAGGTGGCACCTCTGAATTACTTTTTATTTTTCCTCAGTTGAGGATGAGTGGGGGGTGCGGGGGACAATTTTGTTACCTTCACATTTGTGACATCGTCAAAGACAAAGCAAAGCCATCCTCTGCCATACCCAGCAAGAGAGGGGGAAAAATATCAAAGGACTTCCCCCTGCCAAAAGAACTAATTTTCCCCTTGAATTATGAAAGTAATGGCTTAGGTAACAGCCTGTACTCTGTACCCGACTGCTTAATGCTGAATAAATCCTTCCACGTGGCTCCCCGAGTCGTGGCAATTAGAGCTCATTATAGGCTCATAAGAGCCCTCACTTCAGGGATTACTTAATGGACGATGAAATTTTATCGGACAGGATCACTGAGAAATAAAATTGGGGTCAATGGCTTTTTGGGTTTAAGACTAAGCGGTTCTTTTCAATTTTTGGGTATTCAGAAAGGGTTGCCTGGTTACAGAGAATGGGGAAATCTCGGGCTATATCGGTAAGATGTGCCACAGACAGCAATATCACAATGCCACTTGGAGAAAAGGATGGATACAAGTTAACGATGCGCTTTCAATAAAACATTCATAGACTTGTTCACGCTTTGATAATGACCTCATTAAAGGGAGCTGGGGGCAAGTAAGTCCTGTCTCCTGTTTGTGTTCGGCTAACAAAACCCAGCTTTGAGATCATTCATCGCTTTGGAAACTAATATGAAATCAATGTAAGAGGAGCAAATAAATCCGAGGCGGCCCCGCCATCTCCTGGCTGTCGCGCCCTGCCCACGGCCTCCTCCGCATTGGGCAGAAGATCAGGCAGGAGAACCCTATGGGCAAACACTGAAACTGAGATAAAAAAAAAGGACTTGGAGTTGGGGGGTGGGGGGAGTTCTTTGGGGGAGGCAGACGGAGGAGCAAAGTGGGAGTTACAGTCCGAAAAAAACAGCACTTCAGTGGGTCAGAGCTCTACCTAAGGCTAAGTCCACGCCCTTTATTTCCCTGTTTTTGCGAGTGAAAAGAAATTGGAAGAGCAAACTGTGGGGTTCAGGTCTGGTGTGACTCCAGATGGGGGAAAGTACTGGAAGACTTTCTGAAAGCTGTATCCAAGAATTCACATTTCAAGGTTGAGCTGTGAGGAAATAGCTCATCCACACTCAAGTCGGAGGGTTCAGAGGCAAGAAGGTGGCACCTCTGAATTACTTTTTATTTTTCCTCAGTTGAGGATGAGTGGGGGGTGCGGGGGACAATTTTGTTACCTTCACATTTGTGACATCGTCAAAGACAAAGCAAAGCCATCCTCTGCCATACCCAGCAAGAGAGGGGGAAAAATATCAAAGGACTTCCCCCTGCCAAAAGAACTAATTTTCCCCTTGAATTATGAAAGTAATGGCTTAGGTAACAGCCTGTACTCTGTACCCGACTGCTTAATGCTGAATAAATCCTTCCACGTGGCTCCCCGAGTCGTGGCAATTAGAGCTCATTATAGGCTCATAAGAGCTCTCACTTCAGGGATTACTTAATGGACGATGAAATTTTATCGGACAGGATCACTGAGAAATAAAATTGGATGGCAACAGGGGCACCATGGGGGCATGCCAGTGGTCTGTCCAGGGTCCTTTTCTGCTCCAAACGGGTTGGAGGTGCTGCTGTCCTAAGGAAGGGCAGGGCTGGCAGAGCCAGTCACAAAGCTGTCCGTGGCTGGGGAGGCAAGGCACATGGAGGGGGAGCTTCTGAAGACAGTGCTAGAGCGGAGGAGACAGGGGAGAGACAGAAAGACTCAAAGAGAACTAGAGAGAAGAGAGACTCCAGTGTGGAACATGACCCCAAACTACTTGCTCTTGGTGGGCTCAGACAATTATCTGAAGACCCTCATAGACACATTTCTCAGTCATGGTCTGCATTCAGCCTCAGTCCTGCCCCAAGACGCTGCTCCTCTTCAGCCTTCAGCAACCCAGGGGCCTCCCACTTTTCTCCAAATTCCCCAGCAGCCCAACCAGATGTTTCTGTAGTCAGACATTAATTGAGTTAGATGCTCAAACGTCATAATTAGGATTCTCTAAAATAAAGTGGTCTTCACATAAGCACAGCCTCCAGTCTATGAGCATAGATGTTTCCCCTGTGCATGGAACTAGGACCACTGCAGATCAAAGTGAATAAATAAATGCATCCATATATAGCGGACACATGCAAAGTGAACAAGGAAATCATGTGACCTATTTGGACAACGTAGGCCTGTAAAAACATCCTTCCTCTAGGCACCTCCCAAGGCTAGAGAGCTCCCAGTCTTCTTTGGGAATGACTTGAAGACCCCTCGATTCTCTCCGTCTGGGTGAGAGCAGGCTGGGCCAGGCAGGCTGGGTTGAGGCTGAGCGCCTGCGATGGCTGCAGCGGCAAACCCTGTGGTACAAAAGTAGTTACAGCTGAGCTGCCCTGAGTTAAGCCCTGAGACTCCTTAATTGTTGTCACAAGATGTTGGATTAGCACATTTCTGGAATAGCTGTCTGTTTACACTCTGGAGACCCACCGTCCACTAACCGCTTTCTAATTGAATTCTAATCACATTCAAATAGCTCAATAACCAGCCTCAGCTGCAATTCATAAAACTTTAATTGCCATCCATAAATCCTGGGCTCCCCAGAGCGGGGCGTCCCTACAACCCAATTACATTTCTCTAGCAGGCAAGAGAGATGGCCACAGAAATGGAAAGCGGAAAGGAAAGAAGAGACAGAAAGGTGAAGAGAAACAGTCATGTCACCAGCTGAGAAAGCTGGGCTCCTTGAGGATTTGGGCCCTTGGTTCTCACAGGTGGAGAGGTCCAGTCCCTAAGTTTGTTAGCATCATTGTGATCGTGGGCCTGAAGTTAGCTGTCTGGAGGAAAGGATTGGACTTGGAACTGTTCACCCTCCCTGCTCCAGCCAGACTTTCTACAGGGTGGAAGAACAGAAAGCTGTTGTCACTTCTGCAGCTTTGCCTCCCGCAAAGATCAACAGCCCCTCTGTAGGCAACTACCCTTTCTCACACAGCCCTTGGTGAAACCAGTCCTCCACTGCCACTCAGGAAGGTTTCCCTTACCAAGCCACTTCTCCCATACGGAGGCGGGATTCACTGAGTGGCTCAATTCTATTCGATTTTTATGAACTTTCAGGGAGTGCCTAGAGAAGGGTGCTTCCTAGTTAATATTCTCGCTGCCTAAGATCTGTAAAATGCAAAGGGGTGGGAGATGGCAGGACCCAGAGCAAAGGCTTTCCTCAACCCCTGCCCAGTTTCCAGAAGGACCAGGGCTTGGTCCTCTCCCGGAAGTCCTTGGGACAGGGTTTGTAGGGTCGGCATGGAAATGCAGCAGTGGAATCCCTTGGGGAAAGAAGACAGTGACCCCTTCAATGTCTCTCTGCCAAAGGGGGGAGTTAGAAAAAGGCACAAGGGAGGGTGGCTGATCTGAGTGGCCCCAGGAAGGCCCCAAGTGCAAAGGCATTTTAGAACTTCTCAAGCATCAGAAAGAAAAACTCTGCTTCTTAGCTGGGAAGTCTCTCTGTTAGGCGCCGGGGATCCCTCACGACTAACACCTGAATGACGGGCCCCCGAGTCTAAAAGCTGGGGGACTCAGCGTGATTCTTGTCTCTGTCCCAGGCTGCGCTGGGGGACTGGGCCGCTGCCAGTCCACCGCTGCACAATCCTATTCTAAACCTCGGACTCCACACTATCCCGTGCCTTAGAGGAGCAGGGAGCGCGGGGCATTCCTATTAGAAAGGCCTCTAACTCCCCACCTGGTGCGCTTTGCGGCCGGAAGCTTGGAAGAGTTGGGCCGGGGCCCAGGCTAGGGAGAGAGGTGGGATGGAGGATGCAGCTCTGTGATTTCTCGGGAAAGCGTGGAGAAAGAGGGGGAGGGGGTCGGCCTCCCCGCGAAATTAACAAAACCTACACTTTGCAAAGTCTCCCCCATCCCCCTCCTCCGAATTCTTCCCTGCCGCGCGCCCGCCCCTCCTCGCCGCTTCTGTTGTGACTCGGGCAGCCTATCCCGAGGGTGGGGAGCTGCCGAGGAGCCTGAGCCGAGCGGTACTCCGCAGCATCACGTGTCGGGGTGGGGGCTATAAAATCCCGGAGCCGGGGCGTCGGGCGGGGGACGTGAGGACCAGCCCTCTCCAGGGACCCCTTTGTTCGCCGTCCAGACGCCGACACCTCGGCGTCCCCAAGGGCTTGACCGCCTGCGTCCGCGCCGCGCCCCGGGCACTGAGCTCTGGACGGGAGAGGGGAGGGGGCGCCGCGGCCGGCCGGGCCCTCCAGCCAGCCACCCCTCCCGACATGTCGCGCTCCTTCTATGTCGACTCGCTCATCATCAAGGACTCCTCACGGCCCGCGCCCTCGCTTCCCGAGCCGCACCCCGGGCCAGATTTTTTCATCCCGCTGGGCATGCCATCCCCGTTGGTGATGTCCGTGTCCGGGCCGGGCTGCCCGTCCCGCAAGAGCGGCGCCTTCTGCGTGTGTCCGCTCTGCGTCACTTCGCACCTGCATTCCTCTCGTGGGCCCGCGAGCTCCGGCGGCGGGAACGCAGGGACCGGGAGCGCAGGGGCCGCGGGTGGCGGAGCGGCAGGAGCCGCCGGGGCCCTGCCCCTGCTCAAGAGTCAGTTTTCTTCGGGTCCTGGGGACGCACAGTTTTGCCCGCGCGTGAGCCACGCGCACCATCACCATCACCCGCCGCAGCACCACCATCACCACCACCAGCCCCAGCAGCCCGGCTCGGCTGCAGCAGCAGCGGCCGCGGCGGCGGCCGCGGCGGCCGCGGCGGCCCTGGGGCACCCGCAACACCACGCACCTGTCTGCACCGCCACCACCTACAACGTGGCGGACCCGCGGAGATTCCACTGCCTCACCATGGGTAGGGCGGGTCCTGGGCACCTGCGCGCTTATGCCTTGCGGGCTCCCGGGAGCAAACTTCTCGCCTTCAGCGGAGAAAGTGGGAGGCTGGGAGGTGGGCGGGAGGGGGGACGGAGGAGGGGCTTTTAGAGTAACTGTGGAGTTGTCCCCGTAAGTTCCGAGAAGGTGGAAATTAGCCTTGCCAGTCTCTCGAAGCAGCTTGGTGCGCTTGACTCCAGTACCTGGTGCCCGAGTCTTGCAAAATATCGGGTCCTTTGAGACTTTGAACTTGAGGGCTACGCAACCAGAGGTTAACTGAGGTCCAGGGTGGGTGTGCTTGAACTTAAGTGCGGCAATCCGGCGTCGAGGCTGGCTATGAGCATTTCGAAGCTTTTAGGTAAGCCTGCTTGGGTGCCGTTCTGCGAGGCTGCTAGACAACCCGGCAAGGCAGCCCCGCCCCACCCCTCCCTTTAATCCTCTGACTTTACATCCCCAGGATCAAAGGCCTTCTCTTGCTTTGGGCGTCTCTGTCCTTCCCGGCAAAGTAACGTTTTGTCGAAAAGAGAAGGCGTGAGGGATGGATACAAGTGTTTGGTTGAGCTTCTCGGGTGGGTCCTGGAGAGGCATCCTTTCTAAGGGACGGCGCTGGGGTGGGGGCGCCTCGCCCGGGCATTACCTCTCTGCCCTCTCTTGGCCCGTCTGCAGGGGGCTCGGATGGCAGCCAGGTACCCAACGGCAAGCGGGTGAGGACGGCGTTCACCAGCACGCAGCTCCTGGAGCTGGAGCGGGAGTTCTCTTCCAACATGTACCTGTCTCGACTCCGGAGGATCGAAATCGCCACGTACCTGAACCTGTCCGAGAAGCAGGTGAAAATCTGGTTTCAGAACCGCAGGGTGAAGCACAAGAAGGAAGGGAAGGGCACGCAGAGGCACAGTCACACGGGCTGCAAGTGCGTTGGCAGCCAGGCGCACTTCTCGCGCTCCGAGGATGAGGACTCCTTGTCGCCGGCCTCGGTCAATGAGGACAAGGAGATTTCCCCCTTATGAGGGAGGGCTGCCCCTCCCACCACATGCACCCGGCACCCCCCGCTAATGCCCGATGTAGCTGGCACCCAGGGGCCAAAATCCTGGCCCTTCGGGGGTCCCACCTGGAGAAGGTGGAGAGGAGCATTCCCAACGGAGTACAAATGAACTGGGCCCTTCCTCCCCACCCCCCCCCTCCCCCGCCCCGTCTCCTTCTTGACCTGTTTGTTGGGGCGCCACAGGCGGTGATAGATCTTTTTTTTTTTTTTAATGTAAATAATCTAGATTCAACACAGTCTTGTCATATAGCAAAGAAAAAAAAAAACAAGATTGGATAAGTTTAAAACTATATGTGGGGTTTATTTTATTATTTTTTTTTTTTGAAAGCGCATGCCATTTCCGTTTCCCTGTCTTGCAGAACCCCATAGGAACTCGAGGTTTCTGGATAACTTTTTTAAATGAAAGCACTGAGTTGCAAATAACTTAGAAAATTAAACCCTGTAGGTCTTGCTTTCTGAAAATTTGCCTGGGGGAGAGCTTAAAATCCAAGTCGTTGGAAGTCTCTTTGTGAATAGTTTTATATAAAATTTATATTTATATTTATTTAAATAAATGAAACAAAAATCAAGGTTTTAAATGTGTGGTGTCTGCTCTCACTAGCTTCCCCTGTCTCTCTCTCCTGTATGGACAGAGAATAAAAGTTCTGAGAATTTAGAGCAAAGTAATGACTGTAACTGGATAATGTGGGTCTCTTGATTGGGGGGTGGGCGGTGGGGAATTGTGGCTCTAGAGGATTCGTGTCACCAAAACTGCCAAGAAGACACCTTCAGTCATGATGCTGCCTACGGCATAGTACTCCCCATTCTTAAAATAACTCTCTTCCTCACAGTTGACAGGATACATCCATTTAGAATGACTTCGACAATTAATGACAGGGAAAAACCTTTCAATTTCTTTAACAGGGGAAGTTGAAAGTCCCTTATCTCATATTTATTTTCTATAGCAGTCTCTCCTCCTCTTCTTCCCCTTCTTCATCTCTCTCAATACTAAAACCTGGGGAGGGAGGTTCAGAAGGTGGGGGCACAAATATACCTATGGCAGATTCGGGTTGATGTGCAGCAGTAAGCAACAGAACTCTGTTAGAAAACAAACGAACAAAAAAAGCCTAAGTAAAATGAGAAAGAAAGAAAAAAAAAGCTAAAACCCGAATTGTGTGAAGGAATCTGAATAGTAGGAATTGCTTGAAGAAGGGCAACAATCCATCAAACAGGTTGGAAGCAAACACATGGAAATTTTCAAATGACACTGCAAATGACTAAAAACAATACCAATTTTGCCTGTTGGTCTAGCTAAGAAATTAGCTGGTTTCCATCACTGTCTTCACTGCTTTGAAAACAAAATTTCAAGAATAAAGAATTTGTCCAAAGATTTACATTCTCGATTTTCCAGAATAGCTCAGAGGTGCCCTTAGACTTTGGAGTTTTTTCCTTGTCTCCCTTTCACCTAAATTAGTTCCCTTCTAGTCCCTCTCTGCTCATCACCTTGCAGAGTTCACTCCTGCAGGCCTGGCTCTGGAGAAGACTTTGGCTCAGCCCTCAGCAAGGCAGCCTCGCTGGCTCTTCAGTGCAGCTAGGTTCTGTCCTTTAATGGAGAGAGTGAAGCTGGAAATGTGGAAACTAGGAGATCTCGTTTCCTGCAGACAGAGTCCCACGAACACCCGCGGGTGTTATTTCTGATTATTTTCTGTAAAGATGCCACCCCCAAAGATCCAACCCATAGGAGCTGTCTAGAACACTTGCACTTCTTTGGATCTGATTTACTCTAGGTCTATAGGGACTGAACTTTCACCAGGTGAGGTTGCATCTTCATTGTGGGAAGGAGGAAAAAAAGAAGGAAGATGTGACCATGGTTTACCTGGCCAGAGATTCTCTCTCCCTTGCGCGCGCGCGCGCACACACACACACACACACACACACACACACACACACACTCCAGAGACTCAAGGAGAAGAAATGTCTCCTTTCACACTCCCAAGGCCTGTTGTCAGCTCTCATTCTGGTGCTAGTCAGGCCAGGCGAGGTTGGTGGGGGTGGGGCCTGAACGGGAGGCTGGATGCCTTGCAGTGAATGCGGAGCTGCCACTGCTTTGTGCAGGGACCAGGGCCTGGTCCTGCGCTGTGGTCGCAGGCAACCGACTCGCCCCTGCCCGAGGCGGAGGCTCAGGCGCTGGATCGCTCTCTGTCTCACACAAGCAGAGCTTCGGACTCCTTGCCCTACCCGCCGCGAAGGAGAAGGGGCGTTGGCCCGCTGCCTTTTCCGACGATCCCTTCCGCCTCCTTCCCAATAAACAGGCATCTCTGGGCCTCAGTACAGGGTAGGGGGATGGAGTTTCTTAGCGCAAAGAACGGGCGTCTAAGGAAGAATCCCTTCGCAGGAAATAACAGAAGGCCATAGAGACCTGGCCTCACCTTTATGCACTCTGTTGTTGTTGTTGTTGTTGTTTTTAACCTCTATGCACTCTTGCCCAAAGCGAAGCCTCAGCTGGTTCCTCAATACTCAACTCTGTGCCCCTCCCATCCACACCCAGTCGAGACCCTCTGTCGTCCCATGCTCGTGTTTAGCCCTCCCCGAGTCCCTATCCAGTTGGGACATAAGCATCTGCACCTCGCCTGACTACCCTACCCCAGGCTCAGAGCCCAAAACCACCCATTTGCCACACGCGGTGCTGCCTCGCCCAGCTCCACCTCCCTGCCAAGGAGGCGTGGTGCCAGCCCTCTTTGCCTGGTCTGGGGCTGCTCGGATGGTCTACATACCTCTCCCTTCTGTCTTTGGGGCGCGGTGTTATTTCTGATTATTTTCTGTAAAGATGCCACCCCCAAAGATCCAACCCATAGGAGCTGTCTAGAACACTTGCACTTCTTTGGATCTGATTTACTCTAGGTCTATAGGGACTGAACTTTCACCAGGTGAGGTTGCATCTTCATTGTGGGAAGGAGGAAAAAAAGAAGGAAGATGTGACCATGGTTTACCTGGCCAGAGATTCTCTCTCCCTTGCGCGCGCGCGCGCACACACACACACACACACACACACACACACACACTCCAGAGACTCAAGGAGAAGAAATGTCTCCTTTCACACTCCCAAGGCCTGTTGTCAGCTCTCATTCTGGTGCTAGTCAGGCCAGGCGAGGTTGGTGGGGGTGGGGCCTGAACGGGAGGCTGGATGCCTTGCAGTGAATGCGGAGCTGCCACTGCTTTGTGCAGGGACCAGGGCCTGGTCCTGCGCTGTGGTCGCAGGCAACCGACTCGCCCCTGCCCGAGGCGGAGGCTCAGGCGCTGGATCGCTCTCTGTCTCACACAAGCAGAGCTTCGGACTCCTTGCCCTACCCGCCGCGAAGGAGAAGGGGCGTTGGCCCGCTGCCTTTTCCGACGATCCCTTCCGCCTCCTTCCCAATAAACAGGCATCTCTGGGCCTCAGTACAGGGTAGGGGGATGGAGTTTCTTAGCGCAAAGAACGGGCGTCTAAGGAAGAATCCCTTCGCAGGAAATAACAGAAGGCCATAGAGACCTGGCCTCACCTTTATGCACTCTGTTGTTGTTGTTGTTGTTGTTTTTAACCTCTATGCACTCTTGCCCAAAGCGAAGCCTCAGCTGGTTCCTCAATACTCAACTCTGTGCCCCTCCCATCCACACCCAGTCGAGACCCTCTGTCGTCCCATGCTCGTGTTTAGCCCTCCCCGAGTCCCTATCCAGTTGGGACATAAGCATCTGCACCTCGCCTGACTACCCTACCCCAGGCTCAGAGCCCAAAACCACCCATTTGCCACACGAGGTGCTGCCCCTCGCCCAGCTCCACCTCCCTGCCAAGGAGGCGTGGTGCCAGCCCTCTTTGCCTGGTCTGGGGCTGCTCGGATGGTCTACATACCTCTCCCTTCTGTCTTTGGGGGAAATTCCTTAGAGAAGAGAGAATAAACAGTGGATCCTGCACCAGAGGCAAAATGATTCAGGCAAAGACGTTGGACATTCTCCAAAGAAAGTTACTCCAGGGTTCCTGGGGAGGTCCTCCTTGTTCTAGGATGCTTGGACCTGATTAAACCTTCTTGTCACTTTCAGAGTGGACCACAAGGTCTCCTTTCTACTATTTCTTTCTGCCACCTTCCTCCTCCACCCCCCTGAAAAATTCAGTTGATGTTTTTGAAGTTTGGGAATATGATTGTGGGAATCCGTGTGATTTTAAAAGCCTATAGTTTCTTTTTAGGTTAAGAACACCTAAGCCAATACTCAGACGTACAAATATTCTGCTTAACAATCTTGACATCAAACACTCTAAGACAAGTGTCCCCAGATACATTAAAAGAAGAATGTTTTAAGATGTGTGGTGTCATCCTTACTATTTCTCTACCTGGGGAGCACCATGTGTGTGTGTGTGTGTGTGTGTATTAGTGGCTGAGTTGTGTCCAACTCTTTGGGATCCCATGGACTGTAGCCTGCCAGGCTCCTCTGTCCATGAGATTTTCCAGGCAAGAATACTGGAGTGGGTTGCCATGGCCTTCTTTAGAGGATCTTCCCAACCCAGGGATCAAACTCAGGTCTCCTGCACTGCAGATGGGCTCTTTCTGATCTGAGCCACCAGGGAAGCCCTGGGAAGCACTAGTTTTTGAAAAACTATGTCCCCACTTGAGACACTTGTCTGTTCTTCCAAATTTGGCCTCTTAGGAGCCTATAGTCACATCATGGAGAGAGAAACAGAATAAAAATGGGAATTAGAAATCAGGACCTTGCTCTGCTAAGAGAAAAGAGGTGAGCAGCAGGAGTCTTTAGCTTGGACGAATCCCCTTCTTTAAGCAGGAAAAGAGCTGGGAGCTGGGAAGGAGGGCCAGCAGGAAGATGACCTCCTGCCATTGTGTCCTGACCCAGTCCAGATGTTCCCAGCAAAGAGGAGGAGCAGAGATCTTTGCCTTCACCCTCCCACTCAGTGACCAACACAAGCCCAAGGCCAAGGGCCTCACAATAATAGTGGCACTCAGCAAGGCTTCTTGATTACAAACCACATCCGGGACAGACCTTGTAGGCCATTCCCTGGGTGTGAATGGCCCCGGGTGGTAGAGGCATGGTGATGCTAGACCCCATTCTTCTTATTATTCTGAAGTGACCATCATAGTTTGCTCCCTACTCCCGACCCCCAACATATCCTCCCAAGGATATCCAAAGATATTTTCGGAGAAACAAAAACTTAGATGTTCTAGAAAGATAGTACTGATGAAATTATTTGCAGGGCAGCAATGGAAGCACAGATGGAGAGAACAGACTTACGGGCATGGGGACTGGGAAGGAAGAAGAGAGTGAGATGGATGGGGAGAGTTACATTGAAACTCACCCTACTATATATAAACTACATAGCCAATGGAAACTTGCTGTATCAATCAGGGGACTCAAACAGGGGCTCTGTAATAACCTTGAGGGGAGGGATGGGGAAGGAGATGGGAAGGAAGTTCAAAAGGGGAGGGTATATGTATACCTATGGCTGATCCATGTTGATGTTTGGCGGAAGCCAACGACATTCTGTAAAGCAAGCAATTATCTTTCAATTAAAAATAAATAAATTAAGAAAACCTTAGATGTGACATCTTTGATCTTCCAGCTTTCTCCTCCCTTTCCTTGCCCCATTCCTCACCAGTGCTACCCAGTTATGTCTAATCAGGATTCAAATGCAGTTTGCTTGGTCCACCCTGACTGTGGTCAAAGAATTTTCAGAAAGGTGGCTGTTCTAAGTGAAAGGTGATCACAGAGGACAACAGGGTCTGTGTGTGGATGTGCATGTACACATACATGTGTGTGTCTGTTGGCGGGGGGACTCCTGATGGTGGTTGAGTATGTGGGAAGAAAAGGGTTATTTTTTCTTTCTCTTCCCACTTCCACTCATTTTTCATGGCACAGCTTGGAAGATTTCTTTGAGGAAGGCAGGAAGACACTCAGAGTTGAGCCAGAAGATGGAGAAAAAGTTGAACCTTGGGGAAGATTGTAGAGAGCTCTGGGTAAGATTTCAGGTCCAGTCTTAAGGGTGTAAGAGAGACAGGGCCAAGACACTTCCAATAGAACCTATTTTCTGGAGGAAACTGGGTTTAAAGGAGCAATCACTGCTTTAAAAAGAGCTCCTCCCATCCTCTCCAAGCACAGCTGAAAGCTGTCCTAGACATGAATGCAGTTCAATGCATCAAAGCAATTGTTCCTTTTTTCATTATTCATGGGGAATCTTTGAATGTACCTGTTAAGGTGACAGACCTCTTAAAAGGGAACATTTTTTTTCCATGCAATTAAATGGTGCATTTACTAAGCTTCTATTAACATAATTTAATATAAATCTATTTTATAAATCTTTAGGTTCACATTACTGAAAATTGAGCTTCTCTGAAAAAAAAAAAAAAAAAGCCCACGTCTCTTTCCTAAATTAGATGAAATAGAATCCAAAAACTTGCTATTCTAAGCCAGCAGGGAATATTAAAAGTAGAGTAATCTTTTGTATTGTCTTTTGTTAACGGTGGAGGTATGCAGAAAAGAGTTGGCTTATCTTCCAGAAGATGAGAAATTCCACAGGAATGAAGGGCTCCTCACCCAAGGCTCTGGCCCTTGGAAATGGGTAACACAGCCTAGAACTGGAACCAGAACTTAACGAGATCTCTTAGGAACAGAACTGAAGCAGAGCTCAGATGGAAAAACAACAGCCAACTCTGACTTATATTTGGAAGCAAGTTTCTTCTGTCTGGGGACAGAAAATCCAAAGCCTGTGAGCCCTCACGGTCCCTTCCATAAACTACTCCACAAGGAGGTAGATACCCTTGTCAGCTTGCCTTACTGGACTCCTTGTTTTCAAGCACAGCTTTCAAAAGCTTGAGCATCCCCTCTCTCTGAAAATGGTGTTTTGTGTGCCTTTATATTGATGTCAATGCCTTCCCTTCTGCACTAGGCAATGCCCTTCTGCAAGCAGAGACCTCTGTTTTCCTGACCTCTTGTCGTACCTTTGTTGAGTCTTCCAAATTCCAAACCCAGGAAGGCCCCAGGCACTCCTGTAAGTGAATCTCAACAGATCGGAAGTGTGTGCTGTGTGCTTAGGAAAGTAACTAGTTTCAGATTAATGAAGCAGTGACAATTTCAATCTGCTTAAAGGCGGAGGTTGGCACTGCCCAGGCCTGAGCGTGGGGAGCTCGCCAGGCTGAGCTTTATATTGTCCGCTTTTCTGAAGAGCAGACAAAGATGGATAGAGAGACATTGAAAAGCAGGGGGCGTATTTCAAACAGCCTCATAAAGAGGGCTGTCACTTTAAGACAAGAACCATAGTGCTTTGATGACTTTGTATTAGCTGCCCCATTTCAAATAAGGATCTCAAGTCTCTAGAGAGAGGGAGGAAAAAAGAGACTGGGAGAGAGGCAGAGGAGAGAGGGAGAATGTCGTGATATTTAGCCTGTGTGAGCACTGCAGCGGGACTGATTCTTAAGCGACTATTTGATTCCTGAAGTTCAGGGAGAAACAACCCACGGCAGGTGCAGAGAATAAAAGCAGGTGGGAGCAGCTACTTATGGGAAAGAGCTCCCTGCCCATGGGTGGCAGCCAGCTCCAAGGAATGGAAGCCAGTTTGGTCTCAGTTTGTTGGGAAGGGCTCGAGAGGGACACGCAGCTCTGCTGGCCCCGAAGGTCCTCACCCAAGATGAGAAATTCCACAGGAATGAAGGGCTCCTCACCCAAGGCTCTGGCCCTTGGAAGTGGGTAACACAGCCTAGAACTGGAACCAGAACTTAACGAGATCTCTTAGGAACAGAACTGAAGCAGAGCTCAGATGGAAAAACAACAGCCAACTCTGACTTATATTTGGAAGCAAGTTTCTTCTGTCTGGGGACAGAAAATCCAAAGCCTGTGAGCCCTCACGGTCCCTTCCATAAACTACTCCACAAGGAGGTAGATACCCTTGTCAGCTTGCCTTACTGGACTCCTTGTTTTCAAGCACAGCTTTCAAAAGCTTGAGCATCCCCTCTCTCTGAAAATGGTGTTTTGTGTGCCTTTATATTGATGTCAATGCCTTCCCTTCTGCACTAGGCAATGCCCTTCTGCAAGCAGAGACCTCTGTTTTCCTGACCTCTTGTCGTACCTTTGTTGAGTCTTCCAAATTCCAAACCCAGGAAGGCCCCAGGCACTCCTGTAAGTGAATCTCAACAGATCGGAAGTGTGTGCTGTGTGCTTAGGAAAGTAACTAGTTTCAGATTAATGAAGCAGTGACAATTTCAATCTGCTTAAAGGCGGAGGTTGGCACTGCCCAGGCCTGAGCGTGGGGAGCTCGCCAGGCTGAGCTTTATATTGTCCGCTTTTCTGAAGAGCAGACAAAGATGGATAGAGAGACATTGAAAAGCAGGGGGCGTATTTCAAACAGCCTCATAAAGAGGGCTGTCACTTTAAGACAAGAACCATAGTGCTTTGATGACTTTGTATTAGCTGCCCCATTTCAAATAAGGATCTCAAGTCTCTAGAGAGAGGGAGGAAAAAAGAGACTGGGAGAGAGGCAGAGGGAGAGAGGGAGAATGTCGTGATATTTAGCCTGTGTGAGCACTGCAGCGGGACTGATTCTTAAGCGACTATTTGATTCCTGAAGTTCAGGGAGAAACAACCCACGGCAGGTGCAGAGAATAAAAGCAGGTGGGAGCAGCTACTTATGGGAAAGAGCTCCCTGCCCATGGGTGGCAGCCAGCTCCAAGGAATGGAAGCCAGTTTGGTCTCAGTTTGTTGGGAAGGGCTCGAGAGAGGGACACGCAGCTCTGCTGGCCCCAGACCGCTAAGAATTATAATGGAAATTTTTGAGAGCGTGAAGGAGAAATAATAGGAAGGAGGGGGAGGGCAGGCTTTGGGAGTCCACCTTCACAAAGCCTAATTTAAATTGTTTGGGGTCAAGCAGCAGTAAGGCACCTCCCCCCTTTCCTCCTTAATTAATTAATGACTACGATTAATTATTAGGGCCTTGCATCTCAAGACTTCAAAAACCTTCCCCCAGGGGCTGATGAGCCAGGCACACGGTTCGAACTTGGGAGAAGAAAGTTGAAATTTGGTAGCGTGGTCTGTGTCTATCTGCTTCCTTCTCGCGTCTGCATATCTTTGCTTTTTTCTTTCTCTTTCTGCCTTGGTGTGTCTCGGTCTTTCTCCTCTTTGTTCTCCGGACCTATCTCCCCATCCTACTCCAAACTTCTTTGGCCCCGGCTCAACCCTCCCAACTCCAGGACCCCAGCTGTCCCGGGAGTCTGGAGGATGCCCCAGCGGCCCCATCAGGACGTTGCAACTCCGACTCTCACCGCGTCCTCAGTGCCAGGAAGTGAGTGGGCAGCAGTGTTCACCGGCCAGATCATGGGATACTGACAGCTTAATTTTTTTGTTGTTTGTTTCTCCCCGAGAGCGGGAGATCGCTCCGGCTTTGAAGGCCGGCGAAAAGGTTCCCCCGGCGGTGGCGCTGGAGGGAGAAGCGTTTAGTCACTGTTTCATTAGGCACTATTTGAACCTTGCAACATGTGGTAATTTCTGGGGCAAGCTGAAAAGGAGGGATTATGTAGGAGGGACACAAGGAAATTAGCGAACGGTTAATTTTTGACTTTCAAATAAGTCTCAGGAGAAAAACTGGGAGAGAGGCAGAGGAGAGGGAGAATGTCGTGATATTTAGCCTGTGTGAGCACTGCAGCGGGACTGATTCTTAAGCGACTATTTGATTCCTGAAGTTCAGGGAGAAACAACCCACGGCAGGTGCAGAGAATAAAAGCAGGTGGGAGCAGCTACTTATGGGAAAGAGCTCCCTGCCCATGGGTGGCAGCCAGCTCCAAGGAATGGAAGCCAGTTTGGTCTCAGTTTGTTGGGAAGGGCTCGAGAGAGGGACACGCAGCTCTGCTGGCCCCAGACCGCTAAGAATTATAATGGAAATTTTTGAGAGCGTGAAGGAGAAATAATAGGAAGGAGGGGGAGGGCAGGCTTTGGGAGTCCACCTTCACAAAGCCTAATTTAAATTGTTTGGGGTCAAGCAGCAGTAAGGCACCTCCCCCCTTTCCTCCTTAATTAATTAATGACTACGATTAATTATTAGGGCCTTGCATCTCAAGACTTCAAAAACCTTCCCCCAGGGGCTGATGAGCCAGGCACACGGTTCGAACTTGGGAGAAGAAAGTTGAAATTTGGTAGCGTGGTCTGTGTCTATCTGCTTCCTTCTCGCGTCTGCATATCTTTGCTTTTTTCTTTCTCTTTCTGCCTTGGTGTGTCTCGGTCTTTCTCCTCTTTGTTCTCCGGACCTATCTCCCCATCCTACTCCAAACTTCTTTGGCCCCGGCTCAACCCTCCCAACTCCAGGACCCCAGCTGTCCCGGGAGTCTGGAGGATGCCCCAGCGGCCCCATCAGGACGTTGCAACTCCGACTCTCACCGCGTCCTCAGTGCCAGGAAGTGAGTGGGCAGCAGTGTTCACCGGCCAGATCATGGGATACTGACAGCTTAATTTTTTTGTTGTTTGTTTCTCCCCGAGAGCGGGAGATCGCTCCGGCTTTGAAGGCCGGCGAAAAGGTTCCCCCGGCGGTGGCGCTGGAGGGAGAAGCGTTTAGTCACTGTTTCATTAGGCACTATTTGAACCTTGCAACATGTGGTAATTTCTGGGGCAAGCTGAAAAGGAGGGATTATGTAGGAGGGACACAAGGAAATTAGCGAACGGTTAATTTAACTCGTTTTCTGCTAGACTTTTTGATACATCCCTAATTGACTGAGGGGCAGGTGAAGCTCCCGCCCCATGCAGGCTCATTCACGGTGGGAATAAATGGTTCTTTTTCAACTCACACTGCTCACAATATATCATCAGGGAAAAGACATGCAATGAATATGTTGATTTTTTTTTTATTAATGGAATTACACCCTGCCATGCAGGTGTGAGGGTAAGAACCTATACTGCAATGAAATAAGATTAACAATGAAATTAGAATTTTATTAGCTTTATATGTCACATAGACCTGCATCTGAACTGTCAAAACAAGTAACAAGAAAAGGTATTCTGAAGGCAGCCCTGCCAATCATCCATGAGGAATGCAATAGCATCTATCCAAATCCTACTCAGCATCAGTTTCTTCCATAACTCCCTTGGACCTTATGCCGGAGGCCAGAGTGGGCCCGCAGGTAGAAGCTGAACACCCCACCTGAGCTCGGAGGCCGGGCCTAGAAAAGACCCAGTCCAGAGTGCAGGGGCCGGATGGCCCGAAGCCGCCCAGAGGTCAGCCGGAGGGGCCGGGCCACCACCAGCCTGCCGGCCTCAAGCTTCACACCCTCCACATCAGCGGCCCGGGCCGGCCGTGACCCGAGACAGTGGAAAGAAGAGTGGGAACTCGGGACTGGAGGCGGGGTGGGGCGCCCCTTGGAAACCGCCCTGAGTTTTGTTCCCCGGGGGCCCCTGGGAGCTTGGGCACAGCTACCTGGGTCTGGCAGGCGCAGAGGTGCCCTATGCAAATGGCTCACTATTAGGCGAGAAAGAAATACTTCAAATGGCCCTTTGTAACCTTCTATAGAAAATCGAGGTACTCTGCATGACAAAGCACAATTAAGCTTTCTATTCAGGAGTTCTGCAGCTGGTAGCCCATTGGGAAAGTGGGAGGAAACGCGAATATATTAATAGTGTGGCAAAAGTTTTTTTGTGTGCGTGTCTTTTTCTGGGTCGGGGATGGGGAGGGGCGGTGGGTGGACCCGGAGGGGAAGAAGGCTCCGCCTTGGATCCTTGCCACCTGACAACCTCGCCTCCATCCACGTGGAGAGGGCCCTACTTGTCTGGCAGCGGGCATTCAGAATGGGCCCTAGCGACCTCAGCGCGAAGAACAGGGCTGGGCGGACCCTGCGGGCACCAGCTCCTGGGCGGGATGGGACGCCTGCCCCAGCGTAGCCCCTTCGCCAGGGGATAGCTGGGCTACCCCACGCCCACCACCCTGCACCCGGCTGGTCTTGGTCCGTATGGAGGAAAGAGGCTCGTCGCCCCGGTGCTTGGCCCAGACGCCAGGGCAGGTGGCGCACGCTGGAGCGCAGCAGGAGGAGGCTGCGCTAGGAAAGAGGCTTGGCAAGAGCAGAGCCGGATTTTCTGTTGAGCTCTAATTTTCTCCCATCCTTGAGGGTTTTTCTAAAAAAATTTTCAGTATACTTATTTTTAATTGAAAGACAATAGCATTACAATTGTGCCGGTTTCTGCCATATATCAACATGAATCAGCCATAGATATAGTTACGTCTCCTTCCTCTTGAATCTCCCTCCCACCTCATTCCACTCCAGCTTATCACAGAGCACTGGATTTGAACTCCCTACATCATACAGTAAACTTCCACTGACTAATATATCTGAGGTTCACTTCCTAATTGTACACTTCTGCAGATTTCAGGGAGAATTTTTTTCTTCTTAGAAGGCAGGCAGATTCTTTACTCTTCGAGTCACCACAGAAGCCATCTATACGTCTTCTTTGGAAAAATGTCTCTTCAGATGCACAGGGTTTCCCAGGTGGTACTAGTGGTAAAGAACCTGCCTGCCAATGCAGGAGACCAGAGAAGGAAATGGCAGCCCAGTCTGGTCTTCTTGCCTGGAAGACCCCATGGACAGAACCTGGTGGGCTACAGTCCATGGGCCCACAGAGTTGGACATGACTTAGCAACTAAACCACCACCGTTAGTTAGAAACTAATGGCAAATATCTTATTAATTTGTGAAACACTCATACTATGCTCATTAAAGTAGGGAACAAGAAGAGGTTCTCACTCTACTCATTTTACGTAATGATTTGTGTGTGGAGGGGGTAGGTTCTAGCAAGCCATAAGGAAAGAAAGTGAATCAAGAACTATCAATATTAAAAGGGAAGAAATGAAACTATTATTATTTATATTAAAACTTATATACATAAATTAAATGTAATGTGATTCATTATATTATTGATCTATATTTTATTAACTGCTCATTTTAATTATATGCAGAGTGCATCATGTGAAATGCCTGGCTGGAGGCATCACGAACGGGAATCAAGATTGCTGAAAGAAATAGGAATAACCTCAGATAGGCAGATGATACCACTATAATGGTAGAAAACAAAGAGGAACTAAAGAGCCTCTTGAAGGTGAAAGAGGAGAGTGAAAGAGCTGGTCTAAAACTCGACATTCAGAAAACGAAGATCATGGCATCCAGTCCCATTACTTCATGGCAAATAGATAGGAAAACAATGGAAACAGTGACAGACTTTATTTTCTTTTTTTAAAAGTCTTTTATTTATTTTTGGCTGTGTTTGGTCTTCATTGATGTGTGGGTTTAGCTGCTCTGGGGTATGTGGGATCTTCCCGGATCAGGGATCGAACCCGTGTCTCCTGCATTGGCAGATGGGTTCTTATCCACTGAGTCACAAGGGAAGCCCCCAGATTTTATTTTCTTGGGCTCCAACATCACTGCAGATGGTGACTGCAGCCATGAAATTAAAAGACGCTTGCTCCTTGGAAGAAATGCTGTGACAAACCTAGACTGCCTAAAAAAAGCAGAGACATCACTTTGCTGAAAAAAGTCCATATAGTCAAAGCTCAGGTTTTCCCAGTAGTCATGTATGGATGTGAGAGCTGGACCATAGAGAAGGCTGAGTGCTGAAGAATTGATGCCTTTGAACTGTGATGTCGGAGAAGATTCTTGAGAGTGTATTGTACTACAAGGAAATAAGTCAGTCAATCTTAAAGGAAATCAACCCTGAATATTCATGGGATGGACTGATGCTGAAGGTGAAGCTCCAATACTTTGGCCATCTGATGTGAAGGGACAACTTACTGGAAAGGACCCTGATGTTGGAAAAAATAGAAGGCAGAAAGAGAAGTGGACGACAGAGGGGTGATATGATTGAATGGCATCACTGATTCAGTCGACATGAGTTTAAGCAGGCTCTGGGAGATGGTGAAGGACAGGGAAGCCTAGCATGCTGCTGTCTGTGGGGGTCACAAAGAGTTGGGCACAACTGAGGGACTGAACTAAACTGAACTTTATAATTATTATTATAATAATGGTATATTATACTTATTATAAAAATACGTATGTGTATACACACATGTACACACAAAAAGCTAATTCTTACTCAGAGACATTTAGTATGGGAAGTTTTCAAGCTTTTGAACTTATGGAGTCCAGCAGCCCAATAACATTTCTCAAAAAATCTATCCAATCTATGAAGAGTATGTACTTTCAGTCTATTGAGAAATTCACAAACATGTAAGAAACTGCAAACGAAACCTAAGTGACAACAAGTATAATACACAGTCACAGTGTATAAATGTGTAATTTAAGAGATTATACATTTTACTTTAATCGTTTGTTGAAAATAAGTTTACTCTCAGTAATATATTAATTTTTGTTTTAATCTGTCAACTTCTGAGGAGGGGAGCAAAAGAGGACATAATTTTTAAAGTGTATTTTCTAACCCTGAGAACTGTTTGATCAGAGGACCTATAAACAGAACATGTTTATAAAAGTGAAATTCAGAATATAGTATTTTTTTAAAAATAAAAGTGATTTGTGTGGGCCTAAGTGGATTTTGAATTTATAGACTATCCTGCTCTCCAATAGATCTTGAATTTAAAATGAAAAAATAAGGTAACTTTTTTTCTCTGTATTGCTTTTATTTTATTTTTTTGGCCGCTTTTATTTGTCTTTCATTTATTTCTTTGTTCTTTGGCCCGTATGGGCCTCCCATCGCAGTGGCCTCTCTCGTTGCAGAGCACCGGCTCTGGGTGTATGCGCTCCAGAGCTCCGGCTTGGTAGGTGGACACATCGGTCCAGCTGCTCCGCGGCACGTGGGATCTTCCCAGGCCAGGGATCAAACCGGCGCCCCTTGCACTGCAAGGCGGTGTCCTTATCCACTGGACCACCAGGGAAGTCCTCTGTATTGCTTTTAGATCAAACAACTGAAATTGTATCTTTCTCAATTTTTAGGCAATATTGAAAAAAAGCTTTATTTTCAATCTTATCAAGAACTTCAAGAGGGCTTCCCCTGGTGGTCCAGTGGGTAAGGACACCGCCTTGCAGTGCAAGGGGTGCCGGTTCGAGCCCTGGCCTGGGAAGATCCCACGTGCCGCAGAGGGCTGGACTGATGTGTCCAATCACCGAGCCAGAGCTCTGGAGCACATGCACCCAGAGCCGGTGCTCTGCAGCGACAGACGCCACCACGATGGGAGGCCCACAGGAGCCAAAGAACAAAGACGGATGAACAGAGAGAAACAAAAGACCAAGCTCCCCTCCCTCCCCAACCCGACCCCCACCCAAAAATAAAATAAATCTTTAAAAAAAAAAAAAAGAACTTCAAGACTCTTCCCGTTCTTTGAGACAGAACTGGTGTATGAAGAGAGCACTGAACTAGAAGGGCTTACCTAGGTTATAGCTCCTTTTTCTATGAGCTGTACGTCCTTGAGCAATTGCTTAACCTCTCTGATTTGCAGTTTTCTTTATCTGTACAGTTGACAGTGGTGTGATTAAATGAGATGACACGTGTAGAGTACTTTGTAAGCTATATATAGAACACTGCAAATATTGAATTATGAGATAGTTCAATAGCTGAAAGAATAAAAATAGAAGACAAAACTTTTACATTTTCTGTTTTGTTCAATGAACAAAATGGTAAGGATGGAAAAAGATGTCAAGACGTTAGACAGTGTGCAGTCCATGGGGTTGCAAAGAGTTGGACACAGCTAACTGAACAACGAACAACAACAAAGCTGTTAACCTGAAGCACTCAGGGTGTGGGGAGGAAGGGTTATTGTTTACAGCTTGCCTCATGGAATCCTACTGTCTACCTTTCAATAGCCTCAGATTTTTAAAATATTTGTTTCATTTAGACATGAGTTATCACCTCCCTCACCTATTTTTCTCTCATCATAACATCCCCTCAATCTAAAAATGAGGAAGATCAAAGGCTTTTGTTTTTAGATAAGCTCATAGCGGACTTCCCTGCGCTTAATGAATCCTGCCAATCCGGAAGAGGGGTAGGTAGCATTTGGACATAGTCTCAAAACAGAAAGTCAATACACATATTATGGAGGAAGTCTGAAGAAAATGGAAATAGAACAAACTTGTGAGGCACATATGGACTAGAAGGTATTGAGTGGCAGGTCTGGATGCCCAGAAGACAATGGCTCACCACAGAAAGTATAGGAAGCTGATGTCTAGTTAGAAAATTGCTCGGGAATGCACAAATTAAGATTGATGTTTAGAGCTCTAATTTTCATACTTCCTATTGTTTCTCTTTTCTCTTAATAACCAGTCTATCTTTCTACCTCTTTTATTCAATCAAGTAAGACATAGAACATTTAATGAGTTTTGATTTTTTCCAGTCAGGAAGACCTGTCAATATTTCATAGGTAAGCAAAAAGAGGCAGGAAAAGAGCCCTATTAAAATATTTTAGTCACTTCTGATGATCCAAAGACAGGTTCTATTTTGCAAAGCTTTATTCTCTTTTTATGAATTCCTCTCTCCTCTGATTTGCCTTTTGTGATCACTCAAAGATCAAGCAGCTCATTCAATGTACGTGAGGCAGATTTATGGAGCCAGCAGGGTAGCCTGTTGACTTGTCTTCATAGCTGGCAAGCTGTAGTTAAATTGTCAAAAATTTTCAGCTGCCACCTGTTTACAATGTAAACAAGTGGTTGCTGATATCAGACTACTTGTGAATACAGAAATTTTGCACATTTCTTTGGCTCACAGGACATCATTAAAAAGGGAAACCTACAAAATAGTTGAGGTTTCATCAGAGATATGAAGACCTAATTTAAGTAGTGATTTTTTTTTTTTGGCCCAGTAAAGAGTAAGGCCAAGTTTCTGAGAGACTTGAGGTATTTCAATGCATTAATCAACAGATACGTATATAATTATAGTAACATCATCATCTCCATGGTTGTAGCTTACATGAAACAGGAAATACTACGTTTACTTTATATAATTAGGAGTTTGTTATTCTGAGGGCTCCTTTTTTAAAAGAAATTCTTTTTTCAGCTTTATTAAAGTATAATTAACAGAGTTTTGTATATTTAAAGTGTACAATGTACTGATTTTCTCCCTCTTCCATCTATTTACATTTACAAATGCTTCCGAGCAAAGCTCTGCTCTGAATGCAGCAGTGTACATGTGAGCAACTGAATGTGTGAATGTTTATCTTCACGTTCTAAATCCAATACCTAGTCCTAACTATCTACATGTTCTGAATTCAAGCATAGTTCCGAGCCCTCACAGCCAAGTGGTGGGAAGGTCAGTTAAGTATTGGGGCATTTCCCCCTCTTGTTTGGATCATATGAAAATCTAGCTTGGAGGGGTAGTCTTTGTCCTGTCTTGCAATAGGGAGAGACCAAGTCTTGAGATGGAAGTGTTGGGCTTCATCCCTGGAGAAGGGTATGGCAACCCACTCCAGTATGCTTGCCTGGAGAATCCCAGGGACAGAGGGACCTGGCTTTGTTAGGGCCAAAGAGTTAGACACGACCAAAGTGACTTAGCACACATGCCACACAATTTTAGTCACTTCTGATGATCCAAAGACAGGTTCTATTTTGCAAAGCTTTATTCTCTTTTTATGAATTCCTCTCTCCTCTGATTTGCCTTTTGTGATCACTCAAAGATCAAGCAGCTCATTCAATGTACGTGAGGCAGATTTATGGAGCCAGCAGGGTAGCCTGTTGACTTGTCTTCATAGCTGGCAAGCTGTAGTTAAATTGTCAAAAATTTTCAGCTGCCACCTGTTTACAATGTAAACAAGTGGTTGCTGATATCAGACTACTTGTGAATACAGAAATTTTGCACATTTCTTTGGCTCACAGGACATCATTAAAAAGGGAAACCTACAAAATAGTTGAGGTTTCATCAGAGATATGAAGACCTAATTTAAGTAGTGATTTTTTTTTTTTGGCCCAGTAAAGAGTAAGGCCAAGTTTCTGAGAGACTTGAGGTATTTCAATGCATTAATCAACAGATACGTATATAATTATAGTAACATCATCATCTCCATGGTTGTAGCTTACATGAAACAGGAAATACTACGTTTACTTTATATAATTAGGAGTTTGTTATTCTGAGGGCTCCTTTTTTAAAAGAAATTCTTTTTTCAGCTTTATTAAAGTATAATTAACAGAGTTTTGTATATTTAAAGTGTACAATGTACTGATTTTCTCCCTCTTCCATCTATTTACATTTACAAATGCTTCCGAGCAAAGCTCTGCTCTGAATGCAGCAGTGTACATGTGAGCAACTGAATGTGTGAATGTTTATCTTCACGTTCTAAATCCAATACCTAGTCCTAACTATCTACATGTTCTGAATTCAAGCATAGTTCCGAGCCCTCACAGCCAAGTGGTGGGAAGGTCAGTTAAGTATTGGGGCATTTCCCCCTCTTGTTTGGATCATATGAAAATCTAGCTTGGAGGGGTAGTCTTTGTCCTGTCTTGCAATAGGGAGAGACCAAGTCTTGAGATGGAAGTGTTGGGCTTCATCCCTGGAGAAGGGTATGGCAACCCACTCCAGTATGCTTGCCTGGAGAATCCCAGGGACAGAGGGACCTGGCTAGTTAGTCCATAGGGTCACAAAAGAGTTAGACACGACCAAAGTGACTTAGCACACATGCACACATATTGGGCTTTGTGGCTACAGCAGTTTTCTGCTCCGTGACTCTGTTTGGACACCAGTGCTTTGGACAGGCTCAGAGACATCATTCCTGTGGGCCTCTCCGTTGACTACCTCAGCCACAGTGACCCTCACTGCTGTCCCCAAGGCTGGGGAGATCAGAGAACACCTACTGAGATACTGTCTTTGGCATGTGGCTGGAAGGAGATCGTTGGAAAAGCATCACTGGCAGGGGGTAGAACCAGTGCGAGGCCATGAAGCAGGATCTTGCCTGGAGCGTTTGAGGAGCAGCGAGGAGGCCAGGCACACAGCAGAGAAGTCCTGGGGTGTGGGGAGTAGTAAAGGTGAGCTCAGAGCAGTGTAGGGGGTGCCATGGTAAGGACTTCAGTGTTCATTAGAAGTAAGATGGGAAACCACTGAAGTGTTGTGAGGATCAGTCCAGCTGCATGGAGGACAGCTTGTCCAGCTTCCTAAAGTCCACTTACAATCTTGCCTCCACACTCTTGCTTGGGAATTGGGCCACTTTTGTTGTGTACAGAGGACTGTTTCAGTTGGATCCTCCTTGAGTTATATTCCTTGTAATGATGGCTCTGTTGGTAAAGGATTTACCTGCCAATGCAGGAGATGTGGTTCAATTCCTAGGTTGGAAAGATCCCCTGGAGGAGGAAATGGCAACTCACTCCAGTATTCTTGCCTGGAGAATCCCATGAACAGAGGAGCCTGACAGGCTACATACAGTCTATGGGGTTGCAGAATCCAAAACAACTTAGTGACCAAACAACAACAACATGCCTCAAATGATGTGTCATTTGGAAAGTGAATGAAGATGGCACTACTTATCTACTGATCAGCCAAGTAAACATATAGCTAGAAAGTTTGAAAAGTGCTGTCAAGAAAAAGCACGTGACTGAGAGCCCAGAATTGCCAGCAACCATCAAGATACCAGGCTACCAGGAGTGGGGAGGGCAACAAAGGATTCTTCCCTCAATTGGAGGAAGCAAGATCCTAACACCTTACTTTCAGACTTCTGGGCTCTAGAAGTGTGATTCTCACCCCCTCCCACCCCCGCCACAGATTCACACGCACAGATACACACACAGGTGTACACACAAAGTAGGTCAAGCTTTGACAGCATATGATGGGAAAGAGTCCTTGGATTAATACTCTGAGGAGGTAGCTTTGAACAAGATCTGAAGGATGGGAGGAGTTAAGTGCTGTGAATGGGAGCAGAAGGGTAGATTTTGCAGATAGAACAGTATATACAAAGGTTCTAGAAAGAGGGAAGCAATGTGTATTCCATTAAATGAAGGAAGGTCAGGGTGGGAAGAGTGACAGGGGCTGCATATGGAGAAGTACACCACGTAAGCAATTTTGGTTGTAAGATTTGGCTTTGATGCTTTCAACACTATCTCAGTCCATTCAGCCTGCTATAACAGAATACCACAGACCAGCTTATAAACAACAGAAATTTGTCTCTCACAGTTCTAGGGGCAGGAAGTCTGAGATCAGGGTGCTGGCACCGTCATACGTGAGTCCTCTTCTGGGCTGCAGACTTCTTATATCCTTGGGGTGTGGAAAGGCCAGGGAGCTCTCTGGGGACTCTTTTATAAGAGCATCAATTCCATTTGTGAGAGCTTTGCTCTCATGATCTAATCACTTCCCAAAGGCCTTACTTCCTACTACTGTCACCTTGGGAGCTAAGATTTCAACATATGAATTTGTGGGTTGGGAGGGGGCACAAACATTCAGACAAGAAGAGTCATTACATTTCTGAGCATGTTTCCTAATCAGCTGACAAAAAAATTTAATCAAGCCATATTAGGGAATATTCCATGGTTTGCTTGTTTCTCAGCCTATACATTTTTTTTTTCTTTCTTGTCTTGACAGCACCTAGACTTTCCTTTAAGGAACCCACTCTTCCTCATTGGCATAGTCAATGCTTGGGTAGTGTGGACCCTACTTCTAGCTCTTTTGTCGTAAGTCAATCCATGTATCTTTGGAGATTTCAAGAAGGTTCTTGGTAAGTGTCATCTCTTTTCTGCCTTGGTTTTGAACAATTTGAAAAATAAGCAAAGAGTAGATATGAAGATCCCAACACCTTACTTTCAGACTTCTGGGCTCTAGAAGTGTGATTCTCCCCCCCTCCCACCCCGCCACAGATTCACACGCACAGATACACACACAGGTGTACACACAAAGTAGGTCAAGCTTTGACAGCATATGATGGGAAAGAGTCCTTGGATTAATACTCTGAGGAGGTAGCTTTGAACAAGATCTGAAGGATGGGAGGAGTTAAGTGCTGTGAATGGGAGCAGAAGGGTAGATTTTGCAGATAGAACAGTATATACAAAGGTTCTAGAAAGAGGGAAGCAATGTGTATTCCATTAAATGAAGGAAGGTCAGGGTGGGAAGAGTGACAGGGGCTGCATATGGAGAAGTACACCACGTAAGCAATTTTGGTTGTAAGATTTGGCTTTGATGCTTTCAACACTATCTCAGTCCATTCAGCCTGCTATAACAGAATACCACAGACCAGCTTATAAACAACAGAAATTTGTCTCTCACAGTTCTAGGGGCAGGAAGTCTGAGATCAGGGTGCTGGCACCGTCATACGTGAGTCCTCTTCTGGGCTGCAGACTTCTTATATCCTTGGGGTGTGGAAAGGCCAGGGAGCTCTCTGGGGACTCTTTTATAAGAGCATCAATTCCATTTGTGAGAGCTTTGCTCTCATGATCTAATCACTTCCCAAAGGCCTTACTTCCTACTACTGTCACCTTGGGAGCTAAGATTTCAACATATGAATTTGTGGGTTGGGAGGGGGCACAAACATTCAGACAAGAAGAGTCATTACATTTCTGAGCATGTTTCCTAATCAGCTGACATAAATCAATCAAGCCATATTAGGGAATATTCCATGGTTTGCTTGTTTCTCAGCCTATACATTTTTTTTTTCTTTCTTGTCTTGACAGCACCTAGACTTTCCTTTAAGGAACCCACTCTTCCTCATTGGCATAGTCAATGCTTGGGTAGTGTGGACCCTACTTCTAGCTCTTTTGTCGTAAGTCAATCCATGTATCTTTGGAGATTTCAAGAAGGTTCTTGGTAAGTGTCATCTCTTTTCTGCCTTGGTTTTGAACAATTTGAAAAATAAGCAAAGAGTAGATATGAAGATCCCAAATAGTACTCCTGTTGTCATAAAGGCATAGGGTTCATGTCTACTAACTATGTGGACTTACTAATACTCAACCCCAAATTATGCAACTCAATTTATGATGAACTGTGATGAGTCTAGCAACATAGAATCATAAAAAAGAACTTCTGATTTTTAAGAGAAAGTCTATTCTCAAAAGGAAGGGCAGGGTTGAATAGAATGTTCTCAGTCTTGACAAACTTACCATATCAGATGAGTGGATTCATCTTCCCAGGAGCACAGAGAGACTTGAGTTGCATTAATTGAAGCACTATCAGGAGTGGGAAAGAATCAAAGAGAGGGACCCGACTGAGCAACTATCACTTTCACTTTCGTTTTACAGCCCTAACAAAATATGTTAGGTTAATTCAGCCCGAGAACCACCCACCCATTCTCAGTCTCCCATGTGGTATAACTTCCTCACAGTAGATACAAAAGCTAAGGTCCAGAGGACTTAACTTTAGATCAGCAAAGAGGAATTTCTGAAGTAAAAAGGAAAAAGGTTTTTTTTTTTTCTAATTCTTAAAAGTTCAAATTTTTACAAATTTGGTTGCTGGTTTATTATGAGATTTTTTCATCTGAGATTTTGGAGATGTAAACTATAAAAAACTATTCATTCAGTCACATGTGGCAGTGGATTAGCTTTGCAGGGGAGTGATTTTATGTGCAGATTTTCCACTGTGAAGGCAACAGATTAATAGTAGCTCCAGATAGTTCAGGACGTGCCATACATCACTTTTTTAATGCAAGTTTTTTTCTCTTTCCCCCATCATGCCTCTTTTATTTATATTTATTTTCATCCATCTTTTTATTCTTTGGCATGTGTGGGCTTCTCACTGCAGTGGCCTCTCTCACTGCAGAGCACCAGCTCTGGGTGCATGCGCTCCAGAGCACTGGCTCGTAATTGGACACACCGGTCCAGTTGCTCTGCAGCATGTGGGATCTTCCCAGGCCAGGGATCGAACAGATGCCCCTTGCACTGCAAGGTGGGCTCTTTATCCACTGGACCACCAGGGAAGCCTCATACATCACTTTTGTCTTGTATTCCCTGAATTCCTTGTATTTCTACTTTGCCCTTACAACTGAATTCTGTGGGCATGAGATCTACCAGAGAATAAGGCTATTAGTATATATTCCTAGAAAGATCTGTTATAGTTCAAATCAACTTAAAAGCAGATCTCTTCATCCCAAAGTCTTATTCGCAACTTAGAGACCTATTTCTTTCAGTTGTCCACCTGGATGAGATGGTAAAGTAAAGATAATCAGTGTTTCTCCCCGAAAACCATTTCAATATCCTTGTTACTCTAAACAAAGTTTCTCTAAGCAAACACAATAACGAGTGCTGGGGTGCTGTATTCGGAAGTCTTGTATTCTTTACATATATTCCTCATATTTCTCTCCACACACACATACATATATATGCTCATCCTTTCCTTACAGCCCACACACAGAACCAATATTCTGCTACTGACGAAAATGAATGTATTTTGTGATGTATTCATGTATCTCTCCCAAACTCTGAGGGAAAAACTGGCTAGAAGCCAATGACTATCATGAGCTCATTTCTTGCCAAACAACTACGGGTATTTGTTCACAATACATTCATAGAGTTGCCACTGTAAGAACTTGGAAAGTAGATTAAAATCACTGCCACCTTTTCCATTCTCCAGCAATTTTACATTTCAATGCCTCCCCTGAACATTTCAGGAATAATCCACAGGACTAATGTTTTTCAAATTTTTTTCCTGCAGGGTAGGAGTTTAAATGGTAGGGATGTCAACCTCTTGGAAGGTCTGACTAAATTTCTTTTCCTTTAGGCCTTCCCTAGGATTCTGTTCTTTTCTTGTTTTTTCATTCTTCCTCAGAGCTCTCACTTCTTCCATGGAATCAGTGATCCCAGGACAATATGTGGATCTAATATCTCTTGTTTTGTGTGGTAAGATATACATAACATAAAATTTACCATTTTTTCCATGTTTTGGTCAGTGGTAATACACACGTCCCAAATGTTGTGCAACCATCAAGTCTGCTACTAATTCAGGAATTTTCTACTGCATACTTTTTAATTGGTCCTGCTCTGCAGCATGTGGGATCTTCCCAGGCCAGGGATCGAACAGATGCCTTGCACTGCAAGGTGGGCTCTTTATCCACTGGACCACCAGGGAAGCCTCATACATCACTTTTGTCTTGTATTCCCTGAATTCCTTGTATTTCTACTTTGCCCTTACAACTGAATTCTGTGGGCATGAGATCTACCAGAGAATAAGGCTATTAGTATATATTCCTAGAAAAATCTGTTATAATTCAAATCAACTTAAAAAGCAGATCTCTTCATCCCAAAGTCTTATTCGCAACTTAGAGACCTATTTCTTTCAGTTGTCCACCTGGATGAGATGGTAAAGTAAAGATAATCAGTGTTTCTCCCCGAAAACCATTTCAATATCCTTGTTACTCTAAACAAAGTTTCTCTAAGCAAACACAATAACGAGTGCTGGGGTGCTGTATTCGGAAGTCTTGTATTCTTTACATATATTCCTCATATTTCTCTCCACACACACATACATATATATGCTCATCCTTTCCTTACAGCCCACACACAGAACCAATATTCTGCTACTGACGAAAATGAATGTATTTTGTGATGTATTCATGTATCTCTCCAAGCTCTGAGGGAAAAACTGGCTAGAAGCCAATGACTATCATGAGCTCATTTCTTGCCAAACAACTACGGGTATTTGTTCACAATACATTCATAGAGTTGCCACTGTAAGAACTTGGAAAGTAGATTAAAATCACTGCCACCTTTTCCATTCTCCAGCAATTTTACATTTCAATGCCTCCCCTGAACATTTCAGGAATAATCCACAGGACTAATGTTTTTCAAATTTTTTTCCTGCAGGGTAGGAGTTTAAATGGTAGGGATGTCAACCTCTTGGAAGGTCTGACTAAATTTCTTTTCCTTTAGGCCTTCCCTAGGATTCTGTTCTTTTCTTGTTTTTTCATTCTTCCTCAGAGCTCTCACTTCTTCCATGGAATCAGTGATCCCAGGACAATATGTGGATCTAATATCTCTTGTTTTGTGTGGTAAGATATACATAACATAAAATTTACCATTTTTTCCATGTTTTGGTCAGTGGTAATACACACGTCCCAAATGTTGTGCAACCATCAAGTCTGCTACTAATTCAGGGAATCTACTCTTTTGCCTACTGCTTATTACTTTTTTCAATTTTCCTAAGTTATCTAATCAAGTGCTGTAGGGTTCAAATTCTCAACTGTAATATACTCCATGTAAAATTATAAAGTACTGGTCTAACTTTGCCCTGATTCTAGGGTATTCTTTAGCTGTGATGGATTATGCCATTTCTTATGGGGATAGGAAACTGATGAAGAGCTATATCTTCACCTGACTTCTCTTCTCATGAGGATCATACCCCCGCATCTGTTCCTTCATGGGTTGATGAAGGAAAAATCCATTCCTGCCTCTGAGGAAAAAAGTAGGCTTGAAAATTTGCCCCTATTGGGAGAGCATCTCAGCGCATTAATGAAAGGGCTTTACCTCGATTTGAGACTTAAACCCAGGGACCAGACTGAACCCCGCTTGGGACTTGAACCCACGTGGCTGGAGCTTGAATTTCAGCCAAAAACCCTGTCTGGGACTCGAACCCACGTGGCCGGAACTTAATCCAGCACTCACCCAATGTCTGGACCCACTGAGGCTCAGGTTCTTCCTGCTTCAACACAGAAGGAATTTAGCGAGAAGGAGAGGGATTGACAAGAAAAGGATTTATTAGGATAGGGTACTTGTAAGCAGTGCAATCGGGCAGGCAGGAAAGCTCTGCTCCGCTCTCTCTTCAATTGAGTGGGCAGCCCTATATATAGGATGGTAGAAGACCGCCCCCCTGAAGTAGACACAGATGCAAGGCATACATCATTAGTTCCTTCTTCGCCAGCTCCTCCTTCATCAACTGTTTATACCCAGTCAAGCCAGCTTTACTGAACAAGGAGCAGCTCTGCTGAGTTATCGGCAACTCCCTGGACTCTCAACCTTTCTCAGGTTTCACCCTTCTGCCTACCATCCTCTACTAGTACTCTACAGCCACCTGCCTATTCTACTCTGTCCCTATCATTAATGTGGTGCTTCCCGATGGGCCTCACCTGTAAATTCAATTAAATGTGAGTCTGTTCCTTCATCCACTCAACAACCACTTGTTGAAAGTCTGTGTGAGGGGCTCTGGATAAATCACACAAATGGTATTTATCTTTATGGCACTAATAATCCAGTGGAGGACACAGACAAAATAAAATCACAGGCATAATTAAATTATATTTAATCAGATTAGAAAATGCATTAGAAACTGTGGTAAGTCCTATGAAAAAAGCACAGATATCAGTGATAAAGAACAATTTTTTTGTTTGTTTATTTTTGGGGGGGACAGGTTGGGGAGGGAGGGGGCAGGCGGGCCACTTCTATTGGTCTTTCATTTCTCTATTTTCATCCAGCTTTGTTCTTTGGCTCCTGTGGGCCTCCCATTGCAGTGGCCTCTGTTGTCACAGAGCATCGGCTCTGGGCGCACGCGCTCCAGAGCTCGGGCTCTTTAATTGGACACGTCGGTCCAGCCGCTCCGCGGCACGTGGGATCCTCCCAGGCCAGGGATCAAACCAGCGCCCCCTGCACTACAAGGTGGCATCCCCACCCATTGGACCAGAGGGAAGCCCCAACAATTTTTAAAATTAAAAAATAAAAAAAGAATCCTCTGAGTTTGCTCAAAGAAGAGCTTTCCAAGAAGGTGACATTTAAGTTACTGGAAAGATAAGACTATTATTTATTTTTTATTATTTTTAAGACTTTCAAGTTGATGGAGAGATTGAAGCTGATACACAAGAGGCATCTTCCTTTCATTAAAGGGAGGGCTGTCCCAAAGACAGAGCAGTCTGCCTGAGGGTCGTGGGGCGGAGGGGCCGACACAGAGGGGAGCTGTAGAGCACAAGCCTCGTCCAAGGGCCAGTGTAATGTGGTAGCTAAGAGGACAGGCTGCAGAACCAGACGGCCTGCTTCAAGTTCCAGTCAGGTCTTTTACTAATATTATGACCTCATGTAAGTTTCTAGTAAGTCCATGCTTGAGTTTCATTATCTGTAAGATGGCAATAAAAAATAACATCTATCTTGCAGGATTTCAAGAGAAGTCATACACTCAGATTTTTATATAAAAATTTCCAGTTTTTACACATTGTTCATCATCTTAGAAGCTTTATCATCTCAGCCTCCCTTCAACCTGCAACTCGGCGTTTGTGATGGGCCCACTTTGTAGCCTTCTCTTCCTTTTCCCCAGTTTCTCCAATAGACCATCTAGGTACTGTGTTCCTTTACATTTACTAATGGGATTATTTAGATTGAAGTCTGTCTTCCTTGCTACACTGTAAATAGTGCAAAGGCCAAAACTGGTTTTGTACAGCATTGTATCCCAGAGTCTAACACAATGCCAGGCTCTCAGCAGGTTCTTAGGGCATATTTATTGGATAGATGAATGATACTGAGATGCTTTTTCTATTCTACCTGTCCTCTTGTGTCTCTTCTCCTTTCCTTTTTTCTCCCAGTTCCTCTTCCTTTTTGTTTTCGTCAAATTCTTTTTTTTTTTTTTTGGGGTGGGGAGCAGGTTGGGGACGGAGTCGCGTGGGTGGGCCACTTCTATTGGTCTTTCATTTATCTATTTTCATCCGTCTTTTTGTTCTTTGGCCCATGTGGGCCTTCCATTGCGGTGGCCTCTGTTGTTGCAGAGCACCAGCTCTGGGCGCATGCGCTCGAGTTCCGGCTCGGTAATTGGACACATCGGTCCAGCCGCTCCGCGGCACATGGGATCTTCCCAGGCCAGGGATTGAACCAGCGCCTTTGCACTGCAAGGCGGTGTCCTTATCCACTGGACCACCAGGGAAGCCCTCGTCAGATTCTTAATCTGATCTTTTTACCTGGCAAACAATATTTTCCCTTTCCTTGTTAATGTATTCTGAAGCAAAGAATTGCTTCTTGGGGGACTTCCCTGGTGGTCCAGTGGTTAAGACTCTGTGCTTCTAGTGCAGGGGGCCTGGGTTTGATCCCTGGTCATGGAACGAGATTCCACATGCCACAACTAAGACCCAGTGCAGCCAGATTAGGATAAATAAAGCAATAATTACAAAAAAAAAAAAAAGAAAAGAAAAAAGAAATGCTATTTTTCTCCTCTAAATTTTCATCATCATTTTCAAATGTGTGGTCATTTAATGTTGCTCCCTCCCCCCACAAAAAAGCTTCAGCAAATGGAATCATGAGATACATATATAATACTTTGAAATACAGTAACATTGAAAAAATAATCAGAGGAGAACGAGAGCTCTACTTTCATCTGAAAAAAAAGATAGTGAGAAATATTTTTCAAATGTCTTGACATTCTAAATCTCTCAATAGTTGATAAATATATTTCCTTTGGCAACTGTTTGCCTGTGAAATATTTTCATGTTTCAAATTTGTCGGAGTTTTCAGTTTATGCAGAAGCACAAATTAGAAAATTCTTGTTAAGGTTACAGCTGGCAATAACCCATTAATCTAGGCCTCTTTACAGCATGGCCAGGCTCTCAGCAGGTTCTTAGGGCATATTTATTGGATAAATGAATGATACTGAGATGCTTTTTCTATTCTACCTGTCCTCTTGTGTCTCTTCTCCTTTCCTTTTTTCTCCCAGTTCCTCTTCCTTTTTGTTTTCGTCAAATTCTTTTTTTTTTTTTTTGGGGTGGGGAGCAGGTTGGGGAGGGAGGCGGGGTGGGCGGGCCACTTCTATTGGTCTTTCATTTATCTATTTTCATCCGTCTTTTTGTTCTTTGGCCCATGTGGGCCTTCCATTGCGGTGGCCTCTGTTGTTGCAGAGCACCAGCTCTGGGCGCATGCGCTCGAGTTCCGGCTCGGTAATTGGACACATCGGTCCAGCCGCTCCGCGGCACATGGGATCTTCCCAGGCCAGGGATTGAACCAGCGCCCTTTGCACTGCAAGGCGGTGTCCTTATCCACTGGACCACCAGGGAAGCCCTCGTCAGATTCTTAATCTGATCTTTTTACCTGGCAAACAATATTTTCCCTTTCCTTGTTAATGTATTCTGAAGCAAAGAATTGCTTCTTGGGGGACTTCCCTGGTGGTCCAGTGGTTAAGACTCTGTGCTTCTAGTGCAGGGGGCCTGGGTTTGATCCCTGGTCATGGAACGAGATTCCACATGCCACAACTAAGACCCAGTGCAGCCAGATTAGGATAAATAAAGCAATAATTACAAAAAAAAAAAAAAGAAAAGAAAAAAGAAATGCTATTTTTCTCCTCTAAATTTTCATCATCATTTTCAAATGTGTGGTCATTTAATGTTGCTCCCTCCCCCCACAAAAAAGCTTCAGCAAATGGAATCATGAGATACATATATAATACTTTGAAATACAGTAACATTGAAAAAATAATCAGAGGAGAACGAGAGCTCTACTTTCATCTGAAAAAAAAGATAGTGAGAAATATTTTTCAAATGTCTTGACATTCTAAATCTCTCAATAGTTGATAAATATATTTCCCTTTGGCAACTGTTTGCCTGTGAAATATTTTCATGTTTCAAATTTGTCGGAGTTTTTCAGTTTATGCAGAAGCACAAATTAGAAAATTCTTGTTAAGGTTACAGCTGGCAATAACCCATTAATCTAGGCCTCTTAAAGATGAGACTACTTTGGGGGATAAATGTTCTTAATTCCTATAATGCTTGTCATCTGAGGCCGTTGAGTTGCCAGCAGATACAAATGGTTTTACTCTCCTGCGGACAAATGCAATGGTAATATTTTGTATTGTAGGTAGTGCTTCTTCTGGAAGCTCTAGCCAAGTTCAGTGTCAGCCCTATGAGGCAGGGAGGGAGGTACACCAGGAGACTCTCTATTTTGCAAGGAAAGAAAGAAGCACCAAGGGGAAATTCCCCAGTGGTTCAGTGGGTAGGACTTTGCACTTTCACTGCCAACAGCCTGGATCTGATACCTGGTTGGGGAACTAAGACCCTGCAAACCACAGGGTGTGACCAAACAAACAAAAAAATGAACACCAAGAAGTAAAGTGATCTGACAACATTTTTTAGAGGAACAAATGAAACCACAGAACTTTAGAAAAGCCCAGATATCCCTTCTGGGGATCATGAACTCTGTGAAAGCAAGAGTTTGGTTTGTCTCACATTGCCAAGTTTTTTAACCATTTATCTTACTTATACTACTAACTACTCTCACTGTGTTTTACTGCTTGGGCAGCTTTCCTCACATTTTCTGTCCGAATGCGGAGGAAGGAGAGAGCAACAGAAGCAACAGTCTGCTGAGCTCCCTCGAGTTTTGGCTCTGCCAACAACTAGCTGTGTGCTAGCTCCTAACCAGAGAGAAGAGGTAGGACGAATGATCATGAAGCCATTGTCCAGCTGTTAAAGTCAAGACCATGATTCTTCCCCTTTATTCCTTTTTCAGTTTTGCTCTTTATAATGGGATTACAAAGGAAGTAGCATGAAAACTTGTACTATCATATGTGAAGAAAATAGCTATAGTCATTGCTCTGTGAGAAAAGGGGATCCTGCAGTGGTGCTGTGTGACGGTCTGGAGGGGTGGGATGGGGGGGATATACATATGACTAATTTGGGAACATACATATCTGTAAACAACAAAACTCTGTAAAAGTTAAAAGTAAAATAAAAGTTTTTTAAAAAAATAAAAAGATGGTGGGGAAAAAAAAAAAGAGAGACACCTCAAAAGAGAAGATGTGGAGTCACAGTTGATACACATGACTTCCTCCTTTCTAGTTCTCATATCTATTGATTCTTTGGTTCTAGGAAAATATTGTCTGCTTTTTTGTTTTTTCGTGTCTGCGTGCGTCCTCACAAAAATAAATAAATAAATGGAAAGCAGTTAGCAGCCAGACTGGGTCACAACGGCGGCCATCCTGTTCAACAGAGGAAACCTGTCTGTGCAGCAAGGGCAAAATTGCTGACTAATAGATGAAGGTACTGCAGAGGGTACGTGGACATCACTGCCCATAAAAACCAACAGCCTGGGGCTTCCCTGGTGGTCCAGTGGGTAAGGACACCGCCTTGCAGTGCAAGGGGCGCCGGTTCGATCCCTGACCTGGGAAGATCCCACAGGCCGCAGAGCAGCTGGATCGATGTGTCCAATAAAAAGCCGGTGCTCTGCGACAACAGAGGCCACTGCAATGGAAGGCCCACGGGGATCAAAGAACAAAGATGGATGAAAATAGATGAATGAAAGACCAATAGAAGTGGCCCGCCCGCCCCCCTCCCTCCCCAACCCACCCTCCCCAACCCGCCCCCAATAAACAAAACAAAAAAACAACGGCCTGGACAACTACATACCCATAGGCAGCAAATGGATGCCTTTCACTCTGCTTTGCTGTTAAATCATACGCATGTTTAATCAGCAAGTTTGACCTCGGGGTAGAAAATGAAGCAGGGCAAAAGCTGACAAAGTTTCTGTCAAGAGAACATATCGGCCATAGCAAGCACCCTTTTCCGACAACACAAGAGATGACTCTGCACATGGACACCACAAAATGGTCAATAACAATCAGATTGATTATATTCTTTGCAGATGAAGATGGAAAAGTTTTATATAGTTAACAAACTCAGAGAGCACTGGGAAAATAAAAAAGCCCATAGCTATAGTCAGCCTGTAAAAAGGGGATCCTGCAGTGGTGCTGTGACAGGTGGGATGGGGGATATACATATGACTAATTTGGGAACATACATATCTGTAAACAACAAAACTCTGTAAAAGTTAAAAGTAAAATAAAAGTTTTTTAAAAAAATAAAAAGATGGTGGGGAAAAAAAAAAAGAGAGACACCTCAAAAGAGAAGATGTGGAGTCACAGTTGATACACATGACTTCCTCCTTTCTAGTTCTCATATCTATTGATTCTTTGGTTCTAGGAAAATATTGTCTGCTTTTTTGTTTTTTCGTGTCTGCGTGCGTCCTCACAAAAATAAATAAATAAATGGAAAGCAGTTAGCAGCCAGACTGGGTCACAACGGCGGCCATCCTGTTCAACAGAGGAAACCTGTCTGTGCAGCAAGGGCAAAATTGCTGACTAATAGATGAAGGTACTGCAGAGGGTACGTGGACATCACTGCCCATAAAAACCAACAGCCTGGGGCTTCCCTGGTGGTCCAGTGGGTAAGGACACCGCCTTGCAGTGCAAGGGGCGCCGGTTCGATCCCTGACCTGGGAAGATCCCACAGGCCGCAGAGCAGCTGGATCGATGTGTCCAATAAAAAGCCGGTGCTCTGCGACAACAGAGGCCACTGCAATGGAAGGCCCACGGGGATCAAAGAACAAAGATGGATGAAAATAGATGAATGAAAGACCAATAGAAGTGGCCCGCCCGCCCCCCTCCCTCCCAACCCACCCTCCCTCCCAACCCGCCCCCCCAATAAACAAAACAAAAAAACAACGGCCTGGACAACTACATACCCATAGGCAGCAAATGGATGCCTTTCACTCTGCTTTGCTGTTAAATCATACGCATGTTTAATCAGCAAGTTTGACCTCGGGGTAGAAAATGAAGCAGGGCAAAAGCTGACAAAGTTTCTGTCAAGAGAACATATCGGCCATAGCAAGCACCCTTTTCCGACAACACAAGAGATGACTCTGCACATGGACACCACAAAATGGTCAATAACAATCAGATTGATTATATTCTTTGCAGATGAAGATGGAAAAGTTTTATATAGTTAACAAACTCAAGACCTGGAGCTGACTGTGGGTCAGATTATAAACTCCTTACTGCATAATTCAGGTTTAAATTGAAGAAAGTAGGGAAAACCACTAGACCATTTAAGTACAACCTAAATTAAATACCTTATGATTATACAGTGGAAATGATAAATAGATTCAGGGATTAGACAGAGTTCCTGAAGAACTATGGATGGAGGTTCATAACATTATATAGGAGGCAGTGACCAATGCCATCCAAGAAAAAGAAATGCAAGTAGGAAAAGGAAGAAGAGGAAAAACAAATGCATGAAGAGGAAAAAGTAGAAGCAATGACAGGCTCTATTTTCTTGGGCTCCAAAATCACTGAGGACAGTGATGGCCGGCATGTAATTAAAAGATACTTGCTCCTTGGAAGGAAAGCTATGACAAACCTGAAAGTAAAATGAAATGTTAGTCACTCAGTCGTGTCTGAGTCTGTGTGATCTCATGGACTGTAGCCTGCTAGTCTCCTCTGTCCACAGAGTTCTCCAGGCAAGAACACTGGAGTGAATCCCCTGGAGGAGGGGATCTTCCTAACCCAGGGGTCAAACCCAGGTCACTCACATCGCAGGCAGATTCTTTATCATCTGAGCCACCAGAGAAGCCCAGAATATTAAAAAGCAGAGAGACCACTTTGCTGAAAAAGTTCCTTAGAGTCAAAGCTATGATTTTTCCAGTAGTCACTCATGGATGTGAGTTGGACCATAAAGAAGTCTGAGCACCAAACAATTGATGCTTTTCAGCTGTGGTGCTGGAGAAGATTCTTGAGAGGCCCTTAGACAGCAAGGAGATCAAACCAGTCAATTCTAAAGGAAATCAACCCTGAATAGTCACTGGAAGGACTGATGCTGAAGCTTGAAGCTCCAATATTTTAGCCACCTGATGTGAAGAGATGACTCATTGGAAAAGACCCTGATGCTGGGAAAGATTGAGGGTAGAAGAAGGAGACAACAGAGGATGAGATGGATAGATGGCATCACAGGCTCAAAGGACATGAATCTGAGTAAACTCTGGGGATACAGCAAAGGGACAGGTTACCCTAGCGTGGGACCCTGAGGTCAGATTATAAACTCCTTACTGCATAATTCAGGTTTAAATTGAAGAAAGTAGGGAAAACCACTAGACCATTTAAGTACAACCTAAATTAAATACCTTATGATTATACAGTGGAAATGATAAATAGATTCAGGGATTAGACAGAGTTCCTGAAGAACTATGGATGGAGGTTCATAACATTATATAGGAGGCAGTGACCAATGCCATCCAAGAAAAAGAAATGCAAGTAGGAAAAGGAAGAAGAGGAAAAACAAATGCATGAAGAGGAAAAAGTAGAAGCAATGACAGGCTCTATTTTCTTGGGCTCCAAAATCACTGAGGACAGTGATGGCCGGCATGTAATTAAAAGATACTTGCTCCTTGGAAGGAAAGCTATGACAAACCTGAAAGTAAAATGAAATGTTAGTCACTCAGTCGTGTCTGAGTCTGTGTGATCTCATGGACTGTAGCCTGCTAGTCTCCTCTGTCCACAGAGTTCTCCAGGCAAGAACACTGGAGTGAATCCCCTGGAGGAGGGGATCTTCCTAACCCAGGGGTCAAACCCAGGTCATTCACATCGCAGGCAGATTCTTTATCATCTGAGCCACCAGAGAAGCCCAGAATATTAAAAAGCAGAGAGACCACTTTGCTGAAAAAGTTCCTTAGAGTCAAAGCTATGATTTTTCCAGTAGTCACTCATGGATGTGAGTTGGACCATAAAGAAGTCTGAGCACCAAACAATTGATGCTTTTCAGCTGTGGTGCTGGAGAAGATTCTTGAGAGGCCCTTAGACAGCAAGGAGATCAAACCAGTCAATTCTAAAGGAAATCAACCCTGAATAGTCACTGGAAGGACTGATGCTGAAGCTTGAAGCTCCAATATTTTAGCCACCTGATGTGAAGAGATGACTCATTGGAAAAGACCCTGATGCTGGGAAAGATTGAGGGTAGAAGAAGGAGACAACAGAGGATGAGATGGATAGATGGCATCACTGGCTCAAAGGACATGAATCTGAGTAAACTCTGGGGATACAGCAAAGGGACAGGTTACCCTAGCGTGGGACCCTGAGGTCAGAATGAGTTGAACATGACTTGGTGACGGAACAACAACTATGGGCACATGTACCAAACCTCTAGAAAAAAAATTTGCCCAGTATGGGGCACATAGGGACATCAAAGGCACTGTCCCACCCTAATGAGACTTGGATGGGCATAGAGAAATGTGCCCTTTCTCTTTGGGGTATACAGCTTGTCTTACTCTGCCCCATTTTTTTCTTTTCTATTTTTTTGTTTTTTTCTTTTGCTTGGACCCCCAGAAAACTCTAAAATTGCCCTTAGTGAAATGGGGAACTCCATTGGTTTTTAACACTGAAGAGTTCAGGCACAGTTGGATTTCAGGTCCCAGATGCTGTCCCCAGAGTCCAGTCCATCTTTTGGCTAGACTTTTCCATATGTGGACCTCACTGTCAAACAGGCTCTTGTTGGAAAAGTGAAGATCAGCACAGCCAGCAACCTAATCTTCACAGCGTGCATTTAGCAGCGCAGAGAATACCCATGGCCTGATCTCTTCCGCAAAGTTGTGGAATTGGTTCAGAGTCAAGTTGATTGGGTGGAGTGCCATTCATAAAGCTGTCACAGTGGCTGGGGAGCAGGGTTGCCTTGGGTGGCCCGATCTTGGTCAAAGGTCAACTCCACCCATCTCAGTTGCAAAGACTGAGAGTGGGGGGTGGGGAGGGGTGGTAGTATGTCCAGAGAGAAAGGAGGGATGGTTACTCCTAGAAGAGGGAATTAATGCTAGAGGTTAAGAGAACCAATTATCCCATGAAACGAGCCTCTTCATTCAGTAAAACAAGTGAAGGAGAACTAGGCAAGCAGAGAAGATCAGGAGATCAATGAGATATGGGTCAGATACCTGACTAACCTAGGATTTTCCTGTTCTAAGGATTGATTGGACCAAGGACTAAATCTACTGCTACTTCTCTTGTTATTGCCATCATATCACAAGTCAGAATTCTTCCCGATCCTTTGTAAATCTGCTCCTTACAATGAATATACAGAGTTTAATACATTATTGTTTAAATGTTGAAAAGGGTTTCTTTTTTTCTTTCAATGATTTCGGCTTGGGGATACAGCAAAGGGACAGGTTACCCTAGCGTGGGACCCTGAGGTCAGAATGAGTTGAACATGACTTGGTGACGGAACAACAACTATGGGCACATGTACCAAACCTCTAGAAAAAAAATTTGCCCAGTATGGGGCACATAGGGACATCAAAGGCACTGTCCCACCCTAATGAGACTTGGATGGGCATAGAGAAATGTGCCCTTTCTCTTTGGGGTATACAGCTTGTCTTACTCTGCCCCATTTTTTTCTTTTCTATTTTTTTGTTTTTTTCTTTTGCTTGGACCCCCAGAAAACTCTAAAATTGCCCTTAGTGAAATGGGGAACTCCATTGGTTTTTAACACTGAAGAGTTCAGGCACAGTTGGATTTCAGGTCCCAGATGCTGTCCCCAGAGTCCAGTCCATCTTTTGGCTAGACTTTACCATATGTGGACCTCACTGTCAAACAGGCTCTTGTTGGAAAAGTGAAGATCAGCACAGCCAGCAACCTAATCTTCACAGCGTGCATTTAGCAGCGCAGAGAATACCCATGGCCTGATCTCTTCAGCAAAGTTGTGGAATTGGTTCAGAGTCAAGTTGATTGGGTGGAGTGCCATTCATAAAGCTGTCACAGTGGCTGGGGAGCAGGGTTGCCTTGGGTGGCCTGATCTTGGTCAAAGGTCAACTCCACCCATCTCAGTTGCAAAGACTGAGAGTGGGGGGTGGGGAGGGGTGGTAGTATGTCCAGAGAGAAAGGAGGGATGGTTACTCCTAGAAGAGGGAATTAATGCTAGAGGTTAAGAGAACCAATTATCCCATGAAACGAGCCTCTTCATTCAGTAAAACAAGTGAAGGAGAACTAGGCAAGCAGAGAAGATCAGGAGATCAATGAGATATGGGTCAGATACCTGACTAACCTAGGATTTTCCTGTTCTAAGGATTGATTGGACCAAGGACTAAATCTACTGCTACTTCTCTTGTTATTGCCATCATATCACAAGTCAGAATTCTTCCCGATCCTTTGTAAATCTGCTCCTTACAATGAATATACAGAGTTTAATACATTATTGTTTAAATGTTGAAAAGGGTTTCTTTTTTTCTTCTTTCAATGCATTTCGGCTTTTCATAATGTGCAATTTTGCTGCATTTATAATCATTATGTACTTTGTTTTGGGAGAATGCATTCTGTCATAAAAGCTTTTCATACAATGAGAGGAATGATCAGCTTTACTATCAATATTCCAGCAGAACCTGTTTTTATTCCCTTCTGAGAATATTAAAATCAGTTGAAAAACTCAGATGTATAGCAATTGAAAACAAAAACTAAAACCAATTTGATTCTGTTAGTTGAGAAATAATTAATTTGTGCATGACAATATTAGATGCTATTAAAAGAGACTCCATGGGTTCCTCTCTCTCTTTTCCTTTCACAAAGTTATCATTTAAATCTAGCTTTGTTTGTGATATAATAATGTAGAGCTTATGCACAAAGTGAGACTAAACTAACGCAAAGACTTCTCTTATGAATAGAAAAAAATGAATGTTTTTTTTTAATTTAAAGGAAACTGTATTTAAAATGCAATTTTGAGGAAATATAATAAAGTCAAATATAAATATTGTGAACAGATGTTTCTTAAGAAGCTTCTGAAATGAATAGTCACCATCTGGAACCATTTACAATGACAAGAAGGTAAGCATGCACCTGTTCCTTTCTTTTAAAAGATATAATCTCTGTACCAAATTATAAACAAGTACGGCAGTTTCCACAAAAATGCAATATTCAATTTGCCAAACTGTTTAGAAAAATATTGGTAAGAATGTAGATGGTTTAGAAAAGTTTGCATCTAAAAGGCTTAATCTGTTTTCTGATTCCTTTGTTTACCTGTAATTCTTAGAAGATAATACTCTTCAAAGTGGGTACGTGTTCTACATTTTTAAAAAACGTGAACAAAACTTGAATGGACACCACAATTGCCACTGTCACTACCATCACTCAAGATACCTATTTGTCCCAGACCACAATTGAGGTACTCCACAATAGGAATTGAACCTATAATTCTCGAAGCCTTGATACATTGATTGCATTAGTGGTTCACTTAATGGTTTCCTGTATCCATATCCTCTGCAACTTGTACCAAGAGATGGAGTCTTTTTTTCCCCATCCTTGAAAGCCGGGCTAAATTTGTGACTTGCTTTGGCCATCAAGACACAAAAGTGGCATACTGCTGATCAGTCACGTCAGTTGTGTTTGACTCTTTGAGACCCCATGAACTGTAGCCTGCCAACCTCCTTTGTCCGCGGGATTCCCCAGGCAAGGATACTGGAGTGGATGGCCATGCCCTTCCCCAGGGGATCTTCCCCACCCAGGGATTGAACCTGGGTCTCTTGAGTCTTCAGCATTGCAGGTGGATGTTGTATGGCTGAGCTAGGGAAGTCTCGTGACAGCTTGTGCATGACAATATTAGATTCTATTTAAAAAAAGGAGACTCCCATGGGTTCCTCTCTCTCTTTTCCTTTCACAAAGTTATCATTTAAATCTAGCTTTGTTTGTGATATAATAATGTAGAGCTTATGCACAAAGTGAGACTAAACTAACGCAAAGACTTCTCTTATGAATAGAAAAAAATGAATGTTTTTTTTTAATTTAAAGGAAACTGTATTTAAAATGCAATTTTGAGGAAATATAATAAAGTCAAATATAAATATTGTGAACAGATGTTTCTTAAGAAGCTTCTGAAATGAATAGTCACCATCTGGAACCATTTACAATGACAAGAAGGTAAGCATGCACCTGTTCCTTTCTTTTAAAAGATATAATCTCTGTACCAAATTATAAACAAGTACGGCAGTTTCCACAAAAATGCAATATTCAATTTGCCAAACTGTTTAGAAAAATATTGGTAAGAATGTAGATGGTTTAGAAAAGTTTGCATCTAAAAGGCTTAATCTGTTTTCTGATTCCTTTGTTTACCTGTAATTCTTAGAAGATAATACTCTTCAAAGTGGGTACGTGTTCTACATTTTTAAAAAACGTGAACAAAACTTGAATGGACACCACAATTGCCACTGTCACTACCATCACTCAAGATACCTATTTGTCCCAGACCACAATTGAGGTACTCCACAATAGGAATTGAACCTATAATTCTCGAAGCCTTGATACATTGATTGCATTAGTGGTTCACTTAATGGTTTCCTGTATCCATATCCTCTGCAACTTGTACCAAGAGATGGAGTCTTTTTTTCCCCATCCTTGAAAGCCGGGCTAAATTTGTGACTTGCTTTGGCCATCAAGACACAAAAGTGGCATACTGCTGATCAGTCACGTCAGTTGTGTTTGACTCTTTGAGACCCCATGAACTGTAGCCTGCCAACCTCCTTTGTCCGCGGGATTCCCCAGGCAAGGATACTGGAGTGGATGGCCATGCCCTTCCCCAGGGGATCTTCCCCACCCAGGGATTGAACCTGGGTCTCTTGAGTCTTCAGCATTGCAGGTGGATTTTTTATGGCTGAGCTAGGGAAGTCTCGTGACAGCATCCTAGCACAGACCTCTCAAGCCTTTGTATGCTTTGATCTAGCTCTCCCTAGTTTAAGACTCCCAGGATCCTTACAAAATGATAATAACCCAGCATTTATTAATGATAATGATATCATTTATGAATGATAATAAACACAGTATTCTGTGTTTCAAGTGAAAAAATAAATAAATAAAAGAATAACAAGTGCCCTGGGCAAAAAAAAAAAAAAAGACTGTGCTCAGTCTGGATACTTCAGTCTTCCAATCTTTGGAAAGTAGAGAGGTCCAACCAGACCTTGGTCAAGCTAAGCTAGGAGACTTAAGAAAATTGGGTTAGGTTACTCCCAATGGCCTTGCTCAATATGTGGCTAGCCCCAAGGCATAACTTAAAGTTAAGTGCCTTTGAACATCTGAATGGTAGACCCATCCTTGAAGCCTGAGAGAAGGGACACTTGAGACCCCTTGAAATGGAACAACTCAAGTATGCCCTCCAGAAAGGAGAAAGCTCTTATGAAACATGGTAACCAGGTCCTGCCACCCTTTCTGGCCAGAAGATAGGGTGAACCTAAAAACCTGGAAAACCAGCACCTGGCACTTCAGACCAGACTTCCACTGCTAAATGGCAGTGCTCGTACCTCAGCACTGTAGGTGCAGCCTCCCAGGACACCTTGATCTGAGATGGTGGCAGGCCATGCTCAGAGCCACTGCACTTGCCCTGCAAGAACTCTGCTCCTCCCCTCGCGCTGACGTGTGTGTGTGCAAAGTATCTCAGTTGTGTCCGAGTGTTTTGGCGGGGAGAGTGGGGGGGCAGGTTGGGGAGAGAGGTGGGCAGGCGGGCCACTTCTATTGGTCTTTCATTTATCTATTTTGCATCCATCTTTGTTCTTTGGCCCACGTGGACCTCCCATCACAGTGACCTCTGTTGTTGCAGAACACCGGCTCTGAGCGCATGCGTTCCAGAGCTCCGGCTCAGTAATTGGACACATCGATTCAGCCGTTCCGAAACACGTGGGATCTTCCCAGGCCAGGGATCGAACCAGTGCCCCTTACACAGCAAGGCGGTGTCCTTACCCACCGGACCACCAGGGAAGCCCCGTGTCTGAGTCTTTGTAACAACATGGAGTGTAACCTACCAGACTCCACTGTCCGTGGGATTCTCCAGGCAGGAGGCTGCCGTGCCAACCTCCAGGGGATCTTCCTGACCTAGGAGTTAAACCTGCATCTCTTATGTCTCCTGCATTGGCAAGTGGGTTCTTTGCCACTAGTGCCACGGGGGAAGCCCACTGATGATGAGATACACAGCATCATTGTAGGGGGGTAGTATGGACTCCAGAGCATAGCTTGCACCTCTCCATTCTTTGATCCAAGAATAAAACCTCATTGTTTCTGAACAAACTTGGTTTCATTCTATTGACATCAATGAAACTTGGCAGGAGGACACTTCTTCAGGATCAATTCCAGAGACTGGGTAACATTTTCCAAAAAAATGTAGCTGGTTTTGGAGGGTTTAGGGGCTGCTCTGGGTCTCTGTTGCTGTACTTGGGCCTTCTCTAGCTGCAGTGAGCAGCGGCCACTCTCCTGCTGTGGTTCAAGGGCTTCTCATTACGGTGGCTTCTCTTGTTGCGGAGCACAGGCTCTAGAGTGGAGACTCAGTAGTTGTGGGTCTGTGACATACGGAATCTTCCTGGACCAGGGATCAGACCTGTGTCCCCTGCATTGACAGGCAGATTCTTAACCACTGGCCCACCAGGGAAGTCCTTATTTTTTATTATTTAAGCCAAGTAAGTTATTATTTTCACTTGCAGCTGAAAGATCATTTATTTGATACAACTTCTAACTCTTGTTTTCTACGTATGCTTCCAACTCCCTAATCCAGTTTTTCTTCTTGCTTAGACTATTGCAATAGCCTTTTAAGTACCCTCCCCACTTCCTGTCTGTGTCCTATATATTTGTTACTGCGTTAATACCTTTTAGGCGTAACTCTTGCCCCCCTCCCCCACCCCAGTGATGTGGTTCTCCTGTGTCTACTGCCTTAAAAACAAACATCTTTTTAAATTCTAGGCCTACTCAGTGTGTACAAACTGTACTCCTTAAGGCTTCCTGTGACCTTCGTTCCATGTTGGTAAGTACAGAAAATATCCTCTTTCTTATTCGACAGCTCAGTTCTGTTCAGCATTATTGATTGCTGTCTACTTAGACACCGCTCTTTCCCTGTTTCTGCGTTATAGCACTCATTTTTTGCTCCTCTCCACCGATTCAGTTAGTCAGTGTTGGAGTTTTTCCAGGTTATATTGTAGGATTGTTACTCTTCTCAGTCCACATACGATGGCTGGGCATTTCATTAACTCCCATGACTTAAAATTCCTTTTAAATCCAATGACTCCTAAGTCTAAGTCTTCATTCAGACTCCCCTGTTTCCGACCGCAGCCTCCACTTGCCCATTGGACATCCTCATCTCAACCTTGTCACTCTCTCATCAAGCCTGAACTTCCTCCAGGGTTCCTACCTGCATGAATAGTCATCACTACCTATCTAGGGGTTCAAGCCAGAAATTTGGCAGTTATGCTTGGCTCTTCATCTTCCTAATCCTTCGAATGTAATCAAATATGAGATCCTATCAATTCTACCTGCTAACCATCTCTCTTTGTTCCCTACCATCCTGTAATACGAGCCAAAACCATTTGTCTGTTGGACAAACTAATCTCCTCACTGGTTGCCCTGCTTCTATTCTGGCTCTTTCCCTCTGTCTCTCCACCTGAGTTGTCTTTTAAAAACACAAAATATGACCATGCCATTTCTTTGCATGTAACCTCTCAGTGACTTCCCCATGCTCTGAGAATCAAGTCCAAATTCATACCATGGTCACATAGGGCTCTGACGCGCCAGCCCCTGCTGCCTCTCCAGCCCCTTCTTGGGGTCATTCTCCTTTTCTTTCTCTCTGCTCACCACACTTTTCTCTGTCCTTAGGCTCTGGCTAGGATGTGTCTCTGTACCAGTGATATTCCCATCCTCCTCTCTGCTGCCTCGACCAAGGGCCCCAGCACAGGCATCCTTCTCTAGTGACCCAAATTGCCAGCAAACTCTTCTTATTCCGAATTGCACTGCACTTCCCTTTTTCTAAGGTAGCATAGTGGTAAAAGAATCTGCCTGCCAAGGCAGGAGACGCAAGAGACACAGGCTTGATTCCTGGGTTGGGAAGATCGCTGGAAGAAGGAAATGTCAACCTGCTCCATCCAATATTCTTGCCTGGAAAATTCCATGGACTGAGGAGCCTAGTGACTACAGTCCTTGGTATTGCAAAGAGTTGGACGGGACTGGGCACACACACACACACACACACACACACACACAACTCCCTTTTTCTAAGGATCGTCATGGTTGTGAAGGTCTGTTCAATGTCTGTCTCCTCTCCTGACCTTAAATTTCTTCCTGGTTGAGGTTCTGTCTGTTTTGCCTCTAAAACTGTCTTTTTCATTGGAAAGACAATGAAGTTAAAAAAAAAAATCAGATTTAAAATTTTCATATATACAGAAACATAAAGAATTAGAAATATGCTTAAAAGGAAAGTAAATGTTTTGCATAAAATGAACTTCTTAAAATATATACCTAGCTTGTAAAACAGAGAAGTGTATACAGATGCTCTTTTTAAAAGAATATTTAAACCCCATTATTTTAATAAGTCTCTTTACAGGCAGTAAATTTGGGAAAGCAACGAGGTAGAAACTCTCAAACCTCTCAAATATATTTCTTTTTTTGTGCCTATTTGATACAGTGGTGGGAACTGTTGACAAAAAAATGTTAGGTGATGTAAATACAGAGGCAATTGTTAAGTTTCTTTTTGACATTATGGTGATAAGATGAGTTGTCTTTTAAAAACACAAAATATGACCATGCCATTTCTTTGCATGTAACCTCTCAGTGACTTCCCCATGCTCTGAGAATCAAGTCCAAATTCATACCATGGTCACATAGGGCTCTGAGGCGCCGGCCCCTGCTGCCTCTCCAGCCCCTTCTTGGGGTCATTCTCCTTTTCTTTCTCTCTGCTCACCACACTTTTCTCTGTCCTTAGGCTCTGGCTAGGATGTGTCTCTGTACCAGTGATATTCCCATCCTCCTCTCTGCTGCCTCGACCAAGGGCCCCAGCACAGGCATCCTTCTCTAGTGACCCAAATTGCCAGCAAACTCTTCTTATTCCGAATTGCACTGCACTTCCCTTTTTCTAAGGTAGCATAGTGGTAAAAGAATCTGCCTGCCAAGGCAGGAGACGCAAGAGACACAGGCTTGATTCCTGGGTTGGGAAGATCGCTGGAAGAAGGAAATGTCAACCTGCTCCATCCAATATTCTTGCCTGGAAAATTCCATGGACTGAGGAGCCTAGTGACTACAGTCCTTGGTATTGCAAAGAGTTGGACGGGACTGGGCACACACACACACACACACACACACACACACAACTCCCTTTTTCTAAGGATCGTCATGGTTGTGAAGGTCTGTTCAATGTCTGTCTCCTCTCCTGACCTTAAATTTCTTCCTGGTTGAGGTTCTGTCTGTTTTGCCTCTAAAACTGTCTTTTTCATTGGAAAGACAATGAAGTTAAAAAAAAAATCAGATTTAAAATTTTCATATATACATAAACATAAAGAATTAGAAATATGCTTAAAAGGAAAGTAAATGTTTTGCATAAAATGAACTTCTTAAAATATATACCTAGCTTGTAAAACAGAGAAGTGTATACAGATGCTCTTTTTAAAAGAATATTTAAACCCCATTATTTTAATAAGTCTCTTTACAGGCAGTAAATTTGGGAAAGCAACGAGGTAGAAACTCTCAAACCTCTCAAATATATTTCTTTTTTTGTGCCTATTTGATACAGTGGTGGGAACTGTTGACAAAAAAATGTTAGGTGATGTAAATACAGAGGCAATTGTTAAGTACAATGATACAAGTTAAAAATTTGAATTATAAATGTTGACTAATTGTCATTATATGTGGTTTCTTTTGATAAGATCTTTTTAAATATAGTCTAAATTTTAGTTTAATGCACTTAAAAATGAAATTTATGCCACTTATCAAAAGAAAATGTAGGCTGATTGTTAGTTCAGCCTTTGTATTTGGAGTAAATGAATCAGAATCTTGCAGTACCTAAGCTTTTCTCAGGTGGTAAACTAAAACTCTTGGAAGTCTTTATTAACTCTTGAGCATTGTTTAGAAAGGTACAGTTTTAAAGCTGTGCTGTAGAAAGAATGGGAAAAATCAGAACACAAACTGATTTCATTCTCTGGATTCACTTGGTAAATAGTTTTTGCCCATGCCAGTCGATTATCAGACCTTCATGATCTATCAAATACAGATGATCATTTTTAAATTAGCATATTATAAATGCTAATTAGTATATTATGAAAATACGTTAAACATAATTTTAGTATTTTGTCATCTTAATGATAATACTTGGGACTGTTTATATTACCATGGTAAGTGCCCTGCATACATTATATTGTGATAGATACTATTACTCACCATTCCCTTTATCTAGTGGAGGCACTGGAGTTTCAGAGAGGTTAAGCAACTTGGCGACGGTCACATAGCTAGGGGGAGCTCGAGTTTAAAAAGCCATGTTTCCTGACTTTAAAGCCAATAGATTTAGCTACAGTGGTGTATTGACACTGCTCAGATTATAAATTTGAAAGTTACTATTCCGATAAGGAGGAATTCCTGGTGACTCAGTGGTAAAGAATCCGCCTGCAGTGCAGGAGACCCTGGTTCGATTGCTGAGTGGTAAATATCCCCGGAGGAGGGCAACCCACTCCAGTATTCTTGCCTGGAGACTTTCATGGACAGAGAAGTCCAGTGGGCTACAGTCCAGCAGGCAGAGTCAGACACAACTGAAGCAACTCAGCATGCATGCACCCATTCTGGTGGTTGTTGTTCTGCAGTTACTTAGTTCTGTCAAACTCTTTGACCCCATGGAGTGCAGCATGTCTGGCTTCCCTGTTCTTCACTATCTCTCAAACTCATGTTCACGGCAATTGTTAAGTACAATTTTGAATTATAAATGTTGACTAATTGTCATTATATGTGGTTTCTTTTGATAAGATCTTTTTAAATATAGTCTAAATTTTAGTTTAATGCACTTAAAAATGAAATTTATGCCACTTATCAAAAGAAAATGTAGGCTGATTGTTAGTTCAGCCTTTGTATTTGGAGTAAATGAATCAGAATCTTGCAGTACCTAAGCTTTTCTCAGGTGGTAAACTAAAACTCTTGGAAGTCTTTATTAACTCTTGAGCATTGTTTAGAAAGGTACAGTTTTAAAGCTGTGCTGTAGAAAGAATGGGAAAAATCAGAACACAAACTGATTTCATTCTCTGGATTCACTTGGTAAATAGTTTTTGCCCATGCCAGTCGATTATCAGACCTTCATGATCTATCAAATACAGATGATCATTTTTAAATTAGCATATTATAAATGCTAATTAGTATATTATGAAAATACGTTAAACATAATTTTAGTATTTTGTCATCTTAATGATAATACTTGGGACTGTTTATATTACCATGGTAAGTGCCCTGCATACATTATATTGTGATAGATACTATTACTCACCATTCCCTTTATCTAGTGGAGGCACTGGAGTTTCAGAGAGGTTAAGCAACTTGGCGACGGTCACATAGCTAGGGGGAGCTCGAGTTTAAAAAGCCATGTTTCCTGACTTTAAAGCCAATAGATTTAGCTACAGTGGTGTATTGACACTGCTCAGATTATAAATTTGAAAGTTACTATTCTGATAAGGAGGAATTCCTGGTGACTCAGTGGTAAAGAATCCGCCTGCAGTGCAGGAGACCCTGGTTCGATTGCTGAGTGGTAAATATCCCCGGAGGAGGGCAACCCACTCCAGTATTCTTGCCTGGAGACTTTCATGGACAGAGAAGTCCAGTGGGCTACAGTCCAGCAGGCAGAGTCAGACACAACTGAAGCAACTCAGCATGCATGCACCCATTCTGGTGGTTGTTGTTCTGCAGTTACTTAGTTCTGTCAAACTCTTTGACCCCATGGAGTGCAGCATGTCTGGCTTCCCTGTTCTTCACTATCTCTCAAACTCATGTTCACTGACTCAGTCCTGCTATCCAAGCATCTCATTCTCTGTTGCCCTGTTCTCCTGCCCTCAATCTTTCTCACCATCAGGGTCTTTCCCAATGAGTTGGCCCTTCACATCAGGTAGCCACAATATTGGAGCTTCAGCCTCAGCATCAGTCCTTTCAATGACTAGTTAGAGCTGATTTCTTTTTGGATTGACTAGTTTGATCTCCTTGCAGTCCAAGGGACTTCAAGAGTCTTCTCCAGCACCACAATTCAAAAACATCAGTTCTTCAGTTCTCAGCCTTCTTTGTGGTACCACTCTTACATTCATGCATGACTACTGGAAAAACCATAGCTTTGACTAGGTTGACCTTTGCTGGCAAAATTATGCCTTTGCTTTTTCATATGTGGCCTAGGCTTGTCATAGCTTTTCTTTTCTTCTCTTTTCTCCAGGGAGCAAGTTATCTTTTAATTTCATAGCTAAAGTCACCGTTTGCAATGATTTTGAAGCCCAAGAAAATAACATCTGCCACTGTTTCCATTGTTTGCCCACCTATTTGCCATGAAGTGATGGGACTGGCTGCCATGATCATGGTTTTTTTAATACTGAGTTTTAAACCAGTTATTTCACTCTCCTCTTTTATCTTCATCAAGAGACTCTTTGGTTCCTCTTTGCTTTCTGCTATTAAGATGGTGTCATCTGCATGTCTGAGGTTATTAGTATTTCTCCTGGTGAACTTGATCCCAGCTTGAGTTTTATCCAGTCCAGCATTTCACGTGATATACTCTGCATATAAGTTAAATAAGTAAGGTGACAATATACAGCCTTGATGTACTCCTTTCCCAATTTCAAGCCAGTTCTATGAACAGAGGTTTGTAACATTGTACAGAAACTGGTGATCAAAACCCATTCTCAAGAAAATGAAATGCAAAAAGGTTGTCTGGGGAGGCCTTACAAATAGCTGAGAGAAGAAGAGAAGTAAAAAGAAAGAGGAAAGATATACCCATCTAAATGCAGACTTCCCAAAAAATAGCAAGAAAGACTTCTTAAATGAACAGTGCAAAGAAATATCTCAGGGTGACTGATTGAGCTCTATGTAGATAAGTCCTGCCCTATCTTCCTATCAGTTATCTCCCCATCAGATATTCCACCCAGATATCCTGGAAGTCAGGGTGTCAGTCTGATGGGAAGTCCTCCACAGAACACAACAGGGATCTGCCCTGGGGAAGGTCAACCAGACAATTTAAACATAGAATTGATAAGCCAAGAGTCCAGCTCCCTGCAACAATTGTTGAATACCTATTTGTGCCAGCTGTTGTGCTCCCTGCTTTTTAGGAGGTTTTCCACCTTTTTGCTGTCCTTCCTCCCACCCCCAGCCTCCTGTGCTAGCATCTGGGGTTCTACTGAAACATATGGGAACCTCACTTTTCCTCTACCTGTACCCAAAGACACATCGATAGGTTCCTACTGGCAGTGGAAAGGAAGGCAGGCAGGTAAGCGCCAAAGCCCAGCTCTTAGTAGTAGGGCCACTAAGTGGGTTTCCATTACCCTACCCCACCTCTCCACCTCAGCCCAGGCCTATGATCACCCAGGGCAACACCTCAAGGCAGAAGGTGAGGGGGTGAGCGAGAGAAGAGATATTCACAGGCTACAGAGATCCAGGGAGAACATACCTAAGCAGCAGCTAGGAGAAACAATAAAAGTAGTGAGTTTTTGGGAATTCACCGCCTGCTTGACCTTGTGACCACCAGTGCAGACAAGGTAATATTACTGCATTTCACAGAGAAGGAAGCTGAGATTCAGTTGTCATATCCATGGTCTCAAAAGCACTACAAAACAGATCTCAGGCCTGAAGTGTCTGACTTGGACCCATGCTACACTACAGATCTGAGAAGGTGCATGAAGGCTGGCATCCAGAAACTACTTGCTTGCTAAAGACCCAGGATTAGGCGGCTGCAAGGCCAACCTGAAGGCCTGGACAGGTCTTTCTGCTTTTCAAGACAATAACACTGCCTCTTGGACCTGTGTGGGCAAAATGATATCTCTGCTTTTTAATATGCTGTCCAGGTTTGCCATAGCTTTTCTTCCAAAGAGCAAGCATCTTTTAATTTCATGGCTCCAATGATTTGGGAGCCCAAGAAAGTAAAGTCTGTCACTGTTTTCATTTTCTTCCCATCTATTTGTCATGAAGGGAGCAGATGCCAGGATTTTAGTTTTTTTGAATGTTGGGTTTTAAGCCAGTTTTTTTAGTCTCCTCTTTCACCTTCATCAAGGGGCTCTTTAGTTCCTCTTTGCTTTCCATCATTAGGGTGATGTCATCTGCATATCTGAGGTTGTTGATATTTCTCCAGGCAATCTTGATTCCAGCTTGTGATTAGCCCACATCATTTGCTTGATGAATGCTTTCTGACTATTCACACTCTGACAAATTGCAGGGGAAATAGTGCATTGTTTCCTCAGTGTAATGAGAATTAATCAGGATTTTGTCCTCATTCTCCAAAATCATTGTTCTCTACAAGGTCAATAGTCCCCCACACCAAGAAATCCTATAATCACTGGTCCCTGCATTCATATTACCCCACCTCTTGGCGGTAAGGCTTTGTCCTTCTTTATACACTTCTTGCCACAGGGAATGGTGGCAAGGATGATTCTAAGATTTGGGGCCTGAAGGCCCAGAAGAGTGGAGATCTGAATATAGGAAGCTGGAAATATAAAATGGTGGCTGGAAACTTGGGTGCTTGACTGAGACAATGGAAGGATGTATAATAAAAATTATGAAAAAAAAGAAAAAGAAAAAAATGACAAAAACCTACAGATAGCCACAGGAGTGATCGAAGCAGGATAGATTCAAAATCACTACAGATGAAGAGATTAAGAAAATGAGAGACTAGCATATTGACAGGAATATTGTAGATATTGAAACCAAATCAGCACTACCATTTAAAACCCTCAATATGTGTATAATCAGTTGAACTGGGGAGGGAGCATTTTGCAGAAATACCCTGAGAGAAATGTTTAGGATAGAACATTTACTCTTAGAATGTATTTCCATGTTGTATTGTCATGTCATTTCTGTACATGACTACTAGAAAAACCATAGCTTTGACTATATGGACCTTTGTCAGCAAAGTAATGTCTCTGCTTTTTTATATGCTATCTAGGTTGTCATAGTTATTCTTCCAAAAAACAAGTGTTTTTGAATTTCACAGCTGCAGTCACTGTCTGCAGTGATTTTGGAGCCCATGTAAATAAAGTCTGTCATTGTTTCCATTTTCTCCCCATCTATTTGCCATAAAGTGATGGGACTGGATGCTGTGTAGTGGCATCCAGTGTTTTGGATGTTCAGTATTAAGGCAGATTTTTCACTCTTCTCTTTCATCTTCATCAAGAGGCTCTTTAGTTCCTCTTTGCGTTCTGCCATTAGGGTGTTACCTGCATATCTGACGTTATTATATCTTCCAGGAATCTTGATTTCCACTTGTGAATCATCCAGCTTGGCATTTTGCATGATGTACATTCTGCACATAAGTTAAAATAGTAGGGTGACAATATGTAGCATGACATACTCCTTTCCCTTGTTCCATGTTTGGTTGTAACTGTTGTTCCTTGACCAGCATACAGGTTTCTCAGGAGGCAAGTAAGGTGGTCTGGTTATTCCCATCTCTTTAAGGATTTTCAACAGATTGAGGGATTGCTAGAAATTTTTAAAACACATCTGTGACTCATCTTTCTGGTTCCTACTTGGTCTTCCAAAACCGAGCAACTCCTGAGCAGAAGGCGTTTCTAGTCCTTGACTCACCACAACAGTTTCATAGTAGCCAAGACAGAAAGAAATGGAAAACTAGGCCCAGCAACTTTTCAATAAATAATGGTGGGATAATTCATTATTCATATGGGTGGGGGAGTAGAAGTAGATTTATATATCACCCCATATTCAAATGTCAGTTTTGGCTAGTTTAAAGACAAAAGCAAAACTCTATACTTTTTAGGAGAAAACACGTCCAGGATTGGGAAGGATGTATTAAGATATAAAATGCACAAACCATTTATCCATTAATTAACTTATTTACTCATTTAACAAATATTACTGAGACTCTACTAGATGCCAGACACTGATCCAGGCACTGGGACAAGAAGAGGGGATAAGATAGACGCAATTCCTCATCCCAGAGAACTGAGAGTGTCGTGGGACCATAGAGGCAAAGAATGCTAGAGTCAATTACATGGAAATGGAAATGTTTCTAAAGGACAACAGATGTCACCAACAAAATGACAATGCAGGCTGTAGCCTGGGAGGAGATACTTGCAATGCATATAACTGAAAAGAATTAGTATCTGTAATATATAGGAACATTTCCCAATCAAAAAGAGAAAGACAGACAATCCAACAGAAAAAAGACCAAAAGATATAGAAAAAGGGGGACTTCCCTGGCAGTCCAGTGGTTATGACTCTGTGCTTCCACTGCAGGGTAGGCAGGGGATAGTGTGGGTTTGATCCCTGTTGGGGAACTAAGACCCCATGTGCAGCTAAAAAGAATTATTTTTTTAATTAAAAAAAAAAGGTATAGAAAAAGAAAGCTGAATTGTCAATAAACATCAAGAGATTCTCAGAATAATTTATAACAAGAGAAATGCAAATTATACAATCACAAAATATCATTTAATGCAGAAAAGATTAGCAAAAACCACACGTCTGACAATACTATGTGCTAGCGGAGTTGTGGGCCAGTAGGACTGCTTATGACAGGCTGGGATGAACACAAACCAATGTGACTATTTTGGAGAGCAATTTGGCAATGTATCTTAAGGCTCAAAATATTCCTACCCTCCCACCCAGTAATTCTACTGCTAGATACACAACCCAATGAATTTTTTGCATGTGGGCTCAAGAGGACAATCTTATTCATTTACATTTATATGGGTTCATGATTCTTCTTTTAGGAAATAGATTACAATCTGTTATGTATGCATGTATGCTAAGTTGCTTCACTTGTGTCTGACTCTTTGAGACCCTGTGGACTGTAGCCCGCCAGACTCTTCTGCCCATGGGATTCTCCAGGCAAGAATGCCAGAGTGGGTTGCCATGCCACCCTTCAGGGGGTCTTCCTGACCTAGAGATTGAATCCAGGTCTCTTAAGTCTCCTGCATTGGCAGGTGAGTTCTTTACCCCCAGAGCCACCTGAGACTCTACTAGATGCCAGACACTGATCCAGGCACTGGGACAAGAAGAGGGGATAAGATAGACGCAATTCCTCATCCCAGAGAACTGAGAGTGTCGTGGGACCATAGAGGCAAAGAATGCTAGAGTCAATTACATGGAAATGGAAATGTTTCTAAAGGACAACAGATGTCACCAACAAAATGACAATGCAGGCTGTAGCCTGGGAGGAGATACTTGCAATGCATATAACTGAAAAGAATTAGTATCTGTAATATATAGGAACATTTCCCAATCAAAAAGAGAAAGACAGACAATCCAACAGAAAAAAGACCAAAAGATATAGAAAAAGGGGGACTTCCCTGGCAGTCCAGTGGTTATGACTCTGTGCTTCCACTGCAGGGTAGGCAGGGGATAGTGTGGGTTTGATCCCTGTTGGGGAACTAAGACCACATCTGAAGATAAAAAGAATTATTTTTTTAATTAAAAAAAAAAGGTATAGAAAAAGAAAGCTGAATTGTCAATAAACATCAAGAGATTCTCAGAATAATATATAACAAGAGAAATGCAAATTATACAATCACAAAATATCATTTAATGCAGAAAAGATTAGCAAAAACCACATGTCTGACAATACTATGTGCTAGCGGAGTTGTGGGCCAGTAGGACTGCTTATGACAGGCTGGGATGAACACAAACCAATGTGACTATTTTGGAGAGCAATTTGGCAATGTATCTTAAGGCTCAAAATATTCCTACCCTCCCACCCAGTAATTCTACTGCTAGATACACAACCCAATGAATTTTTTGCATGTGGGCTCAAGAGGACAATCTTATTCATTTACATTTATATGGGTTCATGATTCTTCTTTTAGGAAATAGATTACAATCTGTTATGTATGCATGTATGCTAAGTTGCTTCACTTGTGTCTGACTCTTTGAGACCCTGTGGACTGTAGCCCGCCAGACTCTTCTGCCCATGGGATTCTCCAGGCAAGAATGCCAGAGTGGGTTGCCATGCCACCCTTCAGGGGGTCTTCCTGACCTAGAGATTGAATCCAGGTCTCTTAAGTCTCCTGCATTGGCAGGTGAGTTCTTTACCCCTAGAGCCACCTGGGAAGCCATATATATATGTGCATATATTTAATTTTATGTTCAAAATCATGTTTACCTTGACCATTGTGAACCCATTCAAGCTCACACCTGGTCCCTTAACAGGTTCTCATCACTGTTTAAGTGCTTTCTTAGATTCTGGCACAAGATTCCAGGCTCATCTTGTACTTTCTTTCTTAGTCCTAGCTCTAGAATCAGCCAGTTCTCCAAAAGTCTCCATTCCTTTTCGTGGAGAACAGTATTTAGACGATCCAGGCATGAGGCATGCTCATCATTATTGGAGTGTCCCTGCCCTCAGTGGGCAGAGCTAGGGAATATAGACATATACATCTATATTTAGATTTGTTGCTGTTGGTCTATGCACAGGAAATACTGTGTGTTCTCCCCAACACAACTAATTCCAGGCCAAAGCCACAGGATTGATTCTAGTTTTCCCCTTTTTCATAGAAACCTAGTTCCAGTGATGCTTGTTATAGTTCTTCAGAAGGAGAAAAGAGGCGGGGAGAAGGGAGGGAGGTGCGGGTGAGGAAGGGAAAGAGAAGAAAGACGGGAAAAAGAGGAGAGAAGGTAGAGGGAAGGGGAGAGAAGATAAGGAAAGCAAAGGATAAATGTAATGTCCTATCTCTTTGAAAAGGCAAAGGCAAATGTGGTGAAATTGAGTCCAGGCTTGCTCTGCTCGCCTCATGACAGGCCAATGAATCAGAGAGATTCAAAATGTTGAGGCAAGGAAAACCACTTTATTTGGAAAGCTGCTGACCAAGAAGATGGTAGACTGGCACCTCAAAATAGTTTTTTGCATGTGGGCTCAAGAGGACAATCTTATTCATTTACATTTATATGGGTTCATGATTCTTCTTTTAGGAAATAGATTACAATCTGTTATGTATGCATGTATGCTAAGTTGCTTCACTTGTGTCTGACTCTTTGAGACCCTGTGGACTGTAGCCCGCCAGACTCTTCTGCCCATGGGATTCTCCAGGCAAGAATGCCAGAGTGGGTTGCCATGCCACCCTTCAGGGGGTCTTCCTGACCTAGAGATTGAATCCAGGTCTCTTAAGTCTCCTGCATTGGCAGGTGAGTTCTTTCCCCCTAGAGCCACCTGGGAAGCCATATATATATGTGCATATATTTAATTTTATGTTCAAAATCATGTTTACCTTGACCATTGTGAACCCATTCAAGCTCACACCTGGTCCCTTAACAGGTTCTCATCACTGTTTAAGTGCTTTCTTAGATTCTGGCACAAGATTCCAGGCTCATCTTGTACTTTCTTTCTTAGTCCTAGCTCTAGAATCAGCCAGTTCTCCAAAAGTCTCCATTCCTTTTCGTGGAGAACAGTATTTAGACGATCCAGGCATGAGGCATGCTCATCATTATTGGAGTGTCCCTGCCCTCAGTGGGCAGAGCTAGGGAATATAGACATATACATCTATATTTAGATTTGTTGCTGTTGGTCTATGCACAGGAAATACTGTGTGTTCTCCCCAACACAACTAATTCCAGGCCAAAGCCACAGGATTGATTCTAGTTTTCCCCTTTTTCATAGAAACCTAGTTCCAGTGATGCTTGTTATAGTTCTTCAGAAGGAGAAAAGAGGCGGGGAGAAGGGAGGGAGGTGCGGGTGAGGAAGGGAAAGAGAAGAAAGACGGGAAAAAGAGGAGAGAAGGTAGAGGGAAGGGGAGAGAAGATAAGGAAAGCAAAGGATAAATGTAATGTCCTATCTCTTTGAAAAGGCAAAGGCAAATGTGGTGAAATTGAGTCCAGGCTTGCTCTGCTCGCCTCATGACAGGCCAATGAATCAGAGAGATTCAAAATGTTGAGGCAAGGAAAACCACTTTACTTGGAAAGCTGCTGACCAAGAAGATGGTAGACTGGCACCTCAAAATAGCCATCTTATTGGGTTCTGGATGCCAGGTTCTTTTACTGATTAGAGAGAAAGAAGCAATGAGGAACTGAAGTCAAAAGGCAGAACACAGAGTGTGAGGCAGTGGGGAAGTAAAGTGAAAGGGTCTTCAATCTTGCAAAACATCTCCAAAGGAATGGCCAGCCTTTGGAAGGGGTGTGCTAATCTCTTCTATTTATAGGTGGGCAGGGTCAGATTCTCTCTCTATGAGCTGAACAAAGGCACTTTAGTTTATAGTCAGACACAGGAGCAGGGTCCTCTAAAGCAAGCTATTAGGTATGATTATAATAATAAAAACAATGAAAAGCAAGTCAAAAAAACCCCAATTTCTACCATGAAGTAAAAACTGGCTTCCTCCCAGCAACAAAATGTTCAAATTGGACAAACCCTGGTTAATTAATGGATACATGAGTGCTTTCTACAGTATCCGTGGTTTGCTTTTCATACTGTATTTGGTAAATTTTTTTTCTTTTTAAATTTTCAAGCCATTACAGCCTAAATGTCTTTGTAAATATAATGAAAATTAATATCTAGAAAAATTTAAAAAACAGGCATATAAAATATAGGCTAATTTTTAATATTAGGTTCAATAGACATAAGGTGACTGTAAAACTGCTATGAAAGTTTCTAAATGCATTCTCTCAATTTCTGTATGCTTTTCACTGTTGACCAGATGATAGTTGCGTGGACCAGCAGGTGTTACTGTTACTGAGTCCAAGCTTGCTCTGCTGGCCACACAACAGGCCGATGAATCAGAGACTGAATCAGAGGCGAGGTGTTGAGGTAAGGAATATGACTTTATTTGGAAAGCTGACAGGCCTAGAAGATGGTAGAGTAATGTCTGAAAATAACCATCTTGTCAGGGTCTGGATGCCAGGTTCTTTTATAGAACCGGAGAGAGAAATGGTGAGAAACTAAAGTCAAAAGGCAGAATAGAGAGGGAGAATGAGGAACTAAAGTAAAAGGGCAACCAACCTTGCAAAACATCTCTAGGAATGGCCAGCATCAGGGACCAGATGTGTTAACCTCTTCTTTCTTTTCTCCTTTCTTTCTTTCACAGGTGGGCCAGGTCAAACTAGTCTTTGTGAACTGAACAAAGGCACTTTAGTTTAACAGTCAGGCAGAGGGGCTGGGTTTTCTGAGGCAGGCCATCATGTTTGATTATAATAACAACAACAACTAAAGGTGGCTCAAAGAAACAGCTCCAACATGGAGTCAGAATTGGTTCTTCTCTACAGTATTACTGCCCAAACTTTGTGTAGCACCTCAGAGCAGATTTTTTTTTTTTGATGCTTGTCATGAAACACTTAAAAATAAGATTTTAAAAATATAATAATAGTGTGGAGCCTGGCTTCCACTTTGAAAAGTCACAAGTATGCTCTTGAACTTGTGGGGGTCTGGGTGAGGGCTACAGATTGCCCTTTGCAGGTAGTCATTCCACGATTAAATATCTCGCCAAAAAGTAATGGTGTTTGGGAACTGGTATGGCTGCTTTGACCTTGATGTCCTGAAATCTAGGGAGGGAGAGAAGTCAACTCCCTGGGAGTCTTGTCTTTTGTCATCTGTGTGGAGATTCCACAACCCCTGTTGTTTCTGGAACCCCTGTAAACAAAATCACGGTGGAAGAGGAAAGATAAGGAACAGATGTGGTCAGTGCTGGCTGAAACACAAGATGAAACAGGGCTTCCCTGGTGGTCCAGTGGGTAAGGACACCGCCTTGCAGTGCAGTACAAGACAAAACAAAGCAAACCATTCTCTGCACTGGCCAATAGGAACAGAGCTTAAGTCAACCTTCTGTGGTGCTTGACTTCCTGGTGCAGGTAGTCAGTGCAAACGGGGTGTCCTCAGCACAGAAGGGACCAGGCTCTCTTCAGTGTTTCCTTTGAAGGTATATGTTTTCAGAACAGTTGTTTTGATTTGAAAATGTGTCAGGTTAACGCCCTCTTTCCAGGAGCCTGTCTCTTTCTCTCTCTTTTTTTTTTCTCTGTTTCTTTAAAGTATGAATTTCCCAGCAAAATATTTACCAGATTTTTTCTTAAAGTACATTTAATTTTGACTTTTCCACGATAGTTGAAAGTGTTGTTGTTGTTGTTTTAATGAATCCTTTACTGCCATGTGGAAAATGTTATTCTTTATATTTCCTTTGCTAGAAGACTTTAGATTGCATTTTCCTTCAGGCTAATGGTGTTGGTAGCAATTGGTGGCTGAGAAGCCACTTTGAGTGGTGGCCTTGAGAATTTTCTAAGGACCAGGGTGAGACCTGGACACCACTCCCAGGTGGTCTGAGAAAAGGTCTTCAATAAAAAGGTCTTCAGAATCCAACTCTTAGCATCTGGGCCTATAATGGTTTCTTAGACCAATGCAACTTGTTATATGGGACTGTTTTCTTTCCAACACGAACTGGGATTTTTGGCTGCTTGTCATGAAACACTTAAAAATAAGATTTTAAAATATAATAATAGTGTGGAGCCTGGCTTCCACTTTGAAAAGTCACAAGTATGCTCTTGAACTTGTGGGGGTCTGGGTGAGGGCTACAGATTGCCCTTTGCAGGTAGTCATTCCACGATTAAATATCTCACCAAAAAGTAATGGTGTTTGGGAACTGGTATGGCTGCTTTGACCTTGATGTCCTGAAATCTAGGGAGGGAGAGAAGTCAACTCCCTGGGAGTCTTGTCTTTTGTCATCTGTGTGGAGATTCCACAACCCCTGTTGTTTCTGGAACCCCTGTAAACAAAATCACGGTGGAAGAGGAAAGATAAGGAACAGATGTGGTCAGTGCTGGCTGAAACACAAGATGAAACAGGGCTTCCCTGGTGGTCCAGTGGGTAAGGACACCGCCTTGCAGTGCAGTACAAGACAAAACAAAGCAAACCATTCTCTGCACTGGCCAATAGGAACAGAGCTTAAGTCAACCTTCTGTGGTGCTTGACTTCCTGGTGCAGGTAGTCAGTGCAAACGGGGTGTCCTCAGCACAGAAGGGACCAGGCTCTCTTCAGTGTTTCCTTTGAAGGTATATGTTTTCAGAACAGTTGTTTTGATTTGAAAATGTGTCAGGTTAACGCCCTCTTTCCAGGAGCCTGTCTCTTTCTCTCTCTTTTTTTTTTTCTCTGTTTCTTTAAAGTATGAATTTCCCAGGAAAATATTTACCAGATTTTTTCTTAAAGTACATTTAATTTTGACTTTTCCACGATAGTTGAAAGTGTTGTTGTTGTTGTTTTAATGAATCCTTTACTGCCATGTGGAAAATGTTATTCTTTATATTTCCTTTGCTAGAAGACTTTAGATTGCATTTTCCTTCAGGCTAATGGTGTTGGTAGCAATTGGTGGCTGAGAAGCCACTTTGAGTGGTGGCCTTGAGAATTTTCTAAGGACCAGGGTGAGACCTGGACACCACTCCCAGGTGGTCTGAGAAAAGGTCTTCAATAAAAAGGTCTTCAGAATCCAACTCTTAGCATCTGGGCCTATAATGGTTTCTTAGACCAATGCAACTTGTTATATGGGACTGTTTTCTTTCCAACACGAACTGGGATTTTTTTTGGCTGCTTGTGCTCATTAAGAAAACCCATGTCACTTGTCACAAGTGTAAAAAGAATGTTTCAAATGTTCCTGGAAATTTTTCAGCTGGTTCATGTCCATGCCTCCATACTCTGCAATTTTCCCTATTCCCCCCTCTCCCAAGATTCTGATGCAGAATGATTGCAATGTTTCAGTCAGGTAATGGGTGAAGTCATTAATGTGGATGACTAGCTGACATTGTAAAGCTCTTTAGGTATGGATTGGTGGAGAGGGGTGGTCCTGGCTGGGTTTCTGTAAGTGTGAGTGAGAAATAAAATTTATAACAACCCCTTAAGGATTTAACACCCCTTTGTGGATATGCTCCCAATGGAACTTATTAAATACAGAGACTTATTCTAAAGGAAAGAACTCAGTGGGTATAAAAGTACCCATATAAGGTACTATTTTTTAGAGAAGGTAACTTAGTCTTTGTTTCCAAACATTTATTCAGAAAATTTTTCCTGATGAAATTCCATTCAAATGTAATCCTCTGATGCTGTTTGAGTCTATTCATTTTAATTTCTAATTACAGCAGAAAATGTCTAATGAGATTCTTCTGCATTTATACCAATATGGCTAAGGAGAGCCCCGGTTGAAGACTTGGAAAATGTTCTGCTTTCCTTAGGGTATTTTCATCTGTTTTTGTCTCCTATATTTATTTTGTGAAAGAAGCTAGCACTGGTACTAAAACAATGCCACAGTGAAGTGCTAACCCTTGTGGATCAAGGAGTATCGACTTGCATTCAAAGTTGCATTGACTCCTGGACCTCCCTAGTGGTCCACTGGTTGAGAACCCACCTGTCAATACAGGGGACATAGGTTTGACCCTGGCTTGGGAAGAGCCCATATGCCTGGGAGCAGCTGAGCCTGTGTGCCACAACTCCTGAAGTCCAGGCATTGGGAGCCCATGCTCTGCAACACAGAGCAATGAGAAAGCCTGTGCACTGCAACAAGAGAAAACCCTCTTGCAGCAATGAAGACCCAGTGTGGTCAAAAATAAGAATAAATAAATAATGAAAATAATAATAATATGGCTCCTAAGAGAGTAAAAATTCAAGCCACATATTGGGAGAAATAGTTTGCAAGAACACGTATTTGATAAAAGACTTAGATCCAAAATAGACAAAGAAATCTGAATACCCAGCATAAAAAGAAAGAATCCAACTAAAAAATTGGCAAAAGATCTGGACACCCATCAAGGAAGATAAGTAGATAGAATAAGCATACAAAAAGATACTTAACATCTATGCCATTAGGAAATTGAATCAACTGTGAGATATCACTGTAGACTTCTTAAAATGGTGAAAATGCAAAACATGGACAGCACCAAATGCTAGAGAGGGTGTGGAGCGACAGGAACTCACATACCTTACTGGCGGGAATGTCAAATGGCATCGCCACTTGGCAAGACAGCTTGGCAGCCTCTTACAAAGCTACCATCGTCTTACCATATGATCCAGCTATCATGCTCCTAGGTATGTACTCAAATGAGAACTTACAACCACACAGAAACCTGCACACAAATGTTTAGAGCAGCTTTATTCATAACTGCTTGGAAACAACCAAGGTATCTTTTGATAGGAGAATGAATAAATAAACTGTGATATATTACACAATGGAATATTTTTCAGTAATAAAAAGAAATCAGCTATCAACTCCTGAAAAGATATGAAGGAAACTTAAACGTATCTTTCTAAGTGAAAGTAGCCAGTCCATAAAGGCTACTCTATGATTTCAACTATATGATATTCTACAAGAGACAAAACTATAGAGGCAGTGAAAACACAAGGGGTTGCAATGGGTCGGGGGAAGCAGAAGGGAGGAGTGAACAGGTGAGGCACAGAGGATTTTTGGGCTGGCAAAGTTATTTTGAATTATTCTATAATGGTGAACACATGACAGTGTGCATCTGTCAAAACCCACAGAATTGTGTAACACAAAGAGTGAACTGTAATCTAAACTATGGCCTTTTACTAATAATTGTCCATGTGTGTGTGCTGTCATGCCTGACTCTTTATGACCCCATGGACGGTACCCCCCAGACTCCTCAGTCCATGGAATATTCCAGATAAGAATGCTAAAGTAGGTTGTCATCTCCATGTGTGCCAGGCATTTTTCCACACCCTTAACATGTAGGAATTAATTTATTCCTCATAGGAACCCTATAAAACAGGTATTTGTTTTACAGATGAGGAAACTGAGCCACAGAGACTGAAGTAATTTGTCCATGGTTATGGGACCGATGAGCTTCCCTGGTGGCTGGAACAGTAAAAATTCTGCCTGCAAAGCAGGATACCCAGGTTTGATCCCTGGGTCGGGAAGATTCCCTGGAGAAGGGAATGGCAACCCACTCCAGTATTCTTGCCTGGAGAATTTCATGGACAGAGGTGCCTGGTGGGCTACAGTTCATGGGATTGCAAAAAGTTGGACTTTGGACATAAGCAACTTTTATACATACGCAGGGACCAATAAACGATAGAACCAGGACTTGAACCCAGAAAGTGGCTCTGGAGACCACATACTTTTGACAACTCTGTTAGAACAGAGACTGTGGGAATAAGGAGATGCAGCAGCAAATAATCTCCTCCCTTAAGGATATTCCAACCCATTAGGACACCCGGGAATGAAGAATACAAACAATCACAGAGGGCTGACCTCTAGACTTTGGAATGCTCACTCAGGCCCAGCCCTACTGGCACATCAGGCTGATGGCTTCTTGATCTATGTCCTGGGCTCAGTTTTCTTAGTACACATCCATCATCAGAGTCAACACTGACGGAGCTATTGACATTACTTACTAATTGTTTCCTCTGTGTTTGCCTCCCCTTAGTTAGACTCAAACTCCTTGAGGTCAGGGATAACTTATACAAGCTTATACTTGACTCCTCTCTACCTGTACCAGAGTTGATTAATAAGTGTCTGCAGGTTGATTAATGGTTGGGAGAACTCTCAGTGAGGAAAGAAAGTTTTTAAAGTCAAGGTTTCAGTAAAAATAGAGCTCAAGGGATTTCCCTGGTGGATCAGCAGTTAAGAATCCACACATCCACAGGCAGGGGGCATGGATTTGACTCCTGGTTTGGGAACTAAGATCCCTCATGCTTCGTGGGGTGGCCAAAAAGTAAAATAAAATAAAAAAGAGCGTAAAAGTTATTGTGTACGTGCTTGCTTATTTCTTAGGACTTTTGGCGGCAAATTTCCATTTCGTTTATAGTTCATTAATAGTGATAGTGTGCTGGTCATGGTGTTTGATATTAGCTGTATCTTTGATGGCCCATTAGAGGACAAAGTGCTTGAGTAAAACATTAACATACAGATAGAAAGGAATTCACCTTTGGATCTTCAAGTTCAGGGATCAAAGGTCAGAAATCACCAAGCCTAGGGACAGGGGTCGATCTTGGGGAACTGGTGTTGCGAGTATTTTAGTCTGATTCTGTCACAGACGGTATGACTGAGGCAGATCACAGAATTTCTCTAAGCCTCGGTTTTCCATGCACTGCATGAAGCTAATTCTACCTACACTGCCTATTCTCTGGGTGTTTGTGTCCACTGAGGCATTGGTGAATGAGAGGAGGATACAGTATAACTTGAAAGAGAGAAGGTGGTGGGAAAAGATAGTGATGAAATATTCTGTAATTCATTTTATTATACTCTGCATCAAAGACCTATTGTTGAAACAGGGCAGAATAAAAACACTTTTGCTTTCATGTAAGACCTTCCCAAAGAAGTTCGGTTTGGATCATCTGGGTCAAGGTGAAGAATACCAAGTAAATATCTTCATTTCTCTCTTAATAAGTTATCCTCTAATGGGATTGGAATATTGACTATTGTCCCACTGTTGTGTGATTGTACCATTGTAGTGAGAATGCAGCGTATGTTTGCTACTTTCTTTTCTTTTTTTGGAGACGTGGCACCAGGACTCTTAGTTCCCTGATGAGGGATTGAACCATTGCCACCTGCAGGGCAAGTTTGGAGTCTTTACCACAGGACTGCCAACAAAGTTCACTGTATGTTTGCTATTCCTAGTCATAATTTTAAGAGGATGTCTCCTACTAGGGGAAAATACTTTAACAAGGACTGAACCAGCAATTGATCAGTAGCCAAGTAAAGACCAGCATCAAACCAGAGTTGATCAGCCATCCACATTCTATTTCATATTTGTGGAAGCCATCAGAACACTTCGCAGTCATAGGTAGGTAGCCTAAACGATTCTCAGGTTACCCAGAAAGTTTTTTCCAAGAAGACAGAAAGCAACTGTTACAGAACTTTAAAGATCCACTAGGATGGCATCCTGACTGGCCTTAACTTTTGGAACCAGAAATTAGTATAAAATGGAAGGCTTTGGGAGCTAAATGCAGGATAAATTAGGAGATGGGGAATGGTTGAAGAAAGGATACAGCCCCCTTTGATCTTCCCCTTCCTCCCCTCCCACGGATACTGCTTGGAGAATATCTGAAGGAATGAAGGCAGCGACCAGAGGGCTCATCCTCTTGTAAAACCATGGTCATTCCTTCTTTCTATTTCCAGGGGATAGGGAGCCAAACAGCCTTGGCAGAAGTGCCACAGACAAGATCCACCAGCACAGAGACTGCTGAGAACAGCCAGGTTCAAGGGACTCTTGGCCAGGCTCTTCTCTCTGCCTGCACAGCAAGGAGAAGGAAGCCTCACACTTAGGAGCCATTCTGATGTTTAAATATGCTGACTGCCATGAAGTACTGCAGAGCAAAGCCCAGGTGGGGATTGAGGTGCATCTGTGTGTTCTCCCAGGGTAAGGAAAGAGGCTTCAAAAAAACCCCTTTGCAGTTTGGGAGAGACACGTTGGCCCTTGGGTGACAGTCTGGCTGGCAGTTTAATTGTCTGAAGTGTGAACTGAAAGTGAGATATGGGAGGGGAGAGAGTAGGAGGTGAGAAAAAAAACTCTTTGGGGAAGGATGTGTTTCTGTGAGCACACTGACAACAAGCTTTTATCATTTATTTATTTAGCTGCACCAGGAGGTTTTTTTTTTTTTTTAGTTGCTGCAATGTGAGATCTTCAGTTTTTGTTGGGGTGTGCAGGATCTCTGGTTGTGGCATCTGCGATCTAGTTCCTGACCACGGATCGAACCTGGGCCCCTTGCATTAGAAGCATGGAGTCTTAGCCACTGGACAACGAGGGAAGTCCCCTCACACCCATGCATTTTTGAGCTTTTGGTTAGTTCCTTCAAGGCAGCCCAGAGGCACTGCTGGACATTTACAGCCTCTGGAGACCTTCTGTGGTAAGAAGCAGGGGCTGGGGAAAGTGGGGGCTGTTGGAGATGAGGTTACTTCATCATTCCAGCCTCATTTTCATCATTTGTAAAATAACAATAATAATAATAATAATTTTTACCTAACAATCTGTTGGGTGGGGTTAAATAAAATAACATGTAAAGCATCTAGCATAGTAATTAACATATAATAAGAGTTCCATAATTGTCAGGTTTTTATCATTTCACGTGATACTTCTATTACAGTAGTGCGCCTGTCGCAAGCCATTCCCATTTGATCATAAGTCCTTTGGGGCAGCCTCTGAGCGTGTTCATCTTTGTCTTTTCCTTCTTTCTATTTCCAGGGATAGGGAGCCAAACGGGGAAGTGCCACAGACAAGATCCACCAGCACAGAGACTGCTGAGAACAGCCAGGTTCAAGGGACTCTTGGCCAGGCTCTTCTCTCTGCCTGCACAGCAAGGAGAAGGAAGCCTCACACTTAGGAGCCATTCTGATGTTTAAATATGCTGACTGCCATGAAGTACTGCAGAGCAAAGCCCAGGTGGGGATTGAGGTGCATCTGTGTGTTCTCCCAGGGTAAGGAAAGAGGCTTCAAAAAAACCCCTTTGCAGTTTGGGAGAGACACGTTGGCCCTTGGGTGACAGTCTGGCTGGCAGTTTAATTGTCTGAAGTGTGAACTGAAAGTGAGATATGGGAGGGGAGAGAGTAGGAGGTGAGAAAAAAAACTCTTTGGGGAAGGATGTGTTTCTGTGAGCACACTGACAACAAGCTTTTATCATTTATTTATTTAGCTGCACCAGGAGGTTTTTTTTTTTTTTTAGTTGCTGCAATGTGAGATCTTCAGTTTTTGTTGGGGTGTGCAGGATCTCTGGTTGTGGCATCTGCGATCTAGTTCCCTGACCACGGATCGAACCTGGGCCCCTTGCATTAGAAGCATGGAGTCTTAGCCACTGGACAACGAGGGAAGTCCCCTCACACCCATGCATTTTTGAGCTTTTGGTTAGTTCCTTCAAGGCAGCCCAGAGGCACTGCTGGACATTTACAGCCTCTGGAGACCTTCTGTGGTAAGAAGCAGGGGCTGGGGAAAGTGGGGGCTGTTGGAGATGAGGTTACTTCATCATTCCAGCCTCATTTTCATCATTTGTAAAATAACAATAATAATAATAATAATTTTTACCTAACAATCTGTTGGGTGGGGTTAAATAAAATAACATGTAAAGCATCTAGCATAGTAATTAACATATAATAAGAGTTCCATAATTGTCAGGTTTTTATCATTTCACGTGATACTTCTATTACAGTAGTGCGCCTGTACGCAAGCCATTCCCATTTGATCATAAGTCCTTTGGGGGCAGCCTCTGAGCGTGTTCATCTTTGTCTTTTCCTAGGCACTCTTTGAAGGAAGGGACATTTTCTTATTCTTGTAGATAGCTGTTCCTTAGCAAAGGGCCTGGTACATGGCAAACAATGGAGTAACTATGCTTGGTGACTGAATGAGTGAATGAATGAATGAGTAAGTGGATGAATGAATGAGTGAGTGAAACAATGAATGAAAACCACCGAAGAGTGAAGAGAATGGAAATCTGAGAAAGGCGTGTGATTTGGTGTGTCTGTTATTATTGCTTGAAATTGATTCTCAGATCTTCTCGGCTGGGATCCTGGCTGACATGCATTTGCTGGGGCAGACTGCGTTATATAATTGCTGTTTTCTGTCTCTGACGACTGTGATTATGACTCAAGGAGTGGATATGTGTATGGGGCTATGTAAATAATAATTATTTTAATTATGGTTTGACCTGTGCAATATATTCTAACAACGTAGCTGACTGTGCATTTGCGTATGTGCACTCTTGGGAGTGATGGAAAAAAATCTCCTATTATCAAAGTACAAAGGAATCTCCCCTCCGTGCACATGGTAATTTTAGAATTATAACATGGAGAAGTACAATGCCACTGTAATTACAGCAAGTTTGCAGAAAGAAAGGACTTTGAAATAGTATATGATCTGTGTTGTATTTAAATAATATAAAATATAATTTTATTGTTAATATTTTATTTTTGATGCCGGGAAAAACAGTGTATGTATAAAATTAGTAATGGCGATTTTCAAGCTCCTTATAAGAGTATGAAGGGGCCTTGTAGATTTAAGTGTGATTTAAGCAACATGATTTATGTATGATGCCTAGTCAAGTGCCTGGAACGTAATAAGTGCTCAGCAGGCATTTGGCATTCATCTGGCAAAAGCATATATATAAGTAAGCCCTCAATATAACTGATGAGCTGTATGTTTTTTGGGTGGGGGAGGCTCACCACGTGGCATGCGGGGGTCTTAGTTCTCTGACCAGGGAGTGGACTCATGCCCCCTTGCTGTGGAAGCTACGTCCTGATCACTGGACTGCAGGGAAGTCCTGTGTGCATTTTTTTTTAATGACCTTCACAAAAAACTCAAGCTTCATCCATGTGGTCCCTGAGAGAACTGTATCAATTACAGCAACATCATTTTTTACACTTGAAATGCACAAAGGACCATCTTAGACACTGGAGAAGGTAGAGAATGGTTGACGCCCATAGATAGGACACAAAGATGAACAGCAGAGTAGGTGTTTCTACACTGAAACGGAAGAGCCAGGACACTCACGGGACAATAACAGAACTCTTGCTGAGCACTTGCTATGTGCCAGGCACTGTTCTAGGTGCTCAACTCACACAGCGCCTTTCAATCTTCACACAGACAAGGAACCAGAGGCATGGGAAAGTCAAGCAAGGTGTCATAGGTCGCAGTAGCAGCCAATGCCACTCTAAGCCGTCTGATCCCAGAGCCCACTGTCCTGACCCTAAGAGCACGCAAACAGCAGCAATACAAGTATAACCTTCAGGGAGGGGTAAGGAAACCCATGGTGGGAACATTGATGCTAAGAGGTTGGGCACACTTCTCCGGGGACTGGCGTTTGAGCTGAATTTTGGATGACTGGGGGAAAGGAATGTCAAGTGGGAAAGAACAGAATCTGAGAGGCTCTGATGGCAACCTCCAATCAGGGTTAATTGTTGTAACCCTAATACCTTTTATTGCAATTGCCTGTGGAGCTGTTTTTCCCCTCGTTAAATATAAGCTCTGGTCTGGACATCTTTTTACCCAAGCACCTTGGATACCCTCAAGGGTTTATTGATACAATCTGCCACCATGCTTTTTCCCCTTGAAATTAGCTATTTTACACAATTAAATGGCTACATTTAATTTAAATGCCATATGCCCTACAGACATGCATGTTTATATAGTGCAAAGATACGTTCAACACACAGCTCATTATTTGAAACATACTTTTGTGGCTAAATCAGTAGGATTATTGAAGCCAAAGTAAACCTTTTATATGTAATGCTATGTAGGATGAAAGCCTTTGAATTATCTGTCAAGTTAATTTTAAATGAAAATGGCAGTCTTGTTCTTGTTCTCATTGAAGGCTTCTGTACTTTCTGTCCTGCCCCATCCCGAGGATGCCTGGCCTCTCCCGTCCAGTAGGAAATCTGAGCTGGGGCTGTTAGATGGGTGCCATTCAATGGAACAGACCACAGAGGGAAATCAGGTGAGCACAAGAGACACTGAACATATTCAAGAGTTGTACAAAATGACCAACTTGTACTAACTAATGTGTTCTCAGAATTCTTACCAGGAACACTGTTTTTCACATTATCAAATTCTGTCCCCATTGTCATTGAAATGTTTGGATATTGGAAACATATTCTTTCTTACACTGAAGGATCTGAGTCAGCTGATCTCTAACACCTGTTTCACTCCTCTGCAATAATCTAAGACCTTAAGAAAAGGGCATTCCCTCTCGGAAGACATTGCTTCCTCAGAATATGGATGGCTATTAACTGAATCCCCATGCCTTTCCCCAGAGATAAAGTCATTTCACCCTTCATTAGATGAACTGTCTTTTTGGAGACTTCTCATTCATGGACGAGCTCTGGACTGCTTAGCTAAATGTTGTTGCTCCATCTCTCAAACACTCTCCTTGTCCAGTCATGATTTTTCCATGCACCCAGGAAAATGTTCCTTCCTTTAGTGGACACCAAAATTCCACACTGAAAGATGATATTAAACATTATTCTACATATGTGGATTAATAAATGATATTGCTTTCCTCTTTCTGTCTTACTTTGTAAAAACAGACTCTAGGTCCATCCACATCTGTACAAACGACTCTATTTCATTCCTGTTGGTGGCTGAGTAATATTCCATTGTGTATACTACATCTTCATTATCCATTCATCTGTCATTGGACATCTAGGTTATTTCCATGTCCTGACTATTGTAAACGGTGCTGCAATGAACATTGGGGTGGGCTTCCCTGGTGGTTCAGTGGTAAAGAATCCACCTGCAGCGTATGAGATACAGGAAACACGGGTTCAGTCCCTGGGTGGGGAAGATCCCCTGGAGTAGGGCATGGCAACCCACTACAGTATTCTTCCTGGAGAATCCCATGGACAGAGGAGCCTGGTGGCTACAGTCTATAGGGTCATAAAGAGTTGGACACAACTGAAATGACTTCGTGAAAGGGTTCTACTTCTATTTGAGACTTAAACCCAGCGCCCAGGCCTGATCAAACACTGTTTGGGACTTGAACCCATGTGACTGGAGCTTGAATTCCAGCCAAAACCCTGTTTGGGACTCGAATCCACATGACTGGGACTTGAACCCAGCCAAAACTCGGTTTGGAACTCAAACCCACATGACTGAGGCTTAACCCCAGTCAAAGCCCTGCTTGGGACTTGAACCCACATAGTCAGGACTCAGTCCTGGCCAAAACCCTGTCTGGGACTTGAACCCACATGGCCGGGACTTAATCCAGCACTCACCCAACGTCTGGATCCACTGAAGCTCAGGTTCTTCATGCCTCAATGCAGAAGGAATTCAGCGAGAGGCAGAGTGATAGGCAAGAAGAGGATTTATTAGGATAGGGCATTTGTAAGAGAGGTAGGCAGGCAAGCAGGAAAGCTCTGCTCCTCCTCTTTGGGTGGGCAGTGACATATATATAGGAGGGTAGAAGACCGCCTTCCTCAAGTAGACACAGATGCAGACACAAGGCATGCATCATTAGCTCCTCCTTCCCCAGCTCTTCCTGCTTTATTGAATAAGGAGCAGCATTCTTGAGTTATCATTAACTTACTGGTATCCCAACTTTTTCCAGGTTTTACCTTTCCACCTACAGTTCCCTACTAGGACTTCATACCTAACTATTCTACTCTGTCCCTATCATTAGCACACAGGCATGAACATTGGAATCCATGTGTCCTTTTGAATTATGGTTTTCTCAGTAGTAAGACTGCTGGGTTATATGGTAGTCTTATTTTTGGGCTTTTTTTTTGACTATTTTTAGTTTTTTAAGGAACCTCCATACCATTCTCCACAGTGGCTGTATCAATTTACAAAATGTACAGGTGAGCCTGTTTACAGGATAATAGAGTTGCAGACATAGCAAATAGACATGTGGACGTGTGGAGGGAGGGGAAGGTGGGACAAAATGGAGATGGGAATTGACCAATATGCACTGCCGTGTATAAAAAGATAGCCGTGGGAACCTGCTATAAAGCGTGGCGTGCTCAGCTTGTTGCTCTGTGATGACTTAGAAGGGAGGTATGCGGAAGTGGGGGTGGGAGGGAGAACCAAAAGGGAGAGCATCTATGCATACATATGACCGATTCACTTTCTGTACAACAGCAGAAACTAACACAACACTGTAAAACAATTATATTCCAATAAAAAATTATTTTACTCAGTCTAAAATAGACTGTAGTCATTGACTCGTTTTTATAGTCCGCATTCGGTGAGTGCCCAGTTGGCCAGGCACAGGGGCTAGAGTGGTTTACGAAGCAGACAGACTCACAGCCTCCAAGGACTTCACCGTCTAATGGGAGAGACAACAAAAAGAGGCTAGGGAGAGATAAATATGTAACTACAAACTGCTTTAAGCACTTTGTGATTCGTTCTGAGAAGGGAAGATCAGGAGGGAGAGGCTGGGGACCTCCTAAGGGCAGACTTTAAATCTGAGATATGAAGGAAGGGGAAGGAAAACCTGCGAAGAGGGCAGGAAGGAGAGAGGTTTCACCAGCTGAGAGGGTGGTGTACGGGTCCAGAGTGGGAAAGAATTTTCATAGATTTTAAGAAGGAAAAGAATAGTGTAGATAGAGAGAAAAGGAGTGATATGCAGCAACATTCGATGTATCCACTGGGCTACATTTAGGAGTCTGGGCTTTTAGATTCAGTGAGAATCCAGGGACTGCCTTGGCAGTGCAGTGGTAAGGACCCCATTGCAGGGGGCACAGTCTCCATCCACGGTCAGGGAACTAAGATCCCACATGGCCTGTGGCATGGCTTAAAAAAAAAGTCAATTCAATGAGAAGTCATTGAAAGCCATTAAGGAGGAAGTGACACTAGTCAGATTTAGAAAAGAGAAAAAAAAGAAAAGGAAAGAGCACACTGCCCATGACAATGGGTAAAGTCAAAAAGATAGACACACAACAAGAGCTGGCAAGGCTACAAGGCAAATGACGCTTACACCTTAGGAGTGAGAGCATAACTTGGTACAACTACTTGGAAAATTGTCAGTGTCTACTAAAGTATGCACATCCCTCCACCCAGAAATTCCATTCCTAGGTATATGCCAGACAGAAATGCCCGACAGAAATAGGCTCACCAAGAGTCAGGCATAAGACTGTTTGCAACAGGTTTCTCCTTGAAAGCTGGAAGTTGGAAACTAGACAAGTATCTATCCACAGAAGAATGGGTAAATAAATCATGGTGAATTCATAAAGTGGAATACTTCCCAGAAATGAGAATAAACAAGCTATGATTACAAGCCACAACATAGATGAATTTCATTAACAAAATGTTGAACGAAAGGAGCCAGACACGGAAGAGAACACACTGTATGATTCTATTCACGTAAAATTTTAAAGCAGAGGCAAAACCAGCCTATGATATTGGCAACAAGGACATAGGTACATTTAGAAGGAGGCTGGTGTGGAAAGGTCATGAGGGATTTCTGAGATACTGATCATAAGTGTGTTTTATATAGGACATTGCCAACACATTTTATGTAAAATCATTGTTATGCAGTATGGTTTGTGTTCTTTTTGTATGTATGTTGTATTTCAACAATATATTTTTCATTTATATTAAAAAAAAATTTATGTTTCAAAAGGAGTACCCTAATTTGTGTGTGAGGAATGAATTAACAGTAGGCAAGAGTAGGCTTAGAGAGGGATTCCCCTGGTGATCCAGAGGTTAAGATGCTTCCAATGCAGGGGCTGCAGGTTTGATCCCTGGTTGGTTGGGGAAGTAAGATCCCTTATGTTGTGTGGCATAGCCAAAAAAAAAAAAAGAGTAGATGTAGAGAAGCAATCGGGAGGTGATTCCCAGTGAGAAGAATTTCAATGGACCAGATAGATACAGTGGAGACAGAGAGGAACAGATTTGAGATACTCTTGGAAGGAAAAATCAATAAAACCTGCTAATGACTTGAACATAGGGTCGGGGAGGGGTATAAGGGAGAAGAAAAAAAAAGTCAACTCCTAGATTTTGGACATGGACAACTGAAAGGCTGGTGATATCATTACCTGAGATGGGCAGAAATCTGTAGTTTGAATCAAGATTTCCCACTGTCTCTATTCCTACAAGGCTAATTTTCAGGGAAATTATTGTCATTCAGTCACTAAGCTGTGTCTGACTCTTTGCAAACACATGGACTGCAGCATACCAGGCTTCCCAGCCCTTCACTATCTCCTGGAGTTTGCTCAAACTCATGTCCATTGAGTCAGTGATACCATTCAGCCATCTGTCATTCCCTCTCCTTCTGCCCTCAATTTTCCCCAGCATCAGGGTTTTTCCAATGAGTCTTCACATCAGGTAACCAAAGTATTGGAGGTTCAGCTTCAGCATCTTCACGGATTTCTAAAATGTCAATGTTCACTCTTGCCATCTCCTGCATGAATGGAGAAGGTCCAAATGACTCAGAACACCTAAAGCTTTGCCAATTCTGAACTCTTGGGGAAAAAAGGAGGAAAATTCCCATTCATAATGAGATACCCTCTCTTCGTAGGAATCTACAGTCTCTCCAGTTTCTTCCCACGTCCATATCTCTGGATCAGCGAACAAACTCCTGCCACTAGGAAGGCAGCAAGGGTGTCCTTAACATTATTTTTTCTTGGGCAGAAAGTAGAAAATTCCCATCTCTTCCCCTTAGGCCATAGATGGTTGCAATTAAAGGGAAAATGTATACTTGGGAAACAAAGGAAAGGAACTCAAACACCAACCAGAGAACACAAGGGGGAAGAAAAAGTGAGTGTCTTTTGAGTTGTCCAGGTTTGACCGCAGTTAGCTGGAGGCAAGGGTGTCCAGGGCAAGGTTGGGAAGGTGATTAGGGACTCTTGTGGTGGTTTTTGTGGGTGCTGCCAAGGATTCTGGAATGTAATTGTATAATATCGGAGGATTATTGAAGAACTTTGAGTGGCAAGGTCAGATCTGCATTTTAGATGACTATGAAGGGCATCAGATAAGCCAGTATATTCAGAAACACGTTTGGAAGGTATAAAATGACACGGGAGTATGGAATCATCTAAAATGGAATGGTAGAACTGAAATTAAAGAAAAGTGGTCTGTTAGGATTTTGAAAGTTCAGGATAATTGAATTTACTTACCTATTTTAAAAAGTTATCTATTTTATTTTTGGCTGTGCTGGGTCCTCCCTGGGGCATGTGGCTCCTTGCTCCAAGTGGGCTTTCTCTACTCGAGGTGAGCGAGGGCCATTCTCGAGTTGGGATGTTAGGGTGTCTTGTTGCAGTGGCTTCTTTTGCAGAGCATGGGCTCTAGGGTGCCTGGGCTTCAGTAGTGGCCCATGGGCTTCGTTGCCTGGAGGCATGTGGAATCTTAGCTCCCGGACCAGAGATAGAACCCATGTCCCCTGCACTGGCAGGCAGATTCTCACTGGACTACCAGGGAAGTCCCTAACTGAATTTCTTTTTAATCCAACCTTCAACTGGTAAGTAGACTCAGGGTTTTCATCCTCTGAATGGTGTGTGTGATCGTAAGTTGGAGCTACTTTAGGGTGAAACTTGCAATGGTCATGGAGAAGGCTGCACTTTTTAACGAGTCATTTTGGTAAATCACTGTGCTCAAACACCAAGGATAAAGCAGCACTATGAAACAAGCTTTCTCTGTCTTTCAGGTAGGGTGGGGGCCAGTTCTACTTTCTCAACTTTTATTGAAAATAAGGGAAAGCAGACAGTGCACAGGCAGATAAGATAACTACTGTTTTAAGTGTAAGTCTGTAGTTTGTCTTTTATTTGAAAATACATTCAATCTCATTTAAAGACCAGGATAAAACTTAAATATTCAAGCACCTAGTCATAGACAATTCCTTCATCAAGTGTGCAGAATAAATAAATGTTTGATGGGCATTTCTAGCAGCAATAATAGACTAATTTAGTAGTCTAGTTGCTGGGCTCAAGCATATTAATTACGGATGCCCAACCACTTTTGGACCTATAGAAAGAGCAGTTAAAAATGCTAGAGTTGAGCCGGCTGGAGCGACCATGGAGGTCTTCATCCCGTCCTTTCGCTACGAGGAGGGTGACGTGGAGCGGGGCTACACGCATCAGTGTATAAAAATAAATAAAGTTTAGTCTTGGGACTGAGAAGCCGCGTCGGACGGAGGCACTGTGCCACCACGCCACCACGCCATGGAAGGACGTGCACTCATCTCTCCTGCAAAATCGCCTGAATTGCAACGAGTTCCTGAAAAACCATCGACGGAAGGAGGTTGGATCTGATCACAGAGAGGATACCCCACATCGAAGAACAAAGGAGAAGCCACATCAAGACAGTAGGAGGGGCGCAATCGCACTTTTAAAAGTCAAACCTCATACCCACCAGAGAGGCTGGGCGGGCCAAAGGGGCAAAGCCTATTGCAGATCAAGACCTGGGAAAGGAGCGGTGACGCCCACAAGGGACTGAGCCAGACCTGCTTTGGAGGGTCCCGGTGCCCCTTTGAGCTAGAAGTGCCCTTGAGCAGTCCTCGGAAGGACGGCACTCAGTTTCCTTTGGAGGAGGTTACCATTAACCCGATCACAGAGCCCCCAAGGAGGACTGGAAACTCTTGTGCGCACTGTGATCCGGGAGAGGGGAATGGCGATCCTGCATGAGACTGAGCCAGGCTCACCTCCGAGTAAACTGACGTCTCCCGCGGTGTCGGGGGTCGACGGTGGCCTGCAGCAGGGTCGGGGTCACTGTGGAAGTGCTTCCCAAAGAGCGTGTGGGAATAAATCCTTTGCGAGACAGACGCCATTTTCCCTACTGTAGTTTGGCTGCTGGTCAAACTGCAGGGGTGCTGGTCAAGCTACAGGGAGGGAATTTAGCTCCACCCAGCAAGAAAAGGGATTTGGATTAAGAAACTCCCAGGGTCAGCCTGGGTGGGCCTTTTAGTTCTGGAATAGGCCGAAATAAACAAGGAGTCAAAGAGGTCTTCAGATCCAACCACTGCCAGAGGCAAGAAAAAGACTGATAATTCCTGAATAGTCAGCAAGAGACAGAAGAACATAAACACTATTTTCACGTTTTGTCTGAAGCTGGAGTTACTGCTGGATTTTTAAAATTTCATTTTATTCCTTATTCTTTTTTATTGCTTTTTTTTGTATTATATTGTTTTGTTTCAGTTCTTTTTTCCCCCTCTTTTTCCAAACCCACTCCGTGCACCCCCCCGCTGGTTTTTTTTTTTTTGGGTGTGTGAGAGTGGGTGTGTTTATTTCCTCCATTGAATTCTATTGAAGCTACTAATCTCATCAATAAGACTGAATATATTCAAGTTTACATATTTTTTTTTTTGTTTTTTCTTTTAAACCACACATTTTATGTTGGTATAAACTTCTGGTTCCCCATTGGCCTTTTAAGGTTCTGTGGGGGTTTTGTTTGTTTTTACTGTTTTTGCTTTGTTTTTCTATATTTTTATATACACTTATCTCTGTTTTAATTTTTTTAAATTTTCATTTGGTTTTTCTCTCCACCAGAGAGGCTGGGCGGGCCAAAGGGGCAAAGCCTATTGCAGATCAAGACCTGGGAAAGGAGCGGTGACGCCCACAAGGGACTGAGCCAGACCTGCTTTGGAGGGTCCCGGTGCCCCTTTGAGCTAGAAGTGCCCTTGAGCAGTCCTCGGAAGGACGGCACTCAGTTTCCTTTGGAGGAGGTTACCATTAACCCGATCACAGAGCCCCCAAGGAGGACTGGAAACTCTTGTGCGCACTGTGATCCGGGAGAGGGGAATGGCGATCCTGCATGAGACTGAGCCAGGCTCACCTCCGAGTAAACTGACGTCTCCCGCGGTGTCGGGGGTCGACGGTGGCCTGCAGCAGGGTCGGGGTCACTGTGGAAGTGCTTCCCAAAGAGCGTGTGGGAATAAATCCTTTGCGAGACAGACGCCATTTTCCCTACTGTAGTTTGGCTGCTGGTCAAACTGCAGGGGTGCTGGTCAAGCTACAGGGAGGGAATTTAGCTCCACCCAGCAAGAAAAGGGATTTGGATTAAGAAACTCCCAGGGTCAGCCTGGGTGGGCCTTTTAGTTCTGGAATAGGCCGAAATAAACAAGGAGTCAAAGAGGTCTTCAGATCCAACCACTGTCAGAGGCAAGAAAAAGACTGATAATTCCTGAACAGTCAGCAAGAGACAGAAGAACATAAACACTATTTTCACGTTTTGTCTGAAGCTGAAGTTACTGCTGGATTTTTAAAATTTCATTTTATTCCTTATTCTTTTTTATTGCTTTTTTTTGTATCATATTGTTTTGTTTCAGTTCTTTTTTCCCCCTCTTTTTCCAAACCCACTCCGTGCACCCCCCCGCTGGTTTTTTTTTTTTTTTTGGGTGTGTGAGAGTGGGTGTGTTTATTTCCTCCATTGAATTCTATTGAAGCTACTAATCTCATCAATAAGACTGAATATATTCAAGTTTACATATTTTTTTTTTGTTTTTTCTTTTAAACCACACATTTTATGTTGGTATAAACTTCTGGTTCCCCATTGGCCTTTTAAGGTTCTGTGGGGGTTTTGTTTGTTTTTACTGTTTTTGCTTTGTTTTTCTATATTTTTATATACACTTATCTCTGTTTTAATTTTTTTTTTAAATTTTTTCATTTGTACTACTACTTTCCCTATAATTCTTTGCTTTCTCTGATGCTCCTTTCCTACAGCATTAAACTCTAATACATACAAATCTTTATCTCCCTATATTTAACTTTGCAGTATCATTCTATATTTCTCTTCTATCCTCCCTTTCTCTTTTTCCCTTTACCCACCATATTTCTTAGACTGTTCTGTCCTCATTGCCTTATCCCCAATGGGGACCCTGCTCTAACATTATTCTCTAATTGGTGCTCTACTTAGTTTGGTCATTAACTGGTAGATATCATTCTTGGTTTTCTCTATTTGCCGTGCTAACGTATTGTACTGTATTTTTGGTTGGAATGCTTGGGTTATGTTACAGCTGTATATGTTTGTGTGTATAATTCAATACGCTAGATAGTATTTGCATAATATTTTAATTGCCATTTGCCATAGGTAGACCTTCTGTTTCTCATTCGCGTATATATGTTTTGGTATCATTTAATGCCATAACAAGCCAGCCTTGAAATCTTCATTCCCAGGTCCGGCAACAGGCCCCGGGGCTTTAGGGAGGGAGCACTGACTCCAAAATTCTATAATACTAGAGAACGCCTAACACTAGAGAGCAGTATACAAGTGAGAACGCCAACAAAGGTAATCACTTGTATGCAAGTCCTGACATCACCCAATCACCAGCATCACCCAGAATAAGAAGCCCCCTCCAAACAAAAAACACCAACAGACATAACTCAAAGTCTGGGAAAAGGAAATACCAAACAGAGTCAGTTAAAAAATTAATAATAACAATGAAACGGCAGAGAAATACCACACAAGTGAAGGAACAATCTACAAACACACAAGATCAAATCAATGAAGAGAATTTGGACAAACTTTTTGAAAGTGATTTCAGAAGAATGATAGAAAGATGATCAAAGACACTGAAAACAGAATTTCAGAGAAATTGCAAGACACAACTAACACACTGAATAAAGAAATACAAGAACTTACCAGAAAAGTAACAGAGACAAACAACTCAATTGCTGAACTGAAAAACACTGTAGAAGGAATCAAGAGCAGAGTATCTGAGACAGAAGACCAGATAAGTGAGCTGGAAGATAGAATAGTGGAAGTAACTGCTGAAAAACAGACTTTAGCTCAAAGAATGAAAAGAGCAGAGGATAGCCTCAGAGATCTCTGGGATAATATCAAACGCACCAATATTCAAATTATAGGGGTTCCAGAAGAAGAGGAAAAAAAGAAAGGCTATGAGAAAATTTTTGAAGAGATTATAGTTGAAAATTTCCCCAACACAGGAAAAGAAATAGTCAGTCAAGTCCAAGAAGTGCAAAGAGTACCATACAGAATCAATCCGAGAAGAAACACACCAAGACACATATTAATGAAGCTAACACAAATTAAACACAAGGACAGAATTCTCAAAGCAGCAAGGGAAAAGCAACTAGTGACATACAAGGGAAAGTCCATACATTTAACAACTAATCTTTCAACAGAAACTCTGCAGGCCAGAAGGCAATGGCAGGACACATTTAAATGGCTAAAAGAGAATAATCTTCAACCAAGAATCCTCTACCCTGCAAGGATCTCCTTCAATTGATGGAGAAATCAAAAGCTTTACAGATAAGCAAAAATTAAAAGAATTTAGTCACACCAAACCAGCCTTGCAACAAGTGTTAAAGGGACTTATATAGACAACAAATATAAAAGGAGAAGATCCACGAAACAAACCCATCATAACATCTAAGAAGATGACAATAGGATCATTTGTATCAATAATTACTTTAAATGTAAATGGACTAAATGCCCCATCCAAAAGACACAGAGTGGCTGAATGGATTCAAAAACACGACCCATACATATGCTGCCTCCAGGAAACTCACTTCAGAGCTAGAGACACTCATAGACTGAAAGTGAGAGGCTGGAAAAAGATATTCCATGCAAATGGAAATCAAAAGAAAGCCAGAGTAGCAATCCTCATATCAGACAAAATAGACCTCAAAATATAGAAGATTAGAAGAGACAAGGCAGGACACTACATAATGATCAAGGGATCGATCCAAGAAGAAGACATAACAATCATAAATATCTATGCACCCAACACAGGAGCACCCCAATACATAAGATAAACACTTTCAGACATAGAAGAAGACATCGACACTAACACAATCATAGTAGGAGACTGTAACACTCCTCTCACACCAATGGACAGATCATCCAAACAGAAAATTAATAAAGAAACACAAGCCTTAAATGCCACACTAGAAGAAATGAACCTCGTTGATATCTTTAGGACTTTCCATCCTAAAGCAGAAGAATATACTTCTCAAGTGTTCACAGAACATTCTCTAGGATAGACCACATCTTGGGCCACAAATCAAACCTCAGTCAATTCAAGAAAACTGAAATTATATCAACCATCTTCTCAGACCACAATGCAGTGAGACTAGAGATCAACTACAGGAAAAAAAACCACTAAAAACACAAACACATGGACAGAATTCTCAAAGCAGCAAGGGAAAAGCAACTAGTGACATACAAGGGAAAGTCCATACATTTAACAACTAATCTTTCAACAGAAACTCTGCAGGCCAGAAGGCAATGGCAGGACACATTTAAATGGCTAAAAGAGAATAATCTTCAACCAAGAATCCTCTACCCTGCAAGGATCTCCTTCAATTGATGGAGAAATCAAAAGCTTTACAGATAAGCAAAAATTAAAAGAATTTAGTCACACCAAACCAGCCTTGCAACAAGTGTTAAAGGGACTTATATAGACAACAAATATAAAAGGAGAAGATCCACGAAACAAACCCATCATAACATCTAAGAAGATGACAATAGGATCATTTGTATCAATAATTACTTTAAATGTAAATGGACTAAATGCCCCATCCAAAAGACACAGAGTGGCTGAATGGATTCAAAAACACGACCCATACATATGCTGCCTCCAGGAAACTCACTTCAGAGCTAGAGACACTCATAGACTGAAAGTGAGAGGCTGGAAAAAGATATTCCATGCAAATGGAAATCAAAAGAAAGCCAGAGTAGCAATCCTCATATCAGACAAAATAGACCTCAAAATATAGAAGATTAGAAGAGACAAGGCAGGACACTACATAATGATCAAGGGATCGATCCAAGAAGAAGACATAACAATCATAAATATCTATGCACCCAACACAGGAGCACCCCAATACATAAGATAAACACTTTCAGACATAGAAGAAGACATCGACACTAACACAATCATAGTAGGAGACTGTAACACTCCTCTCACACCAATGGACAGATCATCCAAACAGAAAATTAATAAAGAAACACAAGCCTTAAATGCCACACTAGAAGAAATGAACCTCGTTGATATCTTTAGGACTTTCCATCCTAAAGCAGAAGAATATACTTCTCAAGTGTTCACAGAACATTCTCTAGGATAGACCACATCTTGGGCCACAAATCAAACCTCAGTCAATTCAAGAAAACTGAAATTATATCAACCATCTTCTCAGACCACAATGCAGTGAGACTAGAGATCAACTACAGGAAAAAAACCACTAAAAACACAAACACATGGAGATTAAACAACACATACCTAAAAAACCAATTGATTGCCGAGCAAATCAAAGGAGAAATAAAACAATTCCTAGAAGAAAACAACAATGAACACACGACAGGGCAAAACCTATGGGATACTGCAAAAGCAGTTCTAAGAGGGAAGTTTATAGCAATTCAATCCTCCCTCAAGAAACTAGGAAAATCTCAAACAGACAACCTAACCTTATGCTTAAAACAACTGGAGAAAGAAGAATAAAAACACCCCAAATCCAGCAGAAGAAGGGAAAACATAAAGATCAGAGCAGAAATAAATGAGAAAGAAACGAAAGAAACAATAGTAAAGATAAATAAAACAAAAAGCTGGTTCTTCGAAAAGGTAAATAAAATCGACAGACCACTGGCCAGACTCATCAAGAAAAAGAGAGAGAAGAACCAGATCACCAAAATCAGAAATGAAAAAGAAGAGATTACAACAGATAATGCAGAAATCCAAAGGATTCTAAGAGACTATTATGAACAACTCTATGGCAACAAATTTGACAACCTGGAAGAAATGGACAGTTTCTTGGGGAAGATTAATCTCCCAAGACTGAGCCAAGAAGAAACAGAAACTTTGAATAAGCCAATCACAAGCTCAGAAATTGACTTTGTGATAAAAAATCTATCCAAAAATAAAAGCCCAGGGCCAGATGGCTTCCCAGCCGAATTCTACCAAACATTTAAAGAGGAGCTAATGCCTGTCCTTCTAAAACTCTTCCAGAAAATTACACAGGAAGTAACAATTCCAAACACATTCTACAGGACCACCATCACCCTGATACCAAAATCAGGCAAAGGCAACAGAAAAAAAGACAATTTTAGACCAATTTCACTGATGAATTTGGAGGTCAAAATCCTCAACAAAATCCTAGCAAACAGAAAATTAATAAAGAAACACAAGCCTTAAATGCCACACTAGAAGAAATGAACCTCGTTGATATCTTTAGGACTTTCCATCCTAAAGCAGAAGAATATACTTCTCAAGTGTTCACAGAACATTCTCTAGGATAGACCACATCTTGGGCCACAAATCAAACCTCAGTCAATTCAAGAAAACTGAAATTATATCAACCATCTTCTCAGACCACAATGCAGTGAGACTAGAGATCAACTACAGGAAAAAAAACCACTAAAAACACAAACACATGGAGATTAAACAACACATACCTAAAAAACCAATTGATTGCCGAGCAAATCAAAGGAGAAATAAAACAATTCCTAGAAGAAAACAACAATGAACACACGACAGGGCAAAACCTATGGGATACTGCAAAAGCAGTTCTAAGAGGGAAGTTTATAGCAATTCAATCCTCCCTCAAGAAACTAGGAAAATCTCAAACAGACAACCTAACCTTATGCTTAAAACAACTGGAGAAAGAAGAATAAAAACACCCCAAATCCAGCAGAAGAAGGGAAATCATAAAGATCAGAGCAGAAATAAATGAGAAAGAAACGAAAGAAACAATAGTAAAGATAAATAAAACAAAAAGCTGGTTCTTCGAAAAGGTAAATAAAATCGACAGACCACTGGCCAGACTCATCAAGAAAAAGAGAGAGAAGAACCAGATCACCAAAATCAGAAATGAAAAAGAAGAGATTACAACAGATAATGCAGAAATCCAAAGGATTCTAAGAGACTATTATGAACAACTCTATGGCAACAAATTTGACAACCTGGAAGAAATGGACAGTTTCTTGGGGAAGATTAATCTCCCAAGACTGAGCCAAGAAGAAACAGAAACTTTGAATAAGCCAATCACAAGCTCAGAAATTGACTTTGTGATAAAAAATCTATCCAAAAATAAAAGCCCAGGGCCAGATGGCTTCCCAGCCGAATTCTACCAAACATTTAAAGAGGAGCTAATGCCTGTCCTTCTAAAACTCTTCCAAAAAATTGCACAGGAAGGAACACTTACAAACACATTCTATGAGGCCGCCATCACCCTGATGCCAAAGCCAGGGAAAGACAACACAAAAGAAGAAAATTATAGGCCAATTTCACTGAGGAATCTAGACGCCAAAATCCTCAACAAAATCCTAGCAAACAGAATTCAACAACACATCAAAAAGCTCATACATCATGATCAAGTTGGGTTCATCCCAGGCATGCAAGGATTCTTCAATATCCGCAAATCAATCAATATGATACATCATATCTACAAATTGAGAGACAAAAATCACATGATCATCTCAATAGATGCAGAAAAAGCCTTTGACAAAGTACAACATCCATTTATGATCAAAACTCTTCAGAAAATGGGCATAGAAGGAACCTATCTCAACATAGTGAAAGCCATCTATGAGAAGCCCACAGCAAACATTATTCTCAACGGTGAAAAACTGAAAGCATTTCCTCTAAGATCAGGAACAAGACAGGGGTGTCCACTTGCACCATTCTTATTCAACATAGTCCTGGAAGTTCTAGCAACAGCAATAAGAGAAGAGAAAGAAATAAAGGGAATCCAGATTGGAAAGGAAGAAGTCAAACTCTCTCTATTTACAGATGGCATGATATTATACATAGAAAATCCCAAAGACACTATTACAAAACTGCTAGAGTCAATCAGTGAATTCAGCAAAGTCGCAGGATACAAAATCAATATACAGAAATCACTGGCATTCCTATACATAAACAATGAAAAATCAGAAAACGAAATTAAAGAGGCAATCCCCTTCACCATTGCAAGCAAAAGAATCAAATATGTAGGAATAAAAAAACCTTACCAAAGAAACAAGATCTGCATGGCAACAAATTTGACAACCTGGAAGAAATGGACAGTTTCTTGGGGAAGATTAATCTCCCAAGACTGAGCCAAGAAGAAACAGAAACTTTGAATAAGCCAATCACAAGCTCAGAAATTGACTTTGTGATAAAAAATCTATCCAAAAATAAAAGCCCAGGGCCAGATGGCTTCCCAGCCGAATTCTACCAAACATTTAAAGAGGAGCTAATGCCTGTCCTTCTAAAACTCTTCCAAAAAATTGCACAGGAAGGAACACTTACAAACACATTCTATGAGGCCGCCATCACCCTGATGCCAAAGCCAGGGAAAGACAACACAAAAGAAGAAAATTATAGGCCAATTTCACTGAGGAATCTAGACGCCAAAATCCTCAACAAAATCCTAGCAAACAGAATTCAACAACACATCAAAAAGCTCATACATCATGATCAAGTTGGGTTCATCCCAGGCATGCAAGGATTCTTCAATATCCGCAAATCAATCAATATGATACATCATATCTACAAATTGAGAGACAAAAATCACATGATCATCTCAATAGATGCAGAACAAGCCTTTGACAAAGTACAACATCCATTTATGATCAAAACTCTTCAGAAAATGGGCATAGAAGGAACCTATCTCAACATAGTGAAAGCCATCTATGAGAAGCCCACAGCAAACATTATTCTCAACGGTGAAAAACTGAAAGCATTTCCTCTAAGATCAGGAACAAGACAGGGGTGTCCACTTGCACCATTCTTATTCAACATAGTCCTGGAAGTTCTAGCGACAGCAATAAGAGAAGAGAAAGAAATAAAGGGAATCCAGATTGGAAAGGAAGAAGTCAAACTCTCTCTATTTACAGATGGCATGATATTATACATAGAAAATCCCAAAGACACTATTACAAAACTGCTAGAGTCAATCAGTAAATTCAGCAAAGTCGCAGGATACAAAATCAATATACAGAAATCACTGGCATTCCTATACATAAACAATGAAAAATCAGAAAACGAAATTAAAGAGGCAATCCCCTTCACCATTGCAAGCAAAAGAATCAAATATGTAGGAATAAACCTACCCAAAGAAACAAAAGAACTGTACACTGAAAATTACAAGACACTCACGAGAGACATTAAAGAAGAATTAAACAGATGGAGAGATATTCCATGTTCCTGGATTGGAAGAATCAATATTGTGAAAATGACCATACTACCAAATGTCATCTATAGATTCAATGCGATCCCTATCAAACTTCCAATGACATTCTTCACAGAACTATACCAAATAATAACAGTTCATATGGAAACACCAAAGACCTCGAATAGCCAAAGCAATCCTGAGGAAGAAGAATGGAGCTGGAGGGATCAGCCTCCCCAACTTCAGACTCTACTACAAAGCAACAGTTATCAAGACAGTATGGTACTGGCACAAAAACAGAAATATCAACCAATGGAACAAGACAGAGAATCCAGAGATAAACCCACGCACCTATGGGTACCTTATTTTTGACAAAGGAGGCGAACATATAAAATGGGACAAAGACAGCCTCTTCAACAAATGGTGCTGGGGAAATTGGACAGCTACATGCAAAAAAAATGAAGTTGGAACATTCCCTGACACTATGCACAAAGATCAACACAAAATGGATTAAAGACCTAAATGTAAGATCAGAAACCATCAAACTCTTAGAAGAGAATATAGGCAAAACCCTCAAGGACATAAATCAAAGCAAGATCTTCTCTGACCCACCTACTAGAATAGCGGAACTCAAAAGACAAATGAACATGTGGGACCTAATGAAACTTAAAAGCTTTTGTACAGCTAAAGAAATTACAATAAAGCTAAACAGACAGCCCACAGAATGGGAGAAAATCATAGCAAATGAAACAGACAAAGAATTCATCTCCAAAATCTACAAGCAACTCAGACAACTCAGCACCGGAAAAATGAACAACCCAATCAAAAAATGGGAAAAGGACCTAAACAGACACCTCTCCAAAGACGACATGGGAAAAGGACCTAAACGAATCAGCAAAGAGTAAAAAAATAACAGAAATCACTGGCATTCCTATACACAAACAATGAAAAATCAGAAAACGAAATTAAAGAGGCAATCCCCTTCACCATTGCAAGCAAAAGAATCAAATATGTAGGAATAAACCTACCCAAAGAAACAAAAGAACTGTACACTGAAAATTACAAGACACTCATGAGAGACATTAAAGAAGAATTAAACAGATGGAGAGATATTCCATGTTCCTGGATTGGAAGAATCAATATTGTGAAAATGACCATACTACCAAATGTCATCTATAGATTCAATGCGATCCCTATCAAACTTCCAATGACATTCTTCACAGAACTATACCAAATAATAACAGTTCATATGGAAACACCAAAGACCTCGAATAGCCAAAGCAATCCTGAGGAAGAAGAATGGAGCTGGAGGGATCAGCCTCCCCAACTTCAGACTCTACTACAAAGCAACAGTTATCAAGACAGTATGGTACTGGCACAAAAACAGAAATATCAACCAATGGAACAAGATAGAGAATCCAGAGATAAACCCACGCACCTATGGGTACCTTATTTTTGACAAAGGAGGCGAACATATAAAATGGGACAAAGACAGCCTCTTCAACAAATGGTGCTGGGGAAATTGGACAGCTACATGCAAAAAAATGAAGTTGGAACATTCCCTGACACTATGCACAAAGATCAACACAAAATGGATTAAAGACCTAAATGTAAGATCAGAAACCATCAAACTCTTAGAAGAGAATATAGGCAAAACCCTCAAGGACATAAATCAAAGCAAGATCTTCTCTGACCCACCTACTAGAATAGCGGAACTCAAAAGACAAATGAACATGTGGGACCTAATGAAACTTAAAAGCTTTTGTACAGCTAAAGAAATTACAATAAAGCTAAACAGACAGCCCACAGAATGGGAGAAAATCATAGCAAATGAAACAGACAAAGAATTCATCTCCAAAATCTACAAGCAACTCAGACAACTCAGCACCGGAAAAATGAACAACCCAATCAAAAAATGGGAAAAGGACCTAAACAGACACCTCTCCAAAGACGACATACAGATGGCCCAAAAGCACATGAAACAATACTCAACTTCACTTATAATTAGAGAAATGCAAATCAAAACTGCAATGAGATATCACCTCACACCTGTCAGAATGGCCACCATCAAGAAATCGAGAGACAATAAATGCTGGAGAGGGTGCGGAGAAAAGGGAACACTCCTGCATTGCTGGTGGGAATGTAGATTGATACAGCCTCTGTGGAAGACAGTCTAGAGATTTCTTAAAAAACTAAAAATAGAAGCACCATACGACCCAGCAATCCCACTCTTAGGCTTATACCCTGATGAAATCAAATCTGAAAGAAGCACCTGTACCCCAATGTTCATTGCAGCTCTCTATACAATAGCTAGAACATGGAAGGAACCTAGATGCCCATCGATGAGCGAATGGATCCAAAAGCTCTGGTACATATATACAATGGAATACTACACAGCTGTAAAGAGAAATGCAGAAGAATCAGCCCTAATGAGGTGGCTGGATCTAGAACGTATCATAAAAAGTGAAGTCAGTCAGAAAGAGAAGGACAAATACAGTATATTAATACATATATATGGAATCTAGCAGGATGGTGATGATGGTGCATGCAGTGAAGCAATGGAAAGACAGACATGGACAGTGGACATATGGACATTGTGGGGAAGGAACAGAGGGTGGGAGGCATAAAGGAATTAGCATGAAGACCTGAACTATCATAACTGAAGAAAATAGCTCTAGTCATTGCTATGTGAGAAAAGGGTATCCTTCAGGGGTGCTATGTGATGGTTGGGAGGGGTGGGAAGGGGGGGATATACATGTGACTGATCTGGGAACACACATGTCTGTAAACAACAAAACTCTTTAAAAGTTAAAAGTAAAATAAAGCTTTAAAAAAAAAATGCTAGAGTTGTCAAATCTAATCCAGATTCTGTCACTGGCAAATTTAGGTGATGTGCAAGAAAGTTTGATGAATTTTATGTAGCCATTCCTAATTCTACAAGCAACTCAGACAACTCAGCACCGGAAAAATGAACAACCCAATCAAAAAATGGGAAAAGGACCTAAACAGACACCTCTCCAAAGACGACATACAGATGGCCCAAAAGCACATGAAACAATACTCAACTTCACTTATAATTAGAGAAATGCAAATCAAAACTGCAATGAGATATCACCTCACACCTGTCAGAATGGCCACCATCAAGAAATCGAGAGACAATAAATGCTGGAGAGGGTGCGGAGAAAAGGGAACACTCCTGCATTGCTGGTGGGAATGTAGATTGATACAGCCTCTGTGGAAGACAGTCTAGAGATTTCTTAAAAAACTAAAAATAGAAGCACCATACGACCCAGCAATCCCACTCTTAGGCTTATACCCTGATGAAATCAAATCTGAAAGAAGCACCTGTACCCCAATGTTCATTGCAGCTCTCTATACAATAGCTAGAACATGGAAGGAACCTAGATGCCCATCGATGAGCGAATGGATCCAAAAGCTCTGGTACATATATACAATGGAATACTACACAGCTGTAAAGAGAAATGCAGAAGAATCAGCCCTAATGAGGTGGCTGGATCTAGAACGTATCATAAAAAGTGAAGTCAGTCAGAAAGAGAAGGACAAATACAGTATATTAATACATATATATGGAATCTAGCAGGATGGTGATGATGGTGCATGCAGTGAAGCAATGGAAAGACAGACATGGACAGTGGACATATGGACATTGTGGGGAAGGAACAGAGGGTGGGAGGCATAAAGGAATTAGCATGAAGACCTGAACTATCATAACTGAAGAAAATAGCTCTAGTCATTGCTATGTGAGAAAAGGGTATCCTTCAGGGGTGCTATGTGATGGTTGGGAGGGGTGGGAAGGGGGGGATATACATGTGACTGATCTGGGAACACACATGTCTGTAAACAACAAAACTCTTTAAAAGTTAAAAGTAAAATAAAGCTTTAAAAAAAAAATGCTAGAGTTGTCAAATCTAATCCAGATTCTGTCACTGGCAAATTTAGGTGATGTGCAAGAAAGTTTGATGAATTTTATGTAGCCATTCCTAATTGTGTATGTGTGTGTGTTTGTGTGACAATCTGGTATGTCTCTAATTACCTCAAGGAGTATTGAAATATATCTTCAAATGCGTTTTTACAAATCAAATCATGCCATTTTTATTTAGTAGAAGATGAGTCTGTGGTAGAGAATTAAATTTGAAGATCGGAAGTCATTGCCATCATGCCTGAATTTGACCAGAATGGAAATAGGTATTAGATCTGAATAATCAAGATTCTTCTTAAAGAAGGGTGCATGTGTTGGTCAGGGAGCTTCCCTGGTAGCTCAGCAGGTAAAGAAGTCGCCTGCAAAGCAGGACACCCGGGTCAGGAAGGTCTTCTGGAGAAGGAAATGGCAGCTCACTCCAGTATTCTTGCCTGGACGATCCCATGGACAGAGGAACCTGGTGGGCTACAGTCCATGGGGTCTCACAGAATCGGACTTGACTGAAGTGCCTAAGCAAGTTGTGTCAGTCAAGTGTTATTTGTGGTAACATAACTTACGAATAAAAAAAACAAGAGCCTCTTAGCTGGATATATCACTGTGGTTCAATTGACCTTAATGCTCCCAAGTTCCAAAATGTGGCTCACCCACAGTACTAATAGCAGGTTTTTTTTCACAGAGCTGCCAGAAGAAATTACTTGATAATAAATATTTCCTATGATGTCAGCTGATCTTAGAGTATTATCTCCATGGGGAGCATCAGAAAGTTGAATCTTTTAGCTCCACGGTGCAGGACAATCTGTCCAGATACTGTCTTTGTGGTGATAAATGCAGAACTTATTACAACATTCCTTGCCAACAGCTAAGGTTTTGCTCCAGTGTTTGAGAACTCCAGAAATTCTTGCAGACTTATCATTATGAGGCAGTGATATTTGTTACAGAAGCCCATTTGGAATATTTTGATTCCAGCTGAACTTACGCTCAGGTCCTGAGTTGGCTCTTTGAAGTCTCTAGGGGCCTGCTGGATTTCAGATCCACTAGAGTTGTCCGCACAGGCAAGGGCTCCCAGTCCGGGCCTCTGAGGGGTGCATGGCCTCCCCTCTCGCTGGCCTCTATGACTGTGCTTTAGCTGCTCCCTCTGCAAGCAACACATCTCTCACCTTTCTTTCCTCGCTATTTCTACCACTCTGCAAGTCTCGGCTCAGATGTACATAGCCCCACGTAGCCTTCTGCAACCACTGGGGTTTGGTAAAGCTGCCCAATTTTGTGCTTTCATGGCTTTATATTTGTACCTCTACGTTATCGCCTACCTTTTAATTAGAAACTATCTGTCGGGCTTCCCTGGTAGCTCAGCGGTAAAGAGTTCTCCTGTCAATGCAGGAGACACGAGTTCGATTCCTGATCCGGGAAGATCCCACAGGCTGCGGAGCAACTAAGCCCAGGAGCCACAACTATGGAGCCTGTGCTCTAGAGCCTTAGAGCCGCAACTATTGAGCCCACAGGCCACAACTATTGAAGCCTGTGTGTCCTAGAGCCCGAGTTCCACAACCAGAGAAGTCACTGCAACAAGAAGCCTGCTCACCTCAACTAGAGAGTAGCCCCTACTTCCTGCAACTAGAGAAGAGCCTGTGGCTGCTGTGAAGACACAGAATAGTCAAAAATAAATTAAAAAAAATTTTTTTAAAAAAAGAAGAGAAAATGAAACTACCTGTCTATCTACAGCAGAGCCTAGCACTTGGTTGGAGATGGAAACAGGCTGTTTTGTTTTTTTTAAAGATTCATTTATTTATTTATTTATTTTGGGCTGGGGGTCGGGTTGGGGAGGGAGGGGAGCTGGCCGGCCACTTCTATTGGTCTTTCATTTCTCTGTTTTCATCCGTCTTTGTTCTTTGGCTCCTGCGGGCCTCCCATCGCGGTGGCGTCTCTTGTCGCAGAGCACTGGCTCTGGGTGCATGCGCTCCAGAGCTTCGGCTAGGTAATTGGAAACATAGGTTCAGCCGCTCCGCTGCACGTGGTATCTTCCCAGGCCAGGGATCGAACCGGCGCCCCTTGCACTGCAAGGCGGTGTCCTTATCCATTGGACCACCAGGGGAAGCCCCAGGCTGTAGTTTTAATTGCAGCTCAGACAGTAAAGAATCTGCCTGCAATGTGGGAGACCCTGGATCGGGAAGGTCCTCTGGAGAAGGGAATGGCTAAGCATTCCAGTATTCTTGCCTGGAGAATTCCACGGACAGAGGAGCCCGGCGGGCTACAGTCCATGGGGTCGCAAAGAGTCAGACACGACCGAGTGACTGACAACAACCCCCCCTCCCCCCCCACCCCGGCTTGTACTGACACACAGACCCTAGGGCTCCCAGGATGATTCCAGACATGGTCAGACATTCCAGTGGAGTCTCAGTTTGTTGAGGGCTGGACTGGAACTGAACTCCTTTCTTAGAGGTTACTGGGGAGTCTTGGGGGACAAGAGAGGTCCTGACCTGGTTTCTTTCCAGAACATTTGAGAACACTTGGCTTGCTTTCAGGCACTAATTAGGAATTTACCAGAGTGAACTGAGATTCTGAGCTGGCCTCTTGCGCCCTCTGGTGGTTTCAAATCAGTGCTGAGCAGAGCTAGAATTCAGCCTCCTTGGGAAAATTTTCCCCAAGGAGGAATCAGCATTAACCAAGGAGACATCTATCAGGCAAGGAAGTCTTTTCATAAATACACTTAGGGAGCAATAAAATAATTAACCACATGCACACACAACCAGGGACGTGGAACCTCTAGTAGGATCCTTGAAGAGCCTTAGGTTTTTCATTTTGTCGCACAAACTCTTACCAGTCTGTATGTACCCAGTAGATAATCGAAAATGTGCCTTAATCAAAGGCAATCGTTCTGTCATTGTCAGCCGGTGAAACATTAGCTCAGGGGCTGGATGCTAGTCTATGTGTCTCTATCTCTCCGAGACAACTCCACCCAAAGGATGACAAGAAGAACCAGCTTTGGACTGTCACGAGAATCTCGATTACATGCAAACATCATGATAACCAAGATAACAAACCCCAAGGGGACCACATTGTCTCTCTCTCTCTCTCTTTTTTTTGGCTACATCATACAGTATGTGGGATCTTCATTCTTGACCACAACTGAAACCTGTGTGCCTGTAGTGGAATCGCGGAGCCCTAACCAGTGGACGGCCAGGGAAGTCCCCTGATTGTCTCCTTTGAACAAGGACAGGTGCTTAGTTGAGTGTGTTCAATCATTTTGTGATTCAGTCTCAGAAAATTACAGTTCCTTTGGGGACACTAAGAACTGTCATTTTTAGAAACAAGAGTGTGCTTTGGTGTCTTCATAATGCCCCAGACATACATTTCTTATGAGAACTAATCTTCTGAGTGACTTAAAGATAATAGCAGAATATAGCCAGGCTTCCGTGGTGGCTCAGATGGCAAAGAATCTGCCTGAAATGCAGGAGACCTGGGTTCAATCCCTCAGTCAGGAAGATCCCCTGGAGAAGGGAATGGCTACCCACGACAGTTTTCTTGCCTGAAAAATTCCATGGACAGAGCAGCTTGGCAGGCTCCTCTGTCACTGGGGTCCACGGAAAGTCCATGGGGAGTCCATGGGGTTGTAAAGAGTGGGACATGACTGAATGACTAAGTACCTTTACCTTTATAGCTACCTTCCTCAGAAATATATGCAAATTTCAGAGTCCCTTTGCTCTTCACCAGAAACTATCACACACAGCATTGTTCATCAGCTATACCCCAATACACAATGAAAAAGATTTTTCTTTAAAATGAATTGCATCTAGTTTTAAGTGGCACCTTCTCAGGGAAGATCCTTTGAGGCACTGGCCCAGCCAAGGCTTCCTAGGATGGCCTCTCGCAGCCCCAGATGACTGCAGAGCACTGACCAGACTGACCAGAAGCTAAACCCTGTCGCGTGGAGCTCTTGTGTATTTCTCCACTGTGACCCTCCCCCTGCCCCTCCCCCCCAAGTCTAGCACAGTGCCTGGCACTGGTGGGGCTGAGTAAACATTTGTTGGCTGACTGATACCATCCAGTATGGTAAGTGCTGAGGAGACAGGCCACAAAGGAAAGCTGATTTCTTATTTTAAGGCTACCAGGGACCCCTCCACTCAAGTTAGGAGCAAGAAAGTCTGTTATTCAAGACTCAGTGATAACCTGGTAGAAGGCGCGAGTTCATACCCAGAGGCTGATGTATGCCTGTAGCTGCATTAGGGCAGGAAAAGGAGATGCTCAGTTCTCTCATCCAGTTCCTGAGTCAATCAGGCTCATCATCTTCTTGCCTGGGGCGGAGGGGTGTGTGTATGCTACTTCTCTCTGCCGAGAGCCTGGTGAAAGTTGGCCTAAATTCTGTGGATTGTTTACCTACAGGATTGTTCTTTTTTTTTTTTATGTTTAAAGTTTTTATTTTTAAAAAATTCACTTGGTCATTTTTGGTAATTATCTTGTTGGATCATTTTCTTGGTGCTGCGTATCTTTTCTTACTTTATTATCTTATATATTTCATCTCATTTCATATTTGTTATCCAGGAATTACAATATCTGATGTACTTTATATCTGCTACTCATTATTTTCTTTTTCTTTTTAACGTTTACAGATACTTTTTTGTTGTTTACAGATATGTATAATCCCAGATTAGTCATATGACCTCAAATTGTGGGCATGAAGTTTACCTCTCTGAAGGAGTATTTTTTTTTTCTGAAGGCGCATTTTTAAAGCACTAAACATCGAATGAGGATGTAAATATGTTGAGGATCTGAAAGCAGCAAGGAGAGCATGCCAGCGTATGGTCTTTACAGTTTTTTCAGTGCGCAGACTGTAAGCACAGCAGCATAAGAAAAAGGAGAAAAACGAAAAGATGAAACCAAGAGCAGGGAGGGGAAAAGAGAGCTAATGTGTCCTTCCTTAGGTCTCTTCACGTGTTCTTTTGTGTCAGCAACTATCCAAGGCTAAATTAAGTTGAACAAGCAGCGTGTCAAGGCAGCCCCAGATGACTGCAGAGCACTGACCAGACTGACCAGAAGCTAAACCCTGTCGCGTGGAGCTCTTGTGTATTTCTCCACTGTGACCCTCCCCCTGCCCCTCCCCAAGTCTAGCACAGTGCCTGGCACTGGTGGGGCTGAGTAAACATTTGTTGGCTGACTGATACCATCCAGTATGGTAAGTGCTGAGGAGACAGGCCACAAAGGAAAGCTGATTTCTTATTTTAAGGCTACCAGGGACCCCTCCACTCAAGTTAGGAGCAAGAAAGTCTGTTATTCAAGACTCAGTGATAACCTGGTAGAAGGCGCGAGTTCATACCCAGAGGCTGATGTATGCCTGTAGCTGCATTAGGGCAGGAAAAGGAGATGCTCAGTTCTCTCATCCAGTTCCTGAGTCAATCAGGCTCATCATCTTCTTGCCTGGGGCGGAGGGGTGTGTGTATGCTACTTCTCTCTGCCGAGAGCCTGGTGAAAGTTGGCCTAAATTCTGTGGATTGTTTACCTACAGGATTGTTCTTTTTTTTTTTTTATGTTTAAAGTTTTTATTTTTAAAAAATTCACTTGGTCATTTTTGGTAATTATCTTGTTGGATCATTTTCTTGGTGCTGCGTATCTTTTCTTACTTTATTATCTTATATATTTCATCTCATTTCATATTTGTTATCCAGGAATTACAATATCTGATGTACTTTATATCTGCTACTCATTATTTTCTTTTTCTTTTTAACGTTTACAGATACTTTTTTGTTGTTTACAGATATGTATAATCCCAGATTAGTCATATGACCTCAAATTGTGGGCATGAAGTTTGCCTCTCTGAAGGAGTATTTTTTTTTTCTGAAGGCGCATTTTTAAAGCACTAAACATCGAATGAGGATGTAAATATGTTGAGGATCTGAAAGCAGCAAGGAGAGCATGCCAGCGTACGGTCTTTACAGTTTTTTCAGTGCGCAGACTGTAAGCACAGCAGCATAAGAAAAAGGAGAAAAACGAAAAGATGAAACCAAGAGCAGGGAGGGGAAAAGAGAGCTAATGTGTCCTTCCTTAGGTCTCTTCACGTGTTCTTTTGTGTCAGCAACTATCCAAGGCTAAATTAAGTTGAACAAGCAGCGTGTCTGAATGAGCGTTGATAAAACACACAAACACACTTAGAATCCCACAGGAACATCGTAAATGTGAGCTTGTGGGCAAGGAGACATCCCGTCTTGGTAGGCTTAATGGGATGTCACACAGCTGTGTGTGTGTGTTTTCAGCCCTTCTCATTCCAGAGAGCTTTCATTTTTGAGCGAGGGTAGTTGTATTTGTAGTTAGAATGAGCAAACTGTTTCTGACTTCATTAGTTAGGATCAAGCTTGGCTGCAAATCACAGAAAAGTTCAAAATAAAAGCCTTAACAGCATCGAATTTTATTTCTCCTGCATTTTCCAGAAGACAACTGGTAGTTTATAAGGGATTGTTTGGAGCTTCATGGGTCCAGCTGTGCTGCATTATTATTATTGTCTCACTTTCAAGAAGCTGCACACTGTAATGCATCCTTCATTTTTTAATGCAGTCATCATAATCTAAAATGGCTACTGAAGATTCAGTCATCACCTGCTTTCAACATAACAGAAAGGTCAAATTGAAGAGGATTTGCCCTTTATTGCTTTATTTTTCTTTTTTGGGGGGATGGGGGCCTGTTGCAGGCTCTCACAGGTGTCAGCCCTTGCCCCCTGTCCCCGCCCCTCTTCACCTGGATTTGCCCCCTTTCATTAAAGACACTTCTTGGTGGTTTTAGTGACAATTCTGCTTGCATCCTATTGGCCAAAGCTTTTCTCCATGACCACATCTAGCTGCAAGAAAGACTGTGAAAAGATTTTTGTCCCAGGAAGCAAAATAAAACAACAACTCAAAAGCTCAGTTACTAAGTAGGAAGGACGAATGATTACTGGAAAATAATATGGGATCTTTGCCGCTGAAATCATACACAGTTTTTGCCCCTGTAAGTGAACCTTGCTGTAATTTCTCCAGTGCCTGCCAAAGACTCTAAGCAAGGGACTGAATGTCCTTAGGACGAGGATCTGGCTTCAACCTTTCTCAGATCTTCGGATGATCTGAAATCCAAATGTGGATGTGTGTATGTATATTAGTTGCTCAGTCACATCCGACTCTTTATCCAAGGGCTAAATTAAGTTGAACAAGCAGCGTGTCTGAATGAGCGTTGATAAAACACACAAACACACTTAGAATCCCACAGGAACATCGTAAATGTGAGCTTGTGGGCAAGGAGACATCCCGTCTTGGTAGGCTTAATGGGATGTCACACAGCTGTGTGTGTGTGTTTTCAGCCCTTCTCATTCCAGAGAGCTTTCATTTTTGAGCGAGGGTAGTTGTATTTGTAGTTAGAATGAGCAAACTGTTTCTGACTTCATTAGTTAGGATCAAGCTTGGCTGCAAATCACAGAAAAGTTCAAAATAAAAGCCTTAACAGCATCGAATTTTATTTCTCCTGCATTTTCCAGAAGACAACTGGTAGTTTATAAGGGATTGTTTGGAGCTTCATGGGTCCAGCTGTGCTGCATTATTATTATTGTCTCACTTTCAAGAAGCTGCACACTGTAATGCATCCTTCATTTTTTAATGCAGTCATCATAATCTAAAATGGCTACTGAAGATTCAGTCATCACCTGCTTTCAACATAACAGAAAGGTCAAATTGAAGAGGATTTGCCCTTTATTGCTTTATTTTTCTTTTTTGGGGGGATGGGGGCCTGTTGCAGGCTCTCACAGGTGTCAGCCCTTGCCCCCTGCCCCCGCCCCTCTTCACCTGGATTTGCCCCCTTTCATTAAAGACACTTCTTGGCGGTTTTAGTGACAATTCTGCTTGCATCCTATTGGCCAAAGCTTTTCTCCATGACCACATCTAGCTGCAAGAAAGACTGTGAAAAGATTTTTGTCCCAGGAAGCAAAATAAAACAACAACAACAACTCAAAAGCTCAGTTACTAAGTAGGAAGGACGAATGATTACTGGAAAATAATATGGGATCTTTGCCGCTGAAATCATACACAGTTTTTGCCCCTGTAAGTGAGCCTTGCTGTAATTTCTCCATTGCCTGCCAAAGACTCTAAGCAAGGGACTGAATGTCCTTAGGACAAGGATCTGGCTTCAACCTTTCTCAGATCTTCGGATGATCTGAAATCCAAACGTGGATGTGTGTGTGTATATTAGTTGCTCAGTCACATCCGACTCTTTGCGACCGCATGGAGTGCAGCCCATAGGCACCTTGTCAATGGGATTCTCCAGGCAAGAATATTGGGGTGGGTTGCCATTTCCTTCTCCAGGGAAATGTGGATAGAAATGTACATTTAAGAATATGAATGACGGGGCTTCCCTGGTGGTCCAGTGGGTAAAGAGTCTGCCTTGCAGTGCAAGGCACACTGGTTCAATTCCTGGCCGGGGAAGATTCCACGTGCTGTGGAGCAGCTGGACCGGTGTGTCCAATTACAAGCTGGCACTCTGAAGCACGTGTGCCCAGAGCCGGTGTTCTGCAATGAGAGAGGTCACTGGGATAGGAGGACACAGGTCAAAGAATACAGATGGATGAAAATCAATAAATAAAAAACCAATAAAAGAGGCCAAAATTAAAAGAAATATATGAATGAGGGAATAATTTATTTAGTATTAAGCTCTTACGCTTTCACAGAAAGTTTCTGTGTGTGTGCACTCACTCAGCCATGTCCAACACTTTGTGACCCCATTGACTAGAGCCAGGCTCCTCTGGCCATGGAATTTTCTAGGCAATACTGGAGTGGGTTGCCATTTCCCACTCCAGGGTATTTTCCCAACCCTGGGCATGAACCCATGTCTCTTGCATCTTCTACACTGCCAGGCAGACTCTTTACCACTGTGCCACCTGAAAAGCCCAGAATGTTTATGTTATTGTTGTTCAGTCACTAAGTCATGTCAGATTCTTTGCAACCCCACGGACTGCAGCACTCCAGGTTTCCCAGTCCCCGTCCTTGGGCTATCTCCCAGAGTTTGTTCAAACTCATGTCCATTGAGCCAGTGATGCCATCCAACCATCGCCTCCTCGGTTGTCCCCTTCTCCTCCTGCTCTCAATCTTTCCCAGTATCAGGGTCTTTTCCAATAAGTTGGCTCTTCACAGTAGGTGAAGTGTTGGATGTCACAAAGTGTTGGATAATGTTTATAATCACTCATGAATATAAAATAACCTGATGAATTTAGATGGTAAGCATAGATAGCTCTTTAAGATTCCTAGCTGTTTCTCAGCAGATTCTTTGCACACCAGAAAATGCTAGAGTTATTCAAGATTCTTTTCTGGATTTTTCTCCTCATTTTAATCCTTCCCTGCCTGATTTGTTCAAATGTGTCATGATAAAGAGTGGACTCATTATTTTCCTTCCCAAACTGTGTTCCTTTTGTTCCCCAACTGAGTCAACAGCGCCAGCCCAAGCCAAGGACTCCACTCACCCTCACAGTTCACATTCTACTTCCCTCTCGGATTCACTTTCTCCAAACTCCCTGCCCTCAGGCGAGGGAAGCATCCACTATTATTAGATTACAGGGGTCCCTGCCTTCTGGCATCCTGCAGGCTAATCTTGTTTAAACTTCAGCTTGGATCCTGTCCTGCTCCTTAAATCATTTCTAGAATCTCCTTAGCAAAGTCCAGGCTCAACATGACCTTTTAATTTCATGAAATGAAAAGACTCTTGCCCCTTGGAAGGAAAGCTATGACAAACCTAGACAGTGTATTAAAAAGTAAAGACATCACTTTGCTGACAAAGGCCTGTAATAGTCAAAGCTGTGTTTTTTCCAGTAGTCATGTATGGATGTGAAAGTTGTACCATAAAGAAGGCTGAGCACTGAAGAATTGATGCTTTCAAATTGTGGTGCTGGAGAAGACTCTTGAGAGGCCCTTGGACTGCAGGGTGATCAAACTAGTCTATCCTAAAGGTAATCAACCCTGAATATTCATTGGAATTTGATGCTGAAGTTGAAGCTCCAGTATTTTGGCCACCTGATACAAAGAGTTGACTCACTGGAAAAGACCCTGAAGCTGGGAAAGATTGGGCAAGAGGAGAAGGGAGTGCTAGTGGATGAGATGGTTGGATGGCATCATTGATTCAATGGACATGAGTTTGAGTAGCCTCTGGGAGACAGTGAAGGACAGGAAGTCTGGTGTGCTGCAGTCCATGAGGTCTCAAAAAGTCAGACACGACTTAGTGACTGAGCAGCAATAATACAGCCTGAAAGGCCTCCAAGATCTGGCTCCTTCTCACTCCTCCCCATCTGGACCATTACAAGTTCTAGTCATTCCAGACTTTCCTCACTGCTGATGACCTGATGCTGTCTCTCATTGCCAAGATCATATCCACGAGTCTTCCTGAACTAGATTCTTATTTTTCTTGGGTTCACAGAGATGTTTCTTCCCTCTAAGAAGTCTTCTCCAGCCTCCAAGTTGGCATAGGCTCCTCCTATGCATTCTGACATCACTGTGCACCCTAACATTCACTGAAAGCACTATATCCCAACTTTAATTGCTCAACTTTTCTATAAACTCTATATAGGCAGGGCTGTATCCTCAGTCCTTAACTTGGAAACTCTATATCAAAGCCCCCCTCCACTCACCCTCACAGTTCACATTCTACTTCCCTCTCGGATTCACTTTCTCCAAACTCCCTGCCCTCAGGCGAGGGAAGCATCCACTATTATTAGATTACAGGGGTCCCTGCCTTCTGGCATCCTGCAGGCTAATCTTGTTTAAACTTCAGCTTGGATCCTGTCCTGCTCCTTAAATCATTTCTAGAATCTCCTTAGTAAAGTCCAGGCTCAACATGACCTTTTAATTTCATGAAATGAAAAGACTCTTGCCCCTTGGAAGGAAAGCTATGACAAACCTAGACAGTGTATTAAAAAGTAAAGACATCACTTTGCTGACAAAGGCCTGTAATAGTCAAAGCTGTGTTTTTTCCAGTAGTCATGTATGGATGTGAAAGTTGTACCATAAAGAAGGCTGAGCACTGAAGAATTGATGCTTTCAAATTGTGGTGCTGGAGAAGACTCTTGAGAGGCCCTTGGACTGCAGGGTGATCAAACTAGTCTATCCTAAAGGTAATCAACCCTGAATATTCATTGGAATTTGATGCTGAAGTTGAAGCTCCAGTATTTTGGCCACCTGATACAAAGAGTTGACTCACTGGAAAAGACCCTGAAGCTGGGAAAGATTGGGCAAGAGGAGAAGGGAGTGCTAGTGGATGAGATGGTTGGATGGCATCATTGATTCAATGGACATGAGTTTGAGTAGCCTCTGGGAGACAGTGAAGGACAGGAAGTCTGGTGTGCTGCAGTCCATGAGGTCTCAAAAAGTCAGACACGACTTAGTGACTGAGCAGCAATAATACAGCCTGAAAGGCCTCCAGGATCTGGCTCCTTCTCACTCCTCCCCATCTGGACCTTTACAAGTTCTAGTCATTCCAGACTTTCCTCACTGCTGATGACCTGATGCTGTCTCTCATTGCCAAGATCATATCCACGAGTCTTCCTGAACTAGATTCTTATTTTTCTTGGGTTCACAGAGATGTTTCTTCCCTCTAAGAAGTCTTCTCCAGCCTCCAAGTTGGCATAGGCTCCTCCTATGCATTCTGACATCACTGTGCACCCTAACATTCACTGAAAGCACTATATCCCAACTTTAATTGCTCAACTTTTCTATAAACTCTATATAGGCAGGGCTGTATCCTCAGTCCTTGATGGAGAGTCTTGGGCATTTTTGACTCAGAACGTATTTTTTATATTGAACTAGATAAAGATGAGCTTCTCTTTCCTGTGGTACCTCAAATAGCAAAGAATCTAGCCATGGTTCAGGAGACCTGGGTTTCAGCCTTGGGTTGGGAAGATCCCCTGGAGAAGGAAATGGCAACCCACTGCTGTATTCTTCCTGGAGAAGTCAATGGACAGAGGAGCCTGGTGGGCTAAGGTCCATGGGGTTGTGAAGAGTTGGATGCAACTAAGTGACTAGCACACACACTCAAGCTCCTCGCAGGCCAGGCTAGAGATCCCAGCTGGACACATTCTGGAGAGTTTGGTTGAGAGGATGGGGTGAGGTTCTGTAGTCTATGATTCAAGAGGTCTGCCTTGTCTAGCCTTCTTCTTCATAACAGTCTCATGAAAATAATGAGTGTTATTCTAATGGGGGGCCCCCTCAATATCCACAGTGAAGCTGCAATGATAGGGGTAGGAGGCACGAGGAAATTCCCTCATAGCAAAGACCATATCCATTCTGTTTACTACTGTAACCCTAATACTAATATAGAGCCAGACACAAGGCATACGCTCGCTAAATGTTTCTTAAATCAACTCTTTTTCCTCTCACTCACTTTTATTAGGAGGGGTGAAGGGGAGGCTCATGTGGCTTGGATCTTAGTTCATAGATCAGGGATTGAGATCTGGTCCCATAGTAGTGAAAGTTCTGAGTCCTAGCTACTGGACCACCCTTGTACGTGCCAAACCACTAAGTCATGTCCCATTCTATGGTCTGTAGTCCCCCAGGCTCCTCTGTCCACGGGGATTCTCCAGGCAAAAGTACTGGACTGTGTTGCCATGTCCTTCTCCAAGGGATCTTCCTGACTCAGAAATCAACCCCATATCTCTTAGGTCTCCTGCACAGGGAAGGTGGGAAAAATCCAACCTCCTGAATCATCTCTCTAACAAGCCCGATGGAGCATAGGCTCCTCCTATGCATTCTGACATCACTGTGCACCCTAACATTCACTGAAAGCACTATATCCCAACTTTAATTGCTCAACTTTTCTATAAACTCTATATAGGCAGGGCTGTATCCTCAGTCCTTGATGGAGAGTCTTGGGCATTTTGACTCAGAACGTATTTTTTATATTGAACTGGATAAAGATGAGCTTCTCTTTCCTGTGGTACCTCAAATAGCAAAGAATCTAGCCATGGTTCAGGAGACCTGGGTTTCAGCCTTGGGTTGGGAAGATCCCCTGGAGAAGGAAATGGCAACCCACTGCTGTATTCTTCCTGGAGAAGTCAATGGACAGAGGAGCCTGGTGGGCTAAGGTCCATGGGGTTGTGAAGAGTTGGATGCAACTAAGTGACTAGCACACACACTCAAGCTCCTCGCAGGCCAGGCTAGAGATCCCAGCTGGACACATTCTGGAGAGTTTGGTTGAGAGGATGGGGTGAGGTTCTGTAGTCTATGATTCAAGAGGTCTGCCTTGTCTAGCCTTCTTCTTCATAACAGTCTCATGAAAATAATGAGTGTTATTCTAATGGGGGCCCTCTCAATATCCACAGTGAAGCTGCAATGATAGGGGTAGGAGGCACGAGGAAATTCCCTCATAGCAAAGACCATATCCATTCTGTTTACTACTGTAACCCTAATACTAATATAGAGCCAGACACAAGGCATACGCTCGCTAAATGTTTCTTAAATCAACTCTTTTTCCTCTCACTCACTTTTATTAGGAGGGGTGAAGGGGAGGCTCATGTGGCTTGGATCTTAGTTCATAGATCAGGGATTGAGATCTGGTCCCATAGTAGTGAAAGTTCTGAGTCCTAGCTACTGGACCACCCTTGTACGTGCCAAACCACTAAGTCATGTCCCATTCTATGGTCTGTAGTCCCCCAGGCTCCTCTGTCCACGGGGATTCTCCAGGCAAAAGTACTGGACTGTGTTGCCATGTCCTTCTCCAAGGGATCTTCCTGACTCAGAAATCAACCCCATATCTCTTAGGTCTCCTGCACAGGGAAGGTGGGTTCTTCACCACAAGCATCACCTGGGAAGCTCGGCCAGGGAATTCCCTGAATCATCTCTCTAAAGCTGAGAGCAAACTCAGATGGGCACAAGCCATACGTTTTACTTTTTCTTTAACTTACTTTCAAAACTTTAATAATGTTTATATTATACTTTGCTTATAATGTTGTGTTAGTTTCAGATGTGTCCTAAGCTTCGGATGGATTGAAAAACTGGAAGAGAAGCTCTTCCAAAATCCAGGCAGGAGAATGTCGGTTGGAGGAAGTTGGCTGCGTGTGAGATGCACACGTATGGCACATCGTGTGCCACCAAGGGCAGCCTCTCAAAGTCTGGGCGTCTGGTGTACAACTGTGCAAGACACCGCAGAGGCTCCCTCCTGGATCTTCAGCCAAGTTCCCCAAGGCTGAGGCCTCAGCACCCCTTCTTCCTGGCTTTCTTCCAGACCCTCTCTTGGTGACGTCAGGCTGTCTTCTCATTCCAGCTGCTTTTTCTGGTCCTTCCTGACAACCCCCTGCCTTCCTGGCTAGTGACCCGTTTTTGAGAGGGCCTGAGACATTGGTGGGGAAGAGCTGGGAACTAAGATGCCCCTGCCCCATCCTGAACTGAGAACGTGAACTAGAAATCTAGGCTGGCCTTTACCCAGCTCTTGAGGCCAATCCAGGGGGAGTATGCACCTGGAGATGGGCGTGACAGTGCCTGTGCCTGGGGAAAAGCCTGAAGAAAGAAGAGAAACTTGACCTAGTGTCTTCCTAGGCTTCTTATGCCTCACACTGGTTAACCTTCTCAGCAATCTGGGGGTGGGGCGGGGGCGGGTACCGCAGACATGCCCATTCATACAGATGAGGAGACTGAGACTTAGACACGCGACCTATCTTGCATAGGTCACACTGGAACTGGAACCCAGGACACGGTTAAGTAGAAACTGGCACTGCTGTGCACTCATCGCCCAGCCCCTCTGACTTTGCGTGCTCATCTGTTAATTGGGGGTAATCATGCACAACCCACAGGGTTGTCCTGGGGATTAAATAAAATAATACCCTGATCAAATTATGTGGCTCATACTCAAACTTCTGTACTATAATTAATGTAGTTGTGGATCCCAGGTTCCACTGGCTTTGCGCTGCACAGCGTTTCTTCTGCAAGCTATTCTTTTTTTTCTCTAAACATCATTAGCCCTTGCTGTACTCCTGGGACTTCCTGAGGACAAGGCCCTTTCTTCAGTCAAGCTGACCTCAACAGAGCCAGCCCTCCCGCCCCTCCCAAGCCACAGCTGTGGGTTAGAAGGCTGGATCCTGAGGCCCCTAATAAAGAGCAGACCTCCCAATAGCCCAGTTCCCTCCCTCTCCCCTCACACGGTTTTCAAATTAAAAGTAACTAAAAGCTAAGGCCTACTACAAGGAGAGGGGAGTAGGTGGCACAGAAAACTCTCCAGGTTGAGAAAGTGAGGCTCTCTCCTTAGCAAGAGGGTACCCAAAAATCCAGATCAGGAGAGGTCTAGTCCCACCACTTCTTTCCCAGCTCTGAGGGGCTTAGATCCCTCTGGGGTGATCAGGGTGGGAAACAGAGCTCACAGTCTGTGGTCCTCAGATCACCAAGCAGGTCAAGGTGTTAGGAATCTCTGGTCTGTTTTCTGGGAACTGTTTTCTATTTCTCTCTGGAGACAAATCTCTGGAAAGAAAGCCTCCAGGAACCCAGAAGACATGCTACCTCTTTAGTGAGCCACCCGGCAGAAAAGGAGGTGAGCCGGGGGTCCCGGAGAAAACTGTCACCCCCAATTACACAGGCCGGGTTGGACCCGCTTTCTCTTCCTCTTCTAAGACTTGAGCCTCTGGATTCTGGGCTGCAGACTCAAGCAAGCTTCCAAACCTAAGCTTGGGCAGACTCAAGACAAGGCAGGGTTCTCACCATCTTCCCCACGGGGACCCTACGTGTGTGCGCCGCATCCACGAGCCTCCTCTGAGCCTTCCCCACGAATGTCTCTTCCAGGTTCAAAGAATTAGAGCGGAGAGGGAAAAGGGACTGTTAGCGCCTCGCCTCTCCCGCCTCACCTTCCCCACCAAATGGCCCTGTATTTTCAACCTAGAAAGCTAGAAATGTGCCCACTTCTGTTGAAAAACCAGCTGCGAGTTGGTTTAAAGGTAATTGTCACAACGAGCGGCTTTGATAACTGCTGCAATCAGAGGTCTTTCAGAGCCCAAAGGCCTTCTGAATTCTCCGAGGAAAAGTAGATTTGGGAGTGGAGCCGGAGCGCCGGGGAGGAGCAGAGGAGAAACAAAAAGCCAACTCAGCGGGGAAACGCCCACGAAACCTAAGGTGTGACGCCAGGGGCTGCTGCCGGCCGCGGTCACCCCCGAGTCCGGTGGGGGTCGAAAGCGAGAGCCTAGGAGGCCGGGCAGCGGGAGGTTGTTTTTGTTTTCGGGGATCATTTAGATTTGGCTTTAAAAACTTTGCGGGGCCCTCTTTCTGATGGGCTGTCTCTGCGACGACTCTTGCTTCCAATTTCATTGTCGCTTGAGGGCCTAGATGCGCAAAGCCGTGCCAGAGAGAACACCGCGCTCCGCAAACTTCCCCACCTGGCACAGCTCCCGAGTTGGGCCTCCTTCCCAGGGGGTCGCAGCCGCCCAGACTGAGGGCTTGGGGAGAAGACCCTCCTTCTTAACCCTTTGATGATCTCTTAAGGGAAAAGGATAAAGCGGTTGAAAATCAAAATCCGGGTGCAGGCCGCGACCTTCGTTCAGCTGCCCAAGTTGGCGAGGATCACTCCTCCTGGCTCTCAGGGTGGTGGGTTGCCTGCGAGCCCCGTGCATAGCCGATGGAGAAGCGATCACTCAGTTCGCCTCGGCGAGGGTGTATTTCTTGCCCGCTGCCTGCTCCAGGACCACCCAGGACCCCAGGTATCGAGGGAACAATCTGGAAGGATCTTAGAACAACGGGGCGGGGGGTAACGCGGCTCACCCCACCTCTCCGCGACGCCCTGGCTGACTGACGCGCGCACGGAGGGCGCACAGCACGATTCAAACCCGCCTGTGAGCAGTGGGAGGGGCGGGTGGGCAGCACTGGTTTTAAGGAACGAACCGCCGCTTTCCAAGGGCCTCCAGCTCCGAGGTTGCTCCCGATTACCGGATTTATTTTGCTTTGGTTGGGGAGGCAGATGTTAACCGCCCCCCCCCCCCACCCCCGCCCCATCTTTGCTCGGTCCAGGCTCGGCGGAGAAATTTTCTCTCCACCATTTGCTTCCCTGCGCCACCCCCCACCGGTGTTCCATCCCAGGAGCCTGCTCCCTAGGCCTTTAAACCTTCTGGAATGTCACACATGGAAACCTTTAGCAAATGTTTGTTAATGATCATAACAAAGGCATCATTCAAATTAGGCAGGTAATTACTACCAGAAGGACAACTGGGTGCTTACTTGCTCATCCATTTTTCTCTGTTTTAAACTCGAGAGGAGTTGTGGCTCCAAGACACCCCCGCCCAGTCCGCTTTTCGGGCCCCTTTAAGCGACTCTGAAATGAACTGTGAAGTTACCATTTGTGGGCGGGGAGAGCTGAGGCCTGCATCTCGTAGATCCCGGCTTGACTGGGCTGGCTATTTCGTAGCAGCAAAGCAGGCCTTACTGGGTAGGCTCCGCGTCCTGCCTCGCCTTCTACCCTCTTGGGTACTTGGTATAACAGTGTGTGTTTCAGCTGGACTTTATTATTAGCAGAACGCCAGCACCCGCTTTCCCCCTATTATTTCGCACGCCGCTTTTGGCGGGGTGGGGGTGGGGGGGAGTCATTGGTCTCCGTTCATTATCTACAAACATTACGGTATCCTGTTAGCATTCCGAACAAGGGGCTGTTCATATATTTGCCTTCAATGATTTCCTGAAGGAACATGTGGAAGTAATAGTGAGCGGTGCAGTCACCCGAACTGAAGATGCACGGGAGGCGGTTGCGCAGAAGGACTGGGGAAATGGGGCCCCTAGCCCAGCCCCAGGCGTCGTCCAGGGCCTGACACCCCAGGAGCCGGTCCCAGTTCATTACAGCACCCCTTGGAGTACTTCTCTCTGAACATCCCCTGCAGGCTGCTCTATGTCCACCCTCTAGATGAGGGAGAAGCTAACTGCTGTCCCGCGTTCCGTTGTAACCCAGGCCGCCCTGGCCATTCTCAAGTGTGTGTGGGGTGGGGCAAAGGATGAGCCCTCCACCCAACAAGAGAATTCAGAATTAGAGAAGGTGGGGAAGGCGAACGCGCTCCCCTCCCCCGCCCTCGCTGGGAAGCCCCACTATGCCCAGGTCTGGTTCCTGGAGCGTCAGCGCCCCCTCTCCTCCGAGAGCAGGATCGCCTTCTCCTGACTTAGTCTTGTCTCGCGCCCCGGGCATAGGGCTGGGGGCTCCCCTCTCTACCCCAGGGCACCCGTTCAGTCCGACACTCGCGGCGGGAGCGGGCGCGAGGAGGGCGCACCCTCCCCCTGAACGCGGAGGTGGCAGGCTGGTGGTAGACGCTTCCCCAGACATTCAAGCTTGAGCCTTTTTGTGTGCGTGATAAACGCCAGGACAACCTCGCCCAGATACCGTGAAAACAAAGGCAAGACAAGATAAGTGCTCTAAGAGTAAAGGTCGTTTTGTCCGAGAAAGTTCCAAACCTACGCAGACCCTCGACTCTTTGTATCCCACGTCAAACCTGTTGCCAGACAAAACCAAACAAAACCAACGCAAACCAAAAAAACACCCATCATCTTCATATTAGACTCAACAGCTTGCCTAATCCCATTAAAGGATTAGCAACTATATGGCACTTTCCCTAAAAGACCCCAGCTTTAAAACGACACCGCGGCTGGAAGACCTCTCCCTACGGCCCGGATGCTTAGTTGGGCTAGAAGTTTCTGCACAAGGGACATTTCTCCACTCCAGATTTATTATATTCTCTCTGAGCACTAACTGCAATTGTACGTGTTCCTTTTCTTCCTTTCAAAGAAAACACAAAGCAACATAGCAGCGTAGGGAAAATTTAATCCCCCAAATCTTAAAACTCATTCTGGAAATGATGGGCAGTTTGTATTTTCACAAACTTCTTTCCCGGCAGAGCATCAACACCTCCCCTTCCATCCCCCCCCTCCAACCCCATCTGGTCTGCTTCTCTCCGCCCCCCTAGTTGTTGTCGAAGTCTGGGGGTTGGGGCTGGACCCCCTGATTGCATAAGAGCGAAAAGCGAAGGCGCAACTGGAGGCTGGGAGAGTCAGAGCGCACGGAGTTCGAGGGAAACTTTTATTTTGAAGAGGCCAAGGTGGGGGGGGGGGGCTTCATTTCCTGACAGCTATTTACTTAGAGCAAATGATTAGTTTTAGAAGGATGGACTGTAACATTGAATCAATTACAAAACGCGGTTCTTGAGCCCATTACAGTTGGAGCTAGAGGCAGAGAAACAGAGAAGACTACAGGAGAGGACTACAGGCCGTGGACCACTTTTTCCTCCTTATGTAGGATTTTCATTGCGAACTGACATTTGGAGGAGAAGGTAAGGGAGGAGAAAAATTATTGTTGTTTCTAAGAAAAATCCCTAATCAGTTCCTTTGGGCTAGAAAAAGTGAAGTACCTTCAAACTTTGGGCGATGAGAAGAAAATAATTGGAGTTGAATTCTAGTTGTGTGTCCACAGAGTATTTTGCATAAGCTTCACTTGGAGGGAAGATAACCATAGAGTTTGAAAGTCTAGGGATTTAAAAAAACACATTTTCCAGACCTATTTTTAAAAGCAGTATTTTTTTTTTTTAAACAACTCTATGGCCTCCCAAAGAAATTGTTTAGGCTTACATTTTTGAGGTTTCTTTTGGGGTTGGGGATGGGATTCCTGTATTCTGGGACGAGCACCAAGTAATGCTGAGAGAGGGGGCAGAGGTGTTTGCCCTCTTCTTGGCATTGGGTCCTGGAAGGCTACAGGTTTTTAATGAGTATTTTCATTCCTCGCTCGCGGTTTGGCGGGACAGCGCTGTAGCCGGCGGTGTGGAGCGCGGCTGGTGGACCAACGGAGGGGGGGAGAGAAGAACCTGGAGGCGGCAGCTGAAAGGGTGGAGGGAGGGAGGCGTAAACTGCTGGCCCGGATGCTTAGTTGGGCTAGAAGTTTCTGCACAAGGGACATTTCTCCACTCCAGATTTATTATATTCTCTCTGAGCACTAACTGCAATTGTACGTGTTCCTTTTCTTCCTTTCAAAGAAAACACAAAGCAACATAGCAGCGTAGGGAAAATTTAATCCCCCAAATCTTAAAACTCATTCTGGAAATGATGGGCAGTTTGTATTTTCACAAACTTCTTTCCCGGCAGAGCATCAACACCTCCCCTTCCATCCCCCCCCTCCAACCCCATCTGGTCTGCTTCTCTCCGCCCCCCTAGTTGTTGTCGAAGTCTGGGGGTTGGGGCTGGACCCCCTGATTGCATAAGAGCGAAAAGCGAAGGCGCAACTGGAGGCTGGGAGAGTCAGAGCGCACGGAGTTCGAGGGAAACTTTTATTTTGAAGAGGCCAAGGTGGGGGGGGGGGCTTCATTTCCTGACAGCTATTTACTTAGAGCAAATGATTAGTTTTAGAAGGATGGACTGTAACATTGAATCAATTACAAAACGCGGTTCTTGAGCCCATTACAGTTGGAGCTAGAGGCAGAGAAACAGAGAAGACTACAGGAGAGGACTACAGGCCGTGGACCACTTTTTCCTCCTTATGTAGGATTTTCATTGCGAACTGACATTTGGAGGAGAAGGTAAGGGAGGAGAAAAATTATTGTTGTTTCTAAGAAAAATCCCTAATCAGTTCCTTTGGGCTAGAAAAAGTGAAGTACCTTCAAACTTTGGGCGATGAGAAGAAAATAATTGGAGTTGAATTCTAGTTGTGTGTCCACAGAGTATTTTGCATAAGCTTCACTTGGAGGGAAGATAACCATAGAGTTTGAAAGTCTAGGGATTTAAAAAAACACATTTTCCAGACCTATTTTTAAAAGCAGTATTTTTTTTTTTTAAACAACTCTATGGCCTCCCAAAGAAATTGTTTAGGCTTACATTTTTGAGGTTTCTTTTGGGGTTGGGGATGGGATTCCTGTATTCTGGGACGAGCACCAAGTAATGCTGAGAGAGGGGGCAGAGGTGTTTGCCCTCTTCTTGGCATTGGGTCCTGGAAGGCTACAGGTTTTTAATGAGTATTTTCATTCCTCGCTCGCGGTTTGGCGGGACAGCGCTGTAGCCGGCGGTGTGGAGCGCGGCTGGTGGACCAACGGAGGTGGGGAGAGAAGAACCTGGAGTCGGGAGCTGAAAGGGTGGAGGGGAGGGGAGGCGTGAAGGGCCGGACCTTGGGTGCCCGGCGGGTGCACATGGCGCCGACCCAGGGCGCGTAATTACTGGACGGTGCTTGCGCCCTGTAAGGGCCAGACTCGGCACAGCCGTGGCGGCTGCTAGAGGAGCAGAGGGAGGCGCAGATTTGGACGAGGGTTTGGGGAGCGCCTCAGTGGTTTGTGGGGTCAGTGCAGTGCGAGGGAGAGAGCGCGCCAGCCCCGCACTACACTTGGGTTGCGCGCTCTAGCGCGGGGGCGACGGTGGCGCGGGCTGGCGGGCAGGCAGGCGGTCTGGAGTAATGACAAACACATTTGGCCCGGAGTGAAGAAGCCGTCGTCGCCTCGCATTCCAGCAACTGGGATTTGAGGAATTTCGAACTGCGCTCCGAGGGGCCCTCATTGTGCGCGGTGCTCTCCACCCCCGGAAAACACTGCGCGCCCCCTTTCTCGGTGGAACCGTTTTCTGCCAAGCCCCGAGCTCTGCTACCCAGTGCCGGCCGCAGGAAGGAAAGAAGGGAAGTCGCCAAAAAAAAAAAAGTGGAGAACTTCTTGTGAGGGAAGTTAGGGACAACTGGGCACGGAGAAACTTGGTTCCCAGGTAAGACAGATGGGTGGGAGGCGAAGCGCCCCCACTACCTCCTTCAGGGCATCCGTGCCCCTTTCCGCACGGGGATGCGTGGCACTCGCCGCCCGCACTGGCCCCGCGCTGCTTCGCCCTCCCCAGCGTCCCTGTATCTATTTCACTCCCTGCGCCGGCCTCTGCCCCTCCTCGAAGCGGTCTCCTCGCGCCCCACCTTCTTCCATCTTCTATCCCCATGAAAATCGGCTTTCATACTAGAGATTAACTACTCCAGGCAGCGCCAGGGGAGCGGGCGGCTTCCCCTTGGCTCGGAAACGACTGGGATCAGCGGTTCAGTTCGGAAAGGGTCTTTGTCAGCTCAGAGAGAGGGAGTGTGGCTCGACCGCTGCCTAAAGGGACTGAAAACCTCGGCTGCCTGGGCCAGGTGTGAAGGAGCTGCCAGGAGCCTGGCCAAGCATCTCAGCCTTGGAGGAAGCGCGGGGCTGTCTTTTTCGCAGCCAAAGCGCCCTCCTCACCCTTTGCTCCCCCAGCCCTGCTAGGACCCCAGGACGTGCAGAAAGAGTGCCTGGGAGAGCTTGCCACTACTCCATCTCCAAGGGTGAGAGAACAACGGGGGCTGGAGAGGGAGTGGGAATGACCCTTATCAGGTCCGAACTGCTCCGCGACCGGCCCGGCCGCCTAGAAGAGACCCCGGGCTGCGCTGTGTGGGAAATGGCCTTTTGGCTCCTCAACCGAATTGCTCAACAGTTTGGACCGACTCGCCTCGCCGCGGTCGCTGTCGCTGTCGAACTGCTTCTTAGAGCAGGGAGAGACAGCCGTGGCAAACGGGGCACGACAATGAGCGGGACAGCTCACCGGACCAGCACCCCAGAGACCCGCGAGTCCCGGGGCCGCCGGAGGGGAGGAAGGGGCGCTCTGGTTCTAAATTCCCTCCCACCCAAGCTCCACCTCCATTTGGCCCACCCGGGCCTTGGTGCTGCTGCTTTGCGCCCCTTCCCTCTTTTCCTTCTATCTTGACTTTTCCCTCTCCGCAATCTTCTCTGTAAAGGGCGCCTTTCCTCCACTCCCCAACAGGCGAAGGCCCGACCAGACGCACACCCTGTGAGCCCCTGCTTCGGGGTCTTGGACAATCTTGCTTTGGGTTTGATCCAAGTTGTAGCTGGACTCCCAGGACTGAAGCCCCCAACGCAAGGCGTGGTGGCTGGTGGGAGACAGACGAGGCGGGAGAAGGTACCGGGAAGCGCCAGCCTTTAGGCAGAGAGGGACTCGCAGCGGAGCCCTGGCTGGTCTCCTCGCGCCCCACCTTCTTCCATCTTCTATCCCCATGAAAATCGGCTTTCATACTAGAGATTAACTACTCCAGGCAGCGCCAGGGGGCGGGCGGCTTCCCTTGGCTCGGAAACGACTGGGATCAGCGGTTCAGTTCGGAAAGGGTCTTTGTCAGCTCAGAGAGAGGATGTGGCTCGACCGCTGCCTAAAGGGACTGAAAACCTCGGCTGCCTGGGCCAGGTGTGAAGGAGCTGCCAGGAGCCTGGCCAAGCATCTCAGCCTTGGAGGAAGCGCGGGGCTGTCTTTTTCGCAGCCAAAGCGCCCTCCTCACCCTTTGCTCCCCCAGCCCTGCTAGGACCCCAGGACGTGCAGAAAGAGTGCCTGGGAGAGCTTGCCACTACTCCATCTCCAAGGGTGAGAGAACAACGGGGGCTGGAGCGGGAGTGGGAATGACCCTTATCAGGTCCGAACTGCTCCGCGACCGGCCCGGCCGCCTAGAAGAGACCCCGGGCTGCGCTGTGTGGGAAATGGCCTTTTGGCTCCTCAACCGAATTGCTCAACAGTTTGGACCGACTCGCCTCGCCGCGGTCGCTGTCGCTGTCGAACTGCTTCTTAGAGCAGGGAGAGACAGCCGTGGCAAACGGGCACGACAATGAGCGGGACAGCTCACCGGACCAGCACCCCAGAGACCCGCGAGTCCCGGGGCCGCCGGAGGGGAGGAAGGGGCGCTCTGGTTCTAAATTCCCTCCCACCCAAGCTCCACCTCCATTTGGCCCACCCGGGCCTTGGTGCTGCTGCTTTGCGCCCCTTCCCTCTTTTCCTTCTATCTTGACTTTTCCCTCTCCGCAATCTTCTCTGTAAAGGGCGCCTTTCCTCCACTCCCCAACAGGCGAAGGCCCGACCAGACGCACACCCTGTGAGCCCCTGCTTCGGGGTCTTGGACAATCTTGCTTTGGGTTTGATCCAAGTTGTAGCTGGACTCCCAGGACTGAAGCCCCCAACGCAAGGCGTGGTGGCTGGTGGGAGACAGACGAGGCGGGAGAAGGTACCGGGAAGCGCCAGCCTTTAGGCAGAGAGGGACTCGCAGCGGAGCCCTGGCTGCCTCGTACCCTGGCTGCCGGCCCCAGGTCCGCTTTCCTCCCGGGGCGCGGACTGGGGAGTGGTGTAGGGGGAGGAGCATCGGGCAGGCTTTCCAGCTGCAAACGCGTCTGGCGCCGAGGCGGGCCCGTTTTGTGCCTCCTGGGGACCGGCCGTGGGCGGCGCGCAGTGCCGGGACGCGTCCTGGGGACGTGGTGGCCGGCGCCTTCCTGCAGACCCCGGTGGGTGGGACTCCGTCTGGCCTCCAGGGAGCTGCGACAGTTACATGGTGTTGGTGGAGAAGTGGCAATTCTGGGGGCAGAGCTAAAAGCCTGCTCAGTGGCCGAACGGTGCGGCGCTCAGCCTCGCTCGCGTCTAGTCTAACGGGGTCCGCGCACAGCCTCAGCCGTCGGGGTACGAGGGGAGAGGGGAAAGGTCTTGCGGTCTTGCTTTCCGTGCGGGATGCAGAGTCGGGGCAAATTGCTTTTCCCCAGGGCGCTCTAGACCGGGCTGTGCCGGTGCTTGTGTTTTGCAGAAGTGACTTGGTGTCATTTCCTTTTGTTTTGAACTGAACAGTGAGCCAGGAATCCGTTGGAAATGAAAATTTCAGGGGATGGAGGACCTCGGAATTCCCCACCTATTGCACTCTACCCCTTCCCGGTGAAAGGAGAGCAAGAGGCGCAGGCGGCGCGTGTGCGCGCAGGGCAGCCGGGGCAAAGCGAGCGTCGGGCAAGGGGGACCCAGGGGGGAGGCTGAGTTCTCAAAAGAGGAGAGGGGCTCAGCCTCGGCTCCAGACTGACTTCTCTGCGAGCAGCTGCTCGCGGCCGTGGCGCTTTCAGGCCCGTAGGAGGCGCTGGCGTGCGACTGTAACCCTAAACCCCCCGGCCCTTCTCCCTCCACCCCGTCCGGCCCCCTCTCAGGTCTCAGCCTAAAACAATGCAAACGCCGAGCGTCGAGTCTAGGGCGCAGCGGCCGCCGCAGCTCTAAGCCAGGGGTGCGGCGGATGCGGACGCTAAACCCGGGAGCCGGCTGCTGTTGTCTCCAACCCGGGGTGACTGAGCCGCCGAGCGTGTGGACCCGCGGGAGGAAGAGCAGGCCGCTCGGGGTTGGTGGGGGAGTGGCGGGGCCGGACGGTGCCAGCGCAGATCCTCCCCTGCGAAGGTGGGCGAGCCGCCGTCCCCGCTGCGCGGCCCGGGGACCCGGAGTCCGAGCGGCCGGCGGGAGCGAGGAGCGAGCTGGGTAAGATTCGCGGGGTTGCCGCGCCCTCTGGCGGGTGTCCGGCGCGCCGTCCGGCTCTCCGCCAGCCTCGGGAGGTGGGCGCCGCTGCGGGGTCGGGGCGCAGCGCTGGGAGCAGGGGCACGACTACCCTAGGTCACTTTGCCCCCTCTTGGAACCTCAGATGGACGCTTCGCAGGCACTCTGTGCGCCCGGCAGGCGCTAAGTGTGCGAGAGGGGCGGAGGTTCCAGGGTTGGGGCTGAGGGTGGGGGTGTCATAATAATTTAAATGTGGGCGAAGCAGGGGATATAGGGTCCTAGGCACTCTTTGGGGGAAGGGGGTGACTTTTGTTTTCTGGCCTTTCGAAGGCTTTCCTGCTGCGCAGGCGGCCTGGTGCTATGTAGTTGTTTTACGACCCTGCGTTATTGTGCAACGGGAGCAGTCGTTTCCAATCAGTCTGCAATTCCCAGGCTGCGCGGCCGTCGCGGCCCCCGCCGCGGAGTTTACAAGGGGGTGACAGTGGCTTGCAAGCTGATCGGGCAGCGCGGGCCGGGCCACGGCGTCGGAGACCCCACCTAGCACGGCCCAGGTGGTCTGTCTCCCCCGAGCGGGTGGAAACTGCTAGGTGGGGAGAGGATTGGCTAAACAATACCCTGAACCCTTCGACCTCCTTCCGAGTGGCTTTTCCTGCTGAACCTTCTAAACCTTTGCGACCTGGAATGGCAGCGCCATTTTCCTGGCTCCTGAAGCTCAGTCGTCCGGCCGTCCCGCTGGCAGGGAGGATGCTGATGGTGCTTGTATGTCTGGCCAATTCTCTTGGGACCTGCGGAACGTTAAGCTTTTTCGCCGGCAGTGGCCCTATTCCTGCTGCTATTCTATGGATTTGAACTGAGGTCGCCCCCAAACCTGAATGTACAGCCCAATAAAATAAGAGATTGGAAGTTAAGATTTGGGACGTGTCAGCAGAGAACTCGGAGCAGCATCTGCGTCCCGGCGAACCCCGCGGACTGTCTCTTGGACCAAGGCCGCCACCTGCTGGTTTTACCGGAGAACTGCCACGATCATTTGCTGGAATGGGCTTCACGGAAGTTTTTAAGCACGTCTTGGCACCAGGAAGGTGTTTTTCGGTCTGGTAGGAGCAAGTTTTCGTTTTCTATGAAATTGCAAGAATCACTGGACTGACAACATTTACTTTATGGACTTTGGGGTAGCCTCTCGCCATAGTTGTTAAACCTTTGTATTTACCTAAAGCCCAAAGTGCTGACCCACCACATCGGATTATCAAAGCCAACTTGATAGGCTGGTGTTTGCTTTTCCTTTTACAGTGCCCCCAAGTGTTGAGGACCTGGTGAGCCTCAAGTGTACTACAAGCTGCTGCACCTACGGTTGACCCATTGGGTGTCACGCCGTTTTGGTGAAATCAACAAGAAGTGACATTTTAGTCTCCCTTGGTTAAATATCTGGTACAGGGGAGCAGAAACGTTTATGAGCTCAGACTGTCCCATAAAATGTTCCCATGTAGAGATACTCCAGCCCCCACCCAGCACTGGAATGTCTAATGGAACTCTAGGAGATAAAAACAACAACACAGGCTCTGGCGAGGTGCAGATCCCAGCAAACGCTCCCTTGCTCAAGTTGCCACCAGGGTTAACCAGCGTTTGGACCGCCTGGACAGAAGTTACAAGAATGTTTGTCGCAGGGAAGAAAACAGCACATGTAATTTTCACAGTTAGAATTAACTCAGGAGAGTTGAAATTAACTGAACCTCGGAAATCTGAATCTTGAAGTCGTCAGTGGCTTTGGGGACTGTGAGAGAGCCTTCGGTGGCCTCTAATCATGCCAGGGTGGAGTGAAATTCAATCTTTCGTGGCTCTGCAGCGGGCTGCCTTGTGCAGTTGGTGATCCAGAAGCCAGCGCTCTGGCTCTGTGAGAAGAACGCCATGCCCTTTCTTCTGGAAAGAGTGCCCTTACTTGACTTGCCCTCTGTGCACTCTCTAGATTAGCCTGTTTGGTTTTGATCGTCGATTCTTAGTTACCGGCTCTTCACTTCTGTTTACAGGGCAGCCTGTTAGAGATAGAATAGTGGCTGCAAACAGGTTTGTTTCTTTGTTTACGTGACTGTATATATTGGTTCAACTAGAAACAGTCTTGATAGCTCCACCAGGCTTTGCCATATCAAGAGTTCAGACCTGATTCTCCACTGCACAGGTGAGGCGGGGCCAGTCACGTGGCCTCTGGGGCCTGACTTTCTCAGTAAACACAAGTTGAAGTAGCCACTCGGGCATCCCTCTTGTCTAAGCCCCCTTTGGAACCTGTAGGAAAAGACGCAGTATGAAAACCCACAGCTGTGGTTTCTGAAGTCCTTTTAATTAAACTGTGGAATGTAGTCTTTATGAATGCAGTAAGGCAAGCCTGCAAGTCAGGTGTTCTTAGCGCTGCTTTACAGGAGACTGAGGTTCAGAGAGGTGGGCTAGGTGTCAGATGTGGGATTGGAGCCTAGTCCAGTGCCATTTCTATCCTGTATCGACAGGATCCTGTGTCTTCTGAGAAAAGGACCAGAGAATGGAGAGGGGAGGGGGGAGACCACTCTCTTTTGCCTGAGGGTGAACACAGCGGAGATCGCTTTCCGCTGATAGTTTCTCCAGTCTGTGGCAATGAGTTGTGATTAGAGAGGACTGTGACTGACGTCCAACCTACAGCTGGCATGAGAGAAATGATCCTGATTAACTGTTTTGGGGGATGAAATCCATTGTGCCACCTCGCAGAGTGATTTATACTTGCTGACTCATAACGTGCCCTGTTTCTCTGAATCCGTGACCCCCGTTACTTGTATCTGCACGTCTGACTCTTGGATGAGCTCTGTGATAGGGGTAACCGATTAAGGAGGTGCATTTTACTCTCAGAGTAGAAAAGCGTTGAACACAGCAACTCCACTCTAGAGATTTTCTCTTCAGGGCCAAGAGGCGGAAAGAGCTCTTTTCTTCTCAACTGTTTTCCACGACCTCCCTGTAGGGCTCATAGTCTGCAATTATTCACGAGTAAATTGTCTGGGTCTCAGATGAGGAAGGATATGAAATTTCACAGGTACACCAGGGCTTCTAGCCAGGGAACCCCTCTTATCAGAGAAGAGTTTGACATGGTGAGCAAACGCCTGTTGATTTTCAGTATTTGCATCCTTATCGCTTTTGCTCTGAGGCCCTGTTTTCATTGCCCACTTTGGATGTCAGTAAGTAATCCAGCCTGGCAGCGGGTCCCCCATATCTGGCTTCCCAGAAGGAAGTCTGGGGGGCCCTGGCCAGGGTAAAAACACCCCTCAGAACCGGTCCTGTAAAAGCGGTGAGACCCTCTCTCAAACTCGGGAATGCTTTAACAGTTGGCAAGCCCTGCTGAAGAATTGCAGGATATAAATGTGATAAAACCCAAGACATCAAGCTGGTTGTGGAGGGCTCCTTTGAAGTGCGCTAAGTGGATTATCAGTGGGAGGCTGATGTTTATATGTACAAACACACAGGCCATGTGGTCAGTTGGGCTGGCCAGCCTGACTCGGGGGCCGCTGTGCCCGTCGCCTCAACAGTGAGGAAACCCTGTATCCCGGGCACATGCCAGGATCCTCGGAAACCATCAGCCAGCCAGCAGTGTGCAGGCTGCATTTGGGTTCGCAGCACCCTGTGCCTCTCTCACTGTGGCAGTGGGCAGAGGAGGAAAACAGGGCCCCAGTTTGCCTGAGGAAATTGCTGGGGTTGGGGGGAGCCCACAAGGCTGAAACGCTGACCTTCCCTTGAGAGAGACCATATGGTGGCTTGGAGGGGGTGTGGTCTTTGCATTACACAGACTTGGTGTTAGAAGCCTGGCTTTACCACCAGCTGTGTGATATTAGGTCATTTGCTAAGCGTCTCTGAGCCTCAAGAGGTACTTTTTAAAATCAGGTATTTCACAGGGTTATTCTTAACACACAAGGCATACACCTGACCACTTTGGCAGAGTAAATACTGGTTTATCATTCTGCTTTGGAGAAAACAGAATTATCATTTTTCTTCCATGTCCAACTCCCTCCCCATTACCAGCATTCCATTTTCCCCTCTTAACTTCCTCCTCCATTTAACTGGTAGTATTTAATGAGGCAGAAATCTGATGCCTGCAGGTAGGCCAGTTCAAGTGAAAATACATGATCAGGCTCTCAGGCTCTACCAGAAATTACTAAGCTGTTACCAACTGGATCCTCTGCAATCAAAAACAGAAAAAGGAGGAGGAAACAAGGGTCAAACACAGGCGTGCACTGACTGTCTTTTTTTCTTTTTTTTAGACAGTTTACTCAGGAATTATGCATACACATCTTAGTTTCCAAAGTCAGCGATGGAACAAATTAAGTTCCATGAACTCATTCCATTGCGTGAATTCGGAATTCGGGTTTTGAGCAATTCAGGGACACAGTCCATCCCAAGCCTAGGCGTGGGTGGTTTTTTTAATGCGTCATCTTGTAGCTTGTGCCCCTGCCCAAACCCCTCCGTGGAGCTTCTTCCATTGAAACTTGGGTGCTCAATGGCCCCAGTGCCTGTAGGCTCCTGGTGGACCTCAGGAAGCTCACATTCTCTCTTGACTTCTTGTGGGAGGTGAAGCGGGGGAGGATAAAATGTGGAAGGTGTTCAGGAAAAGAAAAGGATAAAGGGACCTGCTCAGAGGATGGAACAGAACAGACTCTTCTATGGTTTTACTGCAGGACAACATGGGTTCTTCTCTTCATTTTTCCCTCCCTTAATTTTTCTTATCCTCTCTTGCCCATTGCTTTCCCCTGTTTGTGTCTTAGGGACATTCAGTTTTCAACCTCTCTCTCCATTGTTCTTCTGTACCCCAGAATTCAGGGCAGGGGATCGGAGTGGGGAGCTTGGTGTCTGTAGGTACAGGAACCTGTGTGAAAACAAATCAGCCATGGAGTTTTATCCTGTGGTTTACTGAATCCCTGAAACACAGGAATTTTGCCCCGCTTTCCTTTCTCATTTCCTCTTGCTTCTTCACTTCCATTACTGTTCCACCATCCACGCTTGTGCCCTGGGCTTTCTGTGCCTTGTTTAGCCTGACTGAGGGTAGCAGGTCCTGGGAGAACTTGGGCTGGGGTCCCAGGCCTGGGCCTGGTACAGACTTGGATGATGCTGGGTTAGTGCCACTTATGAGGTCTCTGTACCAGAATGGCTCTTGGATATTAAGGCCTGCGTCAGCAGCCCAAGCATCTTTTCCAAAGTTTGCAGAGGACATGACCACGTACTTTCTGTTAGCAAAACAGAGCAAATGACAACCCGTTTTGAGTGAAAACAGCTCAAGGTTGGAAGCTGACTAAATACACATGTTTATTTGTTTTTCACAATCAACTGAAATGGTTTAAGAGGAACCGTCCTTCTGTACGTTTGGACATATTCCAAGACCATAAAGCGAGACATTTTGGAATTTGAAAGCTGCAGGCAATCAAAAAGGGTTTCGGCTTCAGCTGGCTTCTGTCACGATCTCGGGGCCGCACAAGGCTATCTAATTCCTGCTTCTTAGGCATTTTACTGTTTTAACTGTGAACCTTACTTAAACCAGGATGTTGTTGACTGAAATGACACCATTAAACATTTTCCATAACGTGAAGAGAACTGGGCTCGTGGATTGTTTTATTGACTAACATTGTTTCTGTCTGACTTTTGACTTTTTCAGTTTTCCGGAACTATGGGAACCTCCCATTGGGCACTCCTGGCCTTAGGCTGGCTCCTCACAGGTATGGATCCCAGGCCTCTCGGAGTTCGTTGTCCTAGGGGAAGGTTTTCTTTTTTCTCCCTGTAAGTTCTGTGCTCTGGGGGTATATTGCCTGTACTCTGCAAACAGTCCAAAAGAGGAAAAAGAAATAAGATGTTATCTAAAATGACCACACACGTTCAGTTCCCTTTGCTGTATTGCATTAAGGCCGAAGAAGACTGTTCCCAGTGGCAGTTTTAGTCTGCGTGTAATTTTGGTGTTGAAATGTCGTTAGGAATAATGGTCTAACTTTGCCCACCGCCCTCTTCCATGTCCTAGGTCATGGGTTTCCGGTAGAGGTGGGTCAGAGAAATTCAGGAATGCTCCAAGGAAACAAATACTGGGAAATTCTCATCCAGGAAATCATACCTGTCTTAAGTTATACCTGTCTTAAATGGAAGATGCTTTCATTGCTGTAAAATTCAATTTTTCAAAACCTTGAAATTGAATGAATCACGATCTCACTCTTGGGGAAGCTTACTAACTCTTTTCCACCAGGAGGATGCCAACAGGGCCATTTGTTGAAATATTTATTGGACTTAGTTTTCATCCAGATATTTATGAATTACAGATGTTCACCATGACACCAGTTTTTTTCTAGTTTGAGGAGTGAACTGAAGCCTATTAGTCTCTTCAGGTTTTACCTAGATGCCTATGGCAGAATGGAGCATGATCAGTGATTTAGGAGTTGTGAAGTCCACTCAGTATTCCTCACCTGCCGATGGCAGGTCCAGGTGCACTCCTCACGTTCTTCTCAACGAGCTGGCCAGATCAGAGTGGACACATACGGAGGCTGGGTGGATTCCCACACCATGCTCAGATGGAGATTAGAGGATGTTCATACTTCATTTAGTTGTAATCGCTCTTCTACCATTTTTAAAACTTACGAGTTTTTACTCTTGGGCTTGGCTTACTCTTTTTGGATGGAGATCCACATGCTCCTGCTTTGGTTTCTGGAAGTCATTAGAGAGGAGGCACGCCAGCATGTTGTGAGAAATGGAAGATGCGCGCTTCTTGAGCACAAATCTGCCTTGTGCTTTGTTCAGCCCGTTTCTCTGTCCACAGGGAACTGAGACACTAAAGAACCCATATGTGCTTGAGCTTATGCCATCTTGCGATATTTCGTGGTCACACATAAGAGTCTAAAATATGGAATTGGAGTGAGACCTCCTCTATCCATTGGAGTATTTGGAGGGGTGAGCCCAGGGGGGCTTGGAAGGGCTATAGAGGCCTTGGGAATGCTTGCTGCTCTTAGCAGATGCAGTGCTGTTAATAATGAGGAGCCTTTCATGGGCTTCCAGGCTAACGGATTTCTGCGTAGAAATGGTCATTGTTCGTAGAAGTTGCTGGTGAGACTGTGCTTTTGGGCCGCGTCCTATTCAGAGCGGGTTTTCCTTTTACAGGGCCGGGCCTCCTGCTCTGCCAGCTTTCATTCCCCTCCATCCTGCCCAACGAAAATGAGAGGGTTGTGCAGCTGAATTCCTCCTTTTCTCTGAGATGTTTTGGGGAGAGTGAAGTGAGCTGGCAGTACCCCCTGTCTGAAGAAGAGGACCCCTTGGGATCATTGCTGTAAAATTCAATTTTTCAAAACCTTGAAATTGAATGAATCACGATCTCACTCTTGGGGAAGCTTACTAACTCTTTTCCACCAGGAGGATGCCAACAGGGCCATTTGTTGAAATATTTATTGGACTTAGTTTTCATCCAGATATTTATGAATTACAGATGTTCACCATGACACCAGTTTTTTTCTAGTTTGAGGAGTGAACTGAAGCCTATTAGTCTCTTCAGGTTTTACCTAGATGCCTATGGCAGAATGGAGCATGATCAGTGATTTAGGAGTTGTGAAGTCCACTCAGTATTCCTCACCTGCCGATGGCAGGTCCAGGTGCACTCCTCACGTTCTTCTCAACGAGCTGGCCAGATCAGAGTGGACACATACGGAGGCTGGGTGGATTCCCACACCATGCTCAGATGGAGATTAGAGGATGTTCATACTTCATTTAGTTGTAATCGCTCTTCTACCATTTTTAAAACTTACGAGTTTTTACTCTTGGGCTTGGCTTACTCTTTTTGGATGGAGATCCACATGCTCCTGCTTTGGTTTCTGGAAGTCATTAGAGAGGAGGCACGCCAGCATGTTGTGAGAAATGGAAGATGCGCGCTTCTTGAGCACAAATCTGCCTTGTGCTTTGTTCAGCCCGTTTCTCTGTCCACAGGGAACTGAGACACTAAAGAACCCATATGTGCTTGAGCTTATGCCATCTTGCGATATTTCGTGGTCACACATAAGAGTCTAAAATATGGAATTGGAGTGAGACCTCCTCTATCCATTGGAGTATTTGGAGGGGTGAGCCCAGGGGGGCTTGGAAGGGCTATAGAGGCCTTGGGAATGCTTGCTGCTCTTAGCAGATGCAGTGCTGTTAATAATGAGGAGCCTTTCATGGGCTTCCAGGCTAACGGATTTCTGCGTAGAAATGGTCATTGTTCGTAGAAGTTGCTGGTGAGACTGTGCTTTTGGGCCGCGTCCTATTCAGAGCGGGTTTTCCTTTTACAGGGCCGGGCCTCCTGCTCTGCCAGCTTTCATTCCCCTCCATCCTGCCCAACGAAAATGAGAGGGTTGTGCAGCTGAATTCCTCCTTTTCTCTGAGATGTTTTGGGGAGAGTGAAGTGAGCTGGCAGTACCCCCTGTCTGAAGAAGAGGACCCCGATGTGGAAATCAGAAACGAGGAGAACAACAGTGGCCTTTTTGTGACGGTCCTGGAAGTGGTCAGCGCCTCGGCGGCCCACACGGGGCTGTATACTTGCTATTACAACCACACGCAGATGGACGAAAACGAGATTGAGGGCAGACACATTTACATCTACGTGCCAGGTGAGGTGCCCGGGCACCCCTAGACCCGGCTTGTCCTGTCTTACCTGTTATGTGTATGAAGGTTTTTAAAAGTATAAAAACCGTTCATGTTTATGGGAGAAAATGGAAAATGACAAGCAAACACACAGGCTTATTAAATCATGATGATTGGTCATGTTTCATCCAGAAATATTCAGTGTTAACATTTTGAAACTGTACGAAGTCTGAAAACTATTTTCATTGTGGCATCTTTTATTAGCATTGTGCAGAAAATCTGAAATGTCCTCATTTCTCTTCAGTTTGATTGAGTTCAAATATTTACTGTGCATGTACTAGGTGTTAGGTACTGCTAAGTGTTCGGGACATAACAATGAATTAGGTAGGCCTTATCTTGGAGTGGCTTATGGTTCACTATAATGGCTTCCAAATAACCATGATAATTTCAAATTCAAGAAAACATGCAGGTACGTCTCGGAGAGGTTGTGGGTTTGGTTCCCACCCCTCACCATAAAGAGAATATAGCAATAAATTGAGTCATACAAATTTCTTTTTCTTTTTTCTTTTTTTTGGTTTTCCAGTGCATTATATGTTTGCACTTCTATAGTCTTTCTTTAGGGGGAGGGCATGCTATGTGGCATGCAAGAATTGGGAGCACAGAGACCTAACCACTGGACTACCAGAAAAGCCCCATTTTGTAAGCTATTAAGTGTGCAATAACATATGTCTTAAAAAACAATGTACATACCTTCACTTTAAAATATTTTATTGTGAGAAATATTAGCGGTCACCTGAGCCTTCAGTGACTTGTCATCTTTTTACAGTAGTCACACCAAAGAGTACCCATCATGGATCACTGCAGCAAATGTAATCATAATAAAAACATTTGAAATACTATACTAATTATCCGTATGGGACACAGAGACACGGAGAGAGCAAATGCTGTTGGAAGATGGTGCTGATGGATTTTCTTTTTTTTTTTTTTTAAAGATTTATTTATTTATTTATTTTGGGCGGGGGTTGGGTTGGGGAGGAAGGGGGATGGGCGGGCCACTTCTATTGGTCTTTCATTTCTCCATTTTCATCCGTCCTTGTTCTTTGGCTCCTGTGGGCCTCCCATCGCGGTGGTGTCTGTCGTTGCAGAGCACCGGCTCTGGGCGCATGTGCTCCAGAGCTCTGGCTCGGTGATTGGACACATCAGTCCAGCCGCTCCGCGGCACGTGGGATCTTCCCAGGCCAGGGCTCGAACCGGCGCCCCTTGCCCTGCAAGGCGGTGTCCTTACCCACTGGACCACCAGGGGAAGCCCTGATGGATTTTCTTGATGCAGTGTTGCCACATAACCTTCAATTTGTGAAAAATTTCGTGTCTGTAAAGGACAGTATAGCAAAATGCAACAAACCAGGGTGTGCCTCTATGTAACCCTGATGTGTCAGAGTGGATGTCTTTCTTTAAAAAATTTGGTTGATGGGGGCTTCCCTGGTGGTCCAGTGGGTAAAAAGTCCGCCTTGCAGTGCATGGGGCGCTGGTTCAATCCCTGGCCTGGGAAGATCCCACGTGCCGCGGAGCGGCTGGACTGGTGTGTCCAATTACAAGCCAGTGCTCTGGAGCGCAGGCGCCTGGAGCCGGTGCTCTGCTACAGGAGAGGTCACTTCAATGGGAGGCCCACACAGGCCAAAGAACAAAGATGGACAAAAAATAAATAAAAGACCAATAAAAGAGGCCAATATATATAAAAAAAAAAAGGCATGCTATGTGGCATGCAAGAATTGGGAGCACAGAGACCTAACCACTGGACTACCAGAAAAGCCCCATTTTGTAAGCTATTAAGTGTGCAATAACATATGTCTTAAAAAACAATGTACATACCTTCACTTTAAAATATTTTATTGTGAGAAATATTAGCGGTCACCTGAGCCTTCAGTGACTTGTCATCTTTTTACAGTAGTCACACCAAAGAGTACCCATCATGGATCACTGCAGCAAATGTAATCATAATAAAAACATTTGAAATACTATACTAATTATCCGTATGGGACACAGAGACACGGAGAGAGCAAATGCTGTTGGAAGATGGTGCTGATGGATTTTCTTTTTTTTTTTTTTTAAAGATTTATTTATTTATTTATTTTGGGCGGGGGTTGGGTTGGGGAGGAAGGGGGATGGGCGGGCCACTTCTATTGGTCTTTCATTTCTCCATTTTCATCCGTCCTTGTTCTTTGGCTCCTGTGGGCCTCCCATCGCGGTGGTGTCTGTCGTTGCAGAGCACCGGCTCTGGGCGCATGTGCTCCAGAGCTCTGGCTCGGTGATTGGACACATCAGTCCAGCCGCTCCGCGGCACGTGGGATCTTCCCAGGCCAGGGCTCGAACCGGCGCCCCTTGCCCTGCAAGGCGGTGTCCTTACCCACTGGACCACCAGGGGAAGCCCTGATGGATTTTCTTGATGCAGTGTTGCCACATAACCTTCAATTTGTGAAAAATTTCGTGTCTGTAAAGGACAGTATAGCAAAATGCAACAAACCAGGGTGTGCCTCTATGTAACCCTGATGTGTCAGAGTGGATGTCTTTCTTTAAAAAATTTGGTTGATGGGGGCTTCCCTGGTGGTCCAGTGGGTAAAAAGTCCGCCTTGCAGTGCATGGGGCGCTGGTTCAATCCCTGGCCTGGGAAGATCCCACGTGCCGCGGAGCGGCTGGACTGGTGTGTCCAATTACAAGCCAGTGCTCTGGAGCGCAGGCGCCTGGAGCCGGTGCTCTGCTACAGGAGAGGTCACTTCAATGGGAGGCCCACACAGGCCAAAGAACAAAGATGGACAAAAAATAAATAAAAGACCAATAAAAGAGGCCAATATATATAAAAAAAAAAAAAATTTGGTTGATGTTGTCCTTTGTCCTCCAGGAAACACATGCCATGATAGGAGTCAGGTGGAGTTAAATATGCAAGAGTTTTATTATGTGAGAAAGTGAGGAGGGATCCAGTAGAGGCTAGGAGAGTTGTCTGTGTGAGGGCCAGGTGTGACCCTGAATGACTTTAACAGTGTATAATGGTAGAATTCATACCTAAGAAGACTGCTGCCGAGGAATGATTTTTCGGCATATATGCGTAAAAGTGAATTTAATCCCTGATACTTTTTTTTGTTGTTCAAACGTTAGACCCCGATGTAGCCTTCGTACCTCTAGGAATGACAGACTCCTTGGTCATTGTGGAGGACGAAGATTCTGTCATCATCCCGTGTCGCACGACTGATCCTGAGACTCCGGTGACCTTACTCAGCAGTGAGGGTGTGGTGCCCGCCAACTACGACAGCAGACAGGGCTTTAAAGGAACCTTCGATGTTGGGCTCTATATCTGTGAGGCCACAGTCAGAGGGAAGAAGTTCCAGACCATTCCATTCAATGTTTATGCTTACACAGGTACTTGTGCTCTCTCTCACCTTCTTTCTTTCTTTTTTTTGGCCACTTCTGTTGGTCTTTCACATTCATCTTTGTTCTTTTGGCCTGTGTGGGCCTCCTATTGCAGTGGCTTCTCTTACTGCAGAGCACCGGCTCTGGGCGCACGCGCTCCAGAGCTCTGGCTCGGTAATTGGACACATCAGTCCAGCTGCTCTGCGGCATGTGGGATCTTCCCATGCCAGGGATCAAACCGGCGCCTCTAGAACTGGAAGGCGGTGTCTTTACCCACTAGACCACCAGGGAAGCCCTCTCACCTTCTTTAAATAAGAGGTACAGGCAAAGTCATCAGATACATGGAGGATTTTCTTTTAAAATTCTAGTCCCTGGTGATGGAGCTTCCAAATTCTGATATGGGGACTTGGGAACCCAACCTTGAACCTACAATGTTTAGCTGACCTCTGTGGCTGTAATAATAGGAAGCTTGGCATTACCAAAGGCAAAAGCTTTCCTACCCCTGTAAGATCTTGTGTTTCATAAGTTCACTTCAGTATAGGTTGGAATGGAATTTTTTTTTCCTAAGCTTCTTACTGCTTTAGTCGCATTCCTGATTACAAAGGCCCTCACAACAAACACACACCTGTTGGGGCTGGACTCCTAGGTTAGTTTTAATAACTTCATAAAAGCGATTTTGAGGAAAGCTGGTAGTTGTCGGCTTCATCCCTTTGATGTGAGTAGTTAATGCAAATGGAAAAGTATAAACCGTGCTTGGACTGACACATTTATAATCCAGTAGAGGCTAGGAGAGTTGTCTGTGTGAGGGCCAGGTGTGACCCTGAATGACTTTAACAGTGTATAATGGTAGAATTCATACCTAAGAAGACTGCTGCCGAGGAATGATTTTTCGGCATATATGCGTAAAAGTGAATTTAATCCCTGATACTTTTTTTTGTTGTTCAAACGTTAGACCCCGATGTAGCCTTCGTACCTCTAGGAATGACAGACTCCTTGGTCATTGTGGAGGACGAAGATTCTGTCATCATCCGTGTCGCACGACTGATCCTGAGACTCCGGTGACCTTACTCAGCAGTGAGGGTGTGGTGCCCGCCAACTACGACAGCAGACAGGGCTTTAAAGGAACCTTCGATGTTGGGCTCTATATCTGTGAGGCCACAGTCAGAGGGAAGAAGTTCCAGACCATTCCATTCAATGTTTATGCTTACACAGGTACTTGTGCTCTCTCTCACCTTCTTTCTTTCTTTTTTTTGGCCACTTCTGTTGGTCTTTCACATTCATCTTTGTTCTTTTGGCCTGTGTGGGCCTCCTATTGCAGTGGCTTCTCTTACTGCAGAGCACCGGCTCTGGGCGCACGCGCTCCAGAGCTCTGGCTCGGTAATTGGACACATCAGTCCAGCTGCTCTGCGGCATGTGGGATCTTCCCATGCCAGGGATCAAACCGGCGCCTCTAGAACTGGAAGGCGGTGTCTTTACCCACTAGACCACCAGGGAAGCCCTCTCACCTTCTTTAAATAAGAGGTACAGGCAAAGTCATCAGATACATGGAGGATTTTCTTTTAAAATTCTAGTCCCTGGTGATGGAGCTTCCAAATTCTGATATGGGGACTTGGGAACCCAACCTTGAACCTACAATGTTTAGCTGACCTCTGTGGCTGTAATAATAGGAAGCTTGGCATTACCAAAGGCAAAAGCTTTCCTACCCCTGTAAGATCTTGTGTTTCATAAGTTCACTTCAGTATAGGTTGGAATGGAATTTTTTTTTCCTAAGCTTCTTACTGCTTTAGTCGCATTCCTGATTACAAAGGCCCTCACAACAAACACACACCTGTTGGGGCTGGACTCCTAGGTTAGTTTTAATAACTTCATAAAAGCGATTTTGAGGAAAGCTGGTAGTTGTCGGCTTCATCCCTTTGATGTGAGTAGTTAATGCAAATGGAAAAGTATAAACCGTGCTTGGACTGACACATTTATAGCATACTTACTTGTGGATATGGTGTTAGCAAGAGCATGCCATTTAACTCTTGTGAAGGGCTTATTTTAAGCCAAACTCTATGCTAGGTTCTAGAAATGCTGCGAATAACCAGGGAGCAGAAAGGGAGACAAGAGGAGAATAAATGAATGATGGGAGAAGAGCAGGGGCCTAGGGAGTACAGGTCAGTTCAGACTGGATCTGTCGGGAAAGGTGATTGCACTCAGAATTAACCCACATTAACCTAAATGCTTGGAGATGTGAATGTGGTCTTCTGCTAATTGGAATTATTGCTACTGTTGTTTTTTTGCATGTGTATATACATACATATGTCTATGTGTGCTATTTTGTGCCAAATTATGTAAGTCAATGCAAATCAAGGCTTCTGAGATTTTCAACGTTTTTGCCTTAATCAAAGTTGTTTGCATATCATTTTTCAGGATCTTCTTCAAAACTCAAACCATACAAGAGCCTGACTTTACTGTGGGTATTTAGGTTCTTGTGTTTGTTTTTTTTTTTTCAATAGCAACATCAAAACTTGACCTGGAAATGGAATCTCCTAAAACCGTGTATAAGGCAGGGGAGTCGATTGTGGTCACCTGCACTGTCTTTAACAATGAGGTGGTTGACTTTCAGTGGACATACCCGGGAAAAGTGGTAGGTACCCTTGTGGCTGTTGGTGGTATGGAGTGAAACACAGCAGGGTTCCAAAGACCCGTGACTCGTGGCACCACACCCCGACTTCTCCGGTCTCTGATGGAGTTTCTTCCTAAGCATTCTGATATGGGGACTTGGGAACCCAACCTTGAACCTACAATGTTTAGCTGACCTCTGTGGCTGTAATAATAGGAAGCTTGGCATTACCAAAGGCAAAAGCTTTCCTACCCCTGTAAGATCTTGTGTTTCATAAGTTCACTTCAGTATAGGTTGGAATGGAATTTTTTTTTCCTAAGCTTCTTACTGCTTTAGTCGCATTCCTGATTACAAAGGCCCTCACAACAAACACACACCTGTTGGGGCTGGACTCCTAGGTTAGTTTTAATAACTTCATAAAAGCGATTTTGAGGAAAGCTGGTAGTTGTCGGCTTCATCCCTTTGATGTGAGTAGTTAATGCAAATGGAAAAGTATAAACCGTGCTTGGACTGACACATTTATAGCATACTTACTTGTGGATATGGTGTTAGCAAGAGCATGCCATTTAACTCTTGTGAAGGGCTTATTTTAAGCCAAACTCTATGCTAGGTTCTAGAAATGCTGCGAATAACCAGGGAGCAGAAAGGGAGACAAGAGGAGAATAAATGAATGATGGGAGAAGAGCAGGGGCCTAGGGGAGTACAGGTCAGTTCAGACTGGATCTGTCGGGAAAGGTGATTGCACTCAGAATTAACCCACATTAACCTAAATGCTTGGAGATGTGAATGTGGTCTTCTGCTAATTGGAATTATTGCTACTGTTGTTTTTTTGCATGTGTATATACATACATATGTCTATGTGTGCTATTTTGTGCCAAATTATGTAAGTCAATGCAAATCAAGGCTTCTGAGATTTTCAACGTTTTTGCCTTAATCAAAGTTGTTTGCATATCATTTTTCAGGATCTTCTTCAAAAACTCAAACCATACAAGAGCCTGACTTTACTGTGGGTATTTAGGTTCTTGTGTTTGTTTTTTTTTTTTCAATAGCAACATCAAAACTTGACCTGGAAATGGAATCTCCTAAAACCGTGTATAAGGCAGGGGAGTCGATTGTGGTCACCTGCACTGTCTTTAACAATGAGGTGGTTGACTTTCAGTGGACATACCCGGGAAAAGTGGTAGGTACCCTTGTGGCTGTTGGTGGTATGGAGTGAAACACAGCAGGGTTCCAAAGACCCGTGACTCGTGGGGCACCACACTGACCTCCTCTTGACCTTAGCTTCCGGTCTCTACCATACACACTCCGACCAGAGGATGTCAGGACTCTTAGAGCAACAGGAGAGTCTGAGATGATGATAGCTGAACCAGGCCCTTCAGAATGCACAGAGATTTCACCCTGAGCTCTCTTTCTCATGAGATAGGTGGATTCTCTGGCTACAAGATAATGACCAAAAACTTAGAAAAGCAAAAATCAAATGGATTTAAAGTTTTTCTGATTGTGGAAAGGCATGAATTCTCCTTTTCTTGGTTCCATGCCTTTGAGTTTTGAAGCATTTGATAATGTTGGACACCCATCATACTTCTGCTTCCTGCCTGCCTGGTCTTTGCTTTGTTCTAATACACACTGGTTCTTCATTTTTAGTTGCAGCTTGCAGACTCTTAGCTGCAGCATGTGGGATCTTCTTCCCTGATCAGGGATCCAACCTGAGCCCCTGTTTTGGGAGCACAGAGTCTTAGCCACTGGACCACCAGGGAAATCCTTTTTTTTTTTTTAAATGTGTTTGTATTTATTTTGGCCAAATCTCAAAGCTCAACTGGGAATCGAACCCAAGCCCCTGACAGTGGAAGCACAGAGTCCTAATCACTGGAGTGCTAGGAAATTCCCTGCCTGGTCTTTCTTTGCATGGCTTTCCTTCAGTGAACAGGCATAACTTGAGTCATTCACCAAAGATTGGTGATGTCTGCTAAATCCCAAGAATTCTGTTAGAAGCTGGCCCATGCACAGAATGAAGGAGATGAAGAGATGAATGGAGATGGGGAAGGGCAGCCACTGTGTTGTCTTTGGTCCCTGGGAATTTGCACATAAGGTCTCATTCATTCTTTTTTTGTTGTTTTATTGAAGTATAGTTAATTTACAACATTGTGTTAGTTGTAGGTGTGCATGCATGCATGCTAACTCACTTCAGTCGTTTCTGACTCTTTGTGACCCTATGGTCTGTAGCCTGCCAGGCTTCTCTGTCTAGGAGAAAATATTGGAGTGGGTTGGCATGCCCTCCAGGGTATCTTCCCAACCCAGGGATGGGGCCCACATATCTTATGTATCCTGTATTGGCAAGATATATATCAGTATGTATATAACTGAATTACTTCGCTGTACCCCTGAGACTGAACTTCCAGGTGGTATAGTGGTAAAGAACCCGCCTACCAATGTAGGATATGTAAGATATGCAGGTTCAGTCTCTGGGTTGGGAAGAGTAACTCAGTTATATGTGTGTGTGCATGTGTATTTTCCAGATTCTTTTCTATTATTGGTTATTGCACAATACTGAGCATAGTTCCATAGATATATCATAGGTGCTTGTTGTTTTCCTATTTTATATGTAGTGGCATGTATATGTTCAGGTCTTATTCATTCTAATACATCATGATAAGTGTACGAATTGTGTATAAAAATCTGATGATCTTATGCAGAAACTACTTAACAGTGTTTAATGGAGTGGCCTTATAGAGAACAAAAACCATATATGTATGTATGTATTCCTCCACTCCTAATTTGCAAATTTCTGCTCCTTGTTCTTTTTTTGGCATTTGATAGTATCTCTTTTTTTTCATTTCTCTCCCCCATGCTTTTGCTGCCCCTTACCATTTTTTTCTGGGGAATCTGGTTGGGAAGCCACTAGAGAAACCTTTATTTTATTGTCTTTAATCCTTAAAACATAAACATTTCTTTTCATTTATTGGAGATATTTTTTTTCCCTCAAAGCCAAACTATGTGTTGTTTGACCTCCAAATCTATGATCAGAGTATTGGTTTATACATTTTATTTTTTGTTTGATATTTAACAAAATGCAGGCTCATCGTAACTTTATAAAATTTGAGAAGCCAGATGAAAAGCCATGTCCCAGAACACACTCATTATAATTTCAGGGAGATAAGTCCTTAAAAATACTTTATAAATGTAATAAAAAATAGGTATCCTTTAAATAGTACTTTGTTATTCATTTTTTCTTGTGGCAATATAGCACAAACACCTTACTGTGTCATTCAGTATCCTTTTAAAACAGGATTTTCAAAGGAACATGCTGAAGAAATACTTTTTTATAGACTTTATTTTTTAGAGCAGTTTAAAAAAATTTTTATTTGGCTGCACTGGGTCTTAGATTTTTGACCTTTGTTGAGGCATGTGGAAGTTTTAGTTGCAGCATGTGGGATCTAGTTCCCTGACCAGGGATTGAACCTGGACCCCTGCATTGGAAACATGGAGCCTTTGCCACTGGAGCACCAGGGAAGTCCCTTTAGGGCAGTTTTAAGTTCAAAATTGAGTGAATAGTACAGGAATTTCCCTGTATTGCCCTGGGGCTCACACATGAGCACCTCCCTATGCAGGTTCAGTTTTTAATACTTTATATTTTTATGTGGCTTTTCTATTATTGGTTATTGCACAATACTGAGCATAGTTCCATAGATATATCATAGGTGCTTGTTGTTTTCCTATTTTATATGTAGTGGCATGTATATGTTCAGGTCTTATTCATTCTAATACATCATGATAAGTGTACGAATTGTGTATAAAAATCTGATGATCTTATGCAGAAACTACTTAACAGTGTTTAATGGAGTGGCCTTATAGAGAACAAAAACCATATATGTATGTATGTATTCCTCCACTCCTAATTTGCAAATTTCTGCTCCTTGTTCTTTTTTTGGCATTTGATAGTATCTCTTTTTTTTCATTTCTCTCCCCCATGCTTTTGCTGCCCCTTACCATTTTTTTCTGGGGAATCTGGTTGGGAAGCCACTAGAGAAACCTTTATTTTATTGTCTTTAATCCTTAAAACATAAACATTTCTTTTCATTTATTGGAGATATTTTTTTTCCCTCAAAGCCAAACTATGTGTTGTTTGACCTCCAAATCTATGATCAGAGTATTGGTTTATACATTTTATTTTTTGTTTGATATTTAACAAAATGCAGGCTCATCGTAACTTTATAAAATTTGAGAAGCCAGATGAAAAGCCATGTCCCAGAACACACTCATTATAATTTCAGGGAGATAAGTCCTTAAAAATACTTTATAAATGTAATAAAAAATAGGTATCCTTTAAATAGTACTTTGTTATTCATTTTTTCTTGTGGCAATATAGCACAAACACCTTACTGTGTCATTCAGTATCCTTTTAAAACAGGATTTTCAAAGGAACATGCTGAAGAAATACTTTTTTATAGACTTTATTTTTTAGAGCAGTTTAAAAAAATTTTTATTTGGCTGCACTGGGTCTTAGATTTTTGACCTTTGTTGAGGCATGTGGAAGTTTTAGTTGCAGCATGTGGGATCTAGTTCCCTGACCAGGGATTGAACCTGGACCCCTGCATTGGAAACATGGAGCCTTTGCCACTGGAGCACCAGGGAAGTCCCTTTAGGGCAGTTTTAAGTTCAAAATTGAGTGAATAGTACAGGAATTTCCCTGTATTGCCCTTGGGCTCACACATGAGCAGCCTCCCCTGTCATCCACATTTCCACAGGGCAGTACACTTGTTACAATTCAGAACCCATGTTGGGGCATCATTATCACTAACTCCATAACTTACCCAAGGGTTCATTCACTCTTAGGAACCAGCTTGTTAACATCCGTTTTCCTCCCCTTCTGCTGTAGAAAGGCAAAGGCATCACAAGGCTGGAGGAAACCAAGTTCCCGTCCATCAAATTGGTGTACACACTGAGGGTTCCGGAGGCCACAGTGAAAGACAGTGGAGATTACGAATGTGCTGCCCACCAGGCCACCAAGGAGGTCAAAAAGATGAAGAACGTCACCATTTCTGTCCATGGTACAATCTGCTTTCTAAAATGTCCATCGGCTGTGCTGCTCGGGATCCATCATGTGGTGATCATTGTTTAATGGAAAAATCTTCCCTGTACAGAGAAAGGATTTATTGAAATCAAACCCAACTTCAACCTGTTGGAAGCTGTCAACTTGCATGAAGTCAAGCATTTTGTGGTGGACGTGCAGGCCTACCCGCCGCCCAGGATAACCTGGCTGAAGGACAACCTGACTCTGATTGAGAATCTCACAGAAATCACCACTGACATAGAAAAAATTCAGGAGATAAGGTAAAGAAACACCCTTTCCAAGTGTACCTTTTCTTTGTATTGTATATCCTTAGATAGTACTTTGTTATTCATTTTTTCTTGTGGCAATATAGCACAAACACCTTACTGTGTCATTCAGTATCCTTTTAAAACAGGATTTTCAAAGGAACATGCTGAAGAAATACTTTTTTATAGACTTTATTTTTTAGAGCAGTTTAAAAAAATTTTTATTTGGCTGCACTGGGTCTTAGATTTTTGACCTTTGTTGAGGCATGTGGAAGTTTTAGTTGCAGCATGTGGGATCTAGTTCCCTGACCAGGGATTGAACCTGGACCCCTGCATTGGAAACATGGAGCCTTTGCCACTGGAGCACCAGGGAAGTCCCTTTAGGGCAGTTTTAAGTTCAAAATTGAGTGAATAGTACAGGAATTTCCCTGTATTGCCCTTGGGCTCACACATGAGCAGCCTCCCCTGTCATCCACATTTCCACAGGGCAGTACACTTGTTACAATTCAGAACCCATGTTGGGGCATCATTATCACTAACTCCATAACTTACCCAAGGGTTCATTCACTCTTAGGAACCAGCTTGTTAACATCCGTTTTCCTCCCCTTCTGCTGTAGAAAGGCAAAGGCATCACAAGGCTGGAGGAAACCAAGTTCCCGTCCATCAAATTGGTGTACACACTGAGGGTTCCGGAGGCCACAGTGAAAGACAGTGGAGATTACGAATGTGCTGCCCACCAGGCCACCAAGGAGGTCAAAAAGATGAAGAACGTCACCATTTCTGTCCATGGTACAATCTGCTTTCTAAAATGTCCATCGGCTGTGCTGCTCGGGATCCATCATGTGGTGATCATTGTTTAATGGAAAAATCTTCCCTGTACAGAGAAAGGATTTATTGAAATCAAACCCAACTTCAACCTGTTGGAAGCTGTCAACTTGCATGAAGTCAAGCATTTTGTGGTGGACGTGCAGGCCTACCCGCCGCCCAGGATAACCTGGCTGAAGGACAACCTGACTCTGATTGAGAATCTCACAGAAATCACCACTGACATAGAAAAAATTCAGGAGATAAGGTAAAGAAACACCCTTTCCAAGTGTACCTTTTCTTTGTATTGTATATCCTTAGATGGACTGAGGTTTGTGTATATTCTATGACCCCAAACAAGAATCAATGTAGAAAATTTAGCAATCAGAAATAGGAGATACTGGAAATCCAGTAAATTTCATGATAATGTTGCAGTGTGGAAATAGTATGTTGATAAGTATGTAATGATGAAATGAGAAGAAAGAACTGAATACCTCTGCTTCCAGTGAAAGACAGGTTCCTGGATTCGGCAACGGAGGAAGAAAGTAAAATTGGACCCACTTGGATTTAATACATATTCCTTGATATTCATCACCCATATTGCAAGTAGACATGTATGGTGATTCTAGTTCCAGGGCAGTTATCACAATAAACTTAGATGAAACACAGCGTCATTGACTCACTTTCAAACATTTGCCCTGTCGCAGTGAGGCTTCCATGGGAAGTAAGAGCTGTGTCTGGGTAAGTTTGGTTAGGAGAAAATATACGATGGATAATTTGGATCCTCACTCTCTGAAGAGACTGTCGACTGCTGTCAGCTCTTAACTAGTGGTGGTGTTTTGGTTAAGTCACCCTTGAGCCTCAGTGTCCTCGTCTACAATATAGGGTTAATAAGACCTTATGCCCTTCAAGGTGAGGAGCTAGATGATATTTTGAGGTCTCTTGCCGTCATAGATCCCAGCACCCAGCAACCTGGGCTTTAAGACTCTGAAGTGCTTTTGTATAGATTATCTCATGTAATAATTGTCAAAATGACAGTATGCTTTGCATACAGTGATCCCATTCTATACTTACCGAGGCTTAGAGAGATTCAGTAATGCCCCAGTCTCCTCCTTCTGCCTCCTGTTCCACACTGTGCTGTTATGTGAAGGACAGGCAGACGGGCACATACTTCACTGATGCAGCCACATGCAGGCACGCACATACACTCATGGAAAATGCCATTTATTATACGTGTAGAAAATCTTTCAGAAAAATTTCCCTTTAATGAAATATGAAAACATGTTTCTCTATTTATTTATTTCTTTTCTTTTCTATCCTGCACTTTAAAAACATTTAAGCCTAGAGACAGTGCATTGTAAGAAGCTTCACTCCACTCCTGTTCTTGTAGGTCCTGGTCCCCCTTCCTCTCCACCCACAGGGGAATACTTTTATTAGTTTTGTTAGGTTCTTATGAAACCTTCCAAAGTTTCTTAAAGTAAATACAGGCTAGCAGGCATTTTATACCCTAGTGATTTCTCTGTTTCAGTACAGAGACAGGGTCTTCATTATTTCTTTCAAGGACGTTCCATTATTTGGCTGAATCGCTCATATGGCAGATGTTAAGGGGAATCAAGTATTTTTTTTTGTTTTTTTTTTTTAGAATCAAGTGTTTATTTTTATTTTATATTGGTGTATAGTTGCTTAACAACCTTGGCAAAAATCCAAGATTGAAAAAAGAAAAGCTGGTAGAATTTGTTTATTCCCATTTAGAAGTAAGGCAGGCCTTAGCAGAGCTGACTGCTCTTGTAGCCACATAAGCTGTTACTCATCTCAGATTATATGGTCTTCTGTTCAAGAATGAAGTGTCTACAACTCAGGCCTTCAGTGCATAGAAAGTATAATGAAAATCTCAGGAAAGCAATCATACAAACAACATGTTTTTTCTTTTCCACAAAAACAACACTTGAATTCAACATAGTGATTGCTTAATATTTGGAATTTATTTGGCTACTCCTTGCTGAAACAGAGTCCTTTTCTTTTAAGTTATCGAAGCAAGTTAAAGCTGATCCGAGCAAAGGAAGAAGACAGCGGCCATTATACTATCGTAGTTCAAAATGAAGATGATGTAAAGAGCTATACTTTTGAACTCTTAACTCAAGGTATGTAAGGACCAGATAAGGATACCTGTGGTTCAGTGGGTGGGTGACCGAGAGTATCCTAAGAACATGGCAGTGACCCCCCCAGGTCATGGAGGGAATAACAACCTTTTCAGGGGAGAATCAGGGGTTGCAGATGTCACATGTCAGGTGTAACTTTGTTGGACTTACAAATTCACATAATTCTGGGAGGTTCAAGGCTAGTCTGGAACTGTCTGATTTGGAATTTCTAGGCTCCAATTGCTTCTTTACCACATGCTTCTGAATGAGGTTCCTCCAGTTCTGGAGAGAATGAAATGATGCCTTTTGGTCCAGATGACCTTAGATTGTTCCAGAGTATTTTGGCTTTTTGGCCTAGCTTTCCATATAGACCTTTGTAGAAGCCCCTCCCAGAAAGGAGTGCCCATGTCTGTTTATATTCCAGTTCAGCCCCTGTTCACTGAGTACCTACTGTGGTCCATGCACTGTTTTAGGTAGGCTCATTTGACCCTCACCGTCAATCTGTGATATAAGAATTAGCATATTTCTAATTTATTTGATTACAGGTAACAAATCTTTAGAAACGTAATAATACTGCATTTTTTGTTGTCTTTTTTTTAGAATCAAGTGTTTATTTTTATTTTATATTGGTGTATAGTTGCTTAACAACCTTGGCAAAAATCCAAGATTGAAAAAAGAAAAGCTGGTAGAATTTGTTTATTCCCATTTAGAAGTAAGGCAGGCCTTAGCAGAGCTGACTGCTCTTGTAGCCACATAAGCTGTTACTCATCTCAGATTATATGGTCTTCTGTTCAAGAATGAAGTGTCTACAACTCAGGCCTTCAGTGCATAGAAAGTATAATGAAAATCTCAGGAAAGCAATCATACAAACAACATGTTTTTTCTTTTCCACAAAAACAACACTTGAATTCAACATAGTGATTGCTTAATATTTGGAATTTATTTGGCTACTCCTTGCTGAAACAGAGTCCTTTTCTTTTAAGTTATCGAAGCAAGTTAAAGCTGATCCGAGCAAAGGAAGAAGACAGCGGCCATTATACTATCGTAGTTCAAAATGAAGATGATGTAAAGAGCTATACTTTTGAACTCTTAACTCAAGGTATGTAAGGACCAGATAAGGATACCTGTGGTTCAGTGGGTGGGTGACCGAGAGTATCCTAAGAACATGGCAGTGACCCCCCCAGGTCATGGAGGGAATAACAACCTTTTCAGGGGAGAATCAGGGGTTGCAGATGTCACATGTCAGGTGTAACTTTGTTGGACTTACAAATTCACATAATTCTGGGAGGTTCAAGGCTAGTCTGGAACTGTCTGATTTGGAATTTCTAGGCTCCAATTGCTTCTTTACCACATGCTTCTGAATGAGGTTCCTCCAGTTCTGGAGAGAATGAAATGATGCCTTTTGGTCCAGATGACCTTAGATTGTTCCAGAGTATTTTGGCTTTTTGGCCTAGCTTTCCATATAGACCTTTGTAGAAGCCCCTCCCAGAAAGGAGTGCCCATGTCTGTTTATATTCCAGTTCAGCCCCTGTTCACTGAGTACCTACTGTGGTCCATGCACTGTTTTAGGTAGGCTCATTTGACCCTCACCGTCAATCTGTGATATAAGAATTAGCATATTTCTAATTTATTTGATTACAGGTAACAAATCTTTAGAAACGTAATAATACTGCATTTTGGTAAATGCTGCTTTAGATCATACCATTTAGATGAATCCATTCACTGATTCCCAAGCTATAATATAATTTTAGGAGCCTCTTCCTGTCAAACAAACACAGAGGCATTTTGCTTTCTTTACTCCACAGGACACAAATGCCATGGCCAACCAAGTGGGTCTGTGCAAACTGGAGTGTTCTTATGCCCGCAACTGGTCTCAGCCCCCTACTGGGTGGTTGGTTGATTCGTGGGTTCAGATGCCATGTGGACAAGTTCTGAACTCATATTGCACTTGGTAGTTCTTAGGAATTTTGGTATGCACACCATCCAGTTTTGGTTTCTTTTTGCCTCTTTCAGTTCCATCCTCCATTCTGGACTTGGTCGACGACCACCATGGCTCTAACGGGGGTCAGACTGTGAGATGCACGGCTGAAGGGACCCCTCTTCCTAATATCGAGTGGATGATTTGCAAGGATATTAAGAAGTATGGAAAAGCACACACACTCCATTTTCTTTTGTGGTCAGACTATTTCCTCCTGGGCACAGAGGACCTCAAATGTGTTATTTTTTATGCTGACCCTGTTTTTGGAATTTGTGGTTCTTATTTGGCTCCGGTCTCATAAACTATAAGATAGAGTTCTGAATGTGGATCTTGGGTGTGTACGTGTGCGTGTGTAGGCGTGTGTGTGTGCACATACATACACTTTGGTGTTCATGAATAGCTGTAGGAAGGTCTACAGCCTTCCTCAGAGTCTCAGAAGGCCTCTCATCTGAAAAAAGCACACATTTAAAGAACTGCTGTGAGAAGTTGTTACTACCCAGGCCCACATTTTCACCTCACATTTCATCTGTGGTGAACTTGATTTGGTGGCTAGGTACTGCCCAGAGGGCTTCTGATTACCTGCTGAGTGGTGGGAGGTAACTCGCCCGTCCCTCCTTCACCCCTCATTCCTTGACCTTCTCTAGTGGGCACATGAGCGGTGTGTTCGCTCCCCTTCCCGGGGTGACCACTGTGTTCAGAAGCCTCTCTGCTTCTGGACACTGAGGCTCCTCTCCCAACAACCAAGGCCAGAAGGCACCAGACTTGCATCCAGACTGGAGCTGGAATCTAGGTCCAACCCTAGTGACACCTCACAGTGTTGTAGGTGCGGAGAAGGGAGGGCACCAGGCCTTTTTTGAAGAGGTCAGACATTGGCATAGTTAAATATTCTTGAAGTCCAGTTTGCTCCAGGGTTCAAGGCTTGGGCTGGGTAGTTTTATTGAATTGAACTTGTTTATCTCTCCCTTGTCTTAATAAACAGTTGATTTAATTTATTTGGCTTTAGTTGCAGCATGCAGTATCTTTTGTTGTGGCATTTGAACTCTTAGTTTTGACATCTAGGATCTAGTCCCCTGGCCAGGGATTGAACCCCGGGCCCCTACATTGGGGACTCGGAGTGTTATCCACTGGACCACCAGGGGAAATCCCAACAGTTAACTTTAATACTCACATGTAGGTTATTCTCTTGGAGGTTTAATGCTTATCTGCGCCTGAGAGAAGAAAGTCAATCTGTAGCCTCCCAATGCAGATAAGATCAGTGCTGCCGGCGCTCTTAGATGACGACATCCTCCACCCCCAGGACTCCCCACAGTTGGTTCTGTGTCGATGACCTTTTATTCTCTCCAGATGTAGCAATGAAACGTCATGGACAGTTTTGGCCAGCAACGTTTCAAACATCATCACAGAGATCCACCCCCGAGACCGGAGCACGGTGGATGGCCAGGTGACTTTTGCCAAAGTGGAGGAGACCATTGCAGTCCGATGCCTGGCCAAGAACCTCCTGGGAGCGGAGAGCCGGGAGCTGAAGCTGGTGGCTCCCAGTGAGTAGCTCTTGGGTCAGGACAACTACTTCATCAGCTGAGCCCTTCCTCTGTTAGGAGGAACTTTGTATCCCAGATGGGGCCCTCTAGGAATGTAAGTTCAGATGCTTTTAAAGGGCCTTCTCGGAGCATCTGTGTGAACCCTCCCCCCGCCCCCTGCTTTTTTTCTGCTTCAGATCCCAAACTGCATCCTGCAGAAGCCCCTTGGCATTTTGCTTGTCTAATCATATATGCAGTCTCTTTGGTCTGAACATAGTGATGGAACATGGGGAAGGTAGACCACTGTGTTCAGAAGCCTCTCTGCTTCTGGACACTGAGGCTCCTCTCCCAACAACCAAGGCCAGAAGGCACCAGACTTGCATCCAGACTGGAGCTGGAATCTAGGTCCAACCCTAGTGACACCTCACAGTGTTGTAGGTGCGGAGAAGGGAGGGCACCAGGCCTTTTTTGAAGAGGTCAGACATTGGCATAGTTAAATATTCTTGAAGTCCAGTTTGCTCCAGGGTTCAAGGCTTGGGCTGGGTAGTTTTATTGAATTGAACTTGTTTATCTCTCCCTTGTCTTAATAAACAGTTGATTTAATTTATTTGGCTTTAGTTGCAGCATGCAGTATCTTTTGTTGTGGCATTTGAACTCTTAGTTTTGACATCTAGGATCTAGTCCCCTGGCCAGGGATTGAACCCCGGGCCCCTACATTGGGGACTCGGAGTGTTATCCACTGGACCACCAGGGAAGTCCCAACAGTTAACTTTTAATACTCACATGTAGGTTATTCTCTTGGAGATTTAATGCTTATCTGCGCCTGAAAGAAGAAAGTCAATCTGTAGCCTCCCAATGCAGATAAGATCAGTGCTGCCTGCCCTCTTAGATGACGCACACTCCTCCACCCCCAGGACTCCCCACAGTTGGTTCTGTGTCGATGACCTTTTATTCTCTCCAGATGTAGCAATGAAACGTCATGGACAGTTTTGGCCAGCAACGTTTCAAACATCATCACAGAGATCCACCCCCGAGACCGGAGCACGGTGGATGGCCAGGTGACTTTTGCCAAAGTGGAGGAGACCATTGCAGTCCGATGCCTGGCCAAGAACCTCCTGGGAGCGGAGAGCCGGGAGCTGAAGCTGGTGGCTCCCAGTGAGTAGCTCTTGGGTCAGGACAACTACTTCATCAGCTGAGCCCTTCCTCTGTTAGGAGGAACTTTGTATCCCAGATGGGGCCCTCTAGGAATGTAAGTTCAGATGCTTTTAAAGGGCCTTCTCGGAGCATCTGTGTGAACCCTCCCCCCGCCCCCTGCTTTTTTTTTTCTGCTTCAGATCCCAAACTGCATCCTGCAGAAGCCCCTTGGCATTTTGCTTGTCTAATCATATATGCAGTCTCTTTGGTCTGAACATAGTGATGGAACATGGGGAAGGTAGAGCTTCTGCCTTGTTTTCTATAACAGTTGAGACAGGTTGACTCCTTAAAAAAGAAAAAAATTAGTGAAGCCAAAATTGAAATATTGAAGTATTTCAATATAAATTGAACTTAAGTTTCTGAACTAATGGTAGTTCTCCATCTCATTTATCAATCTTCATATTCCATTGCACATTCTGGAGCACCTTTGGAGGAGGTATTGTGAGTGCAACCCAGTTTTGTCCCTTGCCTGCCCAAAGGGAAGAGTTAGCATAGCCTTATGCAAGTGGGTAATTGAGAAATGAGGAATGATCTTGCCCATTCCCTGAGTGAGCCAGGCAGCACTTGCGCTTCTCCACTGCTAGAGAGAGATTTCTAGCCCCAAAGCAGCCACCCTGCTTTCCTGCCCTGCTGCATGTTTGTGCTAATTCTCCACTGTGCCCCACCTCTAGCTCTGCGCTCTGAACTCACTGTTGCGGCCGCAGTCCTGGTGTTGCTGGTGATTGTGATCATCTCACTCATTGTCCTGGTCGTCATTTGGAAACAGGTAGATATTTTAAAAAGAATCTTTAAAATCTAAAAATCTTTATCAGTAAGAACAAGAAGAGCAACCTAGTTCAGTGCTTGGCACAGAGAAGGAGCTCAGTGACTGCATGATGAGTGAATGTTGTTGAATCCTACCATGTCCAGTCACTTTGGTGCTGTGGTTAAGCTTTGGTACATTCGGATGTTGGTAATTCACCGTTACCTGTCCTGGTCATTTATAGAAACCAAGATATGAAATTCGTTGGAGGGTCATTGAATCAATCAGCCCTGATGGACATGAATATATTTACGTGGACCCGATGCAGTTGCCTTATGACTCGAGGTGGGAGTTTCCAAGAGATGGACTCGTGCTTGGTAAGCTCCTGCTGGGTGATCTCCCTTTGCTTTGTACACACTTTACTCTCTACAAAAGGGCCCTCATGGCTCAGACAGTAAAGAATCTGCCTGCAATGCAGAAGACCCAGGTTGGTTCTCTGGGTTAGGAAGATCCCCTGGAGAAGGGAATGGCAACCCACTCTAGTATTCTTGCCTGGAGAATTCCATGGACACAGGAGCCTGGGGGGCTACAGTCCATGGGGTCGCAAAGAGTCGGACACTGAGAGACTAACACGTCATCATTACTCTTTACAGGCCTGTGGAGGAAGAAAGGATCTGAACTTGTGCTTAGTAAGAACAAGGCGTTAGAAATTGGCTCTCAGAAATACTTTTCTGTCTTTGAAAACGAATTAATGGAATTGCTGCAATGATTTTTTTAAACCTCCTTCCATAGCAAATTACAGTTAAAGGAATTTTTACAAAGGAAGAAGAGACTATGGGGAGACTCTCATCCGAGTGGCTTGGCTTTGGAAATGACACCGGTCGGAAACGAGATGAATTTCTGTGACTAAAAAGGAACAGATGAGAAATGAATGAGGACAATCCGAAAATATGTTTTGACCCAGTACCTTCTGAGAATGTACTAGATACTTCTTTAAAATATAGAATGTAAAATTATAGGTACATTTTAAAGCAAAACATGAAAAACTTTCCAAATATTTCAGTCTTGGGCTGAGACCAAGTGCATGAAGCTTTAGTCAAGGGGTATATATATATATATATATATATATATATATATATATATTTTTTTTTTTTTTTAGTCACATTCTGAATGAATGAAAACAGGACAAAGACAAATGAAGGTGAGAGCTAGAGGTGGTGTCATCATGAATATTCTAGTAGCCTGTACTTTGGAGGATGCCTGAGGCATTTTAAAATTATCCACTTGTCTCATTCCAGAAAGCAGCCAAATTAGGTCTTCCTAGAGAGTTACTTAAACTGAGATCAAACAAGACACCCTAGCCTCTCTCGTTCAGATACCTGTCCCTGGGAACTAAGCTTGCTTTATTATATTTTCTCCCATGTTTTACAAAAAGATGAGGAGCTTAGGAAAGTGAAAAATTAATAAAATATAGAGAAAGAGGGCAACATCCTTAATATGCCAAGAGGTGTTCCTTTGTCTCTCTGCATCTGTGTATTGTTGAGCTGCTGGAAAACCAGTACCTCTCCAGGAACAAGTTCCAGTTACACCGACGTGCGGTCAGCGGCAGTGTGGGCTCTCAGTGCCCTTTAGGAGCCAAGTCTTCCCCTGAGTTGGTGGAACGTCTGTTTTAGACTGCAGACTCTTCTAAGAGTGGGCACGATGTGGGAAGGGATGCTTAGGGAGTCTGGGATGGACATGTACACGCTGCTATATTTTAAAATGGATAACCCACAAGGACCTACTGTATAGCCCAGGGAACTCTGCGGAATGTTAGGCGGCGTCCTGGATGGGAGGGGAGACTGGGGGAAATGGATACATGTATATGTATGGCTGAGTCCCTTCACTGTTCTGAAACTATCACAATATTGTTAAGTGACTATACCCCAATACGAAATAAAAAGTTAAAAATAGTGGGTACGAGAGCTTCCATTTCCTTTTGTATCTCCCAACACGTGGCAAAGTGTTATGCTTGTGGGTGTATTTAGCCTTCATTCTTCCTGGTGTTCCTAACAGACAGCAGGAGGGCCAGCCCCAAGTTTACTTCATCACTGCTTGGAATCAGTAATGTCCTCAATGTGGATGTATTTCCAGCGGAGAAAGGCTTGTTGATACAAAGGTGCTCCTGTTTGTGTGGAGAAAACAGAAGGGTAGAGAGCCAGGAGGTTTGGGCCAGAGCCACAGAGAGCCTGTACCACAGAGCCAACGCTTTGGCCCAGCTCTCCAGCTGGTAGAGGAGCGCTCACACCAGGGAGGGCTGTGCCTCCCTTCTTCCCGTCTGTGTTTCCCTTTCCTTTGCAAATGTTATGTGACAAAAGCAATTCTACTAATTTCCTTCCCTGTGGGCTCCATTCTGGTTTTGACATGATGGCTTGGAGGAATCATTTAGCTTCCTCCTTACGGGAGGAACACCACCCAGCTGTGCACCCATGAGCTCTGGCCATGGTAAATGAGTTGGATGAGATGCCTGGTTCTGTGTGTGTTGATGGTCCTGGTTGCCCGCAGGTCGGATCCTGGGGTCTGGTGCGTTTGGGAAAGTGGTTCCAAGAGGTGTTCCTTTGTCTCTCTGCATCTGTGTATTGTTGAGCTGCTGGAAAACCAGTACCTCTCCAGGAACAAGTTCCAGTTACACCGACGTGCGGTCAGCGGCAGTGTGGGCTCTCAGTGCCCTTTAGGAGCCAAGTCTTCCCCTGAGTTGGTGGAACGTCTGTTTTAGACTGCAGACTCTTCTAAGAGTGGGCACGATGTGGGAAGGGATGCTTAGGGAGTCTGGGATGGACATGTACACGCTGCTATATTTTAAAATGGATAACCCACAAGGACCTACTGTATAGCCCAGGGAACTCTGCGGAATGTTAGGCGGCGTCCTGGATGGGAGGGGAGACTGGGGGAAATGGATACATGTATATGTATGGCTGAGTCCCTTCACTGTTCTGAAACTATCACAATATTGTTAAGTGACTATACCCCAATACGAAATAAAAAGTTAAAAATAGTGGGTACGAGAGCTTCCATTTCCTTTTGTATCTCCCAACACGTGGCAAAGTGTTATGCTTGTGGGTGTATTTAGCCTTCATTCTTCCTGGTGTTCCTAACAGACAGCAGGAGGGCCAGCCCCAAGTTTACTTCATCACTGCTTGGAATCAGTAATGTCCTCAATGTGGATGTATTTCCAGCGGAGAAAGGCTTGTTGATACAAAGGTGCTCCTGTTTGTGTGGAGAAAACAGAAGGGTAGAGAGCCAGGAGGTTTGGGCCAGAGCCACAGAGAGCCTGTACCACAGAGCCAACGCTTTGGCCCAGCTCTCCAGCTGGTAGAGGAGCGCTCACACCAGGGAGGGCTGTGCCTCCCTTCTTCCCGTCTGTGTTTCCCTTTCCTTTGCAAATGTTATGTGACAAAAGCAATTCTACTAATTTCCTTCCCTGTGGGCTCCATTCTGGTTTTGACATGATGGCTTGGAGGAATCATTTAGCTTCCTCCTTACGGGAGGAACACCACCCAGCTGTGCACCCATGAGCTCTGGCCATGGTAAATGAGTTGGATGAGATGCCTGGTTCTGTGTGTGTTGATGGTCCTGGTTGCCCGCAGGTCGGATCCTGGGGTCTGGTGCGTTTGGGAAAGTGGTTGAAGGAACTGCCTATGGATTAAGTCGGTCCCAACCTGTCATGAAAGTAGCAGTGAAGATGCTAAAACGTAAGTGCCCCTTTCTGGGGATTTCTTGAACATGGAGTTACTAAGTAAATTGCTCAAAATCACACAGCCAGTAAAGGGGCAAATTTAGAACTAGATCTTGGTTCTTTCGACTCTAGGTTTCTTGCATATTTAGACTCTTGTCAGTAGGTTGATTTAGATCATTTTTGTCACCTGTATGTTGGAAAAGCAAGAGTTATTTTTAGTGGCTTCTTTTTGCCCTGTAGACTAAGGATGAGTTATTAGTGTCTAGACAGAGTTCCTGGCTATTTCCCTTTGAGACTGTTGGTAAATAAAGTGATACCTAGTCATAGGATCAGCCATGCTTTGAACTTTTTCTGGAAAATAAATATTTCAGTTGAACTGATGTATGATTTCTTTCCTCAACAGCCACAGCCAGATCCAGTGAAAAACAAGCTCTCATGTCAGAACTGAAGATAATGACCCACCTGGGGCCACATTTAAACATTGTGAATTTACTGGGTGCCTGCACCAAGTCAGGTAGGCTTGCTCACCTGAGAGTCAGGATTTTCATAGAACGCTTACCATTGTGAAACTGTCTAGGCTTTTTTTTTTTTTAAGTATTTTTACTTATTTATTTATTTGGCTACACCAGATCTTTCGGCATATGGGATCTTTCAGCATATGGGATCTTTTAGCACTGGTATGTTGGATCTATTTCCCTGACCAGGAATTGAACCCTGGCCCCTGCACTGGGAGTGTGGAATCGTAACTGCTGAACCACCAGGGAAGTCCCTGTCCAGGATTTTAAATCCCCTACATTGTACTTCCAAACATGCCAGCAAGTATCAGTCCCTTGAACGGAGTTGTGGACGGAGTTCCATTGACGGAAGCCCCCTGTTCTTGAGCCGTGTTTCTGACCAGTGTAGACACAGTAATTGATGGCATTTCGGTTCTTCATTTCCACACTCATCTCCAACTGGTTTTGGACCCCACAGGCCCCATTTACATCATCACTGAGTACTGCTTCTACGGAGACTTGGTCAACTATTTGCATAAGAATAGGGACAGCTTCCTGAGCCGCCACCCAGAGAAGCCAAAGAAAGAGCTGGACATTTTTGGATTGAACCCCGCTGATGAAAGCACAAGAAGGTAGGTGCAGAGCAGGACGCTGCTGTCATTGTCTCATGAGCCTCACCAGTGGAGACAACCCATGTCCTGATAGAGGGCATGTCTGCAGCTTCATTGTCGGAAGGGAGCAAGACTTGGAGTCAGCTACCTTGCCCCATCACCCCATGACATAGTGCTGAGAGACAGCTCATGTCTGACGGTGTTTTTTACACAGGATATCATGTTGGGGAAAGACTTGCTGATAGGTTTGAATGAGAGGGTGAGTTGGAATCATTTGGGGAGCCAGTTTGCTGTTTATGTGTGGTCCGCTTCAGACCTCTAAATGCATCTCTGGCAGGCATGCCTCAGTGCTCATATCCTCTCAGAAACTATCTGAGGATTTCCAAGTTTGAGATGCTGGTCCTTTCTGAACCTGGGCCTGTAAGTCAGGCCAATGAAGTGATGATCGTCACTGTTGAGATCTAAAATGGCTAAAAGATCTCTGTAGATAGGAAGTTGTATAAGATCAGAATGCATGCCAAGTTCACTCTATATTAGATTACTCAATGGATACCAAGTTGGTGTTAAATTTATTGAGTAAAAGGAATTTATCCAAGCCACTTGGTCAATCTGGTGCTGAAACCTGGAGGCCTGTGAGCTGAAAAACAATGAAGACAGCGCTGCCTTGAGGTGGTGTGTGTGTCTGAGATCCTTGATGAACGCTCATCTTCCCAACTAGACCACCCATGTACCGGAGGCGGGTGGTTGGGGTTTTATTCCCCCTGCTGCTTCCACACCGACCTCTGACTCACACGTGGTGGGTCCTTGGTCCTTGTCTGCTGAGTGCTGGATGATCCCTCCAACGGGACACCCCGGATAAGGTTTCTTCTTTGTTTTTACAGTTATGTCATCTTATCTTTTGAAAACAATGGTGACTACATGGACATGAAGCAAGCTGACACCACACAGTACGTCCCCATGCTGGAAAGGAAGGAGGTTTCTAAATACTCAGACATCCAGAGAGCACTGTATGATCGCCCAGCCTCTTATAAGAAGAAAGCCATGTTAGGTAAAGGTGTCTTTGCTTATACCTGTGGTGTAGCCATCTCTCAGTGGTTTAATTCGACACTTAGAAGCTGGTGAGCAGGACTGTCAGGCCGCATGGTCCCTAACTGTACATCTGCACAACTGGGTCTGTGACATGTTTTTGCAGGTCTGGCCTGTGATTTTTTTAAACGGAAACTCACAGATCTATTCATTGATTGGTTGATTTATCTATTTTTGGGTTGCTCTGGGTCTTTGTTGCTCGGCATGGGCTTTCTCTCATGTTGGGTACTCTTTGTTGCAGCACACAGGCTTCTCAGCGTAGAGGCTTCTCTTGTTGCAGAACACAGGCTCTAGACCTGTGGGGTTCGGTCGTTGACGCGCGTGGGCTCAGTAGCTGTGGCACTAGTTGCTCTGAGGCATGTGGAACCTTCCTGGACCGGGGATTGAACTCATGCTCTCATACTGGCAGACAGATTCTTAGCCACTAGGGAAGTCCTAGTCTGTGAATTTAAAGAAGAGAAAGAATAAAGACAGACTTATATAATCATTTCATTAATTTTATTTTTTGTCCAGCTTGGTGGAGGTATGATGAACATACAGGGCTGTATACATTTAAGGTGTATAGTGTAAGGATTTGACTTTGCAAACATGAAATGATTACCACAGTAAAGTTTAGTGAACATCCATTATCTCATAAAGATACAAAGTAAAAGAAAAAGAAAAAAAATTTCCCTTGTGATGAGAACTTTTTAGGGTGTAGTCTCTTAACTTTCATATATATATAGCATGTAAAGGTATTCAATATATTAATCATGTTGTATATTACCTCCTTGTAATGTAAAACATAATCATTTTAAAGAATTTTTCTGACATAATAATACTCATTTTTTTTGATGTTAGCATGTCCTTTTTCGTTTGTTTTAAATGAAAGTATGGTGGCAACTGGTGTCTTTTTTTTCTTTTTTTTCAGTGTCCCTACTTGATAAATTTAAAAGTTGACAGTTATTGATTCCTAATATTATTATTTTAATTTTTTTATTCCATACAAATTTTATTTATTCTTCTTATTTTTCTGGGCCTAATATTATATTAAAAAATGAAGTTATATAAATCTCTGATAATGCCGTGTTCAGTAGCCCTTACTGTTAGCTTTGCTAATATGCAACTTGTGATAGAAACTGAAAAGTGGACAATTTCAGGTTATATTATCTGATAAGGGTATTGGATGTTTCTACTGAATGTTGTTTGAAGGAAGATCTGTTTGTTTTCAAAGCAGATGAGCATGTGGCAGGGTTGATTTATTTATAAACTCCAGGGAGCCTAGCTGATGCCCATACCAGATGGACCACCCCACATCTGCTGGGGGGTGGCCCCTCCAGGGTTCTAGCCTAATCACAGGTTTGGAGCTGTGGATAGATCTGACGATGCCTTGTTTCATAATCTTGTATTATTGGGTCTGAGACTTCCCCTTGGTCCCTGCAAAAAGGTATTGAGCTGCCATGGAAATTGTTTTGAAAATCACTAATGTACTCTGGATGCTTTCAGGGTTCTTGAATGAAAGGTACAATCATTAAAAAAAAGAATGTGCTTGTTTTGCAAAGCGTAGTACATAATAATATTTTCCACTGCAGCAGCTCCAAGTTCCATTCACTTCTGAGTGCCAACTGGGTAAACTTCCAAGCCCTTTTAAAAGATTGGCCAACGAGACTTGTCGGAACCAACGCTTCCTCTCCCCTCCTGTATTGTTAAAAATAGTTTACATTGCTTCCCAGGCTGGACCTGGCTCCAGATGTCAGGGGAACCTGATTCATGCTCAGCCCAGGCCCGGTTGGCAGGCAGACCGTTGCTTTCTGGCTGGAAAAAATGTGAATGGCTGCAGCCACTCTGTACTTGCCTGAACTTTTTCAAAAAGCGCTGGCTTAGATTGCCTTCTTCCTCGAAAACCCTGGGGCTCTTCCAGACGGGACCAACTGGGGAAAGTGGACAAGTTACAAAGAAAGGAACTACACGCAAAGTCTTTGGCACTGAGCTTTAAGATTGCTACCTCTAGCCTGATTGGTGGTTAATTTTATTCACGAAGTAAGCCAAGTACTATGAAGTTGGCTTTAAAAAGAAAAAGGCAATTCCTAGAAGTTGCTTTTTCAAAGAGCCTCCGTGTACATTCATCATGGAAGATGTGTGGGTGGGTGGTGGGCGAGTGTCGGGGTGGAGGTGTGATTTATTTATTTATTTTTTAAACCTTTATTTTACTTTTACCTTTTACAGAGTTTTGTTGTTTACAGATATGCATGTTCCCAGATTAGTCATATGTATATCCCCCCTTCCCACCCCTCCCGATCATCACACAGCACCCCTGAAGGATCACCTTTTCTCACAGAGCAATGACTATAGCTATTTTCTTCACTTTCGATAGTACAGGCCTTCATGCTACTTCCTTTGGGGGTGTGGTTTAAAGGTGGGTGAGGTGATTTGCTAACAAGGTTGAAAAAAGAAATTTGGGAACCAAACAAGAACAAAAATACACCTAAGAACCTCTTAGACTGATCCTAGTGGAGATAAATATTTAAACCAGGTATATGTTTCTGCAGATATATTTCTTTTTATTTATTTGTTTTTGGCTCTTCTGGGTTTTCACTGCTGCCACAGGCTCTTCTCTAGCTGCAGAGAGTGGGGGCCACTCTCTAGTTGAGTTGAGCAGGCTTCTTGTTGCGGTGACTTCTCTTGTTGTGGAGCTCGGGCTCTAGGGCACACGGGCTTCAGTAGTTGTGGCACACGGGCTCAATAGTTGCGACTCCAAGGCTCTAGAGAACAGGCTCAATAGTTGTGGCTCACGGGCTTAGTTGCTCCACAGCATGTGAGATCGTCCCAGATTAGGGATCAAACTTGTGTCTCCTGTATTGGCAGGCGAACTCTTTACCATCGAGCTATCAGGGAAGCCCTCTTTATTTATTTTGAAATTAAAAAAGTATATTTATGACTGTGCAGGCTTTCTCTAGTTGTGGTGAGTTGGAGCTACTCTTCCTTGCAGTGCTTGGGCTTCTCATTGTGGTGGCTTCTCTCTTTTTGCAAAGCATGGGCTCTGGGGCACATGGGTTTCAGTAGTTGCGGTTCTAGGGCTCTAGAGCATGAACACAGTAGTTGAACAGGTTCAGTTGCTCCGAAACCTGTGGAATTTCCTGAACCAGGGATGGAACCCGTGTCCCCTGCATTGGCAGGCAGATTCTTTATGACTGTGCCACAAGAGAAGTTCGTATTTTTCTCTTTCTTTGGTTTATCGGGAGTCACTTTATTTATTTATTTTCCCCATATTTCTTTTTAAAGAGGGCATTTCTGCATAGTGTACACACTTGCCTGTGAGGTCTAGAAATTGAGAAAATGATCTTAGATATGCTATCTGGACAAGCTTCTGCAGCCTGAGGAGGGTCCCAGCCGTGCAGGCGTGTTGAGGTGGCTGATGTTTCATGCTGTCCACCAGCGCCAATACACTTAATTCCTTTCTTGCAGATTCAGAAGTCAAAAACCTCCTTTCAGATGATAACTCAGAAGGCCTGACGCTGTTGGATTTGTTGAGCTTTACCTATCAAGTTGCCCGAGGAATGGAGTTTTTGGCTTCAAAAAATGTAAGTGTGTTCAGGGAACAAGAGACCTCTTTAGACCCGGGCTTGCTCTGACCGAGGTGAGAGTGGAAGTGGGGTCACAGATGGGCCAATCACCACGCTGCTTTCCACTTCCCTTTTTGGGAAGCCCAGGCAGGTCTCCAGCAGGATCAGGTGTTCGCTTTTCTCCAGAGCTTTCTCTCTCTTGGGAGGCGCTGGGTTGAAAGCCTGCATAAGGGGAGCTCTCGGGGCCAGGACAGCCTTCCTGAGGTGTCCACATAGCTACAAACATCCTTGTGAAGTGGCCAGTCTTGCGGGGTGGGGTGGGGGAGTAGATGCTGTCCAGTGGCAGGTGGACTGACCCCCATCCTGTCTTCCCTTTCTGTGCAGTGTGTCCATCGAGACCTGGCGGCTCGCAATGTCCTCCTGGCGCAAGGGAAAATTGTGAAGATCTGTGACTTTGGCCTGGCCAGAGATATCATGCATGATTCGAACTACGTGTCCAAAGGCAGCGTACGTGCCCCTGGCTTGTTTGGAGTGCTTGCCTTCCCTCACTTGACTCTCTGAAAGCCAGTGTTGCTTCTCGCCACTCACAGTCCAGACTTTAAACACACAGTCCATGACATTCATGAACGGGCTCCAGGAGTCAGTATGCAAACCACAAGCTCAACAGAGAAACTGTCTGGGTGTGAGCACCAGCTCAGTATCTGCTAGTGTGGGGACTCTGGCCAGTGACTTGGCCATTCTGCACCTGTACTGAAGAAGTGTTATTTGTATCTACCTCCTGAGTTGCCATGGGGCAGTAGGTCAGTGGATTTGTGTGAAATGCGGAGGACAGTGCCTGGCACTTACAAAGCAGCAAAGTGTTAGCTATTAATATGTAAATTGTGCATTCATTTTCAACGAGAGCCCCCTTGGAAAAGATCAGATTTTCAAATGGTGTCTGTGACCCTGAAATGTTAAAACCATTTGAGTTAATACATCTTAGAGGCACAATTTCCTTAAAGATAGTCATTCTATTCTACCTTTGAACCTTCCCTGCATTGTTTCTTACAGTTCAAAAAGGTAATTGGCTCTCAGTTCATTGGCTCTGTTTTTAATTTTGTTCCTAGGAACACTTGAAAATAGGGGACAGGTCCATTCAGAGTTCACACTTTGGGGGCAAAGATTCATTATTGAATATCTTTGGATATTGCCCCTTGGGAGGACATAAAGAGGCAAGAGTGAGCACCATCATGCATCAGATGGGTGAAGAGCCCCCAGGAGGTGCCAGGCACTCAGAGTGCTAAGAGTACAGAAGTGAACTAAACAAGAGATGGTCATGCAGGGCGAGCTTACTGGTGCAGGTTGTTATTAGCCCAGAGGGGAGCCCTTTCTGTTTCTGCTGCACATGCTGGGTTTAATGCCCTCCCCTCTCCCTGCAGACCTTTCTCCCGGTGAAGTGGATGGCTCCTGAGAGCATCTTTGACAACCTCTACACCACCCTGAGCGACGTCTGGTCGTACGGCATTCTGCTGTGGGAGATCTTTTCCCTCGGTACGTGCCTCATGGCTCCTCTTGTTTGGGTTGTTCTGGGACAATGCTGGGAGGGAAATCGTGTCTCTCAAGCTTCAGGATGTAAACAACATCCCATTAAGATACCTGGTGTTAGTGAAGTGGAATGTAGTTGATTCACATGTTTTGCACTGAAGATGGCTAGTGTGTGTTTGAGCAGACTGAGAAGGGGTCTTGGTGGGCTGCACCCTTGTCCCTGGCCTTTGTCCCCGCTCTCCTTCGGACTCCGTCAGAGGGACTTTCTTCTACTGGAGATGGTTCTGATGACATCCACTCACTGGCTGCTTCTTCACTTTGAACTTTGCGTTAAGTGGGCTCGCCAATGGAGAGTTGCCTCTCCCAACCTCATGGTGATGGACACACAGTGGAAAGTAGTGCAGCGAGAGAAAGGGAATGGGGACTCCCTTCCTGGTCATCATCCTGGAGAAGAGAGACCTCGCAGTCATTCAGTCAGTCAGTCCCCAGGGACTGAACAGCCCAGGTGTCTCATACAGCCAGGTGAGGGCCCTCTGAGGGCTGATTCATGACCCTGACAGTTCACCTGGGGGAATAAAACTTATACACTTAGTGATAAACTGTGGTCTCGATTTTAAATGGGAATAGAATCTCAGGGAAAAGAGAAAGGAATCCTAGAGTGGTTTTGGAAGGAGATTAAACTTGACCTGGCCTTGGCCTCAAAAGTGTGTGTTTCATGAACCCGCTGTTATCCTGATGTGATAGTAAAGGGCTTTCCCTGCCTATTGTCTTTTTCTGTTTTAGTTTATTCCTCCAAGGACGTCACTGTGGATCATCCCAGTGCATGGCTTAGCTGAGTCTCATATTCTGTTTAAAGCAGAGAATTAGCTATAAATATTTCAAGACTTCTGCCTTAATGATTTGAAGATTTCTGATGAGAATGTGTTTTTTGGCCTCGGTGATTCAGAATTTCTCTGACTTTTCTATTGTACTTTGTGTTCATAGATCCAGTACTCAGAAACATTGAACCCTTGTATGTTGTTCCTAGACACGTAGAATTTTTGCTAGGGTTTCTGGACTTGACCAACCTAAAAGTCTTGGTTGAATTCTTTTGTAATGACTTATAGATTACATTTAATTTAGGATTATAAAGGAAATACATAAACAAAAACTTGATAGGATTGTTAAATGAGTCCATGAATGCCTGTCTGTCAACACAGCAAAGAAGAAAGTTAGGCGTTCTCTTCCAGTTGCTAACACCTAAAAACATTTCACATAGAATTCTTTTGAGAAATTGCAGTTCATTTTGGCTCCACTAGATAGACCTGAATGGCTTACAACATTTCCTTGAAGCAGCTCAGCCTTGTAATTTGGTTTGGAGGGTGGAATATTGAGAGATGTGATTCAAGCAAGGCTTTGGTGTGTCCTTCTATGTTTGGACTTGTCCTTTTGGTTAAATTTAAGATTTGGGCAGGGCTGTGAAGTCAAGCAGATGGTAACATTTGATTTCCTTGAAAGAACCGATACTTGAAAGTGGGGATCCCCAAATGTTTTCTCACAGCTCTGTATCACCCCAGGTGTTTCAACAGTGTACCACACACTTGTCAATCCTGACTGTTTTCTTCCTGGCCCCTCAGGTGGCACCCCCTACCCTGGCATGATGGTAGATTCTACGTTCTACAATAAGATCAAGAGTGGGTACCGGATGGCCAAGCCTGACCACGCCACCAGTGAAGTGTGAGCCCCTCCCCGTCCTGTGGGCTTGTGTTCGTGCCCGGTGGTCTGTGTGTGTGTGTGGGAGGAGGGTACCCTGGCTGTCCTCCCTGTGCCCACTCTGAGTTCTGTGCTTCTCCAGGTATGAGATCATGGTGAAGTGCTGGAACAGTGAACCAGAGAAGAGACCCTCCTTCTACCACCTGAGTGAAATTGTGGAGAATCTGTTGCCTGGACAATATAAAAAGGTTTGTCTGGGCCTCTTAAGATGGGTGGGTGGTAAGGGATGGGCAAACAGAGGAGACAGCAGCTGGTTAGTATGTGAGTGAGCAATACTGGTCAACACTATTTTAAAGGAGCCTTTTCAAAGGAGGCAAAAGATTGTGCGATCCAGTGGCCAGGACTTTGTGGAATGCTCCCTCAGCCCCTGGTAGCAGTGATGAATGAGAACCCTCACCTTCCTGCATGGTGCCCATTCACTCTATGTGTGCAGCACCTGTCAGCACTTTATTCTCCAGATGTTGAGTATCTGAGGCTACTGTGCAGTTAGAAGTCTCAGGGCATCCACAGCCATTAAATCGCTAATTGAAGAACCCTCACTTCCAGTTGCTAACACCTAAAACATTTCACATAGAATTCTTTTGAGAAATTGCAGTTCATTTTGGCTCCACTAGATAGACCTGAATGGCTTACAACATTTCCTTGAAGCAGCTCAGCCTTGTAATTTGGTTTGGAGGGTGGAATATTGAGAGATGTGATTCAAGCAAGGCTTTGGTGTGTCCTTCTATGTTTGGACTTGTCCTTTTGGTTAAATTTAAGATTTGGGCAGGGCTGTGAAGTCAAGCAGATGGTAACATTTGATTTCCTTGAAAGAACCGATACTTGAAAGTGGGGATCCCCAAATGTTTTCTCACAGCTCTGTATCACCCCAGGTGTTTCAACAGTGTACCACACACTTGTCAATCCTGACTGTTTTCTTCCTGGCCCCTCAGGTGGCACCCCCTACCCTGGCATGATGGTAGATTCTACGTTCTACAATAAGATCAAGAGTGGGTACCGGATGGCCAAGCCTGACCACGCCACCAGTGAAGTGTGAGCCCCTCCCCGTCCTGTGGGCTTGTGTTCGTGCCCGGTGGTCTGTGTGTGTGTGTGGGAGGAGGGTACCCTGGCTGTCCTCCCTGTGCCCACTCTGAGTTCTGTGCTTCTCCAGGTATGAGATCATGGTGAAGTGCTGGAACAGTGAACCAGAGAAGAGACCCTCCTTCTACCACCTGAGTGAAATTGTGGAGAATCTGTTGCCTGGACAATATAAAAAGGTTTGTCTGGGCCTCTTAAGATGGGTGGGTGGTAAGGGATGGGCAAACAGAGGAGACAGCAGCTGGTTAGTATGTGAGTGAGCAATACTGGTCAACACTATTTTAAAGGAGCCTTTTCAAAGGAGGCAAAAGATTGTGCGATCCAGTGGCCAGGACTTTGTGGAATGCTCCCTCAGCCCCTGGTAGCAGTGATGAATGAGAACCCTCACCTTCCTGCATGGTGCCCATTCACTCTATGTGTGCAGCACCTGTCAGCACTTTATTCTCCAGATGTTGAGTATCTGAGGCTACTGTGCAGTTAGAAGTCTCAGGGCATCCACAGCCATTAAATCGCTAATTTGAATGCACTTAAATCCATGCGAAATTGGCTTTTACCAGCTGACTGGAAGGAACAACCTCAGCTGTTATCTGTGGCTCCAGCTGGTTTTCTGTGGAATAGGAGGCATTGTTCAAAGGAACAAATGTAATTTCATGGAACCAAGAAGAATATGGTAATGAATGAAACAACTTTCTGCTGAGATGCTGAGAAGGATACCCAGGCACACTTGTGTAATAAACTCAATTTCTTAGATTCAGATGAGTCACTGTGTGGACTTTCCATACCTACTGCTTCTCTCCTTCTTCTCAAGGAAGAGCGGTGCTAGCTGAACAGGAAGTTACATAGTTTCATTTATTGATTACTTGACTGTTCGTTGCAGCTTCCCTAAGTGAGGCAGAAGGAAGGAAGGAAAGAAATTAACCATAGAAATTCAAGGACACTCTGGTTGGTGGAGATGTGTTAATGGGAAGTGACTGGAACTGTTGTTGAAAACGATGTCTTTTTTAATCAGTGGACCCTAAGTTTTGAAATCGATTTCTCCAGTGTTGAGGTATCAGGAAGGCTTCTGGTATGGTGCTCCCAGTGGAAGCTCTTGTCACCTCTTATTCGGACCTATCTAAGCCTCAGAGAGACTATATGATGGGGACCAGAAAGGTCCACCCCAATCCCAGAGAAGGGAGTGTGTATGCAATTCTCCTTCAGTAGTCGAAACACCACATCTGCGTTGTTGTTTGGAAACACAGTTAATCAATAGTGAGTGCTGAGCGTCTGCATCCTTTTTTGTAGTTCTGTTAATAACCCTTGAGTAATCATGTGAAATGAACGTTTGCAGAGTTATGAAAAGATTCACCTGGACTTCCTGAAGAGCGACCATCCCGCCGTGGCACGCATGCGCGTGGACTCCGACAACGCCTACATTGGCGTCACCTACAAAAACGAGGAGGACAAGCTGAAGGACTGGGACAGTGGCCTCGATGAGCAGAGGCTGAGCGCGGATAGCGGCTACATCATCCCCCTGCCCGACATTGACCCTGTTCCTGAGGAGGAAGACCTGGGCAAGAGGAACAGACACAGGTAGGAGCTTGCAAGGCCGGCTTTGGCAGACACCTGAAGGGGAGGAGCTATTGGTCCATCATGAGGCCCTCTCCGTGGTGAATCTGTTTCAGGGGAGCCAGTGCCAGAACCCAAAAGGTCTATTTAGTTTTAAAAATGCTTCCCTGGTGATTCTTTTTATGTTTTTATTTCTATTTTTTTTTAAAGCTTTTTTTTTTTTTAAATTATTTATTTATTTGGCTGGTCTTGATCTTGGTTGTAGCATGTGGGATCTAGTCCCCTGACCAGGGGTCAAACCTAGGCCCCAGCATTGGGAGCCCAGAGTCTTAACCCCCGGACCACCAGGGAAGTTCCCTTGATGATTCTTTAAGAAACTTTTTTCTTTTAAATTTACTCAAGTGTAGTTGGCTTACAATATTATGTTAGTGTCAGGTGTACAACATAGATATTCAGTAATTTTATGGATATGTGCCATATAATGTTATTATAAAATATAACAATAGTTTTCTGTGCTGTATGTTGTATTCCTGTGACTTATTTATTTTATAACTGGTAGATTGTACCTCTTAATCCTGTTCATCTACTTTGCCCTTCTCCCTACTCCTCTCCTCTCTGTAATACACTAACCTTTAGTATATTCTCTTTATTTGTGAGTCTGTTTTATTTGTTCATTTGTTTTGAATACATACTATTTGTCTCTGACTTATTTTACTAAGTATAATACCTTCCAGATCCATATATGTTGCTGCAAATGGCAAGATTCACTTTTTTATGGCTGAGTAATATTTCATTGTATATTTATGGACCATATCTTCTTTATCCATTCGTCTGTTGATGGGCACTAGTTTGCTTTCATATCATGGCTATTATAATTAATGCTGTTACGAGCAATGGGATGCATGTATCTTTTTGAATGAGTATTTTCATTTTCTTTGGATAAATACCCAGAAGTGGAATTGCTGGTTTATATGGTAGTTCTGTTTTTAGTTTTTTGAGGAACTTCTGTAATGTTTTACATAGAGGCTGTATCAATTTACATTCCCACCAACAATGTACTAGAGTTCTCTCTTTCCATATCCTTGTCACACATTTCTTGTTTTTTGATGATAGCCATTCTGACAGGCATGAGGTGATAGCTCGTTGTGGCTTTGATTTGCATTTCTCTGATTAGTTGAGCATCATTTTATGTGCTTGTTGGCCATCTGTATACCTTCTTTGGAAAAATGTCTGTTCATGTTCTCAGTCCATTTTTTGATTGTACTTTTTTTTTGATATTGAGTTGTATGAGTTCTTTATATATTTTGGTTATTGATCCCTTATCGGACACATTTTTTGCAAATATCTTCATTCAGTAGGTTGCCTTTTCATTTTATTGATGGTTTCCTTTGATACGCAAAAGGTTTTTAGTTTGATCAAGTTCCATTTGTTTATTTTTGCTTTTGTTGCTCTTGGTGGAGGAGACAGACCCCCCAAAATATTGCTAAGACCAGTGTCAAACAGTGTACTGCCTATATTTGCCCCTTAAGATGGTAGAGGTATAGGGCAGAGTGCTTCTCTGATGGAGAACCTCTGACCTAAATCCTCAGGTAGTTTGATAAAACTGACATAGCAACTGTGATTATTGAAATAATATAAGCCTCTTTTGCTGTTTTCTTAACTAGTCATTCAAACTGAGGAGAAAGCTGAGAGGCTAGTTGTACTAGATTATCTGATGCTACATCATCGGTTCTTAACCCTAGCTGCACATTGGGACCAACTACTGCTATTCAAGCCTCCCCAACAAATTATAATCTATGGGAGTGAGCCCCAAGCACTCTGTGTTTGATATGTTCTTTTTTCCTTTTTTCTTTGTCCTATGGAAGATTTCTGCCGTGCATGATTCAAATGAGATAGTGAATGGTCAGGCACCCTGTCACTCAGCTTCAGCATTTTGGAACTTATGACCCGTCTGCCTGCATAGCTGTATCTACTCTTCCTCCTCCTCTGTATCCAATCACCTCCGTCTAGAATTTTTTTTTTTTAATGTTTTACAACAGATCCTAGACATTATATAATTTCATCATAATATTTCAGCATGTATCTTAAAAATATAGAGGTTCTGTTTTTAAAAATGACTATAGTTATTAAAAAGAGCTCCAATACAATTATTTTACCCCCCGAATTGACAGTAAATAGTTAAGAGCATCAGATATTTAGTCAGTGTTCAGATTTCCTTGATTCTCTCACAAATGTTATTTTGCATTTGGTTGGTCCCACTCAAGATCCAAGTAAGAGTCACCCAGTGCCTTTGGTTGGTGGAGCTCTATACACTCATCTTGCCTCTTTTTGCTCCCTTGCATGTTATTTATGTAAAAACTAGAGCATTTTGTAGAGTTTGCACTCCCACACTTCAGAATTTTGCTGCTTGCTTTACTAATGGGAGTTTATCACATGCTTCTGTCTCCTATATTTGTTGTAAGTTGGTAATAGTTTAGAGACTTGATTGAGGTCGATTTTTGCTAAGTGTTCTACAAAGATGATGCTATGTACGGGAAGTACGTATGGTATGGTTGTCTTTCTTTTTGTGACAGTAGCAGCCATTGGTGATCATACCCTGACCCATTAATTTATTACCAAAGTGATGCTAATGCACAGCCAGGGCTAGAACCATTGGTTCATATGGTCCAGATGGAGGGACCATTTTCTTAATTCCTTGCTCTCTTTCCATAATCCTTGGACAAAGGCAGGAGAAGGTGGTGGTTGTGGTCCCTGGATCAAGGTCCAAGTTACTTACGAGTTTTTCTCTTTTTCCCTCTTCATTCAGGATATTTCTGTCTCTTTCACATTCAGTTGATTACATATAAATATTTAGGTAGAAGCATATGGCATTATTATTTTGGAGGCTGATAATTATGATTTCTCAACCAATTTAGGTATAAGATACGGACAGACTTGTTTATTCGTATGCACCAGATGATTTTAAAAGTATAGTTTTTATTTCTTTTTGTTTTTGATATATGAGATTTGGAAATGGGGAGAAGTGGCCTGTCTAACTTAACCTTTCTATTTATCCTCTGCTTAGAACAAGTTTTAAATGTGTTTTCATTCCTTTAGCAAGCGGTGCTTCTCCAAGTTTTTGGTAGCTTTTGCAGAACTTCATAGGGATGGGGAGGAAGTTGAACAGTGGGTCTTAGAGCACTGTATCCCAGATCTGTCATCTATTTGATTACATTGAGTTTGAGGGCTCTGAATCGTTCAACTGTAAAAAAAAAAAAAAAGGCGGCTTCTGCTTCTAAATAAAGTTAGAAAATTGGCTTGGGATAAATCACACAAGAAAAATGCCAAGAACTGTCCTAGGAGTGCACAAAGCTGGACTTAAGAATGTAACACCTGTTCCTCAAAGAGAACAATTCTGATTGGTAGATAGTTGTGTTAACTGGAACTTCTTTGGTCTTCTTTGAATCATGCAAAGTATGTCCCAAATGACTGCACTAAGTCAGTGAGACTCTGGTCCTGACAGGTGGGCTGAGACGGCGAATGTCTTAGGCTGGGCTGCCAGAACAAAAGACCACAGGCTAAGGGGCTTGAATAACAGGTATTTATTTCTCCCACTTCTGGAGGCTAAAAGTTCAAAATCAAGGTGTTGGCAAGTTTAGTTTCTCCTGAAGCGTCTCTCCTTGGCTTGCACATGGCGATTTTCTTGCTGTGTCTTCATATAGTCTTTTTCCTATGAATGCATCCTTGGTGTCTCTTCCTCTTTTTATAAGGACACCAATCCTACTGAGCTAGGATCCCATCCTTATGATGTCATTTAGCTTTAATTACCTCTGTAAAGGCCCTGACTCCATATATGGTCACATTGGGTATTGAAACGTCAACATAGGTATTTGGCAGGATAGTAACCCTTTACAGCTGGGTTTTTGTAAAGGCAGGAGTGAGCCTGGGCATTCAGTTGATTACATATAAATATTTAGGTAGAAGCATATGGCATTATTATTTTGGAGGCTGATAATTATGATTTCTCAACCAATTTAGGTATAAGATACGGACAGACTTGTTTATTCGTATGCACCAGATGATTTTAAAAGTATAGTTTTTATTTCTTTTTGTTTTTGATATATGAGATTTGGAAATGGGGAGAAGTGGCCTGTCTAACTTAACCTTTCTATTTATCCTCTGCTTAGAACAAGTTTTAAATGTGTTTTCATTCCTTTAGCAAGCGGTGCTTCTCCAAGTTTTTGGTAGCTTTTGCAGAACTTCATAGGGATGGGGAGGAAGTTGAACAGTGGGTCTTAGAGCACTGTATCCCAGATCTGTCATCTATTTGATTACATTGAGTTTGAGGGCTCTGAATCGTTCAACTGTAAAAAAAAAAAAAAAGGCGGCTTCTGCTTCTAAATAAAGTTAGAAAATTGGCTTGGGATAAATCACACAAGAAAAATGCCAAGAACTGTCCTAGGAGTGCACAAAGCTGGACTTAAGAATGTAACACCTGTTCCTCAAAGAGAACAATTCTGATTGGTAGATAGTTGTGTTAACTGGAACTTCTTTGGTCTTCTTTGAATCATGCAAAGTATGTCCCAAATGACTGCACTAAGTCAGTGAGACTCTGGTCCTGACAGGTGGGCTGAGACGGCGAATGTCTTAGGCTGGGCTGCCAGAACAAAAGACCACAGGCTAAGGGGCTTGAATAACAGGTATTTATTTCTCCCACTTCTGGAGGCTAAAAGTTCAAAATCAAGGTGTTGGCAAGTTTAGTTTCTCCTGAAGCGTCTCTCCTTGGCTTGCACATGGCGATTTTCTTGCTGTGTCTTCATATAGTCTTTTTCCTATGAATGCATCCTTGGTGTCTCTTCCTCTTTTTATAAGGACACCAATCCTACTGAGCTAGGATCCCATCCTTATGATGTCATTTAGCTTTAATTACCTCTGTAAAGGCCCTGACTCCATATATGGTCACATTGGGTATTGAAACGTCAACATAGGTATTTGGCAGGATAGACTCCAACCCTTAACAGCTGGGTTGTTCTGGGTGTAGACAGGCAGGAGTGAGCCTGGTGGTCTTGTGGAAGCCCCTCCCTAGGCACAGGTTGCTTGACCAAGGGTGGCAAGTTGAGCCTGAGGAAGACAGGGCTTTGCTTCACAGGACTTGGGGGTACTAGATCAGAGCCGAGCAGGAGCCAGGCCTACAAGATGGATAGACTCAGGAACCAGAAATAAGCCCAGTTAGCAGCATTAGGACCAACATGAAGCCCAGTGAGCAGCAAGGATGATGAGGTGCTGTGTCTTGGTGGAAGGTAGCTTCTTCTGTGCCCACACTCCAGCCATTGGCCAAGCTCCCAGGAACTGGCTCTGGCTTCCTGAGGAGAGAGGCTACCAGGACTGGATGGTTGTTAAGACCAGATGAGTGGACTTGGGCTCATGGTGAGGCTCTAGGATCAAGGTGAAAGTGGGGTGGGGATAATGGAGTCCAGACTAGGAAGTGAGCAAAAGCTCCATCTTAAGGAAAGATCTAGTGTGAGGGGCTATGGAGGAGATCCTCTGTCCAGTCCAGTAACCCCATAGATTCTAAGAGCTCTCTGGGTCACGGGGGCCTGGCAATGGAGGACAGTAGACCATAGACTTCTATTGGCCAGGCTCAGTTCTCTGCTTGAAAACTGATATGGAAAGGAGGGGAGAGAGACTGAGGGTTGGGTCTGGCCTACCAGGCAAGAAACAGCATAAAGGGTTGAGAGCCCTTGCTTGGGTGTGTGTGTGTGTGTGTGTGTGTGTGTGTGTGTGGGAGAGAGAGAGAGAGAGAGAGAGAGAGAGACTCCATCCTGTGGTGTTGATGCCCAGCTTGTTGTAGTGCTTCTGTGCCGTGTGTATGGCACAGTGTTGTAGCCTCACCGTCAGGAGGTGAAGTTACCATCTTGCCTGTCATCAGATGAAAATCTGCTTGGAGCTCAGTGAAAATACTAGGTCACGTCCTACTCTTTGTGACCCCATGGACTGCAGCCTGCCAGGTTCCTCTGTCCATGGGATTTTCCAGGCAACAATACTGGAGTGGGTTGCCATTCCAATCTTCGCCAGGGGATCTACTTGACCCAGGATCGAATCCAGGTCTCCTAAATTGTAGGCAGATTCTTTACCTGCATGGGCCACCAGGAAAGCCCACTGGAAGCTAAAAAAGATACATAAAAATTTAGCAACACAAGGCAGGATGACGATAAGACAGTAAGAGTTCAAAGAAGGAAAGGCAGGAAATAGTGACAGCCTGGAGACTCTAAAGAGTATTTTCTAAAGATTTTTGTGAAAGATTTTAAATGTCCATGAAAATTGAAAGATAACACCGACTGCTTAGCTTTGGCTGTTAACAGTTTATCACATTTGCTTAAATCTATATACATATGGACTTACTCAGTGGCTCAGTGGTAGAAAATCTGCCTGCAGTGCAGGAGATGCAAGACATTTGGGTTTGATTCCTGAGTCAGGAAAATCCCCTGGAGCAGGAAATGGCAACCTGCTCCACTATTCTTGCCTGGGAAATCCCGTGAACAGAGGAGCCTGGCAGGCTACCGTCCATGGGGTTGCATATATATGTGTGTGTGTATGTAGTCACTAAGTCGTGTCTGACTTATGGTTTCTGACTGTAGCGCTCTCCTCTCAGATGCTCCTCTGGGAGCACAGACCTCACCTGGACCTCCGACTCAAGGGGATTGGATGTAAGAGGAGGGCATTCCTAGGGTGTGGGGTGAGATCCTGAGATCACCGTTTGGACATTCAGGAGGTGACAGGGCTAGTAAATGACTGCCTCAGCTGCACTTGGCCCCCGATTTCATCCCTCTGCTTTTCTTTCCCCAAGCCTATTGATCAGGCACTGCTTATTTTCTCTTCCACTGAGGTTGAGTAGGGAAATTAGAAATGATCACGGCTCGTTAGCAACTCTGGAAGATTTGGCAGAAGAGAAGGGAGGCTGAAGTGTGGCGATGCCTGTGTGGCCCTCTGCAGTATGATGGGGGCTGCATTGGCTTGGTGGCAGAACTGTGCCTGGCTCAGCAGCCTGAGTTTGAAAGCCAAAGGACATCACAGGAAGAGCTCCTTTGCCTTTGGGAGGCCACCTTGGTCTTGACCACCATGCCGATGTGGTCTTGGTGGTCTGACAGTGATTTTTCTTGTTCTTTTTTTTTTTTTTTTTGATTTTTCCTGCTCTTTACCTCCTCCAGCTCACAGACCTCTGAAGAGAGTGCCATTGAGACAGGTTCCAGCAGTTCTACCTTCATCAAGAGAGAGGATGAGACCATTGAGGACATCGACATGATGGACGACATTGGCATAGACTCCTCTGACCTGGTCGAGGACAGCTTCCTGTAATTGGCAGACTCGGGGGGCGACTTCCACTCCTGGAACCGCCTTGGGTCCTTTCAAGAAAACCACTTTATTGCAATGCAAAGTTTGAGAGGAAGACTTGGATGGTTTGTACAGAAACGTTCCCAGCCAACGGCCTCTGGCAGTCTTCTAACCATGAATGATCGGATATTTTGAATGAACTTTTTTGGCATTGCCTCTGGCAATGCTTCAGTAGCATCTCATTGGCATGTGAAGTTTGCAGATAGATGGACAAGGAAATCGTGGACCATGGAAGATGGACTTGGTGTTTCAAGGGTATTGGTGAGATTCCAATGGACACAACTTTTACTGCACCGAAACTCCAGCATTGTAATTATGTAAATAACTCTTAACCAAGGATGTGTTTTGACCTGTGTTAACTATCTTCTCTGGACTTCTGAAGAGACCACTCAGTCCATCCATGTACTTCCTGCTTGAAACCTGGTATCAGCTGTTGCTGTTCAACTTTCTTAGGAAGTACATGCAAAACCACTTTTGAACCTTAAAAGGTACTGGTACTATAGCATTCTCCTTGTTTTTTTTAGTGTTGAGGAGATAAAGGATAATAATTAACCAACTTTGTTTGTTAGATTTGGGTCATTTATAAGCCCAACAACTCATATTGTATTCTACGTTTATAATAATACTACTGTTATCAGTAACGCTAAATGTGTAATATGTAACATGTTTTCCCTACAGAAAAAAGCACAACTTAAAAAATATCCTTACTAAGTAGGTGACAAGTCTTGACAGTTTTGACATTATATTAAATAACATGCCAAAGGACATCACAGGAAGAGCTCCTTTGCCTTTGGGAGGCCACCTTGGTCTTGACCACCATGCCGATGTGGTCTTGGTGGTCTGACAGTGATTTTTCTTGTTCTTTTTTTTTTTTTTTTTGATTTTTCCTGCTCTTTACCTCCTCCAGCTCACAGACCTCTGAAGAGAGTGCCATTGAGACAGGTTCCAGCAGTTCTACCTTCATCAAGAGAGAGGATGAGACCATTGAGGACATCGACATGATGGACGACATTGGCATAGACTCCTCTGACCTGGTCGAGGACAGCTTCCTGTAATTGGCAGACTCGGGGGGCGACTTCCACTCCTGGAACCGCCTTGGGTCCTTTCAAGAAAACCACTTTATTGCAATGCAAAGTTTGAGAGGAAGACTTGGATGGTTTGTACAGAAACGTTCCCAGCCAACGGCCTCTGGCAGTCTTCTAACCATGAATGATCGGATATTTTGAATGAACTTTTTTGGCATTGCCTCTGGCAATGCTTCAGTAGCATCTCATTGGCATGTGAAGTTTGCAGATAGATGGACAAGGAAATCGTGGACCATGGAAGATGGACTTGGTGTTTCAAGGGTATTGGTGAGATTCCAATGGACACAACTTTTACTGCACCGAAACTCCAGCATTGTAATTATGTAAATAACTCTTAACCAAGGATGTGTTTTGACCTGTGTTAACTATCTTCTCTGGACTTCTGAAGAGACCACTCAGTCCATCCATGTACTTCCTGCTTGAAACCTGGTATCAGCTGTTGCTGTTCAACTTTCTTAGGAAGTACATGCAAAACCACTTTTGAACCTTAAAAGGTACTGGTACTATAGCATTCTCCTTGTTTTTTTTAGTGTTGAGGAGATAAAGGATAATAATTAACCAACTTTGTTTGTTAGATTTGGGTCATTTATAAGCCCAACAACTCATATTGTATTCTACGTTTATAATAATACTACTGTTATCAGTAACGCTAAATGTGTAATATGTAACATGTTTTCCCTACAGAAAAAAGCACAACTTAAAAAATATCCTTACTAAGTAGGTGACAAGTCTTGACAGTTTTTGACATTATATTAAATAACATGTTTCTCTATAAAATATAGCTTTAGTGGATGAAATTTAGTTGAAGGTAGAGAACAAAGTAAAAATAGTGTTTTCCAGGAAGTCAGAGTTTTTAACTGTGTACTGAGTAGGTTTCCTAATCCATTGTACTAAAAACAATTAACCACTCTTTGAAGTAATGGAATTAGAAATAAATAAGAAAATCCCCTAAATCCTAAAGGCTCTCAATATTAAGGCAGGAGTCTATGCCTAACATGGTTTCTCATGTTATTGCCCAGTGGAAAAGGTATTCATCAGCAAAAGACTGGATTTGCAGAGCTTTTTTCATGCCTGGTAAAAACTTTGGTGGATCTCAACACATATGTATTTTTAATTCTGCAAACTCTGAAAAATTCAGAAGGATGACCTGAACTGGAGCCCGCTTCCTTCATCTCTTTTCCCCAGGAGAAATAGTTCGAAACTCTGAGACAACATAGGCATTGTTCAGTGGATGGCAGTGTGTGCCTTAGCCTGGACCCCTGGAGCAAACAGGATGACCGAATTATTCATCCACATTCCAGAAATTCTGCATTATTTGGCCTGGGGGAGCAGAGACCTGTATTTTTATAAAGATCTTGGCTGTTCTGATCAGCCAGATTTGGGGAACACCAGCGTGGATGACAGGAAGTTGCCATGAGAGAAAATAATTTGAAATTAGGAACTGGGCTAGAGATCAACTTTGTGAGAAGCCTACGATTTAATCTTTGGCTTTGGGTCAGTGACATTTAATGCCATGTATCTAGCAATTTCTACCCTTAATTTAACTGTCCAATCCTTGCTGAGACTGAACAAGCCAAATCTTGGTTTGGCAGATCTCCCTACATGAGGGAAACTGAGCTCTCTCCCCACCCACTTCCCTTCAAAAGGCATGTACAGAAGTGATGCAATTCAGTGTACCAAGTCTCTGTATGACCAAGTCAATATTTTGGTGAAAACAAGTTTTTTAAGTTTTACTGATATTTTGGGGTTAGGTAGGAGGACAAATTGTCGCATCCATCCAAACGGTGAACTTGTTGTGGGTTCATCGGCACTCTTAGTAACATCACTCAATTGCTGGCATCCTATGAATGAAACATGGGCTGTGATTACTGCAATCACTGCCTGCTCCTGGCAGGTGATACTTTGGAAGCTGAAGAAGCAATAACAAGGTACTTGACTACCTACTGGTGTAATCTCAATGCGAGCACCACCTTTATCATGGTTAAGCATAAAGACTGAGCCAGATTGGCCGATTAAAAAAGAAAACCTGATGAGGTTCTTTAGAGCCACTTAGACTTGAAATACGTTTGTGTTTCTAGAATCACAACTCCAGTACTCTGTTGATCCCTCCCTTTCCCTCTTCCTCATCCAGCCTCCTGTTGTTGGTGCTTTGCATTTTGATGTCCTTTGAGTCTTGCATGACATCACGAGGCTGGGTGAAAATTCTCAGTCCAGCAGGTTCTAGTCCTAACAAATGCTCTCATCTGAGTTTTTATGTGGCTGCATTTTTGTATTCTCTTTAAATAACATTTTCAGTGTATCACAGATTTGTTGGCTTTTTGGCCTCCTGCAAAGACCCCAGCTGAAAATTTGTCAATCTTTCCTACTTCCTATTTTTATGAAGACAATCAAAGTTGGCCTGAGAAACACAATTTGTGATTTTGTTAAAAATGATCAATGATGTCCTGAAAATGTGGTCTGCCAATCTGTACAAAATGGTCCTATTTTTGTGAAGAGGGACGTGAGATAAAATGATGTTATACATCAATATGTATATATGTATTTCTATATAGACTTGGAGAATACTGCCAGAACATTTATGATGAGCTGTATCACTGCCTTTGTTTATATTTTTTTAACTGTGATATTCCCCACAGGCACATTAACTGTTGCACTTTTGAATGTCCAAAATTTATATTTTAGAAATAATAAAGAGAAAAATACCTAAACGTTCCCAAAGCGGTAGTGTGGTGAATGTTTGAGAACTAACTTGGTAGGAAGGGTCTACCAATACATTTGTGTTACAAATGCCCCTGTTCATTGTTTTAAACCATGTACATGAAGATCTTTATATTTCAATAAATGAGATATATGTATATATAATTTAAACTTATGCTAAGATTTTTAGCATTTTTGTCTAACAGTATAAGTGAAAGCAATCCTGTTACTTTCTCAGTGGCATCCCAGTAGGACTCTGTATTACGGTTTTAGTGAAACTAATAGAAAATTGTGGATTTAAACATGATTTGTTGAGTGAGTTCTCAGATCCAGCATTTGACTTAAAGTTGACTGGCACTTGGCTCATCTTTGATCTTGTCTTTTGTTTGTTATAGTAGTGTTTTGTGTTTTTTACCCTGTACAAAGAATACAGGACTGCATTGACTCTGGACACTGTTCGAACACGGTAGAAGTGCATAAAATAAAAGGTTCAAGTTTGTTTTGGACCATATCTTCTTTCCTGCCCATGCCCCATTTCCCAGGGGAAGAACTGTATCTCCATGTGTTGTCTTTTATCCGTTCAGCCCTGTTTTTGTGCATCAGCCTATATACATACATACATACCCATCTACTTAAGATTTTACCTAAATGGGATTGTACCTTGTATTATAATGTGCTTTGTTTTTTTTCTTTTTCTTTTTTAAATAGGCTGCAGTTTTTAAAACAGCATTTTAAAACACACCGCAAAATTGAGCAGAAGTACAGAGATTTCCTTACTATCCCCTCTCACCCTCCTCGTGCTTGGCCTCCCCCATCATCACTCTCCCCAGCAGAGCAACACCTACGTTATAACTGGTGAACCTACCCTGACATACCTTTACACCAGAGTCCGTGGGTTTTTTTGTTTTTGTTTTTGGCTGCACTGGATTTTAGCTGTGGCTCATGGGACCTTACTTGTGGCATATGTACTTCTTAGTTGCAACATGTGGGATCTCGTTTCCTAACCAGGGATCAAACCTGGTCCCCCTGCACTGGAAGGGTTGAGTCTTACCCACTGGACCACCAGGGAGTCCTGGTGTTTTTCTTTAAGTCTTTGGTCTTTGAGAGAAATAATAAAGAAAAATACCTAAACGTTCCCAAAGCGGTAGTGTGGTGAATGTTTGAGAACTAACTTGGTAGGAAGGGTCTACCAATACATTTGTGTTACAAATGCCCTGTTCATTGTTTTAAACCATGTACATGAAGATCTTTATATTTCAATAAATGAGATATATGTATATATAATTTAAACTTATGCTAAGATTTTTAGCATTTTTGTCTAACAGTATAAGTGAAAGCAATCCTGTTACTTTCTCAGTGGCATCCCAGTAGGACTCTGTATTACGGTTTTAGTGAAACTAATAGAAAATTGTGGATTTAAACATGATTTGTTGAGTGAGTTCTCAGATCCAGCATTTGACTTAAAGTTGACTGGCACTTGGCTCATCTTTGATCTTGTCTTTTGTTTGTTATAGTAGTGTTTTGTGTTTTTTACCCTGTACAAAGAATACAGGACTGCATTGACTCTGGACACTGTTCGAACACGGTAGAAGTGCATAAAATAAAAGGTTCAAGTTTGTTTTGGACCATATCTTCTTTCCTGCCCATGCCCCATTTCCCAGGGGAAGAACTGTATCTCCATGTGTTGTCTTTTATCCGTTCAGCCCTGTTTTTGTGCATCAGCCTATATACATACATACATACCCATCTACTTAAGATTTTACCTAAATGGGATTGTACCTTGTATTATAATGTGCTTTGTTTTTTTTCTTTTTCTTTTTTAAATAGGCTGCAGTTTTTAAAACAGCATTTTAAAACACACCGCAAAATTGAGCAGAAGTACAGAGATTTCCTTACTATCCCCTCTCACCCTCCTCGTGCTTGGCCTCCCCCATCATCACTCTCCCCAGCAGAGCAACACCTACGTTATAACTGGTGAACCTACCCTGACATACCTTTACACCAGAGTCCGTGGGTTTTTTTGTTTTTGTTTTTGGCTGCACTGGATTTTAGCTGTGGCTCATGGGACCTTACTTGTGGCATATGTACTTCTTAGTTGCAACATGTGGGATCTCGTTTCCTAACCAGGGATCAAACCTGGTCCCCCTGCACTGGAAGGGTTGGAGTCTTACCCACTGGACCACCAGGGGAGTCCTGGTGTTTTTTCTTTAAGTGCTGTCTTTGAGAGATCTCTGTCAGAGGGAGATCTATAGATAAATTGACCTCCATCATTTTTTTATCAGCTGCATAGTATCCCATGGTGTACATGTACCATAGTGTATGCAACCATTTTCTGTAGATAGATTTGTCGTTTCCAGACCTTTGCTATTAAAATGACTTCACAGAGATCTTTACGCATACATCCTTACGTATCTATATACACAAGGATGGTAGAGGGTAGATTCCTAACAACAAATGGTTAGGCCAAAGGATGTGCAAAAACAGAATAATGTTGAGCCCAAGTCTTCGGATATGATTGTCACAGTAAATTTTTGACCGTCTGCCTGTGAACCACCTGCGTTACTGATTACCTACAGTTTTCTCAGGTTTCCTCTGCTTACAAGGCTTGCTGTGATGTGATATGCGTGGGAAGATGTGGGCTTTGTGTTCTGTGAAGCATACGGAATCAGAAGGCTAGGAATTTCAATAAAGGTACAACTCACCTTATTTTCAGCTCATGGATAATGGAAATTGATTATGTTGTTAGTAACTGGAACATGCCTCCTGTTCTGACATTACTCCTTACTGCCCACATTCAAGTAGCCTGTGGCCAGAAGCCCACCTCCTTGGAGCTAAAGCTGAAAGCTTGGCTGCAGGTTAGGTGTTGGCTCAGCCTCTGTTTTCAGCCCCAGGAGGGAAGCAGATCATCAGGAACAATAATCCTGCTGATTAAACAATAGCTGCCTAATCTAGCCTCAAATCAGTGTTCCAAGCCTGCCCGGAGATCTTTTTGTTCTCCTTTTTAATGTATAATTCTACCTCTTAATTCAATGCAGGCAATTCTGCCTACTTTATACAGTCATGATAATAAAAGTGACTTTTACTATCAGAAGGTTTTAAAACTTTTCAAAGATCCTTTTCATGTTTACTTATTTTGAATCTTACAGTAGTACTTTGAGGCAGGGAAGGCTTAGAGCCGAGGAAGCCATGTGGATTTCTCAAAATCATACAACTCACTAATGAGAACATTATAGGAAAATTTCCTTCATGTTACTTTTGAAATGTGGCCGGGTCCTGGTGTTTTTTCTTTAAGTGCTGTCTTTGAGAGATCTCTGTCAGAGGGAGATCTATAGATAAATTGACCTCCATCATTTTTTTATCAGCTGCATAGTATCCCATGGTGTACATGTACCATAGTGTATGCAACCATTTTCTGTAGATAGATTTGTCGTTTCCAGACCTTTGCTATTAAAATGACTTCACAGAGATCTTTACGCATACATCCTTACGTATCTATATACACAAGGATGGTAGAGGGTAGATTCCTAACAACAAATGGTTAGGCCAAAGGATGTGCAAAAACAGAATAATGTTGAGCCCAAGTCTTCGGATATGATTGTCACAGTAGAGTTTTGACCGTCTGCCTGTGAACCGCGTGCGTGACTGGTTGCCTACAGTTTTCTCAGGTGTCCTCTGCTTACAAGGCTTGCTGTGATGTGATATGCGTGGGAAGATGTGGGCTTTGTGTTCTGTGAAGCATACGGAATCAGAAGGCTAGGAATTTCAATAAAGGTACAACTCACCTTATTTTCAGCTCATGGATAATGGAAATTGATTATGTTGTTAGTAACTGGAACATGCCTCCTGTTCTGACATTACTCCTTACTGCCCACATTCAAGTAGCCTGTGGCCAGAAGCCCACCTCCTTGGAGCTAAAGCTGAAAGCTTGGCTGCAGGTTAGGTGTTGGCTCAGCCTCTGTTTTCAGCCCCAGGAGGGAAGCAGATCATCAGGAACAATAATCCTGCTGATTAAACAATAGCTGCCTAATCTAGCCTCAAATCAGTGTTCCAAGCCTGCCCGGAGATCTTTTTGTTCTCCTTTTTAATGTATAATTCTACCTCTTAATTCAATGCAGGCAATTCTGCCTACTTTATACAGTCATGATAATAAAAGTGACTTTTACTATCAGAAGGTTTTAAAACTTTTCAAAGATCCTTTTCATGTTTACTTATTTTGAATCTTACAGTAGTACTTTGAGGCAGGGAAGGCTTAGAGCCGAGGAAGCCATGTGGATTTCTCAAAATCATACAACTCACTAATGAGAACATTGTGATTAGGAATTCCAAATATACTAATTCCAGTGTTGTTGGCACTACAACAAGCCATGGAAAAGCAAGAGTTACTGGGAAATGTCAGTATTCAGAAGTAGGCTGCTTTGCTTCTTGAAATGTTTCCAAAGACAAGTGATGGACTAGCTGGCCAGTAGAACTCTTTTATGCATTTATATAAAACAATTTCTTTCAGACTGTACTACAGTTCTAATAATGGACCTTATGATTTTAATAGCTATGTGCTTCATAAAATACAGCTCAGGAAAATGGCTTAGAATATCTGAAACCATCATAAACTAGGCAATTTTCCCTGGGATAACAGGGTGATAGAAATGCTTCATTATCTCTGACTCCAAATACATATAAGGATTAAGTCCAACCACTGTTACAGTGAAATTAATGTACTGTGTTTATAACAGACATTTTTTTCTCCTCCATCATTATAATATATGTGTGAAAGTACATATGTGGCCTTAATGAGCAGATTACAATATTCTTTTCCACCCAGTTAGATAAATAGCCCCCGTGCCCTAAAGAATAACGCACGTATCCTCCAAAATGTGTTCATATGTGGGTCATGTTTCCATTACCCGCGTTCTCATCTACATATAAAGTGATGGAGACGTCAAGGACATGCGATCTCACATGGCTGGGGGAGTATATTTGTACCCTGTTTCTGGTTTAGAGGCTAATTGGAATTTTAAAAAGATTTGCCACATTATCCTGGCAGATGGTATTTGGCTTTATCATTATTCATGGGTATTAATGACTTCCCTCTGGAGCATGTGTATCCTGTCTATTTTGAATTTCATTACATTTCATGCTGACTGCTCCAAACAGAATCAGATCCAGTATTTTCTATGTGGTGCTTAAGCTGCCAGTTGTTCAGCTGGTCAAAGTTTTAGGCTTGATGAGGAATTAAGTAACTCTTTGAAAGGAAGAAAACCCTTTTCTTCTCCGTCCTAAGGGTTGCATTACATTTCTTATTCTGTTGAGTTTGCTCTCCTACAGGATGGTGTGTGCTATCTGGCGTATATGAAGACAATTCCAGGGTGGATGCATCTTTCATTAGCCTGAGATAATTAGACATCCTTTCTTCACAGATGTTAAATCCAAATTACTAATTCCAGTGTTGTTGGCACTACAACAAGCCATGGGAAAGCAAGAGTTACTGGGAAATGTCAGCATTCAGAAGTAGGCTGCTTTGCTTCTTGAAATGTTTCCAAAGACAAGTGATGGACTAGCTGGCCAGTAGAACTCTTTTATGCATTTATATAAAACAATTTCTTTCAGACTGTACTACAGTTCTAATAATGGACCTTATGATTTTAATAGCTATGTGCTTCATAAAATACAGCTCAGGAAAATGGCTTAGAATATCTGAAACCATCATAAACTAGGCAATTTTCCCTGGGATAACAGGGTGATAGAAATGCTTCATTATCTCTGACTCCAAATACATATAAGGATTAAGTCCAACCACTGTTACAGTGAAATTAATGTACTGTGTTTATAACAGACATTTTTTTCTCCTCCATCATTATAATATATGTGTGAAAGTACATATGTGGCCTTAATGAGCAGATTACAATATTCTTTTCCACCCAGTTAGATAAATAGCCCCCGTGCCCTAAAGAATAACGCACGTATCCTCCAAAATGTGTTCATATGTGGGTCATGTTTCCATTACCCGCGTTCTCATCTACATATAAAGTGATGGAGACGTCAAGGACATGCGATCTCACATGGCTGGGGGAGTATATTTGTACCCTGTTTCTGGTTTAGAGGCTAATTGGAATTTTAAAAAGATTTGCCACATTATCCTGGCAGATGGTATTTGGCTTTATCATTATTCATGGGTATTAATGACTTCCCTCTGGAGCATGTGTATCCTGTCTATTTTGAATTTCATTACATTTCATGCTGACTGCTCCAAACAGAATCAGATCCAGTATTTTCTATGTGGTGCTTAAGCTGCCAGTTGTTCAGCTGGTCAAAGTTTTAGGCTTGATGAGGAATTAAGTAACTCTTTGAAAGGAAGAAAACCCTTTTCTTCTCCGTCCTAAGGGTTGCATTACATTTCTTATTCTGTTGAGTTTGCTCTCCTACAGGATGGTGTGTGCTATCTGGCGTATATGAAGACAATTCCAGGGTGGATGCATCTTTCATTAGCCTGAGATAATTAGACATCCTTTCTTCACAGAGAGGTTGGGGTTTGGTTTCTTGGAGAAAATGCATGAGAACATGATGCAAATGGTGCGTCCCCAGAAAGTCACTTTTTGATGAATTCCTTCGACAAATACATATTAGAGAACAGCCTTTTCTTTGTTTCGTGGGTCTCTAGAATGCTTACACCTAAATGAGACAGCTGGTGGCTCATTCCAACCAGCTGATTACCTGAGGGGGATGTTATGTGGCAGTAGAACAGCACAGAGCAAAAAACTGTGGTAGGTGGAGGCCACAGTCCTTCCCTGGGAGTAACAAAAGCCAGAGGAGTTGGATGTAGATGGAACCTTTTGATAAAATGAAAGCTTTTCTGCAACTACAGGTGTTTTTGGAACATTTGAGAATGGGAGCTGGGACAGGGGTATCCAGACCTGGTGGCCTCGCTTCTAGCTATTCCTGTCCTTACTTGATTCCAGACACTATGGTCACCTTTGCACCCATCCTCCCACATTTTCATCCCTCTTTTCTTTGATGTTATTGAGCCAGACTCTGTTTTAAGCCTTAAGACCCAGAACCTGATACAAGAGATGAGATCTCTGTGTCACGGAAGACAGAGTATAGTTGATTTACAATGTTGTGCTAGGACAAACACAACCATTTGTGCTAGGAGTAGGAAATTGCCATTCTTTTCCTCCTGTTTTCTATAGAGTTAAGGTATAGTGGTCGTTGAACATGTATGAGAATAGAAAATAACCCTAACTTATCAATGTCCCATAACTCTGCTAGAGAAGAGGCCAGATTTTTGGATGACCAGTACTGTCTGTCCTTCTGGGACAAAGGTTGGTCAGATTTGCTTGTAGCCCATTGTAAGAGATTGGTATTTCCTAAACTTAGGGTTCTTCTGCTGTGACACAAACCTGGTGCCTGTGTACCACCCGTGTAGGCTACTTTTCACTGCCCCCATAGGACTTGGGGATAGGGAAAACTGACATATAAGGCTTTTGCTATTTGTTGAGTTTGCTCTCCTACAGGAGGGGCATGGCGTATATGAAGACAATTCCAGGGTGGATGCATCTTTCATTAGCCTGAGATAATTAGACATCCTTTCTTCACAGAGAGGTTGGGGTTTGGTTTCTTGGAGAAAATGCATGAGAACATGATGCAAATGGTGCGTCCCCAGAAAGTCACTTTTTGATGAATTCCTTCGACAAATACATATTAGAGAACAGCCTTTTCTTTGTTTCGTGGGTCTCTAGAATGCTTACACCTAAATGAGACAGCTGGTGGCTCATTCCAACCAGCTGATTACCTGAGGGGGATGTTATGTGGCAGTAGAACAGCACAGAGCAAAAAACTGTGGTAGGTGGAGGCCACAGTCCTTCCCTGGGAGTAACAAAAGCCAGAGGAGTTGGATGTAGATGGAACCTTTTGATAAAATGAAAGCTTTTCTGCAACTACAGGTGTTTTTGGAACATTTGAGAATGGGAGCTGGGACAGGGGTATCCAGACCTGGTGGCCTCGCTTCTAGCTATTCCTGTCCTTACTTGATTCCAGACACTATGGTCACCTTTGCACCCATCCTCCCACATTTTCATCCCTCTTTTCTTTGATGTTATTGAGCCAGACTCTGTTTTAAGCCTTAAGACCCAGAACCTGATACAAGAGATGAGATCTCTGTGTCACGGAAGACAGAGTATAGTTGATTTACAATGTTGTGCTAGGACAAACACAACCATTTGTGCTAGGAGTAGGAAATTGCCATTCTTTTCCTCCTGTTTTCTATAGAGTTAAGGTATAGTGGTCGTTGAACATGTATGAGAATAGAAAATAACCCTAACTTATCAATGTCCCATAACTCTGCTAGAGAAGAGGCCAGATTTTTGGATGACCAGTACTGTCTGTCCTTCTGGGACAAAGGTTGGTCAGATTTGCTTGTAGCCCATTGTAAGAGATTGGTATTTCCTAAACTTAGGGTTCTTCTGCTGTGACACAAACCTGGTGCCTGTGTACCACCCGTGTAGGCTACTTTTCACTGCCCCCATAGGACTTGGGGATAGGGAAAACTGACATATAAGGCTTTTGCTATTTGTTGTACTGTGGGCAGGGAAGTCTTTTTTTTTTTTTTTTTGGCTGCACCATGTAGCTTGCAGGATCTCAGTTTCCTGGCCAGGGATTAAACCTGGACTGTGGCCATGGAAGTCCAGAATCCCAACCACTATGCCACCAGGGAACTCCCACGAAGTTCTTTGTTTCTGACCCAAGAGTCTGTGTCTTCTGGAAGCATCCTTGAAACTATGGGGACTAACACATTAGCTTGCAAGAAGGATAAAATCTCAGATCCTTTATAGTCTTGACACTAATTCAACATAGTCCCAGTCATGTAAGATCTCTCTTATCTTCCTTATTTCTTTCCTGAATGATACCCTGCATCCAACCCTGGAGAGTCCAAAGGCAATAAAGTGAGTAGAGGAGGAACAAAAAAAGCTCTAGTTAGGGAAAACAGAGAAGAAATCAATCATATTCATCTCTTTACTACTGCAGCCTTTACTTCTTCAGGAGGCTGAAAGTGGAGAAGTAGAAATTACAACTTAAATTCAGATCTTATGATTACTATCCTAGAGGAAGTAGAGAATATTTTAGTATCTAAACATGACAGGAATATCAACAAGCTGATGCTAAGTCCAAAAGAACAGAAAGAAGGGACTCTGCAGAATAGGTGTATAGGGGGAGTTATGGGATGTTGATAAATTAAAGTTATTTTGTGTTCTTACATGTGCTCAACCCAATCACTATATTTCAACTCTATAGCTAACAGGAAAAAAATAATGGCAATTTCCCACTCCTAGGAAGAATGGTTCAATTTTGGTGCCTTTCAGCTGTTATAATCCTTTTGCAACCAGAATGAGATGATGGTGATGGTAGAGTTTAAGAGATGTGGATGGTGAGTCACTGTAGATAAGACTGAGACTCTCTCTTTAGGATTCTGGAAATGAGGGTCCTTTCAAATGGAAACACAGCAAGATTTCGGCATGCCTTTCTTTCCAAAAAGACGTTATTTAGTCATCATTCCACAATCATTTTCCATGCATTAAGTCTTAGGGATACTAATATCAGTAAGGTTCAGTGAACATTGTGGTCAATCAAATTATATTTCAGAACCATATTGCTCCACCTTATCCCCATAGGAGTGGATATTCTCACTTTATTGATGTTGCACTCGATTATGTGAATGTCCTTGACTCCCAGGATGTTAACAGACATGATATAATAGATCCCTGAAGGTTGCTTGTGTCAACGGACTTGCACTCTTGATATCTCAACACTATTGAATCTTCCAATCTCTTCGTATACTTAGGTCTTATTTATATATTTTTAAAATTTTGGCCTCTTTTATTGGTTTTTTATTTATTTATTTTCATCCATTTTTGTTCTTTGGACTGTGTGGGCCTCCCATTGCAGGGGCCTGTCTCTTTGCAGAGCACTGGATCTGGGCGCATGTGCTCCAGAGCACTGGCTCGTAATTGGACATACTGGTCCAGTCGCTGCACATGGGATCTTCCCCAGCCAGGGATCAAACGGACTCTTTTTTTTTTTTTTTTTTTTTTGGCCTCTTCTATTGGTTTTAAGTTTATTTATTTATTTATTTTCATCCGTCTTTGCTCTTTGGCCTGTGTGGGCCTCCCATCGTGGTGGCCTCTCTTGATGCCGAGCACTGGCTCTGGGTGCACGCGCTCCAGTATGCTGGCTATAAATGGACACACTGGTCCAGCCACTCCACAGCATGTGGGATCTTCCCAGGCCAGGGATTGAACTGGTGACCCTTGCACTGCAAGGTGGACTCTTTACCCACTGGACCACCAGGGAAGCCCAGGTCGTCTTTATTTTCTCTCAGTCATATTTTGTAGTTTTTACTGTACTTGCAAGTATTTTATTCATTTATTTCTAAATATTTTATTTTTGATGCTATTATAAATGGCAGTTTTTCTATTTCTATTTGTAGCTATTATTATAGAAATGTAATTGACTTCACATTTTGTAGTCCTGTAGTTTCCTAAGGATTTTTTTAAAGCATAGATAGTGATGTTTTCTGTTAAGTAAAGATAATTTTACTTCTTCCTTACCGGTTTGGATAACTAACAATTAATCATAGCTAAGAGACTTAGTACAAAGTTGATGGAAATGTTGCGGGGAGGAAGCCAATTCTGACTCCATGTTGAAAACTGTTTCTTTGACTTGGTTTTCATTGCTTTTGTTATTATAATCATACTTAATAGCTTGCTTCAGAGGCCCCTGACCCTCTGCTGGACTGTTAACTAAAGTGCCTTTGTTCAGAACCCTGTCCACCTGTGGGTGGCAGGAAAGGAGAAATTAACACATCCCCTGCCTGAAGTTTGCCATTCTAGGAGATGTTTGCAGGATTAATAGCCCAAATTTTTGCTTTGTTTCCTTTCCTCCTCCCATCTCTGATCTGGAAAGAACCTGACATCCAGAGCTCCAAAATATGGTTATTTTGAGGCACTAGCCTGCCATCTTCTCAGTCAGCTGGTTAGTTGCTTTCCAAATAAAGTCTTTTTCCTTGCCTCAACACCTCGTTTCTCAGATTCATTGGCCTGTTGTGCAGCAAGCAGAGTGAGCTTGGACTCGACAGAAATGGTGAGAGCTGATCAGGAAAGTTTTTTCTGCATTTGTTAAGATGATCAGTCTTTTTTTTTTTTTTAATCTGTCCTCTTTAATTGGTTTTTATTTATTCATTTTCAGCCACCTTTATTATTTGGCCTGTGTGGGCCTCCCATTGCAGTGGCCTCTCTTGTTGCAGAGCACTGGCTCTGGGCACACGCGCTCCAGAGCGTTCATTTTTAATTGGACACACTGGTCTAGCCACTCTGTGGCACGTGGGATCTTGCCAGGTGCCCCTTGCACTGCAAGGCGGACTCTTTACCCACTGGACCACCAGGGAAGCCCAAGATTGTCATACTCTAATTATCATTCTTTTTCCATTTATTGACATTGTGAATTATACTGACTGATTTCCAAAAGTCAAACAATGTTGCATTTTTGGATTAAAATGCTCTCATTTGTTCGTGATATTGATGATCTGTGTGTTCTTTTTTTTTTACTGAGGTCTGTCAATTTTAGGGATAGTTCAAAGCTTCCTTGGTGGCCCAGATCATAAAGAATCTGCCTGAAATGCAAGAGACATGGGTTGGACCCCTGGGTTGGAAAGATCTCTTGAAGAAGGGAATGGCTGCCCACTCTAGTACTCTCTTTTTTGTGGGGCGGGGGGCACTTCTATTGATCCTTCATTTATTATTCTTTGTTCTTTGGCCTGTGTAGGCCTCCCATTGTAGTGTCCTCTCTCGTTGCAGATCACCAGCTCTGGGCACATGTGCTCCAGAGCTCTGGCTTGGTAGTTGGACACATCGGTAGTTGGCACATGAGATCTTCCCAGGCCAGGGATTAAACCGGTGCCTCTTGCACTGCAAGGTGGTGTCCTTACCCACTGGACCACGAGGGAAGCCCCATTCTAGTACTCTTCCCTGGAGAATTGCATGGACAGAGGAGCCTCACAGGTTATAGTCCATGGAGTTTCAAAGAGTTAGACATAACTGAGTGACTAACACACTTTCTCAAAGAATTCGCTTTTGTTTTCATTGTTTGCCTATTTTCTATTATTTGTCCCATTTCTACTTCATTGAATTTTTAAAAACTCATCTTTATTACGTATTTCCTTCTGTTTACTTTAGGTTTAATTTGTTCTTTTCTAGTTTCTTAAGGTAGAAACTTAGATAATTTATTTGAGATCTTAATACTTTCTAATGTAAGGGTTTAATGCTATAGGTTTCCCTATAAGCATTATTTTAGATGCATTCTGCAAATTTTGAGAAAATGCAGAATGATACATAATTCAAAGTGTCATCAGAGGACACAGAGAAGAACCTATAATCAAGTCTGGGGAATGCTACAGAGAAAGAAGCATTTGAGCTGGATTTTTTATTTTTCAGGCAGAGAACGTAGGCATATTCTAAGCCAGAATAACAATCTGCCAGGATTCACGAATTGACATTTCCTTTTTTTTTCATTTTTGTTTTTTGGCCTCACCTGCATGTGGGATCTTAGTTACCTGATCAGGAATCAAGCCTATTCCCCATATATTGGGAGCATAGAGTTTTAACCACTGGGCCACCAGGAAATCCTGACCTTTCATTTATAATGTGCTCATCAATATTTAATAACTTTAGTCTACAGATAGAACATGTCGTTGAAAGGCAGGGAGAGAGTCAGACATTTCATAAACCAAAGTGATGAAGGAACTGAATGCTTGGTGGCCCAGATCATAAAGAATCTGCCTGAAATGCAAGAGACATGGGTTGGACCCCTGGGTTGGAAAGATCTCTTGAAGAAGGGAATGGCTGCCCACTCTAGTACTCTCTTTTTTGTGGGGCGGGGGGCACTTCTATTGATCCTTCATTTATTATTCTTTGTTCTTTGGCCTGTGTAGGCCTCCCATTGTAGTGTCCTCTCTCGTTGCAGATCACCAGCTCTGGGCACATGTGCTCCAGAGCTCTGGCTTGGTAGTTGGACACATCGGTAGTTGGCACATGAGATCTTCCCAGGCCAGGGATTAAACCGGTGCCTCTTGCACTGCAAGGTGGTGTCCTTACCCACTGGACCACGAGGGAAGCCCCATTCTAGTACTCTTCCCTGGAGAATTGCATGGACAGAGGAGCCTCACAGGTTATAGTCCATGGAGTTTCAAAGAGTTAGACATAACTGAGTGACTAACACACTTTCTCAAAGAATTCGCTTTTGTTTTCATTGTTTGCCTATTTTCTATTATTTGTCCCATTTCTACTTCATTGAATTTTTAAAAACTCATCTTTATTACGTATTTCCTTCTGTTTACTTTAGGTTTAATTTGTTCTTTTCTAGTTTCTTAAGGTAGAAACTTAGATAATTTATTTGAGATCTTAATACTTTCTAATGTAAGGGTTTAATGCTATAGGTTTCCCTATAAGCATTATTTTAGATGCATTCTGCAAATTTTGAGAAAATGCAGAATGATACATAATTCAAAGTGTCATCAGAGGACACAGAGAAGAACCTATAATCAAGTCTGGGGAATGCTACAGAGAAAGAAGCATTTGAGCTGGATTTTTTATTTTTCAGGCAGAGAACGTAGGCATATTCTAAGCCAGAATAACAATCTGCCAGGATTCACGAATTGACATTTCCTTTTTTTTTCATTTTTGTTTTTTGGCCTCACCTGCATGTGGGATCTTAGTTACCTGATCAGGAATCAAGCCTATTCCCCATATATTGGGAGCATAGAGTTTTAACCACTGGGCCACCAGGGAAATCCTGACCTTTCATTTATAATGTGCTCATCAATATTTAATAACTTTAGTCTACAGATAGAACATGTCGTTGAAAGGCAGGGAGAGAGTCAGACATTTCATAAACCAAAGTGATGAAGGAACTGAATGCTTGGCTCTTGAAGTCTTCTTAGTTGATACCATTTAAAGGAGAATGGTATGGCTCAAGAAAAGGACTGTCATGTGTGAAGTTCTTGGGTATTTATGAGAATAAAGGTAGAAAGAGATACAAATGGAAGCAGCAAAGCAGTGGTCTGTTTGCAGCACTTAGCTATGAGTACAATGTCATTAAGATGTATTTGTTTATCAGAGAGACATTACTTTGGAAGCTCTAACTTCTACTTCAACATCCATGAGATCTTTATCTCTGTATAATTTCTTACCCTATGCAGCAGATATAAATCGGTTCGTTCAACATTTTCCTATATATTATTTGCATTGCTTTTTTCTAATACAGAAGTTGGGAAGCAAAAATACTCAAAATTCTTTCAGCAGCCAGGATTTGGCCACGTGATATGATTCTTGTCCATAAGATGTAGGCGTAATTTCTGTGGAGGACTTCCATATTGCATTCAGAAAATTATTTATTATCTTTCTCACTTTGTCCTTCCCAAATCTTCCTGACTGGAGCTTACAGATACTGACTGGAGTTGCAGCAGCCATTTTTTTGGACCGGGAAATTAAAAGCCACACTTGAAAAAGTGGCAGTCCAGGAGACAAAGGCAGGCTCCTTGATGACACTTCTGTACAGGTACATTAACTCTGACCTACTTACTTCCAAATTCCTCTTTTGCATGAGAGAAATACATGTTTAAATGACTGTTTTCATGTTTTCCCTCACTTGCAATAAAATGCATTCTTAGGTCATGCAACCCTTTTGTGACACATGAAAATGTTGTATGGGCATGTTTGTAACGCCAATCTTTAATATACTTTCTTCACTGAGCTTCCAATACATCAATGTCTCTTGGCTTTCCTCCTGCCCTACTGGTGGCTTTTTTTGTCAGTCTCTTTGCTGATTCTTCTCTTCTCTTGGCCTCTCTGTGTTAAGTCTAAGTCGTTGAACTTCATGTTTTTAGTCTCATCTATCTGCCTGGCTTCAAATGGCCTCTATATGCTAGAAACTCCTAAATGTGTATCTCTAACCAAGTCCCATTTTCCAAACCACAGATTCAAGCCTCCAACTACTTGCTCAACATCTTCATTTGGGTATCAGAGTTGACCTCTTAACTTCAGAACTTGACTCTTGCGTAATCCCTCTAGCTGATCCACCCTCAAGCTCCCTCATCTCTGTTGATGACAACTCGATCATCTTCCAGTGGCTTATACCCCAAATCTTGGAGTCATCCTTGGCAATTCTTTTCCTCTTTCTCACACTCTGCCTCTAATCTGTCAAGACTTTGGTTGTACTTTAAGTATATCCAAGAATCTGACCACTTCTCACTACCTGCATTGCTACCACCCTGGGCCAAGCCACCATCACCTTTTACCAAGACTACTGCAGTAGCTTCCTAAAATGCCTGTCTTGCTTTGCTCTCTCCTCTTTACATCAGACTTTAAAAATATATATTTTTAAAATTTAATTAATTAATTTTTCCACTGTGTCAGGTCTTCATTGCTGTTTCAGGGCTTTCTCTTGTTTTTTTTTTTTTTAATTTTATTTATTTATCTTTTGGGGGGTGGGGTGGGGAGGGAGGGGGATGGGCGGGCCACTTCTATTGGTCTTTCATTTCTCTATTTTCATCCGTCTTTGTTCTTTGGCTCCTGTGGGCCTCCCATCGCGGTGGCCTTTGTTGTCGCAGAGCGCCGGCTCTGGGCGCACGCGCACCAGAGCTCCGGCTCGGTAATTGGAAACATCGGCCCAGCCACTCTGCGGCAGGTGGGATCTTCCCAGGCCAGGGATCGAACCGGCGCCCCTTGCACTGCAAGGCGGTGTCCTTACCCACTGGACCACCAGGGGAAGCCCCAAGGGCTTTCTCTTGTTGTGGTGAGTCAGATGGGGTGAGGTGGCCGGGGACAGGCTGTAGCTCAGGCTTCTCATTGTGGTGGCTTCTTTCCTCTAGGGCCTGGGTTTAGTGATTCTGTTGTACAGGCTTAGTTGCCCCAGGACACGTGGAATCTTCCTGGACCAGGGATCGAACCTGTGTCCCCTGCATTGGCAGGTGAACTCTTTTTTTTTTTTTAAATTTCGTATTGGAATATAGCTGATTGACAATGTTGTGTAGTTTCAGGTGGACGGCAAAGGTATTCAGCCATACATAAACATGTATCCACTCTCCCCCAAATTCCCCTACCATCCAGGTTGGCAGGCAGATTCTTTTTTTTGTTTGTTTGACAGGCAGATTCTCAACCACTGGACCACCAGGAAAAGCCCCAGACTGCTCACTACAGCAGCCACATTGAGCCTTTTAAATGAAGTAGAATTATGGTCACCCCTTTGCTCAAAATCCTGCAGTGATTCCCCATTTTACTTAAAGTAAAATAGAAATATTTAATGTAACTGTCAAAGCCCTTCTAGATCTAGCCCCTGCCAATTCTCCAACTTCTCCCATTCTCTCCTTTGTTTACTGCCTTCCAGCCTCATTGGTTTTGTTGTTTCTGGAACACAGCAATGCTGTACCCTTGTTATGGTCTTTGGCTGGTTGTTCCCTCTGTCTGGAACTCTCCTCTCCTAGTTATGTTTAGACAATGTCCTCACTTCTTGTGTCTGCTCAGTTCACCTTTTCCATGAAGCTGACCCTGACTGCCCTATTTAATATTGACCTTGGCATCATCTACCACCCCACTCAGGCTGCCTTTGTACCCAGGGTTTACCCTCCTCTACTCCCCTGCCTCCTAACTGGTAGTCTTCTAGCTCAGTGTATAGTTTATCTTTGAGCTCAGTGTTACTTTCTGTGTCCTCTGCTGGAAACGAAGTTACACATGGCGAGCTCTGTCTGTTTTCTTCACCGATGTATCCCTGGTACCTAGAACAGTGCCTGATTCAGAGTAAGTGTTTAATAAATATGTTTAGTAAATATTGGGTGCAAGGTTGAATGAATCCCCACTCACAGAGGGAGGAGTCACAGGAGGCTTTATGGCAGCAGACTAATTGAGAAAACAACATTTAAGTGTCTGACCACTCTGGAGGTCAATTTCAGTGCTGACGTACCATGTGCATCATTTCAAAATACCTAAGATATAAAGACTGTTCTTCTCTAATGATAAAAGGGACCACAAACCTGATAGTGAATGTATGGGAGGGTCTTCGCAGGGACACATCTACAAAGTTTTGAAGGCATTTCAATAGAGCTTCTCTTCCATTGGGAAAATGTTAACTCTCTAGAGAGTGCCATTTACCACCATAATATCTTTTTTAGACTTAGGTGAAGAATTACATTTTTATTTTAAATAAAACGAGGAGTTTTGCTGGCAACCTGCTCAAGCCTGGAGTGAAACACAAGCAAGAAGAGCCAGAGGCAGAAGACTCTCTGATCCCAAGCACTGTTGGAATTAAGTATGTGGGTGGTCTTGGGTGGTGGCTATTTCCATAACAAGTACACTTGTGTATTTGTAGAACTTAAGGTGAATTTCTCAGAAACACGGACTTCTATCTCACTATGACTGAGCACTTGTTCTGCTTCTGGTATGAATAAGCAAACATTGTTTAGTCTCAATTCCTCTTCACGTACAGGACTCTGGTTAGGTTTCGATGGGGCCCACTTGGCAAAGAACCCAGTCTGTCCATAGAGGCATGCTTCAGCGTGGAGTACAGCACACAATGATGTGCATTATGATTATGCCACAGCTGAGGGCTAGCCACTTGATAGAGCTCCTCTAGATGAATGACGCTACAATAGAAATTCCTTCTCCTTGTAGCTGTACTAAGGGTTGGTGACCAGGGGCTTCTCACAGAGCCAAGAACTCCGAGCGCTTCCTTAATGTGTGCACCTAGACACCTCACTGGCCTCGCCCGTGTCCGCAGGATTCTGTTGTAATCAATTCTCATTCCGAACAAATTGGAATTGGCATTAAATGCTTCGGGAACTCTAGAGTGGAGTTCCTTAAACAGTGTCACCATCTTGATTCTGATGGCCTCCGGTCTGGGACAAGCCTTTCCTTGTTCGCATCTCGAAACTGTGGAGTGCTGTCTGTGCAAACTGCTATTTCTTGGAATAACAATTATACGATTTGCTGCTGAAACAGGGTATTTTCCTCCTATTTCCCTCTCTTCCCCTGAACAGATTGTTTTTCCTTCTCCCCTCAAACATCATTTACTCCATTTCTGTTGCCAAATCTTTGTGTTTATAACAACAATTAAGAATATGATAGAAAGTTTTATTATTATTTTTTTTTAATAAAATAGCAATTGGGTTTAGAGACAGGTGTAAGGGTCAAGTTCTGTTAAGTAGGATTCCTGAAAAGTTCTAACTAGAATGATGACAAATCCAGTTTTTTAATATATACCTTAGGGGAGTCTTTTACTGATTTTTCTTTTTAAATGCAGACTTTTCATGTATGATAACAGATTAGGAAAGACTAATCAGTTCAGCCCCATATAGATCTGTTGCTTTGATCAGATCGCATGAATTGACTCAAGTTATGATAAGAAACTCTGCACCTGCACAGGGAGGATGGTCTCTGAGTACAACTTATTGACCAACTATATTGTCAAAAGAAACCTCAGAACTTGCTTTTTCTGGGGAAAGGTGCTAGCAGGTCAGAGGTTCAAGGTCTAATGATAACAGTGATTTTCATGCAATCTGCAAAGGCTGCTGTCACATGATAATCACATGAACTAACTCTTATTATTATTATTCTTATACGGTTGGGTGTTCGAACAACAGAAGGGCTAGCAGGGTGGACTCTTTACCTAGTTGGAAATCTGCACATTATATATATATATATAGTTGATCATCTATACCAAAGGCTCCCCTATATCCTCAGTTCCACATCCACAGGTTCAATCAACTTGAGATCGTGTTGTGTTGTAGTATTTACTCCTGGGAGAAGTCTATGTATAAGTGGACCCCTGAAGTTCAAACCCATGTTGTTCCAGGGTCAACATCATTTATTCTAAGTTGAGTAAAACAAAATTCAAAACATGCAGTAATGTCTAGACTAACAAAGGAAGAGGTGTGATTTGTGGCCAAGTCTTACTTTATAAAGGGGACAGAGAAGTTAATGCCATTGAAAGAAGATTTTTATTACTTGCATTTTCTGAGAGGAGAGAAACACCATGCCGTGTAAGGCCATATGATTTGGTCAAAAGGCAGGAGGAAAAGGAAAAAGTATAGGCTGTGGTCTATGGGGTCCCAAAGAGTCCGACATGACTGGGCAACTGAACAACAATAACAGTCTTACTGAGTTTTCTGCCAGAAAAGTAAGAAGACAAGGCAGGTTGAGCACTTTCAGATTGGCTAGTTTATTGATTTAAGTTTTGGCCATGTTGGGTCTTCGTTGCTGCAAGTGCTTTTTTCTAGTTGTGGTGAGTGGGGGTTACTCATTCCTTGTGGTATGCGGGCTTCTCTTTGCGGTGGCTTCTCACATGGTGGGGCACAGGCTCTAGGCATGTGTGATTCCGCAGTTGTAGCTCCAAAGCTCTAGAGCACTGGTTCAGTAGTTGTGGTCCACGGGCTTAGCTGCTCCACAGCATGTAGGATCTTCCCAGACCAGGTCTCCTGTATGGGCAGGTGGATTCTTTACCAGTAAGCCACTGGGGAGTCCTTGGGATTGGCTAGTTTGAATAATTCCAGAAAGTTGTGAGGCTTAGGAGGTGTCTTGAGATGTCTGACCCAGGGTTGATTTATGACAGGGGAAATACTGACTTCATGTGTGTGAATGAGATAAAGGAGATGGTTGGGCTCTGGGCTTGAGATTGGTTGGAGAGTTTGTAATATAATTTTTGTGCATCTGAGAAAGCTGGATTTCAGGGGAGATGTAAACAAATTTGGTCATTAGTTTGACCATGTGATGAATAAAATAGCAAATAGACAAATACAGCCCCCCGCCCCAACAATTAGAAGAGAATGCATCAGAGCAGGAGCTTGCCTCCAGATGTAAAGCCCTTCCTGTGAAGCCATCTAAGCTCATCAAATTCTCCCTCTTCCAGCCTCTGCATCCTTACCCCACTCCAAACCTTCCAGTTTGCAACACGAGTCCATCAGCCACTTGGGGTTGCTTTAGTTAGAAATATGACGCATCCGCTACATCCTTCAGTTTCACTCCCAAACATGTCTTCAGTTTGTCTTCTTCTTTTGTTCTGCCTGCTTCCCTTGCCTTGGGTCAGGCTGCCTTGCCTTGGGTGAGCCTTCTCAGACTCGATCCTATATCCACAGCTGAGTTAGCTTCACCCTATTTCCAGGCTGATCTTTTGCAAATAACACATTTGATTGCATCACTTCCTTGCTTACATCCTATGTATATTCCTATCTCCTTCAAATTTCTTGGAAGAATATAAAGGATAATGATTTGACCTTCACTCACCTTCTAGTGGTCTGTCTTACAAAAGTATGATATCGTGTCCATCTGTTGAACTGAGCCACAATCCTAGGGCTGATTCAGAATAGGGTCACATTAAATGTTTGAAGAGTGAAGATAGATGATAGATAGATAGATAGATAGATAGATAGATAGATAGATAGATAGATAGATAGATAGAGATGGAGAGCGAGACAGAGAGAGGCTGAAATTCTTAACTGAACTGATTCTCTTAAAGAACTGAGTTTTATTGGTTTGCAAGTTTGGACTCGGGCTTCAGAGGTGGCTTAGTGGTGGATCTGAGTGCCAATTCAAGAGACATGGGCTTGATCTCTGGGTCAGGAAGATCCCCTGGTGAGGGAAATGTCATTCCACTCCGATATGCTTGCCTGAGAAATCTCATGGACAGAGGCGCCTGGTGGGCTAAGTCCATGGGGTCACAGACGAGTTGGACAGTGACTAAACAACAACATGGCAACAGGAATGGACTCATGGCCAGTTTTATTTCTGTTACTGTTAATGTTTTCTTACAAGGTCTACAAGATCCCTATGCCTAGGACAGGGAGTATAATGCATCCAATGTATGCGTTTTTTATAGTTCAAACATCTCACAACTGAGAACCAAAGCTGGAATAGAGGCAACAGACTGCAGATTGTTTCAAGTACCACAAGGGGTTGCTAGATAGCAATAGAAGTTCTAAAGAAACCTTGAAATTTCCCATTTTGGCCACATCCTTAACCTTGGTAGGAAGTAGGATGTTTTCCTCTGTTTGGTTTTCCTCTTGCTTGGTGGCTGCGGCTCTGCTGTGGATTACCCATATTTGTCTGCTTGTGACGACTTTCTTTGTACCACTCCGTCAAAGAACTTTTTCTGTCCTCTCTGTTGTGTAGAGGGCCCCCTCACGTGCCTTCCTTAGTCTCCAACTCCCTGAATGCAATCTACATCAACTTGATTCTCAGAGGAAAGGTGCAAGGTTGGCCCATGTATCCACTAGGGAACTCACTAGCACGGCAAACATCTTTGTGTCAGTTGCTAAAAGATGCCCCCTGTGGATGAACAAGTTACAAGTGCCATCGCTTCCAGGGTGGCCAGGCCAGCCCCCATGGTAGACATTTGGGAGTTAAGCTCAGGCTGAATTTCAACCCTCACTCATTCCCTTCAACGGGGAACCCAGAAGCAGAAGTCTAGAAGAATTAGTGGGCCAAAGGGAACTGAGAATAGCAAGAAGTTTATATACGTATTTTTAAAAATTTTGTGAGAGAGCTTTGTACAGAAGGAATGGGCACCCCATGCAGCAGAGACACTTTCCAAATTGTCTGAAATATTCTCAACGTTGCAATTATTCAGTTAAACCTTAATCACATTGAGCACTATTTCTGTATTTCTTTCCCGTATGTGGAATTAACATTCCCTTATGATTCGAAGTTGCTCAATTCCTAATAGAGTCCCAAGGGGAGGTATTTAGGATGGTCTACTTTGGTTGTTGCAGTGCCAGTTCAAGACATTGTAGAAACATGGAAATTTTCTCTGATGATATATGAAAGAGCATTATGTTCCTTCATGCACCAGCCTAACTTGATTTATTCTTTCCTGTGCATTCCTACACTGTCTCCTTCTTGAATTCAGTCTTGTCTGATTATCACAAGAACGATCTATCAGTGAAATCACATTTGACTATGTAAATCACGAAATCCAAGTATCCGTATTTTATATAGTATAGAGGTTTTTATTTTATTTTATTTTTTGGTTCCACCTGTTTATCGCTACTAACCCATCCCCCTCCACCCTCCTTACGTGTGCATTCTCAATCATATAACCCCATGGTCTGCAGCCCACCGGGCTCCTCTGTCCATGGCATTCTCCAGGCAAGAATACTGGAGTGGGTTGCCATCGAGGTTCATTTTCATTGTTCAGTTTCTCAGTCGTGTCCGACTCTTTGCAGCCCATGGACTGTAGCACACTAGACTTCCCTGTCCTTTACAGTCTCCCGGAGTTTGCTCAAACTCATGTCCACTGAGTCGATGATGCCATCCAACCATCTCATCCTGTGTCGCCCCCTTCTCCTCCTGCCTTCAGTCTCTCCCAGCATCAGGGGTTTCATTTCACTTCAAAGCAGCCTAGAAGTTACCTAGGCTGGCCTAATAGTGCCACAGTCACCAGAGACCCAGAAACTATTTTTCTGTCCATTCCTCCACCTTTTGTGTGTGGCTTTTATCTTTAATATCACCTCACGGTCTAAAATGGCTATGGTAGCCTCAGACATCAACCCCAAATTTCAGGGAGAAAATAAAGAAAGTTAGAAGTACCCTCAAATTGAAAAGGTCCCCAAATGAGCCTGGAGGACCTACTCCTCTTCCAGCGTCCAAGTTCCGGCTGCTCAAGCCTCCGACCGGAAAGTCACCTGGGCTGCTTTTTCTGACTTGCCCTGTTCTGCCTCCTGAGTTACTCCTGAGTCTACTCCTTCTCCATCTTCACCACCAAGGTGCCTCACTCCTCACCTGGACGGCCGCCGCAGCCTCTAGACTGGTCCAGCCTTGTCCACTCTTCAGTCAATCCACACTCCACACAGCAACCAGATAAAATATTTCTCAAAAAACCCTCAGGCCCAGTTATGTCACTCCTTAACTTTCTGCCAATTAAGGGCTTCTTATTGCCCTTAGGGAGATGTCTAAGTCAACAAGAAGGCCTCAATATCCCTGAGTGATCTGGCCGCTGCCCGCATCCCATCACTTGGCGTCATTCTCTCTCCCCTTTGCTTGTGAGCCCTGTCTCAGGCCTCAGCCTGCACAGATCTTGCTGCCTGGAATGCTCTCCCTTTGAATCTCCACCTCTTCATTTGGTGAACCACCAGGCATCATTTGAGGCTTCCGATTCATGCAGTCCCACACCACGCCAGGTTGCTTGCTCATCCTTTGAAGCCTTCATGTTCTTTCTAACTACTTGATCAATTGTAAGCTCCTTGAAGGCCAGCCCTCTCTGTCTTGTTCCTTCCTATACACCCCATGCCTTCAGTTTCTCAGTCGTGTCCGACTCTTTGCAGCCCATGGACTGTAGCACACTAGACTTCCCTGTCCTTTACAGTCTCCCGGAGTTTGCTCAAACTCATGTCCACTGAGTCGATGATGCCATCCAACCATCTCATCCTGTGTCGCCCCCTTCTCCTCCTGCCTTCAGTCTCTCCCAGCATCAGGGGTTTCATTTCACTTCAAAGCAGCCTAGAAGTTACCTAGGCTGGCCTAATAGTGCCACAGTCACCAGAGACCCAGAAACTATTTTTCTGTCCATTCCTCCACCTTTTGTGTGTGGCTTTTATCTTTAATATCACCTCACGGTCTAAAATGGCTATGGTAGCCTCAGACATCAACCCCAAATTTCAGGGAGAAAATAAAGAAAGTTAGAAGTACCCTCAAATTGAAAAGGTCCCCAAATGAGCCTGGAGGACCTACTCCTCTTCCAGCGTCCAAGTTCCGGCTGCTCAAGCCTCCGACCGGAAAGTCACCTGGGCTGCTTTTTCTGACTTGCCCTGTTCTGCCTCCTGAGTTACTCCTGAGTCTACTCCTTCTCCATCTTCACCACCAAGGTGCCTCACTCCTCACCTGGACGGCCGCCGCAGCCTCTAGACTGGTCCAGCCTTGTCCACTCTTCAGTCAATCCACACTCCACACAGCAACCAGATAAAATATTTCTCAAAAAACCCTCAGGCCCAGTTATGTCACTCCTTAACTTTCTGCCAATTAAGGGCTTCTTATTGCCCTTAGGGAGATGTCTAAGTCAACAAGAAGGCCTCAATATCCCTGAGTGATCTGGCCGCTGCCCGCATCCCATCACTTGGCGTCATTCTCTCTCCCCTTTGCTTGTGAGCCCTGTCTCAGGCCTCAGCCTGCACAGATCTTGCTGCCTGGAATGCTCTCCCTTTGAATCTCCACCTCTTCATTTGGTGAACCACCAGGCATCATTTGAGGCTTCCGATTCATGCAGTCCCACACCACGCCAGGTTGCTTGCTCATCCTTTGAAGCCTTCATGTTCTTTCTAACTACTTGATCAATTGTAAGCTCCTTGAAGGCCAGCCCTCTCTGTCTTGTTCCTTCCTATACACCCCATGCCTGGCACAGCCCTTACCACATATTCAGTCGATGACCCCATCCTTCATTCCTTCCTTCATTCAAAAATATTTGTTGATCTCCCTGTTCTCATTTACAGTTCAGTGGTGGGGAAACACTTAGTAAAATAAGTCCCCAAATAGTTACTTCATGAGAGTTTTGATCAGCTCTGCAAGTAGAAAGATAGGGCATTGTGAATGTGCATCAAAGGGGGCTCTGGTCTTAGAGGGACAAGAAGAAGGAGAAGTTTTCTATCAAGGACATAAATGGGAATGTTTCTCTCATCTCAGCTTTCAGCTGCCCTCTGTATCCCCATCCCTAGCCTTACACTGGACCAGCAAATAGATACCCAACGTGAGGCCAGTTTAGCTGAAACCTTTTTCAGCCCATCAGTTACCATAATGCTATCTTCTCAAAGCTTCTTTATTATTTATTCATTTATTTTTCAAAGCTTCTGATTGCAGAAAAATAATCTAGGAATTTGATGCTAATTTCTCTGCCTCTAACTCCACCATTTTCCTGCCTGTGTTTCTTTGCTCAGACTCTCTCTGCCATCTCAGGCTGGTTCTGTTCTTTTTGGAACCTGTGTAGAGCTAGGCTTCATATACCAAGCTAAGCACACCCCTGTATTCACCACCCCTTAGGTTTCTTTTTTTCTTTTTTTAAAGATTTATTTATTTATTTATTTTTGGGCGGGGGTCAGGTTGGGGAGGGAGGGGAGCAGGCGGGCCACTTCCATTGGTCTTTCATTTCTCTCTGTTCATCCGTCTTTGTTCTTTGCCTCCTGTGGGCCTCCCATCGCGGTGGCGTCTGTCGTTGCAGAGCGCCGGCTCTGGGCGCATGCGCTCCAGAGCTTCGGCTCGGCAATTGGACACATGGGTCCAGCCACTCCGCGGCACGTGGGATCCTCCCAGGCCAGGGCTCGAACCGGCGTCCCTTGCACTGCAAGGCGGTGTCCCCACCCACTGGACCACCAGGGGAAGCCCATCCCTTAGGTTTCTGAGCCAGGTCACCATGAATAAGTGAGACTGTGGTACCTCTTATGAGTTTTCAGCCTGTCATGGTCCTAGGATAGTGAACAAGAGGGGCTTACAGATGGCAAGGGAGCTGACAGGGGTCCTAGGAACTGACTTTGGGACTGTCTCTATAGACATAAAAATAGGAATTTCTAAAGATGCTTTTATTCAAGTTGATGTAAAATTGAAGGAACATATGCATAATGAAAAAATAAGAACATCAAGGAGAGTTTGAGGGCACCTCTGATGAAGGTTATGGCGTAGTTAACTGCCAACTAATTCTCCTCCACAAGCCATCCTTAGACATCATTGCTGTCCGTAAAAAGCAAGGGAGGGAAGGAGAAGTTTTCTATCAAGGACATAAATGGGAATGTTTCTCTCATCTCAGCTTTCAGCTGCCCTCTGTATCCCCATCCCTAGCCTTACACTGGACCAGCAAATAGATACCCAACGGCAGGCCAGTTTAGCTGAAACCTTTTCAGCCCATCAGTTACCATAATGCTATCTTCTCAAAGCTTCTTTATTATTTATTCATTTATTTTTCAAAGCTTCTGATTGCAGAAAAATAATCTAGGAATTTGATGCTAATTTCTCTGCCTCTAACTCCACCATTTTCCTGCCTGTGTTTCTTTGCTCAGACTCTCTCTGCCATCTCAGGCTGGTTCTGTTCTTTTTGGAACCTGTGTAGAGCTAGGCTTCATATACCAAGCTAAGCACACCCCTGTATTCACCACCCCTTAGGTTTCTTTTTTTCTTTTTTTAAAGATTTATTTATTTATTTATTTTTGGGCGGGGGTCAGGTTGGGGAGGGAGGGGAGCAGGCGGGCCACTTCCATTGGTCTTTCATTTCTCTCTGTTCATCCGTCTTTGTTCTTTGCCTCCTGTGGGCCTCCCATCGCGGTGGCGTCTGTCGTTGCAGAGCGCCGGCTCTGGGCGCATGCGCTCCAGAGCTTCGGCTCGGCAATTGGACACATGGGTCCAGCCACTCCGCGGCACGTGGGATCCTCCCAGGCCAGGGCTCGAACCGGCGTCCCTTGCACTGCAAGGCGGTGTCCCCACCCACTGGACCACCAGGGGAAGCCCATCCCTTAGGTTTCTGAGCCAGGTCACCATGAATAAGTGAGACTGTGGTACCTCTTATGAGTTTTCAGCCTGTCATGGTCCTAGGATAGTGAACAAGAGGGGCTTACAGATGGCAAGGGAGCTGACAGGGGTCCTAGGAACTGACTTTGGGACTGTCTCTATAGACATAAAAATAGGAATTTCTAAAGATGCTTTTATTCAAGTTGATGTAAAATTGAAGGAACATATGCATAATGAAAAAATAAGAACATCAAGGAGAGTTTGAGGGCACCTCTGATGAAGGTTATGGCGTAGTTAACTGCCAACTAATTCTCCTCCACACAAGCCATCCTTAGACATCAGCTTTTGCTTGTAACCTACGGACATCCTTGGGATGGGATGTGCCTTCGTGGGCAGCCAAGTGCTGCTATGTCTCAGAAAGTCAGTCCAGGGAAAAGGATAAAGTTCCTGGATGGAATTTGGAGGTCAGAGACTTCATTCTTTCGATATCCAGACTTTTCATGGGCAAACTCCACTTTTCTTACCCACAGGATAAGAATTCCATGTGAAATCTTTGGACTTGGGGCTGGGGGAGCCCACAGTACTTACCTCTATAAAGAGCCCAGGCCTCCTACCTGAGTGGTAAGTAATCCCCAGGTAAGGAAGACCTTTGGAGAATTCTTTACTTCCTGTCCAGAGCAGCAACTTGGCCACAAGGGGGAAGCATCACACAGAGATAGTCCTCAGCCTGGACCTGCTCTTTGTTCTGGCGTTCCTATTGTCCCCCACAAAGGGAAGGCAGGTGAGGGCCACCGCGGGCAGCTACTCTTCAGCCGTGACCATGCCCGCCTGTGGTCTTATCATGGCCACTCAGTGAATGGACATGCAATGAATAGTAATTCATAGTCACGAATATGCAGGCTTTAATTTATTAATGAAATTAAGCAAATCACTGAAAAAGATAGAGGTGGCAAATTCGTAGATTCGAAGATTCATCATGTACTGACAACTGAAAATCAGAATACCTGGTTCCAGAGCTGGCCCGGCAGTGCACTCACTGGTCACGTGCTTTCAGAGCGTCTCTTCAGGGCTCGAACCGCGTCCGCACTGCAAGGCGGTGTCCCCACCCACTGGACCACCAGGGGAAGCCCATCCCTTAGGTTTCTGAGCCAGGTCACCATGAATAAGTGAGACTGTGGTACCTCTTATGAGTTTTCAGCCTGTCATGGTCCTAGGATAGTGAACAAGAGGGGCTTACAGATGGCAAGGGAGCTGACAGGGGTCCTAGGAACTGACTTTGGGACTGTCTCTATAGACATAAAAATAGGAATTTCTAAAGATGCTTTTATTCAAGTTGATGTAAAATTGAAGGAACATATGCATAATGAAAAAATAAGAACATCAAGGAGAGTTTGAGGGCACCTCTGATGAAGGTTATGGCGTAGTTAACTGCCAACTAATTCTCCTCCACACAAGCCATCCTTAGACATCAGCTTTTGCTTGTAACCTACGGACATCCTTGGGATGGGATGTGCCTTCGTGGGCAGCCAAGTGCTGCTATGTCTCAGAAAGTCAGTCCAGGGAAAAGGATAAAGTTCCTGGATGGAATTTGGAGGTCAGAGACTTCATTCTTTCGATATCCAGACTTTTCATGGGCAAACTCCACTTTTCTTACCCACAGGATAAGAATTCCATGTGAAATCTTTGGACTTGGGGCTGGGGGAGCCCACAGTACTTACCTCTATAAAGAGCCCAGGCCTCCTACCTGAGTGGTAAGTAATCCCCAGGTAAGGAAGACCTTTGGAGAATTCTTTACTTCCTGTCCAGAGCAGCAACTTGGCCACAAGGGGGAAGCATCACACAGAGATAGTCCTCAGCCTGGACCTGCTCTTTGTTCTGGCGTTCCTATTGTCCCCCACAAAGGGAAGGCAGGTGAGGGCCACCGCGGGCAGCTACTCTTCAGCCGTGACCATGCCCGCCTGTGGTCTTATCATGGCCACTCAGTGAATGGACATGCAATGAATAGTAATTCATAGTCACGAATATGCAGGCTTTAATTTATTAATGAAATTAAGCAAATCACTGAAAAAAGATAGAGGTGGCAAATTCGTAGATTCCGAAGATTCATCATGTACTGACAACTGAAAATCAGAATACCTGGTTCCAGAGCTGGCCCGGCAGTGCACTCACTGGTCACGTGCTTTCAGAGACGTCTCTTAGCCTCCTCTTTCACATGGTCCTCGTAGGTTCTTTCTGTCTCTATTTCGGGGCAGATGTGAGGGTGGAGCAGGACACCATGGGTGAGAGTACTCAGAAAAATGGTAAAGCAGGACTGGAAATCTACTAGCGCTACACTTTAGGGGAGCAAAGAAATGCAGCTGGTTATTTCTCTGTACTGATGTGATTTTTCTGAAGTGGGTAGGGCTCGTGCATTTGTGTGTGTGTGAAACAAGTTGGTACGACTAAGTTGAAATCTTAACTCAGTTTAATCTTTTAGACCCTCAGACTAGGGTGCCAACCATCCTGGTTCACCAGGATTTTGCCGGTTTTAAAACTCAAAGTCCTCTGCCTGTGACTCCCCATCCATCCCAGGAGCACTAGGACTCAGTCCTGGGACTCTTGCTCAGGCTTTCCAATCCCCCTGCTCCCCTCTGTTCTTCAGGAAGGCACCAGCATGATGGGCAAGTGGTTCACTTGACTCAGAGCAGTGAAGAGGAGCCTGGGTATTGGATGCCTGTAGGATTCTCTGGATCCTCTTTTGAGCGTAGCAAGACTGGGCAGCTTCAATGACTGAGTTCTCACTGTGGTTCTCTTTGGGGCTTTTGGTCCCCAATTTCCCATCTACTCCATTCACCAAGCTTTGCCCTCAGGCCAGTCCCCAGCTCACCGTGCTCTGGCAGACGTGTCCCTAGACTTGGGTGCTTCTGGTCAACTGCTCGCTGGGGGGAAGACTTGAGGAACCAGAAGTTCTGCTTCACGTTCATTCAATTGTTTCCCTCCACCACAAGGTTCTTCACTGTCCTTGTTGTATTAGAAGTGACAGAGTGCCAGGGGAATTGTGTAGTAGCCCAGATATTTTCAGTCTTCCTGGTTTCTATCTGGGTGTTTATGACTGCCTGGGGTAGGCAGGACTCTAAGATCACCCTAGGGTTCCCAGTCCTTGGTGTGCCCACCCCTGGATATTATTTAATAAAATACTATCCTAGGTGCTGCTGAGGAGGGATTTTGCTGATCTGTTGACCTTAAGAGAGAGAGATTACCCAGGTGGACCAGATCCTTTAGCTGTATGAGCCCTTTAACCAGATCTGGAGGTCAGAGACACTTGAACCATGAGACATATGGCAAAGAGCCAAGGACAGCCTTTAGTTGCTGAGAGTCATCCCTGGGCGACAGCTAGCCCTACAGCGACAAGGAAAGGAACCCTGTTCACCACCTGTAGGTGCTTTGAGGCAGGTCTTTCGCTAGTTGATCTTTCAGGTAGAAATACAGCCAGCCAAATAAATGCTGATTCAGGACTATTTGTGTGTGTGTGAAACAAGTTGGTACGACTAAGTTGAAATCTTAACTCAGTTTAATCTTTTAGACCCTCAGACTAGGGTGCCAACCATCCTGGTTCACCAGGATTTTGCCGGTTTTAAAACTCAAAGTCCTCTGCCTGTGACTCCCCATCCATCCCAGGAGCACTAGGACTCAGTCCTGGGACTCTTGCTCAGGCTTTCCAATCCCCCTGCTCCCCTCTGTTCTTCAGGAAGGCACCAGCATGATGGGCAAGTGGTTCACTTGACTCAGAGCAGTGAAGAGGAGCCTGGGTATTGGATGCCTGTAGGATTCTCTGGATCCTCTTTTGAGCGTAGCAAGACTGGGCAGCTTCAATGACTGAGTTCTCACTGTGGTTCTCTTTGGGGCTTTTGGTCCCCAATTTCCCATCTACTCCATTCACCAAGCTTTGCCCTCAGGCCAGTCCCCAGCTCACCGTGCTCTGGCAGACGTGTCCCTAGACTTGGGTGCTTCTGGTCAACTGCTCGCTGGGGGGAAGACTTGAGGAACCAGAAGTTCTGCTTCACGTTCATTCAATTGTTTCCCTCCACCACAAGGTTCTTCACTGTCCTTGTTGTATTAGAAGTGACAGAGTGCCAGGGGAATTGTGTAGTAGCCCAGATATTTTCAGTCTTCCTGGTTTCTATCTGGGTGTTTATGACTGCCTGGGGTAGGCAGGACTCTAAGATCACCCTAGGGTTCCCAGTCCTTGGTGTGCCCACCCCTGGATATTATTTAATAAAATACTATCCTAGGTGCTGCTGAGGAGGGATTTTGCTGATCTGTTGACCTTAAGAGAGAGAGATTACCCAGGTGGACCAGATCCTTTAGCTGTATGAGCCCTTTAACCAGATCTGGAGGTCAGAGACACTTGAACCATGAGACATATGGCAAAGAGCCAAGGACAGCCTTTAGTTGCTGAGAGTCATCCCTGGGCGACAGCTAGCCCTACAGCGACAAGGAAAGGAACCCTGTTCACCACCTGAAGGTGCTTTGAGGCAGGTCTTTCGCTAGTTGATCTTTCAGGTAGAAATACAGCCAGCCAACTCCTTGGCTTCTGCTCCTTGAGAGCCTGTGCTGAGGACTGGGTAAAACATGCCTCACTCCTGACCCATGGAAACTAAGGTCATCCATTTCTGTTGCTCTATGCCACTAAGTTTGTTGTAATTTGTTACCCAGCACAGAAAACAAAGACAGTGCTCCTCTTCGGGAGAGGGCTTGAAGAGAGGGCGGGAAGCATCCTTTTATCTTCCTTCTCAACCCCTTTCTGCCCTTTTCCTCCCTAAAACTCCTCTAGTTGTAAAGTGAAAAAAGTGTTACTTGCTTGGTTGTGTCTGACCCTTTTGCAACCCCATGGATTATAGCCCGCCAGGCTCCTCTGCCCATGGAATTCTCCAGGCAGGAATGCTAGAGTGGTTCGCCATTTCCTTCTTCAGGGGAATCTTCCTGATACAGGGATCAAACCTAAGTCTCCCTCATCACAGGTAGATTCTTTACCTTTTAAGCCACCAGGGACAGGCTTTGTCTCTCCAAGAACAGCCAGCCCTGTGGCCTTACTACCATGTGAGAAGAACTTTGTTCTCTACTACTTTGAAGAACTCTATGATCCAAAACCTCTAATGTGAAAAGACTCCTGCTCTGGATGTCCCAGAATGATTTGGAACTGAAGACAACCAAAGGTTAATATGGTGGCTTGTGTGCATGCGTGCTAAGTTGCTTCAGTCATGTCCAACTCTGTGCAACTCTATGGACTATGCCCTACCAGACTCCTCTGTCCATAGAATTCTCCAGGCAAGAATGCTGGAGTGGGTTGCCATGCCCTCCTCCAGGGTATCTTCCCAACCCAGGGATAGAACCTGCGTCTTTTATGTTTACCTGCATTGGCAGGTGCGTTCTTTACCACTAATGCTATCTGGGAAGCCCAACATGGTGATTTAGCATCCCCCAAATACCATCCTGTTATAAGGCACAAAGATGCAGATATTATATATACTTGTAGTCAATGCTGAAAAGCTGGTGGTGAGTCTGAACAGCAAAACAATTTTTATTCCTTACCTTTTTTTTTTTTTTTTAAATTTTGGCCTCTTTTTTTTCCAGTTGTTTTATTTATTTATTTATTTTCATCCATCTTTATTCTTTGGCCTGTGTGGGCCTCCCACTGCAGTGGCTTCTCTCCTTGCAGAGCACCGGCTCTGGGCACATGCACTCCAGAGTGCTGGCTCCTAATTGGACACATCAGTCCAGCTGCTCTGCGGCCCATGGGATCTTCCCCAGGTAGGGGTTGAACCTGTGCCCCTTGCACTGCAATGTGGATTCTTTAGGCACTGGGTCACTAGGGAAGCCCTATTCCTCACCATCTTTTGAGTAGGTCTTCAGCCCTACTCAGAGTTGCTGGTTCTTTATTTTCCCTTCCAAATTAATGTATGTCACAGATGTTGTCTTAACTCCCGGATACACTCAGTGCTATTGTGACTTGAAATAACTGGTGGCAACACAGATTTAGTACTGACAAGTCATCCCTCCATTTTAAAAGTATGTGTCCAACACTGGGGACCCTCAGCAATGTGTCAGGGTGAAAGGTGTTCAGAATAAAAGGGGTTCATAGGTAGAACTGGCAAGGAGAGGCTAGTGGGTTCCAAGGACAAGGAGGAGAAGAAGGACAAGGAGAAATAAAGGCAAAGATCTTCAATGTTGAAACTGAAAGCTTCTAGTCTTACATTAATCTGGGCATTTACATTAGAATATCTCACCCAGCCCTGAGGCCTGGAGACTGTCCTAGCTAATCTCATGTTGATGTTGTGGGTGTGGGCCTAGAGAGCCTTTACAACCTTAAGATATTCTTTTGATTTATTGTTTTGGTAACTGACTGGAAGATACAAATTGTCATGCTTCAACTGGCAAAGGGGGATGCTCTTCTACCCCCCTTCCAGTGTCTATGCTGGAAGCTTTCCCCTATCCTTTTATTTTTTAATAAACTTTTCACTACACGAAGCTCTGAGTGACCATCACCGAGTCTTTTGATCCCAATGTGAATTCTTCTCTATTGGAGATTAAGAATCCGACACCATTCCCGGTAACCTACTGTCATCTATCACCTATCAAGGGTCTTTCAGAAATCACAGAATCAAAGCAGTGCTCTATATTGGAGGGTCAATGCTATTTGGAGATTAAGAGAATAAACTACATGTTTCAATATGTCATTTAAAATGTATTTATAATAATGAAAAGAAATAGAGGTCACTTTTGGAGGAGAACAGAACAAGTGCATGCATCTTCAAGACAAAAGCAAGCAGTTTTTATCGGCTTGCTTTAGGCTGTGATGCAGGGCTCTGGGCCATGTGACCACTCTCTGGTAACCCAATGGGAGATGGTTTCAGAAGACCATTGCCCTTCCATAAGGAGAAAAGGAAAGGGGATGGAGGAGGGAGGAAGAGATGCCACCTAGGCATTTATATAGGAATAAATAATAGTTATAATAATTTATGAGGAATTGGTGGTGATGAGGTTAGTTCACTGCCATGCAAGGAGCACCAAAGACCAAGGACTGGGTTAAACTCATAGACTCATAAAATATTGGAGTCAAAAACTTTAGTTATGAGCTATTTTTTATGTCTTTGTTTTTTTCCCCAATTTATCTTATTGAAGTATAGTTGATTTACAATGTTGTGTTAATTTCTGCTGTATAGAAAAGTGATTATACATATATATATATATACATATATATATATATATTCTATGGGTTGTTTTTAGATGTACAAATGATAACTATGTTTTTTTTGGGAGGGGTATGTTTTTAGGTATATTTCTTTGGGGAATATTTGGTACATTTCCAAATATGTAACCAGAGTCACATTCCCTTAGGGAGGATTGGGACTTTATAGTTGGAAAGCATAGAGAAACAAGGAGACAAAGTTGAGGATTTGATGGACAAAATAGACACTCAATGCCTGTTGCAACAATCGTACTTGGGAAAGTCACACATTGACTTGCTAGAGCCAGGCCCTTGAGAGAAAAAATAACGTATTTTCCCAAATTCCAGAAGCCTTTCTTTAAATATTCAGTACCAGAGCTTGGAGGACTGAGTGCAATTTTAAAATTTTTTTCCTGTAAAATACAAAACTGGGAGAATGTAGGCTATGACAAATTCAATTTCCTGCCACATAAGAAGGCAATTTCAAACTTTCTGAACTAGGAGGAGGCGTTTAGGGGGAGAGGAGAGGAGAGAGTGAAACAAAGCAAAGGACTCTGGGAGAAGGTGGGCAATGGACAGTCTGTGGGCAGCTTCAGGGGTTGAGAAGACAGAGGAAGTTTCTACGCCATATCCTGTGGGGAGGGAGTTGACCAAATTGCCTCTACAAATAAAAGGGTTAAATTAAACTTTGAATTCTGTAATATCTACCAGGTCTGAAATTCTATGATTCTAAATCTTCTTATGTACATTGGGTGGATATTTTAAAAATCCAGATCATCAGCTTTGCTGGAATTTTCTGAGTTTCCTCTGATTGTACATTATCTGTCATTAGGGTTATAGGAACTACAGAGAGGTAAGATCTAGGGATCAGAATTTCTCTGCTCACAACTCCCTCTTCTATCATGAACTGAGGTGTGAGTTGTCAGCTCTGTGGACCTTCCCCTGTGGATTTTCCTTCTAGTAGTTAGAAGAAGCAAAACAGTGACCAGGAGGGGGAAAAATCCCAGTGAGAAGACCCAGAAGAATTGTTAATCAGCATGTTATACTTCAATTTTTTAAAGAGTTGAGATAGAGTTGATAGACCATACACATTAACCCATTGAAAGGGTACAACTCAATGTTTGTTAGCATGTTTACAGATATGTGCAGCCATCACCACAGTCCATTGTGGAGCATTTTTTCACCCCAAGACAGAGACCCATGCACCTCAGCTCTCCTCCCCTTCCTCGCCAGAGCCTTCCTCCCTCAGCCCCGGCAACCACTGGGACTTTATAGTTGGAAAGCATAGAGAAACAAGGAGACAAAGTTGAGGATTTGATGGACAAAATAGACACTCAATGCCTGTTGCAACAATCGTACTTGGGAAAGTCACACATTGACTTGCTAGAGCCAGGCCCTTGAGAGAAAAAATAACGTATTTTCCCAAATTCCAGAAGCCTTTCTTTAAATATTCAGTACCAGAGCTTGGAGGACTGAGTGCAATTTTAAAATTTTTTTCCTGTAAAATACAAAACTGGGAGAATGTAGGCTATGACAAATTCAATTTCCTGCCACATAAGAAGGCAATTTCAAACTTTCTGAACTAGGAGGAGGCGTTTAGGGGGAGAGGAGAGGAGAGTGAAACAAAGCAAAGGACTCTGGGAGAAGGTGGGCAATGGACAGTCTGTGGGCAGCTTCAGGGGTTGAGAAGACAGAGGAAGTTTCTACGCCATATCCTGTGGGGAGGGAGTTGACCAAATTGCCTCTACAAATAAAAGGGTTAAATTAAACTTTGAATTCTGTAATATCTACCAGGTCTGAAATTCTATGATTCTAAATCTTCTTATGTACATTGGGTGGATATTTTAAAAATCCAGATCATCAGCTTTGCTGGAATTTTCTGAGTTTCCTCTGATTGTACATTATCTGTCATTAGGGTTATAGGAACTACAGAGAGGTAAGATCTAGGGATCAGAATTTCTCTGCTCACAACTCCCTCTTCTATCATGAACTGAGGTGTGAGTTGTCAGCTCTGTGGACCTTCCCCTGTGGATTTTCCTTCTAGTAGTTAGAAGAAGCAAAACAGTGACCAGGAGGGAAAAATCCCAGTGAGAAGACCCAGAAGAATTGTTAATCAGCATGTTATACTTCAATTTTTTAAAGAGTTGAGATAGAGTTGATAGACCATACACATTAACCCATTGAAAGGGTACAACTCAATGTTTGTTAGCATGTTTACAGATATGTGCAGCCATCACCACAGTCCATTGTGGAGCATTTTTTCACCCCAAGACAGAGACCCATGCACCTCAGCTCTCCTCCCCTTCCTCGCCAGAGCCTTCCTCCCTCAGCCCCGGCAACCACTGAGGCTCTTTCTGTCTCTGCAGATTTCCATTTTGGTTATTTCATATTTGTGAACATTCTATGTGTTTTCTTGGTAACTAGCTTCTTTCACTTAGGACATTTTTAAGGTGCATCCATGTTACAGCATATGTCAGAACTTTATCCTTTTGATGACCCAATAATACATTGTAGTTTTTAATTGAAGTATGGTTGATTTACAATATTGTATTAGTTTCAGGTGTGCAACAAAGTGATTCAGTTATACATATATGTATTTTTGATTCTTTTTTGTTAAAGGTTATTACAAGATATTAAACATAAATTTTTTAGGCTATACAATAAATTCTTACTGTGTATCTATTTTATATGTGTTGTTTTAGTTGCTGAATCATGTCTGAGGCTTTTATGACCCCATGGACTCTCACTCACCAGGCTCCTCTGTCCATGGGATTTCCAGGCAGGAACACTGCAGCTGGTTGCCATTTCCTTTTTCAGGGGATCTTCCTGACCCAGTGATCAAACCCAGGTCTCCTTTTACGGCAGGCTGTTTTTTTTTGTTTTTTTGTTTGTTTAACCACTGAGCCACCAGGGAAACTATTTTATATGTAGTGGCGTATAATCCCTTGTATTGATATGCCAAATCTTTTTTACCCATTTGTCAGATGATGGACATTTGGATTGTTTCCACCTATACTATTCACCTGTCCTGTAGTGTCTGGGATTCTACTGCTAGCAATAAGACCTATTTCTCTATCCTGAAAACATAGGTGGACTAGGAAAACCTGGTATGTGTGGGATTGAGACAAATCAAGGTCCGTGCGTATCAAACGGTGTGTCAAGAGGGTGCTCAGGGCAGAACTTCAGAGATGCCCAGGGTCTCACGTTCCCTTAGAGGTGATCTGGCTCAGGAGACTTGGCTTGCATTTACCCAACTTTCTAGAAATTCTAACCCAAATTGCCAAACCACTAAACTTGATATCATCAGGAAGCTGTTTTATAAATACATAATGTGTCCAAACAGATCTGGAAGCAGGAGTTGCCTGGTGTATATATGATCTTCCTGTAGGGAAGTCTAGTTGGAAGCCAGAGTGCTGCCAGAAGGTTGCCTTGTGAGTATCACAGGAGGCTGGCTGGCTCTAAGGGACTGACGGTATAAGCTGTAACAGTGGGACAAGCGTCTGATTCAGGGCATGGTTTCTCAATAGTGTGATAAATATTGACCAGCTTTTGCTCTCTTCACCATCTTCTTATTCCAAGCTGATCACTGGCTTTTTATGTATACTGAGATTTTGTAATGTAATTATTTAGAATTTTTTTTTTTTTTTTTTACTGCATACCCCTATTTGAGTGTAATCCCTATATATATTTACCTATTAAATATATACATGTACTACTATCAGTTTGTATATTTAAAGGAATGGAGATTTTTTATTTCTCTAAATTAAATTGAATCAAAATTGAAACATTTTTTCCTATACCCCCCAATTGTCTTGTCTTCTCCATTTAAAGAGCACTGTTTTAGAAATTTTTGTTCTTGCATTAAATCCACCCCAGACCTGAAGTGACGCTTTAACCATCTGATTTTTCACTCTGGTTGACTCTCATTTGTACTGACCTTACAAAGCCACCTTTTAATGTAGGTTATTTAGATGAGATCAGAAAGGTTGTTTCATCTGTTTTATATAGATTTCATTACTTCCCATTTTAGGTAAAGTGACGTTTTCTATTCATGTCCCCCAATTCCAGGGGGCAGCCTACTGCAGCCTTCTAATCACAGACTAAAATCTTATAAGGGAGCTGATGTTCTGCACTTTGGCTTCTCTGAGAAGAGGCATGGTGGAGATGAGTGTCTGGGAGTGGGTTAGTGGCACCAAGATGGTGAAACTGGGGTTAGTAATAGAACTGGGGAATTGGCAAGAGTCATTGAGCAGCAAAACCCTTAGAAGCAGGCACTGCGCTCTACCTGCCTAATGGTGCCCCCTAATGTACAGACTGAACTGTCGAGGTATCAGAGGAATGAATGTGGAGCTGAGGTCCCAGTGCAGAGAACAAAAATTCTTTGGTCATAACTGAGTAAATTAGGATTTGGGGAGGCAGGAGAGAACACTTGGGGTTCCAAATAAAGGATGGGTTGAGTTCCAGGTGAAAAGAAACCTGCTTCCTGAGAGACAGGGTAGATAAAAGATGAATTCTGTTCTTGGACTTTGTCAGTGATTCTTAACAATGGTTACAAATGGGGATCACTTGAGGAGTTGTTTAAATTACTGATGCCTGAGTCTCACCCACCCAGCGACTCTGACTTCACTTGCCTGGGCTAAGGCTTGGCCACTGGGACCTTTTAAAAAACTGCAGCTGTTTCTAATGTGCAGCCAAGGCTGGGAACCAGTGGACTAGAGGGAAGTAGAATGGAGGGACCTCAGGAGATATAGGAGGAATCTCTGAGGAAAGAGAAGGGACCTGGAGCAGCCTAAGTCATCCGAGAAAGGTGAACCGCAGAGCCTTCTGTGACCTCATTCCCCAGGCTCCCGTGGACACTGTGAAGAGGATATTCAGAAGAAGGTGGCAATGGGGGGAAAGGCTGGGGCTTCTGTGGGACCTCATAAAGGTGGCCATGGAGTCTTTTGTTTGGGTGCTACAGCTGGTCATGGTTATAACAGTAGCTGGGACCCAGTAACACCTTTGTGACTACAGTGCAGGACTCAGAGAAAGTGATCCATAAATGACATCTTTTATGGATTGTTTTCCTTCTCAGTCCTCTCTGGGCTATCTGCATAGGTGTCCTCTGCCTAACATCTTGCTTCCCGTCAATTCCTGTATTTTTTGGGCATGGGAAAGAAGGCAAAGAATGGCTTCCTCTGGTCTAGAAATACCTGGGAGAGTCTGGTGTGTGGTCTTCAGCAGGCATGTGAGTGAATATTCGGCAACTGCATTTCCCCAAGTGAGTAACAGATGCTGCTTCCTAGAGATGGTCTCCTCTGTGTCCACAGGAGCTTGGGAGGCACAGCGAGCTTCAGTGCCCTGGTTGAGATGCACACTGCCCCTCGGGAGAGAAAATGCTTGGAGATCTCCCACAGAAAGAGACCTGTTTGTGTTTCCTTACCCCTTGAGTCCCAACTCATCTGGCCATGGAATTGTTTTTTTCTGTTCAGCGCATTAATGTCTTGCCTCTTTCTCATGACACACTTTTGGGAAACTGCCCCAGAAACTACAATTGGTGGCTTCATTCACAACGGACAAAGGAGGCAGCTGCATCCTGAGCACACGAAACAAGGCAAGAACCCCAGTTGGGCCCTGGCCTCTCACTGAAACTGTGGCCTTTTTCACCCCCTCTACGCCCCCTTCCCGTTGCCATGGCAATGCCCCTGGAGAGTCAGGACCAGGCCCTCGATTTCTTTCCTACACCCCTCCTCCCCACCCGCTTTGTGTCTAGAACAGCGCTGAACACGCAGTAGGTGATGTTTTGAAACATTGATTGATGGGGAGTTGGGGGTATTCATTTGGACCATCTGCAGGTGGGCTGGGGAGGAGGGGATGGCGTCCCATGGTTTGCATCTATGTATCTGGTAGAAGAGCCAGGCAAGAGGGTGGGAGAGGGCAGGCCTGGGAGCTCACATAGCCTTGGCATTGCCTGGTGTTTTTTTTTCTTTTTCTTTATGCTTGATCACAAATATTTCACAAATTAGGGATGGTGAAGGGCATATCCAAAAAAGAAAATATTTTGATTTCTTGGTATGTTTGGTTCAGAGGTGAATTTTTCTTTCAGTAATATTTCTGGTCATGTTGCATGCTAGGGATGTTGTGTTTGTAATAAATAATTTTCTTTTAAGTTTGAGAAGAAAAGGATGTCCTACTTTCTCCTCTGTCTCTAACTGGTGACCGTATTCTCAAAGACCCAAACCAGGACACAGCCTGATACATGCACTGCCTCACAGAATATTTGAAATAGGAGATCTGACAGGACCAAGTATTTGTGTGTGTGTGCTCACATTTATTTTTTATTGAGGGAATGTTGGTTTATAACATTATGAGTTTCATGTGTACAGCATTCCATTCCTATTTCTGTATACCCTGCAGCATGTTCACCATTAAAAATTTAATACTGATTCCCTTCACCCAGTTGGCCCTCTACTCCATCCCCCACCACTTCCTCTGTGGTAGCCACTACTCTGATCTGGGTGAGCGTATTTGAAATAAATGGGGGTGCCAGTCTGATAAAATAGAGGGTCCTAGCTGCCATGCCTGGATGCCTCATGAGTAGCATCATTTCTAAACTACAGAGGTAGTGAGGCCAATCTTGGTATCCATTGAAGAAAACTGGATATTATGCATATATTTTCTAAATTGATGTTTACATTTAAAAAATGCATTTATTAAGTCAAGAGCGGCCTTCCTAGAAAGAGGGAAAACCCCCAGAAATTCTATTCTGTGTCTAAGTGCATGAAAGACCTGGTTATCTCCCATCTGCACTGCTGACCTAGCCTGGGCTTGGGCGATCTATGAAAGAAAGGTTTGTGGGCATCTGGTTGATGCAAAGTGCCTGGGAAAGCCTCACACCACTGTGTCTAAGCTAAGAGGCCCAGATGTTTTGAAACATTGATTGATGGGGAGTTGGGGTATTCATTTGGACCATCTGCAGGTGGGCTGGGGAGGAGGGGATGGCGTCCCATGGTTTGCATCTATGTATCTGGTAGAAGAGCCAGGCAAGAGGGTGGGAGAGGGCAGGCCTGGGAGCTCACATAGCCTTGGCATTGCCTGGTGTTTTTTTTTCTTTTTCTTTATGCTTGATCACAAATATTTCACAAATTAGGGATGGTGAAGGGCATATCCAAAAAAGAAAATATTTTGATTTCTTGGTATGTTTGGTTCAGAGGTGAATTTTTCTTTCAGTAATATTTCTGGTCATGTTGCATGCTAGGGATGTTGTGTTTGTAATAAATAATTTTCTTTTAAGTTTGAGAAGAAAAGGATGTCCTACTTTCTCCTCTGTCTCTAACTGGTGACCGTATTCTCAAAGACCCAAACCAGGACACAGCCTGATACATGCACTGCCTCACAGAATATTTGAAATAGGAGATCTGACAGGACCAAGTATTTGTGTGTGTGTGCTCACATTTATTTTTTATTGAGGGAATGTTGGTTTATAACATTATGAGTTTCATGTGTACAGCATTCCATTCCTATTTCTGTATACCCTGCAGCATGTTCACCATTAAAAATTTAATACTGATTCCCTTCACCCAGTTGGCCCTCTACTCCATCCCCCACCACTTCCTCTGTGGTAGCCACTACTCTGATCTGGGTGAGCGTATTTGAAATAAATGGGGGTGCCAGTCTGATAAAATAGAGGGTCCTAGCTGCCATGCCTGGATGCCTCATGAGTAGCATCATTTCTAAACTACAGAGGTAGTGAGGCCAATCTTGGTATCCATTGAAGAAAACTGGATATTATGCATATATTTTCTAAATTGATGTTTACATTTAAAAAATGCATTTATTAAGTCAAGAGCGGCCTTCCTAGAAAGAGGGAAAACCCCCAGAAATTCTATTCTGTGTCTAAGTGCATGAAAGACCTGGTTATCTCCCATCTGCACTGCTGACCTAGCCTGGGCTTGGGCGATCTATGAAAGAAAGGTTTGTGGGCATCTGGTTGATGCAAACGAAGTGCCTGGGAAAGCCTCACACCACTGAGTCTGTCTCCCAGCCAGCTAAGGAGGCGTCCCAGTGTCTGAAAGTACCAATTCTTCACATGTGAGCCCTGGCAGAGGATTATCATTTAAATCAGCTGGTTCTTAGTTTCTTAAGTGTGAAAAAAGGCCAGTGATTAGGAGTCTATGTGCGTGATTGGCTGGCATTTGTGAAGAATCTGCTGTGGACTGAGAACTTTATATATCTATGAGATATATGAACTGATGTTTATTGATATCTGTATATAATAAATAGATATCAATTTATCTCACTATATAGGTAAATGTAATTACTATTATATATGAGATATAAACTATAAAGATTTATTTCAGACATATATCTAAATATACATCAATATATATTTGAATATGTATCAATATATTCATAGCTATCATTTTATTTTTCCAACTTTGTTTTAATACCATAAGGAGACAAGGAAATGGGAGCTGAATGTGGGTAACTACATCATATGAACCATTTGGGTCAACCTGTAAATTTTAGCTTATTCTCACTCAGCTCTGACTCCTTTAAAGAGAAGCCTGTTTCTTTAACCTTGGTCATGGGCAGGAGGCGCAAATAGAAGTCTCTGACAGTAGAGAGTTTTCACAAATGAGGAATATAAGGGTCTTCCCATCTGCCTGCCTAGGGCCCACATTCTAAGCTTCACTTACCCACTTGCCTTTTGCATGATCAATACATCAAGATCTACCTCTTTCAGAAAGGACCACAAAACTGTAGACTGGAGGTGCCAATGGGACGAACAGTATCAGAATAGGCACATAAAATGCAAAGGTTACTTTTATGTATAACAACATAAAATGTTTTATCCCTTTAAGTCATTTGGAAGAAGTATCAAATCAAACAAAAATTAAGACAAAGATGAAAGGCTGGAGATAGGACTGTGTTGATTTCTGAAAGAAGGGTTGGTTATATCAAAGAATGAATAATTAATGGATTAGTGCATGAAAGACCTGGTTATCTCCCATCTGCACTGCTGACCTAGCCTGGGCTTGGGCGATCTATGAAAGAAAGGTTTGTGGGCATCTGGTTGATGCAAACGAAGTGCCTGGGAAAGCCTCACACCACTGAGTCTGTCTCCCAGCCAGCTAAGGAGGCGTCCCAGTGTCTGAAAGTACCAATTCTTCACATGTGAGCCCTGGCAGAGGATTATCATTTAAATCAGCTGGTTCTTAGTTTCTTAAGTGTGAAAAAAGGCCAGTGATTAGGAGTCTATGTGCGTGATTGGCTGGCATTTGTGAAGAATCTGCTGTGGACTGAGAACTTTATATATCTATGAGATATATGAACTGATGTTTATTGATATCTGTATATAATAAATAGATATCAATTTATCTCACTATATAGGTAAATGTAATTACTATTATATATGAGATATAAACTATAAAGATTTATTTCAGACATATATCTAAATATACATCAATATATATTTGAATATGTATCAATATATTCATAGCTATCATTTTATTTTTCCAACTTTGTTTTAATACCATAAGGAGACAAGGAAATGGGAGCTGAATGTGGGTAACTACATCATATGAACCATTTGGGTCAACCTGTAAATTTTAGCTTATTCTCACTCAGCTCTGACTCCTTTAAAGAGAAGCCTGTTTCTTTAACCTTGGTCATGGGCAGGAGGCGCAAATAGAAGTCTCTGACAGTAGAGAGTTTTCACAAATGAGGAATATAAGGGTCTTCCCATCTGCCTGCCTAGGGCCCACATTCTAAGCTTCACTTACCCACTTGCCTTTTGCATGATCAATACATCAAGATCTACCTCTTTCAGAAAGGACCACAAAACTGTAGACTGGAGGTGCCAATGGGACGAACAGTATCAGAATAGGCACATAAAATGCAAAGGTTACTTTTATGTATAACAACATAAAATGTTTTATCCCTTTAAGTCATTTGGAAGAAGTATCAAATCAAACAAAAATTAAGACAAAGATGAAAGGCTGGAGATAGGACTGTGTTGATTTCTGAAAGAAGGGTTGGTTATATCAAAGAATGAATAATTAATGGATTTCAGTGGCCACCCTATTGTAAAGCAATTATCTTCCATTTAAAATTTTTTTAAAAGGCCCTAGACTAACATTGTCCAACAGGAATATAATGAGATATGCAAATATGAGCCCCAATATAATTTCAAGCTTGCTAGTCATATTAAAAAAAGGAAAAAGAAACAGGTCAAATTAATTTTAATGTGTTATTTAACCCAACATCCCTAAAATATTATTATTTTAATATATAACAAGCTATTAATAAGATATTTAACATTTCTTTTTTGGATTCTAAGCCTCAGAAATCTGATGTGTATTTCACACTTACAACACTTCTCAGTCTGACTAACCATGTGTCAAATGCCCAGTAGCTGCATACAGATGGAGGCTACTTACTGAAATCAGACTTAGACCTTTAAATAAACCTGGCCTAGTAGTTATAAGGGTAGGAAAAAATATAAGCCATCTAAATATTTGACAATACTGGATTGGTTAAATAAACAATCTATACAATGAAATCTTAGGTAGTCATTAAAAACAATGTTGTAGAGAAGTATGAATTTATATAAAATGTGTTCAAGAGACAGTGGGAGCCAGAGTTTAAATAACTCTTTAAAGATGGCGTGCTACAAAGGGGAGCAGAGAAATGGGGCCAGAATGGAAGAAGGCTGTAGGGACAACACAGGCTTGTTGATTATTTGCTTCTGTGTCCCAGATGGGAGAGATTACAGCAGTTTGCTTACTGATGGAAGTGATCTGGCATGGCGGGAAGGAAGGACTGATAAGAAGAGAACTGCAGAGCAGACCTTCCAGTGAGTGAAAGGAAGCTGGAAGAACTGCAGAGTGAAGGCAGTGGCGTTAGGAACAGACAGTTCATCTTTCACCCCAAAGAAGTCAGAGCATGTGGGGACACATGCTGGGCGAGGGAGACTGTAGACGTTCTCTTCTGATTGCTTCAATTCACTCAGCGAAACGTGAAGCAAAGATATATATCCACAAGGAGTTGCTTCAGGGTACTATACATGTTTCTCTCTGATAAGTAGAGTTATGAGCATTTTAAGTGATCTTTTCACTTTTGTAGTTTTGACTTCTCACGAGTGTGTAACATTATATACTTTTTCATAGTAGTAGGTGTCATCTCCCAGTGCCCTCCTTTCCCGCTGCTCCTCAAGGTGATCCTGACCAGTCCTGCCCTTACCCATCATAGGTCTTTGAAGGAGTTACTTACATTTCTTGGTGTCTTTATTAGTAAAATGGGACGTTAATGTCTGTGCTATTTAATATACTGGCATGGATATAAAACATTCTTCTTGTGCTTGTTTATGGTCTTGGTCAAAAAGTATGAGGCAAGGGCGAGATTTAAGACAAGGATTGAATCATCAGTTCACCACTCTCAAGCTACAAAAAATAGTTTTAAGAGTAAAAACTACTTTTCTGATTCAGACAATGCTGCATTTTTTTTTTTTTTATCAAGCTTCTGATTAAAAGCTTTATGCTCAACTCTAGAAAACAAAATATGGAACATGTCTCCTTTGCCGCTACATTAAGTTAACTCGATTATTTGATGCTCTCGGTTAAAATGTTTCCTACTGAGCCAGGTCTTTCTTTTTGGCTTCAGATACATTAATTGTGACATTTACCCACATTTTTGCATTTGCATTCACAACCACCAAAAGGATATATAATCATGATTATTCTTTTGTTATTTTTTTTTCCAAATTACTGTGATTGCACTGATATGCTTCAGCATGTGGGCCCTGCTGGCTTGTCATCATTAGACACTTCTATAGAGGTCTACTAAATTAAAAAAAATTCAGAAGATGAAGATAAAACCACTTATTGAAGGCACTTTATATGAATTAAGTAGTTACAGTGGAGTCACATAACTCTTCCTCAAGTATAATTCTGAACTGCTTTTGTGTTTCCTGCCATTTGAATATTTCATTGTCAGCCCCAAAGTTTATAAAATGAAAAGACAATACTGAGTTTTTGCTGCCGTACAATGTGTAGACTGGTTAAGATAAATACTTGTTAATACTTGCTTTCAACTTATTTACATCTCCTCCCCTTTTTAATTGTTAGATACTGTAACCCCAGCATTAAAGACTATTTTGAAAAATGAGAAAAACACAACCATCTCCTCATCTGAATATAATCATTTTTCATTTTTAATATTCTAGGTCCATCTTGGTCCTTTCACATACACAGCTTTCCCTGACATCAGAGTAGATGTACAATTTGATGTATGAATTTTCAGAGATGTATTTAAAAGAGTAATTGCCCAAGTTATGCCACAACCTGATTGTGTTAGAAAAATCCTGAGATCAGGAGACCTTGTGGGGAGGAAAACCTCTGAACTGGGGTGGAGGGGTGGTCAGGGGCAAGATCTGACGTGGTGGGGGTGGATGCCTTCTCAGGTGGTCCTTGATTAAAAGTTTGAACATTCTTGTTTCCTATTTTTATGAAAATCCTATGATGTATACTGTCTCAAAACAATTTCAACAAAGAAATATTTTTCAAACTGCTGTTATTTCATACACCATCGTATTTTTAAGCGTGTACTGGGGTGATCGTAAATGTTGCCCCAGGTTTATCCTCTCCTCTTATCTGCCACCATTTCAGTGCAACTTTGTAACTGTTTCCATTAAGAGATTGGATCTGTTTCCCCATCCCTGAAATTCAGGCTGGATTCCTGTTATACTGGGGCCAGTGAGATATGGCAGAAGTGAGGGCATGTCAGTTCTGAGGTTAGGACTCAGAGATTGTGTGCACATCCACGATAGCCTGCACTCGCCTATTGGAGGATGAGAGCCCTTGTCGACTAGGGCCAAGTCAGCCCAGCAAAGGCCCAGTTCCCACCCCTCCTCCAGCTGACTTTGGACATGGGGGTGAGCCAATCAAGAACTGATCTGGCCCAGGTGAACACTGCTCAGCTGAGAACTCATACATTGTTGCCTTTTAAGGTTTTTATTTATTTTGGAATAGCTGAGATGATAGATTTAATTTATTATTACTACTACTTATTTTTGGCCACAAGGCATGCGGGATCTTAGTTCCCCAACCAGGGATCAAACCCATACTCCCTAAAGTGAAAGCCTGGAATCCTAATCACTGGACCACCAGGGATTCCCCATGTGTCTCACTGATCACTGAACCCAGGGTAGGCAAGGTGGGAGCTAGGAGGTGAGTAAGAAGTTGGAAGAAGATGGGAGGAGCCATAGGATCTGCAGACCTTCTTTATCCGTAGCAGGTGTACTTTATTCTCTAATGGCCGATGCCGCCGCAATGTACAACAATGCAACACAACTGCAAGAGCTTTCCAGGTGGTGCGTATGCAGTGGTATACACGATCTCAGCAGTCACAGCATTATTTACAAAATGTAGGGTGGGAGCGAGAGGACATGCGGTGAGAGAGCCTGACCACTGCCAATTGCTCTTTCCCTACACCATGGTTGCTATCCGAGCCCCTAGTTGGGGAATGTACAGCATTATTTTGGTAATACATAACCGATATAAACTTCTACCAGATTGTGACAGTTTGCATAATTCTAATTTTTCCTCTTGAGTTTCTCTGGTCACGATGTTAATATTGGAGTCACAGGTATAGAGATGACTGATGTTTTTGGTCCATTACTATCACCCGTCTTCCACAAAAGGCCAAGGACTAGTGGAGACTGCAGACTGATTGAGAAGTACTTCAAATCTTCATGAGTGCTTGCGCTCAGACGATCGACCTTAGAGTTTTCATGCTTCTTTCTTCAGTGGGGTGAATGTGAGGTAGGACTGCCTTTATTTAATTTTTTCCTTTTTATCGAATCTAGGAAGCCTATAATCTCTTCTCAACAGATTTTCAAGTGAGCAGGAAACTGGAAAAGATAAATGAAAGTTGGAGTGGTATTGTTAAAGGAGAAATGGTCTCTACAGCTGCAAGTACCGTCTAATTAACCTCAGAATCAAACAAGGACCCTGCAAATAGAAGCGCCTAATTCATAAACAACTAATACAACCACCTGAAAGTTAAGCAATTCATCCTTTTGTTGGGGAGGTGCTTTTTCTGTTGCTGTTGTTTATTTTCATTCTAATTTTAAATGATTTAGGGTATGGATGTAGCTTCCTTCAGATGCAGTATTTCTCAGCACAGTGTGTATATGGCATATTCCTTCTGTGGAATCCTGTCATCATGGGCGCAGGTATCTCACAGGTCAGACAAGTTCCCAGCCAGCAACCACCTCTCAGCAAACAGCAAAAGCATCCGCCAGTCTTGTCCTTTGTATGGCACTCAGGTCCTGATTTCTTATTAATAAGCTCTCATGAGGAGGTTGATTTCCCCTATTTGAGGAAGAGGGTGAATGGACTAAAACTGCTCTCCCTCCACTTCTTGAACGTCCATTGTCTATGTTTCATTGTAAAAACAGCACATACAATTATTATTAATTAGAACAATAATTTCTGCTCTTTTCATACATCTTATTTTTCAGGAAACAGTCTTACGTACATGTCTGAAACAATGTACCATCATGTGCTCTGTTTAAAGGCAAAACGCCACAGGGAAAGTCAATCAGCTGCCCAGGGCTCTCACCTTAACGGCATCTCCCTTTCTTGATTTTACATTAATTTCTGAAAGTAAAAATGTCCTCCAGAATTGTAATTCTAATTTTTCCTCTTGAGTTTCTCTGGTCACGATGTTAATATTGGAGTCACAGGTATAGAGATGACTGATGTTTTGGTCCATTACTATCACCCGTCTTCCACAAAAGGCCAAGGACTAGTGGAGACTGCAGACTGATTGAGAAGTACTTCAAATCTTCATGAGTGCTTGCGCTCAGACGATCGACCTTAGAGTTTTCATGCTTCTTTCTTCAGTGGGGTGAATGTGAGGTAGGACTGCCTTTATTTAATTTTTTCCTTTTTATCGAATCTAGGAAGCCTATAATCTCTTCTCAACAGATTTTCAAGTGAGCAGGAAACTGGAAAAGATAAATGAAAGTTGGAGTGGTATTGTTAAAGGAGAAATGGTCTCTACAGCTGCAAGTACCGTCTAATTAACCTCAGAATCAAACAAGGACCCTGCAAATAGAAGCGCCTAATTCATAAACAACTAATACAACCACCTGAAAGTTAAGCAATTCATCCTTTTGTTGGGGAGGTGCTTTTTCTGTTGCTGTTGTTTATTTTCATTCTAATTTTAAATGATTTAGGGTATGGATGTAGCTTCCTTCAGATGCAGTATTTCTCAGCACAGTGTGTATATGGCATATTCCTTCTGTGGAATCCTGTCATCATGGGCGCAGGTATCTCACAGGTCAGACAAGTTCCCAGCCAGCAACCACCTCTCAGCAAACAGCAAAAGCATCCGCCAGTCTTGTCCTTTGTATGGCACTCAGGTCCTGATTTCTTATTAATAAGCTCTCATGAGGAGGTTGATTTCCCCTATTTGAGGAAGAGGGTGAATGGACTAAAACTGCTCTCCCTCCACTTCTTGAACGTCCATTGTCTATGTTTCATTGTAAAAACAGCACATACAATTATTATTAATTAGAACAATAATTTCTGCTCTTTTCATACATCTTATTTTTCAGGAAACAGTCTTACGTACATGTCTGAAACAATGTACCATCATGTGCTCTGTTTAAAGGCAAAACGCCACAGGGAAAGTCAATCAGCTGCCCAGGGCTCTCACCTTAACGGCATCTCCCTTTCTTGATTTTACATTAATTTCTGAAAGTAAAAAATGTCCTCTCCAGAAAAATGTTGTAAGGGAGTTGTAAGAAAAATACTTCGTTCAATACGATATCTGTAGAAATGGAGTATATGTTCTTTAAGAAGTGAAAAACTAAGAAGAAAATGCCACCTAGCACCATTGACACATCAGTATATGACAGCAGAAAAGATACTCTAGTGAACTTGTCTCTATATCAAGAAGACATTCTAGCTCAGACTTCTGATATGTTTCCTATGTTTTTGCTAGATGCTTCTTTTCTGCTGCTTTTCATTCATCCTTTTTCATGTTTCAAATCAGAGGGTTGGTATGGCCTTCTTTTCATTAATTGGAGCAAATCCAGTATCCACTGATCTCAAAAGGCACTCTCACCCCTCAGCTAGCTCAGCAGTTTCATTCTCATGAATACTCTAGCCATGAAAAAACTTGCTAGGACACAGAGGAATGCAGTGAATACAAGAAGTCTATTAAGTTTTGGAGTGTTTGGTGCCTGGATTGGTTGAGGATTATGAAACCCAAACCTCTTGTTGTAGAGAGGAACCTGGACGGGTGTCCTTCCTATGCATTGCCCATTTATTTCATAGACCAAGAAAGCCGTGGGCCTCTGCTGCTCATGCTCATCAGCCACAGAGCCAGCACTCGAACTTTAACAATAGCATCATAAATTGCTCCTCCGGTGGTGAGGAAGTAGATACCACCACCATCACGGCCAACAGCATGTGATGCCCAGAGCGGCTTCTTCAGTCTCAGGTTGGGGAATTTAAGTACGGAGATCAGGACTCAGTACAAAGCCTCCATGCTGGTCACAGCAGGGGCAGCACTCCACATTTATTTAAATTTTTTAAAATTATTTCATTCAAGTATAGTTGATTTACAATTTTGCATTTATTTCTTTTGTATGCAAATGGATTCAGTTATACATATATCTAAATTCTTTTCCATTATAGTTTATCATAGTACAGTAGGACCTTTGTTTATATATGTATATATATATATTCTTTTTTTTGTTATGTTTTAAAATACAGAAAAATAGAAGGAAGAAAAGTAGACCCTCATAATCCTATGGATAGTTTTGGAGAATTTATTTCCAGTCGCATAAATATTTTTCTAGACGTAGTTGGAAATAAAAATGAATAAACAAACAGAAAACACTCATATAAAACCTAAGTAGTGGGAGAAGAAGAGTTAGAAACTCGAGTGGATTGGGAAAACAAGCATATGGCCATTCCCGCCTTAAAAGACTGAGGGTAGTCGTGGTGTCCTAGGCTGGTGGTGATGCGAGCCGGTTAGTCTCTATATCAAGAAGACATTCTAGCTCAGACTTCTGATATGTTTCCTATGTTTTTGCTAGATGCTTCTTTTCTGCTGCTTTTCATTCATCCTTTTTCATGTTTCAAATCAGAGGGTTGGTATGGCCTTCTTTTCATTAATTGGAGCAAATCCAGTATCCACTGATCTCAAAAGGCACTCTCACCCCTCAGCTAGCTCAGCAGTTTCATTCTCATGAATACTCTAGCCATGAAAAACGTGCTAGGACACAGAGGAATGCAGTGAATACAAGAAGTCTATTAAGTTTTGGAGTGTTTGGTGCCTGGATTGGTTGAGGATTATGAAACCCAAACCTCTTGTTGTAGAGAGGAACCTGGACGGGTGTCCTTCCTATGCATTGCCCATTTATTTCATAGACCAAGAAAGCCGTGGGCCTCTGCTGCTCATGCTCATCAGCCACAGAGCCAGCACTCGAACTTTAACAATAGCATCATAAATTGCTCCTCCGGTGGTGAGGAAGTAGATACCACCACCATCACGGCCAACAGCATGTGATGCCCAGAGCGGCTTCTTCAGTCTCAGGTTGGGGAATTTAAGTACGGAGATCAGGACTCAGTACAAAGCCTCCATGCTGGTCACAGCAGGGGCAGCACTCCACATTTATTTAAATTTTTTAAAATTATTTCATTCAAGTATAGTTGATTTACAATTTTGCATTTATTTCTTTTGTATGCAAATGGATTCAGTTATACATATATCTAAATTCTTTTCCATTATAGTTTATCATAGTACAGTAGGACCTTTGTTTATATATGTATATATATATATTCTTTTTTTTGTTATGTTTTAAAATACAGAAAAATAGAAGGAAGAAAAGTAGACCCTCATAATCCTATGGATAGTTTTGGAGAATTTATTTCCAGTCGCATAAATATTTTTCTAGACGTAGTTGGAAATAAAAATGAATAAACAAACAGAAAACACTCATATAAAACCTAAGTAGTGGGAGAAGAAGAGTTAGAAACTCGAGTGGATTGGGAAAACAAGCATATGGCCATTCCCGCCTTAAAAGACTGAGGGTAGTCGTGGTGTCCTAGGCTGGTGGTGATGCGAGCCGGGGGAAGTTGTGGACAAGCAGGCTTAGGTCAGGACCTGGCGAGAGCAAAATTCACCATTAATTACAATAAGCAGAGCAGACATCCATCTGGAACTTCTTAAGGGCCAGGCATTGTTTAGTCACTTTCTATATGGTAACTTGTTTAATTTTCCTCACAACCCTCAAGTAAGGTGTTGCTGTGTTATTCCTGTTTACGTTGGAAGAAATGTTAAGTAACTTGCCCAAGGGTGGAGCTGGGTTTCACATCCACACCGTCTGTTTATAGTGTCCTTGTTCTTAATGCCATGCGACAACTTTATTATTTTCTTTATTGTAATGATCAATCTGGACTCCCCATGGATTTCCCACAGGCACCTTAGCCATTTAGAAGGAGCCCATGGAGCACAGCTGTGGAGAATTTCACCTCACCCGTCCAATCATGGCTTGGCTCTTAGGCATGCTCCTCTAAAGCCGAAATCTGAGTGTTATCTATCACCATTCACTTGTGCTATCGCCTATCAGTCCCTTTTCTTCTTTCCACCTTTCTTTCAGAACACAATAAATTATATTCAAACGGCAGTCATGGAGGAAACTTTCCTTTCCACCCTCATCAACAAAACTGATCGATGGGCGCGAAAGCCCTGGGGAAGCAGCAGCTGCGCTAACTCAAGGATCCCCGCCCCAGCGGAGGATGAAACTAACAGACGCGGAGCCGTTTTGCAGCTCAGCATTTGTGCAAGTCTGGCACATGCACACATCATTAGCGACTCGATTTGAGACGCAGGATCAGGGAGGTGAGCCGGAGAGGGGATCTCATTAAAGGGATATTCGAGAAAGAGGAAATTCAGAGCCTGCAGGTGAATCTTCACGGCTAAAGTAAATGAACAAATAGCCAGGTAAGTTGGGGAGGTGTCGACAATTTGCATAGTTTTGCCCCTGCCCCTTCCAGATCAGAGTGATGTTATGCAGTGAACTCCCCAGAGTGGCTGTCTCTTTTACTTAGCTCCGTGAGCTAAAACGAAGCCTTTATGAAGGCAAGGATTTGCTTTCCTGTTCACTGCTGTAATCTAGGCTCGTAGCACATAAAAATTAAATATTCATGGAATAAGTTAATGCAAACTTGCTCAAAGCTTACCTTGACCTGAGCTAGGCAGATAAGGTCTGGCATGTTCAGCAGGAATCAAAGCAGTCAGTATGCATGCCAGAAGAATGGTAATTTCTAACTAAAATTGATTATTAGTTAAAGTATATGAAATCTGTGGTGATATGCTAGTAGAATGCCTCTTGTGGGCTCACCATTATTCTAGGCAATGAAGGAGATAAAACAAAAGCACAATTGTAAGGATGATGATGATTGGCCAGGCATGCTCTAAGTTCATTACTGAAGGCTTGCTAATGGCCAGGCGTGTTCTAAGTTCATTATTAGCATGTCCAGTTCTCTCAATACCACCTACAAGGTAGGTCAGTAAAGTACAAGCGTGATCATCTCTGTTTGACCTATAAGGCAACAGGTACCAGGTCAGTTTAGTAACTTGTCCAGCATCCTAAGGTGGGTATATGTAAAGCTGTGCTCTTTCTTCCCTATCTCTGTGTCTCTCAGTCTGTTAGGAATTTACCCTTCACTTGAGGACCCAAAAGGAACACATATGAAGCAGAAAACAATGAAGTTTTAAACTTTGTGGCCCTGGCAGCAAAAGCTAGATGTTTAAGTATAGATGGGCATTTTTCAAAGAGAACTTCTGGAAGGAGATCGTACTAGATTTGTCTTGAATTTCATCATTGGTTTGTTTATATACCCATCTCTTCCTCCTCCTGTCCACTCATCCTCCCATATACTTACTGAACAAACATTTTTTAAAGAATTAATTCTTGGTTGCACTGGGCCTTTGTTGCTGTGTGTGGACTTTCTGTAGATTCAGTGAGTGGGGGCTACTCTCTAGTTGTGGTGCATGGGCTTCTCTTTGCAGTGACTTCTCTTGTTGCAGAGCACAGGCTCTAGAGTGTGGGCTTCAGTAATTGGAGTGTACAGCCATAGCTGCCCTGACACATGTGGAAATCCTCCCATTAGAAGGTGGATTCTTTACCACGACCACAAGGGAAGTCCTAACAATCATCATTTTTAAGCTCCATCCATGTACCAGGCCCTGAGTACTGGGGTGGTGAATTTTGCTCTGAAGTAGTCACGCTTTACATCTGAGCCACTAGGGGAGGGATAGGCTACTCACTCCAGTATTCTTGGGTTTCCCTGGTGGCTTAGACAGTAAAGAGTCAGCCTGCAATGTGAGAGACCTGGGTTTGACCCCTGGGTAGAGTAGAACCCCTGGGGGAGGGCCTGGCAACCCACTCCAGTATTCTTGCCTGGAGAATCCCATGGACAGAAGAGCCTGGCAGGTCTACAGTCCATGGGGTCACAAAGTTGGACACGACTGACTAAGCATAGCACAGACTACTTAAGCAGTCTTAGCGTCTCTACCTGAGAGAACTAAGATGAAACCCTATACATGTGCCAACAAGGGGTCTCCCCCAAGCAGGCCTGTCTATCACACCTGTCTATCACACCTGTCTATCAAAGCGGGAGTGCTTGTATCCTGAGTACTGCAATCCCACCTGCTAGAATTCACCTGTGGTGAGATGACCTGTGTTCAAGGATGTTTAGTCTCTGTGGAACTGTTTTCAACAACAAAGTGTTAGAAATAGCCCTACATACATCAAAAGGGACTGCTAAATAAAACATGATAGTATACCCAAAGAGATTATCAAGCAGCTGTAAATAGAAGTGAGGAAGCTAAAATGAGAATATCTTCAAGTATTCTTTGATTAAGTAAATGGAAAAAAAAATCAAAGCATATAAGCACTTAGATGTTTAAGTATAGATGGGCATTTTCAAAGAGAACTTCTGGAAGGAGATCGTACTAGATTTGTCTTGAATTTCATAGTTGTTATATACCCATCTCTTCCTCCTCCTGTCCACTCATCCTCCCATATACTTACTGAACAAACATTTTTTAAAGAATTAATTCTTGGTTGCACTGGGCCTTTGTTGCTGTGTGTGGACTTTCTGTAGATTCAGTGAGTGGGGGCTACTCTCTAGTTGTGGTGCATGGGCTTCTCTTTGCAGTGACTTCTCTTGTTGCAGAGCACAGGCTCTAGAGTGTGGGCTTCAGTAATTGGAGTGTACAGCCATAGCTGCCCTGACACATGTGGAAATCCTCCCATTAGAAGGTGGATTCTTTACCACGACCACAAGGGAAGTCCTAACAATCATCATTTTTAAGCTCCATCCATGTACCAGGCCCTGAGTACTGGGGTGGTGAATTTTGCTCTGAAGTAGTCACGCTTTACATCTGAGCCACTAGGGGAGGGATAGGCTACCCACTCCAGTATTCTTGGGTTTCCCTGGTGGCTTAGACAGTAAAGAGTCAGCCTGCAATGTGAGAGACCTGGGTTTGACCCCTGGGTAGAGTAGAACCCCTGGGGGAGGGCCTGGCAACCCACTCCAGTATTCTTGCCTGGAGAATCCCATGGACAGAAGAGCCTGGCAGGTCTACAGTCCATGGGGTCACAAAGTTGGACACGACTGACTAAGCATAGCACAGACTACTTAAGCAGTCTTAGCGTCTCTACCTGAGAGAACTAAGATGAAACCCTATACATGTGCCAACAAGGGGTCTCCCCCAAGCAGGCCTGTCTATCACACCTGTCTATCACACCTGTCTATCAAAGCGGAGAGTGCTTGTATCCTGAGTACTGCAATCCCACCTGCTAGAATTCACCTGTGGTGAGATGACCTGTGTTCAAGGATGTTTAGTCTCTGTGGAACTGTTTTCAACAACAAAGTGTTAGAAATAGCCCTACATACATCAAAAGGGGACTGCTAAATAAAACATGATAGTATACCCAAAGAGATTATCAAGCAGCTGTAAATAGAAGTGAGGAAGCTAAAATGAGAATATCTTCAAGTATTCTTTAAGTATTTCACATGTAAGTGGAAAAAAAAAAATCAAAGCATATGTATGGTAGGCTACTATTAGGGTAAAAGATGGGACTATAAACATACTTGGTGCGCGTGCTCAGTTGCTCAGTTGTGTCTGACTCTTTGCGACCCTATGGACTGTAGCCCTCCAGGCTCTTCTGTCCACAGGACTTCCAGGGACGAATACTGGAGGGGGTTACCATTTCCTACTCCAAGGGATCTTCTCAATCCAGGGATTGAACCCAGATTTCCTGTCTTCTGCATTGGCAGACAGATTCTTAACTGCTGAGCCACCAGGAAAGCAACATACTTGGTAGAATATCTATAGAGTATCCCTGGAAAGAGACACCAGACACTGATCCCTGTGGCTTTCAGTTGAGGGGGCAGGTAATTGAATGGCAAGGGGACAGGACAGATTTTCACTGGATACCCTTCTGTGTATTTTGAATTTTGAACCTTGTGTATATATTGCCTATATTCCCCTCCCACACACTTTATTTCTTTCGGAAATTTATGCACCCAGACCCAAGGACTAGTAGTGTATCTATGAGTGCCAGAGTTTTAATTTTGAGCCCCTGAATCTCTTGAGGGACTGAGAAGGGTGTCTTAGGTGCCAGGATCGGGTGACGCCTGTAAACAGAGCAGCCTGACTGGCATCTGAAGCACTGTGACGTTTGGTTTCTGTCTTTAGCCAGTGCAGACACCCTCTCTGGGTCCTCTTCCTCAGTCAGAGAGCATCTTTGCAGGCCTTGGGCTTGCAGTTGACAAGAGGGGTGGTCAGGGTGGGCCTCAGTGAGAAGGGGACATGTTGTGCAAAGCTTGAAGTCAGCCATGGAATGAGTCCCCGAGGGTATCAGGGAAGGAAATTCCAGAAGGGCAGAATAGTTCAAAGAATCAGAAGCAGGTGTATGATGGTTCAGGGGCCAGGTTTGCCTAGCATGGAATAAACAAGAGGGAGAGAAGAGACGAAGACAGAGGAGTAAGCGGGGGGTGTGGGAGGGGTGGACAGGAGTGCTTTTCACGTCCTTCTTAAAGATTCCACATCCTGGGCCCTGTCGTTTGTCCAGCCATGTCCCATTTCTACAGCTATGCTTCCTGGTTTCTAAGATGCGTCCTTGCCCTGCACTCATGTCTGGTGTGGAAAGCACTCCTACCTACCCTCTCACGTCTTCATCTGAGGGGAACCAGATGAGAGGGTGACTGTTTAGGCTGGGGCAAAGCCATGGCCACTGGAAAAAGGCAGCTGCCAGCAGATACTGGAGTCACCTTTTAACCTTCAGGCAAAGGGTCCTTGGCAAATGGTGAGGACACAATTTTTCTCCCTCCCATGAAAAATGACATCCAACTGAAAGTAAAAATCCTGTGTCTGTAAGGTGTAGCCTAATTTGGCAGACAGATTCTTAACTGCTGAGCCACCAGGAAAGCAACATACTTGGTAGAATATCTATAGAGTATCCCTGGAAAGAGACACCAGACACTGATCCCTGTGGCTTTCAGTTGAGGGGGCAGGTAATTGAATGGCAAGGGACAGGACAGATTTTCACTGGATACCCTTCTGTGTATTTTGAATTTTGAACCTTGTGTATATATTGCCTATATTCCCCTCCCACACACTTTATTTCTTTCGGAAATTTATGCACCCAGACCCAAGGACTAGTAGTGTATCTATGAGTGCCAGAGTTTTAATTTTGAGCCCCTGAATCTCTTGAGGGACTGAGAAGGGTGTCTTAGGTGCCAGGATCGGGTGACGCCTGTAAACAGAGCAGCCTGACTGGCATCTGAAGCACTGTGACGTTTGGTTTCTGTCTTTAGCCAGTGCAGACACCCTCTCTGGGTCCTCTTCCTCAGTCAGAGAGCATCTTTGCAGGCCTTGGGCTTGCAGTTGACAAGAGGGGTGGTCAGGGTGGGCCTCAGTGAGAAGGGGACATGTTGTGCAAAGCTTGAAGTCAGCCATGGAATGAGTCCCCGAGGGTATCAGGGAAGGAAATTCCAGAAGGGCAGAATAGTTCAAAGAATCAGAAGCAGGTGTATGATGGTTCAGGGGCCAGGTTTGCCTAGCATGGAATAAACAAGAGGGAGAGAAGAGACGAAGACAGAGGAGTAAGCGGGGGGTGTGGGAGGGGTGGACAGGAGTGCTTTTCACGTCCTTCTTAAAGATTCCACATCCTGGGCCCTGTCGTTTGTCCAGCCATGTCCCATTTCTACAGCTATGCTTCCTGGTTTCTAAGATGCGTCCTTGCCCTGCACTCATGTCTGGTGTGGAAAGCACTCCTACCTACCCCTCTCACGTCTTCATCTGAGGGGAACCAGATGAGAGGGTGACTGTTTAGGCTGGGGCAAAGCCATGGCCACTGGAAAAAGGCAGCTGCCAGCAGATACTGGAGTCACCTTTTAACCTTCAGGCAAAGGGTCCTTGGCAAATGGTGAGGACACAATTTTTCTCCCTCCCATGAAAAAAAAATGACATCCAACTGAAAGTAAACAGTTGTATGCCCATCCTGTGTCTGTAAGGGTCTCATAACATTCTGATCAGTCCACATTGCTTTAGAATTCATCTGAAGTTTGGGGACCTCAGAACCAAGGTTTGACCTCAACTCATGAGGGTTTTGTGACCTTCATGGTCTTCAGGGTCCGTGCAGATATGGAAAGCTGGTGTGGCCTGTGATGGTGTCTGTGGTCACAGACACAGCATCTCAACTAGGATACCGGCGCTTGTGACTTGTCACTTACCCCCATATCCATTATTTCCTTTTCCATTTCCATTAACAAGGGCCAGAGGAAGCAACATGCCACAGAATTCTAGGGAGAGAATCACTCTTAACTGTGAGGATTAAGTTCTCTGCCCGTGTCAGCTTCAGCTGCAGGGTGATAGATTTACCACCAGGATCGCAGTCTGAGCTGAAATAGATATAGCAGATAGTAAAATTAGCTTGCATTTGTATTATCGTCATGGAGCTGAAAGAACCATTTTATATCCATTCACTCTCTTGGTCCTCTCATTTGAGGTAGATTATTATTTTGTTATTGCTCGTCTTTCCACTTTTCAAATGAACACACTGAAATACAAAGAGATTAGGGGTATTTTTCAAGGATACCCAGATGGTAGGTGGTCATGCCCATGGTATTAAGTAAGATCGATTTAAAATATTAAATCAGGACATGTTTGTTGGATGAATGGGTAAATATGGGTAATAAGCGTGGTTGTGTCAGAAAACTTTGGGCTTTGTCATAATAGAAAACTCTTGTGGAAAGTTCACTGAACTTCCTGCCTCCTCCTGCTTATGTGTCAGGCTAGGCAATGGCACTGGTGCTACGGACAAGTGTTCCATGGATCATTTGCCCCATTTGTTGGCCACTCCTAGTTGATAAAGCAGGCTCACACATATCAAAAGGGCTGTAAACTCACCAAGGATGGGCCCGTCCTTATTTCCCTCTATGCACATAGCAGGTCCCTTCTGAATTTACATGGAACACGTGCTCTCAGTGGTTGTCGGGACAGCTCAGAGGGGTGAGCAGCACAGATGCTCTCCCTGGGGAAGAGGCCCTGAGCCTGAGCTCGGGCGTGGAGAGTAAAGGTTTACTAAGGGATGAGCTGCAGGTCCCAGAGCTAAGAAATAGCGCTGGGACAGTGGTTTCTGAGTTTATGATCCTTCTGTTTCTTGCTTCGCCCCAGCCCCTGCTCAGCCCTTTAGTTACCTTCTCTCTGAATCCAAAATATACACTCATAGGCGTTTCAGAGGGCCTTCTCAGTATCATTTTTCTTTCAGAAGAAGCCTCAGTCTTTTCTTCAGGAAATACATTCAGAACTCAAGACAATTGGTCTGGTTTTTGCTCTCTTTTGGTCAATGTGGAAATGCATCCTTAAAAAAATGCAGTTCCTGCTCTTGAAAATACAAGTGGACTTTTTTTCTCCCACACTCTTGCTACAAAGAATTTGGTCACAGGTCTATTTTATCACTTGATTTTCCTGAAAAAATGAACAGGACAAGAAAAGCTGCCTTTAGAGTCCTCAAGACCTGACCTGATCCTTTGTCCCCCGGATCCAAGCCTTTTTATCTTTGCACAGACGTGTGGACATGCTCAGCTACTCAGTTGTGTCCAACTCTTTGTGACCCCATGAACTGTAGCCCACCAGGCTCCTCTGTCCATGGGATCTCCAGGCAAGAATACTGGAGTGAGTTGTCATTTCCTTCTCCAGGGGTCTTCCCAAACTGTGGATCAAATTTGCATCTCCTACCTTGACTGTTCACAAAAAGGACTGCTCTGCTCTTTGTTTCATGCGGGCACACCGTAAACGTCCTGTTTCATTAGGGCTGGTGTGAGGAGTAAGTGAATCTTTAAGGTATGGCCTAACTCAAAAATGTTGGCTATTATTATTTTTAGTAGGAATCATAATAGTCACAGTAACCTGATTCCTGACTATATCTAGTTGAGAAAAAAGGAAAACACTATTATGTATTTCAAGCACTGACAAATAAGGTTTTGGACAAGGAAAGAAGTGAGCAGAAATGGGACTTGAGAGGAAGGAAGAGGCCCTATAGGCTCATTTGCACTGAAATCTAGAGAGGCTTGAAAGAAGGCTCAGAGCCGGCTTCCACATGGAGTCCTGGGCAGCCTTGCGCAGGTCAGCTCCCCCAGTGGCACATTCTGTAAAGAATCTTCTCCCGTTGCAGTTGGCAGGAGTGCCACACCCACTGCTCTCTGGGAAGGCCAGGAGCAAGGAGGGGTTCTGATTCTTGTCCTTTACCCACTGCTTATTCTTGGAGGGAAAAGGAAGAGGCGGGGCTTCCTCTGGTGGTTCAGTGGGTAAGGACACCGCCTTGCAGTGCAAGGGGCGCCGGTTCGATCCCTGGCCTGGGAAGATCCCACGTGCTGCGGAGTGGCTGGACCGATGTGTCCAATTACCGAGCCGGAGCTCTGGCGTGCGTGCGCCCAGAGCCGGCGCTCTGTGACAACAGACAGATGCCACCGCGATGGGAGGCCCACAGGAGTGAAAGAACAAAGACAGATGAAAATGGAGAAATGAAAGGCCAATAGAAGTGGCCTGCCCACTCCCCTCCCTCCCCAACCCAACCCCCGCCCAAAATAAATAAATAAAAATAAATCTTAAAAAAAAAAAAAAAAGAAGAGGCGAATGCAAGCCAGAGACCTCAAGCCACATTAAGCCCGGGGTTGCCTGAGTCCGAGGAGAAGGCTATCAATGCAGACTCCTCCGTTTATGCATTCACTTTCAATGCTGGGCAGGTTAATCTATTACCATTATTTATAGTTAAACTCGATTGAGTAGCTACTGGGTAGCTACTCTGCCAAAGTGCTAACCTGCCCAGTGAATAGTTCTAAGGAAGATACTAGTAACTCCTTAGAAGTGTAGATAGGATTTTTCCCCTTTCTTCCCAGTTATTTAAAATGCAACATTTGGTCGATTTATTAAGCATTTAAAAGTTATTTTTGAGTGCTTCTTATTCCTTACTTGAGGGTAGCAACATTACAATAATCTGCCTAATGTTCCAGTGATTTCCCCTTCCCCCTACCAAATGCACACTAGGACTTTTATTTTCATTTTGAAGGAACTCAGAGAAATGTAATGATTCTAACTGGGTGGCAAATGATTGAGAGAGAGATATTACGAATGTCAATGGGGGCTTCCCATTTAGGACTTTGTGCTTCCATTGCAAGAGACCTAGGTTTGATCCCTGGTCAGAGAACTAAGATTCCACCAGCTGTGCAGTGCAGCCAAAATAAATAAATACACAAAAGAAAAGGCATGTGTTCCATTTTACATTATTAATAAGAACAGCTCAGGAGCTGCGCTGGCAGCCTCGCACCTGGTCCCAGTGATCCAGGAAGGAGCAATGTTAAAGGGGACCCCTTTCCTCATTCCCGTAAGTTTTTCTGACCATTCAACTTTCCCTTCCCTTGAGGAAGATGGTTGAGGTAGGGTGGGTCGTTGATTCCCACAGTCAAATAACTAGGGTTTGAGATTACAGTGGGGCACTGGCACTCCAGGAGTATGATGGGATGGAGTTGGGTGAGAAAGACTCTAACAAGCCTGATGGTCTATAACCTTGAACCACCTCAGTACTGCTTCACTTATAGGATTCCTGCATGTCCCTAAACTAACGTCTGCTGTGATGATGAACCTCTCAGACCCTGTCTCCACTGACTTTCCCTCATGAGTTGATTAATTCAAAGAGGGTGCCTACTTTCTCTAAAGCCAAATCTTAAATTTCATATAATTTCTTAACAGCTTTCCACTAGGGCTATTGTAAAGTGTTCTAGGCAGAGGGGAGATGAGCAGAGACCTGGAGACAAGAATATATCTGCTGGACTCAAGGGCTAACAGATAGGCCAGGGTGACTGGAGTTGAGTAAGAGGTGGCTACAGAGGAGGGGACTGGGTCAGAGATGTATCTGGGGCCATAAGGATTTGTAGGCCACTGAGAAGACTTGGACTTTTCTGAGAAAGGTGAGATTGAGATATAGTGTGAATATTTTTGCTAGTGAAGTGACATGACCTGACTTATTTTCACAGGAAAACTCTGGTTCCAGTGCAGGGAATAACTGTGGGGGAGGCTTGAAGAACAGAAGCAGGGAGAACAGTTCAGAGGCTACAGAAATATTTAGGCCACAGTGATAGTGGCTAGGAGAGGGTTTCTCCGCCAATGTGCTGCTGATGTTGTAGGCTGGATAGTTTCTTGTGGGGGCCTATCTAGTGCTTTGGAGGATGCTTAGTGGGTCCCTGGCCTCTAGCAACTAGATGCCAGTAGTGCCTTCTTCTTCTTTTTGTAATTTTATTTGTTTGGGTCTTCTTTGCTGCATGTGCTTTTCTCTGTGGTGTGTGGGCCCTTTCATTGTGGTGGCTTTTCTTATTGAACAGCCAGAGCTCTAGGGCATGCAGGCTTCAGTAGTTTGGGGTTCCAGGCTCCAGAGTACAAGTTCAATAGCCTTAGTTGCTCTGGAGCATGTGGGATCCTCATGGACCAGGAATGGAACGCATGTCTCTTAAAATGGCAAGCAGGTTCTTTACCACTGAGCCACCAGGGAAACCCTCAGTCATGCCTTCTTAATTGTGACCACTGAAACCGCTCCAGATGTTGCCAAATATCCACTGGGAGGTGAAATTAGCAAGTGTGGTTGACAGCCCCTGGATGAGGGTGATTGCCATGGAGGTGTGAGAAGGGATCAGGTTCAGGATCTGTTGGGTTTAACTAGAGAGAGAGAAGTCAAAGCTGACTCTAGGGTTTTGGCTGAGCAGCTGGAAGGATGGAACTTCCATTGACTGAGGTGGGGAAGACTGACAGCAGAACAAGTTTGCAGGCAGGGCTGTCTGGAGTTCACATGAGGGGCGTACATACTGTTCTAGGCAGAGGGGAGATGAGCAGAGACCTGGAGACAAGAATATATCTGCTGGACTCAAGGGCTAACAGATAGGCCAGGGTGACTGGAGTTGAGTAAGAGGTGGCTACAGAGGAGGGGACTGGGTCAGAGATGTATCTGGGGCCATAAGGATTTGTAGGCCACTGAGAAGACTTGGACTTTTCTGAGAAAGGTGAGATTGAGATATAGTGTGAATATTTTTGCTAGTGAAGTGACATGACCTGACTTATTTTCACAGGAAAACTCTGGTTCCAGTGCAGGGAATAACTGTGGGGGAGGCTTGAAGAACAGAAGCAGGGAGAACAGTTCAGAGGCTACAGAAATATTTAGGCCACAGTGATAGTGGCTAGGAGAGGGTTTCTCCGCCAATGTGCTGCTGATGTTGTAGGCTGGATAGTTTCTTGTGGGGGCCTATCTAGTGCTTTGGAGGATGCTTAGTGGGTCCCTGGCCTCTAGCAACTAGATGCCAGTAGTGCCTTCTTCTTCTTTTTGTAATTTTATTTGTTTGGGTCTTCTTTGCTGCATGTGCTTTTCTCTGTGGTGTGTGGGCCCTTTCATTGTGGTGGCTTTTCTTATTGAACAGCCAGAGCTCTAGGGCATGCAGGCTTCAGTAGTTTGGGGTTCCAGGCTCCAGAGTACAAGTTCAATAGCCTTAGTTGCTCTGGAGCATGTGGGATCCTCATGGACCAGGAATGGAACGCATGTCTCTTAAAATGGCAAGCAGGTTCTTTACCACTGAGCCACCAGGGAAACCCTCAGTCATGCCTTCTTAATTGTGACCACTGAAACCGCTCCAGATGTTGCCAAATATCCACTGGGAGGTGAAATTAGCAAGTGTGGTTGACAGCCCCTGGATGAGGGTGATTGCCATGGAGGTGTGAGAAGGGATCAGGTTCAGGATCTGTTGGGTTTAACTAGAGAGAGAGAAGTCAAAGCTGACTCTAGGGTTTTGGCTGAGCAGCTGGAAGGATGGAACTTCCATTGACTGAGGTGGGGAAGACTGACAGCAGAACAAGTTTGCAGGCAGGGCTGTCTGGAGTTCACATGAGGGGTCTGGACTGGAGTGAAGTACATACATTACTGATTGCTTATACAATGGTAGAGGAAGCAGAAAGGAGTTAATGGTTATGGTCAGGGAGGTATTAAAGGTGTGGCAATGGCCAGTGGGAAGGAAGCATCGCCAAAGGGTCTGAGGACGTTGGGATCATAGACTTATTCTGGGAGGTCAGGTGTTCTCAGGTTTAAGACTTGGAGTAACAGGTCTCTCATCTCAGTGAGGATTAGTATGAACAGTTACTCTGCACTTTAAATCTTTCTGTTAGAAGAGGTCGCCATGTGGTGCACGGGCTCTCTGAACCTTTAGAACCCAATAAATGGGTTAGAGCTAAGCCTCTAATCTCCACAGCCTTGGGTCAATTTGGAATTATTTACAATTTTACCTTTGCTTCAATTATTCAGTGTTTTCTTTAACCCCAGCAAAGAGAGCAGGAGGGTTTGAAGAAGAGCCTGGCATCTGAATTCCTTGCACATTTGATTTATCAAACTGAAAAAAAAAATTCTCTCTGCTTACAAAACTTCCATTGTGCAGTACCTATAGTTCTTTGGATACAGCCTGAGCTGAAAAGCATTTTGCTAAAGCGCAGCTATATATAGAAACTTCTTATCTGTCTGAAGATATAAACAACCGCAGGAAGTTTGGAACACATTGCTAAGACTGTTCTCTTGCTTTTCTTGTCACAGAGTTTCTTGCCACTCTGTAGGGATTGTGTTGTTTTCCATTTGGTGTGTGGGTTCCAGTGCTCCCCTCTTCTTCAACTTTCCACAGACTGTCTTTTTACTTCACTGTTGAAGAAATTGCCTAAAAGAAAATGGTGCCCTGTTCTCCAACATGTGTGCTGATCTTTCAAGCAAAGACAGTAACATCTATTTCAGACTGTAGGTGGAAACAGGAGGAATCAGGAGGCAAAGACAGGAAAAGCCCTGACTTTCAATTAATGAAAATCCTGAGCTAAAGAATTTTGTTTTTACTTTTTTTTCTTCCTCGTGCTAAGTCACTTCAGTCGAGTCTGACTCTTTGCAACCCTATGAATGGTAGCCCGCTAGGTTCCTCTGTCCATGGTATTCTCCAATCAAGAATACTGGAGTGGGTTGCCATTTCCTTCTCCCAAGCAGGGCAGCATGTGTGCAGCCCCAGGCATCCAAGAGCATCACAGACCTGTTATTGGTCAGTCTCAAGAGGCTGAATGCCACTTGTCCCTCATTGGGGGACACCAACCACTCAAAGGTTGCGTAGCTAGTTAGCATGCTAGAGTCTTGTTCATTATTGGAATTAACCAGACAAATCACCCCACCAACTAAGAACAGTCATGAACCACTATCCATGGAATTGAGAAAAAGCTATCAGTTTGTCAATCCTGTCTGTGTTCTGGTTATTTCTTTTAAGTAAGGAAATAACAAAAATGTAATAAAAAGTCCTTAAGTAGAAGTCCAGCTGGTGTATACTTTTATATATGTGAGAAATATATAATGTGTGTCCATTAGTGCTAAAGTGCTTTTTAAATATATCCTACAAAGAGAATTTTTAAAAAAGAGTGTCTATTTATGAACTAAATCAGTACACTCAGAAAATGCAATTTCACAGTCTGTGTTGGTGGTTATAGTCAATGATGGTGACCTTCCCTCAGTGGTAGAAGCTTGCCCACTCACTTCACTGAGGTGATCTCTGTGACAGGGGGAGAATATTGTAAACATAAATGAAGATTCAGAGCAATAGAAATCATTAATCATAAAGGGTCTTTTTTGTTATTTTATGCTATAGGTCCATTAAATTATAAGATTATTTTACCTCCTTAAATTCTGATAAACTAAGGATTGCTTTTTTTTTTTTTCTTTCTTTCTTCAAATCATCAAAGAAGCACAGGTAGAACTGCCTACATTATATTCAGGGTCTAAGAACTGGGGTCTTTACTCCCTTACCACAGTCTTAGCAAAACTACTGCCAGATATCTTCCAAATTTCCCCAAACAACATTTATGAAGATTTAGGAGACATCTAGAATCTGTCCAACAGAACTTTCTGCACTGATGGAAATGTTCTATATCTGTTTTGCCCAATACTGCAGCCACTAGTCATATGTAACTTTCGAGTACTTGACATATGACTAATGTTGATAAACTGAATTTTTAATTTCAATTCATTTTAATTTTAATAGCAACATGTGTCTAGTGGTTACTGTATGAGACAGCTCACAATGTAGACAGTGTACTAAAGAAGTAGAATTCTATATACACTTATCATCCTTTCCCTCTTTTATCTCTTCTCCATCTTCCTTCCTTAATCATGCTCTGAATATCTACCATGTCCAGGCTCTGTGCTTAGTACCAGGGAACAGAGATTAAAGCAATTCCTCTGCCCTCAAGGAATTAACAAAGGTTGGGAGGACAGAGGTAGGTTGTAGGAAGAACAGGTTTATAATCAAAATCTAACAAACATGCAGGTATGGATGGTTTTCTTCCTCAAATATATCTATATACCAGGTACTCGTTGTTATAAAATCTTATTTTTTAATGTTAATTATTCATCAAAATGGGCTTTCCAGATGGGTCAGTGGTAAAAGATCCCACCCGCCAATGCAGGAAGTGCAGGAGATGCAGGTCCCCTGGGTTAGGAAGATACCCTGGAGGAGGAAATGGCAACCCACTCTGATATTCTTGTCTGGGAACTCCCATGGACAGAGGGGCTGATGGGCTATGGTCCATGGGGTCACAAAGAGTTGGACACAACTTAGTGACTGAGTACACTCATCAAAATATTCATCAAAAGTATCCCAGTGAGATTTATCAAGAAAACGAAGTGAAAGATGGATGACTTTGAGATCTTGGGAACAAGAGGAACTAGGGATTAGTCAGGGAGGAAGGGGAAGGGGAGTGGCACAGTGTAGTAGTTTTAAGTGAGCAAGGATGGAGAAAACCAGGGAATAACTGGTGCAGCAGGCTTCGACTGTTAGTTTGGGAGGATCTGGAGAAAGGCATGGGCACCCGGGTCACAGCTTTTTTGGCTTAGGAATGATGCCTAGAAAGCTAGACAGGAAGGGTCTTGGCTATTTTGTGTACATTGTCATAGAAGAGTGTTCTTGTTGGACCCAGAATAGTCAGGAACTAAAATACATGACATGATGGCCAGCCACGCAGAAGGAAACCTGGGTCATATTCATGATTGCCCCTGGAACGTACTGCAGGTTCCAACTGTGATTAGCTATATATAGTCCCTGCCCAGTGTTGTTTTTACTCTTTATACTCCAGTGACTGTCTGAGTGTGATGTTTCCAGTGAGTCATCTCTGAAGAGCACAAACTGTTCTGCTTTGAGCACATATTTATGGAATGAGGAAATAAAAAGTAAGGACCTGGATTCCTGTAACTAAGCTAAAGATGACACTATCTAGTACTTGAGCAATGGTTATGAAAGCGTCGGAGGGTCTAAGACAACAGGTACTATATTGAAGTTGTGCTGGGCAACAATAGTTCTCGTCATCATTCATTCATTCATTTCTTGCATCCATTTATTCATTCTACTGACATCTGATTAATATCTCTAATATTCTAATAACATGGCGCAGTGGTAAAGAATCCGCCTGCCAATGCAGGAAGTGTAAGAGACTCAGTTTTGGGTTGGGAAGATCCCCTGGAGTAGGAAATGACAACCCACTCCAGTATTCTTGCCTGGAGAATCCCATGGACAGAGGAGCCTGGTGGGCTACAGTCCATGGGGTTGCAAAGAGTCACCCATGACCATGTGACTGAGCGCCTGTACACCATGGACACAGCAGGGAAGAAGATCTATGATACTTTGGAGGGCAGAGAGGTTAAACAATTATAAAATCTAAAATAATCTTTAAATGTTTAATATCACCTCTGAAAAGTTGCAGGGTACGTTATAGAGAAATTTAACTACATATGGGAATCATGTAAGGATTCTCTGAGGAGGCAATATATCAGTTGAGTAATTGCTCAGGCCAGGTTGGAGAAAAAGGCTTAGTAAGCAAAGGAAATGATGCACTGTGCTCTTACTTCTTTCCTCCCTTCTTTTGCAAATGGCATTATATAACCATTTATTTGATTACATGTTTACAATTCCATCTCCCCATCTAGACTGTCTGCCCAGGAGGTGAGGAGCTGCACTGGTCTTGTCACTGCAGCACCTTCAGTATCCAGCCCCGTGCTTCACAAATATCAGGTACCCAGGAAGGGCTTACTAGATGTGGAACATACATAACATGTGTAGAGAAGCTCAGATGCAAGAAGAAATTTGGAGCATTTGACAACCTGGAGAGGGCTGGTGTGGGAAAACACAGAGTGAGTGATGGAGAGGTCCAAATAGGGTTACAGGTGGTATTCTGGGCCTGTAGGTTATGTGAAGAATTTGAGGACTTCCTCCGAATGGAAGAAAATATTTACAAACAAAGCAATCAAAAGGGATTAATCTCAGGGCTTCCCTGGTAGCTCAGTGGTAAAGAGTTCGCCTGCCAATGCAGGAGACACGGGTTCAATCCCGGATCCAGGAAGATCCCACATGCTGTGGAGCAGCTAAGGTCGTGAGCCACAACTATGGAGCCTGTGCTCTTGACTCTCCGAGCCGCAACTATTGAGACCATGTGCTGCAACTACTGAAGCCTGTGTGCCCTAGTACCTGAGCTCCATAACCAGAGAAGTCACTGCAACAAGAAGCCTGCTCACCTCAACTAGAGAGTAGCTCTCACTCCCTGCAGATAGAGAAGAGCCTGTGGCAGCAGTGAAAACCCAGAATAGCCAAAAATAAAAATAAATAAATAAAATTTTTCAAAAGGGATTAATCTCCGCAATATATTGTATAGCTTGTGCAGCTCAAAAAAAAAAAAAAAAAAAAGAAAAAGAAAAGTAAAGAAAAAATAATGGGTAGAAGACCTAAATGAACATTTCTCCAAAGAAGACATAGAGATGGTCAAAAAGCACTTGAAAGGATGAGCAACATTATTAATTATTAGAGAAACACGAATGAAAACCATAATGAGTTATCACCTGATACAAGTCAGAATGGTCATCATCAAAATATTTACAAACAATAAATGCTGGAGAAGGTGTGGAGAAAAGGGAATCCTTGTATGCTATTGGTGGGAATGTAAATTCATATGGCCGCTGTGGTGAACAGTATGGAGATCCCTTAAAAGACTAAATATAACTACCCTACGATCTAGTTATCCCACTCCTGGGCATATAATTGGAGAAAACCATACTTTGAAAATATGCAGGCACCCCAATGTTCATAGCAGCACTATTTCCAATAGCCAGGGCATCAAAAGAACTAAATGTCCATCAACAAAGGGATGGATCAAGAAGATGTGGTACATATATATAAAGGCATATTACTCAGCCATATAAAAGAACAAAACAAGGCCCTTTTCAGTAACATGAACGGACACAGAGATTGTCATACTACGTGAAGTAAGTCAGATGCAGAAAGACAAATACATCGTTTACATGTGGACTCTAAAAAAGTTACAAGTGAACTTATTTACATAACAGAAGTAGAGTCACAGAGGTAGAAAACGCCGTTCCCAGGGGATGAAGGGAGGGGAGGGATAAGTTGGGAGATTGGGACTGACATGTCCACACCACTATATATAAAACAGACGACTAATAAGAACCTGCTGAACAGCACAGGAAACTCTGTTCAGTACTCTGTAGTAGCCTATATGGGAAGAGAATCTAAAAAACCATTGGATATATGTGTAGGTATAACTGATTCACTCTGCTATATGCCTGAAACTAATACAATGTTGTAAATCAACTCTACTCCAATAACTTTTTTTTTTAAAAAAAGAAGAAAATCCTGTCATTTTGACAATGTGAATACCCCTTGAGGGCATTATGCTAAGTGAAGTAAGTCAGACTGAGAAAGACAAGGGCTGTATGACCTCACTTATGTGTGGAGTTTGACAAAGAGAATGACAGCAGGCGAGAAGAATGCAGGAAGCGGAGATGAGACAGCCGAGAAGAGAAAGTGTAAGGGATAAATCCAAATGCTTTGAACGCTGTCTCTAAGAGCCCCAGGAAAGTGTTTCCTCACGTGGAGCCTGAAGTTCGGGCACAGAAGGTTGAGGGGGTGAGGAAACCCCAGTAGCAGCTACAGCGTGCTTATTTAAACTGTCGTTCACTGAAGGGAACAATTTCCAGCTTTCCTGGAAGCACTTCAACTTTAAAGGCCCTCTTATCTGCCGTGTCATTAGCGGAGCCAGCATGGCAGCCATTAGATTAACTTAATAGACTTTTATATACCATTTATCAACATCCATATAGCAGCGATACTGTACAGAAATGCCAGCAGCGTGCAACTAGTGAGAATGAGATCAATGGGAAGCATCAAGGAGTTGAAGGCTCTTGATATGTATTAAATAATAATAGCTTCCCCACAGGGTCCCCATGACACGGCAGATGAGAGGGTCTTTAAAGTTTAACTGCCCCCACTGGAGAAGCTAGACAGCTTCATCCCCAGGGCGAACAATCAGAGAAGGGACAGAAACACTCTTAGGCAGGGCTCATGGATTAAAGAGAAATGTGTATCTCTGAGTGGCATATGCGATAGGTTTGCACTGGTTTATCCCTCTTCAGTCCCGAGGCCTGGGGATGCTCTGTGATGTTTACATGACTTGAGGGTGAGGACAGCCAGGCTCCCAGAGTGAGTGGAGCAGAAATTGGCTGTCCAAGCCAGCCCGTGCCTGGTAGAGGAAGTGTCAGACTCAAGAGCGAGTGATCAGCGAGTCAGACATGATTGCAGACCCAGACCATGTTCTCAACAGCTTTATTGGTGATAAGAGTGATATTCTGATCTCCATCTGCTCAACTGAGGTAATTATCTGTACATGGATGGAGAGCATGGATGTTATTTTTTGGCCTCGCTAGAGACCTACTATCTGTTGCGTGAACCCAGAACCATGAGATATTGACAAGGTTGGGCATTTGGAGAGCAAAATAACCAATGGAAAGTGAGGTTTTTGGTGTAATCTTGCTTTGGGTAGTTGTAAGCCTTAGACTTAGTGAGTGGCGTTTCTATCCAGGTGGGACACCACTCCTAAGGAAACTGCAGGGAGTGGCAGATTTTGCTCTGACATGAGTCTTACTGGCCACTTGCTACTTCAGTCTCATGGTGCTGAGCACGACCTCTTGACATGAAACTGCACATGCGCTGCTTGGTGTGTGGGTAAGACTGTGTCAGAGATTAGATCATTTTAAGAAGGGGTAAACCCCAGTAGCAGCTAGCGTGCTTATTTAAACTCGTAGAAGCATTGTTTGGTTCAACTTTAAAGGACCTCTTATCTGCCGTGTCATTAGCGGAGCCAGCATGGCAGCCATTAGATTAACTTAATAGACTTTTATATACCATTTATCAACATCCATATAGCAGCGATACTGTACAGAAATGCCAGCAGCGTGCAACTAGTGAGAATGAGATCAATGGGAAGCATCAAGGAGTTGAAGGCTCTTGATATGTATTAAATAATAATAGCTTCCCCACAGGGTCCCCATGACACGGCAGATGAGAGGGTCTTTAAAGTTTAACTGCCCCCACTGGAGAAGCTAGACAGCTTCATCCCCAGGGCGAACAATCAGAGAAGGGACAGAAACACTCTTAGGCAGGGCTCATGGATTAAAGAGAAATGTGTATCTCTGAGTGGCATATGCGATAGGTTTGCACTGGTTTATCCCTCTTCAGTCCCGAGGCCTGGGGATGCTCTGTGATGTTTACATGACTTGAGGGTGAGGACAGCCAGGCTCCCAGAGTGAGTGGAGCAGAAATTGGCTGTCCAAGCCAGCCCGTGCCTGGTAGAGGAAGTGTCAGACTCAAGAGCGAGTGATCAGCGAGTCAGACATGATTGCAGACCCAGACCATGTTCTCAACAGCTTTATTGGTGATAAGAGTGATATTCTGATCTCCATCTGCTCAACTGAGGTAATTATCTGTACATGGATGGAGAGCATGGATGTTATTTTTTGGCCTCGCTAGAGACCTACTATCTGTTGCGTGAACCCAGAACCATGAGATATTGACAAGGTTGGGCATTTGGAGAGCAAAATAACCAATGGAAAGTGAGGTTTTTGGTGTAATCTTGCTTTGGGTAGTTGTAAGCCTTAGACTTAGTGAGTGGCGTTTCTATCCAGGTGGGACACCACTCCTAAGGAAACTGCAGGGAGTGGCAGATTTTGCTCTGACATGAGTCTTACTGGCCACTTGCTACTTCAGTCTCATGGTGCTGAGCACGACCTCTTGACATGAAACTGCACATGCGCTGCTTGGTGTGTGGGTAAGACTGTGTCAGAGATTAGATCATTTTAAGCATGAGCAGGCAGAACAATGTTTGCTGCTTATATTGTATTTCTCATCTGTGTCTGCAGGCAGAGACCTCAAACTGAAAAAAGAAAAAAGTTGTTTCATATGTGCAACAGAACACTAATCTATGAGGTAATGGCATACATGGTTAGTGTCAGACCAGGAAACAATGTGGTACTAGATATCCACAAATCTGCTAACTGCCTTTGGAGCTCCAGGAGGCAACTGGAGAGGTAATCCACAACTATCTGGCTTGCCTATTGGTTCCTAACGTGTGGTTTCATACTGACTCTCGACTTGTTGATTATATAAGCTCTGACCATGGCTTTAGATGCCTTCACTGTCAGGGTGATGGGTTTTCTTGATAAGTAGACCAAAAAGAAAAGAGAAAAGGATAAGAACCCTTATTATCAAGAGAATGCACCATCTTCTTGAGATGAATCAGAGAAACAATTAAATAACATTATTGCACACAGAAAGTCTTAGAGGGCCATGAAAAGGACCCATGCCTGGAGCTTTCTGTTTCTAGATATCAGACTCATCTAGAAATGAAGCAAGAATTAGAGTAGTATGAGGAATATGCTTCCTCACCAACAGGACAGGAATATAGGAAGAATGAGGGGTGAAATACAGAAGAGTAGGTTGATAAAAGGGCTTTTAAAAACTACCTGCTGTGTAGGAGACCTAGGTTCGATCCCTGGGTTAGGAAGATCCCCTAGAGAAGGGAATGGCAACCCACTCCAGTATTCTTGCCTGGAGAATTCCATGAACAGAGGATCTTGGAAGGCTACAGTCCGTGGGGTCGCAAAGAGTCAGGCACAACTGACACACACAGATGTTGATAAAGCTGGAGACAAGGAAAGTTTTCTTTATGAGAAAGGATGATGTATTTCAGATACAGAAAAGCAAGTAACATAGAAGCCTAAGAAAGAAACCGGAAAAGGAGGGGCATACGAGTGTGATGACTCTTACTGAGGGAGTTAGTGAGGAGGAGATACTTGGTTGTTTAGTTACTTTAGATATATAAGATCTGAAGACATGGATTGGGATCAATGGAATAAACAGATGAAGAGAAGCGAGAGAAGTGTCCGAATGGCTTCTGTAGAAGGAGCTAAGATTCAGAAAACCTAGGAGAAATTGGGTGCATATCTTAGGGCTAAAGCATTTGACTGCAGAGAAACTGGGAGAAGCAGTCTTTTAGAGACGTTAATGAAATCATAATAAAAGCAATTAGGGGGCTTCCCTGGTGGTCCGGTGGGTAAGGACACCGCCTTGCAGTGCAAGGGGCGCTAGTTCTTTCTCTGGCCTTGGAAGATCCCATGTGCCGTGGAGAGGCAGAACCGATGTGTCCAATTACCGAGCCGGAGCTCTGGAGCGCATGCGCCAAGAGCTGGTGCTCTGCAACAACAGAGGCCACTGCGATGGAAGGCCCATACGGGCCAGAGAACAAAGATGGATGAAAATGGATAAATGAAAGACCAATAGAAGTGGCCCGCCCGCCCCCCTCCCTCCCCAACCCGCCCCCCTACCCAAAAAAATAAAAAATAATAAAAAAGCAATTAGGGAACCATCCTCGAAAACAGAGACAATTATCCAAAGTCAGCACATAATCTGGGGATGGATCAAGGAGGGTTAACCAGAAGGATCAACACAAAATACTAGAGCATTATTGAGTATCACCAACTATTAATGCAAGAATGGAGGCAGATTTTGCCTATTACTTGGAGATTCTGACCAATACATTTATAGAATTATGACATTAAAAGGAAATGGGACTTACCTAAAGGATGCAGGCAAGACTAAGTTAGATGGGAGAATATCACCCCGGAAGCACCATCCCATTCAGGGAATAGCAACAGCCAGATTTGAACAATAATTGTTTTTGTCAGTCTTAGAACGTACTGACTTTGTAAGTCTCACTTTGTAAGACCAGATGTGAACAGTATGTTAGAAAACACGAGTCAGGGCCACATGAAAGAGAAAGGAAGGAAGGAGGAAACTTGGATTCTGCAAATGCCTAGGTCTTCTCGGGAGAGAGAAAAGGGCAAGAGCTCCATGGGTAGATTAAACTGTTAGAAATTCACTTCTCTGAGAGGAGCAGGGAATAGTAGAGAGAAATGGAACATGGCCTGTGGGTCCCTCAACTGCAAGTAAGGACAGAACAGGGAAGCGAGAGAAGTGTCCGAATGGCTTCTGTAGAAGGAGCTAAGATTCAGAAAACCTAGGAGAAATTGGGTGCATATCTTAGGGCTAAAGCATTTGACTGCAGAGAAACTGGGAGAAGCAGTCTTTAGAGACGTTAATGAAATCATAATAAAAGCAATTAGGGGGCTTCCCTGGTGGTCCGGTGGGTAAGGACACCGCCTTGCAGTGCAAGGGGCGCTAGTTCTTTCTCTGGCCTTGGAAGATCCCATGTGCCGTGGAGAGGCAGAACCGATGTGTCCAATTACCGAGCCGGAGCTCTGGAGCGCATGCGCCAAGAGCTGGTGCTCTGCAACAACAGAGGCCACTGCGATGGAAGGCCCATACGGGCCAGAGAACAAAGATGGATGAAAATGGATAAATGAAAGACCAATAGAAGTGGCCCGCCCGCCCCCTCCCTCCCCAACCCGCCCCCCTACCCAAAAAAATTAAAAAATAATAAAAAAGCAATTAGGGAACCATCCTCGAAAACAGAGACAATTATCCAAAGTCAGCACATAATCTGGGGATGGATCAAGGAGGGTTAACCAGAAGGATCAACACAAAATACTAGAGCATTATTGAGTATCACCAACTATTAATGCAAGAATGGAGGCAGATTTTGCCTATTACTTGGAGATTCTGACCAATACATTTATAGAATTATGACATTAAAAGGAAATGGGACTTACCTAAAGGATGCAGGCAAGACTAAGTTAGATGGGAGAATATCACCCCGGAAGCACCATCCCATTCAGGGAATAGCAACAGCCAGATTTGAACAATAATTGTTTTTGTCAGTCTTAGAACGTACTGACTTTGTAAGTCTCACTTTGTAAGACCAGATGTGAACAGTATGTTAGAAAACACGAGTCAGGGCCACATGAAAGAGAAAGGAAGGAAGGAGGAAACTTGGATTCTGCAAATGCCTAGGTCTTCTCGGGAGAGAGAAAAGGGCAAGAGCTCCATGGGTAGATTAAACTGTTAGAAATTCACTTCTCTGAGAGGAGCAGGGAATAGTAGAGAGAAATGGAACATGGCCTGTGGGTCCCTCAACTGCAAGTAAGGACAGAACAGGGAACAGTAGCCTTTGCAGTCTGGAACCATTTAAGTTTGAGGAGAACCGCATCCTGGGGGCACTAGCAGAGGTCTGAGTCCTCACTCGCTGCCCCAGGGCACAGATTTTAGGCTCAGCAATGGCGCAGACAATTTAGGGATCTTTCATGGATGCTTCTTCACAGGAAGTAAACGTGGAGGCGAGGGGGCCAGCTTCCCAGGAAGCAGGTTTTACCAGCCTTGGCAATTCTGATTGTCTTCAAGATGATTGAGGCACCAGTGTGACCCGGTACTAACTATTCATAGTTGCAAGAAAATTCAGGGCCAGTGTCCTACACTCTGTTCATGCTGGGGCTGTTGGACACGTAGGACTCAAAGAGAAACGGACAAAAGCAATAGCCTGTTTTCTCCTCAGATTTTAAGTCTCTGCTGTGGCCTTTGGCAACATCAGACACCAATTCTAAAACCTAATTTTTCCTGGAATAGCTCAGAATGCTTTTTTTTTTTTTTTTTTTTTTTAAATTTTGTGGCTATAAAACAAGTGTTATAATAATTATGTATGTCTTACTAAATCTCTGGATTCTTTACAAAGACGACATTCATGAGAGACTTTGAGCCTTAAAGAAACTATATCCATCCCAATGAGAGGAAGATAGGAGACAGTTGTAGAAAGAATTTGAACTCTCTTCCACATCCCACTCTTTCCTTGCATTAAGAACTCTCTGATTTCGGGGGAGGGGAGAGAGAAAAAAAGAACTCTTTGATTTCAGTTTGAGAATTTGGGGCTTTGGGCTCATAAGGGCAATGCATTTTGCTTTAACGATAGATTTTTTTTGGATTTGAATCTGCAAGAGGATTTTTAGTCCTTAGACTTATATTTCTCCCCCAGAACTTGATGATAAAAAGGCATTTTCTTATTGGAATACTCCTATGATGTCAATACATTTAATTTCAGAATCTCAGATGAGCTGTGTTGGATGATATCTTTTGATATGGGAAATAGAAGAGAGAGTAATTTTTAGCCTTAGATCAATGCAGTATTTGATCTTTGGTTCGTGTACTGGTTAGATCCATTTCTAAACCTTCTGGCAGCTAGATCTGCCCTCCCACTTATAGACATGGAGGGCTCCGTAAAGCAACAGTGGTGAGTGGTACTGGGGGAGGCCTCAGGAAAGGGGAACAGGACTTTCACCAGGACACACTGCATTCATCCTCCAATGCATCTGCTCTGGAAACTTCCAAGTAACTTTCTTGGCTCCTTTCTGCCCTATGTGTGTGGTGAATTGGGGAGCAGGATCAGCCCCCTCCAGCTCCTCTCTCTTGGGTTCTGCCAGCCTGCAGAAAGGGAGCGTATAGATATGGATGCCCAGCCACAAATTTAGTGAGACAGGGCCTGTCCAGTAGGGGATGTCTTGTGCTTCAGCATTACTTATGGCTGATGGATTAGTTAAATTCAAAGAAGCAGAATCAGCTGGTCCATTCAGCAGACATTAAATCACATCTTCCAGCTGCTTTTGATCAGCAATCGCCATCTGTCTGACTTTGTGTCTCCCCTTCAGTTCTCTTTTCTACAGAAAAATCATAGTGTGTATACTGCATGACTACCTCTTTCATGTCTGGCTCTGACTCATTAAGGAGATGAACATCAAGATTAGAGTAAGGGAGACTTTTCAAGGCTGTGGCCAGCCCAGAGGTTCTTGGTGGCTGTAGAGGCAATGCCAATGACTAAAAGATATTCAAGAGGGTTTCCCTGGTGGTCTATAAGCTAAGACATTGGCACTTCCACTGCAGGGGGTACATATTCAATCCTTGATTTGGGGAAGATTCCGCGTGCCATGGCCCAAAAAAGACAAAAGAATTCAAGATTCTCATTCCAGAACCTGTAGACAAAAGACACACATGACATTGTGATTTATAATAAGAAATATGTAATTGGTCTTCATGTCCATTTCTGGCACAGAGCCCCCCAAATCCTTAGAATTTTACTTGAAGAGAGTGTTAAGATGCAGTTTTTTCGATTTTTCAATACATTTAATTTTCAGAATCTCAGATGAGCTGTGTTGGATGATATCTTTTGATATGGGAAATAGAAGAGAGAGTAATTTTTAGCCTTAGATCAATGCAGTATTTGATCTTTGGTTCGTGTACTGGTTAGATCCATTTCTAAACCTTCTGGCAGCTAGATCTGCCCTCCCACTTATAGACATGGAGGGCTCCGTAAAGCAACAGTGGTGAGTGGTACTGGGGGAGGCCTCAGGAAAGGGGAACAGGACTTTCACCAGGACACACTGCATTCATCCTCCAATGCATCTGCTCTGGAAACTTCCAAGTAACTTTCTTGGCTCCTTTCTGCCCTATGTGTGTGGTGAATTGGGGAGCAGGATCAGCCCCCTCCAGCTCCTCTCTCTTGGGTTCTGCCAGCCTGCAGAAAGGGAGCGTATAGATATGGATGCCCAGCCACAAATTTAGTGAGACAGGGCCTGTCCAGTAGGGGATGTCTTGTGCTTCAGCATTACTTATGGCTGATGGATTAGTTAAATTCAAAGAAGCAGAATCAGCTGGTCCATTCAGCAGACATTAAATCACATCTTCCAGCTGCTTTTGATCAGCAATCGCCATCTGTCTGACTTTGTGTCTCCCCTTCAGTTCTCTTTTCTACAGAAAAATCATAGTGTGTATACTGCATGACTACCTCTTTCATGTCTGGCTCTGACTCATTAAGGAGATGAACATCAAGATTAGAGTAAGGGAGACTTTTCAAGGCTGTGGCCAGCCCAGAGGTTCTTGGTGGCTGTAGAGGCAATGCCAATGACTAAAAGATATTCAAGAGGGTTTCCCTGGTGGTCTATAAGCTAAGACATTGGCACTTCCACTGCAGGGGGTACATATTCAATCCTTGATTTGGGGAAGATTCCGCGTGCCATGGCCCAAAAAAGACAAAAGAATTCAAGATTCTCATTCCAGAACCTGTAGACAAAAGACACACATGACATTGTGATTTATAATAAGAAATATGTAATTGGTCTTCATGTCCATTTCTGGCACAGAGCCCCCCAAATCCTTAGAATTTTACTTGAAGAGAGTGTTAAAAGTCTTTTTGTTATGGAAAGCATCTAAGGATAGGGGTTAGTTGCCAGGAGAACCAACCAGAGTGGTTGAAACATTCATTCTCACCTCCTTGACCTCTGTAGGGGAGAAGAACTGGAAATTGAATTGATCGCCAAAGACTTATGATTTAATCAGCCATGTCTACGTAAGGAAGTCTCCATAAAGACCCTCCAAAGACTCTTTGACTTGTGGAATGTTAGTGCTGTCATGGCGAAATCTCCAGATTCTGAGTTCCCAGGGAAGCACAAGGAAATGACTCCCATTCCCAGTTCTAATTTAGGGCAAAAGGCACATAGGAAAAAACCAAATTCTTCATTTTCTAATTGTCTTACAAAGTCTACTTTTTATGTCAATCTCTCTTCTTCCTCTCTGTAAAATTGTATTAAGAGAACATTCCTTTCTTGTGTAGGCTGTCTTGCAGACTGTATATGCCCTTGGGCTAGGTTATTTTAATTTTGACTCAACTGAGAAGATTAGAATCTGGGAAGGAGGATGATATACCTCCAGGTGCCCTCTCAAAATAGTTGTTCCTCACTTGTAAAACTAGGGCAGAGTATGTTCTCTCATCCAACATGTGTATGTGCTGCACATACCCCTCCCCAACCCAGTCTTCAAGTACATGGGACCTTCTAGCCAGGTCCTACAAAGATGCTCTTTGTCACAAATGCCATATCCCACACTGTGTGCCATTTCTGTCCTGCTCTGTGACAGGGTGATTGCTCTGTAACAGGGCAACTGCTCTGAGGAAAAAGAACATGTGGGTCCACCATCACTGAATTGTTGCTTTTCAAGGCTGTGGCCAGCCCAGAGGTTCTTGGTGGCTGTAGAGGCAATGCCAATGACTAAAAGATATTCAAGAGGGTTTCCCTGGTGGTCTATAAGCTAAGACATTGGCACTTCCACTGCAGGGGGTACATATTCAATCCTTGATTTGGGGAAGATTCCGTGCCATGGCCCAAAAAAGACAAAAGAATTCAAGATTCTCATTCCAGAACCTGTAGACAAAAGACACACATGACATTGTGATTTATAATAAGAAATATGTAATTGGTCTTCATGTCCATTTCTGGCACAGAGCCCCCCAAATCCTTAGAATTTTACTTGAAGAGAGTGTTAAAAGTCTTTTTGTTATGGAAAGCATCTAAGGATAGGGGTTAGTTGCCAGGAGAACCAACCAGAGTGGTTGAAACATTCATTCTCACCTCCTTGACCTCTGTAGGGGAGAAGAACTGGAAATTGAATTGATCGCCAAAGACTTATGATTTAATCAGCCATGTCTACGTAAGGAAGTCTCCATAAAGACCCTCCAAAGACTCTTTGACTTGTGGAATGTTAGTGCTGTCATGGCGAAATCTCCAGATTCTGAGTTCCCAGGGAAGCACAAGGAAATGACTCCCATTCCCAGTTCTAATTTAGGGCAAAAGGCACATAGGAAAAAACCAAATTCTTCATTTTCTAATTGTCTTACAAAGTCTACTTTTTATGTCAATCTCTCTTCTTCCTCTCTGTAAAATTGTATTAAGAGAACATTCCTTTCTTGTGTAGGCTGTCTTGCAGACTGTATATGCCCTTGGGCTAGGTTATTTTAATTTTGACTCAACTGAGAAGATTAGAATCTGGGAAGGAGGATGATATACCTCCAGGTGCCCTCTCAAAATAGTTGTTCCTCACTTGTAAAACTAGGGCAGAGTATGTTCTCTCATCCAACATGTGTATGTGCTGCACATACCCCTCCCCAACCCAGTCTTCAAGTACATGGGACCTTCTAGCCAGGTCCTACAAAGATGCTCTTTGTCACAAATGCCATATCCCACACTGTGTGCCATTTCTGTCCTGCTCTGTGACAGGGTGATTGCTCTGTAACAGGGCAACTGCTCTGAGGAAAAAAGAAGCTTTTCTGGACTCAGTACATACAGAGGATCCACCATCACTGAATTGTTGCTATGGATTGAATTGTGTCACCCCAGATTCATATATTGAAGCTCTAATCACCACTACGATGGTGTTTGGAGATGGAGTCTTTGGGAGATAATTAGGTTTAGATGAGATCGTGAGGATTTGTGTCCTTATGACAAGAGGAAAAGATGCTAGAGCTCACCCTGTATCCTGCCATATGCAAGCAGAAAGAGAGCTCTAACCCAAATCAACTATGCTGGCACTCTGATTTCTGACTTTTAGTCTCCAGAACTGTAAGAAAATACACCAAATTTGTGATGGCTTTAGACATCTAATATAGTTCCTCATCCAAGTATAGTTGTCCCTTGAACAATACGAGGTTGAACTGGGCTGGTCACTTATAAGCAGATTTTTTTGAATAATAAATACTCTAAATATTAAAGTACTGCATGATTCATGGGATACAGAGAGCCTACTATGAGTTACACTCAGATTTTCAGCTGTTTGGAGGGTTGACACTCTAACCTTGGGTTTATCAATGGTCAATTGTACTTCTGAAACTCAAGTAGATTCCTTTTCTTGGAGCTCATGAGACATACATTATCCTGATGATAAATTCTTTTTTTTTTTTTTTTAGATTTTTTTTTTTTTTTTTTTGGGGGGGGGGGGGGTGGGGAGGGAGGAGAGCAGGTGGGCCACTTCTATTGGTCTTTCATTTGTCCATTTTTATCCATCTTTGTTCTTTGGCCCGTGTGGGCCTCCCATCGCAGTGGCCTCTGTTGTCGCAGAGCACCAGCTCTGGCTGCATGCGCTCCAGAGCTCCGGCTCGGTAATTGGACACATCGGTCCAGTCACTCCGTGGCACATGGGATCTTCCCAGGCCAGGGATCGAACCGGCGCCCCTTGCACTGCAAGGTGGTGTCCTTACCCACTGGACCACCAGGGAAGCCCCCGATGATAAATTCTTAACTCAAGCTATTTTGAGTTAGGTCTTTATCACAGCAAAAGGAGTCCTGATTAATACAGCAGTCAAGAACTTTTTATCCCACACTGTGTGCCATTTCTGTCCTGCTCTGTGACGGGTAGCTTGTAACAGGGCAACTGCTCTGAGAAAAAAAGAAGCTTTTCTGGACTCAGTACATACAGAGGATCCACCATCACTGAATTGTTGCTATGGATTGAATTGTGTCACCCCAGATTCATATATTGAAGCTCTAATCACCACTACGATGGTGTTTGGAGATGGAGTCTTTGGGAGATAATTAGGTTTAGATGAGATCGTGAGGATTTGTGTCCTTATGACAAGAGGAAAAGATGCTAGAGCTCACCCTGTATCCTGCCATATGCAAGCAGAAAGAGAGCTCTAACCCAAATCAACTATGCTGGCACTCTGATTTCTGACTTTTAGTCTCCAGAACTGTAAGAAAATACACCAAATTTGTGATGGCTTTAGACATCTAATATAGTTCCTCATCCAAGTATAGTTGTCCCTTGAACAATACGAGGTTGAACTGGGCTGGTCACTTATAAGCAGATTTTTTTGAATAATAAATACTCTAAATATTAAAGTACTGCATGATTCATGGGATACAGAGAGCCTACTATGAGTTACACTCAGATTTTCAGCTGTTTGGAGGGTTGACACTCTAACCTTGGGTTTATCAATGGTCAATTGTACTTCTGAAACTCAAGTAGATTCCTTTTCTTGGAGCTCATGAGACATACATTATCCTGATGATAAATTCTTTTTTTTTTTTTTTTAGATTTTATTTATTTTATTTTTGGTGGGGGTGGGGTTGGGAGGGGAGCAGGTGGGCCACTTCTATTGGTCTTTCATTTGTCCATTTTTATCCATCTTTGTTCTTTGGCCCGTGTGGGCCTCCCATCGCAGTGGCCTCTGTTGTCGCAGAGCACCAGCTCTGGCTGCATGCGCTCCAGAGCTCCGGCTCGGTAATTGGACACATCGGTCCAGTCACTCCGTGGCACATGGGATCTTCCCAGGCCAGGGATCGAACCGGCGCCCCTTGCACTGCAAGGTGGTGTCCTTACCCACTGGACCACCAGGGAAGCCCCCGATGATAAATTCTTAACTCAAGCTATTTTGAGTTAGGTCTTTATCACAGCAAAAGGAGTCCTGATTAATACAGCAGTGATAAACAAGAACAATCTAGTCAGTAAGGGAAAAAGGGAAAACACATTCTGAAAATGCAGAGGCACAAAAGATGAAGGATGACTGGAATCTGGGTCTTGAAGAACAGGCAGGAAGTAGGTCACAGGGCCTTTATATTGTATCAGATCCATGGGGAAGGTAAGTACTGAAGTAACCTAAGCAGGAAATGAGATGATTGTATTCAGATTTTTTAATAATAACTGATCCCAGGAGGGTATGGACTGAACAGAAATAAGTTAGAATACAATATAGGATTCTATATGAGAAATGATAATGCCTGAAATAAGAATCTAATCATGAGGAGATGGCCAGATTCGAGGGCATTTTTTAGAAGGCCAAGCAGATCTTGGTGACCAATTAGTGCTTAAAGGGGAGAAGGAGGGAGAAATCGAGGGTGACGCTCAAGTGTCATGCTCAGGCAACTGAATAAACTGTGCTGCCTACCATGAGACAGAAGACGCAGATGGAGGGCAGGATTGAAAGGTGATGAGATGGGCTCGGTTTGGCATGTGTACCTTGAGGAAGGCTTTGGGGACATTTACAACAAAGGAGTCCGGTATGACAAATGAGGCTGTAGCTGTAGAAAAGTCCAGGTTGGAGGGAAACCACGAGTGCAAGGAGACAATTCAGAGAGAAGAGGGAGGAGAATATGGATGAGAAAAAGGAGTCTTAGATGAGACAGAGAAAGAGTGTCTGGGGGGAGGAGGAAAAACAAGAAATAGAGGGTTCGACAGGCAGGTGTTATTCAGAAATGTTAAGGACAGCAAGAAAGCAAGCCAAGTAAGGATGGAGGAGTTTCTTGACTGTCAGAAGACTACCAGTGATCTTGGAGAGAGAGACCCCTTTAAGGAGCACAGAGGGGTGGAATAAGAGGGGTCCAGATTGTCACAGGTTGGGAAATAAACAGGGGAGGGAGGTCTTGAGACTAGACAATTGCAACAGTGATTGTAGACAGCTGCTATGACAAATGTGGTGGTCAAGGAAAGAAAGGAGATGGGGGCTAGGAGGCTGTTCATATGCTGAAAGAACATTTGTTTGCTTAACCAAGAGCATTTCAGTGTTTTTTTTTTTTTTTTTTTAAGATTTATTTGTTTTATTTACTTTGGGCGGGGATCGAGTTGGGGAGGGAGGGGAGTGGGCGGGCCACTTCTATTGGTCTTTTTTATTTCTCTATTTTCATTTGTCTTTGTTCTTTAGCTCCTGTGGGCCTCCCATCGCGGTGGCATCTGTCGTTGCAGAGCGCCGGCTCTGGGCGCATGCGCTCCAGAGCTCCGGCTTGGTAATTGGACACATCGGTCCAGCCGCCCCGCGGCACGTGGGATCTTCCCAGGCCAGGGATCGAACCAGCGCCCCTTGCACTGCAAGGCGGTGTCCTTACCCACTGGACCACCAGGGGAAGCCCCACATTTCAGTGTATTTTTGTACTGAGATGATAAAACTTGTGTAGAGTGTTCCAATGCAAGAAGATAAGGATGATAATAAATAATTTATAAATAATCATTGAGTACTCACTAAGTGCCACACTGCTGGTCAACGCGGCACACAGGGTCTTGAGGCTCTTGTATGCTAGGAGCTCAAGGTCACAGAGGTGGAGGAGTAAACGGCAGAGGACACGGTGGGGGAAAGGTGAAGCTTGTGCAAAGGGAGAAATGCCAAGTGCACTGAAGGAAAGAAGAAAGTTATGGATGGGGATATAGGGAATTTCATCAGTGCACGAGTAGGAAATCAATGGTACCTCTGCTCTTTTGTGAAGCAGATGATGAAATTATCTGTTGCACGGAGGAAAGACATATGGTGTGCAAAGCCTGAGAGGGACAGAGTTGGGTTTCTTGATGGGTATGGGGTAAGAAATTGAGTAAATAGACATACATGACTTGAGTGCTTGGCTGAAACCAAAGATCGTAAATGTGTAATGTCTCAAATCCATGCAAGTTATTTGATTTTCTCCAGCAGAGCCTCACTGCCTGGTACAAGGTTGTGTGTTTGTGTTACTAAGGTCACAAAACTTTTTATTTATTTATTTATTTATTATTTTGGCTGTGCTAGGTCTTTGTTGTTGCATGGGGCTTTTCTCTAGTTGTGGTGAGCTAGGGCTGTTCTCTGGTTTTGGTGCTCAGGTTTCTCACTGCAGTGGCCTTCCTTGTTGGTCTCCCAGGCTCCAGAGCATAGGCTCAATAGTTGTGGCCCACAGGGTTAGTTGTTCCGTGGCATGCAGGGTCTTCCCATATCAGGGATCAAACTTGTGTCTCCTACATTGGCAGGCAGATTCTTTACCTCTGAGCTATCAGGGAAGCCCCAGGTTCGCTCACTTTAAACACCGCCTCCCACCTTGGTTCAATGGCAGATGTCTAGAACTTGGTGTTGAGAATTTGGCAACCAAGCCCAGGGTCTGCGGAAGAGAGTGCTGTGATGGCTTAGCAGTGCCTCCAGGATCTGGTTTATGGAGGCATGAATGCCACATTGATGGTGACTCTGATCTGAGTGACCGCATAGTTCATCCAGCTGAAACATGACAATGTGTGGGTCAGAGCCGCTGGAAACATTGGCACCCTGTGAGCTTAATATTACTCGGCAGCTTGGGGTAATATTTTAAGATATTAATTGATGGGCTTGTTTTTCTTACTCTAATGTCCTCCTTTTCTTTCTTCCTGTTCAAGCGAGCAGCAGGCCTGGTACTCACTGTTTTTGGAGACACATGTGTTCCAGCAGAAGAGCAGATACCGAGCAGGTCTTTCTGTCCTTGGTTTCCAAAAAGCTAAATCCTTGAGGTAAGTGAATTGGCCTGTAGATAAATCTCTTTTGGCCAGAAGAAGGGGGAAAACTGGATGCCTTAGTTTCCTAGGACTGCCATAACAAAGCTTCAAACCTTGAGTGGCTTGAAATAGTAAAAATAGACTGTCTCACAGTTCCAGAGGCTAGAAGTCCAAAACTAAAGTGTCAGCAGGGTTAGGCTCTCCCTGCTTGTTCTGAGGAAGAATCTTTCCTTGTCTTGTCCTGCTCCTGGTGTTCGCTGGCCATGCTTGGGGTTCCTTAGCTTAGAGACACATCACTCCAGTCATGTGATGGTCTCCTACCTGTGTCCTCATGTGGTCTTCCGGGTGTGCATGTTCATCTCCATGTCCAAATCTCCTCGTCTTGTAAGAATACCAGGCATGTTGGTCACCCTAATGATCAAACATTGACCTCATTACCTCAGTAAAGTCTCTCCTTCCAAAGAAGATCACATTCTGAGGTAGATGGGGTTAGGATTTCCATGTATTTTTTTAGAAGGGGGACATAGTTCAACTGGAAACACTGGACTTCCTATCTTCCTGCTGCATTCTGGCATAGTGGCCTCACTGGTATTCTGGCATAGTGGAAAGGATGTCAGTAAGATCCAAGAGAGACAGGCTCAGTGATGGAGCATCCAGATAGCTAGACCTGGGTGGCTGCCTTAATGCCCATCTGTGTGGATGAGATGCCTTCTCTATGAACCCCTAGATGCCCTGACACCCTAGAGCACAGACATGTGATGGAGGTGCTGACCTCACAGAGAAATGAGGGTGATCCTTGTGAGTTATGAGACATAATTTAAAATGTTATGTTTCTTGTATGGTGAGCCAAAATTTATGCCCACCTCACCTGTCATTGAAATCCCCTCCACCACCCAGCAAAACCATCATTACTGTTTGGACCTCTTTTCACCCAGGCTCTCAACAAGCCAGATCCCAATCTTACTAGCAGCTGTGATTTCACTCTAATGTCCTCCTTTTCTTTCTTCCTGTTCAAGCGAGCAGCAGGCCTGGTACTCACTGTTTTTGGAGACACATGTGTTCCAGCAGAAGAGCAGATACCGAGCAGGTCTTTCTGTCCTTGGTTTCCAAAAAGCTAAATCCTTGAGGTAAGTGAATTGGCCTGTAGATAAATCTCTTTTGGCCAGAAGAAGGGGGAAAACTGGATGCCTTAGTTTCCTAGGACTGCCATAACAAAGCTTCAAACCTTGAGTGGCTTGAAATAGTAAAAATAGACTGTCTCACAGTTCCAGAGGCTAGAAGTCCAAAACTAAAGTGTCAGCAGGGTTAGGCTCTCCCTGCTTGTTCTGAGGAAGAATCTTTCCTTGTCTTGTCCTGCTCCTGGTGTTCGCTGGCCATGCTTGGAGTTCCTTAGCTTAGAGACACATCACTCCAGTCATGTGATGGTCTCCTACCTGTGTCCTCATGTGGTCTTCCGGGTGTGCATGTTCATCTCCATGTCCAAATCTCCTCGTCTTGTAAGAATACCAGGCATGTTGGTCACCCTAATGATCAAACATTGACCTCATTACCTCAGTAAAGTCTCTCCTTCCAAAGAAGATCACATTCTGAGGTAGATGGGGTTAGGATTTCCATGTATTTTTTTAGAAGGGGGACATAGTTCAACTGGAAACACTGGACTTCCTATCTTCCTGCTGCATTCTGGCATAGTGGCCTCACTGGTATTCTGGCATAGTGGAAAGGATGTCAGTAAGATCCAAGAGAGACAGGCTCAGTGATGGAGCATCCAGATAGCTAGACCTGGGTGGCTGCCTTAATGCCCATCTGTGTGGATGAGATGCCTTCTCTATGAACCCCTAGATGCCCTGACACCCTAGAGCACAGACATGTGATGGAGGTGCTGAACTCACAGAGAAATGAGGGTGATCCTTGTGAGTTATGAGACATAATTTAAAATGTTATGTTTCTTGTATGGTGAGCCAAAATTTATGCCCACCTCACCTGTCATTGAAATCCCCTCCACCACCCAGCAAAACCATCATTACTGTTTGGACCTCTTTTCACCCAGGCTCTCAACAAGCCAGATCCCAATCTTACTAGCAGCTGTGATTTCTAGGAAATGTTTATCACCAACTGCTTGCGTTTTCTCTCCCCTGAAGATTTTTCTGTTCAATATGACTAGAATCAATATTGGTATATACTATATGAAAAAAAAAGATTGCTTTTTTTTTTTTTTTTTTTAAAGAAACAGAACATGGACCCTAGAAAACTCTTAAAAATTGGCCTGGTCACTCTTTTTTTTTTTTTTTGTCTCTTCTTTTCTCTCTTTTCTTTCAAAGAATAAAATCTTTTATTCAATATATATATAGACAGAATCAAAGGAAAAATGATCTATGGAAAAGAATATGGTTTCATAATTGGAGTAGAAATAGTGTTCAGAGATGGAAAGTATGCAGTAATTTTCTAGAGTGAAAAACAATTTCCCTCAAACATAAGTCATAACTTTTGATTTTGTTTACAATTTTGTGGTTTCCACATTTTCTTAGAAAAATAAACCCAGATTTCCTGACCTTGCTTTAAAAGTTAGATTTGGGAAACCTGGCACTCAGCTGGCCCAGTCACTGACTTACAGGAGAAGGCCTCCTGTCACAGTGTAGCAAGCAACAGCTGAGGGTGCCCCAGGCGCCAGCTCACCCTCTTTGATGTCTAATTGTCTGTGTGATCTCAGAGGGAAAATAAACCTCGGGTCTCAGTTTTGCTTATCTCATCAGAAAATTCAATTTAAAAAAAATCAAGGATGAATTCGCCTTCAATTTTTCTTTTGTCAAATATTGAGTACCTACTGTGTGACAGCTTCCCAGGGACTGGGGATACAGCAAAGAAACTGGAGTCCCCCTTCTGGGAAAAGAGTCACACATGCTCATCAGAACCTTGATGCATGCCGAGAAAGGAGGTACCAGATGTTACAGAAATAAGTAAGAAAAAAATTTGAGCTCTTCTGGGACTCAGGGAAGGATTCTAAGAGAGGACGGACTCTTCGTGCTCTGATTTGTATGGTGAGCCAAAATTTATGCCCACCTCACCTGTCATTGAAATCCCCTCCACCACCCAGCAAAACCATCATTACTGTTTGGACCTCTTTTCACCCAGGCTCTCAACAAGCCAGATCCCAATCTTACTAGCAGCTGTGATTTCTAGGAAATGTTTATCACCAACTGCTTGCGTTTTCTCTCCCCTGAAGATTTTTCTGTTCAATATGACTAGAATCAATATTGGTATATACTATATGAAAAAAAAAGATTGCTTTTTTTTTTTTTTTTTTAAAGAAACAGAACATGGACCCTAGAAAACTCTTAAAAATTGGCCTGGTCACTCTTTTTTTTTTTTTTTGTCTCTTCTTTTCTCTCTTTTCTTTCAAAGAATAAAATCTTTTATTCAATATATATATAGACAGAATCAAAGGAAAAATGATCTATGGAAAAGAATATGGTTTCATAATTGGAGTAGAAATAGTGTTCAGAGATGGAAAGTATGCAGTAATTTTCTAGAGTGAAAAACAATTTCCCTCAAACATAAGTCATAACTTTTGATTTTGTTTACAATTTTGTGGTTTCCACATTTTCTTAGAAAAATAAACCCAGATTTCCTGACCTTGCTTTAAAAGTTAGATTTGGGAAACCTGGCACTCAGCTGGCCCAGTCACTGACTTACAGGAGAAGGCCTCCTGTCACAGTGTAGCAAGCAACAGCTGAGGGTGCCCCAGGCGCCAGCTCACCCTCTTTGATGTCTAATTGTCTGTGTGATCTCAGAGGGAAAATAAACCTCGGGTCTCAGTTTTGCTTATCTCATCAGAAAATTCAATTTAAAAAAAATCAAGGATGAATTCGCCTTCAATTTTTCTTTTGTCAAATATTGAGTACCTACTGTGTGACAGCTTCCCAGGGACTGGGGATACAGCAAAGAAACTGGAGTCCCCCTTCTGGGAAAAGAGTCACACATGCTCATCAGAACCTTGATGCATGCCGAGAAAGGAGGTACCAGATGTTACAGAAATAAGTAAGAAAAAAATTTGAGCTCTTCTGGGACTCAGGGAAGGATTCTAAGAGAGGACCGACTCTTCATGCTCTGATTTGTAGACAAGTAGGAGATAACCAAGGAAAGGCCTGGGCTCTGAGCACTTAAGACAGAGAGTTCAATGCAAAACTGTGATGTGAGAGGGAACACAAGTGTCCATGAAAAGCTGAAAGATTGGAGCAAACTGGAGTGAGGAGGCTGAGAGATAGACAGAATCAGCATGTGCATGTGTAGGGCCTCCCAGGCTATGAGAAAGACTTGGTCTTTATCCCAAAGCAATAAATGGCAACCAAGATGCGTGTGTGTGATCATTCATGCATACCATCCCCTTGGCAACAAGCAGCATAACAAGTGAGTCTCCGCATAGAAAATAAACATATGGTTGCCAAAGCAGAAATGGGGCGGGGGTTGGGGTGGGGGGAGAAGATAAATCAGGAGCTTGGTATTAATAGATACACACGACTATATATAAAATGGAGATTCCCAGGTGGCCCAGTGATAAAAGAATCTGCCTGCCAATGAAGTAGACTTGGGTTCGATTCCTGGGTTAGGAAGATCCTCTAGAGAAGGAAATGGCAACCCACTTCAGTATTCTTGACTGGAAAATTCCATGGAGAGAAAAGCCTGGTAGGCTACAGTCCATAGGGTTGCAAAGAGTTGGATACAACTGATCGACGGAGCATGCACACATGTAAAATAAACAAGGACTTACTGTATAGAACCAGGAGCTCTATTCAATATCTTGTAATAACCTGTAACAAAAAAGAATCTGAAAAAGAGTGGATATATGTAACTGTATAACTAAATCACTTTGCTGTATACCTGAAACTAACACAGCAGTGTAAGTCAACTAATTTCTAATAATAAGCTTATCTCATCAGAAAATTCAATTTAAAAAAAATCAAGGATGAATTCGCCTTCAATTTTTCTTTTGTCAAATATTGAGTACCTACTGTGTGACAGCTTCCCAGGGACTGGGGATACAGCAAAGAAACTGGAGTCCCCCTTCTGGGAAAAGAGTCACACATGCTCATCAGAACCTTGATGCATGCCGAGAAAGGAGGTACCAGATGTTACAGAAATAAGTAAGAAAAAAATTTGAGCTCTTCTGGGACTCAGGGAAGGATTCTAAGAGAGGACCGACTCTTCATGCTCTGATTTGTAGACAAGTAGGAGATAACCAAGGAAAGGCCTGGGCTCTGAGCACTTAAGACAGAGAGTTCAATGCAAAACTGTGATGTGAGAGGGAACACAAGTGTCCATGAAAAGCTGAAAGATTGGAGCAAACTGGAGTGAGGAGGCTGAGAGATAGACAGAATCAGCATGTGCATGTGTAGGGCCTCCCAGGCTATGAGAAAGACTTGGTCTTTATCCCAAAGCAATAAATGGCAACCAAGATGCGTGTGTGTGATCATTCATGCATACCATCCCCTTGGCAACAAGCAGCATAACAAGTGAGTCTCCGCATAGAAAATAAACATATGGTTGCCAAAGCAGAAATGGGGCGGGGGTTGGGGTGGGGGCAGAAGATAAATCAGGAGCTTGGTATTAATAGATACACACGACTATATATAAAATGGAGATTCCCAGGTGGCCCAGTGATAAAAGAATCTGCCTGCCAATGAAGTAGACTTGGGTTCGATTCCTGGGTTAGGAAGATCCTCTAGAGAAGGAAATGGCAACCCACTTCAGTATTCTTGACTGGAAAATTCCATGGAGAGAAAAGCCTGGTAGGCTACAGTCCATAGGGTTGCAAAGAGTTGGATACAACTGATCGACGGAGCATGCACACATGTAAAATAAACAAGGACTTACTGTATAGAACCAGGAGCTCTATTCAATATCTTGTAATAACCTGTAACAAAAAAGAATCTGAAAAAGAGTGGATATATGTAACTGTATAACTAAATCACTTTGCTGTATACCTGAAACTAACACAGCAGTGTAAGTCAACTATATTTCAATAATAATAATAAAAAGACTCAGGGCTTTCCTGATGGTCCAGTGGGTAAAGACACCACCTTGCAGTGCAAGGGCCGCTGGTTTGATCTCTTGCCTGGGAAGATCCCATGTGTCGCAAAGTGGCTGGCTGGATGTGTCCAACTACCAAGCCAGCACTTTGGAGTGCATACACCCAGAGCCGGTGCTCTGCAACCAGAGAGGCCACTGCAATGGGAGGCCCACACAGGCCAAAGAACAAAGATGGAAATAAATGAAAGACCAATAGGAGTGGCCTAAATAAATAAATAAATAAAATAAGACACAGATTGAGTAAACCTATGACTAGGGGAAAAAAGCGAATCTCCAAAATTATTTGAGATTCTAATTTTGAAGACAGTTTTCGGTTCACAAGATTCACAGGTGTGTCTTTTGGTTCACCGTCCATCTCAGAGAACCAAGATTGAACTGTGATCCATACGTGGGCCTGCTGCGGCTATATGCTTACCTGTACTGGATGACACCATTTTTATTAAAAATTTAGACAAGTGGATAATTACATAGATCATCTGGAAAGATGCACATTGAAATGTTATCTCCAGGTTATGGGATTTGTCAGCAACTTTCAATTTTCTTTGTTGGTCCCTTTTATATTCACCAGGGTTTAGAGAGTTATTTTTTTAGACTTGAAATTATATTTCACTGCTTTATCTGTCTACCCTTATGTCAATACCCCACAGTGTTCTAATAATTAGGGTAGGCTTTTTTTTTATTGAAGTAGACTTGGGTTCGATTCCTGGGTTAGGAAGATCCTCTAGAGAAGGAAATGGCAACCCACTTCAGTATTCTTGACTGGAAAATTCCATGGAGAGAAAAGCCTGGTAGGCTACAGTCCATAGGGTTGCAAAGAGTTGGATACAACTGATCGACGGAGCATGCACACATGTAAAATAAACAAGGACTTACTGTATAGAACCAGGAGCTCTATTCAATATCTTGTAATAACCTGTAACAAAAAAGAATCTGAAAAAGAGTGGATATATGTAACTGTATAACTAAATCACTTTGCTGTATACCTGAAACTAACACAGCAGTGTAAGTCAACTATATTTCAATAATAATAAAAAAAAGACTCAGGGCTTTCCTGATGGTCCAGTGGGTAAAGACACCACCTTGCAGTGCAAGGGCCGCTGGTTTGATCTCTTGCCTGGGAAGATCCCATGTGTCGCAAAGTGGCTGGCTGGATGTGTCCAACTACCAAGCCAGCACTTTGGAGTGCATACACCCAGAGCCGGTGCTCTGCAACCAGAGAGGCCACTGCAATGGGAGGCCCACACAGGCCAAAGAACAAAGATGGAAATAAATGAAAGACCAATAGGAGTGGCCTAAATAAATAAATAAATAAAATAAGACACAGATTGAGTAAACCTATGACTAGGGGAAAAAAGCGAATCTCCAAAATTATTTGAGATTCTAATTTTGAAGACAGTTTTCGGTTCACAAGATTCACAGGTGTGTCTTTTGGTTCACCGTCCATCTCAGAGAACCAAGATTGAACTGTGATCCATACGTGGGCCTGCTGCGGCTATATGCTTACCTGTACTGGATGACACCATTTTTATTAAAAATTTAGACAAGTGGATAATTACATAGATCATCTGGAAAGATGCACATTGAAATGTTATCTCCAGGTTATGGGATTTGTCAGCAACTTTCAATTTTCTTTGTTGGTCCCTTTTATATTCACCAGGGTTTAGAGAGTTATTTTTTTAGACTTGAAATTATATTTCACTGCTTTATCTGTCTACCCTTATGTCAATACCCCACAGTGTTCTAATAATTAGGGTAGGCTTTTAAAAACTTTATTTTTAATGGGAGGAAAATTGCTTTACTGTGCTGTGTTGGTTTCTGCTACACAACAAGGCGAATCAGACACGAGTATACATATGTCCCTTCGTCTTGAACCTCCCTGGAGAGTTATTGTCTAAAGAGCTCCCTAAAAATCCAATGGAGGGTAGATGAGTGTCAGATTCACATACAAGTCATCAGGCACCTTCCTATCTGGGAACTGAGTAGGACTGGATCAGGTTACTGTGACGGCTGGGGCTCCAAAGGATTGCAGAGAGAGGAAGGTGCTCTGGACTGAACTGTGTCCCCCGGATTCATATATTCAGACTCTACCTCCAGAGTGTCTGTGATTGAAGAGGTAATTAAGGTTAATAAGGACACAAGGCTGGTCCCTGATGTGATCCGATGAGTGTCCCTGTAAAAGAAGATATTAAGATTGCTTGCTGTCTCTCTGCCATGTGAGGTTACAGCCAAAAAGTGGCCACCTATAAGGTTTCCATCTACAAGGAGGCTGTCTCTTGCTAGAAACTGAATCTGCGAACTTTTAACTTCTCAGCATCCAGAGTTGCGAGGAGTAAATGTTAAGGCAGCCAGTCTGTGGTGGTTTGTTATGGTATACAAGCCGACTGAGACAGAAAGGGTTAAACTCCATGGTGGCACTCCCTTTGGAAAGACCTCATAGAGAAGGAGAAATGTAAGTTGCACCTTGTTCAGTTTCATTAGAAGTTATCTATGTTCCTCTTATGAAGAAAAATAATGTCACCATCATCTAATTCCTACTGAACCCCCCCCCCCTCCAAAACAATAGACCATAGTAGGAAGTACATGTTAAGTGTGCATGTAATGCTTGGAAGGACGGCCAATACTGGCTCCAAATAAGACCTGAGCCGCATTCTCTGTCCTCTGAGACTGAAACAGAGGTTTTGCTCTGCATTTTATGTGGAGGGGACTGGGCATCCAGACTCCTAGAGGACTTCATTCAGGAAGAAGGGCAGCACTACAAGGTCAGCACAGACATAAGCGGGGTGCGCCTGTCCAGGCAATAACAAGAGTGTCTACACAGAAGTGGTGTTAAAGTTAGATTCTGAAGAATGCATAGAAAGTCACCAAGTACGTGGAGAGAGGAGAGAGAGAGAAAAGGGAAGAGAGGGACAGAGGGAGGGAGAAAGGACTCTCTTACATGTGCATGAGGGCAAGGACTGTGTCTTCTTGTTCTCTGTGTCTGGCATGTAGCTGATGCTCAGGAACAGTTTGTGGAGTGGAGGGGCAGAGGGACATAGATGGTAGAGGGGACAGTACGTGTAAAGACACTGGGGCCACAGACAGCCTGAGATGTTTGAAAAATTCCCAGTTGTCTGACATGGTTGGAGTTGAAGGCTACGTGTGTGCGGGCAGTGGAGGGTGGCTGGGGAAAGAAGGAAGTGGAGCACAAAGGAGGTGGGGATGGTGGGTAAACAGGGGCTAGGTTATTCAGGGCCCTGCACATTGCACTTGGAAGTCTGGAGTTGGTTCTGTGGTCAGTGGCCTCATGGACTGGTCGGCAGGTGAGAGAGTCAATGTGGTAACCCAGATCTTGGGATCCTAGCTCACATGGTCCCCATTTCTATTCAACCGCTTTTTCTTTATCCATCTTTTCCTGTGGCTTTGCCGGGAGATATCCGACACCAGAGGCTGGAGGGCAGGGCTAGGCAGTGACATGTATCTGGGCAGGTTTCTATGGCCCAGTATTCAGGCAGAGCTGAGAAAGGTGAACTGTTTCCTCTTTGCTTTTCCTCTGCCCCTTTTGTCCCAGTGTCCCTGCTTACTGCCCCCAACACAAGGCAGCTGCTCTCTTACTGTCACAGAGCCATTTGGGGGTTGATGAGTGGAGAACTGGAGAAGCTCCAAGGTCAGTCTGAGGCTGGGAGGTGAACCCGAGAGGGACCATCTGTGACTGTAGGAAGGTTGTACAGAGCGAAACCTCAGTCAGGGGAGGAGCTGGTGTTCCCATCACCCTGTAGCCAGCGGGGCAATGCCGAGGAAAGGGAGCGTGGAAGTCTGGCGGAGAGTGCTGGGGGTCATGAGAGGTTTGTGAGCTCCACAGAGCGACATGAAAGATATGTGTGTTATCACATGGGCTTGGTGTGTTATCTAGTAAGGACTCGGTGGGGGAGGCTGTGCTGAAGACAGGCAACACTGCTGTCAACTAAAAAAGACGAGCAGCTTGAGAGTTGCAAGTTAAGTTTTATTTGGGGCTTGATTAGGACTGCAGCCCGGGAGGCAGCCCCTCAGATAGCTCTGAGAGACTGCTCCAAAGAGGTAGTGGGGGAGAGGTCAATATATATAGTTTTTATGAAGGGGGAGTTCAATACCATTAGACCATCATTTTACAAAAGATTTTCCGTTAGTCACAAGGATTTGATGTCACCATGAAGGGATTTAGTGTTTTTCTAGATAGAAGGAGATACAAGGATTGAGATCATACCATCTGTTCCTAAAAACATCCACCTGGGGCTTCCCTGGTGGTCCAGTGGGTAAAGAGTCTGCCTTGCAGTGCAAGGGGCACCAGTTCGATCCCTGGGCCAGGAAGATCCCACATGCAGAGGAACGGCGGGGCCAGTGTGTCCAATTACGGGCCATTGCTCAGGAGCACAAGCGCCCAGAGTCAGTGCTCTGCAACGAGAGAGGCTGCTGTGATGGGAGGCCCACACAGACCAAAGAGCAAAGATAGATGAGAAATAAATGATGACTTAGAAGCAAAAAAAAAAAAAAAAGAAAGAAAGAAAAGAAATATATCACTGTAAGAATATTAAAAAAAAAAAATTCACTGTCTAATGACCTGGCCCACCAGATTCCCTGGAGCAGAGAGTGCCTCACTCCACCCTGAACTGCCTCAGGGGGTGTTGAAGGTCTGCAGCTGCCAACAGCAGAGGGCTCAGTCTCTGCAGAGGCAGATGACAAATGCCCTTGTTGATCACTCATTGGCAATATAATTGGTAAGTGCCAATTTGTAGTTGACACCCTGCAGCCTTGTCAGGTACCTTAGAGCAAGTCGGAAAGTCTTTACCTGTCCGCCTCCATGCCTCTCCCAGCCCCATGATGCAGCCCCCATCCATAGCCAGTTTCCACCTTCACCTTTGGATCCCAGGCTGGCAGATACAGTGATCGGAAGGTCCCCACCATCAGTGCCTCACACAGTGTGAAAGGCTGAGTGCCCGTGCTTGGCCATACAGTGCCTGGTACAAGCTAGATAATGCTGTCCCTTCTCTGGACTCTACAGCCACTTGCTGTGAACAACCTGCATTGCCATTTTGACTTGTCCCCCGATGTTCCCCAGTAAGTCTCTTGCCAAAAAAGCCACTCTCAGGAAGTCCTGGGATCCAAGGAAAAAACACGGACATTTTTAGAGCACATAATTAAAAAAAAAAATTTATGTATTTATTTTTGGCTATTCTGGGTTTTCACTGCTACCACAGGGTCTCCTCTAGTTGCAGGGAGTGGGGGCTGCTCTCTAGGTGAGGTAAGCAGGCTTTTTGTTGCAGTGACTTCTCTGGTTGTGCAACTCGGGCTCTAGGACACATGGGCTTCAGTAGTTGCAGCCCGTGGACTCAATAGTTGCAGCTCCGAGGCTCTAGAGCACAGGCTCAATAATTGTGTCTCATGGACTTAGTTGCTCCACACCATGTGAGATCTTCCTGGATCAAGGATCGAACCCGTGTCTTCTCCGTTGGCAATGAACTCTTCACCACTGGGCTACCCGGAAAATCCTACAGCACATTTTTAAGATGGCCCTTCACTCGCATGTAAAACAGAGCATGCCCAAATCAAAGGTGCTGTAGCCCCTCTCCTCCATCTCTGTCGTGATTCACCCCAGTATCAGAGCCTCAGGACGAGCTTCCAGGTGCTTCTATGGGACTCATTCTCCGCCTGCTACAGATGGTTCTGGCTTCATCCATATTGCATCTGTTTGAGTGTGTGTGGTTTGGGGCGAATCAAAGCAAAGTGTTTTTTGTGTCTCCAGCTTGCCTTCAATATTTAGAGATTGTGTTTCCACCAGAGCCTCCGAGACATAACTGAAGGCAAACAATCCCTGCCAACGTGCAGGCAAGCTGTCTGCAGAGCAGGGGCTTGAGGCTGTAGAGTCCCATTAGCAAACTGGCATCTTATCCTCTCCTCTCCCCAGTGGACCCTCGTATGAAGCTGAAATGCCAAGTTCTTTCCCTAGAGAAATGCTCGCCTCCCACAGCACATTTCAATCAGACATGTCACACACCCCCAACTGTAACCAACTATCTCTCCCAGCCTCCTGGATGGTAACCGACATCAGATGAGCTCATCACATGGAGCCCTGCTGGGGCCATAAATCTTTCAAAAGATTAAACAGAGGCACCAAATCAGGCACTAGAGTGGAGATCAGAGAATACGGTGAATGACAGAGACAAGGGCTGTTCAGATTCCCTGCGAGATTAAGAAATTATCAGAAATGGCCAGAAGTTCTGTAATCGGGCTGGGCCGATCTCATTCAGATCTTCTGATAGTGTCCATCAGTTCCTTTCAGTCTCCCAGGGAGATTCCCAACGCCCCCTCCCCGCCCCGTCCCCCCCCTCCCCGTGGTAAGGTGTGTTTTTTTTTTTTTTTTGGAGGGCTTTTTTTTTTTTTTTAAATTTTCGTTTTGCTTTTTACTCTTGCAGAGTTTTGTTGTTTACAGATATGTATGATCCCAGATTAGTCATATGTATATCCCCCTCATCCCACCCCTCCAGGCTGTCACACAGCACCCCTGCAGGATCCCGTTTTCTCACAGCACAATGACAATAGTTATTTTTTTTCATATATGATAGTACAGGTTTTCATGCTATTTTACCAGGGAGATTTTTTATAAAAAAGGGCAGTTGAATAGAAATTCATTTCAGATATTTTTATTTGCACATGTATCTCCTCTGAAGCAGTCAGATCTGACTGATCACATCACCATCCTGTTTACAATCTGATGGCTCCGGGCTCACAGAAAAAAGCACACATTTCTTAGCACGAAAGACTCTTCTAAACCCGTCTCTTCGCATTTTCCTGGTCTCCTTGCTGATTCCTCCCTTGTGGTTGAATGTTATTCGACTCCTTGGGCGTCTCCTGTATGCTAACACCACACCTATTTAAAAAATCAGCTGTTCAGTGGCTGTGATGCCTTTCCACAAGTTGTGTCCTTGGTCTTCTCCAAAACACTTTGTGGGAGCTCCCTCTGGGAGAAACGCCCCTGCGGGAGAATTCGTGCTGGTCTTTATCAATTCCTTTATGATAACCCTGTCCCACGGAATTGTTACTTTCTGCTCACATCATCTATTCCTTTGCTGGATTCTGAGCTCCGGTCTTAATATTCCCTATTTTTCTTTGAAACCCTGGCTCATAGCAGACGGTCAGTGACCATTTGCTGGATTGAATGGAATGGAATGAAGTGAAATTGCATTTTAAAGAAGAGATGGAATACCTCATCTGTGCGTGATTTTTTTAAAAGTGTATTTATTTGATTGATTGATTGATTGATTTTTGGTGGGGGTTGGGTGGGGACGGAAGGGAGCAGGCGGGCCACTTCTATTGGTCTTTCATTTGTCCATTTTCATCCATCTTTGTTCTTTGGCCCGTGTGGGCCTCCCATTGCAGCGGCTTCTGTTGTCGCAGAGCACCGGCTCTGGGCGCATGCGCTCCAGAGCTCCGGCTCGGTAATTGGACACATCAGTCCAGCCGCTCCACGGCACATGGGATCTTCCCAGGCCAGGGATCGAACTGGTGCCGCTTCACTGCAAGGCGGTATCCTTACCCACTGGACCACCAGGGAAGCCCTGTGCGTGATTGATAAGAGTCAATGGAATGTTCTGGCAGGGTTTAGAATCGGTTTATATTGTTACAGAAATAATTTTGAAGAAGAAATTCAGTGCAGAACACTTTAGGAAGCAAAACTACAATATTTCACTCTAATATTGTATTATTCATTCTTTCAACGTCTGCTAATTTAAGGTATGCTACAATGTTGTAGATACCAAACAGATAAAAAATTTCCCGCTCTCCAAAGTATATTTTAGAACTCAGAGAGTGATGGCTAGTGCAGGCTCTGGGTTCATTTCCTAGCTTGGTCACTTACTAGCTGTGTGATGTTGGGAAAGTTACCTAGCTGTTCTGTGCCTCAGTTTCCTCATCTGTAAAATGGAGATAGACAGTAGTATCTACTTATGGGTTTGTTGCAGAGGTAAATAAGCTAAGTAAGCATGTATTAGAAGCTTTGAAACCTTGGTCTCAAAACACTTTGTGGGAGCTCCCTCTGGGAGAAACGCCCCTGCGGGAGAATTCGTGCTGGTCTTTATCAATTCCTTTATGATAACCCTGTCCCACGGAATTGTTACTTTCTGCTCACATCATCTATTCCTTTGCTGGATTCTGAGCTCCGGTCTTAATATTCCCTATTTTTCTTTGAAACCCTGGCTCATAGCAGACGGTCAGTGACCATTTGCTGGATTGAATGGAATGGAATGAAGTGAAATTGCATTTTAAAGAAGAGATGGAATACCTCATCTGTGCGTGATTTTTGTAAAAGTGTATTTATTTGATTGATTGATTGATTGATTTTTGGTGGGGGTTGGGTGGGGACGGAAGGGAGCAGGCGGGCCACTTCTATTGGTCTTTCATTTGTCCATTTTCATCCATCTTTGTTCTTTGGCCCGTGTGGGCCTCCCATTGCAGCGGCTTCTGTTGTCGCAGAGCACCGGCTCTGGGCGCATGCGCTCCAGAGCTCCGGCTCGGTAATTGGACACATCAGTCCAGCCGCTCCACGGCACATGGGATCTTCCCAGGCCAGGGATCGAACTGGTGCCGCTTCACTGCAAGGCGGTATCCTTACCCACTGGACCACCAGGGAAGCCCTGTGCGTGATTGATAAGAGTCAATGGAATGTTCTGGCAGGGTTTAGAATCGGTTTATATTGTTACAGAAATAATTTTGAAGAAGAAATTCAGTGCAGAACACTTTAGGAAGCAAAACTACAATATTTCACTCTAATATTGTATTATTCATTCTTTCAACGTCTGCTAATTTAAGGTATGCTACAATGTTGTAGATACCAAACAGATAAAAATTCCTGCTCTCCGAAAGTATATTTTAGAACTCAGAGAGTGATGGCTAGTGCAGGCTCTGGGTTCATTTCCTAGCTTGGTCACTTACTAGCTGTGTGATGTTGGGAAAGTTACCTAGCTGTTCTGTGCCTCAGTTTCCTCATCTGTAAAATGGAGATAGACAGTAGTATCTACTTATGGGTTTGTTGCAGAGGTAAATAAGCTAATACATGTGAAGCATGTATTAGAATGTCTTGCTACTGGCAATAGTAGCCACTCAACAAATGTTATCGATAGTTATTATTATCTAATAACTCATCTTACAGCTGAGAAAAGAGAGGTAGAGACTCCACACTGGGTGGCGGCTCTGATTTCCCCCCACAGGTGCCCCCAGAAGAAACCAGCCTGCAAAGCCTGTATTGCCTCTGTCACTTTCCTGGAATGGGCCTCTCCATATCACCCTGGCTCCTTGCGCTTTTCCTGGATTAACACTTACCTGTCTTTAAGGTCTTGGCTTAGAATCATTCTTTCTGGAACATCCATGAACACAGAGATCTGAGTTATTGGAATAAGATGAAGTTGGGTTCACTGCAGAGTGTCCATACAGATACATATGCTGTCACGATATTTAGAGATGGATTATTCAGATGTCGACTGAAAAAAGATGAACAACTTGAGAGTTGTGGGTTAAGTTTTATTTGGGGCATAATTAGGACTGCAGCTAGGGAGGCAACACCCCAGATAGCTCTGAGAGACTGCTCCAAAGAGGCAGCAGGAGGAAGATCAATATATAACATTTTGAGGAGGGGGGAGTTCCATACCAATAAACAGTCATTTTACAAGGGGTCTTCAGTAAGTCACAAAGATCTGATATCACCATGAGGAGATTTACTGCTTTTCTAAATATGAGGAGATACAAGGATTGAGATGATAAAATCTGTTCCTAAAAGTATTCACCTATCAAAAGACCTGCTGCCTCGCCCCCACCGCCAGGTTCCATGGAGCACAGAGTGCCTCCTCCACCCTCAACTACCTCAGAGGGTGTTGAAGGTCAGCAGCTGTCACAGCACGGAGGTCAATCTCCCCAGAGGCAGAGGGCAGATACCCCTGGTCAGTCATTGGCCATGTAGTTGGTAAATGCCAATTTGTAGTTGACACAGACATGTTCTCTCCCATGCACCAGTTTCAATCGTTCAACTTCACGTTCTCCAGGAAGAGGCAGTGGGGGACTCTGGGCAGTTCCTGCAGGAATGAAAACTACCTCTCTGGAGGACTCAGCACAGGGTCCTGTCACTTGCTACCTGTGTCATCTTTTTTTTTTTTTTAAATTTAATTTAATTAATATATATATTTTACAGAGATTTGTTGTTTATTGCCACTCATCAAACTTCCTGTGTAATCTTGAAAAAGCTCTCTAGTTTCTCCCTATCTTAACTTTATCATTTGCAGGAGAGCTGGTTGCACAAATAACTGTCTGTCTAGGTCAAAGTGAGAATTAAGTGGGCGGTTATGCAAAACCTTCATTACAGTGCCCAAAATATAGCAAGCATACAGTCAACGACAGCAATTCTTATTCATTCTTAGGTAATTCTTATTTTTTGATGAATCCAATTGCTTGACTCCATGGTGTGTTATTTAGACCTTTTAGTTGTTGCCACGCTGCTCAGCAGTGGGATCTTAGTTCTCCAACCAGGGACTGGACCCAGGTTACCTTGCAGTGGAAGCGCAGAGTCTGAACCATCAAACTGCCATGGAAGTCCAGTATGATATTTAAAATGGCAGTTCTGGAAAGGAGCAAGCATTGCAGCAAATATTTTCCTTAATATGAATTGCTTCCTTAACTACTGTAAAAGATTTTGCAAAGCACACACATCTATTGCATTTTACCCCCAGTTCCTTTCTTCTTCTCTTCAATAAGTACTTTTTTGAGAGTTATTGGTAGAGATGGGTCAGGTTTTCTGCAATAACCATTTCTAAATCCAACTTAAAATACCAAATGTTTATTTCTTGTTCATACTATGTGCGCATGGAGGGCTGGCAAGGGGACTCTCCCACTGAAGCTATGACCCTGGGGACGGGACAGCCATCATCCGAAATACTGTTGTTGTTCATGGCCAGAGGGAAAAGAGAGCTGCAGATGGTTCAAACCAGCAACTAAGTGCCTGACTCTGGAAGCGACCCTCATCAATGTCCCTGCCTCTCACTGAACAGTCACCTGTCCCACCCACACCCAGAGGAGCCGGTAGTGCAATTCCAGAAAGAGAATTCCAGTGCACTTCCAAGGAGGCCATATTTGGCTAGGATGACATCACAAGACCCCACACATCAGTACATGCAAAGCACGGTGATAGCCCACGTGAAAGGCAGGATCGTACATAAGCTGTCACCTTGCTCCTCGGGAGAGGCAGGAGAGACAAGGGACAGCAGAAGGCAGAATAAAACAGACACTACTTCTGAGCTTCCAGCAGCATTGCACCGAGACTGGAGGATGAGCAGAGTGATTAATTCTCACAGCACTGCTTGGGACACTGAAGAAATTCATTACCAGGGGCCTGGCAGGGATTGTAAAGATGTTATTTGGGAGATGAGAACCAGGGTAGTAATAGCTCATCATTTTTAAAGTTCTAGTGAATGCTGTCAGCATCAGCCCCATCATTTATTTAAGCATCTATCTGTCTGTGTGACGGGCCAACGGAGCAGCGGACGTGGCCCTGCCCTTCCAGAGAGCCTGAGAACTAGGGAGCTGAATGATGAGGGTGGGGGAGGAGCTTTCCTGGGAGCGGGGAGTTGAAGGGTGTGAAACACACCTGGGCACATTCACATTCCATTTCCCACATGAATCATCTTTTCAACCATTGGGGCACTAATTTGGTGGAGAAGACAGGCAAGGCACATGGGAAAACAGAGAAAGATGTGGAAGCTTGAGTCCTGCCTTCAAGGTGCTTACGATATATTAGAGAGATGACAGAGGTACAGGGAAAATAGCACAACCAAAATATAGTAGAGGTAAGTGCCTGAATGAGGGATTCAGACCTATGACCTATTGCGCAGCTGCTGAGGAGAAAGAGAAAGCTCTTCAGGTGAGACAGCCCAGGGGACACTCTGGATCCCCTTAACCCTGAAGATGGGCACGTTTCTGATGGATGGAGAAAAGAGGTGGCACGGGCAACCCTGTGTGAATGCTGGTCAGGAGGAAGGTGAAAGGCCCAAGTAGCACTTAGCCAGAAGAGGAGCTTTGTGTAGATGAAAGGGAGGCTGGAGACATATTGTAGTTTCCAGGTTTGAATTGGCCACTGGGCAATGGGGGTTCTTTGAAAGGATGCAAACTAATAATACTTATGAAGCCCCAACCATTTAAGGTCAAGGTCTGTGTTAGACACCTTACATCTATTAGTGCATTTTACCTTCACACCAGTTTTCAGAGGTTAGTAGGTACGGAGGTAAGGTAACAGGCTTGGGGACCACCTGCGAGTATGGGGTGGTGTTGTGGCCACACACAGGACTGTGTGTCCTTGAATGTCATGCCTCTTCTCTCTCATCACACTGACTGTCCGTCAGGACTGTGAGGTGAGAGCATGGTGTGGTAAGAGGATCAAACAAAATCTGATGGGTGCAAGGAACACTGGTGGCAGGAGATTGATCTAGAAAATGGGTGCAATGTTATTTGGGAGATGAGAACCAGGGTAGTAATAGCTCATCATTTTTAAAGTTCTAGTGAATGCTGTCAGCATCAGCCCCATCATTTATTTAAGCATCTATCTGTCTGTGTGACGGGCCAACGGAGCAGCGGACGTGGCCCTGCCCTTCCAGAGAGCCTGAGAACTAGGGAGCTGAATGATGAGGGTGGGGGAGGAGCTTTCCTGGGAGCGGGGAGTTGAAGGGTGTGAAACACACCTGGGCACATTCACATTCCATTTCCCACATGAATCATCTTTTCAACCATTGGGGCACTAATTTGGTGGAGAAGACAGGCAAGGCACATGGGAAAACAGAGAAAGATGTGGAAGCTTGAGTCCTGCCTTCAAGGTGCTTACGATATATTAGAGAGATGACAGAGGTACAGGGAAAATAGCACAACCAAAATATAGTAGAGGTAAGTGCCTGAATGAGGGATTCAGACCTATGACCTATTGCGCAGCTGCTGAGGAGAAAGAGAAAGCTCTTCAGGTGAGACAGCCCAGGGGACACTCTGGATCCCCTTAACCCTGAAGATGGGCACGTTTCTGATGGATGGAGAAAAGAGGTGGCACGGGCAACCCTGTGTGAATGCTGGTCAGGAGGAAGGTGAAAGGCCCAAGTAGCACTTAGCCAGAAGAGGAGCTTTGTGTAGATGAAAGGGAGGCTGGAGACATATTGTAGTTTCCAGGTTTGAATTGGCCACTGGGCAATGGGGGTTCTTTGAAAGGATGCAAACTAATAATACTTATGAAGCCCCAACCATTTAAGGTCAAGGTCTGTGTTAGACACCTTACATCTATTAGTGCATTTTACCTTCACACCAGTTTTCAGAGGTTAGTAGGTACGGAGGTAAGGTAACAGGCTTGGGGACCACCTGCGAGTATGGGGTGGTGTTGTGGCCACACACAGGACTGTGTGTCCTTGAATGTCATGCCTCTTCTCTCTCATCACACTGACTGTCCGTCAGGACTGTGAGGTGAGAGCATGGTGTGGTAAGAGGATCAAACAAACTGTGGCATCATCTGATGGGTGCAAGGAACACTGGTGGCAGGGAGATTGATCAGAAGGCACTTATGCAAATCAAAATTTGGGTCTGGATCAGATAATGATGAGGAAATGGGTGTGACCGTGAATTGTAGGGAAATCAGAAGACAGTGCCACATGGGGAGGAAAGATGGTGACTTTGTAGACGCAGGGGTTCAAAGATGACAGAGGACCAGTTGTTTATGTGGTGTCATGAGACTTGATGAATGATGTATTTATGGGTAGAAGCACAGTCCCTGTATGATCTGAGGCAAGCTGCTTCACCTCCATAAGCCTCAGTTTCCCCTCCTTCAAGACTACTCTGAGGATTGATGAGGGAAACATGCAAAGCATTGAACAGTGTTCAAGAAACAATCAGAACACTTGAGGAGTGGTGGCTGATTTTTTAAATTACAGATTAGGGTCACAGACTAGGAGTGCATAGGTCAGTAGGTCAGAGAGTTGCCTTCTTTGAGACTGGAAATTCCCACAGTGAGTTGTCTGGCGGACTCAGGAAACTCTGCCTACAGCTTCCATCATGACAATTTGTCTGATTCTCTTAGGTTTGCTCATTTGGACACTGCACCTGCCTTTCCGCACCCCGCCTCTGTGAGGGCTCTCCATGGTTCTGGTGGAGGTGGGTCTGCCCTGTTTGGAGTCTCTGGGTCACCTAAATGAGGAAGAAATGGATTCACCTTCCCAGCTCCCCCAGGCTTATGGAGCCGGCAAGCCTCTTCTGTACATCATCAGATGACATGCTTTATGTGAAATCATTGCAGGTCCTATACCTCTTTTCTTTAAGAAAAGAGACCCTCAAACCCCAACCACTATCACCACAAGGTCACATAAACATTCCTCATTCTTATCAGACAGCAATGTTATCTGGTGCCGAGAGAATTTCATAAACAAACTTGGATGTGCAATAAAAAAAAAAGTCCCCAAGCTAGGCAGGCAATCAAATTTCTACATCTTAAAAGCCCCAATGAATTACATACATAGTAACCAGGTTTGTCCTCATAAAAGTCATTCTGCCTCCCTCCGACTCATCATAAAAAGATCTATATTAAAAATCAGCATCATCATGTCCATAAAAGATTGAAGGAAAAAAATGTAATGCTAAGTCTGATTCTTGCAGAGCCTAAGGCAATCCTAGCAGAAGGCAAGGCTCCCAGGAACGCCAGAGCAACCAAAGGGTCCCAGCCAGCTCGTTATTTACAAAAGTCAAGGAGTACCTTATACTTGTATATACCTCCTTAGAAATGGAAGGGCAATCAGAAAAGCACAGATGAAGGTTTTACTGGTGTATTACCACTCCTCACCCACCACCCCAGTCCAAAACAGGTCTCGAGGATCTAAGCATTATCAGTTTTGACATTTATTTTCTCCACACATGCCTGCCTATTTCATCAAGATCAGACATCAGTTGCTGGTAATGGCTCCTGTTGTCGCAGTCACCAGGTTCTCTCTCTTGCTTTCTCTGCGTTCCCTTCATTAAAGTCAGTTTGAATTTCAAGCCCCGGGCCTTAAGAGAGGTCTTGTAAGTTGGTAAATTGACATAGAGTGAGTCAGTCACTTTGCTCATGGAGGCTCCCTTCTTGACCTCCCCAAAGGCCCACCTTGAGGAGAGGTTCACGGACACCTGCTGTGGAGTCCATCTGTCCTGGGCAGAAGCAGATGGCGTGGCCTCACGGGATAACATTTGTACGGTTGTGCAAACAAGTGTAGTGGAAACGATGGTGTGATGTGGTCCCTGTGGAAGTTCCAGCCTCGTGGAATATGAAAGCTAGAATATCCTGAAGATTTATTTAGTGACAGAGGAAGATATTGAGGTCAAGAGGGTCACAATGACCTGTCAATCAAAGCTCAGCTTCTAAAAGCTTCAATTCCCTAATCTAGGAAACGAAATAAGAATGCAATGAGATCCTTTGCAAATTACACAGGTAAGGGCTTCTCTTCCCTCTTGAGCGTTGTTAGGCCTACCTACAGACACATTTAGTTTCCCAGCACCCCCATGCCTCCTTTCGGGGGTCATTCAGTGCTGCCCCTGCCTCTCCTGTACCCCCTTGCTCCTCTTCTCCATGGGGTAGAGGAGATGTCTGTGTGCTAGAGTCTCGTCCTTTCCGATTCTGCCTCCCTCCGACTCATCATAAAAAGATCTATATTAAAAATCAGCATCATCATGTCCATAAAAGATTGAAGGAAAAAAATGTAATGCTAAGTCTGATTCTTGCAGAGCCTAAGGCAATCCTAGCAGAAGGCAAGGCTCCCAGGAACGCCAGAGCAACCAAAGGGTCCCAGCCAGCTCGTTATTTACAAAAGTCAAGGAGTACCTTATACTTGTATATACCTCCTTAGAAATGGAAGGGCAATCAGAAAAGCACAGATGAAGGTTTTACTGGTGTATTACCACTCCTCACCCACCACCCCAGTCCAAAACAGGTCTCGAGGATCTAAGCATTATCAGTTTTGACATTTATTTTCTCCACACATGCCTGCCTATTTCATCAAGATCAGACATCAGTTGCTGGTAATGGCTCCTGTTGTCGCAGTCACCAGGTTCTCTCTCTTGCTTTCTCTGCGTTCCCTTCATTAAAGTCAGTTTGAATTTCAAGCCCCGGGCCTTAAGAGAGGTCTTGTAAGTTGGTAAATTGACATAGAGTGAGTCAGTCACTTTGCTCATGGAGGCTCCCTTCTTGACCTCCCCAAAGGCCCACCTTGAGGAGAGGTTCACGGACACCTGCTGTGGAGTCCATCTGTCCTGGGCAGAAGCAGATGGCGTGGCCTCACGGGATAACATTTGTACGGTTGTGCAAACAAGTGTAGTGGAAACGATGGTGTGATGTGGTCCCTGTGGAAGTTCCAGCCTCGTGGAATATGAAAGCTAGAATATCCTGAAGATTTATTTAGTGACAGAGGAAGATATTGAGGTCAAGAGGGTCACAATGACCTGTCAATCAAAGCTCAGCTTCTAAAAGCTTCAATTCCCTAATCTAGGAAACGAAATAAGAATGCAATGAGATCCTTTGCAAATTACACAGGTAAGGGCTTCTCTTCCCTCTTGAGCGTTGTTAGGCCTACCTACAGACACATTTAGTTTCCCAGCACCCCCATGCCTCCTTTCGGGGGTCATTCAGTGCTGCCCCTGCCTCTCCTGTACCCCCTTGCTCCTCTTCTCCATGGGGTAGAGGAGATGTCTGTGTGCTAGAGTCTGGGGGCCAAGGAGCCTGGGCTGAACCCATGTGCCCCATGGGGCATCTGTCTGTAATCAGGAAGACCTGGACAGGCTGCTCTGAGAGGACATCCCAGGTGGAGGGGGCGTGGTAGCACCCCACACTCTCTCTCAGAATCCCGCCTTCACACTCCCCCTTCCCCAGTCTTTTCTGTGTGTTCTCTCCAAACCAACCCCCCGCCCCCCCCCACTGCCCTCTTTAAGCAGGGGGAGTGGTCTGGACAAGGGTACAAGTGAGCTGAGGAACACAGTGGGGCTATGGAGCAAGATGAGGTTTTATTCCTTCAATGTTGGGGGCTGACTTTTTAGAAAGAGGAGCCCTGTGCATCACAGCTGCTGCTTAGGCCACCAAGCCACATTTCAGTCTCTGGAGTCACTCAAGTGTGCCTCAGATCAATACTCACACCGATGCCTTCTGGCTCTTGGTTGAGTCTCTAAGCACGTCCCAAGGCCAGAGATGACTGTGGCCTCCTCCTTCCTGACCACAGGCAGGCATGGAGCTGCTCCCTGCGTTCTTGTGCCCTCTGCACTGGCTAGAGCCTCATCTCCCGCCTGTAGGAGCTCGTGGGGGTGGAACAGGGAGAAGAGATCGGGACTGTGAGGGAGACTTCTGTCTTAGCTCCATCTTAGTTTGTAGCAATTAACTTAGACCTAGAAGGAGAAATAGCCACTGGTCGCATCATCCCTTTGCTCACGGTGTCCAAACATGTCACAAGCACTGCTCCTTGGCCTGTGACCCTTCATCTCAGGTCCAGCTGTGTGGACCCACATCAGCTTGGACTCACAGACCCTCCCCCAGGGCACTTCTGTCATGTGCTGCCATCAACCCTCAGACAGAGAAATGAGAGAGGGTTACGCTTTGCCCACTGACTCACTTATGAGGCCATGGGAAACTCCATAAGGTCTGAATAAAAGGCTGGATTACAGTGAGTGAAAACAGGATAAAATATTTGGATTTGAGATTACCACAGGAAATCTCTGACCTGGAGCTGCCCATAATTCTCTCAACCTGGCTGCTTTCCCAGAGGGTCTCTCTGAGTTATCAGTGGGGCCTGGACTTACACAGTGAGGACAGGGGGAACTCACTATTTTTTCTTGTCACTGTTGCCCATAATTATCATACTGTCATGTTAACCAGACTGGATTCAGGGAAGAAGCCAAGCCAAGGGGAGAAACTTAGTGTGGGTCGTGGGGCAGGGGTCTGTTTTTTTTCCTTGGAGCATTGGATGGGGTTATCATCTTCTCCCTCTCTGAAACCTTCTATCCTTTTATCTACATGCCTTTCCTGACTTCTGACTGTTGCAAACTTTCATAGCAAGCTCTATAGTTAAGAAGACAGAGGAAGCAGAGAAGAAAAAGAACACTTCACACCAACCTTGAAAGGATTGTAATTCTGAGATTTGAAGAGAGTGTGCCAAAATATCCCTGCTAATTAAACTCATTTCAATGGGTATTTACATCTTATCCACTTCCTAAGACGTCACTGGTGATTTCCAACAAAAGATGCAGATATAACAGAGCAAAAAATCAATCAGAATTCACTGAGACCCTAACATGTGCAAGGTACTGGGTTGAGGGGTGTTCATCTTTGGGCAGAGAGCAGAGCCTTGGGAATAGCTTAGCTGTCTAAGTGGGCAAGTTAGTCAATATCTTTGAGTGCCAGTTTCTTCTGTAAAACAAAGTTAATAATCATAGCAGTTGCCTCATAGGACTGTTGTACAGATTTAAGTGTATGTAAAGTATTTTGCCTGAAACATTCCACAGATGGAGGAGCCTGATGGGCTACAGTCCATGGGGCCCCAAAGAGTCTGACACAACTGAGCAACTAAGCATGCGTGCATGGTGTATATAAAATGCAATCTCTGGCAATTAAATGAGCACCAAATACACAGTGACTATTGCCATGATTCTTCTTTGTAGCAGCATGTAGGCTTCATTAATTAAGATATGTTGATTTACTTGCCCTGTGGCATGTGGGATTTTAGTCCCTTGACTAGGGATTGAACTCATGTCGCTTGCACTGGAAGGTGGATTCTTAACCACTGGACCACCAGGAAAATCCCCTGCTGAGATGATTTCTGAACCAAGAAAATGATGGTGAGGACATTTCCCTGCTCTGTAGGAGAGACAGAGGTGGGGAAGGACTTTGAGTGTCTGTGAGGAGCCTAGTGAGAAGGGATGGGAAGAAGGAAGTAGGCTCTTTCTGTACAAGGTCTATCTTTGGATTTATCCTGTCAGCCATGAAAAGGCACTTAAGCCACTTGGCAATTTAGAAAGATCATGCTGATGATAATGTAGAGAGTGGATTAAAATAGGAAGGGACAGGAGGCAGTTATGGGTCTTTCGTAAGGCAGGAGGTAGAGATGAAAATAACCATTTTAGGCTCTTGGCAGTGGAGAGGGAGAGTCAGGGACAGAGTCCAAGGCTTCTAGCTTGTGTTATGTGGGACGCTCCACTAGCATGTCCACTCCATGAGAACAGGGGTCTCATTTTTATACACTGAGGTGTCCCATGCACTTAGACTGGTGACTGGCACATGCTAAGTCCTCAATACATATTTGTTGAGGACTTGCCATGTAAGTATAAGTGAGTGTAAGTGAGTGGTTAGTAGTGATACTATCCAAGGGAGGAAATTCAGGGGAACTAGCAAGTTTGAGGGTGAAGAAAAGGAGTTGATTCTAGATGTGCTCATTCTTGAGGGACCTATAGGACAATCAAGTGAAAATGTCTCAGGTGAAAAATGGAAATTTGGGCTTGATCTTCAGGAGAGTAAACTGGACCAGAGAATAGTTTGGGAAATGTTGGCCTAGAGAGATGATTGAAGTCATGGAATGGTGAAGGTGATTGGAAACGGGAAAGTCTGTAGAACAAGAAGAGAAAACAGTTAAAAATGGAAACTTGGGTGAAGACTCACACATGAGAAGGGAGGGGGGTATAAGAAGAAGAGCCTTGGGGATGGAGAAGGGATAAAAACCAAATAGAAAATCAAGAGACAGGATAAGATGTGGTAGTCTCCAAGAAGAAGCTTCAAGAAAAGAGTAGTTGTGCTAGTTGCCACAGAGCATTTGGGTAAAAAAAGGTCGTAGAGGGCAGCTTGATGGAGCATTTGAGTCATCATCAGTGAATTTATAGGCTTCCTAGGCGGCGCTAATGGTAAAGAACCCACCTGCCAATGCAGGAGACGCCATAGATGGATCTCTGAGTCAGAAATGGCACCCCAGTCCAGTAGGAAATGGGATAGAAAATGGCACCCCAATCCAGTGGTCCTGCCTGGAAGATCCCATGGACATAGGAGCCAGGTGGGCTGCAATACGTGGGGTCACAAAAAATCGGATATAACTGCACACAAAGCCTCTTCTCAGGTTGACTGATAGATTCAACATCTTCAGTTCCTCTGGGCATATTCTTCCCCCCAATAACAAAGTCTCAGAATGGTCCTAAGGTGGGATACACTTCTCACCATCTCAGTGTACGAGTGCGTCGATGGTCACTTGCTGTATTTACATCCACAACACCTAACAATAGACATGCTTAGTGAGAGAGGCAGAAGGAGAAGGATTCAAGGGAAATGCCTACCCCAGCTCATCAGTGAGTTTATGAGCTGGAGGGATAGATGTGCACCCTTGGTGACCAACAGAAGGGTTTTCTGATCATTTTCCATTTCCTTTTTCCAAATAGTCAGCAGAGGATTCCAAATTGCTTTAATTAAATGAAAAAGCAAATAGAGACATTTTGGCAATACTTAGAAGTGACTTTCCATTCACAATGTCCCTGCTCAGCAATAATGTCACCAATTAAAACATCAGATTAGAAAATAGAAATGTTCAAGTTCTAATAATATTGTTCACTTTCCCACTCGACTTCCATGTGATATTTTAGGTTATTTCTGTAACTATCAAGAGTGCTCTAATCTACACAATTTGGGAGCAAGTTGTCGCCTCAGAGAACTTTAAATTAGGTGTGTTCTTGCCTCCGTGGCTAAGAAAACTTCATTTTTCTTAAATGTCATTTTCTGAACTTTAGATATGCAAACTTAGAATGAAACTCCAAAATGCAATGATTTCTTTTTACAGCCATTATTAGATTTGTCTAAATCATGTGGTCAGCTCAGACAGTTGTATTAAAAATTTTTTTTAAAAAATGATAAAAACCAGAACTTGCTATCTAAAATATACATCCTTTCCTAATGTTTTGGAAAGCCAATGGCACATACTTCATATGCAAGCCCTTCGTTCTCAAGACTGTTCCATATGGATAACCGGGGACTGGTTATACATTTTTACATAAACTCGACCTTTCCTAGCTGAGGCCTGGCCCCAAGAAAGGTTGCATGGATTTGTGGCCTTGGGTAGCATTAGATTGATAGAGCCCAGTATTCCTGTTCATATAAATATTTTAAGTTGGAAAAAACCCTTTTGTTATTTTTCCCTCGGCCTAAGAAATACTTCCACGAACTCTTCCCATAACAGAGCCTTTCTCGGCCTTTAGTAATTCTGCCCTGGTTGTCCAGGAAATAGCTTCTTGGCACTGTTGGTTTTCCATGACTGTTTTAAAAACGGTGAGAGAAGACGCAGAGCCACTCCACTTTCAGGCGGACAGAAAGTTCCTCATTTCCTGTAAACTGTTCATCTTTTCTCCTTTCCATTTCCAGATGTGGGAAAAATTAACAATAGCTTTAATAAGGAAGTGAGGATACTCATCACAGTATCAACTTCAGAGAGTCTAACTTTGAAAGTTTCTAATTTCCTACGCATTGTGTTCTGGTGTGGGCTGTAATCTGGATTTTTATCCAAGAATTGCTGCTTTGAGGAATCCTTCTATGACTAATACCAGGCATATGTCCCTTCCTTCCTGTAGTGTGTGTATGTGCACAGGTATTTGAGCATGGGTTCATGTGTGTATGTGACTTGCCTTTTCCCCCTTTACCTTTCTGTGCTACTTGTGTTATTGTTTTTTGTTTGTTCAGGTATTTGCCTCCCCCATCTTATTCATCTATAAAATTCTCCAGAACAAAGATTACATCTTCTTCTTCTCTCTCTCTTTTTAAATTTTGGCCTCTTTTATTGGTCTTTCATTTAGTTATTTTCATCTATCTTTGTTCTTTGGCGTGTGTGGGCCTCCCATTGCAGTGGCCTCTCTCACCCCAGAGCACTGGCTCTGGGCGCATGCACCCCAGAGCACTGGCTCCACACCATTCCAGCCACTCTGCAACATGTAGAATCCTCCCGTGCCAGGGTCGAACTGGTGCCCCTTGCACTGCAAGGCAGACTCTGCCCACTGGGCCACCAGGGAAGCCCCTACATCTTCTCTTATTTTCTAGTTCAAAGTATCTAGTGAGAAATTAGGCATCAAAGAAGCATTCAATCAGTCTTGGAGGAAATGACATTGGGACGAAAAACCAGATGCCAGGATCTGGGATGATACCCTTGTAGCTCTGTTGTCCAGAAATAGCTTCTTGGCAGTATTCCTGTTATAAATATTTTAAGTTGGAAAACCCTTTTGTTATTTTTCCCTCGGCCTAAGAAATACTTCCACGAACTCTTCCCATAACAGAGCCTTTCTCGGCCTTTAGTAATTCTGCCCTGGTTGTCCAGGAAATAGCTTCTTGGCACTGTTGGTTTTCCATGACTGTTTTAAAAACGGTGAGAGAAGACGCAGAGCCACTCCACTTTCAGGCGGACAGAAAGTTCCTCATTTCCTGTAAACTGTTCATCTTTTCTCCTTTCCATTTCCAGATGTGGGAAAAATTAACAATAGCTTTAATAAGGAAGTGAGGATACTCATCACAGTATCAACTTCAGAGAGTCTAACTTTGAAAGTTTCTAATTTCCTACGCATTGTGTTCTGGTGTGGGCTGTAATCTGGATTTTTATCCAAGAATTGCTGCTTTGAGGAATCCTTCTATGACTAATACCAGGCATATGTCCCTTCCTTCCTGTAGTGTGTGTATGTGCACAGGTATTTGAGCATGGGTTCATGTGTGTATGTGACTTGCCTTTTCCCCCTTTACCTTTCTGTGCTACTTGTGTTATTGTTTTTTGTTTGTTCAGGTATTTGCCTCCCCCATCTTATTCATCTATAAAATTCTCCAGAACAAAGATTACATCTTCTTCTTCTCTCTCTCTTTTTAAATTTTGGCCTCTTTTATTGGTCTTTCATTTAGTTATTTTCATCTATCTTTGTTCTTTGGCGTGTGTGGGCCTCCCATTGCAGTGGCCTCTCTCACCCCAGAGCACTGGCTCTGGGCGCATGCACCCAGAGCACTGGCTCCACACCATTCCAGCCACTCTGCAACATGTAGAATCCTCCCGTGCCAGGGTCGAACTGGTGCCCCTTGCACTGCAAGGCAGACTCTGCCCACTGGGCCACCAGGGAAGCCCCTACATCTTCTCTTATTTTCTAGTTCAAAGTATCTAGTGAGAAATTAGGCATCAAAGAAACATTCAATCAGTCTTGGAGGAAATGACATTGGGACGAAAAACCAGATGCCAGGATCTGGGATGATACCCCTTCCTCCCGCCTGGTACATTTGCTCCATGATCCATATCTTGGGCTTCAATGGGGATTCACGAATCCTCTTAAATTGTATGTTAGTGAAAATGTACTTGTGTATGTGCGCATGTCCACTTTTCTGGGGACAAAGTCGTTAGCTGTCATCAGATTCAAAGGGGTCCAAGATGCTCACAGGCATGAGGAATGAGCCTCTTGCCTCTCCTTGGCGCTGGCACAAGGACCCAGTGCTTTTCTAGACAGTCCAAGGTCTTCGAGACATGAGGAATTTCACCATTAAGAGCCTGAGGGATGAGATGGACTTGGGAAGAAGGATTTTGAGTTGGCCGGAGATCAAAGGCCAGTTTGACTAGGAGACTCTAGGGTCCTCATATGCTCAGTATGCCTTAGTATGCTCACTCTCTGGTTATGAAACAGGACTCAAATGTCCAGTGTGTTTAGCCTTCATCTTCCTCTCCCCACCTCCAAGTTCTTACTTCTATTGTCTTTTTCATGCTGTATCCCAGTTATGAATCCTGATAGCAATGATTTCCTTAATACATTCTGGACAGTAATGACTTGGAAATAAACCCTTAGGAATAAGAAGAGTTGTAAAAGGGGAAAAGAAAAAGCTACAAAAACTCAAAGATAGAATGAGACCCCAAATATATAGCAGATTATGACAACTGCATAGACCGCCTCCTATGCTGCTTAGATGGGAAAGAGCTCACTAACCTGCAGACAGAAAGATGAGTGATTTTTAAGTGCATATTTCAAATAAATGATCTGAGTTCATTAGTGCCAATATTTCTAATGAACACTTGGGACTGGTGTGAATCACATCTCAGCTGACTCCATTAGGAAACCAGCGAGCAAGCAGTTGGAGTGGGATCGCTGAGAGATCTGTGATTTAGAAGGCGGGCAGCTCTCCTCTGAGAGGTTTGAGAGTCCTCTAACTTCACGCCAACAGGGCCTCCCAAGCTCAGCGGCAGAGGCAGCCTCTGGTTAAGAGATGCAGAGTTGGGTCCTTCACGGACCTGAACGGCAGGCTCACAGGAAATTTGCACGGGTGGTTTGTTCATTGCCATGGCAACCACTCAAATTCAGAGGAGTACATTTGTTCATTTTTTATAATTATTCTATTATTTATATTGAGGTATCTTGGAGAGGAGGATACATTTCTGGGGAGGAGCCAGAAAAGCTATTCCTGAGATAACAAAGACAATTAACCACAGGTGGAAATGAATGTTTCCTAATCACAAGGGGCCCCATCCCTTCCCATCGAGCCTGGAGGGAAATCATCAACACCCAATGGGATTTTCTGCTATTCACGAAAGAGGGAAATTGGCAGGTCTCACTTATCAAACCCCATTTTCAGCAATCTGGAGACACTTCTTCTTCTTTGCCAGATCTGTTTCTTTTTTGATTTGGAGTTTTCTCACAGTGCACGGTTCATTATACTTAATTACCTAGAATATGTCACTACATCCAAAAGTAGTGTGGCTTTTTGAAAACTCACCTGAGAAAATTTCATGTTTGACACTGGAAACATAAAGTAAAATCTAGGCTTAAAATGTAATGAACTTTGGGCCATATTTTCCTCTCCCAAACCTTTCCAAGTTGTTCCGTCTATGGTCTTTTTCATGCTGTATCCCAGTTATGAATCCTGATAGCAATGATTTCCTTAATACATTCTGGACAGTAATGACTTGGAAATAAACCCTTAGGAATAAGAAGAGTTGTAAAAGGGGAAAAGAAAAAGCTACAAAAACTCAAAGATAGAATGAGACCCCAAATATATAGCAGATTATGACAACTGCATAGACCGCCTCCTATGCTGCTTAGATGGGAAAGAGCTCACTAACCTGCAGACAGAAAGATGAGTGATTTTTAAGTGCATATTTCAAATAAATGATCTGAGTTCATTAGTGCCAATATTTCTAATGAACACTTGGGACTGGTGTGAATCACATCTCAGCTGACTCCATTAGGAAACCAGCGAGCAAGCAGTTGGAGTGGGATCGCTGAGAGATCTGTGATTTAGAAGGCGGGCAGCTCTCCTCTGAGAGGTTTGAGAGTCCTCTAACTTCACGCCAACAGGGCCTCCCAAGCTCAGCGGCAGAGGCAGCCTCTGGTTAAGAGATGCAGAGTTGGGTCCTTCACGGACCTGAACGGCAGGCTCACAGGAAATTTGCACGGGTGGTTTGTTCATTGCCATGGCAACCACTCAAATTCAGAGGAGTACATTTGTTCATTTTTTATAATTATTCTATTATTTATATTGAGGTATCTTGGAGAGGAGGATACATTTCTGGGGAGGAGCCAGAAAAGCTATTCCTGAGATAACAAAGACAATTAACCACAGGTGGAAATGAATGTTTCCTAATCACAAGGGGCCCCATCCCTTCCCATCGAGCCTGGAGGGAAATCATCAACACCCAATGGGATTTTCTGCTATTCACGAAAGAGGGAAATTGGCAGGTCTCACTTATCAAACCCCATTTTCAGCAATCTGGAGACACTTCTTCTTCTTTGCCAGATCTGTTTCTTTTTTGATTTGGAGTTTTCTCACAGTGCACGGTTCATTATACTTAATTACCTAGAATATGTCACTACATCCAAAAGTAGTGTGGCTTTTTGAAAACTCACCTGAGAAAATTTCATGTTTGACACTGGAAACATAAAGTAAAATCTAGGCTTAAAATGTAATGAACTTTGTTTTTGACAAATCCTGCAGAATAAATGAATAAATAAACAGGCAAACGTTATAAGCAAGCAAATAAATAAATCCCCAAACTCTTTAATATTTAGTGTGCATAATTTGATATGCTTCTAATTTTTGCTGATTTGATTCCAGGGATTTAGAGTAAAAGGTAGGAATGGGAACAGTTCCTGTGGAGAAACGGAGAGAGAAAATATTTCCATCAAGGGTGCAGAGATATATGGTCAAAGATATTCCTCTAAGAGCATTATTATTGCATAACTGTGTGATATATATATAACTGTATATATAATAATTCAACACACATATAAGATATAGTACCTATATAATACATACGTACTAGAACTAACTTGAAAGTTCACAAATGGGAAATTGGCTTAATTATGATTTTTGCAAACAATGGAATATCTGCTGTCATTAGCCAGTAAGAATGATGATGTTAGCGAATTTGTTGACACAGAATAAAACCTATGAGCACTTCCCTAGTGGTCCAGCGGCTAAGACTCTGCTTCCAATGCAGGGGGCCTGGGTTTGATCCCTGGTCAGGGAACTGGATCCCACATGCTACAACTAGGAGTTTGCATGCCACAACTAGATGCCTAAATAAGGATTGAAGATCCTATGGGCCGCAACAAAGGCCCAGCACTGCTACATAAATAAAAATAAAAGTAAGTATTTAAGAATAATACCCATGATGGATTGAGTTTTTAAAAACTAAGGAAGAAAAAAAGAGGAGCTTAAAAACAATGTGTATTTTATCATCAAATTCTATTTTGGGACTTCCCTGGTGGTCCAGTGGCTGAGACTCCAGACTCCCAAGGTAGGGGGTCTGGGTTCTATCCCTGCTTAGGAAACTAGATCCCACAGGCCACAACTAAGACTCACCACAAATAAATACATATATACATTAAAAAAATTCTATTTCAAAAATCCTCTGTGTCTACTTGTATTCATAGAGAAAAAAATTAGAAGTAGCATCGTTAAAAGTTTAATAGTCATTATCTCTGGTGGTGCTGATTGTATATGATCTTTCTTACTTTTTCATGTCTTCATAGACCATGAACAGAATAGACACATAATTGTAGATATGTTATGTGATATATTAATTACCTACTGTCTGTCAGCGGGAGTTAAGTAGGGATAGAACGCTGCTCTGTATGCAGATGAAACTTACAGCCCTAGTGTTTTTCACATCCTGCCCCATTCAATGGAAATTCAGCTTGCCAGTGTTAAACATGCTCTTTCTATATGTCAGATTTTTACTTTGTGTCTAAGTCTTCTTTTGAGATTCTTCTGAATTCTATACACTTAAAGAATTTTAAAAAGATAGCAGACCATTTGACCACATTTAAATGAAAGACTTTAGTTCTAATAAGCAAATTACAGATAAAGTTAACATATGGATGACAGACAGAAATAAATGCACTGCCTGCAATTGACAAGAATTAGTATCTAGAATCTGAGGAACTCCTAAAATGAAAACCAGTAAAGGATGTGAATAGAAAGTGAGAGTTATTTATTCCAGAGATACCCACAAACAGGTCCACAATGTAATTTACACAAAAATATTCCTAGAAATCATATGCCTTTTGGAATTTGCAAGCAACCTAGATATTAATCAGTAGGGTTATAGATATTGTTTATGTCATAAACAAAAGCTACTCACTAGATATACAAACAGCAGCAGGGATAGATCATAAAAAATGTTGAGTAAAAAAATAAGAAAAATGAGATGTTTAAGTCAACATATCTTGGTAAATTATTAGTCTAAATATAAATAAAGTAATACTATGTGTTTTAACAAGGATATAAGCATGTTTAAAGACATACATATATTACAGTGGATGTCTTTGGGGAAAGGTGAATGGGAGAGAGAAAAGAATTGAAAAGCAAGATAAATAGAAAACAGACTTCCTTTCTTTCCATTATTTTCTCAAAGAGAGTGTATGTACGAGAATTTCTCGAATCTCTACCAATTCAAAGGCTAAAAAATTGGATAAAGTGATATTTTGGGGAATACAAAATACTTTCATGGGCATAAAATCTGGAAATGCCCTCACAACTGATATCCAGTTACTTAGTATATCCCTTTATCTCTTCCTTCACTTGTATTCATAGAGAAAAATTAGAAGTAGCATCGTTAAAAGTTTAATAGTCATTATCTCTGGTGGTGCTGATTGTATATGATCTTTCTTACTTTTCATGTCTTCATAGACCATGAACAGAATAGACACATAATTGTAGATATGTTATGTGATATATTAATTACCTACTGTCTGTCAGCGGGAGTTAAGTAGGGATAGAACGCTGCTCTGTATGCAGATGAAACTTACAGCCCTAGTGTTTTTCACATCCTGCCCCATTCAATGGAAATTCAGCTTGCCAGTGTTAAACATGCTCTTTCTATATGTCAGATTTTTACTTTGTGTCTAAGTCTTCTTTTGAGATTCTTCTGAATTCTATACACTTAAAGAATTTTAAAAAGATAGCAGACCATTTGACCACATTTAAATGAAAGACTTTAGTTCTAATAAGCAAATTACAGATAAAGTTAACATATGGATGACAGACAGAAATAAATGCACTGCCTGCAATTGACAAGAATTAGTATCTAGAATCTGAGGAACTCCTAAAATGAAAACCAGTAAAGGATGTGAATAGAAAGTGAGAGTTATTTATTCCAGAGATACCCACAAACAGGTCCACAATGTAATTTACACAAAAATATTCCTAGAAATCATATGCCTTTTGGAATTTGCAAGCAACCTAGATATTAATCAGTAGGGTTATAGATATTGTTTATGTCATAAACAAAAGCTACTCACTAGATATACAAACAGCAGCAGGGATAGATCATAAAAAATGTTGAGTAAAAAAATAAGAAAAATGAGATGTTTAAGTCAACATATCTTGGTAAATTATTAGTCTAAATATAAATAAAGTAATACTATGTGTTTTAACAAGGATATAAGCATGTTTAAAGACATACATATATTACAGTGGATGTCTTTGGGGAAAGGTGAATGGGAGAGAGAAAAGAATTGAAAAGCAAGATAAATAGAAAACAGACTTCCTTTCTTTCCATTATTTTCTCAAAGAGAGTGTATGTACGAGAATTTCTCGAATCTCTACCAATTCAAAGGCTAAAAAATTGGATAAAGTGATATTTTGGGGAATACAAAATACTTTCATGGGCATAAAATCTGGAAATGCCCTCACAACTGATATCCAGTTACTTAGTATATCCCTTTATCTCTTCCTTCAAATTTTATATGGAGTCCACCTACTTCTTTTCACCTCCACTTCCACCACCTTAGTATAATTCATTGTCTTCTTTTGCCATAACTAATAAAATTGTCTCCAAACAGGTTTTTTTGCCTCTCCAGGCCTCTCTACCTTGATCTACCCCTTACCCCACCCTGGCCAAATCTCCAAACAGAAGCTGAAGTGATCTTACAAATGCCTCGTTCAAGTCATATTACTGTTTAACTAAGAACCTGTCAGTGGTTCCCACCTAACAGAATAACCTTTTATATATGTAGGTCTGCAAGACTCTCCTTGACCTAGCACTGCTCCTAACCCAGCACAGCTCTATGACCTCAAATCCCATTTCAGAGTTTTGTCCTTGCCACTGCTGCAGCCTGGAACCCCTAATCCCTACTTAAGATCATCTGATTAGGGAAGTCTTCCCCAATCATCTTCTCTAAAAATAGCCAAGTTCCTTTTCTCCTTCCTATCTATTCCTCTTTTATCTATTGAAGTTTTCTTTGTGGCATTAACTACCACCCAACAGAGGATTTGTTACCAGATGCTCTTACCTCATTAGAAAGCCAGTACCTCAAGGACAGGGACATCCTTTGATGTCCTTGTCAATTTTCAGTGCCCTCAGTAAATACCAGTTGAGAATACAAATGAATGAATGAATGAATGAAATGACGAGAAAGAAAGAGATGTCAGAAATAGGTGGACAGAAAAAGAGGGTAAAGAAAGAGCTGCTTTCTGTTGGAGCCACCATGGTTGAAGTAAGAATGACTCTTTTGGGCTGATCCTTCTCCTTCCCCTTTTGACTTCCTCCCTGGCTCTCTTTCAAGTGTGAGTATTAATTGAGAAGTGACTGGAACATGGAGTCAGGGCTTATTCTGACAGCACAGGAAGTGGCACCTACACATACTTCCTTATTTCTACCAGGCCTGGAAAGAACTTGTACATTTGAAGACTGAGTACCTTTTCAAACAGGTATAGACAGCTCTAAGAACTGACATTATTTTTCTTTTCTCTTGTCTATTTTATAAGCACGTGTGTATTGCAGAACACTTAGAAAATGCAAGTAAGCAAAAAGTAAAAATTACAAATATCCAGTAAGTTGAGTATCTTAGATAACTTGATAATATTTTGATTTATTCCTTTGCAATACATTTTTCTGTACATTTTTCACTCCTACATACTCTTGTTGTTGTTGTTTTTCAGTTGGTAAGTCCTATCCGGTTCTTTGCAACCCGCGAGGCCTCCCTGTCACTCTCTATCTCTTGGAGTCTGCCCAAGTTCATGTCCATTGAGTCAGTGTTGCTCTCCAATGTATATACTCATACCCATCTTTAAAAAATGGGACTTTAAAAAATGAAGCTTTATAAAAATGGCCTTTCCTCTTTGTGGTTTTTCTCCTGAAAGAACATAACCCTAGTCAAATCATGAGAAAAATATCAGGCAAATTCCAACAGAGGGACATTCTACAAAATACCCAACCTTCAAAATTGTTAGGTTTTCTCCCCTTGGGAAAGACAGGTCCTGGTCCTGGGGGATCTTGATTAGGAAGTCTTCCCCAATCATCTTCTCTAAAAATAGCCAAGTTCCTTTTCTCCTTCCTATCTATTCCTCTTTTATCTATTGAAGTTTTCTTTGTGGCATTAACTACCACCCAACAGAGGATTTGTTACCAGATGCTCTTACCTCATTAGAAAGCCAGTACCTCAAGGACAGGGACATCCTTTGATGTCCTTGTCAATTTTCAGTGCCCTCAGTAAATACCAGTTGAGAATACAAATGAATGAATGAATGAATGAAATGACGAGAAAGAAAGAGATGTCAGAAATAGGTGGACAGAAAAAGAGGGTAAAGAAAGAGCTGCTTTCTGTTGGAGCCACCATGGTTGAAGTAAGAATGACTCTTTTGGGCTGATCCTTCTCCTTCCCCTTTTGACTTCCTCCTGGCTCTCTTTCAAGTGTGAGTATTAATTGAGAAGTGACTGGAACATGGAGTCAGGGCTTATTCTGACAGCACAGGAAGTGGCACCTACACATACTTCCTTATTTCTACCAGGCCTGGAAAGAACTTGTACATTTGAAGACTGAGTACCTTTTCAAACAGGTATAGACAGCTCTAAGAACTGACATTATTTTTCTTTTCTCTTGTCTATTTTATAAGCACGTGTGTATTGCAGAACACTTAGAAAATGCAAGTAAGCAAAAAGTAAAAATTACAAATATCCAGTAAGTTGAGTATCTTAGATAACTTGATAATATTTTGATTTATTACTTTGCAATACATTTTTCTGTACATTTTTCACTCCTACATACTCTTGTTGTTGTTGTTTTTCAGTTGGTAAGTCCTATCCGGTTCTTTGCAACCCGCGAGGCCTCCCTGTCACTCTCTATCTCTTGGAGTCTGCCCAAGTTCATGTCCATTGAGTCAGTGTTGCTCTCCAATGTATATACTCATACCCATCTTTAAAAAATGGGACTTTAAAAAATGAAGCTTTATAAAAATGGCCTTTCCTCTTTGTGGTTTTTCTCCTGAAAGAACATAACCCTAGTCAAATCATGAGAAAAATATCAGGCAAATTCCAACAGAGGGACATTCTACAAAATACCCAACCATTAGTCCTAAAAATTTTCAAGGTTATCAAAAAGAAGGAAAGTTTGAGAATCTGTCGCAACCAAGAAGAGCCTGTGGAGACATGATGACAGGGTTGCCTGGGGTCCTGGGTGGGATCCTTGAACAGAAAAAGGGGGAAATCTGGATAAAATGTGCATTAGTTAATAAGATATTAATATTAGTTCATTAATATCACAGAAATATAAGACATAAATAATAGAGAAGATTGTGTGAGTATGCATGTATTGGGGGATGGAACATATTGTCGTTAGGTCACTAAGTCATATTCAGCTCTTTGCAGCTCCATGAACTGCACCACACCAGGCTCCTCTATCCTCCACTGTCTCCTGGAGTTTGCTCAAATTCAGGTGCATTGAGTTGGTGATGCTATCTATCTCATGGAGTGTGTGGAAAGCTTGTATTATCCTCACAATTTTTCTGTAAGCCTAAAAATTCAAAAATTAAAAGTTTATTTTTATTTATTTTTTTGGGGAGGGGCCACTTCTATTGGTCTTTCTTTTATCCATTTTCATTCATCTTTATTCTTTGGCCTGTGTGTGCCTGCCATTGCAGTGGGCTCCGGGAGCATGCGCTGCAGAGCTCCGGCTCGGTAGTTGGACACATTGGTCCAGCCACTCCGCGGCATGTGGGATCCTCCCATGTCAGGGATCAAACTGATGCCCCCTGCACTGCGAGGCAGTGTCCTTACCCACTGAATCACTAGGAAAGTTCCTAAAAGTTTATTTTTAAATTGACACTTGATATACTATACCTGAAATATATTAGTGCCCTTGCACAATGGAAAAAAAAGAAAGACTGCCCTAGGAAAACCTCGTGTTTAGTAAAATTCTTGTTCACCATTCAGAATATACTCTTTCTTCCCAGTCATTGTTGAGTGAGGCAGGTAGATGGAGTCTGTTTCTGGGGAAGGAAAACCCAAGTTATGTAATTAGCCCTCTGTCAGATATAGCCTGAGGATTTACATGTTTTTCCATGTTTAGGTTTCGGCTTAGAGCTCTGTCGTGTTATTTTAAGATCTTGGCCTTTACAGGAAAAGGGGAGCATGGAAAACACATCAATTTTGGTAAAACTTCATGTCTAACAAAAATGATTTACATGGAAGTGAACAATCAGCCGAGATTTGGAAATCAGCAGTCCTGTTCAGGGAACTGTCTACATGGAATTTCCTTGTTTTAAGAAATGCGTTTTTATAAATCAACTATACTTCAATAAAAATAAAAAATACTATCATAAAAAAAGAAAAGTTTTTCACATAGTCTATGAAAAGAAGGATAGTTTTCTACTCATTTCCTCTGCTGAAAAGGGTAGAAAGGTGGAAAACAGGATCTATTCTGCAATTAATTCACCACAACAAGATACGATATACAAGGCACATGTGTTTACTCTATATGTAAATGTGATAAATAGATAGAAATAGGCATCTATATGTAGAGAGAGCCCTAACATATAATGTGTTCTAATATATAATATGTATGTTTCAAGCATAAGACAGATATCAGTAAAACAAACATCCCTGCACTCATCACACTGTTCAAGAGAAAATATTTCATCATCTTTGAATCCTCCTCTGTAATCCTCCTTGATCACATCCCTTATCCTCTCTGTGAAGGTAACCACTGTGCTGAATTTTATATTTATTATTGTCTTGTTTTCTTTATAGTTATTATCAGATAAAAATGTATCTCTACAGAATAACTGTTTAGTTTTGCATAGTTTTGAATTTATATAAATGGAATTAGATTGAATGAATACCTCTGTGATTTGTTTTCTCATTCAACAGTATGGGCATTTTATATATGTTTATTTGCTGCCTATGTCTTCTCTTCTATAGAATATTCTTTTTATAACTTATATCTGGTTTTCTATTGAGTTATCATTTTCTTGTGGAAGTTTAGGAGTTTTAAAATATTTACTTTTTGAATATTAATCACTTGGTTGCATATATGGCAAGCATTTTGTCCTAGATTTAGCTTATGCTTAAGCTTTCTTTGTGGTGGCTTGATGGTAAAGAATTTGCCTGCAATTCAGGAGACCCAGGTTCAATCCCCGGGTGGGGAAGTTTCCCCTGGGGAAAGGCATGGCAACCCACTCCAGTATTCTTGCCTAGATAATTCCATGGACAGAGGAAGCCTGGTGGGTTACGGTCCCTGGGATCTCAAAGAGTCAGACATGATGGACTGACTAACACTTTCACTTTTTCTTTCAATCTTTCTTTGTAGTCTTTTGAATAGAGCTGTTGATATTAATTTAATCAAATATTTTTTTTTCATTTGTGCATTTTGTCTCATTTAAGAAAGCCTCCCCTGCTTCAAAGTTCTTAAGATAGTCTCGCTTATTTTCCTTTTTTTTCTTAATTTTTATTTTATTTTTACTTTTACAGAGTTTTATTGTTTACAGATGTTTATAATCCCAGATTAGCCATATGTATATCCTTGGCCCCCCCTCCCTCTTTCACCCCCTCTAGAGAATTCTTGACTGTTATCTCTTTAGTTTTTCATCATTCCTATTTTGTGTATTATTTCTCTCTGATAACTTATTTGATGCATTTTTAGCCTCCTGAGTCTACCTTCTATGTATCTCAAACTATCATATACTTAGTCTATGATATAGTCTCCCTACTGCATTCTTGGTAAGTAGTTCAGATCTATTTTCTTGTTCATAATTTTCTTGTCAGCTATTTCTACTATGATATGTGCTATGTCCACTGAGTCTCTAATTTTATTTAGTATACTTTTCTGTTTTTAGAAGTTCTATTTGGCTTTTATTCATTACTTCCCTGCTCATTAAAAATATTTTTAGTATGAAAAACTTCAAACAGGGCTTCTCTGGTAGTTCAGTGGTGAAGAGTTCGCCTGCTAACGCAGGAGGCACAGGTTTGATCCCCAATCCGGGAAGATCCCATATGCTGCAGAGCAACTAAGCCTGTGAGCCACAACTATTGAGCTTGTGCTCTTGAACCTTGGAGCCGCAACTATTGAACCCATGTGCTGCAACTACTGAAGCCTGTGTGCCCTAGAGCCCAAGTTCCACAACAAGAGAAGTCATTGCAACAAGAAGACTGCTCACCTCAACTAGAGAGTAGCCCCCATTCGCTGCAAATAGAGAAGAGCCTGTGGCAGCAGTGAAAATCCAAAAAATAAAATAGCCAAGAAAAAAAAGAAAAAACTTCAAACATATGAATGCTGAAGGAATAGTATAGTAAATCCCTATTTATCCATTATCCAACTTCAAGAATGAATGGTTCATGGCTAATTTTGTTTCCTCTATATCTCTGCCTACTTTCTTTCCCACTCTAGATAACAGTGAAGCAGATTCCAGACATCACATCATTTTATCTGTAATAGGTAAATATTTATCTCTAATAGACAAGGATTCTCCTTTTAAAATAAATGATACCATTTTCTTACCTTCTTAAGAACCCATTGTAATTCCTTAACATCAAATATTTCTGGCAATATCTTCTGGCTCTTTGACCATACTTTTTAATATCCCCATTAATTTAAATTTTATACCTAGTTTTCTCAATTCATGTGGTTCTGATATTATTATTTACTATTTCTCCTGCTTCTGTTCATCATGCTTTATTTTCTTATGTAGCTGTAATTTTTTTTTTTAAGTGAGGACTCAGGGTCATTGAAACTTTTTGTAGGAATTTTTTTGAGACTTCTAAAGGATTCCCTTTGGAATTAATCATTTCCTCAGAGATTTGTGATTGCTTCTTCAGGTACCTTGGATCATTACTAACTTCCAATCATTTAAATTCAGTTCTCAGGCTGGGTTTTCAGTCCACCCATGTAGAGTGAATTTTGACACTAAACCTTTACAATAGTCACCTTGTGGTAGTAAGTCTTAGATAAGCGCTTATTTTCCTTCTTTACTCAGAATTAAAGTTGACAGAGGTAAGAATTCCTGCCAGGTTCTTGCTGTGATACTAAATTTATTTTTCTAGTTTGCTTCTCTGGGTTTGCTGCCTTTTGTGGGACTGGCTCTATGCAAGGATCTCAATTTGTTATCCTAGCTTGTATAAACCCCAGGCATTATCCCCAGTCCCCAACATGTGCTTATGTTCTGTTAGAAGAAAAAATTCTTCCCAGGATTGTATTGGCAGATTACTGGAAGACAAGATTTAGCTTTAATGCCCAGTTATTTCTTTGGATCTATGACTTTTTTTTTTTTTTTTTTTTACTATTTTTATCCTATGAGTATTTCTTTCACTTTCTGTAACTCAGCTAAGCACTTTAAATTATATTGTGACTATTTCATCCAGTATGTTGAGGTATTCTGCACTGAGATTCCTTAGGATACCACTCTCCTTATTGCATTTCTAGAAAGAGGATCTAAATAATGTCTTAAGCCTCATGCAAGTGACCACATGAAATTAACCTCCTTCCCAGGAGTATCTTCCCACCCAAGGGGTTGTCTGATGGGCTCCTAGGTTCATATCCTTGACACCTGCATTTTTTGGAGATAACAGTGAAGCAGATTCCAGACATCACTCTTATCTGTAATAGGTAAATATTTATCTCTAATAGACAAGGATTCTCCTTTTAAAATAAATGATACCATTTTCTTACCTTCTTAAGAACCCATTGTAATTCCTTAACATCAAATATTTCTGGCAATATCTTCTGGCTCTTTGACCATACTTTTTAATATCCCCATTAATTTAAATTTTATACCTAGTTTTCTCAATTCATGTGGTTCTGATATTATTATTTACTATTTCTCCTGCTTCTGTTCATCATGCTTTATTTTCTTATGTAGCTGTAATTTTTTTTTTTAAGTGAGGACTCAGGGTCATTGAAACTTTTTGTAGGAATTTTTTTGAGACTTCTAAAGGATTCCCTTTGGAATTAATCATTTCCTCAGAGATTTGTGATTGCTTCTTCAGGTACCTTGGATCATTACTAACTTCCAATCATTTAAATTCAGTTCTCAGGCTGGGTTTTCAGTCCACCCATGTAGAGTGAATTTTGACACTAAACCTTTACAATAGTCACCTTGTGGTAGTAAGTCTTAGATAAGCGCTTATTTTCCTTCTTTACTCAGAATTAAAGTTGACAGAGGTAAGAATTCCTGCCAGGTTCTTGCTGTGATACTAAATTTATTTTTCTAGTTTGCTTCTCTGGGTTTGCTGCCTTTTGTGGGACTGGCTCTATGCAAGGATCTCAATTTGTTATCCTAGCTTGTATAAACCCCAGGCATTATCCCCAGTCCCCAACATGTGCTTATGTTCTGTTAGAAGAAAAAATTCTTCCCAGGATTGTATTGGCAGATTACTGGAAGACAAGATTTAGCTTTAATGCCCAGTTATTTCTTTGGATCTATGACTTTTTTTTTTTTTTTTTTTTTACTATTTTTATCCTATGAGTATTTCTTTCACTTTCTGTAACTCAGCTAAGCACTTTAAATTATATTGTGACTATTTCATCCAGTATGTTGAGGTATTCTGCACTGAGATTCCTTAGGATACCACTCTCCTTATTGCATTTCTAGAAAGAGGATCTAAATAATGTCTTAAGCCTCATGCAAGTGACCACATGAAATTAACCTCCTTCAGAGTATCTCCCAAGTGTGCATGTGATCTTCCCACCCAAGGGGTTGTCTGATGGGCTCCTAGGTTCATATCCTTGACACCCTGCACTGTTTTGTTCTGGCCTCCTCATCTGACCATCACTCGTCTACTGCTGAAGACTCTCAGGAGTTTATCATTCTGCTTTGGGAAGTTGTCCTTCACTGGACCACCACTGTCACTACCATTTTTGGTCTTTGCTTGAGACACTGCTCTTCCTTTATCCCAAGCACCAGATTGACCCTGGTCTTCTCCAAAGCACAGAAGGTGTGAGAAGGAGTATTATAACATAGAGATTTGCTTATAACTACTGCCTAGCACCAGACCCCTCTTCAGGAGTTCTGATCCACCTAATTCTCTCCATCTCTCCAGTCTGTTGCCATGCAACAATGGCTGATTTGCTTTCCCGCACCCAGGTCCTGTACTCACCAGTGAGGTTTGGAGTCCAGGCTAAAGTTCAGAGAGTCCTGGAGAGAGAAATTTTCATTTCCTTCTTTTCAGACTTCATCTCCCCAGTCCCTATTTTCCTTTCCAGGAAGGACTGCCTTCCACTGCATTTGGAAGGAAGAAGTTTATTTTCCTTTCAGAGAAGCTTTACCTTATGACTCCTCACAAGACAGTCCAACCCTAGTCTGACATTAGTATGCTATTCAAGATCTGGACCTTTTAGTGTTATGTAGCACCATATATGGGTTTCCCAGGTGGCGCTAGTGGTAAAGAGCCTGCCTGCCAGTGCAAGAGATATAAGAGACATGGGTTCAAGCCCTAGTTTGGGAAGATCTCCTGGAAGAGGGAATGGTAACCCACTTCAGTATTCTTGCCTGGAGAATCCCATGGACACAGAGGCTTGGTGGGCTACAGTCCATGGGGTTGCAAAGACTCTGACATGATTGAAACAACTTAGTGTGCACATCACCATGTGTAGGACTTTATCAGTCCTTTTTAGTTTAGTCTGCATTGAGCTAATTGGTTTCCTTTTCTGATGCACTATGGACAATGACTTAGAAAAGAAATATATTAAAACTTTTCCAAAGACACGTAATACCAAAAAGGTACCAAGCAGTCTGAAGTCATAGTTATAAGAATAAATACTCTCTAAGGGACAAACTGTCTGCAGAGATGCAACTCTCTTTAAGACATCTTCTAAATTTACCTGACTAAACAGAACACTACATTTTAAAATTCAGGTTACTTTCCTACATTTGGGATTTTTCCCATGAACAATGAGTAGAATATGACCTAGATTTGCATAACTAATAGTTCCCAAAGTGATGATTATTCCAAAAAAAACCCAAACAGCCACACGAACAAAAACAATAACTGGCCTCAAATGTAAACTCAAGTCATCACTTGGAACCACCTTCCCCCATAAACACACTTATAAAGTAAAAAGTGGAACTTTTTAAATTGCGGTTTTCCAACTACTGTACTTACATATTTTCTAATAAGAATCTTTGTTTCACCTAAGATACCCCCCTTACATATATTTCTCAATATACTCCAAAGCAATGTCTTGCTCGGAGTGGATCCTTATTAAATGTGTGTTTATGCCACATGTTAGTGTGAATAATTTGACTCATATTTCTTTATTCCTCCCATGACATGGGAATGGCGGTTTGGATGAAATAAGAGACACTAAAGGCCTTTAAACCCTTGCTCTGCCAGATATTGTGTGACCTTGGCTAACTTGTCTCTAAGCTTCAGGTTCTATAGTAAAGAACTTAGCTCCTCACATTTGGAAGGAAGAAGTTTATTTTCCTTTCAGAGAAGCTTTACCTTATGACTCCTCACAAGACAGTCCAACCCTAGTCTGACATTAGTATGCTATTCAAGATCTGGACCTTTTAGTGTTATGTAGCACCATATATGGGTTTCCCAGGTGGCGCTAGTGGTAAAGAGCCTGCCTGCCAGTGCAAGAGATATAAGAGACATGGGTTCAAGCCCTAGTTTGGGAAGATCTCCTGGAAGAGGGAATGGTAACCCACTTCAGTATTCTTGCCTGGAGAATCCCATGGACACAGAGGCTTGGTGGGCTACAGTCCATGGGGTTGCAAAGACTCTGACATGATTGAAACAACTTAGTGTGCACATCACCATGTGTAGGACTTTATCAGTCCTTTTTAGTTTAGTCTGCATTGAGCTAATTGGTTTCCTTTTCTGATGCACTATGGACAATGACTTAGAAAAGAAATATATTAAAACTTTTCCAAAGACACGTAATACCAAAAAGGTACCAAGCAGTCTGAAGTCATAGTTATAAGAATAAATACTCTCTAAGGGACAAACTGTCTGCAGAGATGCAACTCTCTTTAAGACATCTTCTAAATTTACCTGACTAAACAGAACACTACATTTTAAAATTCAGGTTACTTTCCTACATTTGGGATTTTTCCCATGAACAATGAGTAGAATATGACCTAGATTTGCATAACTAATAGTTCCCAAAGTGATGATTATTCCAAAAAAAACCCAAACAGCCACACGAACAAAAACAATAACTGGCCTCAAATGTAAACTCAAGTCATCACTTGGAACCACCTTCCCCCATAAACACACTTATAAAGTAAAAAGTGGAACTTTTTAAATTGCGGTTTTCCAACTACTGTACTTACATATTTTCTAATAAGAATCTTTGTTTCACCTAAGATACCCCCCTTACATATATTTCTCAATATACTCCAAAGCAATGTCTTGCTCGGAGTGGATCCTTATTAAATGTGTGTTTATGCCACATGTTAGTGTGAATAATTTGACTCATATTTCTTTATTCCTCCCATGACATGGGAATGGCGGTTTGGATGAAATAAGAGACACTAAAGGCCTTTAAACCCTTGCTCTGCCAGATATTGTGTGACCTTGGCTAACTTGTTCTCTCTAAGCTTCAGTTTCCTTATAAAAATGTTCTTATAGTAAAGAACTTAGCCAAATGTTTCGATGAATAATAATACCCTCTTCTCTTTCCTTCTGCCACCTCTCAGCCTCAAGATGCTAGAGGTCACTCAGCTCTAGGGATGGCCAGGGGAAGCCAGGTCCCAGATCACACATCCCCACACTCCCACACTTCTTGTTTTTCATTTTTAATTTTATTTCAAAAACTTACATTGGAATATAGTTGATTTGCAATGTTGTATTAGTTTAATGTGTACAGCAAAGAGATTCAGTTATGTGTGTGTGTGTATATATATACCTATATATATATGTGTGTGTGTGTATATATATATATACATATATATATACATATATACATATATATATGTACATATATACATATATATATACACACACATATATATATATACACACACACACACACACACAATATATATATATTCTGTTGTATATATGTTCTTTTTTAGATTCGTTTCTATTATAGATTATTGCAAGATATTGAGTCTATTTCCTTGTACAGAAGGTCCCTGGTTGTTCATTTTATGTATAGTAGTGTGTGTTAATCCCAAACCCCTAATTAATCCCTCTTCCCCCTCCCCCTTTGTTTTCTATGTCTGTGAATCTGTGTCTATATTGTAAATAAGTTAATTTGTGTCACTTTTTAAAGATTCCATATATAAGCAACATGGTATATTTGTCTTTTCTGGTTTACTTCACTTAATATGATAATCTCTATCTAGGTCAATCCGTGTTACTGAAAATGGTATTCTCACACTTCTGAGTTCTATGGATCATTCGTCATTGAATTGTAACTTTTCCAATTCAGATATTCTACTTGGCATCTCTTCTATGTATTTATGAGCTGTTCTTGAAAACAACAAAAAAAGATCAGGGAAGGCTAAAGTATTAAAATGTGTGTTTATGCCACATGTTAGTGTGAATAATTTGACTCATATTTCTTTATTCCTCCCATGACATGGGAATGGCGGTTTGGATGAAATAAGAGACACTAAAGGCCTTTAAACCCTTGCTCTGCCAGATATTGTGTGACCTTGGCTAACTTGTTCTCTCTAAGCTTCAGTTTCCTTATAAAAATGTTCTTATAGTAAAGAACTTAGCCAAATGTTTCGATGAATAATAATACCCTCTTCTCTTTCCTTCTGCCACCTCTCAGCCTCAAGATGCTAGAGGTCACTCAGCTCTAGGGATGGCCAGGGGAAGCCAGGTCCCAGATCACACATCCCCACACTCCCACACTTCTTGTTTTTCATTTTTAATTTTATTTCAAAAACTTACATTGGAATATAGTTGATTTGCAATGTTGTATTAGTTTAATGTGTACAGCAAAGAGATTCAGTTATGTGTGTGTGTGTATATATATACCTATATATATATGTGTGTGTGTATATATATATATATATATATATATATATATATATATATATATGTACATATATATATATATATATACACACATATATATATATACACACACACACACACACAATATATATATATTCTGTTGTATATATGTTCTTTTTTAGATTCGTTTCTATTATAGATTATTGCAAGATATTGAGTCTATTTCCTTGTACAGAAGGTCCCTGGTTGTTCATTTTATGTATAGTAGTGTGTGTTAATCCCAAACCCCTAATTAATCCCTCTTCCCCCTCCCCCTTTGTTTTCTATGTCTGTGAATCTGTGTCTATATTGTAAATAAGTTAATTTGTGTCACTTTTTAAAGATTCCATATATAAGCAACATGGTATATTTGTCTTTTCTGGTTTACTTCACTTAATATGATAATCTCTATCTAGGTCAATCCGTGTTACTGAAAATGGTATTCTCACACTTCTGAGTTCTATGGATCATTCGTCATTGAATTGTAACTTTTCCAATTCAGATATTCTACTTGGCATCTCTTCTATGTATTTATGAGCTGTTCTTGAAAACAACAAAAAAAGATCAGGGAAGGCTAAAGATATATAAATCAATACTTTTCAAACTGTTGGTTTTTACTCATTAGAGAATACTGAAATTAATTCAGTGGACAGCTAACAGTTTAAAAAATTAAATAGTAAAATAGAAAGAAATGTTCATAACAAGAAGAAGTAGTATTTAGTGAAACTTTTATATAAAATGAATCATATTGTGTCCAAGCTATCTCTTTCAGTAAGTTGCAATCAAGAAAGTTTGAGAAACACTGCTTTAAATTGTTCTGATACAGTTAAAATTCCTTTTAAATTCTGCAAAAATAAAGTAACATAGATGAATATTCCCATATAAATAATAACAACATGTCTCACGTAGCAGTTTGACTGCTTTACTGATCCCAGTTATTCACGCCTCTGTGTTCACATTCTTTCCTGAGAAACTTATTCTGCGTTCCCATTCTGACACAGTCATGTGACATGATTTGGCCAGTAAGACATTAGCAAGTGAGATGCACAAAAAGAACTCATGAAGTTGGGCTTGCTTTTGCCCTTTGCTGTCTCCATGAGAACGTGTCCAGATTAGTCTGCTGGAGGATGAGAATCACGTGAAGAAGAGTAGAACTGCCCCAGTCTTCCAGCCAAGGCTGTCCTGGACTTGACAACAGCCAGCCAACCACTACACCACTGGAGGAGCCAGGGAAGACCAGAACTGCCCAGTCAAGCACAGCCCAAATTGGCTAACATGCTTACTCATGAGTTAAACAAGTGTGTGTTTTAGCATGGAATAAGTTGCTTGTTGTGGAGCATCACTGTGGAAATAGATATTTGATATTGGGAGATCTTTAGGCACATATCACAATGCTAATAATCATTAAAATAAAAGATGCACCAGTTTCTCAAAGACTGTCTCATTAGGTAATTTCAAAAAACACTTCTCATCTTTATGTTTCACATTGCACTGGGTGCCACAACAAGTTTACTTAGAAGAGCATATTCAATTGTTTGAATAGAAAATATGATAGAGGAAATATTCTTGCCCAAAGTTACTTAACCAAATTCTGTCACCAAGAGAGTTGGATTCAGCCACTCAAGAATTCTTTTTTTTTCAGGACCACCAAAGTTTGCTGACTATTCTAAATTTCCAAAATGAAAACCCCAGTTCCAGTCCATTTTTCTGGATATACCTCAATTTTCATAAAGGGTGCTGTGGGATGTTGATTTGAATAATTAGAATTGGCATTTTGCTTACAAGCAAAACAGAGGCCCTTTCCTAAGGAAACCACAATGAGACAAATATCCTCAGAGTGCATATTGTCCTACAGATAACCTGATTTTTTTTCCTTAAATTTGCATTTTCATTTGATCATTGAAGATGAGTTTGTCTTTGTAACAGGAGACCTGTGATTCCCTTGACTAGTTTGTCCTGTTGGTTTTCGCAGCAACAACCTGAGGCCATTTGCTCATGGAGCATTCAGTTTCCAGGGGCTACCAGTTACCTAACAAGAGATGCCCCTATGAATCAGTCCTCACTCTAGCTGTCCATAAGGGGATAAGGAATGGCACAGTGGTAGTGAGGATTGAAGTGGAGGAGCTTTGTGGTCCTTATACAAAACCATACCAATATGCTAAGAAAATATTGATTGCCCACGTTAAAGAATTTTGTGTATGTACATTGACCAAGAGAGAATGGAACATAGGGAGATCCTTCAAAGACATCCCCTGGCACTAGCAAACCTCCATCAATTAGGCAGACCTGGTAATTTTGTATTTAAAAAAAATCCAAAATATCCTGTGTATTATTGACTTTGGATCTAGTAAGTAGCATGTGTGTGTGTGTGTGTGTGTGTGTGCGTGTGTGCGTGTGCGCGTGACTCTTTGCAATCCCACGGACTATAGCCTTCTAGGCTCCTCTGTCCATGGAATTTTCCAAGCAAGAAATACTGGAGTGGGTTGCCATTTCCTTCTCTAGGGGATCCTCCTGATCCAAGGATCGAATTTGCATCTCTTACATCTCCTGCATGGGCAGGCAGATTCTTTTCCACTTGTGCCACTTGGGAAAGTAAGCAATGACTTCACACATATCTCAAATATGTGTCTTGCAATGGTTTATTACTTTGAAAGAAGGGAAACTTACTATTATCAGGGCACCTTCAATGTGCTGGGCTGTATGCAGGGTATTGGTGAGTTACAAACAAGTAAGACCCAACCACTGCCATCAAAGAGGACCTTCTCTGCAATGGTTGGGGGGTGGGGTAGGGGTCAATATTTTAGTTCTTTGATGACTTAATTTCAATAGCAAACTGGGACTTTATCCATCACTTAACAAAGTTTTCTCTGATTCTTTGATAGCTTAGTTGCCATTTGTGTCTTCTGATGCTTTACCTTGAGGTATTTTGGAGTCTCCATTCAGTACAGATACATATACAATACAAAATATTCATTAAATGATGTAGAAACAGTCGTGATTTTTAAATGCCTCAAAGTGGGTGGTCAGCTGATTTGGCAGAATTGACATGTTGGTATGCATGTGCACCAGAATGCTTACAAGACTCTCGTCTAATATATATTTTTAAGAACATAAGTACTTTTTCAGCTAAGAATCTTAGGTTGACTTGAATCAAATTTGACTTACATTTCCTCCAGTACTTAAAGCTTGGTTTGAAGCTTAAATACTTGGGTTCAAAGTATTTCAGCTTTTAACAAAAATCCTTTGGATTCCATCAAAATGGTAGATTAAGTATGCTTACTCCAATCCCCTGCCTCACAAAATGGGCCTGCAAATCTATTTTAGTGAATGTTTTACATAAGCCCTTTCTTGAGAAATGGTTAAAAAGTAAAATTGAGGTAAATCTATTTTAGTTAGAGAAACAAAACATTTTCTGAGTGTATTTAAAGTAACATTTGTTTTATTTAAGGGCATTTTTCATTATCCTTGAAATCATATAAATTAAACAGAAATGAAATTGTTTTAAAAAATAATTTTGCCCTCCTAGTACACTTAGGTATTTTTTCTTTCATATGTTAGTTATCACATCTTTATGTGTTATGAATTTACTGTTTTTATTGAAATAAGAAGAATATAACAAAGTCCATTGTTACATTATCACCAATGTTGGTAATCACAGAATATATATCAGTCACATTTTTGCTTAGGTTTAGACTCAGTTTACTCCAAATGACTGTAATTATTCAATGTAAAAGAACTTATAAAGGCTTTTAGGACTAATTTGTATCAGTATCTCCTGATTATACATACAGTTCATCATCATTTATTCTAAGACTCTCTTCTACTTCTGTGGAGACCAATGGGTTGGGTCATCATGTCGATAATATAATTCATTACAGTATTGTAGAGCTGGAAAGTATTGTAGATCTTAATCTATTTTACACAGGTGATGATTTGGCTTATAAAAGTTAAGTGATATGTTTGCCCTTCTAACCTTATGTACAAGGATGATTTCAAAACGGTTAAACCTGGAGACAGCAATTAGGGTAAAGTATACATAATTAGCAAGGAGATCAAACCAGTGAATCCTAAAGGAAATCAACTGGAATATTCATTGGAATGACTGATGCTGAAGCTGAAGCTGCAATGCTCTGGCCACCTGATGCAAAGAGCCAACTCGTTGGAAAAAACTGATTCTGGGAAATAGGTTGAGGGCAGGAGGAGAAGGGGATGACAGAGGATGAGATGGTTGGGTGGCATCACCGACTCAATGGACATGAGTTTGAGTAAACTCCTGGAGACAGTGAAGGACAGGGAAACCTGGCATGCTGCAGCCTATGGGGTTGCAAAGAGTCAGACACGACTTAGCGAGTGAACCATGAGCAACAGTACATAATTATCTCTAGTGAGTCTTTCACTAACCACCTATCCTCTTCCCAGGATGCAGCAGAAGAGCAAAATTCCAGGTTGCCTTTAGGAGTTACAGATGGGTAGTATGGTTGATATGAATTTATGGTGTGTTTTCTGAGTGTATTTAAAGTAACATTTGTTTTATTTAAGGGCATTTTTCATTATCCTTGAAATCATATAAATTAAACAGAAATGAAATTGTTTTAAAAAATAATTTTGCCCTCCTAGTACACTTAGGTATTTTTTCTTTCATATGTTAGTTATCACATCTTTATGTGTTATGAATTTACTGTTTTTATTGAAATAAGAAGAATATAACAAAGTCCATTGTTACATTATCACCAATGTTGGTAATCACAGAATATATATCAGTCACATTTTTGCTTAGGTTTAGACTCAGTTTACTCCAAATGACTGTAATTATTCAATGTAAAAGAACTTATAAAGGCTTTTAGGACTAATTTGTATCAGTATCTCCTGATTATACATACAGTTCATCATCATTTATTCTAAGACTCTCTTCTACTTCTGTGGAGACCAATGGGTTGGGTCATCATGTCGATAATATAATTCATTACAGTATTGTAGAGCTGGAAAGTATTGTAGATCTTAATCTATTTTACACAGGTGATGATTTGGCTTATAAAAGTTAAGTGATATGTTTGCCCTTCTAACCTTATGTACAAGGATGATTTCAAAACGGTTAAACCTGGAGACAGCAATTAGGGTAAAGTATACATAATTAGCAAGGAGATCAAACCAGTGAATCCTAAAGGAAATCAACTGGAATATTCATTGGAATGACTGATGCTGAAGCTGAAGCTGCAATGCTCTGGCCACCTGATGCAAAGAGCCAACTCGTTGGAAAAAACTGATTCTGGGAAATAGGTTGAGGGCAGGAGGAGAAGGGGATGACAGAGGATGAGATGGTTGGGTGGCATCACCGACTCAATGGACATGAGTTTGAGTAAACTCCTGGAGACAGTGAAGGACAGGGAAACCTGGCATGCTGCAGCCTATGGGGTTGCAAAGAGTCAGACACGACTTAGCGAGTGAACCATGAGCAACAGTACATAATTATCTCTAGTGAGTCTTTCACTAACCACCTATCCTCTTCCCAGGATGCAGCACAAGAGCAAAATTCCAGGTTGCCTTTAGGAGCTACAGATGGGTAGTATGGTTGATATGAATCTATGGTGTGTTCTTCATCCCTCTTATCTTCTGTCCTGTAAGGACACAGGGAGAAAAAGGCCTCTGTTTATGAACCAGGAAACAGACTCTCATCAGACACTGAATCTGCTGGCACTTTGGTTTTGAGCTGCCCAAGCTACAGAACCAAGAGAAATGAATGTTTGTTGTTCAAGCCATCCTGTCCAAGTTATTTTTGTTACAGCAGCCCAAACAGACTAAGGTACTGATAAATCAAAGTTTTGCTTGAACTGACAGATGATAGTTTCTCAGAGTCAGAAGGCTTCACAACCATCTGTCAACTGAGACCAGAAAGTATAGAAGGATGCAGACATGTATAAGGCTTGGGCATCCCATGACTGAGATGATAGATCATGGACTAGATAAGGTTCCTGACTCATCATCAATTATGATAACATGGTAAAAGTTGCCTTCAAAGAGGCTGGCAACTAGGAAAATGTCTTTCAAGAGAAAATTCCTCATTGAAAACTATCAGTGTTAAGGTGACTGGTTCAATCTGTCTCTTTGGCTTTGAGGAGACAGTGAAGAATAGCAGAGAGGACCCAGGCTTTATTTATTTATTTTTTTAGGTGGGTTAGGAGGGGAGGGGAGTGGGTTGGGGAGGGAGGAGGGTGGGCGGGCCACTTCTATTGGTCTTTCATTTATCCATTTTCATCCATCTCCGTTCTCTGGCCCGTTTGGGCCTCCCATCGCAGTGGCCTCTGTTGTCGCAGAGCACTGGCTCTGGGCTCATGTGCTCCAGAGCTCTGGCTCGGTCATTGGACACATCGGTCCAGACGCTCCGTAGCACATGGGGTCTTCCCAGGCCAGGGATCGAACTGGCGCCCCTTGCACTGCAAGGCGGTGTCCTTACCCACTGGACCACCAGGGAAGCCCTAAGACCCAGGCTTTAGAGGGAAACAAACATGGATTTGAACCTTAACTCCATGCACGGTAGTTGTGCGGCTCATCTGTAAAATGTGGGGTAATAAGACTGGCTTTTTAACAGGGTTTTAAGAGTTAGATGCTTTGGATTTCCCTGGAAGTTTGGTGGGTAAGACTCTGAGCTTCCAATGGAGGGTGCAGTGGGCTTAGTCTGGGAACTAAGATTCCACATGCCACCTGGTGCAACATACACACACAAGAATTAGATGTATACAGATCTATAATAAGTGCTCAGTGAGGGATAGTTATTAATTTTCCTCTTTCCACATGAAGCGAAAGGGACAAATTTTACAGAACCAAGAGAAATGAATGTTTGTTGTTCAAGCCATCCTGTCCAAGTTATTTTTGTTACAGCAGCCCAAACAGACTAAGGTACTGATAAATCAAAGTTTTGCTTGAACTGACAGATGATAGTTTCTCAGAGTCAGAAGGCTTCACAACCATCTGTCAACTGAGACCAGAAAGTATAGAAGGATGCAGACATGTATAAGGCTTGGGCATCCCATGACTGAGATGATAGATCATGGACTAGATAAGGTTCCTGACTCATCATCAATTATGATAACATGGTAAAAGTTGCCTTCAAAGAGGCTGGCAACTAGGAAAATGTCTTTCAAGAGAAAATTCCTCATTGAAAACTATCAGTGTTAAGGTGACTGGTTCAATCTGTCTCTTTGGCTTTGAGGAGACAGTGAAGAATAGCAGAGAGGACCCAGGCTTTATTTATTTATTTTTTTAGGTGGGTTAGGAGGGGAGGGGAGTGGGTTGGGGAGGGAGGAGGGTGGGCGGGCCACTTCTATTGGTCTTTCATTTATCCATTTTCATCCATCTCCGTTCTCTGGCCCGTTTGGGCCTCCCATCGCAGTGGCCTCTGTTGTCGCAGAGCACTGGCTCTGGGCTCATGTGCTCCAGAGCTCTGGCTCGGTCATTGGACACATCGGTCCAGACGCTCCGTAGCACATGGGGTCTTCCCAGGCCAGGGATCGAACTGGCGCCCCTTGCACTGCAAGGCGGTGTCCTTACCCACTGGACCACCAGGGAAGCCCTAAGACCCAGGCTTTAGAGGAAACAAACATGGATTTGAACCTTAACTCCATGCACGGTAGTTGTGCGGCTCATCTGTAAAATGTGGGGTAATAAGACTGGCTTTTTAACAGGGTTTTAAGAGTTAGATGCTTTGGATTTCCCTGGAAGTTTGGTGGGTAAGACTCTGAGCTTCCAATGGAGGGTGCAGTGGGCTTAGTCTGGGAACTAAGATTCCACATGCCACCTGGTGCAACATACACACACAAGAATTAGATGTATACAGATCTATAATAAGTGCTCAGTGAGGGATAGTTATTAATTTTCCTCTTTCCACATGAAGGAGGACAATAACAATATAATGATCTCTATTCTTTACTAGGTGCCAGACAAAATATTTTAAACTCTCTTCCTGAATCTTCATCATAAATATCATGTTGATATTTTTCATATACAAGAAACATAGATTCTGTAAGGTTAAGGAGATACCAAGGTCACTTGGAAAGTAAGCAGCGGAGACAGGGCTCAACCCAGATCAGTCCCACTTATCACCACCATGCCATACCCTCTCCCATAGCCTCTGGATCTGGGACACTGATTCCACTCTATTGATGGTCCTTCTTTGCATTTCTGTTTAGGCTGAAAGAGAAGCCATGATAAACTAATGAAGACTATTATAAAGATCCCAGAACTAACTCTTTGAGATAGATGCATGAGAGAGGGAAAGCTCCAGATTTCTGCAGTTTTAGAGGAGACCCTCAGGAACCTTGGTGAAACTAGAAAGCAGTAAGACAGATGTTTAACTTTTAGCTTAAAAACAGTGGAATTTTTAGTGCTCTGTGTTTGTTTTAGAGCACATTTAATAGCAGTTGCTATTGAAATGATGGGAAGATAGAAATCTCTTTTAGCATTTGGAACTATTTTCTTTTTTCATTTTCTTTGAGTGTCAATGTTATGACTGGCTTCAGAAGATGAGGTTTTTAAGACATTCATGCAAACTTCCGACATTAGCTGATTTCCTCAGCCCTGTTGTAGTAAAATTTTGATAAACAATTTTATTCCATGTCTTCTATTAACAAGGCCAAAAGATTAAAACATACAAGGCCAGCCATGTTCCTTTCATTCTAACGAGGCATTTAATTGAGATTACACTTACTGTCCTAAGGTTTTCTTGCTTCTTAAAAACTGTTCTGATTTCCTTGGGTGTGAAGTAAGAGGCTCAGGGACACTAATGATATGACATCAGAAATGTGAATTAAGTCCCTTCATGTCTCTGAGCTTTATTTTCCTAGAAATAATTATACCTATAATGTCAGAGACTTCTACAAAGAACCAGATGCATGGAAGATGTTTCATAATTGGTAGTGGTTATTAATATTATTGCTATTATGAGACCTGGCCTTGCCCTCTACAAAGTCTTAGTAATGTGGAAGGGCGTTTAAGAAGAATACAGTCAACAGTGAGAAGTGCCAGAGAAAGGCCAAAACTTGAGGAGAGTAAGAACAGGTGACATGTTTGTTACCATGGAGTTACTGGAAAAGGAATTCAGGAAGGTCACAGGGCTGGGCTCACTTCATACCCCTCTTCCCTCTGCATGCAGTGTCTTCATCAAGGTCGTGCAGTGTGTCCTCTGTTTTCACTAGCTCCACACCAGGAGTGCATTAACTTCTGGAGCTTTGTCTCCCCGGTCCTGGGGTGGCTACACGTCTGTCCCTGCAGCAGACCTGGCTCTATCACTTCCTTTATCCACTCTGTGGAGCTGCCCTCCTCCCCAAGGCTTCCCTTCTGCCCAGGAGAGGACGATTCTGTTCCCAGAGAAGCTATCTGCCACCTTAGCCTCGGGGGTTGTGAGTGAACAGAAGACACCAAAAGGTTGTAGTCCACTGAAGGCAGCACCAGGAAACTGAATTGGTGAGAACCTTCTCCTTGGTGACCTGCTGAACTGTGGTCATCATTAGCTTTGTTTTCTAGCTTGTTAACAGCGGATAGAGAGGCAATGAAACGCTGTGCTGTTTTGCAGAGACAATTGTTCCAACAAATTTCAGTACTTGCTTTGGTCTTTGTTAGTTTGGGATAAATTTAAATTATGTAAACAAAATCTTCCTTCTCCTGAATACTTCAGCTCTTACGTTTTTTCCCCTTGATTGCTCTAAATTTGACTGAGAGCAGCCCTGAAGCTCAGATGCTCTTTTATTAAGGCATCTCAAGGAACCGCTGAAAAGCAACTCAGAGGTGATTTTTTTTTTTTTTTTAAAGATTTATTTATTTATTTATTTTGGGCTGGGATCGGATTGGGGAGGGAGGGGAGCGGGCGGGCCACTTCCATTGGTCTTTCGTTTCTCTGTTTTCATCCATCTTTGTTCTTTGGCTCCTGCGGGTCTCCCATTGCGGTGGCGTTTGTTGTTGCAGAGCACCAGCTCTGTGATTGGACACATCAGTCCAGCCGCTCCGCGGCACATGGGATTTTCCCAGGCCAGGGCTCGAACCGGTGCCCCTTGCACTGCAAGGCGGTGTCCTTATCCACTGGACCACCAGGGGAAGCCCTCAGAGGTGATTTTTAACTAATCAGTTAACTAATTAATTATCTTACAGAGTTTAAAAAATGGGGAATACTTATTTTCAAACAGAACAAAAGGGTGACTAGTGAAAAGTATGTCTCCTTTTCTGATTCTGTTTCCCTTTTTTTTTTTTTTTTTTAAATAGCAAGTTAGTGGCATGATATCATCCATTCTGAACACAGGTGAAATTTGGGGATTTGTATTATGAAAAATGAATGTCTCTATTAATGCTGTAAAGTTGCAAATTGGAGACATACTGAATTTACTGACAAAAAGTGACACCTGTAACTGTGCTATGATCAATGACCACAAAAACAAAAGCAATAGAGAAGGAGAGCAGAGAGGATTAGAGAGAGTACATCAAAGGTGAGCAAAGCACAACATCCAGACCCTAACAGGGTTCCTTGAAACCCACTTTCTCATTTACAAGTTACCATGACTAGCTCGTGGAAGGACTCATTAGGGATCTTTGGGGTGAAACGTAATGTAGACATCAGACTCTTCCTCCAGTTAACTCTTCACAAAACCACCTCCTGTCTGCCCCATCAGACTAATTCATAAGAGCATCCAAAGTCCTCTGCCTTAGATTAGCAAAATAACTTCAAAAATTATTTACATATAATTAGAAGGATCTACATGGTTATCTCAAATTTCTGATTTCCCTAGTGGCTCAAGCAGTAAAGAATCTGCCTGAGACTCAGAAGATGTGGGTTCAAACCCTGGATGGGAAATATCCCTTGCAGGAGGAAATGACAACCCACTCCAGTATTCTTGCCTGGAAAATCGCATGGACAGAGGAGCCTGGTGGGCTACAGTCCATAAAATCACAAAGAGTCAGATACAACTGAGCATGTACGCATCCATTTCAAATTTCAAGAAAGGTTTCACATTTCTCTGGCCATCCTGACATTCTTGTTACTTCCTAATATGAAACTAGGAATAAAAGAATTTATTTATAATACTTATCCATAGGTCCTTCTTTCAAATATCTTTTCTCATTAAAACAAATAAAATAAAATAAAATAAAAAAACACTCTAAAACTCCAAAAGTCCAAGAGAAGCCTGAAGGGTACGTTTGTGCCCCCAGGCTACTCTCAGATTTCCTCATAAGCTTGATTTCCTTGGGTCTGCTGGGTTTGGCCCAGAGAAAATACGAACTAGTTTCTTTTCATGGATTTTGTTTTTCATTCATTGCCCAAGAGTATTATGACCAAGATAGATACTTGGTCATATTATTATGCTTGGTCACTTAGTCACATCTGACTCTTTGCGACTCTGTGGACTGTAGCCCACCAGGCTTCTCTGTTCATGAGATTTTTCAGGCAAGGATACTGGAGTGGGTTGCCATTTCCTCCTCCAGGGGATCTTCCTGACAGAAGGATGGAACCCAGTCTCCTGTGTCTCCTGCATTGTGAGCAGATTCTTTACCTGCTGAGTCATTGGGAAAGCCCACTATGACCAAGACGCTCACCAGAAAATAAGCATCACTACAAGAGATCCTATTTCAAAGTTAAAATATTTCACACATGGATCATCAGTGATAAATTCTACCTCTACCCCACTTCTACCCCTTCATTCTCCTTATATTCCCCAGGTTTTGAATCTTCCCTCTAATAGAACTAATAAACCAACATATTAGGAATAGATTTAATCTCAGGCCAATCAGAACCAGGATTCATCATTATGAATCGACTAATTAATAACAGAATTAACCATGTCTATCCAGCTATCTGCAATAGTAAATAAACAATGCAGAGACTTTCCTGGTGGCTCAGTGATTAAGACTTCACTTTCCAATGCAGGGAATGCAGGTTTGGCCTCTCATCTGGGAACTAAGATTCCACATGCCTTCTGGCACAAATATAAACCAGAAGCAATATTGTAACATCTTCAATAAAGACCTTAAAAATAATTCACATCAAAAAAATCTTTTAAAATAAATAAATAATTTAGTATGTATTTATCAGATCAATTAGTCCTTCCAACTCTCTGCTCCCTTCTCCATAACCTAGTCCTTCTTTTTTTCCTATTTAATTTCTAAATTTACTTAATATTATGTGCCACAGCAAATGACTCTCATGGGAGAATCTTCCTCTCCAGCAATATATAGTTCTTGGAATGTACATTTCATTTAAGGATTGATTCTAAATTTCTTGAGGACAGGCTCTGTGTCTGACTTTATGTTACATCGGCAGCCCCTAATATACTACGAGTTAAGGACAACTGAATGAGTTAGTAGGTGGAGGAATGAATAGGTGGAACCAAGGGTGCATGAATGGGTGATTGAGAAGAATGCTATGAAATTTGAACTCTGTATATGAAATAAAGTTTCAAAATTTAAGAAGGGTCACAGGAATGTTATAGACCTCAAAGAGAATGATAAAAGATTAAAGCAGCAGCTGAGAGATAATGTAGGCAGATTCCTTAGGAAAGTGAAGACCATAACAAACCACTAGAAGTTTCCATATATATTTATTTTTTGGCCACTTTTATTGGTCTTTCATTTACTTATTTTCTTTGTTCTTGGCTGGTGTGGGCCTCCCATTGCAGTGGCCTCTCTCACCATATTTTTTTAAGTTAAAGGACTAAAACCGTATATTGCTTCTTTCCAAAGTTTTCAGTTGTGAAAATTAGTCTACCTTCCAAACATGTTTGGAATACATGAGTTGTCCATCTTCCTTCTTTGCTATTTATTGAGAAAGATTATGTTCAGAGTCGTTAGAAAAGTAATTCTCTTTTGATTTTTCAAGAAAATCCCAGATGTGACCTGCACATTGATAAAAGAGAATTTAGTTTGCTGGCAAGAACCAAATTGGATTTTGGTTGTAATTTTAAAGTATAGCTATTATATGTTTTTTCTTTGTTCAAGGACAAATTCAAATATCTTTTCCCCATGTCTATGACTGTTATTCTGATGGGAAACTCCACTAGAATAGAATTATATTTTAGGTGGCAAAAAATCCATTTGACAAATGTTTTTTGAAAATCCACCTGTGAGATCAAAGTACCAAATTCAACTCTGAAAACGTATTCCTGGATTAATCCTCTAATCTCTTTCTCAATAACAGTACCTGAGAGAGGCTGAGTGATTATGCAAATCAGCAGCTGGAAATTAAGTTACTTTGTTTAAAATGACCACTTCTGCAATGGAGTTTAATCACTTGAACCCTGGCATTATTTAAACACCAGACAGCATGATCCAGGGGAACAAGCTGTCAACCATATACCACCCTCTACCTATTAATGTCGCCTGGATGATGCTTTGCCCTGCAATAATGATAATACTTTCAATTGGTTAATACAAACAATGGGCTTTATTTGTTAAAGTAACCTGAGAGTAAAATAGGGAAATTATTATGAAATATATCTTATCACATAAATTTGTAGTTGAACTAAACAGTGGCCTCTAGGAGCTGTGTACGACATGAATACGTTCTCTTTAACTTGAGTACCACATACAAAATAAGTATTGTTGCCCAGAAGATAAATGTCTGAAATAACTCCCAAAGTAAATATAAAATGACCACCAGGGAAACAAGAGTGTGATGATATTGAAACTTTTCTTTTGAAATATTTAATGCAATTCAAAGAAAATAAATGCATCTCAGGGACTTTAGAAAAATGCGCATATTAAGAACCACTGCAAAGACATTTGCAAACATGGAGATTGTCATGTTGGGCTGCTAAGATTATGGATGGGTTTTGTTCTCTTTTATTCCCCAATTTTTTAAAAAAGCTAAGTTGGTTTGCTGCTACATGAGTTGTCCATCTTCCTTCTTTGCTATTTATTGAGAAAGATTATGTTCAGAGTCGTTAGAAAAGTAATTCTCTTTTGATTTTTCAAGAAAATCCCAGATGTGACCTGCACATTGATAAAAGAGAATTTAGTTTGCTGGCAAGAACCAAATTGGATTTTGGTTGTAATTTTAAAGTATAGCTATTATATGTTTTTTCTTTGTTCAAGGACAAATTCAAATATCTTTTCCCCATGTCTATGACTGTTATTCTGATGGGAAACTCCACTAGAATAGAATTATATTTTAGGTGGCAAAAAATCCATTTGACAAATGTTTTTTGAAAATCCACCTGTGAGATCAAAGTACCAAATTCAACTCTGAAAACGTATTCCTGGATTAATCCTCTAATCTCTTTCTCAATAACAGTACCTGAGAGAGGCTGAGTGATTATGCAAATCAGCAGCTGGAAATTAAGTTACTTTGTTTAAAATGACCACTTCTGCAATGGAGTTTAATCACTTGAACCCTGGCATTATTTAAACACCAGACAGCATGATCCAGGGGAACAAGCTGTCAACCATATACCACCCTCTACCTATTAATGTCGCCTGGATGATGCTTTGCCCTGCAATAATGATAATACTTTCAATTGGTTAATACAAACAATGGGCTTTATTTGTTAAAGTAACCTGAGAGTAAAATAGGGAAATTATTATGAAATATATCTTATCACATAAATTTGTAGTTGAACTAAACAGTGGCCTCTAGGAGCTGTGTACGACATGAATACGTTCTCTTTAACTTGAGTACCACATACAAAATAAGTATTGTTGCCCAGAAGATAAATGTCTGAAATAACTCCCAAAGTAAATATAAAATGACCACCAGGGAAACAAGAGTGTGATGATATTGAAACTTTTCTTTTGAAATATTTAATGCAATTCAAAGAAAATAAATGCATCTCAGGGACTTTAGAAAAATGCGCATATTAAGAACCACTGCAAAGACATTTGCAAACATGGAGATTGTCATGTTGGGCTGCTAAGATTATGGATGGGTTTTGTTCTCTTTTATTCCCCCCAATTTTATAAATTGTTGTAATAAAAAGAAAATGGCTCAATTGTGCTCTTAGTTCCAGGGTTTGATTGATGGAGTCAGAATGCTCTGGGTATCTGTTTGTTCCCTGTAATGGTCTACAGTTTGCAGAAGCTGTTATGGGATCTTTATTAATACCTAGAGGAAAAGAAGAAGGTATTTGTGTGAGTGTGTGTGTGTGCTCAGTTCTTTCTTATAAAGCTGTCCTTTCAATGTATGAAAGAGTATTTCCTTTGTTTCCATTCTCTTTCTCTCCTTTGATGACTGTTCTCTGGAATAACTTGCTAAAAAAGAAAATCTCCAGTCCATGAAAGCTCCTCTGGTTATAAGCAGTTATGTTTTCTTGTTCTATGTCATTGTTTCTAGATTTGTAAAACCAATATTCTGCAGAAAAAATATATGCTTGCTACACATTTCAGCGAACTTTCCAGGTAAAGATAACTTACTTAATAGGTTTAGATAATTTTCAAATTATATGCAAAATGTCAATACAACAATAATACAGCACTGTGTGTTTTTTCCACAAGTAATCATTCTAAGATAATAAATTATGGCCTTATATTTTAAACTAACATTGAAAGAGAAGATACTTTTGAGCAATGGATGAAGTGGAGAAATATCCTTTCAAGACTTTGCTATTCTTAGTCTCCCAGCAGGTTTTCAACTCAGGTTTCCCATCTATGCAATGGCCAATATTTTTTCCTAACTCAGGGCCCTGTGAGAACGATATTCATAGTTGCGTGCAGGTGTTTTCTCTTTTTCTCCTGGTATCTCTGTACACCACAAGCAATAACTTGCCACTCTCTCTAAGAATAGGCCCTGCTCACCTTAACTCACTCTAGCATGTATTATAGTCTAGAAAACAAAAGGTTTCATCCTCCCTTGTCCTAGAATTCATAGACACGGACCTACGTGCAATCAGAGATTTCTAAACTGCTAAGAGAATTCTTTTCAGTGAATCTTGATGCTCACTGAAGCCAGAGGGACCATCCAAAGCCACTGTCTTGGACATTAAGTCTTTCCAAATGAGAACTCTTTGTTGGCACTAGGTTGAATTGCTCTCTTGCAATAGTTATTCCATCCACCAAGATGTCTCTGGAGAACCTTTAGTTTGTTGTCATCTGTGGAAAATAGGAAGCCTGCACAGAGCTTTCTAAATTCCTAATTCATTTGGCAGGATCTTGAAACAAGTCATCGCCAAGGGCAGAAATAGTAGAAAACACACCCCAGGCTGACTTATGAAATATGTGAGCTTGCAGTCGCCTTGACATCCAGTTTCTTTGTGGTCTCTTTTTGATTCGCCAGTATTTTCCCTTAAGCATTTTGATGTGATTTTGCAGTTGTTGTTCACAGTAAAAGGTAGAGATTTCAGAGTGTGACGTCCTTCCCTTTAAGGATGTGGCTACAGAAACCCAGGAGTTCTTGATCTAGCCACAGGAAAGAAGAAAAATTCTAATGGTCTTTGAACTATCAAGTGAGGAGCTGCGAGGCTGGCGTTTAGCTGTGGGAGGTGGGAGACCCAGGCCATGGATGAGGAGAAGGGAACTCAGTGCAAAGGGGGCATGGCTGGAAGGGGTGCCTTCAGGAAGGGCTTGTAAATAGGAACTCATATGTAAAATAGACAACCAATGGGAATCTGCTGCTGTGAGACTACGGGAACTCAAACAGGGGCTCTGTAACCACCTAGAAGGGTAGCATGCGGAACGAGATGGGAAGTTCAAGAGGGAGGAAACATGTACACCAATGGCTGATTCAGGTGGATGTGTGGTAGTAAACAACAAAACTCCATAAAAGTAAAACAAATTAATAAATTAATTAAATTTAAAAAAACCCCAGGAGCCAGAGAACAATGATCTATTTTTCAAGACAAAATGGAACAAGAAGAAGCAAAACAGCGAATGAAGATTTGCTAGAGGGTTGGGACTAAGTTTCTTAAGCTTGGGACAATGTTGATTTCATAGGTCAGTAGGTTGCTGAAGGGGTCAACACTCCATATTTTCTCCATTAAAAGTGAGCAAAACAGGGTTTCCCTGGTGGTCCAGTGGGTAAGGACACCACCTTGCAGTGCAAGGGGCACCGGTTCGATCCCTGGCCTGGGAAGATCCCATGTGCTGCGGAGCGGCTGGACCGATGTGTCCAACTACCAAGCTGGAGCTCTGGAGCACATGCACCCAGAGCTGGCGCTCTGCGACAACAGAGGTCACCGCGATGGGAGGCCTACACGGGCCAAAGAACAAAGATGGATGAAAATAGACAAAATACCTAGAAGTGGCCCACTCGCCTTCCTCCTTCCCCACCCCCCCCACCCTACCCCCCCAAAAAGTGAGCAAAACAGATTCATTTCTGCTCACATGAAATGTATGGGGGAGTATGTATTAATCCTGTAATTACCCAGAGCAATAATATCAATAGGTATAAAACAGAAATGAATGACAGAAAACTACAGGGAGCTCAAATAATATAGACAAACCTTATGTACAACTGCTGGAGTTGTGGGTCACTGAAAGATTTCCTTAAGTTGGAGACTTTGGGGCAGATACCAGTAGATTCTCCTGAGAACGACACATATCTCTGTGAGCTGTAGAGGCAGCTGGTGTCCTCAGGAGATGGCCTTAGAGAGATGATTCTGTGGTGAGGCGAGAGTGTTGGAGAGAAGCTTTCGTCATGGATTTTGGGTTCCTAAGGGCCATGTGGGAACATGTGAAAGGGAAGGAAGTCATGGGAGGTTTCATGGAGGCCTCATCCTCTCTCGCCCCTTCTCTTACAAAGGATTGATGAAGTAATCTGTTCCTCTAATTTGCTGCCTTGTCCCAAAGTGGATCTGGAATTTTCCAGCACCTGTCCTTTACCCAGCCTGAACTCTTGTCTGGAAGAACTAGGAACTCTTAAAAGTAGCTGCACATAGCCAGAGGAGTCTTTTCACTAAGCCCTTTGGGAACCTGGGGAATGGAAAGAAACCAACAAAAAGATACTGCTAAGGGGATGCCAAGGAACAGGGGAGCCAGTGGCTGCTGACTCCGTCTGCCAGAAAAGGGAGCCACTGAGGGTTCAATCTGGGGATGAAAAAGCCTCTCACCTAGAAAGATGAATCTCAGACCGTCCCAGTCACTCAGAAGACATTTCATGTGCGGGGGCCTTCCACAGAAAGGAAGGCAGTGGGATTGCCCCCGGCTGAATCGGGAGATCTCGGAGAGAGGTGAGTCTGCTGCCCGCCAACCCAGCGCCCCCCACCCGCCTTGGCAAGCGGGAGACAATCAGACGCGACAGGGGTTCCGTCAAAGCAGTTCCATTTTATTACTGCAGACTTACAGCTTTTATAGGCAAGTGAAGGGGGTTTTGCAAGGGACTTCCTATAGATTACACATCAAGCAAATCAAGCACAGAAGTGGCCCACTCGCCTTCCTCCTTCCCACCCCCACCCTACCCCCAAAAGTGAGCAAAACAGATTCATTTCTGCTCACATGAAATGTATGGGGGAGTATGTATTAATCCTGTAATTACCCAGAGCAATAATATCAATAGGTATAAAACAGAAATGAATGACAGAAAACTACAGGGAGCTCAAATAATATAGACAAACCTTATGTACAACTGCTGGAGTTGTGGGTCACTGAAAGATTTCCTTAAGTTGGAGACTTTGGGGCAGATACCAGTAGATTCTCCTGAGAACGACACATATCTCTGTGAGCTGTAGAGGCAGCTGGTGTCCTCAGGAGATGGCCTTAGAGAGATGATTCTGTGGTGAGGCGAGAGTGTTGGAGAGAAGCTTTCGTCATGGATTTTGGGTTCCTAAGGGCCATGTGGGAACATGTGAAAGGGAAGGAAGTCATGGGAGGTTTCATGGAGGCCTCATCCTCTCGCCCTTCTCTTACAAAGGATTGATGAAGTAATCTGTTCCTCTAATTTGCTGCCTTGTCCCAAAGTGGATCTGGAATTTTCCAGCACCTGTCCTTTACCCAGCCTGAACTCTTGTCTGGAAGAACTAGGAACTCTTAAAAGTAGCTGCACATAGCCAGAGGAGTCTTTTCACTAAGCCCTTTGGGAACCTGGGGAATGGAAAGAAACCAACAAAAAGATACTGCTAAGGGGATGCCAAGGAACAGGGGAGCCAGTGGCTGCTGACTCCGTCTGCCAGAAAAGGGAGCCACTGAGGGTTCAATCTGGGGATGAAAAAGCCTCTCACCTAGAAAGATGAATCTCAGACCGTCCCAGTCACTCAGAAGACATTTCATGTGCGGGGGCCTTCCACAGAAAGGAAGGCAGTGGGATTGCCCCCGGCTGAATCGGGAGATCTCGGAGAGAGGTGAGTCTGCTGCCCGCCAACCCAGCGCCCCCCACCCGCCTTGGCAAGCGGGAGACAATCAGACGCGACAGGGGTTCCGTCAAAGCAGTTCCATTTTATTACTGCAGACTTACAGCTTTTATAGGCAAGTGAAGGGGGTTTTGCAAGGGACTTCCTATAGATTACACCAATCAAGCTAAAGGTCAAGCAATCATCCACGAGCACGGAAACCAGGGGAACCAATCAGAAATTTTGACAATCAACTTAACAATTTAGATCATGCCATCGTCTCTTTCTGGAAGTGCCATCTTAGCTCCAAACCGCAAACATGTGCTTAAGCTTCCTTATGCTTGCAACGATTTAGATCACGCCTTCGTCTCTTCCTGTAGGCGCCATCTTACCTCCAAACTGAAACAATGTGCTTAAGCTTCCTTATGCTTGCAACGGCCCTCTTTCAATTCAGAGCCCCACATTCATGGTTTTGCAATCTGGAGTTTATCTTCTTTATTTCGTTTTCAAAGAAGCATTGAGTCCTGCTCTGTCCAAAATGGTAGGCACAAGACACACATCGCTATTGAACAGAACATATGGCTGGTCCAGATTGTGACGTGCTGTAGGTATGAAATGCCCACATTGGAATTCAAAGACTTACTCTAAAGAAAAGCATGGAAAAAATCTTAGCCATTTTTTGAACTGATTACTCAATAAAACAATGATGTCCTAGATATACTGGGTTCAATAAAATACATTACCAAAATGAAGTCTCCTCTTTCTTTTTCTTAGGTGTGGCTAACTATAACGTTTAGAATAACATGTTCACGTTTGTGCCTCACTGGATTTCTACTGGACAGCCATGGTCTCGTCAGACAGACCATGCCCTTCTCCATTTCGTCTCTCCTCCTAGAGACAGCAGTGTTACCCACCACAGCAACAGAACCCAGCAGATCAGTTCTACCACCTGCTTCTGTGTTCACTCCAATATGCTGCGTTCTCCTCACCTCGGCAATCTGAGACAAAAAGCAGGCTTGTAATGCTTTAGCTGCCTCCTTGAACCACAGAAAGGAAGGCAGTGGGATTGCCCCGGCTGAATCGGGAGATCTCGGAGAGAGGTGAGTCTGCTGCCCGCCAACCCAGCGCCCCACCCGCCTTGGCAAGCGGGAGACAATCAGACGCGACAGGGGTTCCGTCAAAGCAGTTCCATTTTATTACTGCAGACTTACAGCTTTTATAGGCAAGTGAAGGGGGTTTTGCAAGGGACTTCCTATAGATTACACCAATCAAGCTAAAGGTCAAGCAATCATCCACGAGCACGGAAACCAGGGGAACCAATCAGAAATTTTGACAATCAACTTAACAATTTAGATCATGCCATCGTCTCTTTCTGGAAGTGCCATCTTAGCTCCAAACCGCAAACATGTGCTTAAGCTTCCTTATGCTTGCAACGATTTAGATCACGCCTTCGTCTCTTCCTGTAGGCGCCATCTTACCTCCAAACTGAAACAATGTGCTTAAGCTTCCTTATGCTTGCAACGGCCCTCTTTCAATTCAGAGCCCCACATTCATGGTTTTGCAATCTGGAGTTTATCTTCTTTATTTCGTTTTCAAAGAAGCATTGAGTCCTGCTCTGTCCAAAATGGTAGGCACAAGACACACATCGCTATTGAACAGAACATATGGCTGGTCCAGATTGTGACGTGCTGTAGGTATGAAATGCCCACATTGGAATTCAAAGACTTACTCTAAAGAAAAGCATGGAAAAAATCTTAGCCATTTTTTGAACTGATTACTCAATAAAACAATGATGTCCTAGATATACTGGGTTCAATAAAATACATTACCAAAATGAAGTCTCCTCTTTCTTTTTCTTAGGTGTGGCTAACTATAACGTTTAGAATAACATGTTCACGTTTGTGCCTCACTGGATTTCTACTGGACAGCCATGGTCTCGTCAGACAGACCATGCCCTTCTCCATTTCGTCTCTCCTCCTAGAGACAGCAGTGTTACCCACCACAGCAACAGAACCCAGCAGATCAGTACCACCTGCAAGAGAAGTACCACCTGCTTCTGTGTTCACTCCAATATGCTGCGTTCTCCTCACCTCGGCAATCTGAGACAGAGTGAAAAAAATCTTTGCAGGCTTGTCTAAACCCTAGGCTTTGATAGCTGCCTCCTTGAAGTTCCTGTTGGAAGGAGGGAGGCAGTGGCTGCTCTTCTGTGTGCTCCCCTGAGTTCTTCCTCTGCCTGGCCTCCCAGACACTTGTGCATTGAGAATTGTTCCTGCCGGCTCTGCCTCTCACAGATGCAGCTCTGGGGAAGGACCTGCAACAGTTCTCAGAGCAACAGGGGAAAAGGCGGCATCGAGCCAGAATCTTTCCCTTCCAAATGTGGTGTTTACAAATGCAGCTGCGAAGCGCTGGCTGCCCCTCAGCACAGAGCTGCACACTTGTCTGCTCTGTTCTCCTTGAGACTGGAAGAGGCCTCTCTTGGGGGGATCTGCATTTTAAGATGAAATTCTTCAAAGCTCCCAAAAGTCTGCAATGTGCAAGAGAAAGAGAGAGAGAGAGAGAGAGAGAGAGAGAGAGGCACTAAGTGAGGTAATTTCAAACCTGATGGCAGAGAGAGAGGACAATTTTGCCCCTTACTCTCCTTGTCAAGTCAGCCCCAGGAAACCTCTTGAGTTAATCTTAAAATGAATCATTGGAAATGGAGTTGGTGCTGAATTCTAAAGACTTAGAGGGATTTGGGTTGAGAGAGAGTAGAGGAGATCCTGTGAGTAACAGCTTGTGTTTATGAAGCCTATGGATCTTTCTAGTCCTGCTGGAAACATGAATTTACCCAGTCTAATAGTCCAACAGGTTGAATACAATTGTTGCACCCATTTTACAGAAGTGAAATTGAGGAGAGGGGCCCATATCCCCATTGTTTAAATTCATTGGCTGATCAGCAGTGAGACTGTTCAGGGCTTAACTTCAGCCCCTATGCCTGGAACCTCTATAACCCACTGTCTCTCACTTGGGAAGGGAATGCCAGGAGAAGTAAGCAAGCCTGGCTTCATCTATCTGTTAAAAGCAAATTCAATCTTCCCTCATATAAGTTCCAAAACTTTATGAGCCTGCAGACATTTTTGTAGCCTTTGAAATATTCATGATCCTTCCTACACTTAATATAAGGGCGCAGAGTACCTTGGCTCTCTTCAGCCTTGATGAAGAGCATATTGTGTAGCAGATAACTTTCTATATGTGATACTATAAACCACAGTCCTTTAAAATGTATGCTTCTCTTTTGTTCATTTTTAAAATGTATTTATTTTTGATTGAAGGTTAATTGCTTTACAGTATTGGGTTGATTTCTGCCAAACGTCAACATGAAACAGACATAGTACATCTATGTCCCTTCCGTCTTGAACCTCCTTTCTACCACCCTCCCCACTTCACCCCAGTAGGTTCTTATTGAACCCTGGTTTGACTTTCCTTAGTCATATAGCAGATTACCATTGACTATCTGCTTAAAATGTATGTTTCTTGAGGGAGGGATTGTTATTATTTGTGTGTTCTCAGTTTCCAGGTCAGTGTCTGGCTTGTAGCTGGTGTTCACTAGACTACAACTGACCTTCTCTTTCAAGTCCTACTTGAGTGGAGATGAAGAAGAGCTACTTAGCCCAAGATCATGATAATATTATCTCTTATATAATCTTTTAAATTCTGTTCACCTCAGAAACTTTAATTACAACTGGGCAAGTGTTTCGCTAATTATTTGGATGTAATTTCAATGTCACAGTCAAATAATTGGACTTGTAAATTTTAACAAGGATAACTCAAAGCAAGTAAACAAACTAAATAATGCAAACATTTCTATTTAACAGGCTTTCTTAGATTAAAAAAGAAATATTTTTGGTAACTGATCATTTCAGAGAACCTATTATCTTCTATTCATTGCATTTATCCCTCCTCAAAAAGTATAAAACAAGTGTTCATTTTTTATGAGTCAAAATTGCAACATGTATAAATAATTGGTTTTCAATGATGCATGCAAATAACATCAGCATTTATTTTAAGTGTAGAGGCAATTGTGAAATATAATTACAGAGTATGCAGTTCATCACCCTGTTACTTATTAATATATATGGACCCTCTAATGGAGGTTCATTGTTTCTTGGGAATCAAATCTGGCAGGTCAGATCCAAGGAAGATAATTTTCCTTGGTTGTCAAAAAGATAATAGTTTCAAAAGCAAATCAATAGCCATATCCAAATCAATTGCAACATTTAGAATATAGGTCCACTCAAAACCCAAAGCCCAATTTGATTAGTAATTTGGAAGAAGTATTAATTATAGGGATATAAAATATGCTATATAAAGCTTCCCTCTTCTCATTCGACCCCTCCTCTTTCCATTTCAGTGGTTGTAGGCAAAGGGGGCATGTTGGCTTTGGTTTCAGTGGCTGGGGAAGGGTAAAAAAGCTTTCTGTATTTATATAACTAATGTGTATGTTTGTGTGGGCCCACTCACAACCATTCTTGGTGTCATTACAAAATTCATAGTGATTTTCTCATTTTGCAAATTTTGCAAACTTGGGCTTACTCATATTTGTAATTCTAAACTGCAATTAAAATGTTGTGGCTTTGTGCCCTTGCCTCTAGAGCATTCTCTGGTTTAACCTGCAAAGATGAGGGAATGAGTGGGTCCTTATAAACTGTCTTATAAGCTAGCCAGTTGGTTTCAAATGCTAGCTTTGGGAATGGAAGTGCGCAGGCTTGAAGCCCTTGGGCACTGCCTGCCATGCTTATTATATTGTTTACTGCTGTAGCTGCCCCTACCCTCACCTGTAAATGAATGCAACTAGCAAGCTCATTCTGAAGTCTGAAGAGGAATTGGTCAGATGGAGAAGGGCAGGGATGGGGGGTATTCCAGAGAGTGTGAACAACTTTTCCCCATGTTCAAAGGCTGGAGAGAGACGGCACATTTGAGGAACTGAGGGTAGAATAAGCTATGTAGAGCTTGTCCTTCTATTTTAGTGAGTAGCAGAGCCAAAGGAGCATATTGCTTCAGGTTGAAACTTTATTATGAATGCTAAGGCTGTTTGTTGAATTTTTTTTTAAAAAGATGATAGTAACAAAAGTAGATTTTAATTTTAGAAAAGACAAAGCTATTCTAAAAATGTGGTAATGGAGAAGACGAAGAAGAAGAAGAGAGACAAAGAGAGAGGAGGAATGGATGGGCAGATCTTTAGGATGTGGAATTAACAGTCTTCAATGAATTGATGAAGGGAGTAAGTGTAAGCTGACACCCAGATTCCCAGGTCAGGTAACTTGAAGGATGATAGTGCCATTAATCAAAATAGGTATTATTAGCTATTAGAGATATTACTAAGGCACAGATATGGGTGAGAGGATAGAGACTTAAGCAGATAATGTAGCTGCATAGAGATTTTTCTGTAGCATATAACTCTAATGTGCACAGCTGAAAGAGGAAACCAACACATCAAAATTACTCCCCCTGGCTCACGGTGAGAGACCCTCCTCTTTCCATTTCAGTGGTTGTAGGCAAAGGGGGCATGTTGGCTTTGGTTTCAGTGGCTGGGGAAGGGTAAAAAAGCTTTCTGTATTTATATAACTAATGTGTATGTTTGTGTGGGCCCACTCACAACCATTCTTGGTGTCATTACAAAATTCATAGTGATTTTCTCATTTTGCAAATTTTGCAAACTTGGGCTTACTCATATTTGTAATTCTAAACTGCAATTAAAATGTTGTGGCTTTGTGCCCTTGCCTCTAGAGCATTCTCTGGTTTAACCTGCAAAGATGAGGGAATGAGTGGGTCCTTATAAACTGTCTTATAAGCTAGCCAGTTGGTTTCAAATGCTAGCTTTGGGAATGGAAGTGCGCAGGCTTGAAGCCCTTGGGCACTGCCTGCCATGCTTATTATATTGTTTACTGCTGTAGCTGCCCCTACCCTCACCTGTAAATGAATGCAACTAGCAAGCTCATTCTGAAGTCTGAAGAGGAATTGGTCAGATGGAGAAGGGCAGGGATGGGGGGTATTCCAGAGAGTGTGAACAACTTTTCCCCATGTTCAAAGGCTGGAGAGAGACGGCACATTTGAGGAACTGAGGGTAGAATAAGCTATGTAGAGCTTGTCCTTCTATTTTAGTGAGTAGCAGAGCCAAAGGAGCATATTGCTTCAGGTTGAAACTTTATTATGAATGCTAAGGCTGTTTGTTGAATTTTTTTTTAAAAAGATGATAGTAACAAAAGTAGATTTTAATTTTAGAAAAGACAAAGCTATTCTAAAAATGTGGTAATGGAGAAGACGAAGAAGAAGAAGAGAGACAAAGAGAGAGGAGGAATGGATGGGCAGATCTTTAGGATGTGGAATTAACAGTCTTCAATGAATTGATGAAGGGAGTAAGTGTAAGCTGACACCCAGATTCCCAGGTCAGGTAACTTGAAGGATGATAGTGCCATTAATCAAAATAGGTATTATTAGCTATTAGAGATATTACTAAGGCACAGATATGGGTGAGAGGATAGAGACTTAAGCAGATAATGTAGCTGCATAGAGATTTTTCTGTAGCATATAACTCTAATGTGCACAGCTGAAAGAGGAAAACCAACAACATCATTAAAAACAACAAAGGGATGTCCACCTCCCACCTCCCAGGGCTTCTGATTCAGTTGGTTAGGATGGAGCCAGTCTTTTTTCTTTTTCTCATGATAGAAGACAAAACATGAAATTTTACCTTTTTTAACAGGTTTTTAAAGGTACAGTACAGTATAGTTCTTTACTATCTGAGCTACCAGGGAAGCGCTTGCCTGGAGAATTCAGCCCTGGTTGGCAACAGTCCATGGTGTCGCAGAGAGTCAGACCATACTAAGCATCTGTGCACACACTTGGGTGTTCATCACATCTCTAGAACTTTTTCATTTTGCATGATTGGAACACTAGATTCACTAAATAGCAACTTTTCATTTCTCTTTCCTCCCAGTCCTTGGCACCCACCATTCTACTTTCTGCTCCAGAGAGCTGACTACTCTGATTACCTCATATAAGTGGAATCATGCAGTACTTGTCCCTCTGTGACTGACTTTTTTTACTTAGCATAATGTCCTCAAGTTTCATCCATGTTGTAGCACAAGACAGTTTCCTTTATTTTAAAGATGAAAAATATTCTGTTGCAGGAATACACCACATCTTCTCTATCCATTCATATGTTGATAGACATTTAGGTTGACTCCATATCTTGGTCATTGTGAACTATGCTGCAGTGAATATTGATGTGTAAATATTTCTTTGAGATTCTGGTTTATTTTGAGTAAATACCTAGAAATGGAATTGTTGGATTATAGTAACAAAAGTAGATTTTAATTTTAGAAAAGACAAGGCTATGCTAGAAATGGGGTAATGGATGAGACGAAGAAGAAGAAGAGACAAAGAGAGGAGGAATGGATGGGCAGATCTTTAGGATGTGGAATTAACAGTCTTCAATGAATTGATGAAGGGAGTAAGTGTAAGCTGACACCCAGATTCCCAGGTCAGGTAACTTGAAGGATGATAGTGCCATTAATCAAAATAGGTATTATTAGCTATTAGAGATATTACTAAGGCACAGATATGGGTGAGAGGATAGAGACTTAAGCAGATAATGTAGCTGCATAGAGATTTTTCTGTAGCATATAACTCTAATGTGCACAGCTGAAAGAGGAAAACCAACAACATCATTAAAAACAACAAAGGGATGTCCACCTCCCACCTCCCAGGGCTTCTGATTCAGTTGGTTAGGATGGAGCCAGTCTTTTTTCTTTTTCTCATGATAGAAGACAAAACATGAAATTTTACCTTTTTTAACAGGTTTTTAAAGGTACAGTACAGTATAGTTCTTTACTATCTGAGCTACCAGGGAAGCGCTTGCCTGGAGAATTCAGCCCTGGTTGGCAACAGTCCATGGTGTCGCAGAGAGTCAGACCATACTAAGCATCTGTGCACACACTTGGGTGTTCATCACATCTCTAGAACTTTTTCATTTTGCATGATTGGAACACTAGATTCACTAAATAGCAACTTTTCATTTCTCTTTCCTCCCAGTCCTTGGCACCCACCATTCTACTTTCTGCTCCAGAGAGCTGACTACTCTGATTACCTCATATAAGTGGAATCATGCAGTACTTGTCCCTCTGTGACTGACTTTTTTTACTTAGCATAATGTCCTCAAGTTTCATCCATGTTGTAGCACAAGACAGTTTCCTTTATTTTAAAGATGAAAAATATTCTGTTGCAGGAATACACCACATCTTCTCTATCCATTCATATGTTGATAGACATTTAGGTTGACTCCATATCTTGGTCATTGTGAACTATGCTGCAGTGAATATTGATGTGTAAATATTTCTTTGAGATTCTGGTTTATTTTGAGTAAATACCTAGAAATGGAATTGTTGGATTATATAGTAGTTTCATTTTCAATTATTTGAGGAACCTCCATACTATTTTCCACAATGGCTATGCTGTTTTACACTTCAGACAGTGTTCATGTTTCCAATTTCTCCACATTCTCACCAACATTTGTTATTTTCTGGTTTTGTTTTGTTGTTGTTTTTTTAAAGATTTATTTATTTATTTATTTTTGGGCGGGGGTTGGGTTGGGGAGGGAGAGGAGTGGGTGGGCCACTTCTATTGGTCTTTCATTTCTCTATTTTCATCCGTCTTTGTTCTTTGGCTCCTGTGGGCCTCCCATCGCAGTGGCCTCTGTCGTTGCAGAGCACTGGCTCTGGGCGCATGCGCTCCAGAGCTCCAGCTCAGTAATTGGACACATCAGTCTAGCCGCTCCACGGCACGTGGGATCTTCCCGGGCCAGGGATCGAACCGGCGCCCCTTGCACTGCAGGGCGGCGTCCTTACCCACTGGACCACCAGGGGAAGCCCTATTTTCTGGTTTTGTTTTTGATGGCCATCCTAGTATGTGTGCGGTGATATCTCATTACAGCTTTAAAAAAAAATAATTTGTTTATTTATTTTTGGCTATTCTGGGTTTTCACTGCTGCTGCAAGCTCTTCTCTAGTTGCAGGGAGTGGGTGCTACTCTCTTAGTTGAGGTGAGCAGGTTTCTTGTTGTGGTGATTTCTCCTGTTGTGGAACTTGGGCTCTAGGGAACACGGGCTCAATAGTTGTGACTCTGAGATGCTAGAGCACTGGCTCAATAGTTGTGGCTCATGGGCTTAGTTGCTTCGCAGCACACGGGATCTTCCCAGATCAGGGATCAAACCTGTGTCTTCTGCATTGTCAGGTGAACTCTTCACCACTGAGCTACCAGGGAAGCTCCTCACTTTCCCTGATGGTTAACGATGCTGAGTAGGTTTTCCTGTAACTTTTGTCATCTGTTTGTCTTTTTTAGAGAAATGTCTATTCAGGTCCTTTGCAGATTTTTTTTTTTTTGCTATTGAATTGTAGGGATTCCTTATACATTTTGGATATTAACCTCTTACCACATATATGGTTTTCCTGGTAGCTCAGCTGGTAAAGAATCCACCTGCAATATGGGAGACCTGGGTTCTATCCCTGGGCTGGGAAGATCCCCAGGAGGAGGGCATGGCAAACCACTCCAGTGTTCTTGGCTGGAGAAACCCATGGACAGAGGAGCCTGGAGAGCTACTGTTCATGGAGTCATAAAAGGTCAGACATGACTGAGCACAACACAGGTTTCTTTCTCATTTTGTTGATTTTATCCTTTGCTCTACAAAAGCTTTTTAGTTTCACAAAGTCCCACTTGTTTATTTTGCTTTTGTTGCCTGTGCTTTTGGTGTCATAGCCAAGATATCACAGGTACTAGGTGTTGTTACAAAGCTCCTCTAGATGCCTTCGATGTGCAGCCAGGAGGCCCATTGGTTTAAAATACCTTGCTATGACATGAAGCCAATGGTTCCACCTGGACATGAAAGTTTGTTCAGTCCAACAGACCAGCAGCTAAGCACATTGATCGTCTAATTCGGCATGGCGACACTTGGCTGGTCATTATTTTTAAATTGGATGGGGTGAAGTAGAGAGAGGATAGTTTGAAAGATCATGTTCAATATTGTTATCATTTTTCATTTCCTATTTTTTCATAACTTAGAATAGAAAGAGTAAAGCTCAATAGATTTTTTTTTTTACTTCAGAGATATTCAGTGATTCTAAAGGGTGTGTGTGTGTGTGTGTGTGTGTGTGTGTGTGTATTATGTGTACACAAAATGCAAATATCAGGAGGTAATATCTGCAATTTAATTTTAAGAGTTTAAAAGTCTAGGAAACCATTTATAGAGACTTGTTGTTTTAGTTGCTAAGCTATGTCTGACTCTTGCGATCCAGTGGACAGAGGAGCCTGGCAGGGGTGTTTCAGGTAAGACTATCCGGAGGGGTTTGCCATTTCCTTCTCCAGGGGATCTTCCCAACTGAGGGATTAAACCCACATCTGCATTTTCAAGCAGATTCTTTACTACTCAGCCGCCAGAAAAGCCCACAGAGAGTTGTTGGTCCCTGACTATGTACTCATGCATTCTGAATTATTTCTTGGATGTCCCCCTAGGTGTCAATGCCTTTCTGGGTCCTCTAGCTTTGTTGTTTCCAATCTACTCGCCCTGCGAGGTAGATATTATTATACCCATTTAGCAGATAAGAATTGTGGCCACAAATGGTACAACAGAGTCAGACAGTCAAGAAGTGGTTAGAATGTAATTCCCTAAGGGTGGGGATCTATGACCTGTTCACGGCTATATCCATAAACCCAGGGCAGAGTCCGGTATTGTAAGCACCCAAAATATATTTGTGGAAGAGGCTGAACTGGAGATGGGATGTGGTTCTGCCAGTCATGTCTAGATCTGCTGTTTTCCCCTCGCCTCTAGGCACTCTCAGCTCGTCCTCTCTCATGTCCACTTTGCCTTTCCCTCCTCAGTTCAGAGGAAGCTGTCCTCCCCCAGCAACTTTGTGTGGCTGCGTCTTTATTCTGTGAGGCTGTGGGGTGGCAGCTGACTGGGTTCTTGAGAGCACTGTGGAGGCACTTATCTCCAGCCAGGAGGCCCATTGGTTTAAAATACCTTGCTATGACATGAAGCCAATGGTTCCACCTGGACATGAAAGTTTGTTCAGTCCAACAGACCAGCAGCTAAGCACATTGATCGTCTAATTCGGCATGGCGACACTTGGCTGGTCATTATTTTTAAATTGGATGGGGTGAAGTAGAGAGGATAGTTTGAAAGATCATGTTCAATATTGTTATCATTTTTCATTTCCTATTTTTTCATAACTTAGAATAGAAAGAGTAAAGCTCAATAGTTTTTTTTTTTTACTTCAGAGATATTCAGTGATTCTAAAGGGTGTGTGTGTGTGTGTGTGTGTGTGTGTGTGTGTATTATGTGTACACAAAATGCAAATATCAGGAGGTAATATCTGCAATTTAATTTTAAGAGTTTAAAAGTCTAGGAAACCATTTATAGAGACTTGTTGTTTTAGTTGCTAAGCTATGTCTGACTCTTGCGATCCAGTGGACAGAGGAGCCTGGCAGGGGTGTTTCAGGTAAGACTATCCGGAGGGGTTTGCCATTTCCTTCTCCAGGGGATCTTCCCAACTGAGGGATTAAACCCACATCTGCATTTTCAAGCAGATTCTTTACTACTCAGCCGCCAGAAAAGCCCACAGAGAGTTGTTGGTCCCTGACTATGTACTCATGCATTTACGAATTATTTCTTGGATGTCCCCCTAGGTGTCAATGCCTTTCTGGGTCCTCTAGCTTTGTTGTTTCCAATCTACTCGCCCTGCGAGGTAGATATTATTATACCCATTTAGCAGATAAGAATTGTGGCCACAAATGGTACAACAGAGTCAGACAGTCAAGAAGTGGTTAGAATGTAATTCCCTAAGGGTGGGGATCTATGACCTGTTCACGGCTATATCCATAAACCCAGGGCAGAGTCCGGTATTGTAAGCACCCAAAATATATTTGTGGAAGAGGCTGAACTGGAGATGGGATGTGGTTCTGCCAGTCATGTCTAGATCTGCTGTTTTCCCCTCGCCTCTAGGCACTCTCAGCTCGTCCTCTCTCATGTCCACTTTGCCTTTCCCTCCTCAGTTCAGAGGAAGCTGTCCTCCCCCAGCAACTTTGTGTGGCTGCGTCTTTATTCTGTGAGGCTGTGGGGTGGCAGCTGACTGGGTTCTTGAGAGCACTGTGGAGAGGGCACTTACTCATCCAGGAAATATCCATTTACATACTAAGATGTGGTTGCTCTAGAAGGTTAGACGAATACAATAACTATGTGTGTCTATAGGCCAGGGAGCTACATATGCCAAATCCAACAGTATTTAACAAAATATTATGTTATAGTAGCAGAAGAGTGACAATCAAAAAAGGGTTTCAGTGAAAATATCCAGAATGTCCTATATTGACAAGGCTATTTTAATTTCACTCCTTTGGAAAAATTATTTTCACTTGTATTTTAATAATCATTGCATTAAGAAATGGCACTGTTTCTAGAATATGCCTGGTAAAATAAAAAACACAAACTTGCTTCTACAGCCTAAATTGTGAAAGCTTTCAGGGAAAAAAAGAAAGAAAGAAATGGAGTCTACGTACTGTTTTCTATCATTGTTATTTTATCATTTTCGAGCACTCAGATGAGGATTTGGGAAATCTTCATGTCACTCTCTTAATAAAGCCACAGTGAGCACTTAATGCTGCTTCCACTTCCCACACACAAACTTTCTAATTATAAAAGGACCTTTTCAGACTTATTCAGGGCATATAATCTTATTTGCAGCTCCTAATTGGAGGACTGTGTTTGTTGAAAAGAACAGAAGTCTTCAGTCATTTAGAATAAAGCTGGCTCATCAACCCCTGTGGGAAGAAAAGATCTATTTATTTTATCCGTTAATCCCAAATACAAACACAATAAAGCTGTCTTTTCTAATAGTGACCCATTTCATGTTAAATTGGGATAAAGCTAGCTTTGCTCAATCAGACTATTGTGGTCAACAAAAAAAGTCAATCTTATTAGGATTCCCATTGAGTACCTCCAATAACTTATCTTTTAAAATGTTGAACCAAACTCCCAATTGAATTCTATATTTGTGGAAGAGGCTGAACTGGAGATGGGATGTGGTTCTGCCAGTCATGTCTAGATCTGCTGTTTTCCCCTCGCCTCTAGGCACTCTCAGCTCGTCCTCTCTCATGTCCACTTTGCCTTTCCCTCCTCAGTTCAGAGGAAGCTGTCCTCCCCCAGCAACTTTGTGTGGCTGCGTCTTTATTCTGTGAGGCTGTGGGGTGGCAGCTGACTGGGTTCTTGAGAGCACTGTGGAGAGGGCACTTACTCATCCAGGAAATATCCATTTACATACTAAGATGTGGTTGCTCTAGAAGGTTAGACGAATACAATAACTATGTGTGTCTATAGGCCAGGGAGCTACATATGCCAAATCCAACAGTATTTAACAAAATATTATGTTATAGTAGCAGAAGAGTGACAATCAAAAAAGGGTTTCAGTGAAAATATCCAGAATGTCCTATATTGACAAGGCTATTTTAATTTCACTCCTTTGGAAAAATTATTTTCACTTGTATTTTAATAATCATTGCATTAAGAAATGGCACTGTTTCTAGAATATGCCTGGTAAAATAAAAAACACAAACTTGCTTCTACAGCCTAAATTGTGAAAGCTTTCAGGGAAAAAAAGAAAGAAAGAAATGGAGTCTACGTACTGTTTTCTATCATTGTTATTTTATCATTTTCGAGCACTCAGATGAGGATTTGGGAAATCTTCATGTCACTCTCTTAATAAAGCCACAGTGAGCACTTAATGCTGCTTCCACTTCCCACACACAAACTTTCTAATTATAAAAGGACCTTTTCAGACTTATTCAGGGCATATAATCTTATTTGCAGCTCCTAATTGGAGGACTGTGTTTGTTGAAAAGAACAGAAGTCTTCAGTCATTTAGAATAAAGCTGGCTCATCAACCCCTGTGGGAAGAAAAGATCTATTTATTTTATCCGTTAATCCCAAATACAAACACAATAAAGCTGTCTTTTCTAATAGTGACCCATTTCATGTTAAATTGGGATAAAGCTAGCTTTGCTCAATCAGACTATTGTGGTCAACAAAAAAAGTCAATCTTATTAGGATTCCCATTGAGTACCTCCAATAACTTATCTTTTAAAATGTTGAACCAAAATCCCAATTGAATTCTTTATGTTGTCTGACACAAAATGCAAATCTGGAAAGAAAATAACCTCAACCAGGGAGCCCCATCTAGCGACAGGGAAGTAAATTACTGTTCAAAAACCTGGTCTATAATTATCCCGTTTTTAATCTGATTTTAAAATTCTTCTCTCTAAAAACATAAATAATAAAAAAATAAGATTCTGCTCTCTGTGCTCAAGCCATTATATTTTCATTTCTCTCTGTTTTTTATTTCACCTATACTTTTATTTCTATATAGTTTTTTATACCAAGCAATTTTTAAAAATTAAATTTAAAATTTAAAAATTGAAGTAGAGTTGATTTACTAGTGTTTTCTTGATACCTTAAATTAGGTCTTTAAAAAAATTAACATTGCTTAAAATTAGCCATATTTCCCCATGTATAGTTGAGTTTTAAAATGTGGGGGACCATATTTCTTTAATAGCATTACATATTATTTATAGATTAAACTGTTTGATGTAGATAATATTATTCATTTATCAAATGTATTTAATCAGAAGACTCTAAAGGTTCTGTACACATAAGAACTTTAGAGGAACAAGACTGGGTCACAGAAAAAATCCAGTGAGACATCTAGGGACCTTAAATCTTTCAAAGTTTACTTTCTTGGGCAATATCTACATTTGATGATTATAGTGGCTTTGAGGTCAGTTTCTTTCTGACTATATTAGAGGTTGATTTTGGCCTGTCTGCATTCGATGCTTCTGCATTTCTTGACTTTTACTATCACAATAATAAACATGTCAAAAGCAGAATAAGGCTACAGCAGGGACCAACCCCAGGCATACGTGGGAAATACTTCTGTTGATGCTTCTGCCTTATAAATGCTAACCTTCTTTGTTCCCAGAGAAAAACAAGTTGATAATAGCTATTGTCATTTTAAAATGAAGTAGAACATATTCCTCCATTTATCTACACTTGAGTTACTTTCAAAATATCTTTCCACTAGCCTCTGCGCCCAGACACCAGAAGCAGACGTAGGTTTCTGGGTTATGGAGGAAAGAACTCAGTGCTTGAATTCAAGTCCTAACGCCACCCTTCACTGGCTACATGGCCTTGGGGCAGTCATACCCCCCATCAAGTTCCCATTGATCTCATGCTAACAAGCAGTAGATGCCGGCTCCACCTCCCAGCTGATGAACTTCAGATAAAATACTTCTTGAAGCCTTGATTTTCTTAATGTGTATCTTGATATTTACTTCATAGAGTTGTTATGAGGAATTGATTAAATAATGTGTGGTAAGTACTGAGCTTAGGGTCTAGCACATAACAGAGTGCTCAGAAAGTATTATTATTACTTAAAAATTGGAAGGAGAGGCATACACCTGTCAAGACTGTTGAGAAGACCCATTTGGGATGGGTCTTCTGAGATGGCATTTGGGAATGTGTTGATCAACTCCGCAGCACTCTATAAACACTATGGATTAGAACAAACTTAGTAGGACACTCAGAGAAGGCCTAAGAAAGAAGGAATGAGGTTGTAATCGGAGAGCATGGGGCTTTTATAGATCAGCACAAGCTTTATGGCCTATTTTTGTAGGCCTATTGATTTGTACTGTTGGCTTCCATTCTATTGGGGGATGTAAATTCCTGCAGAGAATGCAACAACCAAGTCTGAAGGGAGATTATATAATTTGATTTTCTCATTCTATTGAGAAAATTAATGCCCCTTTCTTCTATACAGCTCTTTGCACATGTGAAATTTCTTAGGAATTTTAAATGCTTTGTTTAATGTCTGCCTTTGCTTCTGAATGGTAATTGCCATAAGGAGCAGAGCCATGGCTTTTGATTCCCACTATATATACCTTCAACTGGGCTTCCCTGGTGGCTCAGATGGTAAAGCATCTGCCTGCAATAAAGAAGACCTGACTTCGATGCCTGGGTCTGGAAGATTCCCTGGAGAAGGGAGTGGCTACCCACTCCAGTATTCTTGTCTGGAGAACCCCATGGGTAGAGGAACCTGGCAGGCTACAGTCCATGGGGTCGCACAGAATCAGACAAAATAGAGCACAGCATGGTGAGTGACTGAGACCAAAGGTCGTAAATGTGTAATGTCCCAAACCCAAGAAATCATTTGATTTTCGGCCATGGCTCAAGGTTCAGCATGGTGTCTGGTTCATTGTCGACATGGGGTAATTGTCTTCAAGCTCAGAGATGTCACATAGCCAGGAAGTGGAGAATATGGACTTTAGGAGAGGAAAAACTGGGTATGAGTTTGACCTCCTGTGACCTCTATGATCTCTATGTAAGCTTGGTCAAGTTACTTAAGGATCTCTTTGAGCCCCAGTTTCCTTACCTGTAAACAGGACTAATAATGATAGAATCTGTTTCACAGAGTTGTCACAGACATGAATGAGCCAATTCATGTAAAATGCCTAAAACATTTTTCTAAATGACAAAGATAAAGTCCATCAGAGGGAGTTCTAGAACTAGAATCTGCTTAAGTCTTGATCTTTATTCTTATTCCTCCAGTATTCCTCAAAGCGTCTGCCCAGACCCCTTTCTAAAACTATTCAGTCTACTCGGACAAAAATAGCAACACAAAAGAAAGTATTGAGACAGAGGCGCTGCCATCTCTCAAAATATTAGAAGAAGGAATGAGGTTGTAATCGGAGAGCATGGGGCTTTTATAGATCAGCACAAGCTTTATGGCCTATTTTTGTAGGCCTATTGATTTGTACTGTTGGCTTCCATTCTATTGGGGGATGTAAATTCCTGCAGAGAATGCAACAACCAAGTCTGAAGGGAGATTATATAATTTGATTTTCTCATTCTATTGAGAAAATTAATGCCCCTTTCTTCTATACAGCTCTTTGCACATGTGAAATTTCTTAGGAATTTTAAATGCTTTGTTTAATGTCTGCCTTTGCTTCTGAATGGTAATTGCCATAAGGAGCAGAGCCATGGCTTTTGATTCCCACTATATATACCTTCAACTGGGCTTCCCTGGTGGCTCAGATGGTAAAGCATCTGCCTGCAATAAAGAAGACCTGACTTCGATGCCTGGGTCTGGAAGATTCCCTGGAGAAGGGAGTGGCTACCCACTCCAGTATTCTTGTCTGGAGAACCCCATGGGTAGAGGAACCTGGCAGGCTACAGTCCATGGGGTCGCACAGAATCAGACAAAATAGAGCACAGCATGGTGAGTGACTGAGACCAAAGGTCGTAAATGTGTAATGTCCCAAACCCAAGAAATCATTTGATTTTCGGCCATGGCTCAAGGTTCAGCATGGTGTCTGGTTCATTGTCGACATGGGGTAATTGTCTTCAAGCTCAGAGATGTCACATAGCCAGGAAGTGGAGAATATGGACTTTAGGAGAGGAAAAACTGGGTATGAGTTTGACCTCCCTGTGACCTCTATGATCTCTATGTAAGCTTGGTCAAGTTACTTAAGGATCTCTTTGAGCCCCAGTTTCCTTACCTGTAAACAGGACTAATAATGATAGAATCTGTTTCACAGAGTTGTCACAGACATGAATGAGCCAATTCATGTAAAATGCCTAAAACATTTTTCTAAATGACAAAGATAAAGTCCATCAGAGGGAGTTCTAGAACTAGAATCTGCTTAAGTCTTGATCTTTATTCTTATTCCTCCAGTATTCCTCAAAGCGTCTGCCCAGACCCCTTTCTAAAACTATTCAGTCTACTCGGACAAAAATAGCAACACAAAAGAAAGTATTGGACGATTCACTTGGAGGCGCTGCCATCTCTCAAAATATTAGAAGCAAGTTTCAGGAACTCATCTGAATGATGGTAAAGGGCTTATTATTGCTAATAACCTCCCAGAGTCTAAAGCACAGAGCTGAACAGAGCATTTCATAGTTTGCTCTAACAGTTGGTCCTTAAGGGTTTGAAGATCAGATGCAGGCATGGCTGGATTATGAAAATGACACGTTTAAAAATATCTCTGCAACCCACTCCTAGATGACTTTTAGCAAGTGAATGAACTGTTAGCCTCCTGGAAGATTAGATGTCAAGATAATTAGCTCTGTGCCACATGGACTCTCTATTTTTCAAGTCTCATTCTCCTTTCTTCCCTATGTCTCTTAGTTGACACAGCTCATTATTACTTTACACCTGAGTTCTTCAATTTCTTGTCAGAGCACCCATAAACTATATCCTTTTCATGACTTATCACACCTAACACTCAGTTCACACTCTTAACTTTGATGTTATATTTTACAATTCACTGTGTATCTAAATATCCTAGAAAACAAAGATCTGGTTTGACAGGTTAACCAGATATAGGTGCATTACCCATGATAACCCATCCTCCTAGTTTTCCTTGCTCTTCAAAAGTCCATGTGCCACGGAGGAAGTGAAATGCAAATTTTCCCATCTCATTTCATCACCAAGGAGCTGTGAATTTCTCCTTTCATTGTCTAATGTTAGAGTCTGTGAGATTTCCCATTTCATTATCCTATACAACCTGGACTTGGCCTTAGGCAATTGGGGAATAACTTTCTTGTGAAAAGATAGGCTAAAAAAGAAAAAGATGGACTAGGGAATTATCAAAGGAACCATACAATTACAGAAATTTGGGGCTGAAAAAACTTTGGAAAACTGCCTATATACCTTTCCTCCCCATGCACCTTATCCTATCCCACACCAATCTGGCACAGATTGTCAAGACTAATGAGCCAATTCATGTAAAATGCCTAAAACAATTTTCTAAATGACAAAGATAAAGTCCATCAGAGGGAGTTCTAGAACTAGAATCTGCTTAAGTCTTGATCTTTATTCTTATTCCTCCAGTATTCCTCAAAGCGTGCCCAGACCCTTTCTAAAACTATTCAGTCTACTCGGACAAAAATAGCAACACAAAAGAAAGTATTGGACGATTCACTTGAGGCGCTGCCATCTCTCAAAATATTAGAAGCAAGTTTCAGGAACTCATCTGAATGATGGTAAAGGGCTTATTATTGCTAATAACCTCCCAGAGTCTAAAGCACAGAGCTGAACAGAGCATTTCATAGTTTGCTCTAACAGTTGGTCCTTAAGGGTTTGAAGATCAGATGCAGGCATGGCTGGATTATGAAAATGACACGTTTAAAAATATCTCTGCAACCCACTCCTAGATGACTTTTAGCAAGTGAATGAACTGTTAGCCTCCTGGAAGATTAGATGTCAAGATAATTAGCTCTGTGCCACATGGACTCTCTATTTTTCAAGTCTCATTCTCCTTTCTTCCCTATGTCTCTTAGTTGACACAGCTCATTATTACTTTACACCTGAGTTCTTCAATTTCTTGTCAGAGCACCCATAAACTATATCCTTTTCATGACTTATCACACCTAACACTCAGTTCACACTCTTAACTTTGATGTTATATTTTACAATTCACTGTGTATCTAAATATCCTAGAAAACAAAGATCTGGTTTGACAGGTTAACCAGATATAGGTGCATTACCCATGATAACCCATCCTCCTAGTTTTCCTTGCTCTTCAAAAGTCCATGTGCCACGGAGGAAGTGAAATGCAAATTTTCCCATCTCATTTCATCACCAAGGAGCTGTGAATTTCTCCTTTCATTGTCTAATGTTAGAGTCTGTGAGATTTCCCATTTCATTATCCTATACAACCTGGACTTGGCCTTAGGCAATTGGGGAATAACTTTCTTGTGAAAAGATAGGCTAAAAAAGAAAAAGATGGACTAGGGAATTATCAAAGGAACCATACAATTACAGAAATTTGGGGCTGAAAAAACTTTGGAAAACTGCCTATTTACCTTCCCTTCCCCTGCACCTTAGCCTATCCCACACCAATCTGGCAGGCAAAAATTGACTCCTGATTCAATGAAATCTGTAGGATATCATGTCTCTGCCCTCCAGTTAAGAAAATTCTTCACATGTGCAGCTTAAAACTTTTTCCCCTTCCAGTTCAGGCTCTTTCCTTTCTGTTGTTAGGAGGACGAATTGGTTAGTCTCATGTTACCTAGAAACACAGATCTTCCTTGACTTATGATGGGGCTACATCTCAATAAACCCCATCATAAATTGAAAATATCATAATTCAAAATGTGTTTAATATACCTAACCTACAGAACATCCTAGCTGAGCCTAGCCCACCTTTAATGTGCCTACCGTTGGGCAAAATCATCTAACACAAGCCCTTTTTATAATTATAATTAACTGTTGAATATTTCATGTAATTTACTGATTACTGTACTGAAAGTGAAAAACTGAATGATCATCCAGGTTGAGAACGGTTGAAAATATATCAGTTGTTCACTCTCATGATTGCATGACTGACTGGGAGCTGCAGTGGCTGCCACTGCCCAGCATCATTTGTCACTTACTAAGGAAAAGAGGAAAAATCAAAATTCCGAAGTACAGTTTCTACAGACAGTGTTTCACTTTTGAACCATCATAAAGATGAAAAATCATGAAGCTGAGCCATCTGAACTCAGTATATCTACACAGATATTCTCAGGCAAAAGGGTGAGACCATTTCACTGCCCTGACCCTTCCCTGCCCATGACCTTCAGAGTTTGCTTTCCAGCTTCCCTGCTGCTGCCACAAGTTGATTAATTGTGGAAATTCCAGGATTTCCTGAAAATAGTTTTGAACTGAACCAGTGTTTGAGGTAGAAGGAAAGAGGACAAGGAATATTTTCTTTCTTTCCTTTGCCAGGATCACAGCACCATTCTTTAGATCCTGACAACTTCCTTAGCCACACCCATCCTCACAGCTCAAAAAACGGGGACAAAATCAAAGGCCTATCCAGCAGGTTTTAGCTTCATGCTTGGCTCCATCCCAAATTCAGCTCTTCTCAAAACTCTAAGGAAAGGCCTGGTTCCTCAGAGTTTTCTAAGATGTACTCAGACCCAGGAATTGTTCTCCTTGGAAAACTGCCTATTTACCTTCCCTTCCCCTGCACCTTAGCCTATCCCACACCAATCTGGCAGGCAAAAATTGACTCCTGATTCAATGAAATCTGTAGGATATCATGTCTCTGCCCTCCAGTTAAGAAAATTCTTCACATATGCAGCTTAAAACTTTTTCCCCTTCCAGTTCAGGCTCTTTCCTTTCTGTTGTTAGGAGGACGAATTGGTTAGTCTCATGTTACCTAGAAACACAGATCTTCCTTGACTTATGACGGGGCTACATCTCAATAAACCCCATCATAAATTGAAAATATCATAATTCAAAATGTGTTTAATATACCTAACCTACAGAACATCCTAGCTGAGCCTAGCCCACCTTTAATGTGCCTACCGTTGGGCAAAATCATCTAACACAAGCCCTTTTTATAATTATAATTAACTGTTGAATATTTCATGTAATTTACTGATTACTGTACTGAAAGTGAAAAACTGAATGATCATCCAGGTTGAGAACGGTTGAAAATATATCAGTTGTTCACTCTCATGATTGCATGACTGACTGGGAGCTGCAGTGGCTGCCACTGCCCAGCATCATTTGTCACTTACTAAGGAAAAGAGGAAAAATCAAAATTCCGAAGTACAGTTTCTACAGACAGTGTTTCACTTTTGAACCATCATAAAGATGAAAAATCATGAAGCTGAGCCATCTGAACTCAGTATATCTACACAGATATTCTCAGGCAAAAGGGTGAGACCATTTCACTGCCCTGACCCTTCCCTGCCCATGACCTTCAGAGTTTGCTTTCCAGCTTCCCTGCTGCTGCCACAAGTTGATTAATTGTGGAAATTCCAGGATTTCCTGAAAATAGTTTTGAACTGAACCAGTGTTTGAGGTAGAAGGAAAGAGGACAAGGAATATTTTCTTTCTTTCCTTTGCCAGGATCACAGCACCATTCTTTAGATCCTGACAACTTCCTTAGCCACACCCATCCTCACAGCTCAAAAAACGGGGACAAAATCAAAGGCCTATCCAGCAGGTTTTAGCTTCATGCTTGGCTCCATCCCAAATTCAGCTCTTCTCAAAACTCTAAGGAAAGGCCTGGTTCCTCAGAGTTTTCTAAGATGTACTCAGACCCAGGAATTGTTCCCTAGAGACCTGAAATGTGCAGGAAATTTCCTCTGCCCCTATCCCACCTGCAGTCTAATGCATAGGTCCTTAATTCTAATTTTTAATGCTGAGCACAACTTCACAGATAACAACTTGCTGAGCTATTGCCAGTGCATCTATCTTCGTTTTTGTGCTCCAGTGATCAGTCTGTTGAACTCTAGGCAATCTGGCATCATGTGTAATGGAGCACGAGTTTGAGGGTCAGGCCAACCTTGGTCTGATGCTCCACTATTTCACTTTCTGTAGAAAGACTCGGATCAGGTTGCTTAACCTCTAAGCTTCAAGTTTCTTGTGTGTAAAATGGAGTTAATACCAACTTCAGAGTTTGATATGAGGATTGTAAAAAAAGAAGTTAATATGGATTGGGAGTTTGGGGTTAGAAGATGCAAACTATTGTATTGGGTTGGCCAAAAAGTTGATTCGGATTTTTTATAACATCACACAGAAAAATCCAAATGAACTTTTGGGCCAACTCATTATACAGAATGGATAAACAACAAGTTCCTACTGTATAGCACAGGGAACTATAAGCAATGCCTTGTGATAAACCATGATGAAAAAGAGTATGGAAAAGAATATACATGCAGAGCATTGATGGAAAAACAGTCATAGAGAGAAGACTTACGGACATTGGGGAGAGGGAAAAGTGGGTGAAAGATATGGAAAGAGCAACACGGAACTCTATACTACTTTATGTAAAAGAGATGACCATTGTCAATGCACTGTGGGACTAAGGGATTGTACATGGGGGCTATGTGACCTACAGGGGTAGGACAGGAGGAATGAGATATACATATGACTAATCTAGAATTATACATATCTGTAAGTGATGGAAATTCCTTTAAAATTTCAACGTTTTAGAAGGAAAGAGGACAAGGAATATTTTCTTTCTTTCCTTTGCCAGGATCACAGCACCATTCTTTAGATCCTGACAACTTCCTTAGCCACACCCATCCTCACAGCTCAAAAAACGGGGACAAAATCAAAGGCCTATCCAGCAGGTTTTAGCTTCATGCTTGGCTCCATCCCAAATTCAGCTCTTCTCAAAACTCTAAGGAAAGGCCTGGTTCCTCAGAGTTTTCTAAGATGTACTCAGACCCAGGAATTGTTCCCTAGAGACCTGAAATGTGCAGGAAATTTCCTCTGCCCCTATCCCACCTGCAGTCTAATGCATAGGTCCTTAATTCTAATTTTTAATGCTGAGCACAACTTCATAGATAACAACTTGCTGAGCTATTGCCAGTGCATCTATCTTCGTTTTTGTGCTCCAGTGATCAGTCTGTTGAACTCTAGGCAATCTGGCATCATGTGTAATGGAGCACGAGTTTGAGGGTCAGGCCAACCTTGGTCTGATGCTCCACTATTTCACTTTCTGTAGAAAGACTCGGATCAGGTTGCTTAACCTCTAAGCTTCAAGTTTCTTGTGTGTAAAATGGAGTTAATACCAACTTCAGAGTTTGATATGAGGATTGTAAAAAAAGAAGTTAATATGGATTGGGAGTTTGGGGTTAGAAGATGCAAACTATTGTATTGGGTTGGCCAAAAAGTTGATTCGGATTTTTTATAACATCACACAGAAAATCCAAATGAACTTTTGGGCCAACTCATTATACAGAATGGATAAACAACAAGTTCCTACTGTATAGCACAGGGAACTATAAGCAATGCCTTGTGATAAACCATGATGAAAAAGAGTATGGAAAAGAATATACATGCAGAGCATTGATGGAAAAACAGTCATAGAGAGAAGACTTACGGACATTGGGGAGAGGGAAAAGTGGGTGAAAGATATGGAAAGAGCAACACGGAACTCTATACTACTTTATGTAAAAGAGATGACCATTGTCAATGCACTGTGGGACTAAGGGATTGTACATGGGGGCTATGTGACGGCCTACAGGGGTAGGACAGGAGGAATGAGATATACATATGACTAATCTAGAATTATACATATCTGTAAACAACAAAACACTGCAAAAGCAAAAAAGCAAAATAAAAAACCTTGTGATTGTGAAAAAGAAATAAAGTAGATTCTTCTCTGGCCTACATCAAAAAAAAAAAAAGAATATGGAAAAGAATGTATATATATAACTGAATGACTTCAGAGCAGAAATTAGTACAACATTGTAAATCAACTATATTTCAATTTTTTAAAAAATTTAAAAAGAAAGAAAAAAAGAAATCACCCAGCAAAGTGCCTTTTATAAGCTTATTGCTTCAAACCCAGTTCTCTCCTCCACCAGCTATAGGGACAGAGTGGTCCAGCATGTGAGGGTTCATTGGCTTCATCACTGAAACTGAGCTGACTTAATAGCTCAGTGGGACTGTTAATATCAGAGACAGTGAGTATAATTATAAGTCTTCATTGTGTACTTGCATTATGCCCAGTATCATGCTGAGAACAGAAAGGCAGGATTTGTGTCCCATCTCACGGCACCTACAACATACAGGCAACAGCAGAACATGTGAGACTCTTTCCTGACATCTTAGCCTGGAGTCATATCAGGGTTGACTAAGATTTTAGAAGGCCCAAACACTGAGAAAACCATGGTGCTGCTACCCTTGTATATAATTAAAAATAAAAATAATACTAAACCATAATTAAGTGCAAAGAAGCAGAACAATGTTCTGATATTTTTTATACTGTGATGACAGTCCTAGTACTTCTTTTGAATTTTTTATTGTATTTTTTGATTTTTTATTTAAAAAGTGAACAATTATTTTATTTATTATAATTTTTTATTTAAATTAAATGGAATTTTTTATTTAAAAAGTTGAGTTTTCATTTTTTTCTATAAAAATGAACATTTTGGGGGTGACCTCGCTTTGCAATAACTAGTGTGCTGGTAACACAACACGGTTGGACCCCAAAGGCTCTCCCGATGTGTAGGGACTGCATGAGAAGGCAGGCCAAGAGCAGAGAATCCAGGGGTCTCAGTAATTCACAAACTACTTGACAGATTCCACAAAGAAATGGAAAAATGACTGTGTATTTTGAGACAAGATCACATCAACATTTTAAAATAGTAAATTGAAACCCTTTCCAAACATATGGTGAACTGGGATGGACTTCTCACAAATGGGACCATAAGAAGGTCATATTTAGATAAGCAACTTGTACAGTCAATTACATATTATGTCTTTAGAGACGACCTCACCACCCAACTGCACCATCTGGGTCTATTACAATAGAGACAAATTGCCAGGAACAATGGTGACGTGAGACATTCAGGATACAAAGGCACTGTTTCTTCTTGGGTTTTCCTGCCTTTAATGGAGGATGGTCTCTCTGAAGGACACAGTTCCACCCTAAGACAAGGTTTGCAGTACCTAGTGAGGCTTATCTGGAGATCTCACTAACAACACTCCCATTTGGAGTCCCTCACCTTTACACCACAAATCAAACAGAGAAGCACCACCAGAGAAGGCCCAGAAACCCTGACAGGGAACGTTCTCAAGCAGAGATGAAAACAATTTACATAGCCACTGTAAATAGTTAATAAAATCCATTTTACAGTCCATCTACTTAGATTTCCATTACATCCTGTTCTGTTTCAAACACGCATTTTTCTTTTGGATTGTTAGGCAATAAAGAGTCAAGCCATTTATCAAGCAGTGTCTGAGTACTCCTTTCAAATGTTTTACCATTTTCAGGAAATACTGTGGCTTCTATAATTAATCTCTCGGTAGAAAGCTGTTTCAGAAAGACTCCAGTATAGTGGAAAGAAAAGTCTTTTCTTCATGGTTTTTTTTTTTTTTTTTTTGGTTCTCGTGAGTGGAAATGTTCAGAAACAGATGCTGGTGGTATTATCACATTTGCAAACTGTCCATTTGAGATAAAGAGAAAAAAAAAAAAAACAATAGAGAATCATCTCCCTCTTCCCAAACTGTCCTGTGACAGAGCTGTTGTTCCATGGGTCACACAGGCAACTCGGTGTGGGACTGAGAGTCACTCTTCAGGGCGAGGCTGGCTTTCCACAGTTCTCACACCTGATGGAAACAGAAGTCACCTGAGGGGTTTCCCTCCCCTCACACGCCCCCTTGCCATTAGTATCACCAGCTATCACTTGGTGTTTTCCAGGTAGAAGACCTTGTTCTCATCATTAGACACATGTGCACTCATTTCCTCCTCACAGCAACTCTCTGAGGATACCCAGTTTTCAGGTTAGCACACTGATGGCAGGACCAACTACCCGAGGGGTGAGGCCAGGAGCCAAATTCAGGCAGCCTGGCCGAGTCCAGTCTCACAGTCCAGCCCCTGCGGCAGTGGCACATATTTCCGACTCTCACCACCTCCTTTGTGCCAGTACACGTAGGGCCACTCAGTCATCTCATTCTCCAGGTGGAAACAGAGGCACATGGGACTAGATGGCTTGCCAAAAGTCAAGTACAAGACAGGAGCTCAGGCTCCTTGATGGTTAGGCCAACTTTTCCTACTTTATAGACTTCTTCCTCTCTGTGGAAAATAAAATAAACAAGCTCTGGGGCGAGTCACCAGGTGGTTGACTAGAAGCAGGCTGAGCTATGGGAGGGGCACCCTGGGGGAGACGAGGGTGTGAGGCAGCAGGAAGTGATGAGCTCCCTCCATGCCCAACCGGGGACCAGCACGCGGCCACTCTCCCTCCTGGAGGCCCACGATCACTCATCTGCAGAGATGTCAGTCCCTGGTGCCTGGGCCTGCGGGGCACCTACCACAAGGTCCTCAGTAAAGTGGAGTTCCTGGTGCCTAAGAAATTGAGGTCCATGTACAACTCCTCCACCCAGCAGGTCCTGGAATTTTTCTGAGCACCAGTTAGTGAAAGGGGATGAGTGTGTGTGCTAGACTGACCGACATGGCCAGACCTGCAGAAAAACTCAGCACAGCTCAATCTGCTGTTTTGATGGTTACAGGGTTTATTCAGTCAAGATACTCCCTTGTAATTATCTTTCCCCCAGTTGAAATCTGCTGCTAATTTCTTTGTCAGGAGAGCTGGAACCTCTTAGCTCTTTCATAGTTGGATATGTAAGCAAGAACTAACAGCTAAAGCAAGTAAATGAGTTCCTGACCACAATCCCTCACGATCTAGATGTGGCCATAAGCACTGGCACTTGCTGTATCAGTATTCAGTTACTGATGAGGTGATGCTGAGTGTGCTGACGTTTGTCACGCAGAATCATCCAGCTGTAATCGGGAGATAGTCAATGATTCAACTGAAAAATGAAGCTAGTTTTAATAGCAAATACATGCGTAAAACCAACAAAATCAAATCTGCTGCTTTACTTCTTTCTGTGGCATTCCCTCTTGAGTCTCAGGAAAAGGCAGAAGGTCTTGCTGGTCTGTAACACTGAGCAGAGTAGAGCCCACTGTGGGGCTGGGCTCTGCCCAAAGCAGCCGTGGGTCTGCTCCTCAAAGGTAGAGACCTGATCTGATTGGCCTCCAACCTGAAATGAAGGCTTTGACATGGCTTGATCTAATCCTTAGACAGATTAATCGTAAATATTTGGAAGTGTTCCCCACTTTAGGGTACACAAGGGATCGAGAAAGCAACTTGGAAAACGAGAGACTTTGGATGATCTCCAGGAGAATGTTCTGGTTTCCTCCCAGAAACTTGGTGAGACGACCATCTTTATTTCTTCAGTGTCACGTCTCCATTTTTGTTTGTTTCATTTTGGCCTTTTTTTAAAATTAAATTTTTATTTTATATTGGAGTATAGTTGACTTAAAATGTTGTGTTAGTTTCAGTTGTACAGCAGAGTGGTCCAGTTGTACATATACATCCATCCATTCTTTTTCAGATTTTTCCAAGCAGATTATTACAGAGCATTGAGTAGAGTTCTCTGGGCTATACAGTAAGTCCTTTGATTGTCTATTTTATATATAGTAGTCAATTTTTCTGAGCACCAGTTAGTGAAAGGGGATGAGTGTGTGTGCTAGACTGACCGACATGGCCAGACCTGCAGAAAAACTCAGCACAGCTCAATCTGCTGTTTTGATGGTTACAGGGTTTATTCAGTCAAGATACTCCCTTGTAATTATCTTTCCCCCAGTTGAAATCTGCTGCTAATTTCTTTGTCAGGAGAGCTGGAACCTCTTAGCTCTTTCATAGTTGGATATGTAAGCAAGAACTAACAGCTAAAGCAAGTAAATGAGTTCCTGACCACAATCCCTCACGATCTAGATGTGGCCATAAGCACTGGCACTTGCTGTATCAGTATTCAGTTACTGATGAGGTGATGCTGAGTGTGCTGACGTTTGTCACGCAGAATCATCCAGCTGTAATCGGGAGATAGTCAATGATTCAACTGAAAAATGAAGCTAGTTTTAATAGCAAATACATGCGTAAAACCAACAAAATCAAATCTGCTGCTTTACTTCTTTCTGTGGCATTCCCTCTTGAGTCTCAGGAAAAGGCAGAAGGTCTTGCTGGTCTGTAACACTGAGCAGAGTAGAGCCCACTGTGGGGCTGGGCTCTGCCCAAAGCAGCCGTGGGTCTGCTCCTCAAAGGTAGAGACCTGATCTGATTGGCCTCCAACCTGAAATGAAGGCTTTGACATGGCTTGATCTAATCCTTAGACAGATTAATCGTAAATATTTGGAAGTGTTCCCCACTTTAGGGTACACAAGGGATCGAGAAAGCAACTTGGAAAACGAGAGACTTTGGATGATCTCCAGGAGAATGTTCTGGTTTCCTCCCAGAAACTTGGTGAGACGACCATCTTTATTTCTTCAGTGTCACGTCTCCATTTTTGTTTGTTTCATTTTGGCCTTTTTTTAAAATTAAATTTTTATTTTATATTGGAGTATAGTTGACTTAAAATGTTGTGTTAGTTTCAGTTGTACAGCAGAGTGGTCCAGTTGTACATATACATCCATCCATTCTTTTTCAGATTTTTTTCCAAGCAGATTATTACAGAGCATTGAGTAGAGTTCTCTGGGCTATACAGTAAGTCCTTGTTGATTGTCTATTTTATATATAGTAGTCTGTATATGTTAATCCCAAATCCTTGTTTTATCCCTCCCCTCCTCATTTTGGCTTTTAAACAGAGTTATCCTGGGGCACTCGTGGTAAAGAACCTGCCTGCCATGCAGGAGATGTAAGAGATTTGGGTTCAGTCCCTGGGTTGGAAAGATTCCCTGGAGAAGAAAATGGCAACCCACTCCAGTGTTCTTGCCTGGAGAATCCCAAGGACAGAGGATCCCAGAGGCTATAGTCCATAGGGTAGTAAAGAGTCGAACATGGCTGAAGTGACTTAGCACACCCATATATGCTGAGGGCTCATGTGGGTTTTGTGGGACTGTCTGACCCCTAGATTGACCTCTGCCTGAACACATTTAGGCATCATTTCATCTGCATAACAATCTGCTGTTGCACTTACTGGAGTGTTTTCTTCCCACACAAAGGAAAGCTTGGTTGTAGTGAAACCACAGCAATGCAGTGCACAGGTTGGATTCAGTCTCTAATAACGTCACTTGATGAAACAGGGAATCATCCTCACACATGGAAAATCTCAGGTCACGTGAGTGCCATCTGTATTTATCAGAGTGCAGGGAACAGGAAGAATGTGCTCATGTTTAATAGAGGGGCCTTTTTATAAAGGTCGGTAGGGTAAGATACAAATGGGAATTAAGAGGTAAAACTACCATGTACAAAATAAACTACCAGGCTATACTGGAAGCACAGGGAATATAGCCAGTATTTTATAATAACTACAAGTGGAATATAAACTATAAAACTTTTGAATCACTATGTGGTATACCTGAAACTAAAATAATATCATAAATCAACAAGACTGCATTTTAGAAAGTCATAAACTCTCAAAAATATGGGGACAATGGCAGGTTAAATGAAGAAGCAGGATATAAAATTATTCACGTGTCATGTTTATGACTGTTAAAAATGTTGACTGTTAACAGGCAGTTAAAAATTATAAGAGTTGTGCTTAGGTTATGAGTATTTTTCTCTTTGTTGGCTAAACTTGTAATGGTCTTATCAAATTTTCAATGCAAATATAAATAAATGACTTTTTAAAGACTAAAACAAGAGATGAGCACAGAGTTTAGGGAGACAACAGAAGAGATGGTGCAGTACCCTACGGCTAGCACCCACAGGGGGCCATCACCCCTGGATTTAAGGAGAACGGTTTATGGGAGCCAGAAAGAGTGCTGTGTGGGGACGGCCATGTGACAGGTGCTTGTGGCTTTTTCGAGGGATACAGAAACCCACAGTGAACTCACACAGAGAGGGAGATGGGAACCAGACACTTCAACTGAGTCTCTCCTGCCCATTGACCAAACCCTACCAGAGGGCAAGGCAGCTTAAGATGCAGTCCAACCGCCTTGCAGTGCAAGGGGCGTCGGTTCGATCCCTGGCCTGGGAAGATCCCACGTGCCGCGGAGCGGCTGGACTGATGTGTCCAATCACCGAGCCGGAGCTCTGGAGCGCATGCGCCCAGAGCCGGTGCTCTGCAACGACAGACGCCACCGCGATGGGAGGCCCGCAGGAGCCAAAGAACAAAGACAGATGAAAATAGAGAAATGAAAGATCAATAGAAGTGGCCCGCCCGCTCCCCTCCCTCCCCAACCCGACCCCCGCCCAAAATAAATAAATAAATAAATCTTTAAAAAAAAAAAAAATGCAGTCCACAGGGCAGGGCCTAGCAGGCCCAGTGCAGGAAGGAGGTAGGCGGAAGATACCCGCTCCCCATCTCATTAAGTTTCTGAGGTACAATAACATCAGCATGCCCTCCTGCTGTGACATGACTAGTTTAATAAAGAAGTAATTAGGAAAAAAACCCTCTGCATACATGGAATTAGGTGGCTAATTTTATGCCGATGGCAGAAATCAGTGTTGTAAATTGCTCTCTGTGTTTTATGAGTCAGAACTGGATATACCAAAGACTCTTAGGACTATGAACCTGGAAACAGGACCTCGGATACCTGGCAAAGGAGAGCCAGTGGAAATCTGTTTCTGCCATGTTGATGGTCACAATTAAATAGGAACGTAGGTTTATGGAAGAGGGTCATTAGCAGTCGAAATTAGTGGCCTGAAATCTCTTGGAGGCACTCCTTTCACTGAGAGACCCATATTTTGATGGAGTTAAAATGGTTTGGCTCTGTCCTACATTGTTTTGTCTGGTGTCCTTTATCAGTTTAGGCAGAAGATAAGACAGGAGGGAAGATGGGGAAATCAGGAGGCATATCCTGGGGCACATTGCTGTTGTTGATATTTAGTTGCTAAGTCGTATCTGATGCTTTGTGAACCCATGAACTGTCACCTGCTCCTCTGTCCATGGGATTTCCCGGACAAGAACACTGGAGTGGGTTGCCATTTCTTTCTCCAGGGGGTCTTCCCAACCCAGCCATTGCACCCATGTCTTCTGCATTGGCAGGTGGGTGCTTTATTGCTGAGCCATCAGGGAAGTCCTGGGCCACTTTAGAGATACCCTAAGTCAATTTGTGATTTTTTTTTTTTCCTGTCATTTCCTGGCACGCAAGATCTTTGTTCCTCTGCCAAGGATGGAACCCACACCCACTGCTTTGGAAGCAGAGTCTTAACTGCTAGATGGGCAAGGAAGTCCCCCCAAATCAAGTAGGATATCTAGAGGTCACTGTGAACCTAGCTCCCAGTCACTTGGGTTGGGAGCCTCTCTTATCAAAGAGGGAGGCTATTGGGTGTTTGGATAACAGCATGATGTAGTGTTATAAGAAAAGGCTTCAGAGTCCAGTTTTTAGCTGGGTCACTTTGAACAAGTTATATAACCAAGTTTCTTGCTCAATGAAATGGGGACAATACCTATTTCTTCTAGGGTTTTTTCATGAATTAAATGAAGTTGTATATTTAAAGTGCTTGAAACAGTACCTAGAACACAATTGGTGTTTGATAAAAAGCATTTATGTGTCTAGAAATGTATTCACATATATAGACACATATGTGCATGGGCTTCCTTGGTGGTTCGGACACTGAAGAATCCGCCTGCAATGTGGGAGACCTGGGTTGGGAAGATCCCTTAAGAAGGGCATGGCAACCCACTCCAGTATTCATGCCTGGAGAATTCTCATAGACCGAGGAGACTGGCAGTCTCTAGTCCTTGGGGGTCACAAAGAGCTGGATACAACTGAGCGATTAAGCACAGCACAGCACAGTTATTAACTAGAGCCATCTGGCCTTCATAAGGGATGGGAGTGGTCATGTTTGGCACTGGGGCCCTTTGGCCATGAGAATATAGTGTGACAAGAGGCTCTTCCTTTTCTTCCTCTTTCTAGAGACCCTCTTCAAAAATATATGTACTTAAGTTAGATCTCTCAGCTATGTTAACCCTATGGCCATCTTAGATTTTCTCTTTTGAAAACCACTGGGGGCCCCATGAACTGTCACCTGCTCCTCTGTCCATGGGATTTCCTAGACAAGAACACTGGAGTGGGTTGCCATTTCTTTCTCCAGGGGTCTTCCCACCCAGCCATTGCACCCATGTCTTCTGCATTGGCAGGTGGGTGCTTTATTGCTGAGCCATCAGGGAAGTCCTGGGCCACTTTAGAGATACCCTAAGTCAATTTGTGATTTTTTTTTTTTCCTGTCATTTCCTGGCACGCAAGATCTTTGTTCCTCTGCCAAGGATGGAACCCACACCCACTGCTTTGGAAGCAGAGTCTTAACTGCTAGATGGGCAAGGAAGTCCCCCCAAATCAAGTAGGATATCTAGAGGTCACTGTGAACCTAGCTCCCAGTCACTTGGGTTGGGAGCCTCTCTTATCAAAGAGGGAGGCTATTGGGTGTTTGGATAACAGCATGATGTAGTGTTATAAGAAAAGGCTTCAGAGTCCAGTTTTAGCTGGGTCACTTTGAACAAGTTATATAACCAAGTTTCTTGCTCAATGAAATGGGGACAATACCTATTTCTTCTAGGGTTTTTTCATGAATTAAATGAAGTTGTATATTTAAAGTGCTTGAAACAGTACCTAGAACACAATTGGTGTTTGATAAAAAGCATTTATGTGTCTAGAAATGTATTCACATATATAGACACATATGTGCATGGGCTTCCTTGGTGGTTCGGACACTGAAGAATCCGCCTGCAATGTGGGAGACCTGGGTTGGGAAGATCCCTTAAGAAGGGCATGGCAACCCACTCCAGTATTCATGCCTGGAGAATCCTCATAGACCGAGGAGACTGGCAGTCTCTAGTCCTTGGGGGTCACAAAGAGCTGGATACAACTGAGCGACTAAGCACAGCACAGCACAGTTATTAACTAGAGCCATCTGGCCTTCATAAGGGATGGGAGTGGTCATGTTTGGCACTGGGGCCCTTTGGCCATGAGAATATAGTGTGACAAGAGGCTCTTCCTTTTTCTTCCTCTTTCTAGAGACCCCTCTTCAAAAATATATGTACTTAAGTTAGATCTCTCAGCTATGTTCCCAAATTCCTCCTGATCCTATATCCTGACACACATATATCCATGTCTGCATCTTAGATTTTTCTCTTTTGAAAATTCTGACAGATAATTCCCATACACTTATTAATTTAATTGTAATTTATTAGTATTTAGGATATCATAACAAAGCCTTAGATGATCTATCTCTTTCACTCTTTTCTCTCATCTCACCAACTGCTTTATGATGAAAGTGATGGTCTTTTTCAAGGTCTGGTATGATTTGGGAGCAGAGGTCAGAAAATTCTGTTTGTTACACTTTAGTTTGACCAGAATGGAACTAAAGATTCCAATTTAGTGGATATATTTGTTTGTTTCACTTACTACTGACTCCAGAATGTATCTTAGCCTCTTCATGGATTCTGGTTTAAAAATGTTATGTATTAAGGAAAAAAATGTTATGTATTTTTTATTATTTTTAAGGGATTTAAAAATGTGTTGCCTTAGGTGATTAATGCAAATGCAAAAGGTTCCACAGTTCTACCAGCTCCTCAGAAATTTCATTCTTGGGCCCATATCCTTGAAAGGTATTGACCTCAAACAGCTAATACGGTAAAAGTTGACAGGCTAGTTTAACCTCCTAATTGTATTCTGCTCATCATGTGTGTGACCTTACAGACAACTTGATGGGTTTCTGCCATATTAATTATTCCTCACTGTTTTTCAGTGATCCTGTAACAATCCAAACCTAGTGGATGAATGCAGAAACCTTTCTAGGCTCTGGGGAAGAAGCTGGAGCAATTTAAAAGCGCACAATGTAATTTTCCACTACCAACCTTACTTTCCTTAAAAGCTGGCATTTCTTGCAATGTGGGAGACCTGGGTTGGGAAGATCCCTTAAGAAGGGCATGGCAACCCACTCCAGTATTCATGCCTGGAGAATTCTCATAGACCGAGGAGACTGGCAGTCTCTAGTCCTTGGGGGTCACAAAGAGCTGGATACAACTGAGCGATTAAGCACAGCACAGCACAGTTATTAACTAGAGCCATCTGGCCTTCATAAGGGATGGGAGTGGTCATGTTTGGCACTGGGGCCCTTTGGCCATGAGAATATAGTGTGACAAGAGGCTCTTCCTTTTTCTTCCTCTTTCTAGAGACCCCTCTTCAAAAATATATGTACTTAAGTTAGATCTCTCAGCTATGTTCCCAAATTCCTCCTGATCCTATATCCTGACACACATATATCCATGTCTGCATCTTAGATTTTTCTCTTTTGAAAATTCTGACAGATAATTCCCATACACTTATTAATTTAATTGTAATTTATTAGTATTTAGGATATCATAACAAAGCCTTAGATGATCTATCTCTTTCACTCTTTTCTCTCATCTCACCAACTGCTTTATGATGAAAGTGATGGTCTTTTTCAAGGTCTGGTATGATTTGGGAGCAGAGGTCAGAAAATTCTGTTTGTTACACTTTAGTTTGACCAGAATGGAACTAAAGATTCCAATTTAGTGGATATATTTGTTTGTTTCACTTACTACTGACTCCAGAATGTATCTTAGCCTCTTCATGGATTCTGGTTTAAAAATGTTATGTATTAAGGAAAAAAATGTTATGTATTTTTTATTATTTTTAAGGGATTTAAAAATGTGTTGCCTTAGGTGATTAATGCAAATGCAAAAGGTTCCACAGTTCTACCAGCTCCTCAGAAATTTCATTCTTGGGCCCATATCCTTGAAAGGTATTGACCTCAAACAGCTAATACGGTAAAAGTTGACAGGCTAGTTTAACCTCCTAATTGTATTCTGCTCATCATGTGTGTGACCTTACAGACAACTTGATGGGTTTCTGCCATATTAATTATTCCTCACTGTTTTTCAGTGATCCTGTAACAATCCAAACCTAGTGGATGAATGCAGAAACCTTTCTAGGCTCTGGGGAAGAAGCTGGAACGGCAATTTAAAAGCGCACAATGTAATTTTCCACTACCAACCTTATTTTCTTTCCTAAAATGGTGAAAAAGATCTCTAAGGTGATTTTGCATTTGTTGTCTTCTGTAAGTTCTTTTTAGCACTTTCTAAAATAATTTTGAAACTATGAGTCACCTTATTTGGGATCCCCTCCTTTGATTATTATGCATCTTAAAATCAATACATTTACTAGTAGGCAATATTACTTTAATACTTGAGACTTTTTTTTACTATTTTATTTCATTTTATTTTTGCTATTGTTGTTCACTTGCTCAGTCACTCAGTGATGTCTGACTCTTTGCAACCCCATGGACTGCAGCACACCAGGCTTCCCTGTTCTTCACCGTCTCCTGGAGTTTGCACAAACTCATGTCCATTGAGTCAGGGATGGCATTCAACCATCTCATTCTCTGTGGCCTCCTTCTCCTGCCTTCAATCTGTCCCAGCATCAGGGACTTTTCCAACGAGTAGACTCTTCATAACAGGTGACCAAAGTATTGGAGAGTCAGCTTCGGCATCAGTTCTTCCAATGAATATTCACAGTTGATTTCCTCTAGGATTGGTTGATTTGGTGATCTTGCTGTCCAAAGGATTTTCAAGAGTTTTCTCCAGTCCCACAGTTCAAAAGTATCAGTTCTTCGATGTTTAGTCTTCTTTATGGCTCAACCCTCACATCTGTACATGACTACTGGAAAAACCATAGCTTTGACTGTACAAACCTTTGTTGGAAAAGTGATGTCTCTGCTTTTTAATATTCTGTCTAGGTTTATCATAGCTTTTCTTCCAAGGAGCAAGCTCTTTTAATTTCATGGCTGCAGTCACCATCCACAGTGATTTTGGAGTCCAGGAAAAATAGTCTGTCACTGTTTCCATTTTTCCCCCTTCTATTTGCCATGAAATAATGGGATTAGATGCCATGATCTTAGTTTTTGGAATGTTGAGTTTTAGGTCAGCTTTTTCACTCTCCTCTTTCAACTCCATCAAGAGGCTCTTTAGTTCCTCTTCACTTCCTGCAATTAGGATAGTATCATTTACTTTTACTATAGATGCTTTCATCAGCTGTGCTATCTTTTAATATATAATTTTAAAGGTTACACTTCATTTATAGTTATTACAAAATACTGGCTATATTTCCCATGCTGTACAATATATCCTTATAGCCTACTGTACACTCAATAGTTGGTGCCTATCAATGTCCCAAACCCAGACGGCACCCCTTCCCTCCCAATGATAGTCATTAGTTTGTTCTCTGTATCTGTGAATCTACTTCTTTTATGTTATGCTCACTAGTTTGGTGTATTGTTTTGTTTTGTTTTTCAATTTTTATTTTACTTATTTTCTAATTTTTTATTTTCCTTTTTACTTTTACAGAGTTTTGTTGTTTACAGATATGTATGAGCCCATATTAGTCATATGTATATCCCCCCATCCCACGCCTCCAGGCTGTCACACAGCGCCTCTACAGGATCCCCTTTTCTCACAGCGCAATGACAATAGCTACTTTTTTCATATATGATAATATAGGTTTTCATGATACTTCCTTTACGCCTCCCACCCACTGTTCATTCCCCACAATGTCCATATGTCTTTTATCTATGAGTTTGTTGTATTTTTTATTTCTTTTACTAGAATCTTATTTATTTATTTATTTTGTTTGGTTGCTCCAGATCTTAATTGATGCATGTCAAAGATCTAGCTCCCTGACAAGGGATCAAACCTGAGTCCCCTGCATTGGGAGCATGGCGTCTTGGCCACTGGGCCACCCAAGAAGCCTTGTTATATTTTTTAGATTCCACATGTAAGTTTGACACCTGAATCTTAACTTTGTCTTAAGTGTCATTAGTGAGAGCTAACATGATGTCTCTGCTTTTTAATATTCTGTCTAGGTTTATCATAGCTTTTCTTCCAAGGAGCAAGCTCTTTTAATTTCATGGCTGCAGTCACCATCCACAGTGATTTTGGAGTCCAGGAAAAATAGTCTGTCACTGTTTCCATTTTTCCCCCTTCTATTTGCCATGAAATAATGGGATTAGATGCCATGATCTTAGTTTTTGGAATGTTGAGTTTTAGGTCAGCTTTTTCACTCTCCTCTTTCAACTCCATCAAGAGGCTCTTTAGTTCCTCTTCACTTCCTGCAATTAGGATAGTATCATTTACTTTTACTATAGATGCTTTCATCAGCTGTGCTATCTTTTAATATATAATTTTAAAGGTTACACTTCATTTATAGTTATTACAAAATACTGGCTATATTTCCCATGCTGTACAATATATCCTTATAGCCTACTGTACACTCAATAGTTGGTGCCTATCAATGTCCCAAACCCAGACGGCACCCCTTCCCTCCCAATGATAGTCATTAGTTTGTTCTCTGTATCTGTGAATCTACTTCTTTTATGTTATGCTCACTAGTTTGGTGTATTGTTTTGTTTTGTTTTTCAATTTTTATTTTACTTATTTTCTAATTTTTTATTTTCCTTTTTACTTTTACAGAGTTTTGTTGTTTACAGATATGTATGAGCCCATATTAGTCATATGTATATCCCCCCATCCCACGCCTCCAGGCTGTCACACAGCGCCTCTACAGGATCCCCTTTTCTCACAGCGCAATGACAATAGCTACTTTTTTCATATATGATAATATAGGTTTTCATGATACTTCCTTTACGCCTCCCACCCACTGTTCATTCCCCACAATGTCCATATGTCTTTTATCTATGAGTTTGTTGTATTTTTTATTTCTTTTACTAGAATCTTATTTATTTATTTATTTTGTTTGGTTGCTCCAGATCTTAATTGATGCATGTCAAAGATCTAGCTCCCTGACAAGGGATCAAACCTGAGTCCCCTGCATTGGGAGCATGGCGTCTTGGCCACTGGGCCACCCAAGAAGCCTTGTTATATTTTTTAGATTCCACATGTAAGTTTGACACCTGAATCTTAACTTTGTCTTAAGTGTCATTAGTGAGAGCTAACATGCAAAAAGTTTCACTTAATTTTCCACTCCTAATACTCTTTGTCTGTGGTTGAGTTTGTTTTCCTAATGAACTGCTGCTGCTTAGTCACTTCAGTCATGTCTGACTCTGTGTGACTCCATGGATTGCAACCCGTAAGGCTCCTTTGTCCATGGAATCCTCCGAGCAAGAATAATGGACTGGGTGACCATTTCCTTCTCCAGAGGGATCTTACTAACCTATGGTTGGAACTCAGATCTCCTGCATTGCAGGTATATTCCTCACCATTGAGCTATACACACACACACACACACACACACACACATATATGTATATATTTGAGACCCCATGGACTGTAACTCACCAGGCTTCTCTATGCATGGAATTTTCCAGGCAAGAATTCTGGAATGAGTTGTCATTCCCTTCTCCATCTTAATGAACTAGACAATAGTTATGATTGCTGAATGGTCTTCTCCCTTCCTTGTTTGTTAGATCACAAGCAGTTTACATGTTCCCTCTTCTCCTTTGGAACAGGACTTCACCTGTGTGGGTCATTTACCTCTCACTGCACTGAGGAATCTCAGAATAAGACCTGAACATTTTCAAAGGGTGCATTTGGAAAGCTGCCTGTTCTCATAGACCATGTGAGGGTATTAAATGGAAGTCCCCTATGCATCTGGATTCTAGAATCCAATTTTTCCTGCTCCCTCTCTCCCTTTATTACCTAGGCCTTTTCTCACAGCGCAATGACAATAGCTACTTTTTTCATATATGATAATATAGGTTTTCATGATACTTCCTTTACGCCTCCCACCCACTGTTCATTCCCCACAATGTCCATATGTCTTTTATCTATGAGTTTGTTGTATTTTTTATTTCTTTTACTAGAATCTTATTTATTTATTTATTTTGTTTGGTTGCTCCAGATCTTAATTGATGCATGTCAAAGATCTAGCTCCCTGACAAGGGATCAAACCTGAGTCCCCTGCATTGGGAGCATGGCGTCTTGGCCACTGGGCCACCCAAGAAGCCTTGTTATATTTTTTAGATTCCACATGTAAGTTTGACACCTGAATCTTAACTTTGTCTTAAGTGTCATTAGTGAGAGCTAACATGCAAAAAGTTTCACTTAATTTTCCACTCCTAATACTCTTTGTCTGTGGTTGAGTTTGTTTTCCTAATGAACTGCTGCTGCTTAGTCACTTCAGTCATGTCTGACTCTGTGTGACTCCATGGATTGCAACCCGTAAGGCTCCTTTGTCCATGGAATCCTCCGAGCAAGAATAATGGACTGGGTGACCATTTCCTTCTCCAGGGGGATCTTACTAACCTATGGTTGGAACTCAGATCTCCTGCATTGCAGGTATATTCCTCACCATTGAGCTATACACACACACACACACACACACACACACACATATATGTATATATTTGAGACCCCATGGACTGTAACTCACCAGGCTTCTCTATGCATGGAATTTTCCAGGCAAGAATTCTGGAATGAGTTGTCTTTCCCCTTCTCCATCTTAATGAACTAGACAATAGTTATGATTGCTGAATGGTCTTCTCCCTTCCTTGTTTGTTAGATCACAAGCAGTTTACATGTTCCCTCTTCTCCTTTGGAACAGGACTTCACCTGTGTGGGTCATTTACCTCTCACTGCACTGAGGAATCTCAGAATAAGACCTGAACATTTTCAAAGGGTGCATTTGGAAAGCTGCCTGTTCTCATAGACCATGTGAGGGTATTAAATGGAAGTCCCCCATGCATCTGGATTCTAGAATCCAATTTTTCCTGCTCCCTCTCTCCCTTTATTACCTAGGCCTTTTGATTCAACAAATCTCTCTAGCCATATTTCTTTAATGGCAAAATGTGATTGAATAGGGATTGGATAATTCAAATGGAGTCTCAAGTCTCCCATCTACACCCCCGTGTCTATTTATGCATGTGTGTCTCCAGGAGGTGCTTTGTGCCAGGCATTGTGTAATTAAGTGCGATTAAATTTACAGTTAATCTACAAACAGCAATCTTAGGAGACGGGTGTTAGGATGGAGACTATGTTGATGAGAGATAACTTAGAGAGCTTAAATGATTCACTGAAATAAGTTTAAATAATTTACCCAAGTTAGTACTAATGGACATGAAATTAAAACAGAGCTTTACCTGACTCTAGGCACTTGGCTTTTTGGGTCTGTCCTGGGTTCATTGGGAAGAAATGATTGAAAGTCTGGAATTTGGAGCCTGGATTTGAAATCTATCTCCTTCACTTAATAGTTGTATGACTTTGGAAAAGTTCCTTTACATAAGCCCCCTATATATGAATCTCCAAGTTGCAAACTTTCCAGATGTGCATAAGCCCCATATGACAGCTCTTATACTATACTACTGTATTTTTAAAGGTACTGTACTGTACAATTAAAAATATTTTCTTCATTTTGTGTTTTTTAACACAAATATTATTTATATTTAACACATGTATTATTTGTGTGAAAAATTGTTGTTCAGTCACTACGTTGTGCCCAAGTCTTTGCGACCCCATGAACTGTAGCACGCTGGGCTTCTCTGTCCTTCACTGTCTCCTGGAGTTTGCTCAAGCTCATGTCCCTTGAGTCGGGGATGCCATACAACCATTTCATCCTCTGTTGCCCCTTCTGCCATCAATCATTCCCAGCTAGGGCTTTTCATAGTCTCTTCACCTGTTTGTTAGGATCACAAGCAGTTTACATGTTCCCTCTTCTCCTTTGGAACAGGACTTCACCTGTGTGGGTCATTTACCTCTCACTGCACTGAGGAATCTCAGAATAAGACCTGAACATTTTCAAAGGGTGCATTTGGAAAGCTGCCTGTTCTCATAGACCATGTGAGGGTATTAAATGGAAGTCCCCCATGCATCTGGATTCTAGAATCCAATTTTTCCTGCTCCCTCTCTCCCTTTATTACCTAGGCCTTTTGATTCAACAAATCTCTCTAGCCATATTTCTTTAATGGCAAAATGTGATTGAATAGGGATTGGATAATTCAAATGGAGTCTCAAGTCTCCCATCTACACCCCCGTGTCTATTTATGCATGTGTGTCTCCAGGAGGTGCTTTGTGCCAGGCATTGTGTAATTAAGTGCGATTAAATTTACAGTTAATCTACAAACAGCAATCTTAGGAGACGGGTGTTAGGATGGAGACTATGTTGATGAGAGATAACTTAGAGAGCTTAAATGATTCACTGAAATAAGTTTAAATAATTTACCCAAGTTAGTACTAATGGACATGAAATTAAAACAGAGCTTTACCTGACTCTAGGCACTTGGCTTTTTGGGTCTGTCCTGGGTTCATTGGGAAGAAATGATTGAAAGTCTGGAATTTGGAGCCTGGATTTGAAATCTATCTCCTTCACTTAATAGTTGTATGACTTTGGAAAAGTTCCTTTACATAAGCCCCCTATATATGAATCTCCAAGTTGCAAACTTTCCAGATGTGCATAAGCCCCATATGACAGCTCTTATACTATACTACTGTATTTTTAAAGGTACTGTACTGTACAATTAAAAATATTTTCTTCATTTTGTGTTTTTTAACACAAATATTATTTATATTTAACACATGTATTATTTGTGTGAAAAATTGTTGTTCAGTCACTACGTTGTGCCCAAGTCTTTGCGACCCCATGAACTGTAGCACGCTGGGCTTCTCTGTCCTTCACTGTCTCCTGGAGTTTGCTCAAGCTCATGTCCCTTGAGTCGGGGATGCCATACAACCATTTCATCCTCTGTTGCCCCTTCTGCCCTCAATCTTTCCCAGCATCAGGGTCTTTTCCAATGAGTCAACTCTTCACATCAGGTGGCCAAAGTATTGGAGTGTCAGCTTCAGCGTCAGTCCTTCCAATGAATATTCAGGGTTGAAGAGTATTATAAATCTATTAAAATATAGTACTACATAACTGAATGTGTTAGTTGGGTACCTAGGCTAACTTTGTTGGACTTTACAAACAAATTGAGCTTAGGAAAGCACTCTCAGAATGGAACTCGCTTGTATGAAGAGGACTTACTGTACTGTGCTTTGGTTTCCTCATCTACAAAATGGGGAGAAAAACATTGCCAACAGAACTCCTTATTTATCATGCAAGGATAAATAAAGAACAAAGTCCTATATGAAGGATTAGTGGTGGTGGTTTAGTCTCTAAACTGTGTCCTATTCTTTGTGACTCAGTGGACTATATAGCCCACCAGGCTCCTCTGTCCATGGGATTCTCCAGGCGAGAAAACTGGGTTGCCATTTCCTTCTTCAGGGGATCTTCCCCTACCCAGGGGTTGAATTAGATTTATTCACTAATAAAATATTTAGGTGAGGCCTGACACACAGGAGGTGCTCTTTAAAACCAGCATTAATTAAAACAGTTCAATAAATGTGAGCAAATATTGTCATTATTACCTTATTTGCCCCAAATAGAGTTAATATAGTGTCTACTCTAAGTGATTGCTGAAAGGATTCTTGTTGAGCCCTTGAAAGTCCATAGTTCTCTGGTTATATATTGTCAATAAGATCTTCTTATTCCTCAGCCTACAACACAAAGAAGGCTTGGGAAAGCCTGCTTGGTTTTAGGGTCTAGGACTGCTATTGAAATGGCAGGAGTAATGTCTTGTCCTTCATCCCCTGCAAAACATGTGCTGTTAAGTGGATAAGGCCAGGACAGAGAACTAAGAAATTTGGTTTCTATCAACCTGTGCTACAGGCTTGTTATCAATGCTTGGGAAATGAACATGTCCAAAGTTCAAGTTTGTTATCCTTTCTATGAAGAGTAGGGCACCATATCTATGCAACCTAATTTCAGAGAAAGATTAGGAAGCAGAAAAGGAAGTTAAAAATTGAAAGGAGAATAATAGCTTTATATCACCAATGGACTCTTCTCTAGGGAGCAGGAAATGGATAGAGTAAAGCCAGATAGATAGTTACTATGGAATGACTAAATGGGTATCTGACAATCAGTATGGTACTTATTATGGGTAAGGAGTTGCCCTTGACATCATGCAAAAATAAAGAACAAAGTCCTATCTTAAAGGGGATGTTAATCACTGAGTGAACAAGATATAAAACAATAACTAATAATAGAGAAGTTTACATACTAGGTGAGTGGTGAAATCCAAAATCCCAGAGGGCAAATTTTCCCATTATAAACACCTGCTGCACCATTTAATTATGTGCGCTATATTACAGGACTTGGTTGGACTAATTTTCTCTCAGTCTTCAACAGTGTGTAAATATTTAAGTAGAAATCTTAAGATTTAACCTAAACGCATTTTAAAGTAAATTTTAGCTTCTCTGGGAAGTGGGCTCATTGACACCTCTGAGAACCTATCAGAGCTCTAAAGCATCTCCCAGGAATCTACACAGATGCCTTCCAGTCTGCACATAATTGTAGAAGGTTAACAGGTCCCCTAAAATTCACCCATGAATGCCCAGCATAAGCCACTGTATTATAGGCACTCAGTTACTCATAGCTTCCCAAATCTTACTAGATCTTAGCGACCTCTAAAAGTAAAAAGCTTAATGCCTCCCCTTAATAAGGTCTTCTTGATTGCTGAAAGGATTCTTGTTGAGCCCTTGAAAGTCCATAGTTCTCTGGTTATATATTGTCAATAAGATCTTCTTATTCCTCAGCCTACAACACAAAGAAGGCTTGGGAAAGCCTGCTTGGTTTTAGGGTCTAGGACTGCTATTGAAATGGCAGGAGTAATGTCTTGTCCTTCATCCCCTGCAAAACATGTGCTGTTAAGTGGATAAGGCCAGGACAGAGAACTAAGAAATTTGGTTTCTATCAACCTGTGCTACAGGCTTGTTATCAATGCTTGGGAAATGAACATGTCCAAAGTTCAAGTTTGTTATCCTTTCTATGAAGAGTAGGGCACCATATCTATGCAACCTAATTTCAGAGAAAGATTAGGAAGCAGAAAAGGAAGTTAAAAATTGAAAGGAGAATAATAGCTTTATATCACCAATGGACTCTTCTCTAGGGAGCAGGAAATGGATAGAGTAAAACCAGATAGATAGTTACTATGGAATGACTAAATGGGTATCTGACAATCAGTATGGTACTTATTATGGGTAAGGAGTTGCCCTTGACATCATGCAAAAATAAAGAACAAAGTCCTATCTTAAAGGGGATGTTAATCACTGAGTGAACAAGATATAAAACAATAACTAATAATAGAGAAGTTTACATACTAGGTGAGTGGTGAAATCCAAAATCCCAGAGGGCAAATTTTCCCATTATAAACACCTGCTGCACCATTTAATTATGTGCGCTATATTACAGGACTTGGTTGGACTAATTTTCTCTCAGTCTTCAACAGTGTGTAAATATTTAAGTAGAAATCTTAAGATTTAACCTAAACGCATTTTAAAGTAAATTTTAGCTTCTCTGGGAAGTGGGCTCATTGACACCTCTGAGAACCTATCAGAGCTCTAAAGCATCTCCCAGGAATCTACACAGATGCCTTCCAGTCTGCACATAATTGTAGAAGGTTAACAGGTCCCCTAAAATTCACCCATGAATGCCCAGCATAAGCCACTGTATTATAGGCACTCAGTTACTCATAGCTTCCCAAATCTTACTAGATCTTAGCGACCTTTTTTGTTAGTTTTGGCTATTTTAAATAATGCTATCATCATGATTCTTGGAATTAAAATATCTTTATTTAAAACAATAACAAAAAACCTCAAACTGATTTTATATATAGTAAAGCAGTAATTGCTAGTTGTCATCTAATGTCTATCGTAGGCCTTTTCCATAAAAATAGAATTTTTCACTGGGCAAAACAAAATGAAGACCATTCTGTCTATCCTTTCCAGGCGCTACCATGTCCCTAAGGTCTAGCCAGTGACTGTAGATGGGAGTGTGGTAAAGTCCCCTCTGAACTCTCTTCAGCAAACCACTCTAGGGTACCCTTTTCTTCTTTTTTCTCGCTTCCTCCATCCAGCTGCTTGGAACATGGATCTGATGGTTGAAATATCTTCTTGAACTTTGAGACAAGGGACACCTCTGGGTGGTAAAAGATCTGAAAGATAGGAAGACCCTGGATCTTCAAGGAGCAGGAAGGAAAACCATCATAGTGATATTGAATATTATCTCCTGAAGTTTGATGTAAGAGGAAACTAAACTTCCCCATTTAAGTTGATGCAGTTTTATATTTTTCCCATTATTTGTAGCCAAACCTAAGTCTAGCTTAAAGATATGATCCCTAGGGTTTTTTAAATATAATTATTTTATATTTTATTCTTATAATATTTTTTAACATTAAAATGATCTCACATACATATGTATTTATTTTTTATTTTATATGTTTTTTATTTTTTTTTACAGAGTTCTGTTATTTACTATCAAACACCAACATGAATCTATATTTAAAAAAAAAATTTAACACCAAAATATCCATTTTGTATTGGGGTATACAATCCCTAGAATTTTTTTTTTTTTTTAAAGCAAATGCGTTTTTTTTTTTTTAATTTTGGCCTCTTTTTTTTATTGTTTATTTATTTATTTATTTTCATCCATCTTTATTCTTTGGCCTGTGGGGGCCTCCCATTGCAGTGTCCTTGTCTCGTTGCAGAGCACCAGCTGTGGGCACATGCACTCCAGAGTGCTGGCTCGTAATTGGACACACTGGTCCAGCCGCTCCACGGCACATGGGACCTTCCTGGCCAGAATCTATCATTGATTCTTTGGAATTAAAATATCTTTATTTAAAACAAGTTTTGGCTATTTTAAATAATGCTATCATCATGATTCTTGGAATTAAAATATCTTTATTTAAAACAATAACAAAAAACCTCAAACTGATTTTATATATAGTAAAGCAGTAATTGCTAGTTGTCATCTAATGTCTATCGTAGGCCTTTTCCATAAAAATAGAATTTTTCACTGGGCAAAACAAAATGAAGACCATTCTGTCTATCCTTTCCAGGCGCTACCATGTCCCTAAGGTCTAGCCAGTGACTGTAGATGGGAGTGTGGTAAAGTCCCCTCTGAACTCTCTTCAGCAAACCACTCTAGGGTACCCTTTTCTTCTTTTTTCTCGCTTCCTCCATCCAGCTGCTTGGAACATGGATCTGATGGTTGAAATATCTTCTTGAACTTTGAGACAAGGGACACCTCTGGGTGGTAAAAGATCTGAAAGATAGGAAGACCCTGGATCTTCAAGGAGCAGGAAGGAAAACCATCATAGTGATATTGAATATTATCTCCTGAATCTTGATGTAAGAGGAAACTAAATTTCCCCCATTTAAGTTGATGCAGTTTTATATTTTTCCCATTATTTGTAGCCAAACCTAAGTCTAGCTTAAAGATATGATCCCTAGGGTTTTTTAAATATAATTATTTTATATTTTATTCTTATAATATTTTTTAACATTAAAATGATCTCACATACATATGTATTTATTTTTTATTTTATATGTTTTTTATTTTTTTTTACAGAGTTCTGTTATTTACTATCAAACACCAACATGAATCTATATTTAAAAAAAAAATTTAACACCAAAATATCCATTTTGTATTGGGGTATACAATCCCTAGAATTTTTTTTTTTTTTTAAAGCAAATGCGTTTTTTTTTTTTTAATTTTGGCCTCTTTTTTTTATTGTTTATTTATTTATTTATTTTCATCCATCTTTATTCTTTGGCCTGTGGGGGCCTCCCATTGCAGTGTCCTTGTCTCGTTGCAGAGCACCAGCTGTGGGCACATGCACTCCAGAGTGCTGGCTCGTAATTGGACACACTGGTCCAGCCGCTCCACGGCACATGGGACCTTCCTGGGCCAGGGATCGAACCAGTGCCCCTTGCACTGCAAGGCAGACTCTTTACCCACTGGACCACCAGGAAAGCCCTCCCTAGAATTTTAAAGCTATTAAAATTCATCTTGCCTCCTGACATCTTTTATTTTTATTTTACTTTTTACTTCTACAGAGTTTTGTTGTTTACAGATATGTATGATCCCAGATTAGTCATATGTATATCCCCCTATCCCACCCATCCAGGCCATCACACAGCACCCCTGCAGGATCCCCTTTTCTCACAGAGCAATGGCAATATAGCTATTTTTTTTTTTCACATACGATAGTGTAGGTTTTCATGCTTGCTTTACGCCTCCCACCCACTGTTCATTCCCCAGTATGTCCATACGTCCTCACATCTTTTGATGCTAATGAGAAGAATAATCTGTCTTCTCTTTCCAGTAGCTTTTAAGATTACTTTTGTATGTGTACTGTTTTTCTTCAGTATGTGCAGGTGTGGATTTGTTTTCATCTATCCTGTTATGCCTTTGGTGTTTCTGATCACCCATATCCTTTTATTCAACTCTGAGAAATTCTCAGCCTACATTTCTTTGAGTAGTGTGCCTCCATGTTTCCTCTAGCTCCTCTGAAACTCCTATTCAGAATTTGTTGGTGCCTCCCAATCAAGATTTCATGTGTTGCAACTGGATTTTTAATTTTTTAAAAATCTCTTCATTGCATGCTGTTCTTTATAGTCTAATATCTTTTGATGGTGAACAAACTGTTTATTCCATCCTTTAAATTTTTCATTGGATTTTTTCCCTTGGCATTTCTTATAGACACTGTGATTTCTAAGTCCATCCTGTTCCTGATCACCCATATCCTTTTATTTTCAGAGGGTTTTTGTCTCGTAGTTCTCTCAGTCATAATCCACCGTGATTATACTGCAGCCCTTTGGGTATGATGGAAAAGTGAAGGAGAAAGCGTTCTATAATTTTATGTAATCCAATTCTCTTTTACTGAGTTGAGACCCTCACAGCTGTTTCTTAGCTTTTTTCCTCTCTTCGATGAAATAAGAGCGCTAGAAGGGGATGAAATAGGAGAGATGTGCTTTCCCAGCTGGGATAAGGCTCTGACACATTCTTGTCCCTGGAAAATAGGTATTTGTTATGGAAAAATGTTCTGGCTGTGTTTCATTAGGTTTGCTCTTTCCTTCCTCCTGCTTGGGCAACAAAGAGATATTTCTCAGATCACGACTATACGAATGTGGTGGAGATCCTGGAGGAAATGCTCATGAAGTGTGCTGGGTCCTTCTGAGACTACATCCCCAGGAATTTCTCCCTATCGTGCTAGTCCATAGCCTGTTTCAGTAATTCATCGAGATTCCTCAGGTTTATTGCCATCACACAGCACCCTGCAGGATCCTTTTCACAGAGCAATGGCAATATAGCTATTTTTTTTTTTCACATACGATAGTGTAGGTTTTCATGCTTGCTTTACGCCTCCCACCCACTGTTCATTCCCCAGTATGTCCATACGTCCTCACATCTTTTGATGCTAATGAGAAGAATAATCTGTCTTCTCTTTCCAGTAGCTTTTAAGATTACTTTTGTATGTGTACTGTTTTTCTTCAGTATGTGCAGGTGTGGATTTGTTTTCATCTATCCTGTTATGCCTTTGGTGTTTCTGATCACCCATATCCTTTTATTCAACTCTGAGAAATTCTCAGCCTACATTTCTTTGAGTAGTGTGCCTCCATGTTTCCTCTAGCTCCTCTGAAACTCCTATTCAGAATTTGTTGGTGCCTCCCAATCAAGATTTCATGTGTTGCAACTGGATTTTTAATTTTTTAAAAATCTCTTCATTGCATGCTGTTCTTTATAGTCTAATATCTTTTGATGGTGAACAAACTGTTTATTCCATCCTTTAAATTTTTCATTGGATTTTTTCCCTTGGCATTTCTTATAGACACTGTGATTTCTAAGTCCATCCTGTTCCTGATCACCCATATCCTTTTATTTTCAGAGGGTTTTTGTCTCGTAGTTCTCTCAGTCATAATCCACCGTGATTATACTGCAGCCCTTTGGGTATGATGGAAAAGTGAAGGAGAAAGCGTTCTATAATTTTATGTAATCCAATTCTCTTTTACTGAGTTGAGACCCTCACAGCTGTTTCTTAGCTTTTTTCCTCTCTTCGATGAAATAAGAGCGCTAGAAGGGGATGAAATAGGAGAGATGTGCTTTCCCAGCTGGGATAAGGCTCTGACACATTCTTGTCCCTGGAAAATAGGTATTTGTTATGGAAAAATGTTCTGGCTGTGTTTCATTAGGTTTGCTCTTTCCTTCCTCCTGCTTGGGCAACAAAGAGATATTTCTCAGATCACGACTATACGAATGTGGTGGAGATCCTGGAGGAAATGCTCATGAAGTGTGCTGGGTCCTTCTGAGACTACATCCCCAGGAATTTCTCCCTATCGTGCTAGTCCATAGCCTGTTTCCAGTAATTCATCAGAATTACTATTTGAGTATTCCTACCAGGTTTATGTCTCCAGTAGCTTTTGCTTAGGTTTCCCCAGTGGCCCAGTGCTAAAGAATCTGCCTGAATTGCAGGCGACGCCGAGACATGGGTTTGACCCGCAGGTCAGGAATGATCCCCTAGAATAGAAAATGGCAACCCACTCCAGTATTCTTGCCTGGAAAATCCCATGGACGGAGGAACCTGGCGGGCTACCATCCATGGACTCTCAGAGAGTCATGACTGAGCACACACGCCTCACATATCCTCCTCTGCTTCAGATGATCAGATCTCTGCTGTGACTCTCTGAACTCACCTTTCTAGTTTTCCCACTGTTTCATGAAAGGTTGTTTTGTGGATTTTCAATTTGTTCAGCTTCTTATTGTTGTAAGGACAAAAGTGATGAGTTCCAATCTCTGTACCTGTCAGAACTGAAACAGGAAATCATTTGACTTCTATCAATCCATGTGTTCTGTTTACTTTTATTATTGTCTCTGTATTATTATCATGGTCGCTGTTATTATTTCTTACTTTCTGTCTCATGACTTTTGCTTCTTTTTTATGGACTCCAGTACTTTCTCTATGTCATTTAGAGGTCCTTAAGTATGCTTACATAGTCATTTTCAGACAGGTTCACTTGAACAATAGGTGCCAGTGAAAGAATGATTTGCTCATTTTCAGGACTGAATTGGTCTCTTGCTTTTTATGTTGTTAGCTAAATTTCTTAGATTTCCTTTTCCTTCTGTGTCTTGGAATTTTTATTTACAGGTGCATTATGAGCAGAAAGGTTGTTTCCCTCTCTGTGTTTTGTGGATGTCTCAACTGGACCCCTTGTGCTCTTGATTAAGAACTCTGCATTCTGCTGGAAACTCAAGGTGCCTGTCCTCTGGTGAGGCTGAAGGCAGCCTCTATCTACTGACACTCTAGAGGCAGCAGCAATTCCAGCTCCAGAATCCTGGAGTGGGTTGCCATTTCCTACTCCAGTTGGCAGCAGGCAGTTTCATGTTGTTGACAGAGGCCTGCTTTCTCCTTCTTCCCTAAGTATGGAGTTTTATACTAGTGCCATATATATTTCAGCTCCATATATAATTCAGTTTGGGGAGAGCACACCTTCTGCTTTGCTTACTGCTTTGCACTTTTGATTCATGTAGAAGTTTACCTTGTTTTGAAATGAAGGATGCATCTGTTTTATTTTTCTCTCTTGAAATTTGATCTAACATTTATTTGGAATCGATCAGGGGCTAAGAGCATGAATTTACAATGCCCTCTGGCATGTAAAGAAGACATGTTTCATGTATCTTAGCAACAGTTCTATGAAATTTACAAAGTCAGCTTTTATGTACCCATTTTACAAGTGTAAAGAGAGCATAACAGGTGCTCAGCAGCAGGGCTAGAACTGGTGAATACGCTTCCCAGTTCTGTCTCCAGCAGGTGATACTCACAATTATATCAAAGCCACCAAGTTCATTGCTCAGCCTTTAATGTTTTTCTTGCTTACAACACTGTAATGTTGTAATAGAGAAGTATTACAGTGGGTAGGCCAATGGCCCATTTACAACTTAACCACAAGGTGTTTCTACTTTAGAACCAGTGGTTTCTGCCTGCAGATTTCTGAGCCATTGGCTGAACTTCTTGACATTCTTTCATTGTATCTATTCCTTTATGTTCTCTATGCAGACACATCTATGAGGATTTCATTTCCTTGTCCTCAGTCTTCACTCACACAGTCAGCTTCTAATGACTTCAAACCCACTCCACTCAGGCTCTCCCTCTCCCTCTAATCTGATATCTTTGTCAGATTTCATCACCTAGAGATCAGAGCCCCTGTGAATTCAAGCGGGAGGGAAGAGAGAGGGCAGTGTTTGTATTTATACTTTCCTTGATTTTTATGACTGTCATTACCCAAAGCTGTGTGAAATTGAGGGAAACACAGTTGGCCTGAACCCTGGAGCCATCTGTTCAACCTGCTCAAGATATTGGTGGTTGACTGTTTACTAAACAGACTACCCTGAGTGGCAGCACAAAGGCTGAGACTGGGGCTTCTGTTAATCGTTAGGCATTTAACAAACAGTTGGGGCTCTTGCTGACTTTGCTATCACTGCTTTCAGAAGCAACGTTTTGTAACCTGCCATCAGCCACAGAACCAGGGATGGGCTCATTGGTGTGTTGACCGGGAGGATTTCTAGCAGGCTTGGGCTGCCACGCCCAAGCAGTGGCGGTCGTGTCATTCTGCAGGAGATGTGACATGTGTGCTTTTGTTGTTGACTTTATCTTTGCCAACACACGTGGGTGTCTAACGTTGGCCGGGAAGCTGGGCTCTAGGGTGGAGCTGAAGGTTTCATGTTGTTGACAATTTAATGCTTGAGAGATATGGGTTTTGGTGAGGTCTCTCCCTGAGACTTTTGCCCTTTCACTAATCCTTTGCATAAACACTGCCTTGAAAACTGTTTATGAAATATCTGCAAAGGCATGTGAAACTGTTGGTAAACAGTCATGGTGAATAACATTTACTCATGGTCAGATTTCTGGGCCTGAGTTTCTTTTTGATGGGATTTACTGCCTGGTGCAAATCTTTGTGAAGCTGCTAATATGGGCTGAACCACTCTGCCCAATTCTTGTGACAGATTAGAGTTAATGACAGAAGTGGCAATTGAGTCTTGGGAATGGAATGGATATGAAAAACTTCTCCCAAAGTCTCTGTATTCTAAATAGTAACCTCTACTAGTTGAAAGTATATAAAAAAGAGAGGAAAACAATAATAAAATCACAGAAAGTTGAACAGAGCCAAGGGCACAATTTAGAATTGGAGTGACTCAGGTCTGACATCATGACTATTCTTTGTCAAAAATTTTCATTTCCTTGTCCTCAGTCTTCACTCACACAGTCAGCTTCTAATGACTTCAAACCCACTCCACTCAGGCTCTCCTCTCCTCTAATCTGATATCTTTGTCAGATTTCATCACCTAGAGATCAGAGCCCCTGTGAATTCAAGCGGGAGGGAAGAGAGAGGGCAGTGTTTGTATTTATACTTTCCTTGATTTTTATGACTGTCATTACCCAAAGCTGTGTGAAATTGAGGGAAACACAGTTGGCCTGAACCCTGGAGCCATCTGTTCAACCTGCTCAAGATATTGGTGGTTGACTGTTTACTAAACAGACTACCCTGAGTGGCAGCACAAAGGCTGAGACTGGGGCTTCTGTTAATCGTTAGGCATTTAACAAACAGTTGGGGCTCTTGCTGACTTTGCTATCACTGCTTTCAGAAGCAACGTTTTGTAACCTGCCATCAGCCACAGAACCAGGGATGGGCTCATTGGTGTGTTGACCGGGAGGATTTCTAGCAGGCTTGGGCTGCCACGCCCAAGCAGTGGCGGTCGTGTCATTCTGCAGGAGATGTGACATGTGTGCTTTTGTTGTTGACTTTATCTTTGCCAACACACGTGGGTGTCTAACGTTGGCCGGGAAGCTGGGCTCTAGGGTGGAGCTGAAGGTTTCATGTTGTTGACAATTTAATGCTTGGAGAGATATGGGTTTTGGTGAGGTCTCTCCCTGAGACTTTTGCCCTTTCACTAATCCTTTGCATAAACACTGCCTTGAAAACTGTTTATGAAATATCTGCAAAGGCATGTGAAACTGTTGGTAAACAGTCATGGTGAATAACATTTACTCATGGTCAGATTTCTGGGCCTGAGTTTCTTTTTGATGGGATTTACTGCCTGGTGCAAATCTTTGTGAAGCTGCTAATATGGGCTGAACCACTCTGCCCAATTCTTGTGACAGATTAGAGTTAATGACAGAAGTGGCAATTGAGTCTTGGGAATGGAATGGATATGAAAAACTTCTCCCAAAGTCTCTGTATTCTAAATAGTAACCTCTACTAGTTGAAAGTATATAAAAAAGAGAGGAAAACAATAATAAAATCACAGAAAGTTGAACAGAGCCAAGGGCAGTCCATATTTTTGGGTAAAGAGAGAAAAGGAAAATTTGGAGGCAAGTGAGTCTCAGGTCTAGTAGTGTGTGGAACTGGCTGGTGTGGCTTCTTAGGGCAGTTTGTGTTTCTTTCTTCCCAATTCTGTTTTTGGGGAGATGAAGTTGGTAGATTCAGACAACTATGATCAACGTGCTTATTGCAGTGAAATCATCAAATGCTACCGACCAGGGCTTTTCCCTAGAGAGCCAACTGTTAAACCTTTACTAGTGCTTCACTGGGTATGGAAGACTCGTTCTAATTTCATTTCCAAGGAGGAAGAGTGATGTTATATCAATTCACAGATAAAGTCATGTTGCAGCTGAAGATGCATTCACAGAAAAGTAATGAGTTTGAATCCCTGGCATGCCTGAGTCAAGACATAGCCTCTGAATTTAAGCTCAGCCCTTTTCTTTGGGTAAAAGCACATTATATGCTAAATGAAGCTATTTTTGAGATCTGGGGTGATGGTGGTGGGGTATTATACAATGTAAGCAATTGCTGTTGTATTCTGCATACCTTTATTCATTTCATTCATTCATATTACAATATTTGTTGAGTGCCTCCTGTATGCTGTGTTAGCTCTTAGATGAACAAAACGCATGTAGACATGGCACTACAGTCCAGTAGAAAAGAGAGGTATTAATCAAATGGCTATACATAAGCATGTAATTCCAAACTATAGTAGATTTTTATGGGCTTCCCAGATGGCTCAGTGGTAAAGAATCTGCCTGCCAATGCAGGAAACACAGGAGACCTGAGTTCAGTCCCTGGGTCAGGAAAATCTGTTGGAGGAGGAAATGGCAACTCATTCCAATATTCTTGCCTGGAGAATCCCATGGCCACTGTAGTCTGGTGGACTACAGTCCATGTGGTCGCAAAGAGTCAGACATGATTGAGCATACATGCATGCATATTAGATTTTATAAAGTGAAAGTTGAGAATGCTAAGAAAGTGCATAAGTTGATTACTTGATCTAGACTGATGATGGGTTGGGGTGGTGTCTATGAGAAAGTATGAATTGAGCTGAGATTTCAAAGACTGGTGAGTGGAAGTGAAGGATGAAGGAAGTAAGTCTCAGGTCTAGTAGTGTGTGGAACTGGCTGGTGTGGCTTCTTAGGGCAGTTTGTGTTTCTTTCTTCCCAATTCTGTTTTTGGGGAGATGAAGTTGGTAGATTCAGACAACTATGATCAACGTGCTTATTGCAGTGAAATCATCAAATGCTACCGACCAGGGCTTTTCCCTAGAGAGCCAACTGTTAAACCTTTACTAGTGCTTCACTGGGTATGGAAGACTCGTTCTAATTTCATTTCCAAGGAGGAAGAGTGATGTTATATCAATTCACAGATAAAGTCATGTTGCAGCTGAAGATGCATTCACAGAAAAGTAATGAGTTTGAATCCCTGGCATGCCTGAGTCAAGACATAGCCTCTGAATTTAAGCTCAGCCCTTTTCTTTGGGTAAAAGCACATTATATGCTAAATGAAGCTATTTTTGAGATCTGGGGTGATGGTGGTGGGGTATTATACAATGTAAGCAATTGCTGTTGTATTCTGCATACCTTTATTCATTTCATTCATTCATATTACAATATTTGTTGAGTGCCTCCTGTATGCTGTGTTAGCTCTTAGATGAACAAAACGCATGTAGACATGGCACTACAGTCCAGTAGAAAAGAGAGGTATTAATCAAATGGCTATACATAAGCATGTAATTCCAAACTATAGTAGATTTTTATGGGCTTCCCAGATGGCTCAGTGGTAAAGAATCTGCCTGCCAATGCAGGAAACACAGGAGACCTGAGTTCAGTCCCTGGGTCAGGAAAATCTGTTGGAGGAGGAAATGGCAACTCATTCCAATATTCTTGCCTGGAGAATCCCATGGCCACTGTAGTCTGGTGGACTACAGTCCATGTGGTCGCAAAGAGTCAGACATGATTGAGCATACATGCATGCATATTAGATTTTATAAAGTGAAAGTTGAGAATGCTAAGAAAGTGCATAAGTTGATTACTTGATCTAGACTGATGATGGGTTGGGGTGGTGTCTATGAGAAAGTATGAATTGAGCTGAGATTTCAAAGACTGGTGAGTGGAAGTGAAGGATGAAGGAAGTTTAAGTAGAGAGAGAAAAAAATATGGTAGCCTTGTATTAGTAGAAACATGTACACTTTTAAGAAAATTAAAGATGTGCTGGGGCCTCCCTGGTGGTCCAGTGGGTTAAGAGTCTGCCTTGCAGTGCAAGGGCACAGGTCCAATCCTGGCCTGGGAAGATTCCACATGCCACGGAGTGGCTGGACCCACGAGTTCGATTAGGAGGCAGTGCTCTGGAGTTCATACGCCCAGAGTCAGTGCTCTGCAACAAGAGAGGCCACCACAGTAGGAGGCTCACACAGGCTGAAGAATAAAGACGGATGAAAAATAAATAAATAAATAATCAATAAAAAGAGGCTAAACTTAAAAAAAAAAGTGTTAAAGAGATGGGCTATGCAGTTGTGGAGCAAAGGGCAGGGAGAGTGACAGGCAATGAACTGTATTAATCCATTTATATTAACCTAAGAGTAACAGATAGCTATTGGATCAGACAAGTACTTTCTTAAAAAAAAAAAAAAAAAAGACTACAACATAGAAAATTGATTAGAAGAGGAAGAAAGAAGATAAGGTCACAAGTTAGAGACTATTCTTGCATATTTCAGGTGAGAGATAATGGAAACCTGGACAAGGCTAAGGGCAGAAGTGATGAGGATAAGGAGATGTATTTAAGAGATGTTTAGGATAGAAAACTAAAGAGACCTGGTGATGTATTAAACAGAGTCTAGCAAGACAGGGAGAGCTTGTCAAGGATAACCCCAAGAAGTTTGGCTTTAGAGATTGAATTGATAATTGCTGTGCTTACTAAGTTCAGTCCCTGGGTCAGGAAAATCTGTTGGAGGAGGAAATGGCAACTCATTCCAATATTCTTGCCTGGAGAATCCCATGGCCACTGTAGTCTGGTGGACTACAGTCCATGTGGTCGCAAAGAGTCAGACATGATTGAGCATACATGCATGCATATTAGATTTTATAAAGTGAAAGTTGAGAATGCTAAGAAAGTGCATAAGTTGATTACTTGATCTAGACTGATGATGGGTTGGGGTGGTGTCTATGAGAAAGTATGAATTGAGCTGAGATTTCAAAGACTGGTGAGTGGAAGTGAAGGATGAAGGAAGTTTAAGTAGAGAGAGAAAAAAATATGGTAGCCTTGTATTAGTAGAAACATGTACACTTTTAAGAAAATTAAAGATGTGCTGGGGCCTCCCTGGTGGTCCAGTGGGTTAAGAGTCTGCCTTGCAGTGCAAGGGGCACAGGTCCAATCCCTGGCCTGGGAAGATTCCACATGCCACGGAGTGGCTGGACCCACGAGTTCGATTAGGAGGCAGTGCTCTGGAGTTCATACGCCCAGAGTCAGTGCTCTGCAACAAGAGAGGCCACCACAGTAGGAGGCTCACACAGGCTGAAGAATAAAGACGGATGAAAAATAAATAAATAAATAATCAATAAAAAGAGGCTAAACTTAAAAAAAAAAGTGTTAAAGAGATGGGCTATGCAGTTGTGGAGCAAAGGGCAGGGAGAGTGACAGGCAATGAACTGTATTAATCCATTTATATTAACCTAAGAGTAACAGATAGCTATTGGATCAGACAAGTACTTTCTTAAAAAAAAAAAAAAAAAGACTACAACATAGAAAATTGATTAGAAGAGGAAGAAAGAAGATAAGGTCACAAGTTAGAGACTATTCTTGCATATTTCAGGTGAGAGATAATGGAAACCTGGACAAGGCTAAGGGCAGAAGTGATGAGGATAAGGAGATGTATTTAAGAGATGTTTAGGATAGAAAATTAAAGAGACCTGGTGATGTATTAAACAGAGTCTAGCAAGACAGGGAGAGCTTGTCAAGGATAACCCCAAGAAGTTTGGCTTTAGAGATTGAATTGATAATTGCTGTGCTTACTAAGATTGGAAACCAGAAGTGGAACAAAAGCCAGGAGTTTGGATTTGGATATGTGGGGTTAAAGTACTTTTTCATCATGTATAATGTAGGTCTCTAGTAGATCGCTTGGGCATGCAGATTTGGAGTAGTATGGAGAAACCTAGAGTGTCTGCATCTAGGAGGTAACTGAAGTCACAGTCATAATTGGGTTCCTTCAAAGGAAGGGACAGATGGAGAAGAGGGTCTGTGTGGCACTTTAAAAAATGGAAATATTTAATGACTCAGTAGAGGAGAATGAACCTGCAAAGAAGTGAGAGAGGAAATCCAAGAGAGATGAGACTCAGGGTAAGAAAGGGGACCTTTCTGAGGGAATTAAAATGTTCCGAAACAGGTTTATGGTGATAGTTACATCACTTGGTAAAGTCACTAAAAAGCATTGAACTGGACACCTAGATGATATTTATGACATATAAAATATACCTCAATGACACTATTCAACAGCAACAACAACAAGAGAGTGTGGAATGAAAGAAGAGAAAGGATGAGTCTTTCAAGAGGGAAGGAATGGTCACAAGTATTGAATGTTATTGGTTTAATAAGTTAAGAACTGATGGTCACTAATAAATTGAGAACTTTTAACAGACATGCAAAAACCATGGTCCAAATATTGGGTAATATAATACTGTAAAATACAGACCTATATTTTAAAAAGATATCTTCAAAACTGGTGAGAAGTTGCACATGACTTGGTCCCTTCTTGTTCTCAAACAGAGACTAAATAGACGTGTTTGTTATGCCTTCTGCATGATATGGTAGCTAGGAAATAGATTCTGACAAGGCAATTCTATTATAATTGGAATATTTGTGATAAGAATTAAGTCCGATATGTGATCAAACAATATATTTGCTCTAGAAACCCGAGACATTCAGAGAATACTATAAAACTATTATTAAATTATCTGATGACTGCCAAGGAATTGTGTGTCAAGTAAAATCATCTTCATAAACATGCGATCAGTACCTCACCCGGCATATGGTACCGAGTAGGTGTTGAGTAAATATTTGTTGTGACCCAAACTCAGAAGTTAGAAAAATGAGAGTGTTCATGAATCATTGTTTAGCTCTAGAATGCAAATTACTACAGTAGCAAAACTCAGAAGAGCACAAAAGCATATCAAAAGAAAAGACCAAATCTATGTGGGTAATTTACAAGCCTTCTCTATGTAGAAAGAGTTCACTAACTCTTCATTAGTTCTTATTTATTTCTCACTTGATTACCTGAATAAGTTTAAACTACCTAACCAAAATAAACATGTAGTAAAGCCTTCTCTTACCTTAGCCATCTCTTGGGATTTATTTTTGTAATACATGTTGCTTATTTCACTTACTATATTTTATTTGAACTGTTAATATGAAAAATGATATTTATTCCATTTTAATTTCCTGTCCTAACCAACAAATGCCTCTGACTTCTAAATCAAGCCACATTCAAGAAAACATGCACCAAGGACTTTTTTCAGCTGATCTTTTTAATGTAGGTGGCTGTGGAAGGTTGTTGACATGTGATTGCCAATCCCAATTTTTAATGAAACACTTTAACTGAATTTAAATGACTTTTCTAAATGGGTTTTTAGGAAATGCTTAACTCAGGTCATGCGATGTTTACTTGATTTCCTGAACTCATAATAGCAACCCAGTGTTATTCTCTGAAACAGGATATCAGGGAGCAAAACCACAGTTGATGGAGATGTTTCTGAAGGAGGAAGTTGGTGAGGACAGAGATGACCCAGAAATGGCCAGTTTTTTGACAGAATTTTAGATAAGAATCCATCTGTGTGGAGTGATTGTGGTGTTCTGTTAGATCTGACTTCTTTAAATATGTCCACCCTAAAATACTTCTGTTTCTACTAGCTGGAATTCATGATGTTAGAATAATCAATATCAGAGAAGTCTTCAGGCTATCCAGCAATTTGCTCTTCACCCTATTGACCCAAACCCTCCATTCAGCAGTACTAGAGAAGTTTGGTAGCTCTCTCATGAGTACATAGTCTCCTGCTCTTACAAGTCAAGTTGCCTGGCTCTGTACTTGTCATTGCCATTATATAATTAATTTATATATGTGATTACATAATGAAATGCCTTATCAGAGAGAAAACAATATTTCTATGAAAACTAGTTTAGATGTTTGGAGAGACTTACTAAGACGTGTTGCCTTAAAATGCTATCGCATTAGGTGTGAACAGGGTAACTATAAAGATGGGAAGGAGGATATTACAAAAGTATAGATTCTGTTTGAGATTATAGGTCTTCTAAAATTCTCACTTCACTTAAAAAAATCAAAACTGGAAAGAATGTACAATACAATATGGATCCATTTATATGTGAAATTGAATGTGGAACACCCGTCACAAGACAAGCTCTGGGACTGAAATCAAAAGGTTGATGAAATAATACTGATTTATATGTTTTAAATCCAAATAAAATGCCTAAGACATGTAAAAATAATTTTCCACAGCTGTTGACTTTCACCAATACTTTTTTGGCAGGGTGGGGGTGGGTTGGGAGGAGGTGGGCGGATGGGCCACTTCTAAATCAAGCCACATTCAAGAAAACATGCACCAAGGACTTTTTCAGCTGATCTTTTAATGTAGGTGGGTGTGGAAGGTTGTTGACATGTGATTGCCAATCCCAATTTTTAATGAAACACTTTAACTGAATTTAAATGACTTTTCTAAATGGGTTTTTAGGAAATGCTTAACTCAGGTCATGCGATGTTTACTTGATTTCCTGAACTCATAATAGCAACCCAGTGTTATTCTCTGAAACAGGATATCAGGAGCAAAACCACAGTTGATGGAGATGTTTCTGAAGGAGGAAGTTGGTGAGGACAGAGATGACCCAGAAATGGCCAGTTTTTTGACAGAATTTTAGATAAGAATCCATCTGTGTGGAGTGATTGTGGTGTTCTGTTAGATCTGACTTCTTTAAATATGTCCACCCTAAAATACTTCTGTTTCTACTAGCTGGAATTCATGATGTTAGAATAATCAATATCAGAGAAGTCTTCAGGCTATCCAGCAATTTGCTCTTCACCCTATTGACCCAAACCCTCCATTCAGCAGTACTAGAGAAGTTTGGTAGCTCTCTCATGAGTACATAGTCTCCTGCTCTTACAAGTCAAGTTGCCTGGCTCTGTACTTGTCATTGCCATTATATAATTAATTTATATATGTGATTACATAATGAAATGCCTTATCAGAGAGAAAACAATATTTCTATGAAAACTAGTTTAGATGTTTGGAGAGACTTACTAAGACGTGTTGCCTTAAAATGCTATCGCATTAGGTGTGAACAGGGTAACTATAAAGATGGGAAGGAGGATATTACAAAAGTATAGATTCTGTTTGAGATTATAGGTCTTCTAAAATTCTCACTTCACTTAAAAAAATCAAAACTGGAAAGAATGTACAATACAATATGGATCCATTTATATGTGAAATTGAATGTGGAACACCCGTCACAAGACAAGCTCTGGGACTGAAATCAAAAGGTTGATGAAATAATACTGATTTATATGTTTTAAATCCAAATAAAATGCCTAAGACATGTAAAAATAATTTTCCACAGCTGTTGACTTTCACCAATACTTTTTTTTTGGCAGGGTGGGGGGGTGGGTGGGGGGGGGAGGTGGGCGGATGGGCCACTTCTGTTGGTCTTTCATTTATCTATTTTCATCCATCTTTGTTCTTTGGTCCGTGTGGGCCTCCCATCGCAGTGGCCTCTGTTGTCACTGCGCTCCAGAGCTCTGGCTCGGTAATTGGACACATCAGTCCAGCTGCTCTGCGGCATGTGGGATCTTCCCACGCCAGAGATTGAACTGGTGCCCCTTGCACTGCAAGGTGGTGTCCTTACCCACTGGACCACCAGGGAAGCCCTCACCAATACTTTTGATTAATATACGATAGGAGGACTCAACTGTTCTTGTGATTTTTCCCAAGGCACCATCTATTTCTTTAAATACCCTCCCTCACTTGTCAGGCTTGCCTGCTGGCTCAGTGGGTCAAGAATCAGTCTGCAATGCAGGAGACCTGGGTTCGATCCCTGGGTGTTTGGGAAGATCCCTGGAGAAGGGAATGGCAACCCACTCCACTATTCTTGCATGGAGAATCCTAGGAACAGAGGAGTCTGGTGGGCTACATACAGTTTCTGCGGTGGCAAACAGACCCAACTGAACAGCTAGCACTTTCACTTTCTTTCACTTTCCCTCACTTGTCACATGTTTCCCCTCCTAGTCCTTTCTTTCTATTTCTCTCTCTCTCTTTCTTTGTTTTACTTAACTTTCATTTATCTTTCAAGTCCTAAGACTCCAAATCTAGCTCAAACACTCTTATGAGGAACTTTTCCTGCCCATTATGTTTTTATCATTTAATATTTTATTTTACTGTTAATTTTTTAAAATTTTATTTTAATCTATAGTACTGTTGTCAACTTGAATTGTTGGCATAAGTGTATTCCATCTGAAAGAGAAATATAAAGTGCTTCTTGGTAGTGCAAACACAGTTGGAATGGCCTCTTCAAAGGTTTCCCACTATAGTCAGTAGAAAATGTAAATGTAATAAAATCACAAACAGCATGTTTCTAGTTTTTAGACCACAGGAGATTTTCAAAATTGCTTTGATTTTTATAATAAAACCCATCAAATGCTTTTTTACTTGTTATTCTCATCTCAGCACCTCTGTGCTGAGTCTATCACTTCAGGACTATGCTTAAGGCAGAGTTTGCATTATATTCTATTCATTTATTTAACATACTTTATTATCTTTGGACCCTTCTGGGGTCAATCTCTCCTAGCTCTCCTTTTCTCTTGAGAAAAGAGAAACCCAGGGCTTTCACATTTTCCTGTTTCTTCATATGTCAAGTAATTTTGTTGGGTTTTCCTAGACATTGTGAATACCATACTGTGCTGATTCTGGATTATGCTATGTTCCTCCAAACAGCATTTACTTTTTTTTTAGCAGATACTTTAATTAACTGGATTCCACATGCAAACTCTGTCTTTTGGGTAGCAGCTTGAATCTCAATTCAGTTCACTCATCCATCCTTAGCCTGTCTGTCTGCAACCTACACTACACATACATTCATTGTTCAAGGATCAGACAGACAGACTCAGGCAGAGTTTATACACAGAATTTGGATTATCTCTCTCTGACTCTCTCCTTTTTGTGATCCCCATCGCATTCACCAGTAAAACTTTTAAATAGGAGTTTAGCCATCCCACCCTTCATGGTATTTCAAGTCTACATGCACCTGTGTGTGCTTCAGTCTTGGCCTACTCTCTGAGACCCCATGGACTGTAGCCTCTCTCCAGGCTCCTTTGTCTATGGCGCTTTCCAGGCAAGAATACTGTAGTGGGTTGCCATTTCCTCCTCCAGGGGATCTTACCTACCCAGGGATCACGCCTGTGTCTCCTTACAGCTCCAGAACTGGCAGGCGGATTACTTACCACTAGCACCACCTAAAAACCATTAAAATAGGAAACCGATCTGGAGCTATTTCTTTCTTCCAAGTGTCAATTCCTTTCTAAAAGGAATTATTCTCGTTCACTCTCCAATTCCTTTGAGTAGCTGATTTTTTGTTTTTTAATTTTACCCAGCATTTATAGCAGTTATCTTTGAGAGAATTGGCCTGCCAGGAGCTTATGCCTACTATCAGAAGCAGACGCAACTAATTATCTTTGTCCTTCTATGCCTAAATAATGTCTCACACAGTATTTCGGCCCCTAGGAAACATTTTGTGTTGGATAGAATTAAATAAAAACGCATTGCTAAAATGAACCAATACATTAAAGGCAAGGGAGGATGAAAGCTTGTTCTCATTAGTTCATATTGATTTTTTAAAAATAATAACTAGACTTTAGAAGGCATAAAGATCTTAATCAAAGGGACTCGAAACATAGGAATGGGAAGCTCCCATGTCGGCCAGACTTGACATGAACCAGGAAGCCATTAAAGGTAGGCTCAGGGTAGTGGCATTCATGGGGTCAAGAAGCATATCTGGTCAAGTTTTAACTTGTCCAACCCCAGACACGATTCCACCAACGAGAGTTTCCCTAGCTCCTGGCAGTTTTAAGCCTCAGAATGAACACGTGCCTCATGAGAAATCCTCTTGAAAAATCTGTTAAAGTTAGTTCAGAGAATAACAGAGTCACATTTGGCTAAAAGATGGTAAACAGAGCAGCACAATAAATAGTAATTACCCGCCAGGGAGGAGTCTGCAGGGGTGCGAGGGGCCAGGGCTGGGCCTTTTCTCATTTACTGTCTTTATTAATGACCTGCACGGGGTGTCAGCAGCTTGCTAATGAAGTGGCAGCCAGGCCTGCAGTGGGAACCACCGTGGCTGCGAAGAATACCAACCAAGCAAATATAACAAGGTTAGGACACCGAGGAGAAAAATCAAAGGCGACATATTCAGCAGGCAGGGAGCATTGCAACCGTCCTTAGAAGAATCCTCACAAGTGTTGCTTTCTGATGGCAGGGAGTCCAGACAAATGCCAAGAAACAAATACCTGGAAAGAATCCGTAAACGGAAGGCTGAAAGACAGGGGATTGACAGATGGCAGTCCTGGGGTGAAATTCCATACCAATGGCTTCCCTCCTTGTGACTCTGCAGGCTGTTAGTGTCCTTGAGCTGTGAAAGGTCCAGGGAGGTCCCCAAGATGCAAGGAAGAGGGGATGCTCTGCTCCCTGTGATGCCATCATGGTCCCCATTGTTCTCTGCCCTTCTGGTTTCCCCATGTGAGAGTGACCCAGGCCTAGCTTGGCAGCCCCTATCTTGCCTGGTCTCCAGGGAGAGACACACAGGCGGTTGAATATAGGATCCCAAATATAGGACATGGGGATTCCTGATGGTCCCATGCAAAGAACTGCCTTCTATCCAGAGTCGTTTGCGTATTTAATAAATGTCACAGCTCTCAGGTCTATCAAACATGTTATTGCTGTTATGTGGCAACCTGAATGGGAGGGGAGTTTGGGGGAGAATGGATACATGTCTGTACATAGTTAAGTTGCTCTGCTGTCTACCCGAAACTATCACAGCATTGTTAATCGGCTGTGCCCCAACAGAAAATAAAGTTTTTAAAAAATGATATTGTGTATTCATTCGTTTATTTACTTATTTATTGTCTGTCTTCCCCACAAGAATATGAGGGGAATATGTCCCACAAAGACAGAGGTTTCATCTGTCATGTTCACCTCTGCACTGTTTATGTTGAGGGCTGTGCCTGGCTCAGAATAATCAGGAAATAAATATTGGGTTGTCCAAAAAATTCATTCAGGTATTTTTCAGTTAGATGTTATAGAACAAGCCAAACAACCATTTTGGCCAACCTAATATTTGCTGAATGAACGACTGAAGCAATGAATCCTGCCCTATGTGTTCATTTTACAAAGAAGGTCACAGTCACAAAGGGACAGGGTGACTTGACTAGTCCCACTGGGGGAGGTTGACGCTGGACTAGCGCCCAGTTCTTCCAGCTCCCAGTCCCACTCTCAGTCCTCACCTCCTTCAGGGCTTTAATCAAAAGTCACCTTCTCAGAGACCTTCCTTGGCCACCCTGCGGGAAACCCCACCCCCTCCATCAGTCAACACTCCACATTCTTCTCCTGGCTCTATTTCATTCTCCCCCTAACACATGAGCACTTATGACTGTTTACATTTCATCTCATGGTGTGTTCCTCCTGTAGAACACAGGCTGCGTGAGAGCAGACGCTCTGGTCTCTTGTGCTCGCGACTGTGTCCACAGCATCCACCACAATCCCCAGCACAGACCAATGTTAAGTATTTGCTGCTGAGCATTGAGTAGGCAGGACGATGGCCCTCAGCCCTTAGGGACACATCAGGACTCAGTTTCCACAAGTTGGATGCAACTCAGATGAGGGACTAGTAGAGTCTGAACTTTAAGACTGAACTTGTGTTCTCAGTATGTTTACCTGAGCTTCCATTCTCTGATCTACAGAATGGGATTACATGATGATTAGAGGATGCTCCTTCTGTAGACCCCTCAGCATATGTCTGAACACTTACCAGGTGCTCAATAAACAATTTCTCCCCTGCTCTTAAACTGTCTCTGTGAGAATCCACAATAGGGTCCTTCAATCTAAGAATCCCAAGAAAAAGTGGAAAGTCCCTTGAAATGAGTGCTAAAGAGGTAAAAGCCACAAGCAGTGGAGCATGTTGGGGAACCAGTGAGAATACACTTTCCTGCTCTTCACTCTCTGTCCCAGCCTTGCATCTGCGCCCAAGAATATGAGGGAATATGTCCACCAAAGACAGAGGTTTCATCTGTCATGTTCACCTCTGCACTGTTTATGTTGAGGGCTGTGCCTGGCTCAGAATAATCAGGAAATAAATATTGGGTTGTCCAAAAAATTCATTCAGGTATTTTTCAGTTAGATGTTATAGAACAAGCCAAACAACCATTTTGGCCAACCTAATATTTGCTGAATGAACGACTGAAGCAATGAATCCTGCCCTATGTGTTCATTTTACAAAGAAGGTCACAGTCACAAAGGGACAGGGTGACTTGACTAGTCCCACTGGGGGAGGTTGACGCTGGACTAGCGCCCAGTTCTTCCAGCTCCCAGTCCCACTCTCAGTCCTCACCTCCTTCAGGGCTTTAATCAAAAGTCACCTTCTCAGAGACCTTCCTTGGCCACCCTGCGGGAAACCCCACCCCCTCCATCAGTCAACACTCCACATTCTTCTCCTGGCTCTATTTCATTCTCCCCCTAACACATGAGCACTTATGACTGTTTACATTTCATCTCATGGTGTGTTCCTCCTGTAGAACACAGGCTGCGTGAGAGCAGACGCTCTGGTCTCTTGTGCTCGCGACTGTGTCCACAGCATCCACCACAATCCCCAGCACAGACCAATGTTAAGTATTTGCTGCTGAGCATTGAGTAGGCAGGACGATGGCCCTCAGCCCTTAGGGACACATCAGGACTCAGTTTCCACAAGTTGGATGCAACTCAGATGAGGGACTAGTAGAGTCTGAACTTTAAGACTGAACTTGTGTTCTCAGTATGTTTACCTGAGCTTCCATTCTCTGATCTACAGAATGGGATTACATGATGATTAGAGGATGCTCCTTCTGTAGACCCCTCAGCATATGTCTGAACACTTACCAGGTGCTCAATAAACAATTTCTCCCCTGCTCTTAAACTGTCTCTGTGAGAATCCACAATAGGGTCCTTCAATCTAAGAATCCCAAGAAAAAGTGGAAAGTCCCTTGAAATGAGTGCTAAAGAGGTAAAAGCCACAAGCAGTGCGGAGCATGTTGGGGAACCAGTGAGAATACACTTTCCTGCTCTTCACTCTCTGTCCCAGCCTTGCATCTGCGCCTAACTTCCCTCTGAGGGCAGAAGAGGAGCTGTTGCTGACAGTAAAGTGCTGACAGGCAGGGACCTTCCTACAGGGGCAAAGGTGCTGTAGGTCAGGGGGCGGGGCTTCTGGGAAAGTGAGGGAGCGAGGCGGAGGGAGTTGAGCACGGGGCTGCCTGCGGTTGTCCGGTTGAGACACTGCGTCACAGTGCCCAGGTGAAATGCCCTCTGAAAAGGCCGGTGGGGAGCTTCAAGGGGCCTGCAGTGGCTGTTTTTTTGCCCAGGGCTCTGCTCATCGCCCCGACTTGCAGCTTATTGGATTCCTCTGGGTAGAGCCAAGTCACAGGAAAAGAGCAGTTGCCTGGGTGTTGGACGCCCCCAGTCCCTCACTCGACTCTGCAGGTCCCAGATCTTCACCACCTGTTCCCACTAAGGCCACCGTGGGAGACAGCAGGTGTACAGTGGTTAAGGCAGAGCCTTCTTTTCTTATTATTTTACTTCTTATTTTTACTGAGTTTTGTTCTTTACAGATATGTATGATCCCAGGTTAGTCTATATGTATATCCCTGGCCCCTTCTCTTCTCCACTCCTCTTCCAGTTCCCCCATCCCACCCCTCCATGCCATCGCACTGTGCCGCTGCAGGATCCCCTATTCCCACAGGGCAATGACAATAGCTATCTTTTTCACATATGATAATATAGGTTTCCATGTTACTCCCTCTACGCCTCCCACCCACTGTTCATTCCCCACAATATCCATATGTCTGTTCTGTATGTCCGTTTTTCCATCACTTCACTGTGTATGTTATCATTACCCTCTTACTAGAGTCCATATATGTATGTGTTAGTATACTGTACTTGTCTTTCTCTTTTTTTTAAGTTTTTTTTTTTTTGAACTTTTTTTTTCTAAACCTTTATTTTACTTTTAACTTTTACAGAGTTTTGTTGTTTACAGATATGTATGTTCTCAGATTAGTCATATGTATATCCCCCTCATCCTACCCTTCCAGACTGTCACACAGTCTGGAAGGATCCCCTTTTCTCACAGAGCAATGACTAGAGCTATTTTCTTCACATATGATAGTATGGCCTTCATGCTACTTCCTTTACACCTCTCACCCACTGTTCCTTCCGCACAATGTCCATATGTCCACTGTCCATGTCTGTCTTTCCGTTACTTCACTGCATGTGCCATCATCACCATCCTACTAGATTCCATATATATGTGTTAGTATACTGTACTTGTGTTTCTCATTTTGACTTACTTCACTTTTTATGATAGGTTCTAGATCCATCCACCTCATTAAGGCTGATTCTTCTGCATTTCTTTTTACAGCTGAGAAGTACTCCATTGTATACACGTACCAGAGCTTTTTTATCCATTCATACATTAATGGATGTCTAGGTTGCTTCCATGTTCTAACTATTGTATAGAGAGCTGTAATGAACATTGGGGTATAGGTGCCAAGGCAGAGGCTTCCTGTCCCATCTGTCACTTATTTGTTGGAGGAGATCACTGAGCTTATCTAAGCTCAGTTTTCCCATCTGTAAAATGGGCATATTAACAGTAGCTGCTTCGTGGAGTTACTAGGAATTTTATTATTTAAATATTTATTTATGTATTTATTTTTGGCTGCGTTGGTTCTTAATTGAGAAGTTCCAGCTGTTCATTGTAATAGTGGGCTTCTCTCTAGTTGTGGTGAGGGGGCTTAGTTGCCCCAGGACATGTGGGATTTTAGCTCCTTGACCAGGGGTGGAACCTGTGTGCCCTACACTGGAAGGTGGTTTCTTAACCAATATGCTGTGGAAGAAAGTCCCTAGCAGGGATTTTAAATGAAAGGATTCAGGTAAAGTGACGGACACGTGGCAAGTACGCAATCCGATTAGCTGTTGCCTTTGTTGTGGTTCACTCTATAGCAATGAACAGCACAGATTAAATGCCTGCCCTCATGCAGCCTACGTTCTACAGGGAATGACCAACGATGAGCAAGATAAAAACAGAGAATGTGGTAGTCAGGGTAAGTGCTCAGGAAGGAAATGTGGAGTGTTGCCTGGTGGAGGCAGTGGAGTTTTCTTTCCATGGGGTGGCGGAGGAAAGCCCTCCCCTTAGGAGACTGCAATCAAGTCACTGTGATCTTTTGTGACTCCATTTCCTCCTTTCTTAAAGGGAGCACATAAGACAGATTCACTTCATAAGACAGATTCACTTCATCAATCATTCATTCAGCAAATGTTTGTTTCCTGACTGTGGGTCAGGGCCAGCCCTGGACGTGGTGCTACAGAGGTAAACACAACACAGGGCCTCTGTCCTCATGCGACCTCATGTTCTTGTAAGGAAAACAGACAGTATATAAATGAATAAGTAAACACTATCATCTCTGATAGACCAAAGAGGTATGAAGTGAACAGAAAACATGAAACGACTGGGTGGGAAGCCTTTCTTCGAGCAGCATTATCAGGGATCCTGATGTGCCATCTTCCTGATTCTACTACCCACCTGCCTATGACCTCTCCTCTGGGCAGGTCCTGTCCTGTCAGACCATGTGGTCTCCAGAGCGAGAGAAAATACTCAACAGCTAACAAGTCCCAACCACCACTTGTTGGAGATGAGAAATCGGCTTCTGGTTTCTTTCCAAAGGAGTCCTAATTGAGAGTGAGAACCGGTGACCTATGGATAGTCTGGAGGTGCACAAAGTATTCTGGCATGCTGAGAAACCTCAGTTCGCAGGAGAGCAAGCTTTGGCTCGCAGAAGACTCCAGGCATATACGTTCCCCTTCCTTTACCTCTGCAAACAAGTGATTAACAGGTTTACATATTCCCTTAGGGGAATCAGTGCTGGTGGACCTTGGCGCCTTTCTGGCACTCAGCCATCTCCTGTTTACAACTCCTTAGCTAAAGGAGAAGGAAAGGAATGAAAGAAGGGAGGGAGGGAGGAAAGAAGGAAGGGAAGGAGAAAGGAAAGAAAAGAAAAAGAAAAAAGGAATAAAAATGCTACTCAAAGGTTTGTTACAAAACAGACTGAAACTCACCTTAATGATCCTCAGCAGTGAGTGGGTTCTTTAGAGCCACAGGTCTCCAAAAGCTTTGGATACATTTTCTGAAACTTCTGTTTCTTGAAGAGATTCAGAGGAAACAGTGGGTCATTTGCAGGTTAATGAAGGGGTTTAACTGTTCTTCACCATAATAATCTTGACTTTTCTTTCACTTTCTCCAGGGTTAATTAGAAATCATGTTCCAAGGGGGTCAAGGCTTTCATGTCATAGGTGGAGAAACTATTCCCTAGCCTAGATAATAATGGCAGGTGGCAGACTCTACTTAGTGAAAAGCACCCTCATTTTAATCTGGTGAATCAAATTTCCAAAGAATAAGTATAGTAGCTTACATAAATTGAGGCACAGATCTGCGCCCTTGGAGGCATCATCTCTTTTAACTTGAGTAAGCTTGATCTCTGTAGGGACTCAATGTTCTAGTGTCTGCTTTGACTGAGTAGGCTAGTTTGCCTAACTCTGGAATTCAGTATTATGTAGCCTGTTGTGTGAACTACATTCTCCAATATCACCTTTCTTCATAAAGGTAATACCTTTTTTTCAGTTATGTCTCTTATTAATTATATTTCATAGGCACGTGGCAGATGAACACTGTTCTTTCCATGAAGAAGGAACTCCAGGTATGTTACACTAGAGTTGCCTCTCTGCCTACTCACTTATTCCTCTGTTCTCCTATCTTACTCGATTTGAGCACCCTCCCTTGTCATAGCTTCATCGCCACCAAGGGCAACGTTGGGAAAGAGGTTTAAGAAGTGACCTCATCTGATTGGTCAGTCTGGAAGGTGATGCAGGAGCCTAGCTCCTGTCTCTTCTGTAGGGATACACATGCCTCTCTGCTCTCCCATGCTTGTAAGCTTTAGGGGCTGTACCTGTGGTCATCCAGGCCAGTCTGTGACTAAGTAGGCAGATTTGCCTAATTCTGGGTCAAGAACCCAATAGTTGTGTACATATGCCACATTCTCCAATATCAGCTTTGTCAGTGAAAAAAGATGATTTTGTTTCCTGACTGCCTTATCCTTATGTCTGATTTTCATATGCCTCAGAAGTTGATCATGGAAGAAGAACACCACTTAACTGGGGTCTCTCATATGCCTACTGAAGCTTCCTTCGTACCACTGCATTCCGTTCAAACAGCAGGTACTATTTAATACACAGCTAATGTATAACTTGAATATCAAGGGTTGACAAATGTTCATTATGAAATAACTTTAGAGCCACAGGTCTCCAAAAGCTTTGGATACTTTTGTTCTTTTCAAGAGATTCAGAGGAAAAAAAGGGGTTAATGAAGGGTTTAACTGTTCTTCACCATAATAATCTTGACTTTTCTTTCACTTTCTCCAGGGTTAATTAGAAATCATGTTCCAAGGGGGTCAAGGCTTTCATGTCATAGGTGGAGAAACTATTCCCTAGCCTAGATAATAATGGCAGGTGGCAGACTCTACTTAGTGAAAAGCACCCTCATTTTAATCTGGTGAATCAAATTTCCAAAGAATAAGTATAGTAGCTTACATAAATTGAGGCACAGATCTGCGCCCTTGGAGGCATCATCTCTTTTAACTTGAGTAAGCTTGATCTCTGTAGGGACTCAATGTTCTAGTGTCTGCTTTGACTGAGTAGGCTAGTTTGCCTAACTCTGGAATTCAGTATTATGTAGCCTGTTGTGTGAACTACATTCTCCAATATCACCTTTCTTCATAAAGGTAATACCTTTTTTTCAGTTATGTCTCTTATTAATTATATTTCATAGGCACGTGGCAGATGAACACTGTTCTTTCCATGAAGAAGGAACTCCAGGTATGTTACACTAGAGTTGCCTCTCTGCCTACTCACTTATTCCTCTGTTCTCCTATCTTACTCGATTTGAGCACCCTCCCTTGTCATAGCTTCATCGCCACCAAGGGCAACGTTGGGAAAGAGGTTTAAGAAGTGACCTCATCTGATTGGTCAGTCTGGAAGGTGATGCAGGAGCCTAGCTCCTGTCTCTTCTGTAGGGATACACATGCCTCTCTGCTCTCCCATGCTTGTAAGCTTTAGGGGCTGTACCTGTGGTCATCCAGGCCAGTCTGTGACTAAGTAGGCAGATTTGCCTAATTCTGGGTCAAGAACCCAATAGTTGTGTACATATGCCACATTCTCCAATATCAGCTTTGTCAGTGAAAAAAGATGATTTTGTTTCCTGACTGCCTTATCCTTATGTCTGATTTTCATATGCCTCAGAAGTTGATCATGGAAGAAGAACACCACTTAACTGGGGTCTCTCATATGCCTACTGAAGCTTCCTTCGTACCACTGCATTCCGTTCAAACAGCAGGTACTATTTAATACACAGCTAATGTATAACTTGATATCCATCATCAGTCAAGGGTTGACAAATGTTCATTATGAAATAACTGGCAAGAAAATCTCTCATCTCTAGAGGAGAACCCTAAAGGATTTAATTTACCATGCCTGGCATGAAAGCATCAGGGAATCAAAGGCGTGCTTAACAACTTGAGTGGGTGTTTTCTGTTGCCTGTTTACAGTGAGCAAAGAACACAACTCAACAGTTAATGGCAGACATTAAATTGTAATTATACATCAATTATAATGTATATATAGCAAAGCATACTTGTTTTATGTGTATACATACCTCATTCCTAGTTCAAGTTTTAAAACCCCCAAGGAATCATGGCTTAGCTCAAGAGAGCACAAGCAATGTTTCAGTTTCTAAAACTCAGTGAATGTTAGTTCACTTAAGTTTCAAAAAGACAAGATTGTCTACGTGGCATATTGTTGGCTGGATTATGGGATAGACTAGAAAAATGAAAATTCTGTCTAAAAACCTAACGGAAATAATTTCTCATCTTCAAAATTGGAAGTTTTGACTCCTCGATCTGATTTTCAAGGCCTTTTCCATCTATGTTTTTACAAGTCCCTAAATTTGATAGTTGTCTTTCTGGCCACACCGGATGTTTTTCTTATAAATTAGATACTTTCATCTAGCATAGAATCACACATTCATAGATAGCAAAAATGAACACTGAACAGCTATCCTTAAAGTTCTTAAGAACTTTTATAGTTACAGAAATACTTTTGCTTCTGTACTACCCAACTTTTTTTTTTTTTTTTTTTTTTTAAGAAATACTGGTTTAAAAGCACAAAAAAATGCTCCTTTATGTAGTTCAGAGAGCTAAGGACACAGTCATTGCCAGACTTTGGTTTGTTTTCCACAAATCCTAGCAGTGAATTTCCCTATCTCCTCCTCCCCTGGTTTTCAATCTCACCTTTCTCCACAGCCCTCCATCATTCCCTTCTTGAACCTGAGGAACCTGCTCGAACCTGCTGGATCCAACTCTGAAGCCTTCTATGTGGTAATCTATGATCAGATTTTTTTTTTTTTTTTTTTTTAAGAAAACAATGCTTTTCTTCAAACTAATGCAGGTGATGGCAGTGACAAGATAGAGTCATTTGTTTATGTATTCCCTTTACTCAACAAACTGTGTCTGACCCCCAGTGAAATGGAGGAACTGTGACCAGGACTGGTGAGATAAGGGTGATCAAGGCACTTACCAGTTCCTAAAGGTGCTCAGAAATGAGAAAATGACCAGTAGTGTCTGGGAGGCTTGAGACCACTTCCTCCTCCCAGTGCCCATGGCAGACATTTATAATCAATCTCTACACTCTTTCCCTCTTTGAACATAGACTCAAGATCACAGTCCATTTCAACTCAGTGCTCTAAGAAGCCACCATCAATGAGTTGGATCCAACATCTGAGCCCTGGTGAAGTGTATTTACTGTTCCCAAAGTTGGACCTGAGGTAGAGGTGGGAATGGATTGGGGAAGAATAATAGACTGTCCCAGACGGATTGTTCCAGGGCAAGATCTGGTTAAAGCATGATTCCTGAAGCCTGATGTGTACTAGGGTAGCCGGTTCTCATCACACCAGGCGCCATGCTAAGTGATTTCATGCATACCTCATGTGTCCCTCGTACAAGCCTAGGAGGTCAATACTGCCATTTTCTCAAGTCTGAAGAAGAGTAAAGCTATGTACAGCAAGGCTACATGATGCAGTTCACATCTCACAACTAGAGTTATGAAGTTGTTGTTTAGTCACCAAAGTAGGTCGATACAGAATCAGTCTAACTTGAGAGCAACACATATTTCCACAGTGGAATGTGAGACACAGGAACATCTCTAGCTTCTCTAACTATAGGTTTATTTTTAATCTAGAAGCGAAACAGAAAATGTATTATGTGGGTTGTCACTGGCACCCTCAGTCAAATATTTACTTGTCACACACAACATGGGAGACACCCTGCAGGTGAAGAGCCAGTCCCTAGGACAGAGGGTCGGCCATGGTGTCTCCTTTCTTTCACCCTCATTATCTACAGAGAGCTACTGCTGGTCACACATGCCTGGTTACTGTGTTATCTTAGACAGTAGAATCAGCAATCCTTTCTATTGAGATAGATGAAACTATTTTTGAAACACCTTGAGTTTCACAAGTTGTCTTATAGAAAAGTTCTGAATAGACTTGTCAAACTTAAAGATGAGCTCCACATCTTTCTTTTATAAGCATGAAGTGTTTCATATTTCAGACCTTTACTCTGATGACAAATAGTACCAAGCAGATATTTTTGAAAAACTACACACCCTTCATCTGTCCCCTCAAGGTAAAGATCACATTTTAACAAGTAGAGAGTCTTTCTAAAGAAACTTTTATATGAAAAGAGCATTTTCTCATCTGGTGGTACAAACAGTGTAAATATGCCATGTGTCAGCACTCTTTAAAAAGGTGGAAGTATAATTTTAACCTGTTTAAAGATCTTACAAACAAAGAGTTTCAGTGGGTTTTGAGTCATTGTTAAAAATACTAACAGTATAAAAACAGTGTAAGGCTATTTTGTAAGAACAGTTGACAGACATCAAGAAAGATAAAGATTTCCTAGCCAAATTCCAACAAAATTTGCATAATTTACAAATGAGACAAAAGAAAAAAAAAAAACAAACAACACCCACCGTGGTTGATTAATTCCAGCCAGGGATGCCTTTCTTCTTTTAGCCAGTGTGTCGCTTGGTAAGGAACATTTTCAGTTCTGACAGTCTTACATTACAAACCAAGGTCTGAACTCATTTGCTTTAGCTTAGAACCAGTTAGAACCAGGTCAAACTGTTCCATCATAATGGGCTAAACAAAGATTTACTGAACTACTGTTCTTGCTCACATATATTAATTAATCCTGTTTGATGAAAGCAAAATATTTTTGCACTGTTAAAAACTAAAATTAAAATCTGTAAGACTATTGCTTCCTTTCTCCTTTTTTTTTCAGATTTTCCTTTTGTTGTTGTTTTTATGACACAGGATACACTGGCAGGATAGTCCATATATGTACTTTACAAACAGATATGCATGACTGGAGACATGCTTAAAATTTCTATTAAAGACGTACAGCCAGAAAAGGATGTCAGGAGCATGCTGTAAGATGGATTTTTTAAACCCCAGAGACTACTGCTGGTCACACATGCCTGGTTACTGTGTTATCTTAGACAGTAGAATCAGCAATCCTTTCTATTGAGATAGATGAAACTATTTTTGAAACACCTTGAGTTTCACAAGTTGTCTTATAGAAAAGTTCTGAATAGACTTGTCAAACTTAAAGATGAGCTCCACATCTTTCTTTTATAAGCATGAAGTGTTTCATATTTCAGACCTTTACTCTGATGACAAATAGTACCAAGCAGATATTTTTGAAAAACTACACACCCTTCATCTGTCCCCTCAAGGTAAAGATCACATTTTAACAAGTAGAGAGTCTTTCTAAAGAAACTTTTATATGAAAAGAGCATTTTCTCATCTGGTGGTACAAACAGTGTAAATATGCCATGTGTCAGCACTCTTTAAAAAGGTGGAAGTATAATTTTAACCTGTTTAAAGATCTTACAAACAAAGAGTTTCAGTGGGTTTTGAGTCATTGTTAAAAATACTAACAGTATAAAAACAGTGTAAGGCTATTTTGTAAGAACAGTTGACAGACATCAAGAAAGATAAAGATTTCCTAGCCAAATTCCAACAAAATTTGCATAATTTACAAATGAGACAAAAGAAAAAAAAAAAACAAACAACACCCACCGTGGTTGATTAATTCCAGCCAGGGATGCCTTTCTTCTTTTAGCCAGTGTGTCGCTTGGTAAGGAACATTTTCAGTTCTGACAGTCTTACATTACAAACCAAGGTCTGAACTCATTTGCTTTAGCTTAGAACCAGTTAGAACCAGGTCAAACTGTTCCATCATAATGGGCTAAACAAAGATTTACTGAACTACTGTTCTTGCTCACATATATTAATTAATCCTGTTTGATGAAAGCAAAATATTTTTGCACTGTTAAAAACTAAAATTAAAATCTGTAAGACTATTGCTTCCTTTCTCCTTTTTTTTTCAGATTTTCCTTTTGTTGTTGTTTTTATGACACAGGATACACTGGCAGGATAGTCCATATATGTACTTTACAAACAGATATGCATGACTGGAGACATGCTTAAAATTTCTATTAAAGACGTACAGCCAGAAAAGGATGTCAGGAGCATGCTGTAAGAGTCCCTTGGGCTTTGAGAAGTGCGGTCAGTGGAAAGGAAGTGAAGACAATAAAGTCAACAAATAGCCTGACCTCTTTACCTGTATGAAGGCTGACTCCAATTTATAGATTGCTTCTAATTGTGTTCAGCTACCAGATTAGCGGGCTTCCCTGGTGCCTCAGTGGATAAAGAGTCTGCCTGGAATGTAGGAGATGCAGGTTTGATCCCTGGGTCAGGAAGATCCCCTGGAGTAGGAAATGGAAGCCCACTCCAGTATTCTTGCCTGGGAAATCCCATGGACAGAAGAGCCTGGCAGGCTACAGTGTGTGGGGTCACAAAGCATCAGACACGACTTACTGACTAAACAACAGCTAGATTAGATGCCAGAATCTTATATCCCTGCCCATTGCCCTACAAATTGGCCCAGAGTAATCCCATTAATGGACTATATCCAGCTCACTTTCATTGGGGGCTGATTCAGGAAGAAAAACACAGGAGGGGAGCCCTGATTTCCTGATAGGTTCTCACAAGGGCTCCCTGAGCTAGTTGGGGTGAACCTAATGCTGCATTATGTGGTCCCTGGTCACATTCTGTCCCCGCCACCTTGGCTAAGAGACTGTCCTGCCCTTCCATCAGCACCGCTAAATCCAAATGTCAGCAGAGGAATTAGGGACAGTTAATGTAATCCCCTCACAGTCTCATAAACTACAGGAAAGGTTAGCTGGAGGCTCAAGGATTGAGCAAGCTGTTTGAACATGAACAGTTATAGGCACACCTTCTGGAGTAAGAATTGCCTTCCCCTTCCCTCTTCTTTCCCCTTATTTTTGGTGGAGTTTGGTCACCTTCTCTTCCTAGGAGTTCACAGCTGAGGTTTGTTTTCAAGCCAGATGACAGCAAGTGCTCGTCTCTGCTGGTGACAGGCAAAACTGACCTTCTACCTGGAAGACTTTCTTCAACCTGTCCCCTTGATGTCATTTTGGATGGCCTTTGAGTGTGTCTTGGAGTGTCTCTTTGCAGTCAATGGGGATATGCATGACTGGAGACATGCTTAAAATTTCTATTAAAGACGTACAGCCAGAAAAGGATGTCAGGAGCATGCTGTAAGAGTCCCTTGGGCTTTGAGAAGTGCGGTCAGTGGAAAGGAAGTGAAGACAATAAAGTCAACAAATAGCCTGACCTCTTTACCTGTATGAAGGCTGACTCCAATTTATAGATTGCTTCTAATTGTGTTCAGCTACCAGATTAGCGGGCTTCCCTGGTGCCTCAGTGGATAAAGAGTCTGCCTGGAATGTAGGAGATGCAGGTTTGATCCCTGGGTCAGGAAGATCCCCTGGAGTAGGAAATGGAAGCCCACTCCAGTATTCTTGCCTGGGAAATCCCATGGACAGAAGAGCCTGGCAGGCTACAGTGTGTGGGGTCACAAAGCATCAGACACGACTTACTGACTAAACAACAGCTAGATTAGATGCCAGAATCTTATATCCCTGCCCATTGCCCTACAAATTGGCCCAGAGTAATCCCATTAATGGACTATATCCAGCTCACTTTCATTGGGGGCTGATTCAGGAAGAAAAACACAGGAGGGGAGCCCTGATTTCCTGATAGGTTCTCACAAGGGCTCCCTGAGCTAGTTGGGGTGAACCTAATGCTGCATTATGTGGTCCCTGGTCACATTCTGTCCCCGCCACCTTGGCTAAGAGACTGTCCTGCCCTTCCATCAGCACCGCTAAATCCAAATGTCAGCAGAGGAATTAGGGACAGTTAATGTAATCCCCTCACAGTCTCATAAACTACAGGAAAGGTTAGCTGGAGGCTCAAGGATTGAGCAAGCTGTTTGAACATGAACAGTTATAGGCACACCTTCTGGAGTAAGAATTGCCTTCCCCTTCCCTCTTCTTTCCCCTTATTTTTGGTGGAGTTTGGTCACCTTCTCTTCCTAGGAGTTCACAGCTGAGGTTTGTTTTCAAGCCAGATGACAGCAAGTGCTCGTCTCTGCTGGTGACAGGCAAAACTGACCTTCTACCTGGAAGACTTTCTTCAACCTGTCCCCTTGATGTCATTTTGGATGGCCTTTGAGTGTGTCTTGGAGTGTCTCTTTGCAGTCAATGGGGATTCCCAGGTGCCACAGGGGAAAAGAATCAGGAGATGTGGCAATCCTTGAGTTTGGAAGATTCCCTGGAGAAGGAAATGGTAACCTACTTCAATATGCTTGCCTAGAAAATCTCATGGACAGAGTCTGGTAGGCTACAGTTCATGGGGTCACAACAAGGAGGACACAGCTGACTGACCACACATACGTACAGTGATAGAGCACCTAGTATTCAGGACTCCTCTGAGGCACTGATTAACCTTTCAGTCTGTAAACACCTCCTGTGTTACAGTAATTGTTTTTGCAGGGTTTGTCCTCATAATACCGGAACCCTATCCCAAGTCCTGTCCTCTCTTGACTTCATCTTCCTTACTAATCTGATTTTCTCCTTCCTAGTTCTTCCTCCAATCTCAGAAGGCTAAAACAGAATTGTTCTTGAGGATGGTGGCCAGCAACTTAAAAGCAAGAAGAGCTTTTTCGATTTCTCTTTTAAAGACAAATTCTAAGAGAAAATGCAACCCAAATCTGAGGGGCTGCATGCCAGAAGAGATGTTATGACTGGGAGTGGAGGTGTATGGTCTGCAGTGGGCAGGGGGAACTTTCAAGGATAATAGAAATATTCTCTCACTTGATCTGGGTCGTCGCAACACAGGCATAGCCATGCTGAAAACTCATTGAGCTGTGCACTTAAGATGTGTGTGCTTTAAGGTATAAAGATTCCATCACATTCTAAAAGGAAAGTAAAATTACAATGAGCTACATTCTTCAGGGTGAGTGTTGAGAAGCTGGTAAGACAGGGAAGCCCTTGACGTCCCCGTGGAGCCCTCAGAAACTGAGCAGACATTCCATTCCCTCTCAGACACTCCCTACCCCCACCCAGGTTTGCTAGACTCCGTGGAAATCACTAGATGGACGAAGCCACAATTGACCTTGAGGAGAGCCTAGAATTTTAAAATCCTTGAACACTGTTGTAAACCAGACACAATGCCCAGTGCTCTTAAGGTGTTTTCTCATTTAATGCCCACGTTAATCCTGTGGCGGAGGTGTTGTGCCCATTACCTAGATAAGGCACCTGAGCCCCCAGACTTTCTTCAACCTGTCCCCTTGAGTCAAGGAGGGAATTGGGGATTCCCAGGTGCCACAGGGAAAAGAATCAGGAGATGTGGCAATCCTTGAGTTTGGAAGATTCCCTGGAGAAGGAAATGGTAACCTACTTCAATATGCTTGCCTAGAAAATCTCATGGACAGAGTCTGGTAGGCTACAGTTCATGGGGTCACAACAAGGAGGACACAGCTGACTGACCACACATACGTACAGTGATAGAGCACCTAGTATTCAGGACTCCTCTGAGGCACTGATTAACCTTTCAGTCTGTAAACACCTCCTGTGTTACAGTAATTGTTTTTGCAGGGTTTGTCCTCATAATACCGGAACCCTATCCCAAGTCCTGTCCTCTCTTGACTTCATCTTCCTTACTAATCTGATTTTCTCCTTCCTAGTTCTTCCTCCAATCTCAGAAGGCTAAAACAGAATTGTTCTTGAGGATGGTGGCCAGCAACTTAAAAGCAAGAAGAGCTTTTTCGATTTCTCTTTTAAAGACAAATTCTAAGAGAAAATGCAACCCAAATCTGAGGGGCTGCATGCCAGAAGAGATGTTATGACTGGGAGTGGAGGTGTATGGTCTGCAGTGGGCAGGGGGAACTTTCAAGGATAATAGAAATATTCTCTCACTTGATCTGGGTCGTCGCAACACAGGCATAGCCATGCTGAAAACTCATTGAGCTGTGCACTTAAGATGTGTGTGCTTTAAGGTATAAAGATTCCATCACATTCTAAAAGGAAAGTAAAATTACAATGAGCTACATTCTTCAGGGTGAGTGTTGAGAAGCTGGTAAGACAGGGAAGCCCTTGACGTCCCCGTGGAGCCCTCAGAAACTGAGCAGACATTCCATTCCCTCTCAGACACTCCCTACCCCCACCCAGGTTTGCTAGACTCCGTGGAAATCACTAGATGGACGAAGCCACAATTGACCTTGAGGAGAGCCTAGAATTTTAAAAATCCTTGAACACTGTTGTAAACCAGACACAATGCCCAGTGCTCTTAAGGTGTTTTCTCATTTAATGCCCACGTTAATCCTGTGGCGGAGGTGTTGTGCCCATTACCTAGATAAGGCACCTGAGCCCCCAGGGCTGGATAGGTTGTCTGATGTCATATGGCACACTGTGAAACAAGCCCCATACCCTCTCTACAAGTCCCACATTGGTCCCTCAGTTAGAATGTCCTGGTGGACAATTTTTTTTTTTCATTCCAAAATGTGAGACTATTTTTCTTTGCCAATTGGATACTTCATTCCTTACTCTATATTGTGACCACAGAAAAGTGACATATTGACTGGCCCAGGGGACAGACTCCCTGAGAAATGTTGCTCTGGAGACTTTATCCTCTTTCCTCTCACCAGTGAGGAAAAACGGAATTTTATTTTATCTTATTTTTTTAAACCTTTATTTTGCTTTTAACTTTTACAGAGTTTTGTTGTTTACAGATATGTATGTTCCCAGATTAGTCATATGTATATCCCCCCCTGTCCAACCCTCCCAACAATCACACAGCACCCCTGAAGGATCCCCTTTTCTCACAGAGCAATGACTAGAGCTATTTTCTTCACTTATGATAGTACAGGCCTTCATGCTACTTCCTTTACGCCTCCCACCTTCTGTTCCTTCCCCACAATGTCCATATGTCCACTGTCCATGTCTGCTTTTCCATCGCTTCACTGCATGTGCCATCATCACCATCCTACTAGATTCCATATATATGTGTTAATATACTGTATTTGTCCTTCTCTTTCTGACTGACTTCATTTTTGGTGATAAGTTCTAGATCCAGCCACTTCATTAGCACTGATTCTTCTGCATTTGTCTTTACAGCTGTGTAGTATTCTATTGTATATATGTACCAGAGCTTTTGGATCCATTCGTTCGTCAATGCGCATCTAGGTTCCTTCCACGTTCTAGCTATTGTATAGAGAGCTGCAATGAACATTGGGGTACAGGTGTTTCTTTCAGATTTGATTTCATCAGGGTATAAGCCTAAGAGTGGGATTGCTGGGTCATGGGGTGCTTCTATTTTTAGTTTTTAAAGAAATCTCCAGACTGTCTTCCTTAGAGGCTGTATCAATTTACACTCCCACCAGCAATGCAGGAGTGTTCCCTTTTCTCTGCACCCTCTCCAGCATTTATTGTCTGTCGATTTGTGGATGATGGCCATTCTGACAGGTGTGAGGTGATATCTCATTGTAGTTTTGATTTGCATTTCTCTAATTATTAGTGAAGTTGAGCATCGTTTCATGTGCTTTCGGGCCATCTGTATGTCATTGTTGGAGAGGTGTCTGTTTAGGTCCTTTTCCCATTTTTTGATTGGGTTGTTCGTTTTTCCAGTGCTGAGTTGTCTGAGTTGCTTGTAGATTTTGGTGATTAATTCTCTGTCTGTTGTTTCATTTGCTATGATTTTCTCCCACTTTGTGGGCTGTCTGTTCAGCTTTTTTGTAATTTCTTTAGCTGTACAAAAGCTTTTAAGTTTCATGAGGTCTCACATGTTCATTTGTCTTTTTAATTCCACTATTCTAGTAGGTGGGTCAGAGAAGATCTTGCTTTGATTTATGTCATTGAGGAAAACGGAATTTTAAAAGTCTCCAATTTAGTAGCATGAGTCTTGGGCCCCTGTGGCTTCTGTTCGGTTCTCTGCAGTGGTTGGCAGCCAACACCTGAGGTATTTCCTCAGCAGCTTCTGATCTCTCAGGAGGGGATGCTTTAACTTTTTAAAGGAATCAGTGAATAATGGAAAATGCAAACTTCCTCAGAGTTGATCCACACTGGCATCTTTACATAGCTGTTTTTTAAGACCACAGTGCTTTTGGTGCTTTGCGTTCTTGCACACACAATGTCTTGGCAATGACCATCCTGTTCTCTCAGTGAGTGGGGTGTGGTTCTTTGAATCATCAGGGCCCTTTGGGATATCATGTACGGCACAGCTGTGGCATCTTAGAGCCTGTTCTGTATCCTGCTCTGCCTCTTGGTTTTCTCAAGTCCATCAGCAAATTACTTCACCTCTTTGAGCCACCTTTCTCTATTTTGTAAAAACAAAGATGGTTCCTGAATCAAACAACAGCAACAGTAACCCTACACTCCTCTTGGTCCTTGGAGGATTGGTCCCAGGAGCCCCCTGAATGTTACCCAAATTCTTGGAAGCTGAAGTGCCAAGTCAACCCTCCATATCTGTGATTTCATATCCAAAGGGGATTCACCAACATGGTTCATGTAATACTGCATGCATTTATTGAAAAAAACCTTCCTATAAATGGATCGGCACATTTCAGACCTGTGTTGTTCAAGTCAACTGTACTCTTAATTGGGAATGTTCTACAGGCCAGGCATTTTTCATACCTGGACTTATTTACAACATTCTCAAAGCAACCATATGAACTCAGAACCACTGTTTTACCCTATTCAGAGATGAGTAAACTGAGACATCTATGCTGTGCTATGCTTTGTCACTTAGTCGTGTCTGACTCTTTGTGACCCCATGGACTACAGCCTGCCAGGCTCCTCTGTCCATGGGAATTCTCCAGTCAAGAATACTGGAATGGGTCACCATTCCCTTCTCCAGAGGATCTTCCCAGCCCAAGGATCAAACCAAGGTCTCTCGCATTGCAGGTGGAATCTTTACGAGATGAGCTACCAGGGAAGCCCCAAACTGAGACATAGGCTTGTATTAAGTTGCAGAGTCAGGATTTAATTCAGTTTACCTGATTCAGAGCCTAATGAATGTCATAACCGCCATGCTTCTTCCATTTCCACCTCAGAATGTCACTGGGAGACATTTTTAATATTTGTGACAGCACTTTGTAAATAACTAAGCAAAATAAAAGTATTAATACCATTATTATTATTCTAAGTACAGGCTAGGAGACTTATAAAAAAGAAACATAGTCCATGCCTTTGAGAAATGTATAGTCTCAAAGATTTGTAAACACACACATATATGCATATACACACCAAAATATTCTCCCTCAGTGAGTGGGGGTGGGGTTCTTTGAATCATCAGGGCCCTTTGGGATATCATGTACGGCACAGCTGTGGCATCTTAGAGCCTGTTCTGTATCCTGCTCTGCCTCTTGGTTTTCTCAAGTCCATCAGCAAATTACTTCACCTCTTTGAGCCACCTTTCTCTATTTTGTAAAAACAAAGATGGTTCCTGAATCAAACAACAGCAACAGTAACCCTACACTCCTCTTGGTCCTTGGAGGATTGGTCCCAGGAGCCCCCTGAATGTTACCCAAATTCTTGGAAGCTGAAGTGCCAAGTCAACCCTCCATATCTGTGATTTCATATCCAAAGGGGATTCACCAACATGGTTCATGTAATACTGCATGCATTTATTGAAGAAAACCTTCCTATAAATGGATCGGCACATTTCAGACCTGTGTTGTTCAAGTCAACTGTACTCTTAATTGGGAATGTTCTACAGGTCAGGCATTTTTCATACCTGGACTTATTTACAACATTCTCAAAGCAACCATATGAACTCAGAACCACTGTTTTACCCTATTCAGAGATGAGTAAACTGAGACATCTATGCTGTGCTATGCTTTGTCACTTAGTCGTGTCTGACTCTTTGTGACCCCATGGACTACAGCCTGCCAGGCTCCTCTGTCCATGGGAATTCTCCAGTCAAGAATACTGGAATGGGTCGCCATTCCCTTCTCCAGAGGATCTTCCCAGCCCAAGGATCAAACCAAGGTCTCTCGCATTGCAGGTGGAATCTTTACGAGATGAGCTACCAGGGAAGCCCCAAACTGAGACATAGGCTTGTATTAAGTTGCAGAGTCAGGATTTAATTCAGTTTACCTGATTCAGAGCCTAATGAATGTCATAACCGCCATGCTTCTTCCATTTCCACCTCAGAATGTCACTGGGAGACATTTTTAATATTTGTGACAGCACTTTGTAAATAACTAAGCAAAATAAAAGTATTAATACCATTATTATTATTCTAAGTACAGGCTAGGAGACTTATAAAAAAGAAACATAGTCCATGCCTTTGAGAAATGTATAGTCTCAAAGATTTGTAAACACACACATATATGCATATACACACCAAAATATAAACCAAAAAAGCACAACCAACAAAAACTGCATAGGGAAATAATACACGTGCTCAGGGGAGGCTGGAATCTCTAGACTGACTAGAGCCGAATGGCACTCGTGTGAAAACACCTCCCAGGAGTATTCTACTGTCTGACTAGGGGTGAGGGAAGCCCTCTGGGTGCGAAATGACCTGTTACATTTCAGGGGTATCTGGGGTTGGAGCCGGCAGTGCAGGCTGCCGGGGTAAGGAAGAGCACGTGAAGTCAGGTGTAGTGCTTACTAAGGGGCAGCAGGGAGGTGAGAGAGGTGCTTGCTTGTCAGGGGCCTGTGAGGCCTCATTCTCCAAAGCTCTGATTGGATTTGCAATCCGGTAATGAACCACCGTGCGTGTCTGACAAGAGAAGTGATGGATTTCAAAAAACATCAGAGGACGGCACATAGAAAAGACTGGTAAAGAAAGCTGCCCAAGGTGAGGAGTAGGTTGCTAATGATTCAGGGATTAGCTAGACATGCTTCTGGAGAGGAAGGATGTGTGATGGTTTGGGGAACGGTTGAAGAGGAAGAATTCCCCCACGGGAGCCTGACCCCTTGAGGTCTGGAGAGCACACGGCTACCATTGCCCAGGTGTAGGAGGCATGTCATGCTTATCTATGCCTCAGAAATGTCCTGAAGGACAGTATGGGTTCAGGATGCAAAAGAAAAAGGAGTCAAAGATTAGAGTTATCACAAATTACCACTGAGGGACCAGGACTCTGGAGGAACCACTGATGATCATGTGACGCTGAAGCATTGACGTTCGGGAAACAAACGATCCCGGGTAAATTTGGAAGTGGCAGATACATACGGAGAAACAAGATGTGAGGGTCAGAAGATATGAGAAGTCTGGATGAGATGTCTTTTGTGGACAAGAGGATATTGGCTAAGAGTCTGATTTTTCATGCAATAGCAACTTACTCTGACTGATCTCTATAGAAAATAATTTGCTGAAATGAGAGTGCCTCATTTCCAGAGTCCCTGGGGAATTGGAGCAGCAGGCAGAGAGCATCTGTTGCCATCCTTCAGCTCCCTAGCCCTGTGGGTACAGGCTGCTGGGAATCCCCATTCGTGCCCCTGGAACTGCTGCTGTGTGACCAGGTTGTCACTGCCACCCGCTCAACCCCAGGAGGAAGCCTTCACTCTCTCTGGCTTTTGTGTCAGAGAACCCCAGAGGCTGTGTCTAATAGACAGAACCTAGGTCACTGCCACATTCAGGCAGCAGGAGACACCGAGAGAGCATCGGAAGCTCTGTGGCAGGGAGGTGCCTTGCTTCCAGCAAGATGACTACAGTGGGGAACGGGGGTTCAGGCGCTGCATCCCACACCACACGCGTTTAATTCAGAAAGCGGTGGGGAGAGCAGTCCACTCAGAGCCTGCCACTCTGTCGGTTCACCCACAAGACCTGCTGCACTCACTGAAAGAGTAAATGGGTGCCGGTGGGAGGGAAAACCCCAGCCCCGTTTAATGCCTGTCATTAAGAGTTGTCTGTTTACATCAAGAGATGGCTCCAGTTTAAAATGTATCCCGAAAGAAACACACTTCATTTGCTGTCACGGACATGCCCAGGTGAGGAGTAGGTTGCTAATGATTCAGGGATTAGCTAGACATGCTTCTGGAGAGGAAGGATGTGTGATGGTTTGGGGAACGGTTGAAGAGGAAGAATTCCCCCACGGGAGCCTGACCCCTTGAGGTCTGGAGAGCACACGGCTACCATTGCCCAGGTGTAGGAGGCATGTCATGCTTATCTATGCCTCAGAAATGTCCTGAAGGACAGTATGGGTTCAGGATGCAAAAGAAAAAGGAGTCAAAGATTAGAGTTATCACAAATTACCACTGAGGGACCAGGACTCTGGAGGAACCACTGATGATCATGTGACGCTGAAGCATTGACGTTCGGGAAACAAACGATCCCGGGTAAATTTGGAAGTGGCAGATACATACGGAGAAACAAGATGTGAGGGTCAGAAGATATGAGAAGTCTGGATGAGATGTCTTTTGTGGACAAGAGGATATTGGCTAAGAGTCTGATTTTTCATGCAATAGCAACTTACTCTGACTGATCTCTATAGAAAATAATTTGCTGAAATGAGAGTGCCTCATTTCCAGAGTCCCTGGGGAATTGGAGCAGCAGGCAGAGAGCATCTGTTGCCATCCTTCAGCTCCCTAGCCCTGTGGGTACAGGCTGCTGGGAATCCCCATTCGTGCCCCTGGAACTGCTGCTGTGTGACCAGGTTGTCACTGCCACCCGCTCAACCCCAGGAGGAAGCCTTCACTCTCTCTGGCTTTTGTGTCAGAGAACCCCAGAGGCTGTGTCTAATGGACAGAACCTAGGTCACTGCCACATTCAGGCAGCAGGAGACACCGAGAGAGCATCGGAAGCTCTGTGGCAGGGAGGTGCCTTGCTTCCAGCAAGATGACTACAGTGGGGAACGGGGGTTCAGGCGCTGCATCCCACACCACACGCGTTTAATTCAGAAAGCGGTGGGGAGAGCAGTCCACTCAGAGCCTGCCATTCTGTCGGTTCACCCACAAGACCTGCTGCACTCACTGAAAGAGTAAATGGGTGCCGGTGGAGTACACCCAGCCCTCAGTGTGTACAGACTATCTCCCTTCAGCCCCCGTTTAATGCCTGTCATTAAGAGTTGTCTGTTTACATCAAGAGATGGCTCCAGTTTAAAATGTAAATATCCCTGGAAAGAAACACACTTCATTTTGCTGTCACTATAAACCTCTCATGCCTTAACTTTTAGAGCTGAGGGTTAACCAGCTCTAGAAGTCAAAGCCAACCCAGATGGCTGGCAGGACTTTGGACCAAATATAAACCCCTTGTAAAGATCTGTAGCCAGTCTTGGGTACCCTTACTTCTTCTGCCACACAGTTTTTTCCATTTATGTCTCTTAAGTAGCTGGATCAATTCGTCACAAGACATCCAATATGGTCCGTGTTTCCATGAGAGAGAGAGAAATGGAAGAGTGGAAAGAAAAGGAGATTCATTTTGTGTGTACTGCTCCTCCTATGTGTGATGCTGTGAGGATAGATTTGGATTCCTATTTCACAGATGCCGAAAATGAGCCTGGGGGATATGACTGTTCAAAGCCACACAGCTGGGATGGTGCGGAGAGAGGTTTCAGAATCAGCTCTGTTGGTCTCAGAAGCCTGACAGCTCCTGCTGCACGATGCTATCTCCCCATGGAAGGAGAGAGGACCTGAGTGCCAAAGAGTAGGGAAAACCTGTACCTTGGTCTGATGGGTTAAACGAATGGAATCCGTTCCGGAAATGTCCCAAGACTGCCCTGGCATGAGTATGCTGGGTTTCTCCGGAAGAGGGTATGCAAGAATGAGAGAGGAAGAAGCCACAGAAAACGAACTCCTACTTTTTGACTTCACTGGCACTGAGATGCTGTTTATCAGGCATCTTCTGGTTGCAAATAAGAGAAACCCTACTCAACTGGCCTCGAAGAAATGGAAATCATTGGATCCTAGGCATGGAAAACACTCCCGGAGTTCTCTCAGTCTCTATCTCTCTCGGCTCTGTTTGCCTCGGTGTCCACTTCAGCCCCAGGCAGTCTATCCCTGTGTAGTGGCAGAGGTGTCCAGCTACAGATCTAGACTTCTGTCTCTCCAGCTAACTACTCCCTGCACCTCCGCAGGTCTCAGTGGGCTGCAGCGCTCCGACTGTGTGGGCCTGGAGTTCACACCTGCCTCTGCCACTCAGAGGATTCGTCAGCCACATCTCCATCACGGGGCCTGAGAAGGGCTCCTCAAAGGCACACCGAAGTACTGGCCCCATGGGGAGGGATGCTGGAGAGGCCAAACCCCTGCTATCCACTAGAATGTAAGCCTCAGTGAGACAGAGAGTTGATTTTTGTCTTGTTTTCAATTTATTTACTGCTCTATCTCTAGGACTTCAAATAGAGGTGAGCACATGCTGCTGATGCATAGCTGCTCTGTGTGGCCTTATGGATTGTAGCCCGCCAGGCTCCTCTATCCGTGGGATTCTCCAGGCAAGAATACCGGAGTGGGTTGCCATTGCCTTTCTCCAGGAGATCTTCTCAACTCAGGGATCGAACCTGGGTCTCCTGCATTGCAGGCAGATTCTCTACCACTGAGCCACCAGGGAAGCCCGAGCACATGCTGGGCACACTCACAAAACACTTGTGGAATACCTGATGAAACAAATGATTTAATGTTTCTAGAGACGGTGATGCCTGGCATGCCAGGAAGTAGGAGAGTGGGCACATCATGCTCATGGAAGAATATAGAGAACAGAATCTCTTGTCCTTTGGATGAGTCATGTGTCACTGCACAAGTGTGTCACTGCAACACCGGCATTCAGAGCACGTCAATCACTGAGCTGAATCGAGTCCTGGACCGCTAGCCTCTAATAAGAGCAGATTTTCAGTCTGGTTGTTTTCAGTCCCTCCTGGTACAAAAGTTGATGTGTCTCTTTCTTACAGGGCTGTGTCTACAAGTGAGATGTGCCCTAGGCCTTGCTGCGCTTGCTCCCCTCATGCCCTGGAGAGGTGGAAAGCCAGTGTGGCGATACTCACTCCCCTTGGAATTCACAGCACCAGGGTGGTAGGAGCCTGGGGGTGGCATTCCAGAATAACCACTCAATTGCTGTTAATCAGGTCTTACATTCTCTCTCAACATGCTAACCCAATGCCCCAAAGTGTGTTTTGGGAGCACAGGTACCTCACGTCCCCCAAACTATCCACTCTCATTAGTACCCTTTGGCTTTCCCTCAAACGTGAGAAAAACAGAACTTTCTGCATTAGCGAGAATGTGCTCAGTCCACTTGTCTCAGCCAAACTAAAATTTGTCCAAAAAAAAAAAAAAAAGAACTGCAAAAATACTGAATCTGGAAACAATTTAAGAAAGAGAAACAAAAACAGCCATCAGAATAGTTACTGCAATAAACTGCCTGGTTAATATGCACCCGATGTATTTTGCCATTGTGGAAACTGAGCTTAATTTGATGTAATGGGATGCAGCTATTAGCACGTGCTTCCTCTCCTCCTCCTAGTCCTCCTCCTTCTAGTTAATTCGGAGTGGAGATAAATCTTAAAAACAGGCTTGGAGGGCACAGCAGGGGCTCTGCCAAGTCATTTGGGCTTTGCTTCCACAGTGCCCCTTTGCTGTTTTCTGGGCAATTAGAACTGATGTAAAAAGATAAAGTGTTACCAATGTGACTCATGAACAGTACAGACTCTGGGTGTGTGGAATATGTAGCTCCTGAAAGGGGTTTCTTGGGCATCTGTGAGGGTTGAGAGCATCTCTATCGCACCAGTAACTGTCCTGAATATGCCAGAAAGGTAGCCAAGAGACCCACATGCAGAAGGCTTTCAACTCTTTAACTCCTACAGCATTCCACAGGAGTAGGCATGCTTCCCAACTGGCAGCGCCTAAGCTGGAAACAAAGGCTGCCGGAGTTGAACAATTTCCCTCAGGCAGCTCGTCGGAGTCAGTGACAGAAGCTGAGGTTCACCGTCTGCAAAAACATGGCAGTGCTCATGGTGTTAACCTCCGTGTCCCTCCCTTAGTACAGAGGTTCTGATTCTTGGCATTTTTCTCTCTGATCCAGGCAGTCACGCCTACTGTGGCTTTTGTCTGCTATTATTACTACTCTCCTTTGGACCTTCACATGCCTTCAGCCAGCCCATATTTCATTGACTCGAAGATGCCATCCATTCTAAGATGAACCACTACTTTATGTATGCTGAAAAAAAAAAAGAAATGCTTTAATGCCAATTAAAGATGACATGACATTGATCATGACTTCAGAGATGTTAAAAAGGCGGCAGGGAGTAGCTTATGATCTGTAATATGTAGTATGTTAATTGCTCAGATTCAGAACGTCTTTTCTTTAAGAAATGGGTTTGGGGAAGCAGTTCTACCTCCCCTTTGATTTTCGGGGTCCTACTGTGAACTGCACATCATGGACTCTGCTCCTCTGGCTACAGAAGGAGAGTGTGAAACCCACATGGGGTGGAGCAGGGGACCATCCTGGGATGATTTAAAGTAAGATAGTGCTTCCTCTCTGGTGGCAAAGAAGACTTGGGCCCTAAAGGCTGGGCAGCCAGCCTGCGAGAAGCATGAGAAAATAAGCCGCTCATCGCAGCCGCTGACACAGAGATGGAAGAGTCTCAACAGGGATGCACTCTATGAATACCTTTGTCTCTGAGATCCAGTACAGTGGCACCAATAAATTGCCCCTCTGCTCAGTCGGGAATGGGTTTTTGCACCTTGCTACAAGAAACCTCTTTTTCAAAGACACTGAGAGGGCAGCTACACCAGCAAGATTCCTCTCTCTCTCTCCTCTAGGTTTACTCACCTTGAACCCACTGTGATGTGAAGACAGTGGACAGAAATGACAATGTCTGCTGCTTGTACCTTGGGAGTCAAGCTACTGTCTCCCACGGCCAAGGACTATGAACACTAAGGTCCTGCTTGTGTTCTACCTGCTTCTCTACCAAAGAACTAGAGGATCTTCTCGTGTGTGTGTGTGTGTGTGTGTGTGTGTGTGTGTGTTAACACTGATTTTCAATTTTTTAAAGAAATAGAAACCCAAAATATCTCTGGAGGCCGGGTGAGGAATGAGGAAGAGGTCAAGGAAAAGAGCAAACATTTCCTAAGAAAAACCAAAGAACTGAAAAAAGAACATCAATCTGATTTTCTCTCCTGAAGCCTCTGCTGTTGACAATACATTCCGGACTCTTTTTTCCAAATCTGGCTGTGAGAAGAGTAGATGGAGACTGAAAATTAAGAATTAACTTCTTGGGAATTGTAGAAATTAGAATGTGGATTTGACTTTTATCGCAATCACTCCCTTCCTACCATTTTGTTGTGGCTTCACCTTTGTCTTTAGATGTGGGGTATCTTTTCTTGGTGGATTCCAATGTCTTCCAGCTGATGGTTGTTCAGCCATCACCAGTTGTGATCTTGGTGCTCTGGCAGGAGAAACTGAGTGCACGTCCTTCTACTCCACCATCTCAATCTCTTCTCAGTCTAGAAATTAAAATGTGGGTAAACAAAGTCCAGTAGAACCTAGAGTTGTGCTCAGACAGTGATGCTTCTGGGTTTCTGAGGTTTGCTAATGAATATTTTTCAAAAACTTTTCTATGTAAACCTGTAAAAATCAACAGAGAACTATACTAGTCCACTTACCCTTTTGTGACTCTTCAAATGCCCCAGAACCTCTGATTTTCTATTTCAGAGAAAGGTAAGCGGAAGATTGCTTTTGAGGTTTCTTTTCAGCAATAATAATCTTGGACAGTCCCCGCCTAACCGTGTCCTCGCATGCACCCTGTGAATTGATTCTAAGCTGCTCCTTTATTCAAAAACTCACTTCCCTTGGAAACCAGAAGGAAAATGAATAGCAGTAAAGACCCATTTTATTAGTATTATGATCAAAACCTTCATTACACAAGTATGTTTGTCCTTCAATGCCTTTTCAGTCAGAAATATTCATTATGAATTGGTGTTAATCTTGCATTTCTGCAATATTTTCCATTCAGACAGATTTTAAAGTTAGAGTTGTCTAATCATTAATGATGAAAAAAAAAAAAGAAAAAAGAAATAAACACTGCCTTTTCCTCCACCTAAAAATGTCATTATCTTTCCCTTCTTTTTTGTTGTAACACTTCTTTATAGTTTTCTGGTTTATTGACTTTTTTTTCATGGAAAATGTTGAATGGAGGTAACATAATTACCTTATGGGGCTTTGATCAGAGCTTTCCCTTCAAAGAATACCTTTGGTTGGAAAATACTGAATGAGAGAAAAGTATAGCCTTCCATGCAGTGATCATTTAAGTATTATGCTTACATTGAGCCTGTGGGGAAGGGCAGCACTGTCTGTTTTCTTTCTAAAGGGGGAGAAAGAATTATAATCACTACACTTCACCATATCACCAGCTTTTGAAGTCATATGAATAAGAACTGTTATTAATCTGATTCATTAGTGAAAACACTCCATCCACTAGAATATAAGTAAGAAATGCTCAGTGCCTTTGAGATTTCCACAGTATCCCCCTTATCTCTCCCTGTCTCTATATGTCTGGAGTCATGGAAGCCCTCCACAGCCCACCTCGGTCCATCCCAGTTTCAAACCCAATTTGCAGAGTCTTGTTCCCTTTTCATTTCAGTTTATGCCTGTGAGGTGGGGATGGAACTTGTCCCCATAGGCTCCTGAGCAGAGGAGAGCCCCAGGCCCCCAGGGGCTTTGTGTGTGGGCTAGAGGCCTGGCCTCCCAGACTGTCCTCCAAGTCCCTGTTAGGATATAGTCCTCTAACCACTTGACTCTAGTTCTTCCCAGTCTACCAGGGTAATCTCTTGAACATCTGCTTTTCTTGGCTCCATACCATTCTTTTCCCTTCCTCTGATGTCAGACACTCATTTAAACTTTGGTAACCTATCCCCTGCTGTGTTCATAGTTCATGTGGTCTGGGAAGGTGTGACATCTTAGCCCTAGCCCCAGCAGTTAGCATACAGCCCAGACCTGGCTAGTTGTGTTCAGTGCTACGGTCCTGGTGATTGGTTCAGAGATGAACATGTGACATAAGTTCGTCCAATGATAATCAGTGCTGGATTAAATTAAAATTGTTAGATAGGAGCTCTTCCTACTACACGATTTCTCACCCATGACTCTATTGAGATTAGTCCAGATAATTCACCTAAAAATGATGAAAAAAAAAGAAAAAAGAAATAAACACTGCCTTTTCCTCCACCTAAAAATGTCATTATCTTTCCCTTCTTTTTTGTTGTAACACTTCTTTATAGTTTTCTGGTTTATTGACTTTTTTTTCATGGAAAATGTTGAATGGAGGTAACATGATTACCTTATGGGGCTTTGATCAGAGCTTTCCCTTCAAAGAATACCTTTGGTTGGAAAATACTGAATGAGGGAAAAGTATAGCCTTCCATGCAGTGATCATTTAAGTATTATGCTTACATTGAGCCTGTGGGGAAGGGCAGCACTGTCTGTTTTCTTTCTAAAGGGGGAGAAAGAATTATAATCACTACACTTCACCATATCACCAGCTTTTGAAGTCATATGAATAAGAACTGTTATTAATCTGATTCATTAGTGAAAACACTCCATCCACTAGAATATAAGTAAGAAATGCTCAGTGCCTTTGAGATTTCCACAGTATCCCCCTTATCTCTCCCTGTCTCTATATGTCTGGAGTCATGGAAGCCCTCCACAGCCCACCTCGGTCCATCCCAGTTTCAAACCCAATTTGCAGAGTCTTGTTCCCTTTTCATTTCAGTTTATGCCTGTGAGGTGGGGATGGAACTTGTCCCCATAGGCTCCTGAGCAGAGGAGAGCCCCAGGCCCCCAGGGGCTTTGTGTGTGGGCTAGAGGCCTGGCCTCCCAGACTGTCCTCCAAGTCCCTGTTAGGATATAGTCCTCTAACCACTTGACTCTAGTTCTTCCCAGTCTACCAGGGTAATCTCTTGAACATCTGCTTTTCTTGGCTCCATACCATTCTTTTCCCTTCCTCTGATGTCAGACACTCATTTAAACTTTGGTAACCTATCCCCTGCTGTGTTCATAGTTCATGTGGTCTGGGAAGGTGTGACATCTTAGCCCTAGCCCCAGCAGTTAGCATACAGCCCAGACCTGGCTAGTTGTGTTCAGTGCTACGGTCCTGGTGATTGGTTCAGAGATGAACATGTGACATAAGTTCGTCCAATGATAATCAGTGCTGGATTAAATTAAAATTGTTAGATAGGAGCTCTTCCTACTACACGATTTCTCACCCATGACTCTATTGAGATATTAGTCCAGATAATTCTTTGGTGTGCTCAGTCATGTCCGATACTTTGAGACCCCACGGATAGTAGCCTGTCAGGCTCCTCTGTCCTTGGAATTCTCTAGGCAAGAATACTGGAGTGGATTGTCATTTCCTATTCCAGGGGATCTTCCTGACCCAGGAATTGAAAATCTGTGTCTCTTGCATTTCCTGCATTGGCATTAGAATTCTTTGCTACTTGGTCACCTGGGAAGCCTGGGGGGCGGTCCTATTCACTGTAAGATGTTTAAAAGCATCTCTGGCCTGAGCTTACTAGTTGCTAATAACAACTTCTCTATCTCCAGTTATGATAATCCAAAATGTCTCCTGATACTTCCAAATGTCTCTGGGGCAGGAGGGGAACAAAATTGTCCACAGTTGAGAACCACTTCAGTAGGCTGCAGCTGTGAGATGTGTGCCTGGAAGAGCTGGGGACTTCGCGTGCAGAAATTCTGCCGGATGGTGATGCCAATATATAGGAGAGTAGAACCAGGAGGATTCACAGACCAAGACCAAATGATCTTCTTTATGCTTCCAAGTTTTTTGTGCTCTTGTACATTAAACCAGTCCCACTTATTTTGGGAACTGAGAACAGGTGAAAATGTCTGCTTTCACCATTTCTATTCATTCTTGTACTATGTAGGTCCTAGCCAAAAACTACAAGTAAAAGACATAGAGATTGGAAAGAAGAATAAGAGGCTTTATTTATTTGCATACAATATAATCTTATACATAAAAAATTCTAAGAAATCTTTTTTAAAAGCCCTATTAGAGGGCTTCCATGGTGGTCCAGTGGGTAGAGTCTGCCTTGCAGTGCAAGGGGTACCAGTCTGATCCCTGGCTCAGAAAGATCCCAAGTGCCTCGGAGTGGCTGAACCAGTGTGTCCAGTTAGGAGCCAGTGCTCTGGAGTGCATGAGCCCAGAGACAGTGCTCAGCAACGAGAGAGGCCACTGAAATGGGAGGTCCACACAGGCCAAAGAATAAAGATGAATGAAAATAAATAAATAAATAAAAAGCGGCAAAAAAAATCCTATTAGAGCAATAGGTTTATAGTAAGACTGCTTGATCAAAATCAATATACAGATTTCAATTGTATTTCTAGATATTAGCAATGAACGATTATACACTGCAATTTAAAACCATAAATTTAGAGCAGCATCAATAGTATGAACTTCTTAGGGATGAATTTAACAAAACACATGCAAGATCTGTAACATGAAAATTAAGGGGAAATATATACCACATTAATAGAAGATTAAGATTTGTCAGCAAATTTTTCCAAGTTAGTCTACAGATTCAATCAATCCTCATCAAAAGCCCAACAGCCTTTTTAAATAGAAATTCACAGGCCAAATTCTAAAGTTTAAATGGAAATGCAAATGACCCATAATAGCCAAAGCAATTTTACAGAAAAAAGAACAAAGTTCTTAGAATATCTACACTACTGGATTCAATACATATTTAAAGCTACAGTAATGAAGACAGTGTTGTATTAACATGTGTGCTTAGCTGTTCAGTCATGTCCAACTCTTTGAACATAAATATAGATAAATAAATCAAAGGTATAGTATAGAGAATATTCAACCCTGAATATTCATTGGAAGGACTGATGCTGAAGCTGAAGCTCCAATACATTGGCCACCTGATGTGAAGAGATGACTCATTGGAAAAAACCCTGATGCTGGAAAAAATAGAAGACAGAAGAAGGGGATGACAGAGGACAAGATGTTTGGATGGCATCACTGACTTAATGGATATGAGTTTGAGCAAACTCTGGGAGATGTTGAAGGACAAGGAAGCCTGGTGTGCTATAGTCCATGGGATCACAAAGAGTCAGACATGACTGAGTGACTGAACTAAACTGATAGTATATAGAAAAGTATCTAAACCTATATGGCTAAATGATTTTTTATTTTTTCAAAGGTGTCAAGAAAATTCAAGGGGAGAGGACAATCTTTCAACCAATGGTACAAGAACAATTTGTTATCCATATGTCCCTTTCCAAAAAATATGGAATCTCATTCATTATCTCACCTTGTATACAAACATTAACTCAAAATGGTTCATAGGTCTATGTGTAAAACATAACGTTATAAAATTCTGAAAGAAAACATGAGAGAAAGGTGTATTTATTTATCTGGGACTAGGCAAACAATATTTGAAGTAAGTCTTAAAAAGCAGGAAGGTAAAAGAAAAAATACTAAATTTTATTTCATTGAAGATGATATTCTTTAAAAGACTCCATTAATAAAACAAATATATTTGCAAAAGATATTTTGAGAAAATATATTTTCAGAAACATATATGCTGAAAGATTTTCATTCAAAATATATAAAAAATTATTTCAACTCAATAAACAGAAGATAAGCTACCACATAAAATATTGTCAACAGATTTGAACAGATATTTTATCAAAAAATGTAGATGACAAACACACGAGAAGATGTTCAAAGTTATTATTTCCTTAATAGGAAATTTAAACTAAATGGTGTAATCATAATATGCCTACCAGAATGAAAACATTTAAAAGAATGACAATACCAACTCTTGGCAAAAGCATAGAGCAATTGTAATCTCATTTATGGTTGCTGGGAATATTAAATGATATAGCCATGTTGAAAAGAGATTGTCAACTTCTTAGAAACTAAGTGATGCCATGTGACCTAGCAGTTCCATTTCTATTAATATGTATTTACCCGGGCTTCCCCTGGTGGTCCAGTGGGTAAGGACACCGCCTTGCAGTGCAAGGGGCGCCAGTTGGATCCCTGGCCTGAGAAGATCCCACGTGCCGTGGAGCGGCTCGACCGATGTGTCCAATCACCCAGCCGGAGCTCTGGCGCGCGTGCGCCCAGAGCCGGCGCTCTGCAACAACAGAGGCCACCGTGATGGGAGGCCCACATGGGCCAAAGAACAAAGACGGATGAAAATAGAGAAATGAAAGAACAATGGAAGTGGTCCGCCTGCTCCCCTCCCTCCCCACCCCACCCCCCAAAAAAGATAAATAAATAAAATTTAAAAATATATATATATGTATTTACCCAGGAGAAATAAAACGTTTACCCATACAAAGCCTTTTCAGCTTTATTAATAAGATTCCCAAACCACATACAATCCGTGTCCATCAACACATGAATGAATAAAGAAACTGTGGTATAGCCATTCAGTGAGATAGTATTTAGCAATGAGAAGGAATGCACTCATGATTCATAGTCTAGTACTGCATCGTGTAGGGTTTAAAAAGCACAAAAGATCATATGCTCTGTGAGTCTATTTATTTAACATTGTAAGAAAAGTGAAATTCTGGTAACATAAAGTGGATCAATGGTTGCCAAGAGTCAGCGGGTTGGAAAGGAGGTTGACTTTAAAGGGCCGCGAGGCAATATTTGGCGTCCTGAAAATGTCCTATATTTATTTTGGTGGTAGTTACACAATGGCTACCTTTATCAGAACTCATTAAAAGTGTACATCTAAAATAGATGCGTTTTATCATATATAATTCTATCTCAATAAAGCTGCCTTCAAAATCCAAAAGGTATCTACATTCATATAATATAAAGGTAAGAAAAACTCTGTGAACCAGAGGTCAGCAAACTTTTCCTGACAAAGACTGGACAGTAAATATTTTAGCTTTTGCATGCACATAGTCTCTGTCATACTCAATTCTGAAGTGCCAAAACAGGTATAGACAATAGATAAATGAATGCTACAGCTGTGCTTCAATAAAACTTTATTTAAGACACTGATTCATATAATTTCCACATGTCATGAAATATTATTCTTCCCCTGATTTCCACCCACTTCCCCAACCATTTAAAACTGAGATTTCCCTGGTGGTCCAGTGGCTAAGATTTTGCACTCTCAAGGCAGGGAACCTGGGTTTGATCTCTAGTCGGGGATCTAGATACCACATCATACACCTAAAGATCTTACACGCTGCAACAAAGATCAGAGATCCTGTGTGCTGCAACTAAGGCCTGGCACAGTCAAATAAATACATTTAAAAATTAAACATATATTAAATAAAAATGGAAAAACCATTCTTAACTAGCAAGGCCATACCAAAACAGATGGTGAACCAGATTTGACCCACAGGCTGTAGTTTGCCAACTCCCTCTATAAACATATGTTAGTAAAAAGTGCAACAATTATCATGACTGTATCAAAGAGATAATGATTCTGGTGAAATTTCTAAAATTCCATTCATGTTTATATGTTAGAGATCTGTGTAGACAAGAAATAACAAGCTCTATTTTCAGTGTGTTCTTCAATATTAGATATTTGCTATATTCATATCACTTTTGGAATGAAAGTGAAAGTGTTATTCATTCAGTTGTGTCTGACTCTTTGTGACTTCATGGACTATAGCCCATCAGGCTTCTCTGTCCGTGGAACTCTCCAGGCAAGAATACTAAAATGGTTAGCCATTCTCCTCTCCAGGGATCTTCCTAACCCAGGGATCGAACCCAGGTCTCCCACATTGCAGACAGATTCTTTATCTTCTGAACCATCAGGGAAGATCAAAATGTAGGACATACATATAAATTCATTTTCTCCTGTAAAAAAAAAAGTTTTACTACCTTTCAGTGATTTTTAAAGGCTTTAATTAATACTCTGTCCAAAGCCTATATTTCCATTCCCATTTCCCCCATTTGCTTCTAATTCCTGGAATGTTCTTCCCCCACAGGATATCATTTCCTGTACGTTCCTGCTGAAAAATCCTCTTATTGCTTAAGCCTTGAACAGCAAGCTGCTTTCCAGGTCCTTTTCTTCTCCTTTCCTTTTTCTCTATAATGTTTACTGCCATTTGTCATACTATATTCGTACTTGTTTGCTTATTTTCTGTCTTTTTTCATTAGAATAAGCTCCAGGAAAGTGAAAGTGTTAGTCTCTCAGTCATGTCTGACTCTGCAACCCCATGGACTCACCAGGCTTTTCTGTCCATGGAATTCTCCAGGCAAGAATACTGGAGTGAGTTGCCATTCCCTTCTCCAGGGGAGCTGTTTGACCCAGGGACTGAACCCAGGTCTCCTGCATTCTTTATCATCTGAGCAGTTGGACATGACTGAGCAACTAATACTTTTACTTTCAAGCTCCATGAAAGCAGACTTTATATCTGTCCTTGTGTACTCTCAGCGCTTAAAGGGTGTCTGGCAAATAGGATTTACTGAATGAATAATCAGGGAAGACACTAAAGAGGATGTCTTTCCTGGAAACATCATCCAACAATGGTCATAAAGAGAGCAAAAATTGTGCTGAAGACCACTGGTCTGGGACACCCAAGGTCGGTGGGAGAAAACACCAACTCACACCAACCAGGTGGCCTTGCCATTCAGGAAGGTGAGCAAATCTCACTAATGGAACCAGGTGCTACAGATCCCTGAGAACTTCTAACAGAAAGATCTTTCCTTTGGGAAATACATCTTACAAGGTTCTGAGCAATTTCCATAATAGAGAACTTTCAGTAACCATGTCCTCTGCTGATAAAGTAATGGAGATTTTTTTTTTCCTTAAGTTAACTAAACTCCTTTCTAATATTTTCTTGTTGAAATGCTTGCAAATAAAAAGGGCAGATTATTTAGTAGGGGAGTATTTTCCAGGTTTGAGAGAGGAGGTCTGAGTGAAGAAGCATGTGCCTGACCCCCAGAAGGCAATCAGCCCCTGAGTTACTGATGCCCACAGCACAAGGGTTATAATACAGCATATTCCTTCACAAAACCCATTTCCCTGTCTCAGAGCTGCAGTGTCAAATCATAGAAATCTATGCCTTTGAAGTTCTTGACATATAATGTTGACATTTTCAGACTTTCAGTTCTGTGATGAAAGATTAGAATGATGGTGGTGAACAAGAATGACCTATAGAAAGACATTTTCTGAAGTGGTAAAAACTTTTTTTTAATGGATGGAGAATTTTTCTTCTAAATTATAAGTTGACCATGAAGAAAAAAAGAGAAAAAATGGATCAAAGAAACAAACAAATTGGTTTTTGTTTCCTTTTTTACAAAATCGTATAGGACCTCACGAATACAAACTTTGAGCAAATTTGTGTTTAAAACATCTTCCTTTCTTGCACACATTTGAAAATATTCTCATGGAAAAAAATAAGGTCCATGTTTTCCTTTTACTTAAGAATTGTGTCCAGGTGCATCTGGTATTGAGAGATAAAGATTAGAGCTTGACTAAGTGACTCCTGTCAGAGACCGTTGTCTAAACATTTGTTGTTATAAATTGGGAATTCAGGATTAACAAATATACATGTCTCTATATAAAACAGATAAACAAGGACCCACCTTATTTATAGGGAACCATATTCAATACCTTGTGATAAACTATGATGGAAAAGATCTAAAAAAGAATATATATATATATATGTATATATAAATGTATATATATCTAAATTGCTTTGCTGTACACCTGACACCAATGCAACATTGTAAATCAACCGTACTTCAATTAAAAAATTAAGATAAAAAATTTAAAAAGCTTGTTTTCATTCTTGGCCTTGAAGAACATTAATGCATTCTCTCTCCCCTTTTTGCTATGTGTGATGTTTACTTGAACCTAAGACACACCTTTTTGGATTTTAACATTTCTGAAATCAGAACATCTCATAATGCATGGTGTCTCCCAATTATATTTGCCAGCGGTTTTCATTTCTTTGTGGTACATAAAAGAATGTTTAATCTGATACTTGAAATCATTTTAGATTCCATGAAATTAGAAACAAAGTTTGTTTTTTTATTATATTCCCTCTCAGGGGCCATTTCTCTCTCTCAACACCAGCCCCCATTTCTTGTTTCCTTATGAAGTTTACAGCAAAGCCCAACACATACAAGAAGAAAAAAAAAGACAATACTATTGATTCACTGCACTCATGACAATGGTTCTTTTGTTATTATAAAGTCTCAGTACTTCTAAATGGATAAATTTTATCTTATATTTTCAGAACCTATACTTTTAGAACTCACAGGAATGAAGTTATTATTAGCAAGCACCTATTTAGCTTGAGTGGCTGTGAATGCCTCAGCCTTGATAAAATTTTTGCCCTTTATTGGTTTTCTTTTCTTTCTGGAGTCAGATTTTTTACCTACTGATTGCTTAGATCATCAGGCCAAATTTAGTCTATGATTTGATTTAGGAAATAATATAATATTTATGTCTTTTTACACATATCTGGTAACTACTTCTCCTGCAAGGATCAGCACTGATTAAATGTTGAGGGTGATGGGCTAGAAGCACCTTGCTTCAGGTTCAGGCCCCTAGCGTGCAGGTCAGACCTCATGGGAAGGGCGTGAGCTCTGGAGCCAGCAACCTGAATTTGAATCCTGCCGGTGCCACTTGCTAACTGTGTGAACTTATATGCAAAACTGGAGCAAGAATCTCTATCCTGTAAGGCTATTTTAAACACTGGATATATGGAAAGTATTTGATAGGAAGAACGACTTGAAAAATGGTGGTTAATAACATTGTATAAGAGAAGATGAATCCATGAGAAATTTAAGATGTAGCTGAATCCTTTAGCCTCCATGTTCTTATTTGTTCCTTTTAGATCTCAGTGTCTTGATACTTATACTTTGGCCCTGTCCCTGTCTAGAATCATACAAGTTTAGATTTGCTCTTGGTTGGAGACCATCTATCACTGTTTACATTTACCTATTATTACCTATTTACTTTTCAACATGGATTTAAAGTGAGCCAGATAGGCCTGGATTGGAATTCTGGCTCTACTCTCCACCATCAGGGTTCTCCAGAAAATCAGAACCAGTAGGATATGTTCATATGTATGTATGGGTATTTGTATATATGTGCGTATGTATGTATACACCTCTACATACATATACATAAGATTGTCTCATGTGACTATGGAGTCTGAGAAGTCCCCAGATCTGCAGCATGAACCAGAACCTGCAGACTCAAGAGAGCCAATGGTTCCACTCCAAAAGCCAGCAGGCTCGAGACCCAGGAAGCATGGAGTTTCAGTTCAAGTCTGAAGGCAGGAAAAAAGCCTGTGTTACAGTTCAAAGGTCAAGTTGGTAGAGCTCTCCTTTACTCATGGAAAGATTGGCCTTATGGCTCTATGTAGGCCTTCAACTGATTGGATAAGGCCCACCCACAATGGGGAGGGCAATCTTGCTTTACTCAATCTATGGATTTAGACATTAACCTCTTTCAAAATGCCATATGTTTGTAAATTTTTACCACATTTACCTACTGATTGTTTAACATACAATTTAGTCTATGATTTGATTTAGGAAATAATATAATATTTATGTCTTTTACACATATCTGGTAACTACTTCTCCTGCAAGGATCAGCACTGATTAAATGTTGAGGGTGATGGGCTAGAAGCACCTTGCTTCAGGTTCAGGCCCCTAGCGTGCAGGTCAGACCTCATGGGAAGGGCGTGAGCTCTGGAGCCAGCAACCTGAATTTGAATCCTGCCGGTGCCACTTGCTAACTGTGTGAACTTATATGCAAAACTGGAGCAAGAATCTCTATCCTGTAAGGCTATTTTAAACACTGGATATATGGAAAGTATTTGATAGGAAGAACGACTTGAAAAATGGTGGTTAATAACATTGTATAAGAGAAGATGAATCCATGAGAAATTTAAGATGTAGCTGAATCCTTTAGCCTCCATGTTCTTATTTGTTCCTTTTAGATCTCAGTGTCTTGATACTTATACTTTGGCCCTGTCCCTGTCTAGAATCATACAAGTTTAGATTTGCTCTTGGTTGGAGACCATCTATCACTGTTTACATTTACCTATTATTACCTATTTACTTTTCAACATGGATTTAAAGTGAGCCAGATAGGCCTGGATTGGAATTCTGGCTCTACTCTCCACCATCAGGGTTCTCCAGAAAATCAGAACCAGTAGGATATGTTCATATGTATGTATGGGTATTTGTATATATGTGCGTATGTATGTATACACCTCTACATACATATACATAAGATTGTCTCATGTGACTATGGAGTCTGAGAAGTCCCCAGATCTGCAGCATGAACCAGAACCTGCAGACTCAAGAGAGCCAATGGTTCCACTCCAAAAGCCAGCAGGCTCGAGACCCAGGAAGCATGGAGTTTCAGTTCAAGTCTGAAGGCAGGAAAAAAGCCTGTGTTACAGTTCAAAGGTCAAGTTGGTAGAGCTCTCCTTTACTCATGGAAAGATTGGCCTTATGGCTCTATGTAGGCCTTCAACTGATTGGATAAGGCCCACCCACAATGGGGAGGGCAATCTTGCTTTACTCAATCTATGGATTTAGACATTAACCTCTTTCAAAATGCCATCCCAGAATAATGTTTGACCGAGTACCTGAGGCTGTATCTAGGCTCAGTGACGTTGATGTGTAATTAACCATTGCAATCTGTCTGGGTCTCATCTCCTTTCTTGTAAAAAGGAGATAAGAATCCTATTATATTGTGGCATTCCTGTTGGGAGCAATTGGGGTCAAATATTCAGGGTTCCTGGTCTTCAATAAAGGCCACTTTTTCCTTCTTATTTTCCTTCCACAGTCAGTATTTCAGGCATCTGTGAACAAGTCAAGGGACTGTTTTGGTCTTTTACATCATTTCCTTTGCCCCGTAACCCTGTTATATTCATGATCCATCTCAGCTCAACTCTATTCTTCCAACAAAATGTCAACAAATCAGCCCCACAGTTCAAACAGTTTTTCTCCTGTAAACTTCTTTGTGGAATTTAAACACTACCTAGCAAAGAGAATAGACCCGGTTTTATACTTGGAGAAGAGTCCTGTCCCACAACCTGATCTATCTCTGTCCAAAGCAGACTGTTTCCTTCCCATCCGTGGAGCTCCTCTGTGATGCAAAGTGAATCCATCAGTCAAAGCAGCGAAACTTTCTCAAACCTAGAACCATGTATTAGTAGTGCTGCTGTTCCAATGGTCTGTTGCCTCTCTCGCAATGCAGATTGCTTGGGTAGTAAGCAAGCGCTGGGCATTTCACTCACTTGGTGCTGAGTGTAATCACACATCACTTCAAAATTACCCTGCGTTTTCTTCCTCAATATTCCACTTGGGCCTCTGTTTACATGATTACCGCATCTTCCTACCAAATTGCACCTTAAATTCCATTCTGTTTCTTTCCACTGTTACAATTTCCAGATTATAGTGATTCCTTTCCAGCATGCTTAATCTTGAGTAAATCAATATAGCTGTATTATTTCCCATCAATTTGATCTTAAGTGAATTGAATCTTGTTCTCATTTGAGGTGGGCAGTTGTGTGAGGCCATGGAGAGAACAATAACTAGAGCGTGCTGGTCTGTGTTATCCTCACCTCAACATTATCTTTTACCCCATGGAAAGATTGGCCTTATGGCTCTATGTAGGCCTTCAACTGATTGGATAAGGCCCACCCACAATGGGGAGGGCAATCTTGCTTTACTCAATCTATGGATTTAGACATTAACCTCTTTCAAAATGCCATCCCAGAATAATGTTTGACCGAGTACCTGAGGCTGTATCTAGGCTCAGTGACGTTGATGTGTAATTAACCATTGCAATCTGTCTGGGTCTCATCTCCTTTCTTGTAAAAAGGAGATAAGAATCCTATTATATTGTGGCATTCCTGTTGGGAGCAATTGGGGTCAAATATTCAGGGTTCCTGGTCTTCAATAAAGGCCACTTTTTCCTTCTTATTTTCCTTCCACAGTCAGTATTTCAGGCATCTGTGAACAAGTCAAGGGACTGTTTTGGTCTTTTACATCATTTCCTTTGCCCCGTAACCCTGTTATATTCATGATCCATCTCAGCTCAACTCTATTCTTCCAACAAAATGTCAACAAATCAGCCCCACAGTTCAAACAGTTTTTCTCCTGTAAACTTCTTTGTGGAATTTAAACACTACCTAGCAAAGAGAATAGACCCGGTTTTATACTTGGAGAAGAGTCCTGTCCCACAACCTGATCTATCTCTGTCCAAAGCAGACTGTTTCCTTCCCATCCGTGGAGCTCCTCTGTGATGCAAAGTGAATCCATCAGTCAAAGCAGCGAAACTTTCTCAAACCTAGAACCATGTATTAGTAGTGCTGCTGTTCCAATGGTCTGTTGCCTCTCTCGCAATGCAGATTGCTTGGGTAGTAAGCAAGCGCTGGGCATTTCACTCACTTGGTGCTGAGTGTAATCACACATCACTTCAAAATTACCCTGCGTTTTCTTCCTCAATATTCCACTTGGGCCTCTGTTTACATGATTACCGCATCTTCCTACCAAATTGCACCTTAAATTCCATTCTGTTTCTTTCCACTGTTACAATTTCCAGATTATAGTGATTCCTTTCCAGCATGCTTAATCTTGAGTAAATCAATATAGCTGTATTATTTCCCATCAATTTGATCTTAAGTGAATTGAATCTTGTTCTCATTTGAGGTGGGCAGTTGTGTGAGGCCATGGAGAGAACAATAACTAGAGCGTGCTGGTCTGTGTTATCCTCACCTCAACATTATCTTTTCACTTTGACCTTTGCTACAATCACTTGAGACCTAATTCCTAGTGTTCATTTCACTCTGAGGGCCACTCACTTCGCCAAAAGAAAAAGAAAAGGAGAAACAGGCAACTAAACATTTGTCTTTTCTTAGTAATATTAAAATAACTATAATCCATGGAAGAAAATATCTTTCGTCTTTTTTCAATAAAATTTAATTACAGATCTTGAATTTAAGTCCAAGTCATTCTATCTCAAATAACATATTCAGTCTAAGTGCACATATTTCTTCCCTTTGGATCCTTTTGAAAAAATATGACATATATAGCCAAGGTTCACAACTGCGTCAAAATCAGCTCGTAATGAGAAAGTTTGGACTTTCAGATGACTGCTGGTATACCACTTCTTGCCCTTCTGATTAAAAAAATACACACAAAGGCTGAAGGTAATTTTAACTGCAAAAAAAGAGACAAAGATATTTTCTTGAAAATGAGTCACCTTTTGACTGAATTAAGCAGCCCTGTACCCACAGTCAGTGTTTTCTGCCTTTGGTGAAATCCATGGCCACATGGTAAAGCACTTGGCCCCAGGTTTCTGGTCTTGTAACTAGAATGAGGTGGTGGCAGAGTGGAGGGCGGAGGTCAGGGGCGGTCAGCCACACGACATCTTTCTCTGCCTGCTACTCTCTGAACAGGTGGTTCCCATCAATAAGTCTCTGCTTTGCTTGCTGAAAGACTTGAACCCCACATGCACTCACTCTTCGTCTACTTAATTCCAAGTAAACAGGCCATATGGTATTTGTGTTTACAATGATTCTTTGCTGTTTCCAGATTACACATAGACTCAGAAAGGGAACCTGACAGTTTTAAGAGCAAAGGTCAAGTGTTATGACTCTGCTTAGCAACTCTTGAAGAAAGAGACTGAAGCCCAGGAGGAAAGCAGCATCCGCAGCCAATGACTCTACACCACACACAGACGCTCTGCTTGATGATAACCTGAAGTGCAGCCCCTCTTCCCTGAGGGCATCCACCCTGAGGAAGACACCCTTGGAGAAGCCTTCCTACCTAGCATCGACTGAACAACTTGTTCATCTTTTACACTCATACACACCCCAAATCACCTCAGGCACCTCCTCTACTGGATCAGATGCCCTACCTTGGGATCCCCTAATTCAGAGTTGGCCATTTTTTCCTCAAACCCTAATCCCAGCCAAGCCTCTGCTCCTACAGATGTTTACCGCTCTTGTTACTGCTTTTTTACTTCAACTGATGATTCAAACTTTACCCCCACCCTCTGTCTGTCTGTGTTTTGCTTAACAAAATTCACATGGCAGCCTGTGAGACACCATCCCCATTCTAACAGGGAAGAGCACTGTGTATCAAAAAGATACATTAAGGAAAAGGATTTCTGGTCTATAAGGCTCATGCAAATGTTTAACTCATACTCTCATTCATTCATTTATTCATTCATCTATCAGATATGTGTTGAGAGCCTGCTATGTGCTAGATATTGTTCCACCTATAAGAATACAGCGGTGAATCAAGTCATCACAAGCCATGTTCTGATTAAAAAAATACACACAAAGGCTGAAGGTAATTTTAACTGCAAAAAAAGAGACAAAGATATTTTCTTGAAAATGAGTCACCTTTTGACTGAATTAAGCAGCCCTGTACCCACAGTCAGTGTTTTCTGCCTTTGGTGAAATCCATGGCCACATGGTAAAGCACTTGGCCCCAGGTTTCTGGTCTTGTAACTAGAATGAGGTGGTGGCAGAGTGGAGGGCGGAGGTCAGGGGCGGTCAGCCACACGACATCTTTCTCTGCCTGCTACTCTCTGAACAGGTGGTTCCCATCAATAAGTCTCTGCTTTGCTTGCTGAAAGACTTGAACCCCACATGCACTCACTCTTCGTCTACTTAATTCCAAGTAAACAGGCCATATGGTATTTGTGTTTACAATGATTCTTTGCTGTTTCCAGATTACACATAGACTCAGAAAGGGAACCTGACAGTTTTAAGAGCAAAGGTCAAGTGTTATGACTCTGCTTAGCAACTCTTGAAGAAAGAGACTGAAGCCCAGGAGGAAAGCAGCATCCGCAGCCAATGACTCTACACCACACACAGACGCTCTGCTTGATGATAACCTGAAGTGCAGCCCCTCTTCCCTGAGGGCATCCACCCTGAGGAAGACACCCTTGGAGAAGCCTTCCTACCTAGCATCGACTGAACAACTTGTTCATCTTTTACACTCATACACACCCCAAATCACCTCAGGCACCTCCTCTACTGGATCAGATGCCCTACCTTGGGATCCCCTAATTCAGAGTTGGCCATTTTTTCCTCAAACCCTAATCCCAGCCAAGCCTCTGCTCCTACAGATGTTTACCGCTCTTGTTACTGCTTTTTTACTTCAACTGATGATTCAAACTTTACCCCCACCCTCTGTCTGTCTGTGTTTTGCTTAACAAAATTCACATGGCAGCCTGTGAGACACCATCCCCATTCTAACAGGGAAGAGCACTGTGTATCAAAAAGATACATTAAGGAAAAGGATTTCTGGTCTATAAGGCTCATGCAAATGTTTAACTCATACTCTCATTCATTCATTTATTCATTCATCTATCAGATATGTGTTGAGAGCCTGCTATGTGCTAGATATTGTTCCACCTATAAGAATACAGCGGTGAATCAAGTCATCACAAGCCATGCTCTTATGAAAGTTATAGCCACAAGTGTAGGGGAAGGGCAGTTGGGAAGATCAGTCAAAAACAAATCCACAATGAAACAAGGACATTTCAGATTTTATCATGATTTATCACTATGAATAAAACCTAACAGACCAATGTGGTAAAAAAAAAAAAAGAAAGAAAGAAAAGGAATGGGAATCACTTCGTTTTCAGTTTTTTCTTTCTTTCTTTTTTTTTTTTTTAAGTGAGCATGAGTAAAGAAAAAGTTTTTGTTCCTATTTGTATGTGTGTGTGTGTATCTATGTGTGTTTATGTAGTGATAACACTTAAGATCTACTCTTTTAGCAAACTTTAGGTATGCATTATAATATTATTGGGACTTCTCTGGTGGCTCAGACAATAAAGAATCTGCCCACAGTGTAGGCTGCTCGGATTTAATCACTGGGTCAGGAAGATCCCCTGGAGACGGGAATGGCAATCCACTCCAGTATTCTTGCCTGTAAAGTTCCATGGACAGAGGAACCTATTTATGATCTACTCTCTTAGCAAACTTTAAGTATACGTTATAGTATTATTAACTATAATCATTATGCTGTACATTAGAGACCCAGAACTTACTCCTCTTTTAACTGTAAGTTTGTACTCTTTGACCAGTATCTCCCCATTTTCCCAAACCCCAGTCCCTGGCCACTATTGCTCTACTCTTGTTCTGAGTACAACTATTTTAGATTACACATATAAGTGAGATCGTGCAGTATTTGTCCTTCTGTTCCTGCCTTGTTTTGCTTAGTGTCATGTCCTTATGTTATTGCAAATGTCAGGACTTCTCTTCTATGGCCAAATGTCTGTATATATCACATTTTTATCCATTGTCCTATGGATGGAAGCTTAAGTTGTTTCCATATCTTGGCTATTGTGAATATTGGTGCAATGAGACACCATCCCCATTCTAACAGGGAAGAGCACTGTGTATCAAAAAGATACATTAAGGAAAAGGATTTCTGGTCTATAAGGCTCATGCAAATGTTTAACTCATACTCTCATTCATTCATTTATTCATTCATCTATCAGATATGTGTTGAGAGCCTGCTATGTGCTAGATATTGTTCCACCTATAAGAATACAGCGGTGAATCAAGTCATCACAAGCCATGCTCTTATGAAAGTTATAGCCACAAGTGTAGGGGAAGGGCAGTTGGGAAGATCAGTCAAAAACAAATCCACAATGAAACAAGGACATTTCAGATTTTATCATGATTTATCACTATGAATAAAACCTAACAGACCAATGTGGTAAAAAAAAAAAAAGAAAGAAAGAAAAGGAATGGGAATCACTTCGTTTTCAGTTTTTTCTTTCTTTCTTTTTTTTTTTTTTAAGTGAGCATGAGTAAAGAAAAAGTTTTTGTTCCTATTTGTATGTGTGTGTGTGTATCTATGTGTGTTTATGTAGTGATAACACTTAAGATCTACTCTTTTAGCAAACTTTAGGTATGCATTATAATATTATTGGGACTTCTCTGGTGGCTCAGACAATAAAGAATCTGCCCACAGTGTAGGCTGCTCGGATTTAATCACTGGGTCAGGAAGATCCCCTGGAGACGGGAATGGCAATCCACTCCAGTATTCTTGCCTGTAAAGTTCCATGGACAGAGGAACCTATTTATGATCTACTCTCTTAGCAAACTTTAAGTATACGTTATAGTATTATTAACTATAATCATTATGCTGTACATTAGAGACCCAGAACTTACTCCTCTTTTAACTGTAAGTTTGTACTCTTTGACCAGTATCTCCCCATTTTCCCAAACCCCAGTCCCTGGCCACTATTGCTCTACTCTTGTTCTGAGTACAACTATTTTAGATTACACATATAAGTGAGATCGTGCAGTATTTGTCCTTCTGTTCCTGCCTTGTTTTGCTTAGTGTCATGTCCTTATGTTATTGCAAATGTCAGGACTTCTCTTCTATGGCCAAATGTCTGTATATATCACATTTTTATCCATTGTCCTATGGATGGAAGCTTAAGTTGTTTCCATATCTTGGCTATTGTGAATATTGGTGCAATGAACATGGGAATGCATGAATACTTTCTGTATGTTGCTTTTATTTCTTTGAATATATATCCAGAAATGACATTGCTGGGTAATATGGTAGTTCTATGTTTAAGTTTTTGAGGAAACTCTATACTACTTTCCATAATGGCTGTACCCATTTACATTCCTATTAGCAGTGTACAAAAATTCCCTTTTTTTCTATACTCCTTGTAAACACCTCTTGTTTTTTTGATAATAACTATCCTAACAGGTATGAAGTGATATCTCATTGTGGTTTTGATTTGCATTTCCCTGATGGTTAGTGATATTGAGCACTTTTTCATATGCCTATTGGCCATCTGTATGCTTCTTTAGAAAAACATGTTTCAGATCCATTGCCTATTTTGTAATCAGGTTGTTTTTATGGCTATTGAGTTGTACTAGTTTCGGATATATTTTGTGTACCAACTCCTTATCTAATATATGATTTACAAATACTTTCTCCCATTTGAAAGGTTGCCTTTTCCCTCTGTAGATTGTTTTCTTTGCTCTACAGGAAATTTTAAGTTTGATGTAGTCCCACTTGTTGATTCTTGCACTTGCTGCTTCTGCTTTTAGTGTCATTTGCAAAAAATTCTTGCTAAGACCACTGTCAATGAGCTTTTTGCTTATGTTTTCTTCCAAGAGTTTTATTATTTCAGGTTTTATATTCAAGTCCTTAATCAATTTTCAGTTAAACTTTGTGATTCAAGATAAGGGTCCATTTTCATTCTTTTACATAGGGATATTGAGTTTTCCTAACACATTTACTGAAGGGACTATTATTTCCCCATTGCCATTTGTTGGTTTCTTTGTTGAAGATTAATTGACCATATACGTGTGACTTTATTCTGGGCTCTCGAATCTATTCACTTAGTCTATGTGTCTGTTTTTATTTCAGGACCATGTTGTTTGCTTTCTACGACTTGGTAATTTAGCTTAAAATCAGGAACTATGCCTCTAGCTTGGCTATTCTTCCTCAAGATGACCAGCCCATTTGGTAGTGTCAGATTTGCTAGATTCTTCATAATCCAAGCCTTGCATTGGTGCCACCTCTTCTAGTATTTATAGGCTAATTTTGCAGTGAAAGACTTTGTTGGATTCACAGAGATTACCTTTGGGCTTGTAGTTGGTCAGGGTTGAGTCCCATGGCCACAGCTAGGTCAAGAGTGAGGTCTGCAGTTTGAGTCTGTATGGGAGCTCAGGCAGATATAGGTTTTGTCTGACATTTGGGGGGATGAGATGGCCTCTAGAACCTTGGCCAGGAAAGCTGCCCTGGGAAAAAAGTCAACTTCAGGGTCTGTAGACAGTAGGCTTATTACCAGTGTACAGGTGGGCGGAGCTTCTGCTGGGTCCCCTGAAGCCATCATGATAGGTCACTGGGCAGTAGGAATCAGCCCTGGACCACAGCTGAGAGAGGCTAGAACCAAATCTAGGGATGCTTCAAAATCCACAACCAGAACAGAGGTCTTCAGGCCTGCCTCTAGAGGTAGACTGGTGTGCCCCTTGCCAAGTAGGCAAGACCACTCCTCGACCATGACTTAGAGGGATTAGAGCCAAGTGACAGGGCTGTTTCAAGATACAGAATGCAATTGGCAGGCCTACCTCCAAGGGCACGGACAGGTGCTGATTAGTTACTCCCTTCATGTCCCTGGACAGGAAAGACCACTGCCACACAACAGCTGTGAGGTGCTGGAGCCAGCATAGGGCCATGCCAAAATTGGCAGTGAGTAGGTCTACCTCTGAAATCACAGATGGATGTATCTCCCTCTGGGTCCACGTACACATGACCACTTTCAAACTATGGCTGTGAAGGGCTGCAGCTAGGTTACAAAGGCTGCGAGGTTCAAAACCTGCCAAACCAAGGCTGGCAGACCTGTCCTCAGAGGCATGGATATGTATGTCCCCCAGGAGGTGCCTGGGCAGGAGTGAGTATTCCCAGCTAGTGAGATAGACAAACCAGTGTGCCCAAAGCTTTAGAAAGCTGGGCCCTTTGCCCAGGCTCTTCCTGCCCACACATCTTCTACCCAGAGCCTTTCTCTTCATCACTATTATGCTCGTTGTCAGTGGGTGACCCTTGCTTCATCAGGCTGAGATATTTTGCAAGTTTACTCCTCTCCTTCCTCTCCTCTCTTCATTTTTTCCCTATGTTACTAATCACCCCACATCTGGTTTCTATGCTGTCTTCTGAAGCCACCAATTACTTAGTGATTTTTTTTTCTCTGCATCTGAAAATCACATCTAACCCTTTGCACTCAACATTTCTTCCCCTACCTAAAGGATTCACTGAAGTCAGACCGCTCAGAACCCTTCTCTACAAAGCATATTATTCTTTCGTGGCTGGACTAGACTTGACCCATAATTCTCAATGTGCTGTGATTTTCTCATGATGATGAGTTACTACCTTCTGTTGAGTGCTACGGACCAGAAAATGTTAAGCCATGTACACACATTATCTGGTTGAAACATCACCTACCCTATAAGGTGATATGTTTATTAGCCCCTTTTTTGCAGATCTGGAAAACAGATTCAGATAAGATATGGACCTAGCCCAAGAACACACAAGTAGTAAAAGTCAGAGGTGGGGTTCAAACTCAGGGACTGAATCTGTAAAATATCCAGCTTTAATCTTTGGGTTGTTCCAGCCAAGCCCTGTGGAGTGTGGAGCAGTCCTGTCCAGTGTTCTCGTGTTTTTTCACTGCAGTATTCCATCAAGATCCATGTCAAGTTTCATTTCTATTACTTTTGTTTGTATTCTCTCTTCTAAATTGCTTTAATCTCTAAATCCCTGTTATTACATTCCTTCCTCTTGCAACTCTGACTTTTCTAAATATGCCTAAAATCATGTCATAATTAAGGTCTTAACCCTAGCTCACATGTCCAGATCCTGACAGCATCAAAGCAAACTTGCCTGAGGCAGAGACAAAGGAATAAAAATGCATTCTTAGCATTTCAACAGTGTATTGGGAGTTCCCACGAAGAACCAGACCCTGTGTGATGCATACAAAGACATCCCCCTGTTCTCCAGATGGGGTCTGCTGATTGCCCTTCTTTTTTAAAAAGGGTGGTTGTGTTCTCATTGTGAATTTACCCAGAGGTCACCGCTGAGAGATGACTGCTCTTACACATTGCGCCTGCCTGGGAGCCGTCTGCCAGAGGGAATGTCAAGAGATATTTTGAGCTCTCAGGGGAGGTAGGCTTTTCGCCACAATTCTGTAAACCTTCTCCTGGTGACAACTCGAAGAGTGTCCTCAGAAAAGGTCACTGGTTATCATGCCTTCTGTGGACAAGCCTATAGGAAAGAATAAGCCTTGAAGTTCTTTCCAAAGGTCACACAACCCTGGACCTTGTTGAAGGCTCTATAGCTGCAGGTCCTTGGGCCAAGGACTCGCAGAGGGCTGGAGGCCATCTACAGCACTCCTGGTAGAGGAAAGGTCTCAGCTCAGCTGTTACAAGAGGCCCTCGGAGGCCATCCACAGGCAAGATGACCTGTGCTCCCTTAGAATGGGACACCCAAGGTTACCTATTAGCCATCTTGACCTTGTTCAGCTCTCTCTATGCTCTGTGAGCATTTTTGCATTTCAGTCCATCACCATATCCATTCATCTTTCCTTCCTACCTTCCAGAAATCAATTTCATTTATCAAATATTTATTGACTGTCTGCTATAAACAAGCACCGTGCTAGGAACGTGAGATACATGTGATGAACACAGCACTGTAGTTCCAGCCCTGGCGGAGAGAGAAAAAACAGCAAACATGTGACTCTGTAAAATATCCAGCTTTAATCTTTGGGTTGTTCCAGCCAAGCCCTGTGGAGTGTGGAGCAGTCCTGTCCAGTGTTCTCGTGTTTTTTCACTGCAGTATTCCATCAAGATCCATGTCAAGTTTCATTTCTATTACTTTTGTTTGTATTCTCTCTTCTAAATTGCTTTAATCTCTAAATCCCTGTTATTACATTCCTTCCTCTTGCAACTCTGACTTTTCTAAATATGCCTAAAATCATGTCATAATTAAGGTCTTAACCCTAGCTCACATGTCCAGATCCTGACAGCATCAAAGCAAACTTGCCTGAGGCAGAGACAAAGGAAAAAAAATGCATTCTTAGCATTTCAACAGTGTATTGGGAGTTCCCACGAAGAACCAGACCCTGTGTGATGCATACAAAGACATCCCCCTGTTCTCCAGATGGGGTCTGCTGATTGCCCTTCTTTTTTAAAAAGGGTGGTTGTGTTCTCATTGTGAATTTACCCAGAGGTCACCGCTGAGAGATGACTGCTCTTACACATTGCGCCTGCCTGGGAGCCGTCTGCCAGAGGGAATGTCAAGAGATATTTTGAGCTCTCAGGGGAGGTAGGCTTTTCGCCACAATTCTGTAAACCTTCTCCTGGTGACAACTCGAAGAGTGTCCTCAGAAAAGGTCACTGGTTATCATGCCTTCTGTGGACAAGCCTATAGGAAAGAATAAGCCTTGAAGTTCTTTCCAAAGGTCACACAACCCTGGACCTTGTTGAAGGCTCTATAGCTGCAGGTCCTTGGGCCAAGGACTCGCAGAGGGCTGGAGGCCATCTACAGCACTCCTGGTAGAGGAAAGGTCTCAGCTCAGCTGTTACAAGAGGCCCTCGGAGGCCATCCACAGGCAAGATTACCTGTGCTCCCTTAGAATGGGACACCCAAGGTTACCTATTAGCCATCTTGACCTTGTTCAGCTCTCTCTATGCTCTGTGAGCATTTTTGCATTTCAGTCCATCACCATATCCATTCATCTTTCCTTCCTACCTTCCAGAAATCAATTTCATTTATCAAATATTTATTGACTGTCTGCTATAAACAAGCACCGTGCTAGGAACGTGAGATACATGTGATGAACACAGCACTGTAGTTCCAGCCCTGGCTGAGAGAGAAAAAACAGCAAACATGTGAATTCTTAAGTGGTTCATTATAATTAGAAGCATATTTACTAGGAAGTTAATAAAACATAAGCTTTGGGGTCTCTGGTTTGCACAGGCCTGTTCCAAAACCCTGAGGGACTGTGAGCATGGGATGGGGGGAAGACACGGGCCAGCAATTTATGCATAAGCTCACATGTTTGGGTAAAGTTTGCAAAAGTAATATATTTTTGTACTTTCTTTCTTAAAGAAAGTTCCCCAAATGTATAACCTTCAGCCTGATTACAATGTAAAGAGTTGTGCATATATTACCACCTACACAAAGAAGCAAAAACTGCATTCTGGCCTTTTCTGGAAAAGTAAATGTGAGACATGTCTGCCATTGCTGCAAACAAGCCTGTTCTCATTTGCCTGTTTTCTTTCACAATTGCTTCAGGTTTTCTTATATGCAAATAAATGCTGATAACACTCAACCTGGGGTGGCAGTGGAATTTCTCCCTCATTGAAAAGTAGGATTTAAAAGTAACCATGAGAGCAACTCATTGTGAACTGAGCATCTGCCTGTTTAGCCTTAGTCTGCCTTAACACAGAGAGAAAATAGAGAGGAAAAAATAGGTAAGAATGATTGGAAAGCAGCATTAATATTGTCCTGAGAACTACGACCTGAATGGGCTCTTATGCTGAAAGTACAGCTGCAAGAAAATGCAAAGGAGGGGCTTCCCTAGTGGTCCAGTGGATAAAGAGTCTGCCTTGCAAGTGCAAGGGGCACTGGTTCGATCCCTGGCCCAGGAAGATCACACGTGCCACGGAGCAGCTGGACCCATGTGTCCAATTACGAGCCAGCGCACTGGAGCGCATGCACCCAGAGTCGGTGCTCTGCAATGAGAGAGGTCACTGTGATGGGAAGGCCACACAGGCCAAAGAATAAAGACGGATGAAAATAAATAAATAAAAAACCAGTAAGAGGCCAACATTTAGAAAAAAAGAAAAGAAAATGCAAAGGAAGCCACAGAATTGGGACTCAGCAAGGAGGCAGGGCTGATTTGGGATTATAGTGGCAGGGAATTATGGGAGATTTCAGCAGGATCAGAAGGTGAGCCAGTAGAGATCATCATGGCAAAGATGGAGACAATTTCATCAGCTCTCCAGCACTCATACTGCCTCTTATCTGGAAACCAGGGCTTGGAACTTTTTTTTTTTTTATTTTTTTAACTTTTATTTTACTTTTAACTTTTACAAAGTTTTGTTGTTTACAGATAAGTATGTTCCCAGATTAGTCATATGTATATCCCCTCCACCCCACCCCTCCAGACCATCACACAGCACCCCTGAAGGATCCCCTTTTCTCACAGAGCAATGGCTATAGCTATTTTCTTCACTTATGATAGTACAGGCCTTCATGCTGCTCCCTTTACGCCTACCACCCACTGTTCATTCCCCACAATGTCCATATGTCCACTGTCCATGTCTGTTTCTCCATCGCTTCACTGCATGTGCCATCATCACCATCCTACTAGATGCCATATGTATATGTTAGTATATTGTACTTGTTCTTCTCTTTCTGACTGACTTCACTTTTTATGATAGGTTCTAGATCCAGCCACCTCATTAGCGCTGATTCTTCTGCATTTCTTTTTACAGCTGTCTGGTATTCCATTGTATATACGTACCAGAGCTTTTGTATCCGTTCATTCATCAATGGGCATCTAGGTTGTTTCCATGTTCTAGCTATTGTATAGAGAGCTGCAATGAACATTGGGGTACAGGTGTTTCTTTCAGATTTGATTTCATCAGGGTATAAGCCTAAGAGTGGGATTGCTGGGTCACGGGGTGCTTCTATTTTTAGTTTTTTAAGGAATCTCCATACTGTCTTCCATAGAGGCTGTATCAATTTACATTCCCACCAGCAATGCAAGAGTGTTCCCTTTTCTCCGCACTCTTTCCAGCATTTATTGTCTGTCGATTTGTGGATGACGGCCATTCTGATGGGTGTGAGGTTATTCTCATTGTAGTTTTGATTTGCATTTCTCTAATAATAAGTGAGGTTGAGCATCATTTCATGTGTGTTTTGGCCATCTGTATGTCCTCTTTGGAACGGTGTCTGTTTAGATCCTTTTCCCATATTTTGATTGAGTTGTTCATTTTTCCGATGTTGAGTTGTCTGAGTTGCTTGTAGAGTTTGGAGATTAATTCTCTGTCTGTTGTGGAAACGAGGGCTTGGAACTTTTGAACCCATTTTACTTAAAGATGTTCTGAGGGTGATCAGGTGAGTTACTGAAGCACCAGCCAGATAGCCATCATTTACTGCAAATGGAAAAAAAAAATGGGACTACAATAGGCAATGCTATTTTAAGAAAATGGAGAGGGGCTTCATGGTGGTCTAGTGGATGGGGACACCACCTTGCAGTGCAAGGGGCACTGGTTCAATCCCTGGCCTGGGAAGATCCCACATGCCACGGAGCAGCTGAACCAACCGATGTGTCCAGTTACCAAGCCGGAATTCTGGAGCGCATGCACCCAGAGCCCGTGCTCTGTGACAATGGAGGCCACTGCAATGGGAGGCCCCCACGGGCCAGGGAACAAAGATGGATGAAAAATGAATAAATGAAAGACCAATAGATGTGGCCTGCCTGACGCCCTCTCTCCCAAACCCGCCCCCCACAAAATAAATAAAGTTGGTCTTAATAAAAAAATTTTTAAAAAAAAAAGAAAATAGAGAGGCTTCCCTGATGGCTCATTGGTATAGAATCTGCCTGCCAATGCAAGAGATGCAGGTTTGGTCCCTGGTCCAGATCAAATGAATATCAGATGAATAGAAAATAAATTGTGATATACCCATAGAACAAAATATTCTTCAGCAATAAAAATGAGTAAACTACAGATGCTCAGAATAACATGCCATGAAACAACTGAGTCCCTGCACCACAACTGCTGAGCCTGTGCTCCATAATGCATGTGTGACAACCACTGAAGCCTGCACACCCTAGAGCCAGTGCTCTGCAACAAGAGAAGTCACTGCAATGAGAAACCCGCACACTAGAATGAAGAGTCGTTCCTGCTCGCTGCAACTAGAGAAAGACCATGCAGTAATGAAGACCCAGTGCAGCCAAAAATAAATAAATAACTAAATCTTTGGGGAAAAAAAGAAAATGGAAACACAAATCCCAGACTGGGAAAAACCATTTTTCATGTGTGTTTTGGCCATCTGTATGTCCTCTTTGGAACGGTGTCTGTTTAGATCCTTTTCCCATATTTTGATTGAGTTGTTCATTTTTCCGATGTTGAGTTGTCTGAGTTGCTTGTAGAGTTTGGAGATTAATTCTCTGTCTGTTGTGGAAACGAGGGCTTGGAACTTTTGAACCCATTTTACTTAAAGATGTTCTGAGGGTGATCAGGTGAGTTACTGAAGCACCAGCCAGATAGCCATCATTTACTGCAAATGGAAAAAAAAAATGGGACTACAATAGGCAATGCTATTTTAAGAAAATGGAGAGGGGCTTCATGGTGGTCTAGTGGATGGGGACACCACCTTGCAGTGCAAGGGGCACTGGTTCAATCCCTGGCCTGGGAAGATCCCACATGCCACGGAGCAGCTGGACCAACCGATGTGTCCAGTTACCAAGCCGGAATTCTGGAGCGCATGCACCCAGAGCCCGTGCTCTGTGACAATGGAGGCCACTGCAATGGGAGGCCCCCACGGGCCAGGGAACAAAGATGGATGAAAAATGAATAAATGAAAGACCAATAGATGTGGCCTGCCTGACGCCCTCTCTCCCAAACCCGCCCCCCACAAAATAAATAAAGTTGGTCTTAATAAAAAAATTTTTTAAAAAAAAAGAAAATAGAGAGGCTTCCCTGATGGCTCATTGGTATAGAATCTGCCTGCCAATGCAAGAGATGCAGGTTTGGTCCCTGGTCCAGATCAAATGAATATCAGATGAATAGAAAATAAATTGTGATATACCCATAGAACAAAATATTCTTCAGCAATAAAAATGAGTAAACTACAGATGCTCAGAATAACATGCCATGAAACAACTGAGTCCCTGCACCACAACTGCTGAGCCTGTGCTCCATAATGCATGTGTGACAACCACTGAAGCCTGCACACCCTAGAGCCAGTGCTCTGCAACAAGAGAAGTCACTGCAATGAGAAACCCGCACACTAGAATGAAGAGTCGTTCCTGCTCGCTGCAACTAGAGAAAGACCATGCAGTAATGAAGACCCAGTGCAGCCAAAAATAAATAAATAACTAAATCTTTGGGGAAAAAAAGAAAATGGAAACACAAATCCCAGACTGAGGGAAATTATTTGTGAAATATATATCTGATAAAGGACTGGTATCTAATGTAAAGAACCATATAACTCAATACGAAGGTAATTAAAGTGGATGAAATGACTATTACAGAGTGTAACTTTGAAAAATTGTGGATCACTATGTTGTACACCTGAAACATATAATAAGACAAATCAACTACACCAGAATTAAATATTAATAAGTAAAAAGGCTTTAACTGGATGAAAACTTAGGCACATCACAGAAGATTTAGACACATACATGTATATATGGAAAGCAGATATACACATACAAATCCTCACATCATTGATAATTAGAGAAGTGAACCTTAAAATCATAATGTGATAGCATTATATATCCACCAGAATAGCTAAAAGGAATAAGACTACAGTACAGAATGCTGGCAAGGATGGCGAGCAGTGGGAAGTCTCAGCAATACTGCTCAGAATATACAGCCTCTTTATGAAGTAAATTGGCCTTCTTTTTATAAAGTAAAATATATACCTACCAAATGACCCAGCAGTTCCTCTCCCAGGTATTTACTCAAGAGAAATGAAAACAATGTCAGAGAGAGATTTGTATGCAAATGATCATAGTAGCTTTCTGCTTAATAGCTTAAACTGTAAGCAATCTAAATGTCAATCATCAGATGAAGAGAAAATAAATTGTGATATACCCATACAACAAAACACTGCTCAGCAATAAAAATGAATATACTGCAGATACACACAATAACATGGCTGAATCTTAACGAATTGTGCTAAGTGAAAGAAGTCAGATAGAAAAGACTACAATTATGACAATATTTATGTGAAATTCTACAAGAAGAAAATAATAGTGACATGAAACAGATCAGTGATTTTGAGCGGATCCCAAAGGGAGGGAAAGGAGGTTACTGATTGCAAAGAGACATAAGAACAATCTTTTCAGTGATAGGAACATTCTATAACTTGATCATTTTGGGCAGCATATATATATGGCGGTCGGATGGCATCACTGATTCAGTGGACATGAACTTGGGCAAACTCTGAGAGATGGTGAGGGACAGGGAGGCCTGGCATGCTGCTGTCCACGGGGTTGCAGAGTCAGACACAACTTGGCGACTGAACAACAATGTTCCATGGTGCTGGATATCCACGTGTGATGTTATGCACTTTATATATTGGCCAACACTCACTGATCTGTGTACTTTAATGGGTGAAATCTGTATTATATGCCATACTACAAGAAAGCTGCTTTGTTGCACCATTTGCCAAAGGGATCAAACTCAACTCTGTTCAAGTCTCTGGATCCAGCTGCCCATTTTTAGGAACCTCAGAGGAGAGAAGAAGATGCTGAGCCATACCATGAGTAAGCAATCAGCACAATCCAGACCTTGAGACACTCAGCAGGCCACACAGCCCAGGTTCTTTGACAGATAAATTGCAAGGGAAAGAAAATGGAAGAAAGGAAGCTTGTAGATTCAAACAGACATAGAGACATTTCAAGTTTAAAAAAAAAAATTGTAAAGACTGAATTCTAGTGTCTTGGTTGATGAGACCATAAAGAAACATAAGGAAGTGATTATTATAAAAGTCAGGATAGTGATTACATTTGAAGGCTGTTATGGGCTGAGTTGTGCCCCCCTCCCCCACCAAATGGGTACATTAAAGTCCTGATCCCCTGTACCTCAGAACATGACTGTCTCTGGAGAAAGAGTCTTTAAAGAGGGGGTGGTGGTTTAGTTGTTAAATTCTGTCCAACTCTTGCGCCCCATGGATTGTAGCCCGCCAGGCTCCTCTGTCCATGGGATTCTCCAGGCAAGAATACTGGAGTGGGCTGCCACTTCCTTCTCCAAAAGCGGTAATTAAAGTTACATAAATTCTTTAGGGTGGGCCCTAATCTCTTATGACTGATGTCCTAACAAGAAGCCTTAGCAAACCAATTCAGAGGGAAGCAGGGGATTGTGGGTAGATGGGGCACTTTGGGATCACTGGCAATGTTCAATTTCTTATTGTAAGTGGTGGTTACAAGGGTGTTGGCAAATTTTTCTGTAAGCCTTTTAGAAAAAATTTTTCAGAGGTGAACTTTTGGGCAAACTACTGAAGACTTGGGCAAACTCTGAGAGATGGTGAGGGACAGGGAGGCCTGGCATGCTGCTGTCCACGGGGTTGCAGAGTCAGACACAACTTGGCGACTGAACAACAATGTTCCATGGTGCTGGATATCCACGTGTGATGTTATGCACTTTATATATTGGCCAACACTCACTGATCTGTGTACTTTAATGGGTGAAATCTGTATTATATGCCATACTACAAGAAAGCTGCTTTGTTGCACCATTTGCCAAAGGGATCAAACTCAACTCTGTTCAAGTCTCTGGATCCAGCTGCCCATTTTTAGGAACCTCAGAGGAGAGAAGAAGATGCTGAGCCATACCATGAGTAAGCAATCAGCACAATCCAGACCTTGAGACACTCAGCAGGCCACACAGCCCAGGTTCTTTGACAGATAAATTGCAAGGGAAAGAAAATGGAAGAAAGGAAGCTTGTAGATTCAAACAGACATAGAGACATTTCAAGTTTAAAAAAAAAAATTGTAAAGACTGAATTCTAGTGTCTTGGTTGATGAGACCATAAAGAAACATAAGGAAGTGATTATTATAAAAGTCAGGATAGTGATTACATTTGAAGGCTGTTATGGGCTGAGTTGTGCCCCCCTCCCCCACCAAATGGGTACATTAAAGTCCTGATCCCCTGTACCTCAGAACATGACTGTCTCTGGAGAAAGAGTCTTTAAAGAGGGGGTGGTGGTTTAGTTGTTAAATTCTGTCCAACTCTTGCGCCCCATGGATTGTAGCCCGCCAGGCTCCTCTGTCCATGGGATTCTCCAGGCAAGAATACTGGAGTGGGCTGCCACTTCCTTCTCCAAAAGCGGTAATTAAAGTTACATAAATTCTTTAGGGTGGGCCCTAATCTCTTATGACTGATGTCCTAACAAGAAGCCTTAGCAAACCAATTCAGAGGGAAGCAGGGGATTGTGGGTAGATGGGGCACTTTGGGATCACTGGCAATGTTCAATTTCTTATTGTAAGTGGTGGTTACAAGGGTGTTGGCATTGTAATAATTTTAATCTCTGTATTTGTTTTGTGCAGTTTTCTGTACCTATCTCCTATTTCAGGGTACAACAAAAATTAGTTGGAAACACACATTATCTAGGCAGCAGGTGAGGCTGGTTTGGACTGGCATGGTGGTGGAGGATTTGGTGAGAAGTGGGCTGATTCCTGATATATTCTCTAGAATGGGAGGATACAGGAGAGACAGGAACCAAAAGAACTACAATGTGCAGCCGGAGGGTTTAGATGAAGTGCTTGTGAGCTGGAAATCATTAAAGCTGGGTGAGTTTATAACTTTATTCTGTCTACTTTTATATAGGCTTCAAATTTCTCATGTTAAGAAATAAAATGAGGGAAAATGACAGTAAGAAGCTAAAAAAAAGTTGCTTTGTCATTATTTCCCATAAGCTGTGCCTATTTAATATTTCAGTTGTCACTTTTTATCTTAGTCTGTTTCTTCCCCACAAGCATTTCTGCTCTTGTTTTGTAGGGTTTCTTTGCATCCCATGGAGAATGCTCAGTGTTTAAAATGTTTCTCTGATTCTTCTAAATCATTTTCAAAGGTTCGTTGTCCCTCTGAGTCTTTAGGGATAATCTTTTATTTTCTTCTTTAGTAATATTTTTATAGGTCTTATGTGCCCTACTTTTTCTAGGTTTCCTCTTCGAATGTGGGGACCAGGTGTGAGGATACTCTTTGGCTCCATTCCCAGTTCACCTGGATACTGAATCTTCTTCCCAGAGCTGCAGCTCAAGGACATGTTTATTCAAATGATTCCCAAGCCAATTCCTGGTGTCTGTTATTAGGGCCTTTTTCAGAACAGCCAAACCAACATCCCAATAACACACTTGAATAATTGCATGTTTTTTTTGTTCTTATTTTAGCATTGTAGGCTTTGTAATCTCTTATAATCTGTACAATCCTTCCCTGATATGTATTTGGGCATCCCAGACAAGGAAATGTCTCCTTTTTTTATTCCTGGGTGGTTGCACACATTTCTGAAATTGAGCAGTAAGATGTGGCATTGACCCATTTCATCACATGTTCAATTTCTTATTGTAAGTGGTGGTTACAAGGGTGTTGGCATTGTAATAATTTTAATCTCTGTATTTGTTTTGTGCAGTTTTCTGTACCTATCTCCTATTTCAGGGTACAACAAAAATTAGTTGGAAACACACATTATCTAGGCAGCAGGTGAGGCTGGTTTGGACTGGCATGGTGGTGGAGGATTTGGTGAGAAGTGGGCTGATTCCTGATATATTCTCTAGAATGGGAGGATACAGGAGAGACAGGAACCAAAAGAACTACAATGTGCAGCCGGAGGGTTTAGATGAAGTGCTTGTGAGCTGGAAATCATTAAAGCTGGGTGAGTTTATAACTTTATTCTGTCTACTTTTATATAGGCTTCAAATTTCTCATGTTAAGAAATAAAATGAGGGAAAATGACAGTAAGAAGCTAAAAAAAAGTTGCTTTGTCATTATTTCCCATAAGCTGTGCCTATTTAATATTTCAGTTGTCATTTTTTATCTTAGTCTGTTTCTTCCCCACAAGCATTTCTGCTCTTGTTTTGTAGGGTTTCTTTGCATCCCATGGAGAATGCTCAGTGTTTAAAATGTTTCTCTGATTCTTCTAAATCATTTTCAAAGGTTCGTTGTCCCTCTGAGTCTTTAGGGATAATCTTTTATTTTCTTCTTTAGTAATATTTTTATAGGTCTTATGTGCCCTACTTTTTCTAGGTTTCCTCTTCGAATGTGGGGACCAGGTGTGAGGATACTCTTTGGCTCCATTCCCAGTTCACCTGGATACTGAATCTTCTTCCCAGAGCTGCAGCTCAAGGACATGTTTATTCAAATGATTCCCAAGCCAATTCCTGGTGTCTGTTATTAGGGCCTTTTTCAGAACAGCCAAACCAACATCCCAATAACACACTTGAATAATTGCATGTTTTTTTTGTTCTTATTTTAGCATTGTAGGCTTTGTAATCTCTTATAATCTGTACAATCCTTCCCTGATATGTATTTGGGCATCCCAGACAAGGAAATGTCTCCTTTTTTTATTCCTGGGTGGTTGCACACATTTCTGAAATTGAGCAGTAAGATGGGGCATTGACCCATTTCATCACATGATTGCGGGGTTCTTACGCTACTATTGTATGCAGCCCAAAAAGTGCATCTAGGAAAGATAGCCCAGGATTCATGTCTCCAGCATCCTCAATCCAGGCACCAGTCTCCCTTCATCACACATTTTTTTTTTTTTGGTTTCACTTTGTAGTATGCGGGTCTTAGTTCCCTGACCAGGGATTGAACCTGTGCTCTCTGCATTGGGAGCGCAGAGTCCTAGCTACTGGAGGAGGGAGTGGAGGAAATAGACTGAGAAAATTGGATCCTTGGGCCTGTGAATTTTTTTTTTTTTTTAAAGATTTATTTATTTATTTACTTTGGGCGGGGGTCAGGTTGGGGAGGGAGGGGAGCAGGCGGGCCACTTCTATTGGTCTTTCATTTCTCCATTTTCATCCGTCTTTGTTCTTTGGCTCCTGTGGGCCTCCCATCGCGGTGGCGTCTGTCGCTGCAGAGCGCCGGCTCTGGGCGCATGCGCTCCAGAGCTCTGGCTCGGTGATTGGACACATCAGTCCAGCCGCTCCGCGGCACGTGGGATCTTCCCAGGCCAGGGATCGAACCGGCGCCCCTTGCACTGCAAGGCGGTGTCCTTACCCACTGGACCACCAGGGGAAGCCCAAGGGCCTGTGAATTAAATTAAAAGTTAAAATCAAATTCTGTGCGAGGGGAGAAGATGGAGGTGTCCTGAAGCATACCGAGGATTATAATTTTTTACCTACTGCCTCTTTTCAATTTCTCAGGAGCATTGGGTAGTGAGAGTGAGAGAAAAATCCCACTTCAGCTTGCAGAATCTCAAGACATGAGAGCAGGGTGATACTGAAAATGTTTTAACAACTGGTCTTGGCAAAGGCATGGATCCTGTAGAAGGTATACTAGCCATTACCCAGTATAACTTCACCAGTGAGACTACCTCCAAATAGTTTGTATAAGAGCATCTTAGACACTCTGAACTAGTGTAGGAACTCTCTACTGGTTGACATTTGATGGGAACTTGATCCAAATCACCTGAATACCTATTTCAGTTCTGTCCTAGCCTACTCTTTAGGCTATGGCTTGTCGCAGTGATTCTTTTCCTTGATGTGACAGAGATAGCTTGTTATCACCACATAATCCATTCTTTTTTCTATGGTTTAGAAGTAATAGAAATTGAGAATCTAATCACCCAGCTAAGGACTACATTTCCCAGTCTCCTTTGCAGCTACATGTGTCCGTGTGCCTAGATTGCCATCAGCGGGATGTGACAAAGTCATGATCTTAAAAGGAGTGGAACATGCTTTCCTCTCACTTCATTCTCCCATCTCACTGCTTGGAGTGTAGACATGGCTTGAGAGCCGAGATAGCCGTCTTATCCAGGGAAGGAACCATGGAGCAACTATAGAAAGAATGTTGTTCTCTGAGGATTGTGGAGCTACTCTATCCTGCCCCAGGGGTTTCTCCTCTCAGTCCATATACCAACGCTACTCCATCAATTGCTCAGCTCTCCTGAAATGCACAAGGGAACCTCAGCACATAAACTCCACACCAGTCAGGTAGACACACACCACTCTGTTGGCAAAGATGAAATGTCATGTGCAAAAAAGATAGAAAAAAAAAAAAAGAAAAAGAAATGTCATGTACATGTGAGCCACTTGAAGATCTTGTTAAAATACAGAGTCTAGGGCTTCCCCGGTGGTCCACTGGGTAAGGACACTGCCTTGCAGTGCAGGGGGCGGTGGTTTGATCCCTGGCCTGGGAAGATCTCACGTGCCATGGAGCAGCTAGACCGATGTGTCCAACTACCGAGCCGGAGCTCTGGAGCGCATGAGCCCAGAGCCAGTACTCTGCGACAACAGAGGCCACAGCAATGGGAGGCCCACACGGGCCAAAGAAAAAAGATGGATGAAAACGAATAAGTGAAAGACCAATAGAAGTATTCAAAAAAAAAAAAATACAGAATCTATTTCAGTAGGTCTGACCTGGGCCTGAAATTCCGCATTTTTTTTTTTAATTTTTTAATGTATTTATTTGGTTGCACTGGGTCTTAGTTATGGTATGTGGGATCTAATTCCCTGACCAGGGATTGAACCCAGGCCCCCAGCATTGGGAGCACAGTCTTAGCCACTGGACCACCAGGGAAATCCAAAATTCAGCATTTTTATGAGGCCATTGATGCTGGTCCAACCACACTCTGAGAAATGTCTAAAGTTCTGATCCTGATATCTGAGTGGCCCCCACCCTCACTGCACTTTCACTTTACAGGGTTGTCCCAGTCTTTGCACCAGGGTGCATCTTCCCCTCCATCCCCACCTCCTGTCCAAGGCGTGTCAAACATGAGGATCCTTTCTGATGTGGTTCCTGGTCTTCCACTGATTTTAAGGCCAGGCTCTCCTGCAGAGGGAAAGGCATGTCCAGATGTATGACCCCAGACAGTAGGAAGCCCTAGAGCAGGCGGGTGGCATCAGAGAAGTTACTCCCAGTTTAGGGTTGTTACCCAGACGCCTCCTTCTCTGTGAGGCCTTTCCTTTCCAGGCCACTTCCTCTACCTTTGCAGCCCCACCCGGCTTTCCTTGTTATTCCACTCCCCTCAGCACCAATAAAGATCTTATTGTCATCTAACATACTACGTACTTTGTGTGTTTATTTATTCTCTGTCTCCTCCAACAACTGAATGTACGCCAACCTCTGTATTCCTTTAAAGGGTGAATGACAGACAGGTGATGCTCAGGAAACAAAGAGATGGGGCTCAGCAGAGATACTCGCAGGGAGGAGAGCTGGGAGATGGAAGTGCTGTCTTCGTGAAATACCAGGCAGGGTACCGAGGCGGTCCTCATACACCTCGAATAATGCAGTGATCTCGGAGTAAGACCAGACCTCAAACAATCTGGCTATTATCTTCCGATCACCGCTGCTACCTTATCGTGGAATGTCCCTTGTGACAGCCGTCATCCACCGTGCCACTCTGGAGGTGGACATTATGGCCCCTACTTGACAGATGAAGATCAAAGCTTAGAGACTTTGCATCCTGGGCACTTCCCTGGCAGTGCCGTGCTTGGGACCATGCTCCCGCCGCAGGGGGTGCCTGTTCGATCCCTGGTCAGGGAACTAAGATCTCCCATGCCAAGTGGCCAAAAAGTAGAAAACAGAAATGAGAACGGAAATATTTATCCAAGAAGCAGAGTTGGAATCTAAATGTATTACTATTGAATTTCAAAGACACAAAGTTTTTTAAAATTTATTGTATTGAAGGACAGTTGAACCACATTGTGTTCATTTCTGGTGTAACACACAGTGATTCCGTTACACATTATATTTACATTCTTTTTTATTCTTTTCATATAGTTTATCAAGGACATTGAGTATAATTCCCTGTGCTATACAGTAGGACCCTGTTGTTTATCCATTCTATATATAATAGTTGACCTCTGCCAACCCCAGCTCCCGGTCCATCCTTCTTCCTTGGCAAACACGTCTGTTTTCTATGAAAGACCTGAGGGTTTTGATGTGGGAGTTCCAAAGTAACGCTGACTCTGCCAGTGAAGGCTGAAGGGCTGCAGTTTTCAGGAAAGAAGGGGCAAGGAGGCTGCAAGTGGGCTGTGCATGTCTCTTCCCAGGTTTCTCTGCCCCAGGGAGCCTATTCTCACCTCTCGTGACCACTGGCCTTGGGCCCTTCTTTCCAGCACCTCCTTTCTTACATGAAACAGATTCTTCTAATGATGGTAGCCTTCTCCCCACCTTCAACTCCTTACAGCTCTGTCTCCCAGCAATCCTGGGCCACCTGGCAGTCCCTTCTTCTTCCACAACCTCACGGGGGAGTGACAGCAATGAAGCAGGGGCCAAGAGGGCACAGGCCCTGCCACCCTTCACACTGCCCAATCCAGGAGGGGACACCCTATAGTCACTTCAAGTGTCAGCAGGCAGGTGACACGGCTGCAAGCGTGGCCAGCGCTCTTCTGAGGAAGATGATTTTGTCAACATTCACATCCATTCAATTCCGAGAGCAATCGCTGAGCGCCTGCCAGCAACCTGTTCAGGAGACTCACCTCCGGGATGGGAGGAGGGAGAGGACGTCCACAAAGGGGAGGGAAGGATCTCTGGCTTCGGCTTGGCTCCCTGCCCCCAGGCGGTTATTAGAGCTTGCACATGTCCTCAAACAGAACCCACACCTGTGACCTGGCCCTTCTGACCAGCGAGCATCTGCCTCCATTATTAAAGCCTTGCTGCAATGACAGTGACGGGGACAGCCCTGGACAGCCTCAGCCTCCCTCTTCCTGTGAGTGACACAAAATCATGCCCTGTATTTAGAAAGTGCCCTTCTCCCAGGAACTCCAAGGGCTTGCAAGACATAATCTCATTCATTCTCACAAGAGCCCGAGGAGGCCGACCAGGAGCAGGTATCCTTTGTTAACCCTGCCTGCCTCGTCTCCAGAGGAGAGAACTGAGGCCCAGAGAAATCAGGGTCAATCTGAATCCGTGACAAAGCTGGTAATAAAGCTGGCGTCTCCTGACCCACCCCCCAGCCTGCCGCCCGTTCACCCCTTCCTGGCAGCCTGAGCATGAGGGGAAGTTTTATCTTTCTACCCATGAGAATCTGTGCTTCACTGCAGAGAAGAACAAGTGAACTATCCTAAATAAAAGACACAAGAGAATTCGGGGTTTAAAAGAAACGAGAAGCGTGGAGAAGGCCGAGGGTGGGCAGGTGGAGGAGGCTGCAAGGGGCTCATCTTCCCAGGTTTCTCTGCCCCAGGGAGCCTATTCTCACCTCTCGTGACCACTGGCCTTGGGCCCTTCTTTCCAGCACCTCCTTTCTTACATGAAACAGATTCTTCTAATGATGGTAGCCTTCTCCCACCTTCAACTCCTTACAGCTCTGTCTCCCAGCAATCCTGGGCCACCTGGCAGTCCCTTCTTCTTCCACAACCTCACGGGGGAGTGACAGCAATGAAGCAGGGGCCAAGAGGGCACAGGCCCTGCCACCCTTCACACTGCCCAATCCAGGAGGGGACACCCTATAGTCACTTCAAGTGTCAGCAGGCAGGTGACACGGCTGCAAGCGTGGCCAGCGCTCTTCTGAGGAAGATGATTTTGTCAACATTCACATCCATTCAATTCCGAGAGCAATCGCTGAGCGCCTGCCAGCAACCTGTTCAGGAGACTCACCTCCGGGATGGGAGGAGGGAGAGGACGTCCACAAAGGGGAGGGAAGGATCTCTGGCTTCGGCTTGGCTCCCTGCCCCCAGGCGGTTATTAGAGCTTGCACATGTCCTCAAACAGAACCCACACCTGTGACCTGGCCCTTCTGACCAGCGAGCATCTGCCTCCATTATTAAAGCCTTGCTGCAATGACAGTGACGGGGACAGCCCTGGACAGCCTCAGCCTCCCTCTTCCTGTGAGTGACACAAAATCATGCCCTGTATTTAGAAAGTGCCCTTCTCCCAGGAACTCCAAGGGCTTGCAAGACATAATCTCATTCATTCTCACAAGAGCCCGAGGAGGCCGACCAGGAGCAGGTATCCTTTGTTAACCCTGCCTGCCTCGTCTCCAGAGGAGAGAACTGAGGCCCAGAGAAATCAGGGTCAATCTGAATCCGTGACAAAGCTGGTAATAAAGCTGGCGTCTCCTGACCCACCCCCCAGCCTGCCGCCCGTTCACCCCTTCCTGGCAGCCTGAGCATGAGGGGAAGTTTTATCTTTCTACCCATGAGAATCTGTGCTTCACTGCAGAGAAGAACAAGTGAACTATCCTAAATAAAAGACACAAGAGAATTCGGGGTTTAAAAGAAACGAGAAGCGTGGAGAAGGCCGAGGGTGGGCAGGTGGAGGAGTGCGGTGGGATGGGTTTCAAAGCTCTGAACTGCAGAGATCTCGGCGGATCCAGGTAACACCTGGGCGCAGAGGCGTGTGCTCCACGTTGGGCGTGAAACACAATGAACGGCAGGAGCCCATGACTCATACAACTAGGATTAATGCCTCGTTTATTCTTCAGGCTTCATCGGTTTTTGAAATATTCAAAACAAAGGCAGATGGCTGTGGTTTACGGTTCTGCTTTCTCAGATACGGCTGCTCGGAGGCCCACGTTGTTGATAAATAAGGAGCAGGGCATGGCACTGAGTGGAAAGATAACAGCCAACACGGATCCATCACTGACTCTGAGCAGGTATCACTGTCCACGTGCTTTATATCAATGCTCCCAACAATCCTATGAGGTCATATTATTGTCCCATTTTACTTTGAAAAGATGGAGGCTTTAAGGAATGGGGCTAATAGGTCCAATATGTTTTGCCCTCTAATATTCTCAGAGGTGTTTAAATGGTTCTGCAAGGAAAGACTGACTGATTCATACAGCAAAAGTTTTCTTGATGGACGCTGGATTTTTTTATCCCCAACAATGCAAGTGAAATGGCTGGATGAATAGTCAATATGGGAAGTCTATTCTACTCACTGGGCTTTCCTGGTGGCTCAGACAGTCAAGAATCTGCCTATAATGCAGGAGACCTGGGTTTGATCCCTGGGTCAGGAAGGTTTCCTAGAGAAGGACATGACAACCCACTCCAGTATTCTTGCCTGGAGAATTCCATGGACAGAAGAGCCTGGTGGGTTACAGTCTATAGGGTCACAAAGAGTCAGACATGACTGAGCAACTAACACTTTCATTTTCATCCCACTTTCTAAAATTCAGCAGCAGCATCTTGTCTGGAGAGATTTCCCTGGCAGCCCAGTGGTTAAGACTCTGTGCTTTCAATTGAGGGGGGATGGGTTCAATCCCTGGTTGGGGAAGACTCCACATGGCATGGTCCCTCCAAAAGAAAATCATAACACTAATGAAAGTTTCAAACATCTAGGTAGGATCCACTAAGGTCTAGCATCAGATGATTTTCTTTTGGTTTCTGTGAAAATAAGCTTTTAACTAAATGATACAAATAGTATTCTAGAATTTTGTAGCAGCTAGATAGTAGCCCTCCGATGATGGGGCCTATATTTTTTTCTCCCTTCTAGGACAGGTACTCCTCTTTCCCTCACTCTGCACTGGAAAGTCTTCATGAGCAGTTAGCATGGCTGAAAAGGCCCACCAGGCAGGTAATCTGAGAGAATGGGCATAGCTTTAGATTAAGAGTCAGGAGACCTTGGTCAAGTCATATTGCTTCTGTGGGCCTTAGTTTCTTCATCTGTAAAATGGGTTTCTGACAACCTATTATTCCATGACTCCGAGAGCCTACTTCGGGGCTCAGAAAACATTTGTTATCGTTGCTAAACATCAAGTGAAGAGTGATGCCTCATGTTTATGCATGTGTGTATGCTAAGTCACTTCATTCATGTCCAACTCTTAGCAACGCTATAAACTACAGACCATTAGGCTGGTTTTAAGGAATGGGGCTAATATGTTTTGCCCTCTAATATTCTCAGAGGTGTTTAAATGGTTCTGCAAGGAAAGACTGACTGATTCATACAGCAAAAGTTTTCTTGATGGACGCTGGATTTTTATCCCCAACAATGCAAGTGAAATGGCTGGCTGAATTGTCAATATGGGAAGTCTATTCTACTCACTGGGCTTTCCTGGTGGCTCAGACAGTCAAGAATCTGCCTATAATGCAGGAGACCTGGGTTTGATCCCTGGGTCAGGAAGGTTTCCTAGAGAAGGACATGACAACCCACTCCAGTATTCTTGCCTGGAGAATTCCATGGACAGAAGAGCCTGGTGGGTTACAGTCTATAGGGTCACAAAGAGTCAGACATGACTGAGCAACTAACACTTTCATTTTCATCCCACTTTCTAAAATTCAGCAGCAGCATCTTGTCTGGAGAGATTTCCCTGGCAGCCCAGTGGTTAAGACTCTGTGCTTTCAATTGAGGGGGGATGGGTTCAATCCCTGGTTGGGGAAGACTCCACATGGCATGGTCCCTCCAAAAGAAAATCATAACACTAATGAAAGTTTCAAACATCTAGGTAGGATCCACTAAGGTCTAGCATCAGATGATTTTCTTTTGGTTTCTGTGAAAATAAGCTTTTAACTAAATGATACAAATAGTATTCTAGAATTTTGTAGCAGCTAGATAGTAGCCCTCCGATGATGGGGCCTATATTTTTTTCTCCCTTCTAGGACAGGTACTCCTCTTTCCCTCACTCTGCACTGGAAAGTCTTCATGAGCAGTTAGCATGGCTGAAAAGGCCCACCAGGCAGGTAATCTGAGAGAATGGGCATAGCTTTAGATTAAGAGTCAGGAGACCTTGGTCAAGTCATATTGCTTCTGTGGGCCTTAGTTTCTTCATCTGTAAAATGGGTTTCTGACAACCTATTATTCCATGACTCCGAGAGCCTACTTCGGGGCTCAGAAAACATTTGTTATCGTTGCTAAACATCAAGTGAAGAGTGATGCCTCATGTTTATGCATGTGTGTATGCTAAGTCACTTCATTCATGTCCAACTCTTAGCAACGCTATAAACTACAGACCATTAGGCTCCTCTGTCCATGAGATTCTTCAGGCAAGAATACTGGAGTGGGTTGTCATGCCCTCCTCCAGGGGATATTCTTGACTCAGAGATCAAACCCAGGTCTCTTATGTATCCTGCATTAGCAGGTAAGTTCTTTACCATTCACATCACCTGGAGAGTCTGCCTCATGTTTATACCACCCCGCTATTGCTTCAGCTCATGCGTATCACAGGATCCTTCTACCACTTTACTGACTGCTAATAAAGCCAGAGACAAAGTCATTGGACTTGGCCAATGTAATTTTTCTTTGGTACACCTAAAGCTCCATGAGTGCAAAACTTTGTTTTGCTTAATAGTCCATTCCCAGCACTCAACACACAGTCAACTATTCAAGAAATATTTGTAGAGAAATTATGAGTGAGCATTTGCAAGGAATAAATGAACACAGAGACATGTTTAGGAAGTCAAGAGGGGAAAGTATCTCTGATTACAAAGATTAGAAAGATTTTCTTGAAGACATTCTAGTCTGAAGATCTTTAAAAAAAATTAACTTAGAAAGAAAATGGAAAAATATGGATAGATAAGATCCTGAAGGAATTCTAATGGTTAATAAGAGTAAGAAAAATCATTTAACCTCCAGTAATAAGGGAATCACCAATCAAAACAATAGCAAAATACCATTTTTTTTTTACAAAATTAGGAAAAAAGAAAAGACAATAGCCATTGATAGGGGAGATGCTGTTGATGGATAGATATGTGAATTGTGAAGACCACAGAAGACAATTTGTTGTTTCTGTCAAGGCTAAATATGAATACTATTTGGCTATCTCCTGTGCGCTGATGGTTCTGTCCCCAGAATTCATGCTACTTAACTTCCAATGTAATAATATTAGGAGACGGGCCGTTTGGAAGGTGATTAAGTCATAAGGGCAAAACCGTCATGAATGGGATCAATGCCCTTTTAATAAAAGACTCCAGAGAGCTAGATACCCCCTCCTACTATGCAAGGTTATGGTAAAAAGACAGCTTTCTATAAGTGATCGCTTACCAAACACTAAATCTCCTGGCACCGTGATCTTGGATTTTCAGCCTCTAGAACTGTCAGAAAGAAATTTTTGTTGATATAGTCCACAAACTTTATGGTATTTTTGTCATAGCAGACTTAACAGATTAAAACCATCAGTTTTCCGGGTACCCATTCTACAGAAATACATACCCACCTTATACTCAGAGATTGATATAGAGGATGTTCACTAAGGCATTCACTATTTAAGTGAAAAACTAGGAGCAGCATATGGCGGGCTACAGTTTATGGTGTCACAAAGGGTCGGACACAACTTAGTAACTGAGCCCTCACACACACCCAATAGGGTAGTATATTTTCAGAACACACTAGTTTATTCTGTGGTTAAAAAAAATTAGTCAGTTAACATCAGTCAGTTTAGATCAGTCACTCAGTTGTGTCCAACTTTTTGTGACCCTATGGACGACAGCAGGCCAGGTTTCCCTGTCCTTCACCACCTCCCAGAACTTGCTCAAACTCATGCCAATTGAGTTGGTGATGCCATCCAATCATCTCATCCTCTGTCATCCCTTTCTCCTTCTGTCTTCTATTTCTCTCAGCATCAGGTTAATATAGCCAAGGGTAAGTTCTCACTCACTGCAAGATTTGCTCTGCACTCAGGCCACCCCTTGGGACCACATTCCTTCATGTTGAGAAGCAGCAGTCCAGGCTGCCTTGTGCTTGTGGCTCCACCATCTCAACAGGAAGCTTTCTCCATTGTCGCAGGGGACAGAGTGCTGGCGGAAGCATAATACTTTCACATATTCAGAGGAGGAAAAAAACACTGGATGTGGCTGAACACTGAAAGTCTCTATTCCGGGGAGTGGCTAAAATGGGATAGCCATGATGGGGAATATTATGCGGCCATTAAAAAACATTAGGTGGATCTACATTTAGCAATTTAAAAAGATCTTCAAACTTCGAGACTTTAGAAAATACATGCCGTAAGCAATCGAGGCTCACTTATGTTATAAAAAGAAGTATGTTTGTATACAGTTACGTGTGCGCAAATGCAGAGCAAAAAGTTTCTCTAGATGTACCCAAGCAGTGATTAGTTTTGAGAAAAAGAGCTGAATTAAAGAAAGGACCTAAATGAAAAGTATCTTTCAACTTTCACTGTGTATTTTCCTATACTCTTCACCTCTTTTACAGTGAGATTGTATTTATATATTTATTATAGCTTAGAATTGTTTTTATACTCTTAAAAAAGGTAAGCACCACTGAGAACCTTTCAATCTAGGAGTTCTTGAAAAAGATTCCAGAATATGTTTTTACAAATAATGCAAATATATCAGTTTGAGCCAATCAGTTACCTGTAGCTTTTAGTGCGGTTAAACACAAAGGGTCGGACACAACTTAGTAACTGAGCCCTCACACACACCCAATAGGGTAGTATATTTTCAGAACACACTAGTTTATTCTGTGGTTAAAAAAAATTAGTCAGTTAACATCAGTCAGTTTAGATCAGTCACTCAGTTGTGTCCAACTTTTTGTGACCCTATGGACGACAGCAGGCCAGGTTTCCCTGTCCTTCACCACCTCCCAGAACTTGCTCAAACTCATGCCAATTGAGTTGGTGATGCCATCCAATCATCTCATCCTCTGTCATCCCTTTCTCCTTCTGTCTTCTATTTCTCTCAGCATCAGGTTAATATAGCCAAGGGTAAGTTCTCACTCACTGCAAGATTTGCTCTGCACTCAGGCCACCCCTTGGGACCACATTCCTTCATGTTGAGAAGCAGCAGTCCAGGCTGCCTTGTGCTTGTGGCTCCACCATCTCAACAGGAAGCTTTCTCCATTGTCGCAGGGGACAGAGTGCTGGCGGAAGCATAATACTTTCACATATTCAGAGGAGGAAAAAAACACTGGATGTGGCTGAACACTGAAAGTCTCTATTCCGGGGAGTGGCTAAAATGGGATAGCCATGATGGGGAATATTATGCGGCCATTAAAAAACATTAGGTGGATCTACATTTAGCAATTTAAAAAGATCTTCAAACTTCGAGACTTTAGAAAATACATGCCGTAAGCAATCGAGGCTCACTTATGTTATAAAAAGAAGTATGTTTGTATACAGTTACGTGTGCGCAAATGCAGAGCAAAAAGTTTCTCTAGATGTACCCAAGCAGTGATTAGTTTTGAGAAAAAGAGCTGAATTAAAGAAAGGACCTAAATGAAAAGTATCTTTCAACTTTCACTGTGTATTTTCCTATACTCTTCACCTCTTTTACAGTGAGATTGTATTTATATATTTATTATAGCTTAGAATTGTTTTTATACTCTTAAAAAAGGTAAGCACCACTGAGAACCTTTCAATCTAGGAGTTCTTGAAAAAGATTCCAGAATATGTTTTTACAAATAATGCAAATATATCAGTTTGAGCCAATCAGTTACCTGTAGCTTGTTGCCATAGCCTGAGGCCCTTAGTTATAGAGGGTATGTGGAAAACATCATTGTCGTAGGTCTATTCCCTGGAAAGAAATTCTGACACTGAGATTTCTTGGCAACCGCCTGATGAGGACTGTGTTCAGCCCCATGAGGGATGACAGAAGCATGATCACACAGAAAGTTACATGTGGTTCTGTCCTGCAGTCACAAGGCAGGCCTCAATCACGCCAGGAAACACAGGTCCTTCAGAATTGTTCTGAACTAAGGCCAAGTGCCCCCTCCTCACACACGAGCCATCCACCTGCACCCCCTCCCTGCACTGGGGCTGCCCAGGGAGCAATGTGACAGTGGTCAAGGGCATTCCAAAGAAGTTCTGAGCTGGGAACTCTCACAAATACCTGCAGCAGCTGAGGCAACGAGGGACCCTTCACCAAGGATCTCACTAGCATCACACACCTAACTTTACCTAGAACTAAAGTTTACCCACCTGTGTAACAAGAGCTTGACCCAGGGAGCAGAAACCTGTGTCTTATTTAGAAAAGTTCCTAGCACTAGTAGACTCTCAGTGAGTATCTGTTGAATGAATGAATGAACGAATGAATAGTGTCAGCCTAGGCCGAGGTTCCTAGAATCCTAAGGAGCCTGTAAAGAGGATCAAGGTCCAGGACCCCTGAGGCTGAAGCTTCGTGCAACCCCCCAGTGGAGGGACTGACTGGGCCTCAGACTCCAAGCAATCGAGGCTCACTTATGTTATAAAAGAAGTATGTTTGTATACAGTTACGTGCGCAAATGCAGAGCAAAAGTTTCTCTAGATGTACCCAAGCAGTGATTAGTTTTGAGAAAAAGAGCTGAATTAAAGAAAGGACCTAAATGAAAAGTATCTTTCAACTTTCACTGTGTATTTTCCTATACTCTTCACCTCTTTTACAGTGAGATTGTATTTATATATTTATTATAGCTTAGAATTGTTTTTATACTCTTAAAAAAGGTAAGCACCACTGAGAACCTTTCAATCTAGGAGTTCTTGAAAAAGATTCCAGAATATGTTTTTACAAATAATGCAAATATATCAGTTTGAGCCAATCAGTTACCTGTAGCTTGTTGCCATAGCCTGAGGCCCTTAGTTATAGAGGGTATGTGGAAAACATCATTGTCGTAGGTCTATTCCCTGGAAAGAAATTCTGACACTGAGATTTCTTGGCAACCGCCTGATGAGGACTGTGTTCAGCCCCATGAGGGATGACAGAAGCATGATCACACAGAAAGTTACATGTGGTTCTGTCCTGCAGTCACAAGGCAGGCCTCAATCACGCCAGGAAACACAGGTCCTTCAGAATTGTTCTGAACTAAGGCCAAGTGCCCCCTCCTCACACACGAGCCATCCACCTGCACCCCCTCCCTGCACTGGGGCTGCCCAGGGAGCAATGTGACAGTGGTCAAGGGCATTCCAAAGAAGTTCTGAGCTGGGAACTCTCACAAATACCTGCAGCAGCTGAGGCAACGAGGGACCCTTCACCAAGGATCTCACTAGCATCACACACCTAACTTTACCTAGAACTAAAGTTTACCCACCTGTGTAACAAGAGCTTGACCCAGGGAGCAGAAACCTGTGTCTTATTTAGAAAAGTTCCTAGCACTAGTAGACTCTCAGTGAGTATCTGTTGAATGAATGAATGAACGAATGAATAGTGTCAGCCTAGGCCGAGGTTCCTAGAATCCTAAGGAGCCTGTAAAGAGGATCAAGGTCCAGGACCCCTGAGGCTGAAGCTTCGTGCAACACAGAAATGAATCAGACTGATTCTGGGCCTCAGACTCTCCAAGCCCCACCATGTTGGAGGGGGTACCTGGAGGCCTCGGGGAGGCTGATGGCCCAGACTGGGGATCATTCAGGTTTCTCTTCATTCAGCTCCCTTCCATCTGCCCTACCTTGTTGCTTCTCTACACTTTCTTTTAAGGGCATCCAGAGGAAAATAGAGTTAATACAGCTCTGCTGTTGGAGTGAGGCCCTGAAGAAAATAATAGTCATTGAGAGCAGAGTAGGAGTGCCTAAATGCAACCCAAATTCCATGCTCTGACTGACCTCAGCTGGTTTTGGGTTAGAATGGTTTGAAGCTCTTGTGATGTTCTAGAGCAGCGCCTCTTAGTCTTCCAGGTGCATACGCGTGGCTGGGTCTTTTGTTAAACTGCAGATTCTGACTCAGAAGGTCTGGAGTAAGGCCCAAGATTCCATGTATCTAAGCAGCTCCCAGATGATGCCCGTGATGCTGGTCCACCAACCACTTTAGAGCAGCCGAGGCTTTAGAGAAAGAGATTATAGATATGCCGCTGATTCAGAGTCAACATTATACATCACAAGCACCGTGTGGCCGCTTAGAGCCTGCTGGGCACTGTGCTAAGTGCTTGGAACATCCTCCCTTAACTCAGTTTTCAAAGAGCCCCCCCAATAGCTAATATAGAAGACAATCCGCATTTTTCAGCAGGGGGAACTGAGGCTCAGAGATTAAATAACCAGCTAGCATGTGGGCAAGCCAGCCTTCCAACCCAGACCTGTTTAAGAGTCCAGGTCCTGAGTTTCTAACCACTCCACAGAAGAACTTGGCTGAGAGGCACTTTTTCCTGTAGCTATGCCTTCTGGAAGTCTTCAGCTATGACCCTGCCTTGCTGAGAACGGAAGGCACTGAATCCTGAACAGGAGCAGGAAGACGGCGTCTCTTCCAGGCAAGGAGATGCTGCTGGCTCACCTAGGCAGATGCGCCGCTGGTGCTTAGCTGCCCTGCCTCTCACCTCGAGCACCCAGCAGCATCCTGGAGCGGAAGGCAAGGACCGCACAGGGCCTCCCCACTGCTCCTGGCTGCCCTGAGTCGAGTCAGCAGCGAGAGAGCAGCCCTGGGGGCCAGGGGCGCCACCTCCTCCGCGTCCTGGCTCAGCTGCGCACTGGGTTCACAGGCGGCCACTGCGCCCGCCTTCCCAGAGCTCAGCTGAAATACTGCTTAGCTCAGCCTGAAAATGCAACCTAAATTCACCCCTTGGGCCAGCAGTCATTTCCTCGCCAGATGCTCTTTCCCAGCCGGAGCCTGGGTAATGGGAGGTGACAGGCTGAGCGCAGGAACCTGAGGCGCGAGGTTGAGCCGCTGCCAGCTGAGCACTCTTCTCTGAGAAAGACCTGGAACTGCGGCCCAGCACCTCTTGATGACGGCAGTCACAGGACAGGTTCGCTGACGCACAGGGGTGGGCGGGAAGGGTGGGATTGTACTTATTTTCAGTCCCAAATGCTCCACTTTCTGTAGATTGAGGGTGGGCGTTCCTATAGCTGTGGGTAGATCCTCTTATGTGGGAGTTCTTATCCACTCTGGAAAATCTTGGTACGGCTTTGGGAATTTTCCTGGGATTCAACACAAATTGAGGTTCCCAAAAATTCACAATTCCTAAACGAAGTGTTTCCCTATTTAGCCCCCAGTCCGTATGGCCCCTTTGTGAGAATTAGAAGAGCCTCTTCTGGAGGCAACCAACAAGTGTAAGACAGGTCAGTGGACACAGCCAGGCATGGGGTTTCTGGCTGGGTGAACAGAGCATGGCCTGGTTGTCAGCATCCTTTTGCTCCATTCAGTCGATACCCCTTGTGTAGTGAACAACATGTGCAACCATACCAGACGACCCGTCTTCCTTTCCTCCATCCTTCTTTTCTTTATTGTTTATTAAATATCTCTTCTGTGCTCTCCGCTCACTGACTTTTCTGTCTACCCTCCCCTCACTGTAGCTAATGAAAATCTAAACATAAATGAAACTCTGTCCCTGACCTCGGGAGGCTTATAATCCAGTGGGGAAGGCAGCCACGTAAACAGAAAAGTCTCTAGGATTTGGATATTTAGGACTGAACGATTTATATGTGTCGAAAGTCAGGGAATCAGGCTGATTTATACCAGGGCTAAAAGTCTAGGAACTTAACTTTCTCAAGACCAATGCACAGTGGTGGAAGGTCTTGAAAGTGCAACCAGAAAGCGTCTAGAATCCCGACTTCTCTGTAAGAGACATGGACTGTGTTAACAGAGAGGGAAACTTTGCTCCATGACCATCTTGATGGGTTTGCACCAGCGCGTTTGGGAGAAAGTTGAATGGCTCTGGTGTTGGGAGAAGGGAATTTTAAACAGGCTGGGGGCACTGGGGAATGGAGCAGGAGAACCCTGGGAGACAGGAGGACCCAAAGGGACAATGAAGGATGGATTTTCAAGTTACATCTGCTGTGAAGGATGCTATTAAAGTGTTTACTCTGTAAACCACCCCAACTCCAGAAAAAAAAAAAAAAAAACAACCTCATTACAGTCCACTCATAATATGGAACTGCCTGGGGTAAGGGGAGGAGACCAGGGAAGACTCTCCATCCTTTTAAGTTGTCATGAGTCAAAAGCATAGGTGCTAGAGGCAAAGCAGGCCATGAGGATGTTTATCTATGAGAATTCACACAATTACTGGGGAAGTCTTCGATTTCTTAGGCCATGGAGTTGGGGATTCAAGGCAGTGCCAGGCAGCTTTTAAGGAACAGGGAGGCCCCAGATAATATGCATCTAGGTTGGGGGGCAATAATGTCTGCAAAGTTGTTTGTCATGATGTCCACACAGGATCATGTTCAAATGCATCCAGCAGCCAGGCAGGTAAAGGGGTGGAGGAGACTGCGTGGGAGGCAACAGGGGGTGGTGGAGACTGTGGCCAGAGGGCAAGTTCCGGTGGAAACCAACCACCCAGCTCCATCACCTCGCAAGACTGTGAACTCAGTGTTGTCAGTACACATTTAAGAGAAAGCCAGAAATGTAGATTCTTGTGAAAAGTCTCAACTAAGAAAAAAAAAAATCAGAACTAATTTAGAAAGTATTTTTACACATCAGGGGTCAAACAAAGGATGTCTCACGCTGTATGTGGTTTCTAATTTCGAAGACAGAAAAATACAGAGACTAGATCCACTTGTGGAGCCAGTAATAAAATGAATGGCAGTAGTCAGTGAGCCATGAGGCAAGGAGAGCTGGCCCAGAAGTCCTAAGTTCAGGATTCCAGGCTTTGCTTTGCCACTAATTGTCTGTGTGACCTCCGTGAAATAATTGACAAACTCCAGGCCTTAGTTTCTTTATCTGGGAAATGAAGGCGTTACATCCAATGCTCTTTTAGAGTCAGAGCTTCCATTCCAATTGAGCGGGCAGAGTGAAAAATTAGTCCTGGGTGTGTTTCTAACAGGATTGCCTTCATTGACATTTGTTGTGCGTCTACATGGCATCGATCACGGAATTCTTGCTGATTCCAAAAAAGCAAACATAAGCTCCAAAAGCACCTTCCTTATTTTGTCTGGCTGAGAACAATGCTCTCCAAGAAGCGGGAGGAGAGCCCCCCACCATAGGGAGCGGCCTTACTGACTCTATCAGCAGGTGAGTTACGGAGCGTGTCAGCGCTGATAGTGCCTGCGTATTTCCTATTCAGACTGACACGGCTCCAAGGCAGACATCTAACTGACGTTTGTTCAACAGTAGCAAGATAGTTCACTGGACTGGTGGGGGTGTCGGCATCTTTTGTCAGCTTAGAGTCAAACCCTGGGGAAAATACGGTGCAGAGGTTTTGAGATGAAGCGATGTTTCTCTGCCCATGCCTGAGGTGCGGTCTGCTGCTATGCCTGTTAGCAAACTGCCTTTGGCATCCTCAGGACCCTCCACCTCATGCCCCATCCTCCAGGCTGCTCGGAACAAACAAGAGTCACAGCTAGTCCTTAGAGCTTTATCTGGAAACCCAGGACAGCCCCATGCTCTTCAGGGTTCGGGGGTGGGAGGAGGTGAAGAAGCAGCAGCAGCAGGGAATGAGTGGGTGAGAGGACTCAGAGCCCTGCGATTTGAGTAATTTTAGGAGGCAGAGCTGTTTATGGAACATTTCATTCTTGATAGCTACTGTCACATTCTAGTCATTAGGCTGCATTTACTCGTGGGTTGTAGAAATTACTTCCCATGGGAAACGAAAGCAGTTCCTTCTTGCAAAGGATGCTTTGTTTTCTAGGAGAAGAAAATAAACATATGACAGTGCGGCCAGCCCTGCCTGCATGCCCTGCTAGGTCAGTCCCTGTTCAAGTTCATTACTCAGCATGACCAGAGGAATAAGTGACCAAAAAATACTAATGATGATAATAGCAGGAACTACCACATATTGAGCATCTTCTAGTTGCCAGACTCTGAGCTGAGCGTTTACATATGCATTGCAATAAATCCCAAAAGATACCCTGGCACTGTCATTAGCCATGTTTTACAGATGAGGAACCGAGGCTCAAAGAAGCTAAATATATTTACTCAGGTTAACCCAGCTGGGGACTCAAACCCGATCTGTCTGACTCTGAGGCCCCTTTTTGTAAATACCCACCCCTGCATATACCACATGTGTCTTTCTTGAAATAAAAACTCTCCTAGCAAAGGCTATAGGAATAAAGAGTGCATGGAACAAACATGAGGGCCCAGGAAAGAGAAGAACATCTTTGAAACTGGAGTCATCCATGTGGATTCCAACTTTAATCTATTATATCCATTAGGTGGCACCTGCTTCCCTTCTGCCCTCCAGGTATGGACATCCAGAGCTTCACACATCTGCAAATTACAGTGAGATGGCTCTGCTGTGGGAGGTAATGTGAACCACAGCTCCTGCACCCTGCCGCCTCGGCCAAGCCAGCCGAATCCCATTCTTGCCTTGTTAGCATTTATATAGGACCTCTTGCTGTAGCACCGACACACCATCCCCCACTGCCCTGGGTCTTCTCATTTTGATTAGTTACAGCAAAGTTACACTGAATACCCGGCTTCGGGTCTTTGCCCTTCACACCTGATAGAATGCTAGCAGCTCCCCGGGCCCTTCCTGCCCTATGGTCTAGCATGGAGCCACGGTCAATCCCACCGGAGCAACAATGATGAATGAAACCTTCAGATCCCATTTTTTTTTGGTTTACAAAGAGTTTTTAAACACACTGTGCAGTGACATCATTATCCAATGGGAGATTAGTGTAAAGTCTAATGTGCCACTGCCCACAGCAGACCAAGGGCTCCTCTCACTTCTCTTGAGAGAGGGCATGTGGAAAGGTTTGGGTTTGCAGGTCTGATGCCAGAAGGAGGAGGAAGAGAGTGCCCCATGCCCACTCCTTCAATGTCAGGAAAAGAGTTTATCAAAGAAGAGAAAGCAAAAGACTGGGACCGGGCTGCCCTGGTGGTCCAGTGGGTAAAGACACCGCCTTGCAGTGCAAAGGGCGCCAGTTCTATCCCTGGCCTGGGAGGATCCCGCATGCCGTGGAGCAGCTGGACCAATGTGTTCAACTACAGAGCCAGCGCTCTGGAGCGTTTGATCCCTAGTCAGGAAACTAGACCTCCACATGCAATAATTAAGAGTTTGCAGGCCTCAACTAAATATCCTGCATGCAGCAACTGAAAAAAAAAAAGATCTTGCATGCCACAACAAAGATTGAAGATCCCAAGTGCCACAACTGACTGGACTCAGCCAAATAAGTAAGTGAATAATAAATTAATTAGTTAAAAAAAACACGTGGTGAAATAATGTTAAAAATAAGAAGGCAAAGGACTTAATGCCACTGATGATGTGGCCTCTTAACTTGGGCGTCCCCACTGAGGAGTCCTCTACCTTCAAAGTGGCTGAGGACTTCAGTTTATTCCTTGATGGAACCAGCAGCCTGCCTCACGGAGGGCACAGAGCAGGGGCCTCCTGGCCCCTCCCGATGCTGGACCCCTCTCTGTCAGCCAGTGGCTCTAGCAGACGTGTTTTCATTGGCCAGCAGTCTCTCCCTGAGTTCAGCACATGGGCCCCTCCTAGACCATGGATTCCGCCCAAATTCTTGGGGCCCCCCCCCCCTGGGTCTTCTCATTTTGATTAGTTACAGCAAAGTTACACTGAATACCCGGCTGGGTCTTTGCCCTTCACACCTGATAGAATGCTAGCAGCTCCCCGGGCCCTTCCTGCCCTATGGTCTAGCATGGAGCCACGGTCAATCCCACCGGAGCAACAATGATGAATGAAACCTTCAGATCCCATTTTTTTTTGGTTTACAAAGAGTTTTTAAACACACTGTGCAGTGACATCATTATCCAATGGGAGATTAGTGTAAAGTCTAATGTGCCACTGCCCACAGCAGACCAAGGGCTCCTCTCACTTCTCTTGAGAGGGCATGTGGAAAGGTTTGGGTTTGCAGGTCTGATGCCAGAAGGAGGAGGAAGAGAGTGCCCCATGCCCACTCCTTCAATGTCAGGAAAAGAGTTTATCAAAGAAGAGAAAGCAAAAGACTGGGACCGGGCTGCCCTGGTGGTCCAGTGGGTAAAGACACCGCCTTGCAGTGCAAAGGGCGCCAGTTCTATCCCTGGCCTGGGAGGATCCCGCATGCCGTGGAGCAGCTGGACCAATGTGTTCAACTACAGAGCCAGCGCTCTGGAGCGTTTGATCCCTAGTCAGGAAACTAGACCTCCACATGCAATAATTAAGAGTTTGCAGGCCTCAACTAAATATCCTGCATGCAGCAACTGAAAAAAAAAAAGATCTTGCATGCCACAACAAAGATTGAAGATCCCAAGTGCCACAACTGACTGGACTCAGCCAAATAAGTAAGTGAATAATAAATTAATTAGTTAAAAAAAACACGTGGTGAAATAATGTTAAAAATAAGAAGGCAAAGGACTTAATGCCACTGATGATGTGGCCTCTTAACTTGGGCGTCCCCACTGAGGAGTCCTCTACCTTCAAAGTGGCTGAGGACTTCAGTTTATTCCTTGATGGAACCAGCAGCCTGCCTCACGGAGGGCACAGAGCAGGGGCCTCCTGGCCCCTCCCGATGCTGGACCCCTCTCTGTCAGCCAGTGGCTCTAGCAGACGTGTTTTCATTGGCCAGCAGTCTCTCCCTGAGTTCAGCACATGGGCCCCTCCTAGACCATGGATTCCAACCCAATTCCTAAATCAGACACTGTTGCATCTTTACATAAAGAAAGAGACGTTTACTTATTTAAAATCATACAAAGCATGGCGTATTATTTAGTCAAGTGTATTAGTGATATCCAAGTTTTGGAACTGGCAGGAGAAGTAGGGCTGGAGCTTTGAGACAAGGGCGGGAGGAGCTGAATTGTCCTACAGAACAGCTCCCAGAAAATACTTCCACACTGGTGCTGAGAACCAAGAAGAGGGAGGGGCTTGAACGTGAATTACAGCTGGAGGCAGAGTCCTGAGTCGGCAGGCATGTCCGAGGTGATTTATAGAAATGAAAGTCGAATCCTTAACTTTTAGTTTTCAGAACCGTGACGTGAAGTCCTTCTATTTCCTGAAAGTCACCAAGCTCTGACTTACTAACATAGGAGGAAAGAGAACTGTTTTCCCAAAAAGTGAGGGAAAAAAGGTGTTTCATAACTGGAAGCAGAGGAGAACTGAGGAGTTGAGATGTAAGAGGGACAGAGCTTGAACAGAAACAAGTTTCTTTCCATGAGAAAATAATCCCCAAGAAACTACAGAACCCTTCTGGGCATGGGATGGGGGATGTCATGGCGAGAGCAGAGTCATGGTGATGTGTGGAGGGGTGGAAGGTAGGCGGTAGTGAGTAGTATATCCCCATTTGACAGATGAGAAAACCAAGCTCCAGATAAGGTACAGTCCCTGCCCCATGTCACCTACCTAGCAAGTGGGGAAGTCCAGATCAGAGTATTCCATTGTTTATTCCTAGTTAAAATGCTCGCAGTCATTATTTGCCAGCTAAAAAGCAACCAGAGAAAAGTCATCAAAAGTAAATGAGCACCTTTTATACACTCAGTTATCACTTGCTACATCACCAGCCCTCTCCTCACTGCGTTGCTCTGCTATCAACTTCACCATCCATGAGACTCAGAGCAGATGGGAGGGAAGGGTTACGTTCAGTGTACCAGCTCTCGTGGAGCAGAGCTGCTAGGGAGGCCGCACAGCCCCACACGGTGATTGGTGGGCACTGGCAGGACGAGAATCTTAACGAAGTGAGGGGAGAATGTGCCCGGAACTAAGCCCCACGGGACAGAGAGTCCTTACAGAACTTGTGTTCCATGTGTGTCGAGGGGGACCGTGGGGGAGAGAGTCACACCTCTGCACAGTTTCTTGTTCTGCAGAAATCCCACCAAGCTTCTTCCACATTGGCACAACGCTCCGTCTGACCACTTGCCCGGGGAAAGAAACCTTCTTTCTGCCTCGTGACTTTCTCCTCTGTAGACTGTTTCCTTTACTCTGAGAACCTGTGATTTGGCCAGTTTGCATAACCTTTCACACCCACTCCGCCCCTGTGGGTACTTACTGGGCAATTGCTAGCTGGTTCACTGATGTTTTTACCACAATGCTTGTGATTCTCACATGATTCTGATCAAGAACCAGACTGAACCTACCTCCTCTGTTATGTGCAGGTGGTCTTATGCATTTCTTCCAGTGCATCATTCTACTGACTGTCCCAAAAATCATTGCTGAGGGAAAAAAGGTGTTTCATAACTGGAAGCAGAGGAGAACTGAGGAGTTGAGATGTAAGAGGGACAGAGCTTGAACAGAAACAAGTTTCTTTCCATGAGAAAATAATCCCCAAGAAACTACAGAACCCTTCTGGGCATGGGATGGGGGATGTCATGGAGAGAGCAGACTCATGGTGATGTGTGGAGGGGTGGAAGGTAGGCGGTAGTGAGTAGTATATCCCCATTTGACAGATGAGAAAACCAAGCTCCAGATAAGGTACAGTCCCTGCCCCATGTCACCTACCTAGCAAGTGGGGAAGTCCAGATCAGAGTATTCCATTGTTTATTCCTAGTTAAAATGCTCGCAGTCATTATTTGCCAGCTAAAAAGCAACCAGAGAAAAGTCATCAAAAGTAAATGAGCACCTTTTATACACTCAGTTATCACTTGCTACATCACCAGCCCTCTCCTCACTGCGTTGCTCTGCTATCAACTTCACCATCCATGAGACTCAGAGCAGATGGGAGGGAAGGGTTACGTTCAGTGTACCAGCTCTCGTGGAGCAGAGCTGCTAGGGAGGCCGTCACAGCCCCACACGGTGATTGGTGGGCACTGGCAGGACGAGAATCTTAACGAAGTGAGGGGAGAATGTGCCCGGAACTAAGCCCCACGGGACAGAGAGTCCTTACAGAACTTGTGTTCCATGTGTGTCGAGGGGGACCGTGGGGGAGAGAGTCACACCTCTGCACAGTTTCTTGTTCTGCAGAAATCCCACCAAGCTTCTTCCACATTGGCACAACGCTCCGTCTGACCACTTGCCCGGGGAAAGAAACCTTCTTTCTGCCTCGTGACTTTCTCCTCTGTAGACTGTTTCCTTTACTCTGAGAACCTGTGATTTGGCCAGTTTGCATAACCTTTCACACCCCACTCCGCCCCTGTGGGTACTTACTGGGCAATTGCTAGCTGGTTCACTGATGTTTTTACCACAATGCTTGTGATTCTCACATGATTCTGATCAAGAACCAGACTGAACCTACCTCCTCTGTTATGTGCAGGTGGTCTTATGCATTTCTTCCAGTGCATCATTCTACTGACTGTCCAGAAGACTGTCATCTGATGACTTCATTGCTAGAGGCTGTCCCTGATTGCCTCTGTCCCTGGGGCTCCTTGCAGAACTCTTTCTGGTGCTGAGAAACAGACATGCCATCTTCCAGCCATAGAATTCTAGACTAGAGAAGCCAGGCCCCTCTGCTGTGACAGGACTCGGTGGTCAACTGGCCATACATCTCTGTGTGTCTGGGATGCTCCCACTTAAGCCTGTTACCCCAGTGTAATTAATTGATAGCCTTTCCTCAAACTTCAAAATGTCCCACCATAGATGATCAATTATGTATGACCTTCCCTGGTGGCTGAACCTAAAGGAATGGCCTGCAATGCAGGAGACACATGCAGGAGATGCAGGTTCCATCCCTGGGTCAGGTAGGTTCCCCTGAAACAGGAAATGGCCACCCACTCCAGTATTCTTGCCTGGGAAATCCCATGGACACGGGAGCCTGGTGGGCTACAGTTTGTGGGGTCGCAAAGACTCAGACACCACTTAGCAACTACAGCAGAAACCCAACTTTAGTGATCATCTAAAGTGATTTTTAAGCTTCCGCTTAACCTGGAAGATCCTTTCTTCAAACAGATACTCCCATTGCCTGGTGTGTAAAATTGAAGGAAAGGTCGCTGTTTTGGCTGAAGGCAGTGGAAAAGACTGGACCCCCTATCCACCCAAAAGACACACACACACACATCATCTCCTTCCCCACGGTCCTACCCCCTGCTATGGCAGCCCTTCCTTCAGCCGATGGGAGTCTTAGAGTTCAGTGTACCATCTGTGAGACCCACTACTTTAGTTTTAAGTGAGGGAACTGAGGCACATAGATAGATAAAAGGACTTATGTAAGGCCACAGTACTAGTTCATTGAAAAGCCCAAGCGAGAAATTCATAGTGATATCACTACCAGGTGAATTCTCCTTCCCATTTTTCCAAATAGTCTTAAAACTATGGTGGTGGTGGGGGCTCAGGTGGAAGGGGTCAAAGATACACCTGTGATGGATTTGGGGTTTTATATATAGCTGTAAACAACAAAACTCTGTAAACACAAAATAAAAATAATTAATTAGTTAAAAAACTAAGTGACTCTATGCCCAATTTTACGCTAGTTTTGCATTATGTATTTTTCAATGACATATATTTATTTACTATATATCTCGACTATACATTATATATATAGTATATGCAGTATATCTTTACTATATATTATACATATTCTATATCTTTACTATATATAGTATATATACATAATACATATGTATATATCTCTTTAGTATAAATAGTAAACATCTTTACTATAAATATAAATATCTTTACTATATATATCTGTATAATATACATAATATATTATTTATTTATTTAATTTACGGGCTTCCCTGGTGGCTCAGACCACAAAGAATCTGCCTGCAGTGCAGGAGACCTGGGTTTGATTCCTGGGTTGGGAAGATCCCCTGGAGAAGGGAATGGCTACCTACTCTAGTATTTTAGCTGGAAACCCCCAGAATCTGTCAGGCTACAGTCCATTGGGTCACAAAGAGTTGGACACAACTGAGCAACCAACACACACAAGCACATTGAAAGAGGGTATCTCCTATAACATTTATGTGAAATTTCTGTCGTGAAGAAAACGATCAGGAGTTAAACCCCCACCAGTGGACACCTGAGAAGTCCATGAGGCCCAGTAAGGGAATTGCTTTGCGCCAAGGTGACACGGTGTGAACTGTATGTATTATTAATGTAACCGGTGCTTGGGGACAAATGCCTTTTCCAGAGACTGTATCCTTGCAAACATTTGGATGGACTTCATTAATCTCAAGAAGCAGTCCTCAGAAAGTCAAACAGGAAGCACAGCTCCTGCTGTGATATAGAATAAACACTGGTCCCTCCAGGGGCCTCCCCAGCGCAGAGCTCTCCCTTTGTCTGAGGGCTTAATGCAGAGCAACAGTTGGCAAATCTAAACGGAAACAGCACCCTATCTTGGAAGTGCACGGCTTCTCCAAGCCCTTCTTCGTTTAAAGAGCCGCCCATCTTCCCCTTTACCTTCTGCTCCCACCTGCCAGCCAGGCAGTTTCCACTTGAATCCTGTGCAGGAAAAGCAGATACTAAATGCAAATCAGAACATGAAGCGATCATTTTATGGCCTAAGGAAGGCTCATGGGAGGCCAGGTCACCAGGCAGGCAGCCTGCTTGTGACAGCTTCTGGGTGGAGGGCAGGTTGTGTTCTTGTCTTCTCAGCTTGTTTTAGTTTGACCCAGGCGCTGCCTGTTTCTCTGGGGAACAAGAGCCTCTCACTCAGGCCCACACAAACCAATTGTCCACAGTCGGAAAGCAATCATTCTCCCTCTGTGTGTGCAGGAGAGAACCAGCCTGACAAAGTAGGGCTGCGCAAGGGCTTGCCTTGCCCTCTTCAAATGCTGACTCAGAGGATTTGCATAGCTGGGCTTCTGAGGAAACACTCCAGCCCGTCAGAGCACAGGCTCCGGTAATCTATGCAAAGTATGCTTCCCTGGCAGAGGGAACCAGTGTGCTGACACGGGTCATGAGTGCCTGCTTAGTCACTTAGTTGTGCCTTGACTCTTTGCGACCCCGTGCATTGTTGCCCGCCAGGCTCCTCTGTCCATGGGATTCTCCAGGCAAAAATACTGGAGTGGGTTGTTGTGACTTCCTGCAGAGGATTTTTCTCAATCTAGGAATCAAACTCGCATCTGCCTGTGTCTCCTGCATTGCAAATGGATTCTTTACCCACTGAGTCACCTAGGAAAACCACACTAGAAACTAGAAGCCCGACACTAGTAGACATAAAATCTAATGTTTAAGAAAACCTTACTCTGGGCTTGTTCCTTTAATTCAAGCCTCACAAAACCCCTTTCAGGTAGTAACTGAGTCCCATTTTAGAGATGCAGAAACAGGACTTGATGAAGGTGAAAAGACGTTTCCAGTCTTTCAGTAAGGAAGTGGTGGAGGAGGATCCAAACCCATGAGTCGCCCTCCAGAGCCTGTCTCTTACCCACCAAACCCAGGAAGCAGCCAGGCCAGGGCAGAGGCTGCCCGAGCTTCTCTGTGTGTTCACAGATCACTGGGGGCTCTTGTCCAAAAAATGCATGTTCTGATTCAGGAGTTCTGGGGTGCGCCAAATCCTCTGCATTTCCAAGAAGCTTCCAAGCAGTGCCAATGCTGCTGCTGACGGAGAAGTTTCTCAAGAAACGTTCTCTGTAAAGGACCCGACATAAAACAGTTTAGGGTTTGTGAGTCATGTGCAGTCTCTGTTGCCTATTCCCCCTTTTCTTTTTAATTTTTTACAAACTTTAGAATAGAACACTGTCCTCAGTTCTGGACTCGTGGACTAAACTTGCCCAAATAGCAATGCATGCATGGTTCCCTGACCTGAAACAGCGTGGGTGAAGGCCCCAGGCCTACAGCCTGGGTGAGGATCTTCTCCAGCTGATGAGTATGAGCTTCCATCTGGATCTTCAGTTAGATATGGGGCGATAAGAGGGCAGTCAGGCTGCCTCCGTAACGGCCAGAGAGGATAGAGAGGAAAGAGGCTGTCCTACACCCTAAGGGAGCTGTGGGGATGGTGAGCAGTCTGGACTCCCGCGTGTGCAGCGAGGGCTGGGGGATGCCGGTCTGCAGGCTCAGGGAATCGAGTGGGGTGGAGACACTGGGGAGCCCTTCACATCTGGTGAAGCAGGGGCGCAAGGTTATCACAGGGGCTCCAGCGATGGGTGGGAGGATAAACCCCTTCCACTCAGAGTCTAAGATCCTGTGATGCTAACGTGCGAGGCTAATCTGATGCTGCTGGAAGATAATCAGCACACACATGGTCTGATTCTCCTAGGGTTTATCAGCAACCAGACCCAGAGCAGCTGCTGAGCTCGCTCCCTTGCCCCCTTATCTCTCGGGCCAGTCAGGAAACTGGGGCTGATATTCCCCCCTGCCCTGGAGGAAAAGAGACATCCCCCTAAATGCTCCCTTCCAAAGCAGTGAGTGAGGACCCTCTGCTCAAGAGCCTTGTCTAGGCACTGGGTCCCTGTTCCTTTTACATCTTTCTTTGAACTTCAGAATGAGGTAAAGTCATCTTCTGGGAATTCATTCTCTAAAATAACTATGAATATGAATAAAGATTTTGCCCTGCTTCAGGTCCAAAGAGGGGAGTTATTCCTAAGCCTCTGAGACCTTCAAGACTTCTCTCGGATTTTCTTTGTTCTCTTCCATTCCCCCTCCTTTCACTCATTCCCCTTCTTTTGACAAGGCTTTTGTGTGTAAAGTGCATCTTTTTGTTTGCATGGGCGCTTGCGAAATGTGTATTGTACTGTAGGGATATATATGTATTGTACTGTAGGGGGTTTTTTTTTTTGTATCTGTTGCCTATTCCCCCTTTTCTTTTTAATTTTTTACAAACTTTAGAATAGAACACTGTCCTCAGTTCTGGACTCGTGGACTAAACTTGCCCAAATAGCAATGCATGCATGGTTCCCTGACCTGAAACAGCGTGGGTGAAGGCCCCAGGCCTACAGCCTGGGTGAGGATCTTCTCCAGCTGATGAGTATGAGCTTCCATCTGGATCTTCAGTTAGATATGGGGCGATAAGAGGGCAGTCAGGCTGCCTCCGTAACGGCCAGAGAGGATAGAGAGGAAAGAGGCTGTCCTACACCCTAAGGGAGCTGTGGGGATGGTGAGCAGTCTGGACTCCCGCGTGTGCAGCGAGGGCTGGGGGATGCCGGTCTGCAGGCTCAGGGAATCGAGTGGGGTGGAGACACTGGGGAGCCCTTCACATCTGGTGAAGCAGGGGCGCAAGGTTATCACAGGGGCTCCAGCGATGGGTGGAGGATAAACCCCTTCCACTCAGAGTCTAAGATCCTGTGATGCTAACGTGCGAGGCTAATCTGATGCTGCTGGAAGATAATCAGCACACACATGGTCTGATTCTCCTAGGGTTTATCAGCAACCAGACCCAGAGCAGCTGCTGAGCTCGCTCCCTTGCCCCCTTATCTCTCGGGCCAGTCAGGAAACTGGGGCTGATATTCCCCCCTGCCCTGGAGGAAAAGAGACATCCCCCTAAATGCTCCCTTCCAAAGCAGTGAGTGAGGACCCTCTGCTCAAGAGCCTTGTCTAGGCACTGGGTCCCTGTTCCTTTTACATCTTTCTTTGAACTTCAGAATGAGGTAAAGTCATCTTCTGGGAATTCATTCTCTAAAATAACTATGAATATGAATAAAGATTTTGCCCTGCTTCAGGTCCAAAGAGGGGAGTTATTCCTAAGCCTCTGAGACCTTCAAGACTTCTCTCGGATTTTCTTTGTTCTCTTCCATTCCCCCTCCTTTCACTCATTCCCCTTCTTTTGACAAGGCTTTTGTGTGTAAAGTGCATCTTTTTGTTTGCATGGGCGCTTGCGAAATGTGTATTGTACTGTAGGGATATATATGTGTATTGTACTGTAGGGATATATATTTTCACTTACTTTACCACTCTTTGTACATAACTTACTCTGCTTATTGTTTTTCACCCGCCACTATGTTTGAAAAATCCAGGGAGTAGCTCCATGTAATAAGCTCCATTTCTCCTCACTTTTACGTAGATTCTGCCTGCAACATATTTTGACTTTCCATTCTCTGAGGAGGTTCACCACAGTTACCTCTAGTTTCTTGTCATCACTCACAACCCTGGGATGAACACCTCATGTACCTTTCTTTAGGGATATGGGTAAGAAATTCCTTGTGCCCTCTCTCCAGGGGTGAAACTGCTGGGCTTCCAGGTATGTGAATACTTACTTTGACTTGATCTTGGCCAATAACTCTGGAGGAAAGCAGCACCATCCCATCCTCCCACCAGCAGTAGAGCAAGGTCTTATCCCTCTATCTCTCCCAACAGTTGACATTAACTGTCTTTTCTCTTTTGTGAGTTTTAAGATATAACCAATGTCTTCTCCCAATCTGTTTGCTCTGTGTTCATGGTATTGCCTATTAAATGGTATTCTTTGACATGAACATAATTAAATATATTAATTTTTTTCTCACGGTTTATGTTTTTTCCAGTTTTACACACAAAATCTATCTAGAATCCTAGGACACAGGATTTTATCTTGTGGGATTTTGTTGTTGTTTTGTTGCTCGATCATGTCTGACTCTTGTGACCCCATGGACTGTGGCCCACCAAGCTCCCTTGTCTGTGGGATTTCCCAGGCAAAAGTACCAGAGTGGGTTGCCATCTCCTACTTCAGAGGATCTTCCTGACTCAGGGATCAAACCTAGGTCTCCACATCGCCTGCATTGCAGGTGGACTATTTACTGCTGAGCCACCAGAGAAGCTCATAAAACCCAGTATTTACTTGTACAAAGTAGTTGCATTCATGAAGAAAAATTTCAAGCTTTATAAACTTGATGTACTAGTTACTAGTTATTTCTTATTTGTCACTAGTTATTTCTCATTTGAGAAAAGTAGATCAAACCAAAAGAGTCTCATTTTCATAATATCCCCTTCCATAACAAATTATCCATTGTTTGTTAATTATTTGTAATTTGTTAATTATTATTTGCTAGAAATAACAAATTATTATTATTACATTCATATATATGGGTGTACTATTTTCTTAGGACATTTTTGTAAGTAGCCTAATATCTGATTTGACAAATCATTCAACTGAAAAATATTGTCATAATTTTATTATACAGTCTTGACTCAACAGTGGCTTTCAGCATTGTCCATCTATATAGAACATAAAAATTGCCAAATATTTAAGGAAAGATGATATTTTACATGTCACATTTAGGTCATCATATCACCTGGAGTTTACCCTTGAGCGCTGTCAAAGAAGACATGCTAGTAACATTTTTTTTCTCAGTTTTCCCAATAACATTTCATCTGCCTAACAAACCTTTTCTTTTTGATTTGTGGTGCTGCTTTGTCACATATTAAATCCCCATATATCTATAGGTCTGTCTCTGAGGTGGTAGCAAAGATTTAGTGTCAGTGGTATTCACTGTAACATTATTTTTAACAAAAATGCAAATAACCATGATGTGCAACAGTTGAGGACAGATGAAATCCTTCACAGTACATCTCTACCAATAGACTTCCACCCATGCAGGGGTTAAAGTCAGCATAACAAAAGACTGTACAATGCCATGGGTAGTTGTGTTTTATTGCTGAGTGGAAATGGCAGATTCCAAAGTAGCACAGCGTGAATGATGTTAAGTATATAATGAATCATGTATATATATATATATGTGTATGTATGTATAATTGGTAAACACTCAAGTATTTTGGTTGCTCTTTATGGACAAAAGTGTTCTTCTGATGACTGTCAAGTAAAGGAGGGTCCTAGTGAAAGAACATTAGAAAAATTTGGCTTACCAGTAAAGCCACATTCTCAGTTGCAAAGTCCTACAGTGTCTAATATCAGTGAAAAGGAGAGTAGGCAATGGGTCAGGAAGACCTGACCATCTTCAACTGAAAGGTAGCACATCAGTTACTGGCGGATGTTAGCTTGCAGATTCAGATTCAGTCGGTGGGGAGGGACCAGAGCTTCTGCATCTCTAACAGGCTCGCTGGGGATGCTGAGACTCTCAAGCCAGGACCTCACTTTGAGTGGCAAAACCCTACAAAGTCATTCAGTTGTGCTTCCAGACAAGACACTGAGCTGAATAGGGCATTGATCTGGACAAGGAGCCAACAGCCTTTATAGGTTACTTAGACTAGGTAGCCAAGAGTGGAGTGTTTAGTTTATGTGTTTAGTGTATATTGCTTTGAGACTGTTGGTTTTGGAGGGCAGAACAAGGAGATGTGTATATAAGAACTGACTGCAGCCATGAAATTAAAAGGTTCCTGCTCCTTGAAAGGAAAGCTATGGCAAACCTAGACAGAATATTAAAAATCAAAGACATCACTTTGCCAACCAAGGTTCATATCGTCAAAGCTATGGCTTTTCCAATAGTCATATATGAGAGTTGGACCATAAAGAAGGCTAAGCACTGAAGAACTGATACCTTCAAACTATAGTGTTGGAGAAGACTCCCGAGAGTCCCTTGGACTGCAAGGAGATCAAACCAGTCACTCCTAAAGGAAAGAAACCCTTAGTATTCATTGGGAGGACTGAGACTGAAGCTGAAGCTCCAATACTTTAGCCACTTGATGTGAAGACTTAACTCACTGGAAAAGACCCTGACACTGGGAAAGATTGAGGGCAGGAAGACAAGGGGCTGACAGAGAATGCAATGGTTGGAGGACATCTCCTGGAGTAAACTCCAGGAGATAGTGAAGGACAGGGAAGCCTGGAGTGCTGCAGTCCACAAGGTCACAAAGAATCGGACATGGCTTGGTGACTTAACAACAGATGTAATAATTGAAACATCACCTGATCAATAGAAAATCTAGACCAGCAAATATCCTGTTGCATTTTTCCTTTTCCCCTCCACACATCTGGGTTTAGCCAGCAATCTCCTCTCAACAGTAAAGCCTGAGGTTGAGATAGGAAGGCACATGAGAGCCATCTGGCTCCAGGCATGCAGCCAGGCTTGTGGACAGGCTCACCTAGAAAAGGTGAGGGGCACCCCAGGTCCTCAGGAATGTGTCTCCTGATGGCAACTTTAAGGAGCACCAATTTCCAGGCAAGGTCCCAATTATCACTGAGATAGAGTCAGAGACCTACATCCACCTCAGATGGTTAGAAAGCCCTTCCTCCTTTATTGCCCACTCTGTTCTGTTGCCACTTTCCAGCCCTGATAACCTGTTTTTTAGGTGACCACAATTATATCTCCCTTACCAAACTGCTCCAAATCACCAGTACTGGCGGATCCTTCTTATTAGGCCTGGTGATTTTAACTGGTATCATAGACAAAGGAAACTCACACAATAAATGTCAGTTGGCTGATTGTTGGCTCAATGTACAGACTCTTCAAAGCCCCCTACAACATTCCCATTGTGTTCTCATTTAGAGCCCAGTAATATACAAACCCCTGCTATCATTACTATTTAACTAACATTTATTTCACATTTCATATGTGCCAGGTACTAGGCAAGGTACTTTCACATTTGTTATATCACCTCATTCTTAAAACAATCCTGGAAGCTAGATATCACAATGAAAATATCAAGGTTCAGACAGGTTAAGTAACTTGCCCGAAGTAACATGGGTTATAAATGAGAAACCTCCAATGAGGGGAAGAAAGGAAAGAAGGTGACAAGCAGATTGTGGGGTATGTTGGAGATTTAGTTTTGAATACAGTTCTTGGCTCAGAGAGAAAGAAGAGCTCTGAGAGGTAACGCATTCCTGCACTCCTAACTAACGGACCTCCTGTCATGTAGTCTAGGCTATGGGAGGCACTGTTGGTTTCCTAAGGTAGAGAAGAGTCATTGCCTTCCTCTTTCTTGATAACAGAATTCTGGTTTTGTTCAAGTAGCAATGCATGTAGCCCCAGGGGAGGATCAGCATTGATCTAAGCTGGATATGGCCATCCCCTTCCTCTTTAACAGCAATTAATTTTGTGTGTCCAACCAGAAAGGATATGGAAGAGAAGATCTATGGTCACTTCTTAGAAAGTCATCTTTTCTACGAAGACAGAGATCCATAAGAGAGAGTCCCTTTCCCACAACCAATCTTTCTTCCTTCCTGCTCAGGCTGATGTATTATGAGGATGTAATTGACAGAGATCTATAGCAACTTTAAGGAGCACCAATTTCCAGGCAAGGTCCCAATTATCACTGAGATAGAGTCAGAGACCTACATCCACCTCAGATGGTTAGAAAGCCCTTCCTCCTTTATTGCCCACTCTGTTCTGTTGCCACTTTCCAGCCCTGATAACCTGTTTTTTAGGTGACCACAATTATATCTCCCTTACCAAACTGCTCCAAATCACCAGTACTGGCGGATCCTTCTTATTAGGCCTGGTGATTTTAACTGGTATCATAGACAAAGGAAACTCACACAATAAATGTCAGTTGGCTGATTGTTGGCTCAATGTACAGACTCTTCAAAGCCCCCTACAACATTCCCATTGTGTTCTCATTTAGAGCCCAGTAATATACAAACCCCTGCTATCATTACTATTTAACTAACATTTATTTCACATTTCATATGTGCCAGGTACTAGGCAAGGTACTTTCACATTTGTTATATCACCTCATTCTTAAAACAATCCTGGAAGCTAGATATCACAATGAAAATATCAAGGTTCAGACAGGTTAAGTAACTGGGCCGAAGTAAGATGGGTTATAAATGAGAAACCTCCAATGAGGGGAAGAAAGGAAAGAAGGTGACAAGCAGATTGTGGGGTATGTTGGAGATTTAGTTTTGAATACAGTTCTTGGCTCAGAGAGAAAGAAGAGCTCTGAGAGGTAACGCATTCCTGCACTCCTAACTAACGGACCTCCTGTCATGTAGTCTAGGCTATGGGAGGCACTGTTGGTTTCCTAAGGTAGAGAAGAGTCATTGCCTTCCTCTTTCTTGATAACAGAATTCTGGTTTTGTTCAAGTAGCAATGCATGTAGCCCCAGGGGAGGATCAGCATTGATCTAAGCTGGATATGGCCATCCCCTTCCTCTTTAACAGCAATTAATTTTGTGTGTCCAACCAGAAAGGATATGGAAGAGAAGATCTATGGTCACTTCTTAGAAAGTCATCTTTTCTACGAAGACAGAGATCCATAAAGAGAGAGTCCCTTTCCCACAACCAATCTTTCTTCCTTCCTGCTCAGGCTGATGTATTATGAGGATGTAATACTTTGCACATAGGCAGTCATCTTGTAACCATGAGGAGAAATGTGGTTTAATATACTGAGCTTGGCAGAGCTACAGATGGAAAGAGACTGGGGTCCTTGATGGTCTTGTTGAACAACCAAACAGCCCTGAAACATCTACCTCCAGACTTCTTGAAATGTTAGATAATTAAACTTCTTTATAATTTAGCATGTCCTGTTGATCAAATAGTCTGTTATTTATAGGCAAAAGCCATAATGGTGCAAGGATCTTGGCTCAGCTTCCCTTCTGGCAAGAGGCTAAGTATTTCCACACAAATCCCTCTGTCTTAGATTGATATGTTGGTCTAGAATTTTCTTCATCTGGTCTCTTCAATGTCTCCTTCCCAGAGATTCTTTATGATGGCAATTGGTTCAGCCCAGCACTGACTACACATCAGGGGAGAGTCTTTGTTATTCTACAATAGACAGTCTACATGTTTACTTCTTTCTCCATCTTTGTAAAACTCAGCTTACCTCTTTACGGGAGGAGGACCACCACATTACATATTGGAGTATTCTGATTTTGACAATATACTTACTTTCAGAAGTTTGTTTTATATTTTCACATATTTTCATGTTACTAATTAGTGCCCTTTCACTTTAGTTTGAAGAACTCTCTAAAGCATTTCTTGTAAAGTGGATCTACTTGTAATGAGTTCCTTCTTTTTTTTTTTAAACATTCATTTATTTATTTATTTTGGCAGGGGTGGGAAGGGAGGAGAGTGGGCAGGCCACTTCCACTGGTCTTTCATTTGTCTAGTTTCATCCATCTTTGTTCTTTGGCCCGTGTGGGCCTCCCATTGCGGTGGCCTCTGTTGTCGCAGAGCACCGGCTCTGAGTGCATGCTCTCCAGAGCTCTGGCTCAGTAATTGGACACATGGGTCCAGCCGCTCTGCGGCACGTGGGATCTTCCCAGGCCAGGGATCGAACTGGCGCCCCTTGCACTGCAAGGCGGTGTCCTTACCCACTGGACCACTAGGGAAGCCCTAATGAGTTCCTTCTGCTTTTGTTTGCCTGAGAGAATCTTTACTTCCCTTTATTTCTGAAGGACAAATTTGCCTTGTGTGGTCTGTAGAGAGTGCATCTTGGGTTTCATAGTGCCTGAAAGGCTGCTGGAATCCTCAGTGGTGCCTCTGGGTCCAGTGGCTAGGGACCAGGGCAAGCAGTGGTGGTGGCCAGAGCGGGTGGTGTGCACACCCTCAGGAGGAGGCCAGCTACCAGAGCCTGTTTAATGGCAGGAGCTGGCTGCAGACACCTGTATAGTTGGAGGGGCTAGGGCCAGCAGCAAGGACTGGGGCCAACTGTGACCATACGACTTTGAGGACCCTGGCTGTCAGCATGCCCTGCTCTGGGCGCAGGGACTAGCCTGGACACATGCATGGCCATAGAGGCCAGTGACAGGAGTTGGGCTGGCAGGTTGCAGGTGCAGAATTTTCTTCATCTGGTCTCTTCAATGTCTCCTTCCCAGAGATTCTTTATGATGGCAAATGGTTCAGCCCAGCACTGACTACACATCAGGGGAGTGACTTTCTTATTCTACAATAGACAGTCTACATGTTTACTTTTTCTCCATCTTTGTAAAACTCAGCTTACCTCTTTACGGAGGAGGACCACCACATTACATATTGGAGTATTCTGATTTTGACAATATACTTACTTTCAGAAGTTTGTTTTATATTTTCACATATTTTCATGTTACTAATTAGTGCCCTTTCACTTTAGTTTGAAGAACTCTCTAAAGCATTTCTTGTAAAGTGGATCTACTTGTAATGAGTTCCTTCTTTTTTTTTTTAAACATTCATTTATTTATTTATTTTGGCAGGGGTGGGAAGGGAGGAGAGTGGGCAGGCCACTTCCACTGGTCTTTCATTTGTCTAGTTTCATCCATCTTTGTTCTTTGGCCCGTGTGGGCCTCCCATTGCGGTGGCCTCTGTTGTCGCAGAGCACCGGCTCTGAGTGCATGCTCTCCAGAGCTCTGGCTCAGTAATTGGACACATGGGTCCAGCCGCTCTGCGGCACGTGGGATCTTCCCAGGCCAGGGATCGAACTGGCGCCCCTTGCACTGCAAGGCGGTGTCCTTACCCACTGGACCACTAGGGAAGCCCTAATGAGTTCCTTCTGCTTTTGTTTGCCTGAGAGAATCTTTACTTCCCTTTATTTCTGAAGGACAAATTTGCCTTGTGTGGTCTGTAGAGAGTGCATCTTGGGTTTCATAGTGCCTGAAAGGCTGCTGGAATCCTCAGTGGTGCCTCTGGGTCCAGTGGCTAGGGACCAGGGCAAGCAGTGGTGGTGGCCAGAGCGGGTGGTGTGCACACCCTCAGGAGGAGGCCAGCTACCAGAGCCTGTTTAATGGCAGGAGCTGGCTGCAGACACCTGTATAGTTGGAGGGGCTAGGGCCAGCAGCAAGGACTGGGGCCAACTGTGACCATACGACTTTGAGGACCCTGGCTGTCAGCATGCCCTGCTCTGGGCGCAGGGACTAGCCTGGACACATGCATGGCCATAGAGGCCAGTGACAGGAGTTGGGCTGGCAGGTTGCAGGTGCAGAGCTACCAGCGCTAGTTTTAGAACTGACCAGCAGTGCAGGCCAGTGACAGAAGTCAGGCCCCGTGCAAGCCCACCAGCTGCCGTGGGAGCCCTGCTGTCCGCCTGCACTCCTGTGGCTGCAGGGTCTCACCCTGGTCCATGCTTGGCAGTGGAGGTCAGTGGTGGTGGTCAGGTTGCTGGTTGCAGGTACACAAGGCTGCCAGTGTGGATCCCAGGTTCCAGGGGAGAGGAACAAGGTGAGACTTATCTCCTGTCCCTGACCTCTATGGTTGTGCATGTCCCCAAGCAAGATCCTGCACCCAGAGAAGGCCATGCTGACATCCAGGGCCCCCAAAGCCGCTAGAATACTGTATGGAAGGACTCAAGGGACCAGCATCTGTGAGTGCAATAGTCCGTGGGTGAAAACCTCAGGGGCAGTCTCTGCAGGGGTTACATAGTAGCTGTGTTGGTTGTTGGTTTCTTCAGTGGCAAAGCTGCTGGGGTCCTCTGCAGAGCAGACCCCTGGAAACCGTGGTTGCTTCCACTGCGTGATTGATACTTATAGCCCCTGCTCTCCTTCCTTGTTCCTAGGTGTTTCCATACATCTCAGCTTTGTACCTGTGGGTAAAAGAGTGAGACTGAAATGGGCCCTTATGCAGGTTCCTGGAAGACTGGGGAAGCTAGTCGTTCATCCTGCTCTCCCTTGCCCAGTGATGGGGACTCCTTCTAGCTGGGAAGTTCACTCCCGATGTTGAACAGGACAGGCCTAAGGTAGGGGTGATGCAGGCAAGATGAAGCTTCTCTTTCTTCTTCTTTTGTGCAGTTACTCTGAGGTGTTCTTTTCTGCAATGCTGCTGAAGTTTCTTACGTGGGCTCCTGAGCACTCTCAAAGCAATTTTTTGCTCATGGATACCTGGATCCCTGTTAATCTTTGTTGGAGAACAGAGGCTGGAGTCTCCTGCTCCACCATTTCGTTCAAAAAATGCCTTTAATGGCTCTGCCTTGCATTCCATTTGAAGCAGAGAGGCTGTGTGATGTCATGGGAAAGGTCAGAATCCAAGGCAGATTCCCTGCGTTTGAGTCCGGGCAGTTGTATGATCTTGGATACATGATTCAGCATCTTTGTGTAGCTTTCCCTAGGCCCAGACCCTAAAATAACCATCTGAGTGAAGGTCTTTTAGTTGGAGGTGGTTCCAGGAAATAGGCATGGGGGAATGAGACAGGGGAGGGAAGGAGGCCGTAAGGGTGTGACTAAGCAAGTTGCCACTGTGAGGAGCTGGAGTGGAAGTCCTCCTGGGGAGGAGCGGGGCATGTGCCTCTGAGTTATCACACTCAAGGGGCGAGGGAGCCAGGGGAGGTCTCTACAGACTCCTGTCAGTCAGGCTGACTTCAGGGGACAATGATTCCCCAGCACATCTGACCTAGTACCTGTGGGCAGAGAAAGCTCTCAGAAGGTGATGCTGGCAGTTGGAACTTGCCTGGCCTGTGCTGAAATGGTGAGGCCTGCAGGGATACAGGCGGGATCCCACAAGGTCTGTCACATTTGCTTTCCTTATCTTTGAAGTGGGACAATGGTAGCATCTACCCCTTAGGATTATTGGGAAGTTTATGTGAGTTAACAAGTAAAGGTCTTCCATCAGAGCCTGGCACAGAGTTTAAACACCACTTAAGTGTTAGTCATTAGCCTTTGAATTTCTGGGATATAAAAATTTCTTCTTTTGTAGCGTACACCTCAAAACTATTTAGTGAAGTTGGGTCAACTCATGAATGCTTAAGAAGGGGCTCTGTGGAACCAAGGGAGGGACTCTTTTCACCCCAGGTCTCTGTGGCTACATAGACCAAAGGGGGTCCACATGGAAGCAAGGGGTCCCAGGGAGAGGTGATGAAGGCTGTAAACCCAGTCAACTGGCATTTTGCACACTACTTGGAGGGCGCTGGGCTTCTGTGGCACATGGATTTGGGGAGCTGACCTCAATTCTTTATCTCAAAGAGCACGGAGGCTACAGCTGCCTTCTGTTTATGTACTAGACTGGAAGCTTCCTGAAGGCAAGAGCTCTGCATTCACTGCAGGATTCTCCTTCCTCCTCTCCTGGTTCAGGGTAGATGTCTAATAATTGAGTGTTGAGTAGAGGAGCTTGAAAAGAGCTCAGAAAATCTGAATGTGTTTGTTTTCATCTAAGTAGGCAGCCTCTGCTGGTGGCCTGCTTGTCTCCCTTGCATTTCCCGCCAATAATGACCCAGACCCTAAAATAACCATCTGAGTGAAGGTCTTTTAGTTGGAGGTGGTTCCAGGAAATAGGCATGGGGGAATGAGACAGGGGAGGGAAGGAGGCCGTAAGGGTGTGACTAAGCAAGTTGCCACTGTGAGGAGCTGGAGTGGAAGTCCTCCTGGGGAGGAGCGGGGCATGTGCCTCTGAGTTATCACACTCAAGGGGCGAGGGAGCCAGGGGAGGTCTCTACAGACTCCTGTCAGTCAGGCTGACTTCAGGGGACAATGATTCCCCAGCACATCTGACCTAGTACCTGTGGGCAGAGAAAGCTCTCAGAAGGTGATGCTGGCAGTTGGAACTTGCCTGGCCTGTGCTGAAATGGTGAGGCCTGCAGGGATACAGGCGGGATCCCACAAGGTCTGTCACATTTGCTTTCCTTATCTTTGAAGTGGGACAATGGTAGCATCTACCCCTTAGGATTATTGGGAAGTTTATGTGAGTTAACAAGTAAAGGTCTTCCATCAGAGCCTGGCACAGAGTTTAAACACCACTTAAGTGTTAGTCATTAGCCTTTGAATTTCTGGGATATAAAAATTTCTTCTTTTGTAGCGTACACCTCAAAACTATTTAGTGAAGTTGGGTCAACTCATGAATGCTTAAGAAGGGGCTCTGTGGAACCAAGGGAGGGACTCTTTTCACCCCAGGTCTCTGTGGCTACATAGACCAAAGGGGGTCCACATGGAAGCAAGGGGTCCCAGGGAGAGGTGATGAAGGCTGTAAACCCAGTCAACTGGCATTTTGCACACTACTTGGAGGGCGCTGGGCTTCTGTGGCACATGGATTTGGGGAGCTGACCTCAATTCTTTATCTCAAAGAGCACGGAGGCTACAGCTGCCTTCTGTTTATGTACTAGACTGGAAGCTTCCTGAAGGCAAGAGCTCTGCATTCACTGCAGGATTCTCCTTCCTCCTCTCCTGGTTCAGGGTAGATGTCTAATAATTGAGTGTTGAGTAGAGGAGCTTGAAAAGAGCTCAGAAAATCTGAATGTGTTTGTTTTCATCTAAGTAGGCAGCCCCTCTGCTGGTGGCCTGCTTGTCTCCCTTGCATTTCCGCCACCAGCACCCAGGAAGTAACATGCACCTGACCCCAGTGTGGGTGAGCTCTCCACTCTCCGTGGCATCACCTAGAACACAAAGAACAAGCTGTGTGTTTACACCAACACATACAGTCTAAATGGGCCTTTTCTTCCTGAAAGGAATCCCACAACTCTGTTGGAACCGAAAACATTTTATATTTATGTATTGCCAGTTAGCGAGGGAACACAAAGTGCTCAGTAAATCTGATCTCATGAGTCCTCACAACAGCCCTGAGGGCAGAACTTGGCAAGGAGTACTTCTCCCTGGGGCACCCAGGAGCCAGGCTAATGGCAAATGAATGAAAAACTCAGGAGAGAACGTAAAAGAACTTTGTCTTGTACAGTGGACCAGCGGGTGAGGCAAGGGGGTGGTCTTCATGCTCACTGTGGTGTTACAGAGACAGCAAAATCTAGAAATGACCCAGTGTCTCTTAGTATAGGACTTATTAGATGGATCATGGAATAAGCAATGAGATACTATTTAGCCTTTAAAAAGGATCTGTGTATTCTTACATGGAAAGATGTACAAGATATTTAGATGAAAAATGCAATTTGCAAAATAATATGCATAATATAATCTCTAACTATTCTAATAAATATTGTATAATATTAAGGGAAAGTCTAAATGAATGTGCACCAAATTATATTTGAAATGTGATTCTATGTGTCATTGTGTGTTAACATTTTCAAGGAAAGTCTCGAAGAATGTGAATGATGGTCATCAATATAGTTTGAATTAAAATTACTTTTACTTTCTTAATCACATTTGTTATATGCTGAACTTTTTTTCAATGTGCATGCTTCTCTCAGGTAACCAAAGCAAAATCTTGTAAAAACCCCAAAAAGGGGAAACCCTTTATGTCACCTGAAAAGTATCAAAAATAGAAAAGCTATTAAAATGTGTCCACATTGTTTTCTCTATTTTAAAAAGGAGTGTTTTTCTATGCTGTGAAGAATTTGGAAAAACTTTACTAGAGTTCCTATTTAATTCCTACTGTGCTGTGAAATTTGGATCAGATACTCTATTTTGTAAACATATGGTCCTGCATCTGTAAAACCAAAATACAGAACTGAGATCTTTCTGCTTTTTCCTTGCTGTTTTTCCACATGAGACAGGCCTAACTGTTTAGCACACTGGATAACAAACTTTAACAAGAGAGCAAGTAACCCCACCCCAAGAAGAGACCCAAAATGTCAACAACTCAACATTTTCATGAGTTCTTAGACAAATTAAAGTATAGATCTTTGAAGCTCAAACAGTTGTGTTTCAAGACAAAAATGCGTTTAACACAGTTGCAGACGAGGGAACACAAAGTGCTCAGTAAATCTGATCTCATGAGTCCTCACAACAGCCCTGAGGGCAGAACTTGGCAAGGAGTACTTCTCCCTGGGGCACCCAGGAGCCAGGCTAATGGCAAATGAATGAAAAACTCAGGAGAGAACGTAAAAGAACTTTGTCTTGTACAGTGGACCAGCGGGTGAGGCAAGGGGGTGGTCTTCATGCTCACTGTGGTGTTACAGAGACAGCAAAATCTAGAAATGACCCAGTGTCTCTTAGTATAGGACTTATTAGATGGATCATGGAATAAGCAATGAGATACTATTTAGCCTTTAAAAAGGATCTGTGTATTCTTACATGGAAAGATGTACAAGATATTTAGATGAAAAATGCAATTTGCAAAATAATATGCATAATATAATCTCTAACTATTCTAATAAATATTGTATAATATTAAGGGAAAGTCTAAATGAATGTGCACCAAATTATATTTGAAATGTGATTCTATGTGTCATTGTGTGTTAACATTTTCAAGGAAAGTCTCGAAGAATGTGAATGATGGTCATCAATATAGTTTGAATTAAAATTACTTTTACTTTCTTAATCACATTTGTTATATGCTGAACTTTTTTTCAATGTGCATGCTTCTCTCAGGTAACCAAAGCAAAATCTTGTAAAAACCCCAAAAAGGGGAAACCCTTTATGTCACCTGAAAAGTATCAAAAATAGAAAAGCTATTAAAATGTGTCCACATTGTTTTCTCTATTTTAAAAAGGAGTGTTTTTCTATGCTGTGAAGAATTTGGAAAAACTTTACTAGAGTTCCTATTTAATTCCTACTGTGCTGTGAAATTTGGATCAGATACTCTATTTTGTAAACATATGGTCCTGCATCTGTAAAACCAAAATACAGAACTGAGATCTTTCTGCTTTTTCCTTGCTGTTTTTCCACATGAGACAGGCCTAACTGTTTAGCACACTGGATAACAAACTTTAACAAGAGAGCAAGTAACCCCACCCCAAGAAGAGACCCAAAATGTCAACAACTCAACATTTTCATGAGTTCTTAGACAATAGATATAAACTGTGTTATGTCATGGATCTTTGAAGCTCAAACAGTTGTGTTTCAAGACAAAGCAAATGCGTTTAACACAGTTGACCTGTACACTTGAAAATGGTTGATTTGGTGAATTTTATGCTTATGTTTCTTACCACAATAAAAATGCAAAAAATGCAACAACCCAAACAAAACTCGAATGGCTAATGTCTAAGATATAGTTTAGGGTAAAGAAAAGAAAGGGTGAAGTCAAGTAGGGCTGGTTAAAGTTCAAGTCTTGAAATCTGACCTTGGACAGGTTGCATTCCTTCCTTTGGTTCTAGGCCCTATATCTGAGTGACTGTCACATGCCAAGCACAAAGGAAGGTACAAATACAGTGACCAGCAGGGCAGGAGATGTCCCCACTCTTGTGCAGTGACTTAACCTCTCAATCACAAGTACCCACCTGAAAAGAGAAAAGAATAAAACGTAGGCCACCCATGCTCCGTGAGAGGCTGAGGATGTGCTATGCAGGCCAGAACCTGTCTGTGAGGATCTCGGACTCTCAAAGGCGCCAGACAAATGGAGAAATATCTGAATTCAGCTCTTCTGTTTATGGCCATACCACCCTGATAGCGCCCGATCTCGTCTGAATTCAGCTCTTCTTCCCTTTCAAGACAGGGTCTGTCCAAGGCCTGCTGCCCTTCCAGCTTTTTAGCCACTTGTAAAGGGACAAAAACAGGAAAGGCAAGGCTGAGTCCTCTCTTCCCTTATCAGTGCGGTTGGATGAAGCGCTTACGGTTTGGAATGAAAGCTACGAAGGTTCCAGGGAACTTCTTGTGAGTTCGCAGGGAATGGCCGTTGGATAATGACGGTGGGGAAGAAAGGAGAAGACTGGGAGGGAGTCACAGCACAACAGGCACTCTGCCGAGCAAGTTCATTGCCTGCACAAGCCCTCACCCGCGGCTGGGATGACATCGGCGGGGACAGTGTCTGTTGTTTGGAGTGCTGCGTCTGTTTCGTACTCATTGAATGTGTGCAGTGACACTACAAGGGAAGCACGTCTATTATTTGTTTTTTTTTTTTTTTTTTAAGAGTGCAGGGAAAATTAGCTAGCCGGTAGGTGGTGGAGTTGAGATGATAGTACAGGCAATTAAAATGCAGAGCGGAAGATCCTGACCATTAATTCCTCTTCTTCGCGCGTAGGGATAAGGAAACCGCGGCTCCGCGAGGTGACGCGGTCTATGCAGAGAGCTGGTTTGTCATCAGCCATTTCTGACTTCAAAGCCTGCGTTCTGTAAATCGTGACACTCCGGCAGTGCCCGGGGCAGTGAAAATCTCCACACGAGGGCCAACCTGAGCCTGTGGCGGACAGGCAGAGCTGCGAAACCAGCCCCATTCTGCATCTGCGTCTCCTGGCTTCAGGGATGGGAGGTCATAATGCTCACTTGGCTTTCTGCCAGGGGCAGGTGGGCTCCTCCTCCACCATCTGGGAGCATCCTCACTCCTAGTCCCCGCGCCTCAACGCTCATCTGGATATTCACACATGCAGTCAACAAATATTTATTAAACTCCTTGCCAGGCCCTCCTCTAGGTTCTGGGGGTCAAGTAGTGAGCCAAACTGGTTCTGTACTTAGATCCTCAAATCACTGTTCTTCCTTCTTCCCCATCCTTAGCTACACCTGATTCCTTTCTACGAGAGGGATGAGCTGCTCTGTAAGTCACTGGCGTGGTCCCTCTGCAGGACTCTACAAGTCCATATGGTGCTTTTGTGCAACTTACAGGAAGCTGTCCCCTCTGGGTGCATGGAGTTCCACAGACCCCCAGCAAGGAGAGTAGAGGGGGGCTGGATTTCAACCTCCATCAAACCTCTAGTACACGCATCTTGCAGCAGCCCCCCTCCTAGACCATCTAGAAAAATGTTCTTGACGTCCAAGCTGAGTGTCCTCTCCTCAGTCCTCACCTGCCCCCATCTCCCACCTGCTTGGCCAGATCCCCATCCACTCCAGCCTGTGTGAGTGGGTCCTGCAGGGCTTCGGCTTTTTATCCATTGCTCTCTGCTAGAGGAGTCAGGCATACCTTCTGTACTTCTCTGGACCCCTACTTCTTCCTCCCCTCTTATCTGGCAGGTTCTGAGCTCTCCCCTACCAGTGTGTTCTGCCCCACCCTGAGCCCAGAGTCTAGCCATCCTACATGTGGTTATCATCCAACAGCCATTCTGACAATGAGGCCATTGTGAGGCCCTCACCTTTGTTTAAAAAAAAAAAAAAAGGCACTATACACCTGCTCAACAGCAGAATTGTATAAACACGGAACTATCAGAATATCTTCATTCCCAGCTCCATTCTGATTTTGGATGGAGATGCATTTAATTACTTGAAAGTTGTTTCAGGGTAGCACTCAAAACCTAGAAGAGACATATTCTTCAAATATGAAAAGTTCTGGTTTTAAAAACCTTTTTTTATTTAATCCATGATTGAAAAATTCACCTGTTCAGTCCTTGTTTATCCTCGGGTCACTTCTTCCTGGAAGCTTTCTCTGATTGCCTCCCCTCTACCACCTGCCTCTGGCTGAGTGTTCTCCTCTGTGCACCTCCAAAGCACCATAACTTGCCCATTCAACACTAATTGTGGGAGTTTAGTTGCTAAGTCATGAACAACTCTTTGCGACACCTTGGACAATAGCCTACCAGGCTCCTCTATTTTTTTTTTAAATTTATTTATTTATTTTTATTTTGGCGGGGGAGATGGGGTGGGGAGGGAGGGGAGCGGGCGGGCCACTTCTATTGGTCTTTCATTTATCTATTTTCGTCCATCTTTGTTCTTTGGCCCTTGTGGGCCTCCCATCACAGTGGCCTCTGTTGTTGCAGAGCACTGGCTCTGGGCGCATGCGCTCCAGAGCTCTGGCTCGGTAATTGGACACCTTGGTCCAGCCACTCCATGGCACGTGGGATCTTCCCAGGCCGGGGATCGAATCGACGCCCCTTGCACTACAAGGCGGTGTCTTTATCCACTTGACCACAAGGGAAGCCCCAAGGCTCCTCTATTCATAGGATTTTCTAGACAAGAATACTAGAGTGGGTTGCCATTCCCTTCTCCAGGGGATATGCCCCACCTAGGGATTGAACTTGGCTCTCCTGCATTTCAGGCAGATTCTTTACAAACTGAGCCACCAGGGAAGCCCATAACTCTCATTGTATTGACTTGTTAGTGCCCACTTGTTCACTTTCACTGGCTCATATTAAGCTTTGCTAGGGGTTGTGGTTAATCACTCAGTAGTATCTGACTCTTTGCAAACCCATGGATTGGAGCCCACTAGGGCTCCTCTCCTTGGAAATTCTCCAAGTGAGAATACTGGAGTGGATTGCCATGCCCTCCTCCAGGAGGTCTCCCCTACCCAGGGATCGAACCCAGGTCTCCCGCATTGCAGGTGGATTCTTTGCTATTTGAACCCAGGGAATCTAGGGGCTAACTGGCTTGAGTTGGCGCTCTGGGTTATGCAATATTTGCATTTGACTTTTGAGTCCAGACCAGTTCCCAGAAGTCCCTGCAGCAGATAAAAGACGGCCTCCTTAAACTTTAAGCACAGTGTAGAACAGCAGTCATGCAGAGACATAACGAAAGACTCTGCTTTGGTTCTGACAGTTGAAGCTATAGCCCAAATGGCTATGGTGGAAATCCTGGAGGTAATTCCCCTTATTATTGAACTTGAAATGGCTAGGTTAAATACAGCAGATTTTAATCAACTGCATTGTAAACAGAAGGCACAGATGGCAAGGAAAGATTGACTGATAACAGCAAAGTCCCTAGAAACTTTTGAACAGCCCTGGGGAGGGGGTGCTGCTCAAGCCTATGCCCCCTGCTTTGTTTTACTCTTGCATTTATGAATTCCAGGAACTCCTTTCCTGGAAGTCAATAGCTGCCATCAACAGGATATTAGTGGGTGAATGTCCTTTGAAGTCACAGAGGAAAAAACTCTCAATTAGGGTCTGAATAGATCAAGGAGGGGCATTTGGCTTTCAGAGGAAATGCAGTAGCTCCTCATCCTGCTGGAAGAGGCATCAGTGTTTAAATGAATGAAGGGAACAGAAGCATTCCTGCTGCTGAGTCTAGCAGAGTGGGATAACAGAGAGGGCAATAAGAAAGGATGTGGAGGGCAGTTTAAATAAATCATTAAACAGGAGAGTCTAAATTCATCCCTTCTCTTAATCTTTCTCTCATACAAAGCACACACATATACACACATGCTTTGGACTCCAATCTCAAATAACTCCCACATATTCCATATTGAATCATGGTTTAGTCTTTCCCTAACACCAAGACCATGGTTCTTAACAATCACATTTCTAAACCTTGACCTTCATCTTTAACCAGAGTGGAATGGCCTCAGGTGATCCAAGAGACCTCTTTTCCAGGAGTTTAAAGCGAGAACTGAGAGAGTCATTTGTGTGTTGGAGGATCTGAGGGCATACATCAGTTACCTCAAAGTTAGGAAGGTGGACCTTGGTGAAAATGAGTCCCACATGAAAAGAACTAAACGAATACTAGGGCTTAGATAAATTGGATCGTTTGCACTATCCAAAAATGGATGTCTCAATAAGATCAGCTATTCCAGAGGGCTTGTTTCCTATATCTCCTGCATATTAGAGAAAGGATAATACACAGTAGTCATTGGTTCTGAAAGGGTAGGCTGGGACCCTGGAGCAGGTGCTAAGATATTCTCAGTGGATCTAGAGTCCAAGCTACTTTCATAATAATGCTATTGTTTGCCTCCACACAATTCCCTTATTATTGAACTTGAAATGGCTAGGTTAAATACAGCAGATTTTAATCAACTGCATTGTAAACAGAAGGCACAGATGGCAAGGAAAGATTGACTGATAACAGCAAAGTCCCTAGAAACTTTTGAACAGCCCTGGGGAGGGGGTGCTGCTCAAGCCTATGCCCCCTGCTTTGTTTTACTCTTGCATTTATGAATTCCAGGAACTCCTTTCCTGGAAGTCAATAGCTGCCATCAACAGGATATTAGTGGGTGAATGTCCTTTGAAGTCACAGAGGAAAAAACTCTCAATTAGGGTCTGAATAGATCAAGGAGGGGCATTTGGCTTTCAGAGGAAATGCAGTAGCTCCTCATCCTGCTGGAAGAGGCATCAGTGTTTAAATGAATGAAGGGAACAGAAGCATTCCTGCTGCTGAGTCTAGCAGAGTGGGATAACAGAGAGGGCAATAAGAAAGGATGTGGAGGGCAGTTTAAATAAATCATTAAACAGGAGAGTCTAAATTCATCCCTTCTCTTAATCTTTCTCTCATACAAAGCACACACATATACACACATGCTTTGGACTCCAATCTCAAATAACTCCCACATATTCCATATTGAATCATGGTTTAGTCTTTCCCTAACACCAAGACCATGGTTCTTAACAATCACATTTCTAAACCTTGACCTTCATCTTTAACCAGAGTGGAATGGCCTCAGGTGATCCAAGAGACCTCTTTTCCAGGAGTTTAAAGCGAGAACTGAGAGAGTCATTTGTGTGTTGGAGGATCTGAGGGCATACATCAGTTACCTCAAAGTTAGGAAGGTGGACCTTGGTGAAAATGAGTCCCACATGAAAAGAACTAAACGAATACTAGGGCTTAGATAAATTGGATCGTTTGCACTATCCAAAAATGGATGTCTCAATAAGATCAGCTATTCCAGAGGGCTTGTTTCCTATATCTCCTGCATATTAGAGAAAGGATAATACACAGTAGTCATTGGTTCTGAAAGGGTAGGCTGGGACCCTGGAGCAGGTGCTAAGATATTCTCAGTGGATCTAGAGTCCAAGCTACTTTCATAATAATGCTATTGTTTGCCTCCACACTCTCATTTTATTATGAACATACAGTAGAGTTTTCTAGAAGCTATGTGGCATATGATATCACAACAGATTAAAAGAGGAAGCAAATATGAGAATCCAGCTGTCTTCTATCAAGCCAGATATTAGAAGTTTGCATAAATTGTAGAACAATGCGACTCTTCTCGTTACATTTTTTAGTTTCTTTAAACAGTTATTTTCATAAAATTGTATTTATGTTAACATACAGCGTGTTTATTATTGCTATCCCTCAGTTAGTTAATGCATATTTTAGGCTTTTCATTTAAATTTCTAAAATAACAAGTATAGATATACCAACACAAATCAATGCATATCACCCAAAGCTCTTCAATGTCTGCAAGAATTTTTGAGTATATAGGCATTCTGAGACCAAAAAAATTTGAGAACCTCTGCATAGAAGACTTTTCTAATGCTTTTCTCCAGCACTAGAAATAATGAATAATAGCCCAAATATTTATCTTTCATCAACATCAGCCAGACATGACAAAGAAGTGTGTTTAAAAGAAAAGGAGGAGAAGACCATGGAAAAAGGTTCTTATGGCAGAGGTTACAATGCAAGCCCAGATCACGTGCCCTTCGCACAGAGTGCCCTGGATCACAAAAGGCGGGCTCAGGGAAAGCCGGGTATCTGATACTTCTTGGGTAGTTGGAGATGACGCTACATTAAGGTACTGACTAACAACTTCCCTGTGCCTGGGCGAGTCCTCTCTGGCTCTGGAAAGGTGCACTACATAGCCAGAAGAAGAGGAGTTTCTCTCCTACAGGCCTGGGGACATGCCTTTCCTAGAAGACACAGGCAAATACCTGGCCCTACACAGAAGACTTCTAATTTAACAGCCTCAGCCATCATTGGTAATCACATCCTAACCCACTTGGTGTTTAAAAATAAGTAACAATAATAATAGCAATAGATCTGGTGTACCCTGCATGTTTAAAGGGGAGCTCTCCCACCTGTAGTGAGATACAACTGTGCTGACTCTTTAGGCCAAGTGAAAATCAGGTGCCTCATTGTACAAGGACAGGCTGAGCTCTCAACTGATAACTCAGGCCACTCTGTCTGGTACCTGGCTCTGTTTTTCGCACACAGAAATAGGATCCTGGTCCAGTCAGGGGCCTCTGCTTCCAGCTCAGTGGTTGAAGCCTGTAACCTCTTTGGTCCTTTGCCCATGTGTCCTGCCTCTGGCCCTTCCAAGGAGAACCTCTGAGTCTCTTTAGTAGGGGAAATAAAACAAGTGTCCAATCGACATCTAGGAAGCCCCTCAAGAGGCATAAAATGGATCAATAACCTAGATTGATTAGTTTTTTTTAAATTTCTCATAATAGTAACACACTATTCATTTTGATGGTTCAGAACAACAAAACAAAGAGTATTTTTTCAGGCATTGTGCACATTTGTTCATGGATTAGCCAATCCAGGAACTAATTGAAGGAGCAGGGAAAAGGACTTGGGGCTACTCACTTTGTTAATGGAGTAATTAATTGCTGTATTTATGTTCCACCTCCTTAAAAGAATTTGTTAGCTTATAAAAATGCACAACAAAATAATTGAAATGGAGGTAGTAAAAAAATTATTTGTCAAATATCCTGAACTCCCAGATTTAATGAAAATAAAGGAAAAGGAAGACTAGGGGCTTTCCAATGGAGGCAAGCATTTAGGTCTAACAACAATCACCAACCTTTCTGTGGAATCATGAAGCTGGATCCAGAAACTCTTGTGAAAATTGAAAAGAATTAACTTACAATAAGTCAACATGTTTACACACATGACTTCAGATTTCTGTTGTAGTCTTCATAGTGTAGTCTTGTAAAGATATCTTCCTATACTTTAAACCTTGATTTTAGATTAGAAAAAAAGAACCTATCTTAAATAAATAAATAAATGAAGCTATCAGGACAAGGGGACAATAGGTTTAGAAAACAAGAGAAAGCTAGCAGTAAGGTTAGTGAATGAACCAATAGTAGATGGAAGGCTGCAGCCTCACCCTGAGCTTTCTAGCATCCAACACAAGGAAAAGAACATGATAAGGCAAATACTTTTTGAGATTCATTTAATGAAACCAGATCATTTTCAAGGGAGGCTGTTCAACTATTTAATGTGAAGTTTTTTTTTTTTTTTTTTTGCCTGAATTGATTAAATGGTCTTTGTTCCTGAATGACTAGAAGTGTCTTAACAATTTAGGAAATAGGATCCTGGTCCAGTCAGGGGCCTCTGCTTCCAGCTCAGTGGTTGAAGCCTGTAACCTCTTTGGTCCTTTGCCCATGTGTCCTGCCTCTGGCCCTTCCAAGGAGAACCTCTGAGTCTCTTTAGTAGGGGAAATAAAACAAGTGTCCAATCGACATCTAGGAAGCCCCTCAAGAGGCATAAAATGGATCAATAACCTAGATTGATTAGTTTTTTTTAAATTTCTCATAATAGTAACACACTATTCATTTTGATGGTTCAGAACAACAAAACAAAGAGTATTTTTCAGGCATTGTGCACATTTGTTCATGGATTAGCCAATCCAGGAACTAATTGAAGGAGCAGGGAAAAGGACTTGGGGCTACTCACTTTGTTAATGGAGTAATTAATTGCTGTATTTATGTTCCACCTCCTTAAAAGAATTTGTTAGCTTATAAAAATGCACAACAAAATAATTGAAATGGAGGTAGTAAAAAAATTATTTGTCAAATATCCTGAACTCCCAGATTTAATGAAAATAAAGGAAAAGGAAGACTAGGGGCTTTCCAATGGAGGCAAGCATTTAGGTCTAACAACAATCACCAACCTTTCTGTGGAATCATGAAGCTGGATCCAGAAACTCTTGTGAAAATTGAAAAGAATTAACTTACAATAAGTCAACATGTTTACACACATGACTTCAGATTTCTGTTGTAGTCTTCATAGTGTAGTCTTGTAAAGATATCTTCCTATACTTTAAACCTTGATTTTAGATTAGAAAAAAAGAACCTATCTTAAATAAATAAATAAATGAAGCTATCAGGACAAGGGGACAATAGGTTTAGAAAACAAGAGAAAGCTAGCAGTAAGGTTAGTGAATGAACCAATAGTAGATGGAAGGCTGCAGCCTCACCCTGAGCTTTCTAGCATCCAACACAAGGAAAAGAACATGATAAGGCAAATACTTTTTGAGATTCATTTAATGAAACCAGATCATTTTCAAGGGAGGCTGTTCAACTATTTAATGTGAAGTTTTTTTTTTTTTTTTTTGCCTGAATTGATTAAATGGTCTTTGTTCCTGAATGACTAGAAGTGTCTTAACAATTTAGGAAACTTAGTAAAGTATGAAAATAGTAATTATCCAGTCAACTAGTAGTCATCATATTTGGATATATGTTTTCTGTCTACATGGCAATATTAGTAACATGAATCCTCCACATCTAAATAAAATCTGGTGAAAAGGAAAAGCCTCTGAGAAGAGGAAAATAAACTCTTCAATAAAAGATTTATTAATATTGAAAATTTAGCCATGAAGTTTAGAGTTCAAGTTTTGGTTCTGACTTGCCTGCTATGCTATCTTAGAAATATTACTTAAGACTCTCTGAGTCGTGCACCATTATCTATAAAAAGATAACTATAATAGTATCTACTTCATAGGGCAGCTATAAGAATTAAGTATGCATATAAAACATTAACCAGAGTGCCTCGTCTATAATAACCATTCACTAAACATCAGACTATGCTCCAAACTTCTATTCAGACTCATTAAATCCTCACTATAACTCGGTTGATTCAGAGGGCATTTATTATGACCTTATTCTGTGGGCTGAAATAGAAATGTAATTTGCTTTACACGGAAACATTTGGTGAAGTGAAAGGTTACCTATATGATCCAAGGTAAATGAGTTAGCCTGAAAGCCCTGTAATTCCACCATTAGGTAGTTCTTCCTTTGCATTAATCTGTTTTTCAATGTGAATAATAACCAATGAGGTTTTTCCAAGTGGCTCAGTGGGTCACCTGCAATGCAGGAGACACAGGAGATGCAGTTTTGATTCCTGGGTCAGAAAGATCCTGGCAGAGGGCATGACAACCCACTCCTGTATTCTTGCCTGGGGAATCCCATGGATGAAATGAGCCTGGAGGCTATAGTCCATAAGGTTGTGCAGAGTCAGATGTGACTGAAGCAATTGAGTATGCATGCACACAATGACCCATGAGTGGCGGCACACTAAGAGTTTATGGTTTTATTGAGGAAAGGGAATATGGGATGCTCACCACAGTCCACATATATAACTAAAATGCAGTAAACATATTGTGCTTTCACTGTATCTTTTAAAGAATTAACTTCTGAGGGCTTCCCTGGTGGTCCAGTGGGTAAAGAGTCTGCCTTACAGTGCAAGGGTGCGGTTCAATCCCTGGCCAGGAGGATCGTGTGCCATGGAGCAGCTGGTCCAGGTGGGTATGCCCTGGCAGGCATCATATTTGGATATATGTTTTCTGTCTACATGGCAATATTAGTAACATGAATCCTCCACATCTAAATAAAATCTGGTGAAAAGGAAAAGCCTCTGAGAAGAGGAAAATAAACTCTTCAATAAAAGATTTATTAATATTGAAAATTTAGCCATGAAGTTTAGAGTTCAAGTTTTGGTTCTGACTTGCCTGCTATGCTATCTTAGAAATATTACTTAAGACTCTCTGAGTCGTGCACCATTATCTATAAAAAGATAACTATAATAGTATCTACTTCATAGGGCAGCTATAAGAATTAAGTATGCATATAAAACATTAACCAGAGTGCCTCGTCTATAATAACCATTCACTAAACATCAGACTATGCTCCAAACTTCTATTCAGACTCATTAAATCCTCACTATAACTCGGTTGATTCAGAGGGCATTTATTATGACCTTATTCTGTGGGCTGAAATAGAAATGTAATTTGCTTTACACGGAAACATTTGGTGAAGTGAAAGGTTACCTATATGATCCAAGGTAAATGAGTTAGCCTGAAAGCCCTGTAATTCCACCATTAGGTAGTTCTTCCTTTGCATTAATCTGTTTTTCAATGTGAATAATAACCAATGAGGTTTTTCCAAGTGGCTCAGTGGGTCACCTGCAATGCAGGAGACACAGGAGATGCAGTTTTGATTCCTGGGTCAGAAAGATCCTGGCAGAGGGCATGACAACCCACTCCTGTATTCTTGCCTGGGGAATCCCATGGATGAAATGAGCCTGGAGGCTATAGTCCATAAGGTTGTGCAGAGTCAGATGTGACTGAAGCAATTGAGTATGCATGCACACAATGACCCATGAGTGGCGGCACACTAAGAGTTTATGGTTTTATTGAGGAAAGGGAATATGGGATGCTCACCACAGTCCACATATATAACTAAAATGCAGTAAACATATTGTGCTTTCACTGTATCTTTTAAAGAATTAACTTCTGAGGGCTTCCCTGGTGGTCCAGTGGGTAAAGAGTCTGCCTTACAGTGCAAGGGGTGCCGGTTCAATCCCTGGCCAGGGAGGATCCCGTGTGCCATGGAGCAGCTGGTCCAGTGTGTCTGGTTACTCGCCAGTGCTCTGGAATGCATGTGCCCAGAGCTGGTGCTCTGCAAGGGCGGCCACAGTAGTGAAGGGCCCACACAGACCAGGGAGTGGAGATCAACAAAAATAAACAAATAAAAAAACAATAAAAGAGGCCAAAATTTTAAAAAAAGAAGAATTAACTTCTATTAATGGCAAGGGTAATGTTTGTTCATTTACAAAGGTGGTATACAATTTTTTTCAATAAATACACCTGAGTGGCACTAGTGGTAAAGAACCTTCCTGTCAGTGCAGGAGATGTAAAAGACGCGGGTTCAATCCCTGAGTGGGGAAGATCCCCTGGAGCAGGGGAAGGCAATCCACTCCAGTCTTCTTGCCCAGAGAATCCCCAAGGACAGAGGAGCCTGGCAGGCTCCAGTCCATGTCACAAAGAGTTGGGTGGGCACAATTGAAGCTACTAGTCCATCCTCATCATGACTTGAAGAAGAATAAAATGCAGTTGGTGAATGGATATGGCAAAAAATCATGGTGGCATGTCTTGATAGCCACAATTTGGAAAATGCTACACGAGGGAGTCAAAGTACATACCCTTGGACTTTCTCTGCTGTGGTCCCTGCTTATGCTTCCAGTGTCTTCTTAAAATTCCTCACACTCTAGTCACACCAAAGTCCTTGCACTTTCCTTCGGCAGAGAGTAACATTTTTTTTTGTCTATATAAACTAGTTCTGTTTATTGGAATGTTCTTCACTTCCTCACCAACTCAGTAAGTGAATTCCTTCAAGCCTGCTCTACAAAAACTTTTCAGACACCACTGGTGACAGCCCCTTTGGTCATTCTTGCCAAACCAAACAAAACGAATTCCTCCTTCCTTTGTGCTGCTTGGTCTGAAGACAACCTCACTAGTGTAGGATGACTTCTAGGGACCTGTTCCATGTGTGCTTATGAACAATGTATACTCTTATTTTTAAGAGCAGGGTTTTTTGATAGCTATTTATATCATCAACATTATTCAAACCTTCTGCACCTTTTGCAATCTGTATACTCTGAATCTTCCAGGTGCTAGTGCTTCTCAAGTGGCACTAGTGATGAAAAACCCACCTCTCAGTGCAGGAGGCACAAGAGGTTTGATCCCTGGGTCAGGAAGATCCTCTGGTCTGGAAAATCCCATGAACAAAGACTACAGTCTATAAGGACCGCAAAGAATAGGACACAGCTGAGCAAAGCACCAACCCCCACCCCCACCCCACCCCGCCCACACTGAGTCAACGACTACATTAAAAACCTGCGTTAGGTATTCCCTGGTGGTCCAGTGGGTAAAGAGTCTGCCTTGCAGTGCAGGGGAAACCGGTTGGATCCCTGGCCTGGGAAGACCCCACATGCCATGGAGTTGCTGGGCCGGTGTGTCCAATTATGAGCCAGCGCTCTGGAGCGCATGCACCACAGTGCCAGTGCTCTGCAACGAGAGAGACCGCTGCAATGGGAGGCTCACACATTCCAAAGGATAAAGATGGATGAAAATAAATATATAAATAAAATAAAAATGCTAAAAAGATAAAAAAAGACCTGAGTGCAAGCATGCATGCTAATTCAGTTCAGTTGTGTTCAATTCTATGAGACTCTACAGACTACAGCCTGCCAGGCTCCTCTGTCCATGGGACTTTCCAGGCAAGAGTACTGGAGTGGGTTGCCATGCCCTCCTCCAGGGGATCTTTCCCACCCAGGGACCGAACCCAGGTTTCTTACATATCCTGCATTGGCAGGTGACTTCTTTTTTTTTTTTTTTTTTTAATTAATTAATTAATTAATTAATTAATTTATTTATTTTTGTACATGTATGTTCCCAGATCAATCAGATGCATATCCCTTGGCCCTCCCCCCACCCAGGTTCCCCCCCCCCCTCCCCCCAGACCATTGCTCCAAGTGGTTGTAGGTACTCCTATTCCCCTAGCACAATGACAATAGCTATCCTTTCTACTCATGACAGTATAGGTTCCCATGTTACTCCCTCCCATTGTTCGGTCTCCACAATGTCTTTATGTCTATTCTGTTTTTTCATGAGTTCACTGTGTGTGTTATCATGACCATCTTACTAGATCCCATATATATGAGTTAGTATACTATACTTGTCTTTCTCTTTTTTACTTACTTCACTTTTTATGATAGGTTCTAAAGCCAGCCACCTCATTAGGACTGAGTCTTCTGCATTTCTTTTAACAGCTGAGTAGTATTCCATTGTATATATGTACCAGAGCTTCTGGATCCATTCATTTGTCGATGGACATCTAGGTTGCTTCCATGTTCTGGCTATTGTATAGAGAGCTGCAACGAACATTGGGGTACAGGTGCCTCTTTCAGTTTTGATTTCATCAGGATATAGGCCTAATAGTGGGATTGCTGGGTCATAGGGTGCTTCTATTTTTAGTTTTTTAAGGAATCTCCATATTGTCTTCCATAGAGGTTGTATTAATTTACATTCCCACCAGCAATGCAAGAGGGTTCCCTTTTCTCCACACCCTCTCCAGCATTTGTTGTCTGTCGATTTGTTGATGATGGCCATTCTGACAGGTGTGAGGTGGTATCTGGCAGGTGACTTCTTTACCACTAGTGTCACTTGGCAAACCCTACAATTATTATAATGAGTTTGTAAAATTCTCCTTATAATTTGACATGGTTGATTTCTATACTTCCATGGCATACTGTTCAGTGCCTATAAGTTCACAACTGTGGCCTCTTTTTGGTTGGTTGTGACCATATCCTGTGTACCTCTTTTTCCAGCAGGTAGCTGGATATTGAATCAAGGACAGAATTTTATTAATATTAGTGGTACGTTAGAGGCTCAGAAACCCTTGTGGTCAAGAAAAACAGAGCACAGCTGCTGGTGATCCAATTCTGTCCCCTTTAGAAGTTATAGGCTAGAGCCCAGGATCATCCAGCTTTCCAAGAGCCTACAAAGATAGGGAGTCTTAACAAACTAATGGCTTCCTAATATGTAAAGAAAAAATGTAAGACCAAAATTTATAGATAGTTATCATCTTCAATGTTAGTTAAATTTAATAATTATAAAAATGTCATAATAAATTGAAAATAATCTCTAGAATAGGTTCTCTTACTTGTCCAAAATTCCCAAGGATAAACAATGATTGCCAAAAAATCATAGCCAGTTATAAATTAAGCATTTTTAAAATAATATGTTATTTGATAAGCAAAGTTACATTTTAAAATTATAACATCGTTAATGCATAGGCAGGTGGAAAAAATACATGGGAGAGTCTTAAGATGGCTCAAGTTAAGGAGTCTCAGAGACATCTCGAAGGAAATGCGCTCACACGGAGCCCTAAAGAATGAGTGGTCCCTGGGATTCTTCCCAGAAGGAGGAAATCTTTCCCCAAAGAGGAATCAATTAGTGATCCCAAAGAGTCAGGAAATAAGAGCATCCCCAAGAAAAAGGAAATTGTCTTCCAAGGAGAAGTCACTCAGCTGTGAACCTGAAGAGGCTACTACCAGCTAGAGCCATGGCTCCAAGAACAAGAACAAGCTCTGAAAGCTATCCAGGGGAATTAGAATGGGCATCTCCCTAAACATTCCCACCAGCAATGCAAGAGGGTTCCTTTTCTCCACACCCTCTCCAGCATTTGTTGTCTGTCGATTTGTTGATGATGGCCATTCTGACAGGTGTGAGGTGGTATCTGGCAGGTGACTTCTTTACCACTAGTGTCACTTGGCAAACCCTACAATTATTATAATGAGTTTGTAAAATTCTCCTTATAATTTGACATGGTTGATTTCTATACTTCCATGGCATACTGTTCAGTGCCTATAAGTTCACAACTGTGGCCTCTTTTTGGTTGGTTGTGACCATATCCTGTGTACCTCTTTTTCCAGCAGGTAGCTGGATATTGAATCAAGGACAGAATTTTATTAATATTAGTGGTACGTTAGAGGCTCAGAAACCCTTGTGGTCAAGAAAAACAGAGCACAGCTGCTGGTGATCCAATTCTGTCCCCTTTAGAAGTTATAGGCTAGAGCCCAGGATCATCCAGCTTTCCAAGAGCCTACAAAGATAGGGAGTCTTAACAAACTAATGGCTTCCTAATATGTAAAGAAAAAATGTAAGACCAAAATTTATAGATAGTTATCATCTTCAATGTTAGTTAAATTTAATAATTATAAAAATGTCATAATAAATTGAAAATAATCTCTAGAATAGGTTCTCTTACTTGTCCAAAATTCCCAAGGATAAACAATGATTGCCAAAAAATCATAGCCAGTTATAAATTAAGCATTTTTAAAATAATATGTTATTTGATAAGCAAAGTTACATTTTAAAATTATAACATCGTTAATGCATAGGCAGGTGGAAAAAATACATGGGAGAGTCTTAAGATGGCTCAAGTTAAGGAGTCTCAGAGACATCTCGAAGGAAATGCGCTCACACGGAGCCCTAAAGAATGAGTGGTCCCTGGGATTCTTCCCAGAAGGAGGAAATCTTTCCCCAAAGAGGAATCAATTAGTGATCCCAAAGAGTCAGGAAATAAGAGCATCCCCAAGAAAAAGGAAATTGTCTTCCAAGGAGAAGTCACTCAGCTGTGAACCTGAAGAGGCTACTACCAGCTAGAGCCATGGCTCCAAGAACAAGAACAAGCTCTGAAAGCTATCCAGGGGAATTAGAATGGGCATCTCCCTAATGAGGCATGACTCATGCAGGTAATTCCCAACCTGTCCTCTAGAGCCCAATAAAAACAAAAATAAACAACAACAAAAAACCAAGTGCTCAGTTACTCAGTTGTTTCCAACTCTTTGTAAAGCCATGGACTGTAGCCCACCTGTCTCGTCCATCCATGGGATCTTTCAGACAGAACAGTGGGGAATCTTCCCATCCCAAGGTTTGAACTCACATCTGCTGCATTGGCAAGAAGATTGTTTACTGCTACCAAAGCAGTTGAAGAGGAAGAGGGCATTTTTCAGGGATAATAGTAACAGTGCAGAGGCCAAAAGACACACTAGCATTTGAAGGACAGAGGGGAATTTGGTTGAGGGGAAAGGATAAGGGCTGAAATCCTCAAACCCTGAAAGGCCTTGAATGCCTTGACCAAGGTTGACAATTCACTATGTGAAATATGAGAAACAAAGGACAGCTCCAGGTTCAGAGATGCCATCCAGGATCATTACTTACTAGAAACACGCTCTAAGGTTTCTCTTCCCAGAGTGAATTTGTTTTCCTTTTGGACTGGGCCATCTGGCTTCCAACTAAGCATACAGTAGTAAGAAATAAACAGGCCAAGAGGCCAGAATGTTCTGTTGCTCCCCACCCCCTCCCCGCCTGGGCTGCCCACCGTAACCCCTGCACATCCATCCATTAACACAATTAATCCTTTGGCTTTTTCAAAGCCTGGACCTCCCGCCTCTCCCTCCCCTTGGCAATTAAAGCCCTGCCAGTTAAAAGGCCAGAGAGAACAGGTGTGTTTCACACTTGGTTTCACTTTTCTGCAAGGTGCCAGACGGGCAGCCCAAAGACCACAGACGTCTTTGTTCATTTAACAGTATCTGTTAGTAGCCAGCCATGTCTTAGCCTGTTGGAAATTTCAGTGGTATTGGGAAGGGTAGGGGAATCAACTGTTCCTGCTAATGCCTCTACTTCCAGGTTTGGTTTATGGGATGAAGCCCCACCTGAGAAGGTTGCATCCTGAGGGCATTGCTCTGCCCTAGGCCTCCATCCGTTCACTGAGTCAGGAGGAGTCACCACTCGCCTACTATGTGGGAGATTCCAAGTAGGTAAGAAATGGTGCTCATGAGAGATTACAGTCTAGTAGAGGAAATGCAAATGAAAGTCAATATAGTATAATTTAAAAGTATAGCAATAGAGACATTTATTTGACGTCTATATATTTGCTGATAGCATAGAGTTATAAACTTATATAGTTCTTATTTGTATATCTAGTGCTATTCTATAGGGTTATACAAATATTCATTCACTGTTGTATAGGGTTATACAAATATTAATTCATTTAATCCATATAACAGCCTGATCAGGGAAATAGATACTACCATTATCCCTATTTTACAAATGTGAAAACAGGCATAAAAAGTTTAAGTAATTTTCCCAAGTTCATCCAAGTTGCCAACAGTTCAGAGGTCTGATAGAAATGAACTTTGTATCAGGCAATCTGCCTCCAGGATTCAATTTGTGTGTGAGAGACACATTTGAAAATTAATTCCATGGAGCCCAGACCTCAGTCTCAAGTGTCCCTTAGCCCAGTCCCAAATGATTCCCCATACACCAAAGGCCCAAATCAGGGCTGTCCTAGCTGCAGAAATGAGGGCTGCTGCCTAAAAGGGGCACATTTTCTAATTCACAGGCCAAGAGGCCAGAATGTTCTGTTGCTCCCCACCCCTCCCGCCTGGGCTGCCCACCGTAACCCCTGCACATCCATCCATTAACACAATTAATCCTTTGGCTTTTTCAAAGCCTGGACCTCCCGCCTCTCCCTCCCCTTGGCAATTAAAGCCCTGCCAGTTAAAAGGCCAGAGAGAACAGGTGTGTTTCACACTTGGTTTCACTTTTCTGCAAGGTGCCAGACGGGCAGCCCAAAGACCACAGACGTCTTTGTTCATTTAACAGTATCTGTTAGTAGCCAGCCATGTCTTAGCCTGTTGGAAATTTCAGTGGTATTGGGAAGGGTAGGGGAATCAACTGTTCCTGCTAATGCCTCTACTTCCAGGTTTGGTTTATGGGATGAAGCCCCACCTGAGAAGGTTGCATCCTGAGGGCATTGCTCTGCCCTAGGCCTCCATCCGTTCACTGAGTCAGGAGGAGTCACCACTCGCCTACTATGTGGGAGATTCCAAGTAGGTAAGAAATGGTGCTCATGAGAGATTACAGTCTAGTAGAGGAAATGCAAATGAAAGTCAATATAGTATAATTTAAAAGTATAGCAATAGAGACATTTATTTGACGTCTATATATTTGCTGATAGCATAGAGTTATAAACTTATATAGTTCTTATTTGTATATCTAGTGCTATTCTATAGGGTTATACAAATATTCATTCACTGTTGTATAGGGTTATACAAATATTAATTCATTTAATCCATATAACAGCCTGATCAGGGAAATAGATACTACCATTATCCCTATTTTACAAATGTGAAAACAGGCATAAAAAGTTTAAGTAATTTTCCCAAGTTCATCCAAGTTGCCAACAGTTCAGAGGTCTGATAGAAATGAACTTTGTATCAGGCAATCTGCCTCCAGGATTCAATTTGTGTGTGAGAGACACATTTGAAAATTAATTCCATGGAGCCCAGACCTCAGTCTCAAGTGTCCCTTAGCCCAGTCCCAAATGATTCCCCATACACCAAAGGCCCAAATCAGGGCTGTCCTAGCTGCAGAAATGAAGGAGGGCTGAGATCCATCCTGCCTCTGATCTAGGCTCAGCTGTATCAGCTAGAGGTAGAGAAGCCTTGTAGCAATTGCTTGCCTTAAAAGGGGCCACATTTTCTAATTCATACTAAGACACCGCACATGCCACCCTTTGCTGCATGCTGAGATGCCTTGGACTGGAAAATCAGGATATGACTAAAAATTTCTCTCAGGGGTTGAAATAAGCAGCTAGTGTTTCCTAAGGACTTCTCTGGTCTGAGCTGACCTCCCTAAGCCAGCTAATCCTAGCTTCATTACTCAGTTTGGGTTTCGTTGTTCATCTGGCCAAAGAGCAATGGCCCCAAACAAAGAGGAATGACTAAGCTCAGAGGAAGATGGCTTTGTCAGAAGCCACCAAAAGGAGACACCTGCGGAGGTAGCACCTGTCCTTTAGGAAGAAGAAATGAGGGCTCCTGAAGAAGGCGGGAAGAACTTCTTCGCAAATGTAAAGGGGGTAAGGATCTAGGGGAAGTCATAAGCAAAAAAAAAAAAAGAAAGAAAGAGAAAGAAATCTGTAAAAGCAGCAAAGTGTTGTAGAGTAATAAGAGCTCTCAAACCTCTTGGTCTGTTCAGGCTGCTGTAACAGAATACCAATGACTGGGTCACACACAGAAGATGTTTATTTCTCACAATCTGCAGGCTGCAAAGTCCCAGATCAAGGAGCAGCAGATTGAGCATCTAGAAGAGCCTGGTTCATGGCTCATGGAAAGCCCTCTTCTCTCAATGTGCTCACATGGTGGAGGGGGCAAGGGATCTCTCTGGACCTCATCTACGTGGGCACTAATGCCATTTGTGTGGGCGCCACCCACATGACTCGATCACCTCTCAAGGCCTCCACCTCTTAATACTATCACAGTGCACATTAAACTTCAACATACAAATATTTATTGAAGGACGGGCACAAACATTCAGTTTTTAGCAGACTCAAAGTCTGTTTTTAATACTAATATCATGTAAGTTTTCCATTGCTACCTCAGAATAAAAGGTATAGCTAATACAACCACCCTCATACATAATTATTTAAAATCAATATAAAAAATCAATATAATATAAGATTAAAAGGAGAGTAATTTATAAAACGTAACATATATTTCAGTCACAAATGCTGGATCATGACCACACCAAGATGTAACAATGACAGTCAGTGCTCTATCTTCACAAATAAGCACTATGAATGCACGATCACAAATGCTGACAGATTCAGCTGAATTGTGTTGACAACTTGTATAGTGTGAGCATATTATCATTGGTGACATAATTTTTGAAGATGTGAATAATTCTTGTTGAAGTTCCCAAACAACTCCCTCACTTCACATGATCACTGTTGTTCAGTCACTCAGTCATGCCTGACTGTTTGCCACCCCATGGACTGCAGCAAGCCAAGCTTCCCTGTTCTCTATCTCCTGGAGTTTGTTCAAACTCATGTCCATAGAGTCAATGATGCCATCCAAACGTCTCATCCTCTGTTGCTCCATTCTCCTAATGATGGTCATATTGCTGGAACAGTGAGCATATATTAAGATGATGTCAAAAGGGCTTTATATTTCCAGCTACAACCAAATTCGTTTGGGGATTCAGAAGTAGAAAGAGGTTTTTCACCCCCTTATAAGCCTAGAGTGAAATTGGGACTGTCCTTGCCAATGGTGCTCCCTCCACCAGTATGACAAGTAAAGACATTTCATCCATGTGTGCATGCTCAGTTCTGTCAGACTCTTTTGTAACCCCGTGGACCAAAGCCCACTAGGCTCCCCTGTCCATGGGATTTCCCAGGCAAGAATACTGGAGTGGGTTGCCACTTCCTTTTCCAAGGGATCTTCCTGACCCAGAGATTGAACTTGTGTCTACTGCATTGGCATGTGGATTCTTTACCAATGAGCCACGAAGGGAGCCCAAAGATACCTCACATGTGTCTAAATCCCTCCTTGGCCTGGAAACACCCTTGCACTGAAATAGTGGTAACAGAATTTACTGTAGGAACCAAATAAAATGTATAAGAGGTGAATCTCCATATATTCAGTTATTCATTCAAAAAACATTTACAAAGTAATGTGTTTTGAGTAAGGAAGTTAATCATTTATTTAACAAATATTTATTGAGTGTATGTGAACAGCTAGCAGTTATATCATGATGTATAATACAGTTCAAAACTCAAGGTAAGTTCAAATATAAAAATATCATTGGGACATAATAAGAAACGTATATTTGGTTTCTGCCTGCCTCACTGCTCTCCTGGCACACAATTCCTAAAACTCTTGGAATCTCCTATGTGATGTGTCTTCTTGTATGTTAATGAAATGACAGGACGTTGGGGGCTTCTAACCATCTCAAGGTTAGGGAGGGGCTGCTTGCCATATGATTTGTGGTTATTGTTGTTCAGTTGCTGAGTCATGCCCTACTCTTTGTGACCCTGTGGACTGCTTCCCTGTCCTCCACTACCTCCCAGAGTTTGGTCAGACTCATGGCCATTGAGTTGATGATGCCATCCAACCATCTCATCCTCTGTTGCCCTATTCTCCTGCCCTCAGTCTTTCCCAGCATCAGGGTCTTTACACTGAGTTGGTTCCTTGCATCCTGAGCCCAAAGCATTGAAGCATCCGCTTCAGCATCACCCCTTCCACTGCTAATTAAGGGTTGACTTCTTTTAGGATTTACTGGTTTGATCTTTTTGTTGCCCAAAGGACTCTCAAGAGGCTCCTCCAATACCACAGTTTGAAGCATCATGAATAGATAGTTGAAACTTTGGGGATTCAGAAGTAGAAAGAGGTTTTTCACCCCCTTATAAGCCTAGAGTGAAATTGGGACTGTCCTTGCCAATGGTGCTCCCTCCACCAGTATGACAAGTAAAGACATTTCATCCATGTGTGCATGCTCAGTTCTGTCAGACTCTTTTGTAACCCCGTGGACCAAAGCCCACTAGGCTCCCCTGTCCATGGGATTTCCCAGGCAAGAATACTGGAGTGGGTTGCCACTTCCTTTTCCAAGGGATCTTCCTGACCCAGAGATTGAACTTGTGTCTACTGCATTGGCATGTGGATTCTTTACCAATGAGCCACGAAGGGAGCCCAAAGATACCTCACATGTGTCTAAATCCCTCCTTGGCCTGGAAACACCCTTGCACTGAAATAGTGGTAACAGAATTTACTGTAGGAACCAAATAAAATGTATAAGAGGTGAATCTCCATATATTCAGTTATTCATTCAAAAAACATTTACAAAGTAATGTGTTTTGAGTAAGGAAGTTAATCATTTATTTAACAAATATTTATTGAGTGTATGTGAACAGCTAGCAGTTATATCATGATGTATAATACAGTTCAAAACTCAAGGTAAGTTCAAATATAAAAATATCATTGGGACATAATAAGAAACGTATATTTGGTTTCTGCCTGCCTCACTGCTCTCCTGGCACACAATTCCTAAAACTCTTGGAATCTCCTATGTGATGTGTCTTCTTGTATGTTAATGAAATGACAGGACGTTGGGGGCTTCTAACCATCTCAAGGTTAGGGAGGGGCTGCTTGCCATATGATTTGTGGTTATTGTTGTTCAGTTGCTGAGTCATGCCCTACTCTTTGTGACCCTGTGGACTGCTTCCCTGTCCTCCACTACCTCCCAGAGTTTGGTCAGACTCATGGCCATTGAGTTGATGATGCCATCCAACCATCTCATCCTCTGTTGCCCTATTCTCCTGCCCTCAGTCTTTCCCAGCATCAGGGTCTTTCCAATGAGTTGGTTCTTTGCATCATGAGTCCAAAGCATTGGAGCTTCAGCTTCAGCATCAATCCTTTCAATGATTATTAAGGGTTGATTTCTTTTAGGATTTACTGGTTTGATCTTTTTGTTGCCCAAAGGACTCTCAAGAGGCTCCTCCAATACCACAGTTTGAAGCATCATGAATAGATAGTTGAAACTTTCAGCTCCACCCCTAAGCTCCAAGGCAGGGAGAAGGGCTGGTGATCACCAATGGCCAATGATCGAACTTCCATAAAACACCTAAATAATTAGATGCAGAGAGCTTCTGGGTTGAGGAACATGTGGAGGTGCTGTGAGGGTAGCAGGCGTGGAGAGGACTTGAAAGCTCTGCTCCGTTTCCCCACAGCTTGTCCTGCACATCACTCCCATCTGGTTGTTCCTCAGTTGTAGCCTTTTCTAATAAACTGATCATCTATAAAGAAAATTTCTTCTTGAGATCTGAGAGTCATTCTAGCAACTTATCATACCCAAGGAAGAGATCGTGGAAATCCTGGATTTATAGCTGACTGGTGAGATGCACAGATGCCAGACTGGACTTGTGACTGTTGTCTGAAGTCTCGTGGGTCTGCATAGTAACTGTTAGCAAATGTGTGACACTATGAAGTAGGGAATTGTGCACTCCCTGGCAGTCTAGTGGTTAAGACTTCATGCTTCCACTGCAGGGGACAGTTTTATTCATCAGGGAATTTCCACATGCCATGCTGTATGGCCAAAGATAAATATAAATAAATTAATTTTTTTAAAAAAGACTAGAGAATTGCTTGGTGTGGAAAAACCCACATATGGTGTCGGCATTGGTGTGAGGAGGGGTTTAGAGAGGAAATAAGAGTTTACTTAAACATGAGAATACAGGCATACCTGATTCTATTATACTTCTTCTTTTTTAAAAAAAAGTAGCAGGTAAACAACTATTGACTCTAGTTCTTTTTTTATGATACTTCCTAGATAGTGCATTTTTTACAAACTGAAGATTTGTGGCAATCCTGAGTTGAGCAAGTTTATCGGTGCCATTTTCCCATCAGCATTATTCTTTAAGGTATGTACTTTTCTTTTTTTTTTTATTTTGAGATACAATTGATATTACACTCTTATTGGGCCACAGTATAGTATAAATATACTTTTTGTATGTACTGTAAACCAAAGAATTCATGTGAGATTTTACTGTGATAGTTGCTTTATTGCAGTGATCTAGACATGAGCACGCAGTCTCTCTGAGGTTTGCTGGAATAAATTACCATAAAAAATAAATAATAAAAAAGCACAAGAGAAGTAGACAAAGAAGCATTTAATTTGTGTTTGCTATTGAACTGCACAGAGGAAATAGAGATCTTAGTTTCCAATGGCCAATTTGCCATTTTCAACTCTCCCACCAAGTTACAAGGAACTAGAGTTTTAGTACTTTGTCACATGTACAGCACTCAGATGACACATACATATACTCATAGCTTTATGCACTGAGGGCTTCCAGAATTCTGGATGGAGGGGAAGTTTAAACAGAAGCCTCTGGGCTACAAAGTTGTGACCCAGCTGCCCTGGGAGGAGGGTCAGGAAAGTGTAACACAACTGGATCAGAAGGAAGGAAAACATTCTGCCCCTTTGCACCTTGGGAGGCTTGGGACAGAGGATGATGGGGGTGAGGGGTAAGTGTGGGTTCATAGTAGGAGAAAAGTTCCAGCCCCTCTAATAGGCCTTTCCGGGTGTCTTCTCTACTCCCAGGTAGAACTGACCACTCTCCTTTTTGCCACACAATATCCAGAGCCGTGCCCAGATGCTTTGCTACACTTCTTTTTTCACATGTCTGGATCTTCATTCCAAATTAGGAGGCATTTGGAGGCAAAGGTTTTGTGGTTGTTTTCATTATTTTAACCCCAGAATTTTGATGAGAACCTGAAAGGAGGAAAGTCGATATCCAGCAGAGTCTTGTTGGATGAACAGAAGGAAGGAAAGGAGAGAGGGAAGGAGAGAGGCAGATCAGACACTTCTCTGTAGCCTGTCTCAGCTGCCCTAGGTATTCCAAAATGACAAAAAGAGGATTACGCACAGTCTGACTAATGAGTTCAGGGGCTAGAAGGAACGAATGACGGAAGATAATATATAGATGGATGGATGGCTAGATAGGTAGACAGATGATAGATGGATAATATGGTCCATTCAGTTGCTATTGTTAGATGCTCCCAGCAGTGAATGTCTCTCATTCTGCAATTAGAAGTAAAAGAAGTTTTTTTTTATTTTGCAGTTTTAGGGAGTATAAATATACTTTTTGTATGTACTGTAAACCAAAGAATTCATGTGAGATTTTACTGTGATAGTTGCTTTATTGCAGTGATCTAGACATGAGCACGCAGTCTCTCTGAGGTTTGCTGGAATAAATTACCATAAAAAATAAATAATAAAAAAGCACAAGAGAAGTAGACAAAGAAGCATTTAATTTGTGTTTGCTATTGAACTGCACAGAGGAAATAGAGATCTTAGTTTCCAATGGCCAATTTGCCATTTTCAACTCTCCCACCAAGTTACAAGGAACTAGAGTTTTAGTACTTTGTCACATGTACAGCACTCAGATGACACATACATATACTCATAGCTTTATGCACTGAGGGCTTCCAGAATTCTGGATGGAGGGGAAGTTTAAACAGAAGCCTCTGGGCTACAAAGTTGTGACCCAGCTGCCCTGGGAGGAGGGGCAGGAAAGTGTAACACAACTGGATCAGAAGGAAGGAAAACATTCTGCCCCTTTGCACCTTGGGAGGCTTGGGACAGAGGATGATGGGGGTGAGGGGTAAGTGTGGGTTCATAGTAGGAGAAAAGTTCCAGCCCCTCTAATAGGCCTTTCCGGGTGTCTTCTCTACTCCCAGGTAGAACTGACCACTCCCCTTTTTTGCCACACAATATCCAGAGCCGTGCCCAGATGCTTTGCTACACTTCTTTTTTCACATGTCTGGATCTTCATTCCAAATTAGGAGGCATTTGGAGGCAAAGGTTTTGTGGTTGTTTTCATTATTTTAACCCCAGAATTTTGATGAGAACCTGAAAGGAGGAAAGTCGATATCCAGCAGAGTCTTGTTGGATGAACAGAAGGAAGGAAAGGAGAGAGGGAAGGAGAGAGGCAGATCAGACACTTCTCTGTAGCCTGTCTCAGCTGCCCTAGGTATTCCAAAATGACAAAAAGAGGATTACGCACAGTCTGACTAATGAGTTCAGGGGCTAGAAGGAACGAATGACGGAAGATAATATATAGATGGATGGATGGCTAGATAGGTAGACAGATGATAGATGGATAATATGGTCCATTCAGTTGCTATTGTTAGATGCTCCCAGCAGTGAATGTCTCTCATTCTGCAATTAGAAGTAAAAGAGTTTAAAATGCAAATTCCTGAGTGAAACACACACTGACATAATAGTTGTAGGAAAAGTATAAATGATGATACTGGACTATTTCTTATTTTGGAAATTCATAGGACAGTCTATTTGTGGGAGAGGGTGCTTCTGAAGAGATGTTTGCAAAAAGACCTCCAGGTTGGCTCTCCTCTGTGCTCATCGGTGCTGTCTGTTCCACCCAGAGGGCCCTGCCGCATACCTACCCCTGCAGGCTGTGGCTCCCAGCAGATAATAAACAGTTCATGAGGCATTTTTAAGCAGTTACTTAAAAAGACAGCATCGCGTGACCCTGGGAAGGCTGCATAAACCCCAGCATGTAGGAATCTTGAGATAAGCTTTCCATTTTACTGAGCACTGCTCAAGCGCTTCCTAGAATATTGTGTTTGAGCCCTGTAATTAAAGAGGGAAGAGGAGAACGGGGAGAGGTTCTGAGAAGAACTGTGAGGATATTAAAGGGTAGGAAACAATAAAGCTAACGGGGAAAAAAAAAGTTGAAAGAACTGGGATTATTTAGACTGAAGGACAGAGGGTCAAGGAGCAGAATAACAGTGATCCTCAAACACACTCATGCTGGTGTCTGAGAACAGGGCTAATTCCTCTCTGATAAAATAACCACTTGGGGCCCAGCTGCTCTCGCTGTGCAGACCTGTTAGCAAACAAGACAGAATGCAGCCAAAGGAAAGAGTCGAGTGGTCAGGTTGTCACAGGAGGCCTGACTGGCCTGCATCTTGATCACATGTCCCAGGCAGGGGCTAGGGGCTCAGGGTGAGCATGAAGCCTGGGAGTGGGTGAATTCTTTCTGAACAGTTTGAAGGTCCATTACCATTAGTAAAATTCTTAGTGTGGACCTAAGAAATATCCCCCCACCCTGCAACCAGGTTTATTTATCTGTTTTTAAAAGTTTATTTAATTTTCAATTGTAAAAATAATACACAATCTTTTTGTTTTTGAGTAAACGGGCATTTATTTAATCTCTCAGGAAGACTAATAGTATAAAAATGGACTTTGGATGGCTAGATAGGTAGACAGATGATAGATGGATAATATGGTCCATTCAGTTGCTATTGTTAGATGCTCCCAGCAGTGAATGTCTCTCATTCTGCAATTAGAAGTAAAAGAGTTTAAAATGCAAATTCCTGAGTGAAACACACACTGACATAATAGTTGTAGGAAAAGTATAAATGATGATACTGGACTATTTCTTATTTTGGAAATTCATAGGACAGTCTATTTGTGGGAGAGGGTGCTTCTGAAGAGATGTTTGCAAAAAGACCTCCAGGTTGGCTCTCCTCTGTGCTCATCGGTGCTGTCTGTTCCACCCAGAGGGCCCTGCCGCATACCTACCCCTGCAGGCTGTGGCTCCCAGCAGATAATAAACAGTTCATGAGGCATTTTTAAGCAGTTACTTAAAAAGACAGCATCGCGTGACCCTGGGAAGGCTGCATAAACCCCAGCATGTAGGAATCTTGAGATAAGCTTTCCATTTTACTGAGCACTGCTCAAGCGCTTCCTAGAATATTGTGTTTGAGCCCTGTAATTAAAGAGGGAAGAGGAGAACGGGGAGAGGTTCTGAGAAGAACTGTGAGGATATTAAAGGGTAGGAAACAATAAAGCTAACGGGGAAAAAAAAAGTTGAAAGAACTGGGATTATTTAGACTGAAGGACAGAGGGTCAAGGAGCAGAATAACAGTGATCCTCAAACACACTCATGCTGGTGTCTGAGAACAGGGCTAATTCCTCTCTGATAAAATAACCACTTGGGGCCCAGCTGCTCTCGCTGTGCAGACCTGTTAGCAAACAAGACAGAATGCAGCCAAAGGAAAGAGTCGAGTGGTCAGGTTGTCACAGGAGGCCTGACTGGCCTGCATCTTGATCACATGTCCCAGGCAGGGGCTAGGGGCTCAGGGTGAGCATGAAGCCTGGGAGTGGGTGAATTCTTTCTGAACAGTTTGAAGGTCCATTACCATTAGTAAAATTCTTAGTGTGGACCTAAGAAATATCCCCCCACCCTGCAACCAGGTTTATTTATCTGTTTTTAAAAGTTTATTTAATTTTCAATTGTAAAAATAATACACAATCTTTTTTTGTTTTTGAGTAAACGGGCATTTATTTAATCTCTCAGGAATGAACAGAACCAATGAGCAACTACAGATCATTTCTGGGTGGACACTCCGCCCGCCTGTTTTATTCAGTCTGACGTGGATCAGACGAGAAGGTATCAAACATCTACACGGCATTTGCAGCAAGACTGTTGTTTAGTTGCTAAGTCGTGTCCCACTCTTTGGTGACCCCACAGACGACAGCCTGCCAGGCTCCCCTGTAGGCAGAATTTCCCAGGCAAGAATACTAGAGTGGGTTGTAAAAATAATACGCAATCTTTAAGGAAACCAGTAGCTTCCTAAATAAGTGGAGGTGGTTAAGTACAGTAGTGAGTCAGAGGGTAGCTCAGACATTAAAATGAGGCACTGGGCTTTCCAGGTAACTCAGTGGTAAAGAATTCACCTGCCAATGCAGGAGACATTGGTGTGATTCCTGGTCTGGGAAGATCCCTCATGCTGTGGAACAACTAAGCCCAGGCACCACAACTATTAAACCTGTGCTCTAGAGTCCGGGAGCCACAACCTGCGAGCCCATGTGCTGCAACTACTGAAGCCCGTGCGTCCTAGAGTCTGTGCTCCCCAACAACAGAAGCCACACAGCAACGCGAAGCCCACACACTGAAACTAGAGAACAGCTCCTGTTTGTTACAACTAGAGAAAGCCTGAGCAACCAGGACAGCCAAAAATAAAAATAAATAGATAAAATTATTTCTTAAAATCTCAGAAACATGACACTTTACTAAGGTCTTGCGACCTTTTCATCTGGACACTTGACTTAGGCACAGTTCATATTTACATAGGCATAGTTTCTGATCTTCAGCCTGGGAGTCCTGCAGAGATGCCCTCCTGTGTGGATCCAGCTCCCGCTGTTGGGAATGAGGAAACTTTCAGCCCTGTAACAATGTCAAGCCTCCATCCTACCAGGTGGCATTAAATAGAGACACACGGGATAGGAGTCAGTCATTTACTCCTTCCCAAATGTCCTTCCCAATTCTCCACCATTTCTAGCCTTAGAGAGCTAGGGCTCATCTCCGTTAAGGAAGCAGAGACATATCAGAACTACTGAGGAATAAGAGTGGGGAAACCTCCCATCCACCCCACCACACATTCGTATTAGCATGTATGTATATGATTTCTCAATTTTTTCACCTGTTTTAATGAAACTTAACCCAAAAACCTACACGGCATTTGCAGCAAGACTGTTGTTTAGTTGCTAAGTCGTGTCCCACTCTTTGGTGACCCCACAGACGACAGCCTGCCAGGCTCCCCTGTAGGCAGAATTTCCCAGGCAAGAATACTAGAGTGGGTTGTAAAAATAATACGCAATCTTTAAGGAAACCAGTAGCTTCCTAAATAAGTGGAGGTGGTTAAGTACAGTAGTGAGTCAGAGGGTAGCTCAGACATTAAAATGAGGCACTGGGCTTTCCAGGTAACTCAGTGGTAAAGAATTCACCTGCCAATGCAGGAGACATTGGTGTGATTCCTGGTCTGGGAAGATCCCTCATGCTGTGGAACAACTAAGCCCAGGCACCACAACTATTAAACCTGTGCTCTAGAGTCCGGGAGCCACAACCTGCGAGCCCATGTGCTGCAACTACTGAAGCCCGTCGTCCTAGAGTCTGTGCTCCCCAACAACAGAAGCCACACAGCAACGCGAAGCCCACACACTGAAACTAGAGAACAGCTCCTGTTTGTTACAACTAGAGAAAGCCTGAGCAACCAGGACAGCCAAAAATAAAAATAAATAGATAAAATTATTTCTTAAAATCTCAGAAACATGACACTTTACTAAGGTCTTGCGACCTTTTCATCTGGACACTTGACTTAGGCACAGTTCATATTTACATAGGCATAGTTTCTGATCTTCAGCCTGGGAGTCCTGCAGAGATGCCCTCCTGTGTGGATCCAGCTCCCGCTGTTGGGAATGAGGAAACTTTCAGCCCTGTAACAATGTCAAGCCTCCATCCTACCAGGTGGCATTAAATAGAGACACACGGGATAGGAGTCAGTCATTTACTCCTTCCCAAATGTCCTTCCCAATTCTCCACCATTTCTAGCCTTAGAGAGCTAGGGCTCATCTCCGTTAAGGAAGCAGAGACATATCAGAACTACTGAGGAATAAGAGTGGGGAAACCTCCCATCCACCCCACCACACATTCGTATTAGCATGTATGTATATGATTTCTCAATTTTTTCACCTGTTTTAATGAAACTAATTACCATGGTTTGTCTAAGATGAAATCCATTTTTATAAATTTGTATATGCAAATTACATTAAAAAGACTGGGAGAAATTAAACCAATATACAGCTATATTTGTCTCTAGATATGGGATTATGATTTATTCTATTTGGGATGTTGTCATCATTTGTATTCTCCAAATTAACAGATGTCACTTTTGCACAAAGAAGACAGACATTTTGCACAACCCTAACATCACAGTCCCGTATCATCAGGAATTCTGTGACTACACCGTTTCTAATAGCTATTTGGTCAAAAGGGTGCTCAATATTTCACTTAATTATTCCTCCCACCCCGACCTTGAAGTTGGATTATTTCAAATAAAAAGACCTATTCTCAGTGGGAACACTTGCATAAGATAGATTCCCGGAGGTGAAGTTACCAAGTTAAATGGTTTGAATACTGCTAAATTCCCAGGGAGTTTCTGACAGCCCACTTTGCTCTAATGATAAACAGGCTCTGCATCTGATTCTCATTTTTAAGCGTAATGTATATTTTTATCTTCTGCTGGATTTGGGGCTCACAAGCTCTCATTGTCCCTGCCTTCCTGTGTTCCTGATCCCTGTGGTCCTTCTGGCTCCTTTCTCTCCCTAGTTCTCTTCCAGATGCCTTGAGACACCCGGTGTTGGGTTTTTCCACGGGCATGCTTCCTTCCACCTCCCGCCAATGAGAGGACACTATTATTAGCTTCCAAACTTCCGCTTCCATCTTCTTAAAATTTGGGACACAAGAAAGAAATAACAAGCATGCTAAAAGTGTCAGGACCGTAGCATCTGCCCTGAGGGGCTGTCACAAGCAATAAATGCCTACTCGGCTAACACCATGAATAGCCTTAAGAAAAATTAATAAACCTAGGGTCATTGACACACTTTTGATGATATTCCTTTGATGCCTTGAATGCATCATATGGTTTTCCATGCCTGTCTAGATAGGCAACCATAAAAGACGGTGGGTTATTTTTAAGCTTCTGCATTGCATGTGACATACAGACTATTATACATAAACACTCTACTTCTTGCCTTCACGTGTTGTCTGAAAAAATTAGTCAAATTGCTCCAATGTGAATATAAGCATTAAGGTCCTGATTCAAACAGATTTCCTACTGCTGAAATTCATGATCTGGGCCAAGGGGTCCCTGGATTTTTCAGAGTTGCGCTCTTGTTAGTTTTGTGTTATGACCCCTATTCTTTGCATTTCCTATCTTGATCTCACAACTTATTCATGGATTTATTATTTTGGTCAGATTCATAAACTTTCAGAGCTATTAAAGACTTTTTTAAATTCATATGATATAAAAGTAATCATCCTAAAAAAAAACACGATTCAGTGACATTTAGTGTGTTCACAATAGCATGATGTCACCACCCCTGTCTAGCTCCAAACATTTTCATGACGTCAGAAGAAATCATGTACATGAAGTCATTATCCGCCTCAGCCCCTGGCACTTACCAATCTGTTTTTTGTCTCTATGGATTCACCTCTTCTGGATATATAAATGGAATCACACAACATGTGACCTTTTTGTCATGGTTCTTTTATTTAACATGTTTCAGGGGTTTATCTATGTAGTTATGTATCAATACTTCATTCCTCTTTTTGGGTGAATACTATTTCAATGTATGCATTTACCAGAATTTGTTTATCCATTGTATATATGCACCATATTTGCTGTTAAGGAATGAATATCCTTTAATAGACATTTGGGTTGCTTCCTCCTTTTGGCTACTGTTAATAATTCTGCTGTGAACATATGTGAATTTGAATATGCTCATTTGCCCAATTTTGTAGCACCCTGGACTGTAGCCCGCCAGGTTGTTCCTTCAGAGGGACATTTATTATAGCTTCCAAACTTCCGCTTCCATCTTCTTAAAATTTGGGACACAAGAAAGAAATAACAAGCATGCTAAAAGTGTCAGGACCGTAGCATCTGCCCTGAGGGGCTGTCACAAGCAATAAATGCCTACTCGGCTAACACCATGAATAGCCTTAAGAAAAATTAATAAACCTAGGGTCATTGACACACTTTTGATGATATTCCTTTGATGCCTTGAATGCATCATATGGTTTTCCATGCCTGTCTAGATAGGCAACCATAAAAGACGGTGGGTTATTTTTAAGCTTCTGCATTGCATGTGACATACAGACTATTATACATAAACACTCTACTTCTTGCCTTCACGTGTTGTCTGAAAAAATTAGTCAAATTGCTCCAATGTGAATATAAGCATTAAGGTCCTGATTCAAACAGATTTCCTACTGCTGAAATTCATGATCTGGGCCAAGGGGTCCCTGGATTTTTCAGAGTTGCGCTCTTGTTAGTTTTGTGTTATGACCCCTATTCTTTGCATTTCCTATCTTGATCTCACAACTTATTCATGGATTTATTATTTTGGTCAGATTCATAAACTTTCAGAGCTATTAAAGACTTTTTTAAATTCATATGATATAAAAGTAATCATCCTAAAAAAAAACACGATTCAGTGACATTTAGTGTGTTCACAATAGCATGATGTCACCACCCCTGTCTAGCTCCAAACATTTTCATGACGTCAGAAGAAATCATGTACATGAAGTCATTATCCGCCTCAGCCCCTGGCACTTACCAATCTGTTTTTTGTCTCTATGGATTCATCTCTTCTGGATATATAAATGGAATCACACAACATGTGACCTTTTTGTCATGGTTCTTTTATTTAACATGTTTCAGGGGTTTATCTATGTAGTTATGTATCAATACTTCATTCCTCTTTTTGGGTGAATACTATTTCAATGTATGCATTTACCAGAATTTGTTTATCCATTGTATATATGCACCATATTTGCTGTTAAGGAATGAATATCCTTTAATAGACATTTGGGTTGCTTCCTCCTTTTGGCTACTGTTAATAATTCTGCTGTGAACATATGTGTTTATATATTTGAGTACATGCATGCTCATTTGCCCAATTTTGTCCAACTCTTTGCAGTCCCATGGACTGTAGCCCGCCAGGCTCCTCTGTTCACAGAATTCTCCAGGCAAGAATACTGGAGTGGGCTGCCATTTCCTCCTCCAGGGGATCTTCCCAACCCAGGGATTACTCTGTGCAAGTCAAATCAATAAGCATATTAATCAGATTTAACCCTCTGTGTCCTGGTCTGCAAACTCTGCTTAGCTATTTGGAATTCAGCACTATGAGTTCATCTTTCACCAAATGTAGTATCATTGTCACAAAGGACTGACACTGGGGTCTCTACCTTTTGGAAAAGGTAAGATTAGTCAGGAAGAGTGATCTACTGGAATCACTTTAATTGTTATAAACCACCTGAAGCAATGCTTCTAATATGAGCAGCCAAGTGGATATTGCATTTTGATGGAATATTTGGTCACAGAGATTGATGCTGTCTTATGAACCTAAAAGTTCTTAGCAATGGAACAAAGATCATGTATTCTACACTAGTTATAAATCTAGTCTTTACATTACATACTATATAATGCAATGTTTCATTATAATTGAAAATGATAATACATACTGTTCATTCTAGAAAATGTGAAAAACACAAAAAAATGGTTAGGAATATAATAAGCATTCATAATTCTCCTGCTCAGAGACAATATCAACATTTATATATGTTTATTTCCAGGATTTTTTCTCCCTAGACATTGAATAACGTTTATACATAGGTCTTAAAGGAATTTGAGGCTTTAAAGAATTTGTTAATAGCATGATATAGACTCTAATTGAAGAAGTTCAATTCTGCCCAGTGCAAAGTCACCTAAAGTGATCTTTATGTTTTCACATTAGTGTAGTATAAGCATTTTCAGATTGCTTGAAGAGGCATTCCCCACCCCCATCCCCACCCCAACCCCTGCTTTTCCCTTGCTTTTCAGTTTTCTAGTACCACTTTTTAGCATTACATTTTTCATATATATTTTTAAATCATAATACGGTTGTGAGCTTCTTTTGAGAATATCTTGACAACCATAAGCTACACTTGTGGATATGCAAAATAGTTGTTCAAGAAGAGTCCGGGACCTGGAATCCTGCTCATGTGATATTATAAAATTGTTTGTGTGAAAATTTTTTCCAGTGCAGAAAAGCAGTTCTAGAGAGTACTTTCTGGGGCCATATCAATCCTCTTTGCCCCCCTGAATATTGCCAAGTATTGACAAGACAATAACTAATGACCAATTAAATAAATCCTAAGCAACCTTAGATTTCATACAACTCTGTGGTCTTTGCTCTTTTCGGTACTCTAACCCATTTTCTCTTTTCTTCCAAACAGTATTTGGATTCAGCACTATGAGTTCATCTTTCACCAAATGTAGTAACATTGTCACAAAGGACTGGGGTCTCTACCTTTTGGAAAAGGTAAGATTAGTCAGGAAGAGTGATCTACTGGAATCACTTTAATTGTTATAAACCACCTGAAGCAATGCTTCTAATATGAGCAGCCAAGTGGATATTGCATTTTGATGGAATATTTGGTCACAGAGATTGATGCTGTCTTATGAACCTAAAAGTTCTTAGCAATGGAACAAAGATCATGTATTCTACACTAGTTATAAATCTAGTCTTTACATTACATACTATATAATGCAATGTTTCATTATAATTGAAAATGATAATACATACTGTTCATTCTAGAAAATGTGAAAAACACAAAAAAATGGTTAGGAATATAATAAGCATTCATAATTCTCCTGCTCAGAGACAATATCAACATTTATATATGTTTATTTCCAGGATTTTTTCTCCCTAGACATTGAATAACGTTTATACATAGGTCTTAAAGGAATTTGAGGCTTTAAAGAATTTGTTAATAGCATGATATAGACTCTAATTGAAGAAGTTCAATTCTGCCCAGTGCAAAGTCACCTAAAGTGATCTTTATGTTTTCACATTAGTGTAGTATAAGCATTTTCAGATTGCTTGAAGAGGCATTCCCCACCCCCATCCCCACCCCAACCCCTGCTTTTCCCTTGCTTTTCAGTTTTCTAGTACCACTTTTTAGCATTACATTTTTCATATATATTTTTAAATCATAATACGGTTGTGAGCTTCTTTTGAGAATATCTTGACAACCATAAGCTACACTTGTGGATATGCAAAATAGTTGTTCAAGAAGAGTCCGGGACCTGGAATCCTGCTCATGTGATATTATAAAATTGTTTGTGTGAAAATTTTTTCCAGTGCAGAAAAGCAGTTCTAGAGAGTACTTTCTGGGGCCATATCAATCCTCTTTGCCCCCCTGAATATTGCCAAGTATTGACAAGACAATAACTAATGACCAATTAAATAAATCCTAAGCAACCTTAGATTTCATACAACTCTGTGGTCTTTGCTCTTTTCGGTACTCTAACCCATTTTTCTCTTTTTTCTTCCAAACAGGACCCTAATTTTTTATCAGACACTCACCTGATCAAATAATCCTATTTATTCTAAGCCAATCTCTTGTTGACTATTACTGATCTAGGGACTTATATGAGACCTATGGCAGCCCAAATAGATAGAAGGGAATATTTTTTTCCCTGACTCTCATTCCTGCTGCATCCAGGCAAGAGAACAAGTAACCCAGATTGCCATCACCAATGAAATTGCAACTGAAAGTGAAATCATCTTAGGCTAAAGTTAAAGCAGAAGACAGAAGTGGAAACAGGTACAGATTATGGGGCAGTGAGATCCCTTGGAGCCTCAGGACATACTGCCTCTAAGACCTGTCCAACTATGGAATCCCAGTTCAGCAAGATAACGCCTTTCCTTTTTGTTTTAATTCATTTTGCGTTAGTATTTTCTGTTACTTACAGCCGAAAGCATCCTAACTGGTACAAGCTCTCTAGAGCTCAGTTTCCTTCCAAGCCTCCACTTGCTATAGTTGGTTCTGTATTATCCAGAATTTAAATGAACTAAAACTGTTCTAATTTTTTTTCTATTGATAAAAAAGGGAAATCATGATAGAAATCATACTAAGAATTTAGTTTAAGAAATTCACCACCAGTAGGATGATATTTACAGTAGGGTAAACTATAGCTCAATAAATCTGACTTTAAAAAATAGTTTTAAAACATCACCCTCAACAAAAAATTTCTATCAGTTACTTTTAGCTACTCAGTCATGGTGCCATGCTCCTTCTCTTTCAATCCTGCCATCCTTGGTGCGCTTGATTCAGCCTTTGGAGTTGGGGCAGTGCCTATATTCTCCAGAACAAGGGAAACTGAACAAATGAAGGCCTCTTCCAGCTAGGGTGATGGAGGAGGGGAGGAACGACTTTCTTGTAGGCAAAGGAGTGTTGACCACAGTCAATCTTTTTTTTTTTTTTTTGACCGCAGTCAATCTTAAGTTTATTGTGCATTGACTCCAATAAATGTTCTATGCCTGTGTCTCTAGTAACACTGAATATAACTATGTTATGAAGATTGCTGCCATCAATCAAAAACCTCAAAACACATATTCAAAATTAAGGAAGTAATATACTCCAAAGAAGATGCAAAATCATGGAATCCCAGAAAACCACACGGACTGTTTTGTTACATATCAAAGAGCTGATACATACCAAACTTAGAGTCACCTGAGCTTTTAGTCACTTGAAATCCTGAGGTCTTTTTCAACAAATATTATTATTAACCTATGCCTCCTTTCAAATGTTTAACCATTTCAAAGGTCCAATCTTCTCTTGATGAGATGAATTAGTTCATTAATCAATTAGCACTTGTGGGGGCTTCCCTGGTGATCCAGTGGGTAAAGAGCCTGCCTTGCACTGCAAGGGGCACTGGTTCAATCCCTGGCCCAGGAAGATCCCATGTGCTGTGGAGCAGCTGAACCGGTGTGTCCAGTTATGAACCAGCACTCTGGAGCGCATGCGCCCAGCCGATACTCTGCAATGAGAGAGACCACTGTAATGGGAGGCCCACACAGGCAGAAGAATAAAGATGGATGAAAATGAATAAATACAAAACCAATAAAAGACACCAATATTTTTTAAAAATTAGCATTTGTAACCCCCTAAAATACCTGGAGCACAAACAAAATCTTATTTATTTAAATTAGTTATATAAACCATCGAATAAACCTAATTCACCACCAGTAGGATGATATTTACAGTAGGGTAAACTATAGCTCAATAAATCTGACTTTAAAAAATAGTTTTAAAACATCACCCTCAACAAAAAATTTCTATCAGTTACTTTTAGCTACTCAGTCATGGTGCCATGCTCCTTCTCTTTCAATCCTGCCATCCTTGGTGCGCTTGATTCAGCCTTTGGAGTTGGGGCAGTGCCTATATTCTCCAGAACAAGGGAAACTGAACAAATGAAGGCCTCTTCCAGCTAGGGTGATGGAGGAGGGGAGGAACGACTTTCTTGTAGGCAAAGGAGTGTTGACCACAGTCAATCTTTTTTTTTTTTTTTTGACCGCAGTCAATCTTAAGTTTATTGTGCATTGACTCCAATAAATGTTCTATGCCTGTGTCTCTAGTAACACTGAATATAACTATGTTATGAAGATTGCTGCCATCAATCAAAAACCTCAAAACACATATTCAAAATTAAGGAAGTAATATACTCCAAAGAAGATGCAAAATCATGGAATCCCAGAAAACCACACGGACTGTTTTGTTACATATCAAAGAGCTGATACATACCAAACTTAGAGTCACCTGAGCTTTTAGTCACTTGAAATCCTGAGGTCTTTTTCAACAAATATTATTATTAACCTATGCCTCCTTTCAAATGTTTAACCATTTCAAAGGTCCAATCTTCTCTTGATGAGATGAATTAGTTCATTAATCAATTAGCACTTGTGGGGGCTTCCCTGGTGATCCAGTGGGTAAAGAGCCTGCCTTGCACTGCAAGGGGCACTGGTTCAATCCCTGGCCCAGGAAGATCCCATGTGCTGTGGAGCAGCTGAACCGGTGTGTCCAGTTATGAACCAGCACTCTGGAGCGCATGCGCCCAGCCGATACTCTGCAATGAGAGAGACCACTGTAATGGGAGGCCCACACAGGCAGAAGAATAAAGATGGATGAAAATGAATAAATACAAAACCAATAAAAGACACCAATATTTTTTAAAAATTAGCATTTGTAACCCCCTAAAATACCTGGAGCACAAACAAAATCTTATTTATTTAAATTAGTTATATAAACCATGAATAAACCTGCAAGCAACATGGACAAACCACAAAAATGTAACGCTCAGTGAAAGAAGTCTGACACAAGAGAGACCATACTATATGAATGCAATCTTTGAAGTTCAAGAACAGACAAAATTAACTTACAATGATTGTCATCAGAACAGTTGTGGAGCAGGAGAGACTGACTGCAAGAGACAAAGGAGCTTTTTGTAAAGATGGAAATAGTTTGTGTTTTATCTTGGGTGGGGGTGACTGGGCGTCCTATAATCACCCAAAGTCATTGAACTGAACACTTAAGATCTCTGTATTTTACTTGATATTGATGGTATTTCAACTAAAGCATTGAACATAAAAAATAAATGGGCAGACTCAGGAATTACTTAGACAGCCATCAAGAGGTGACACAAATTCTGACACATGCATACACTGGCATAATACGCAGCCTGGAAGGGAGGGAGGCACAGCCATCAGCACTGAGAGAAGCTGATCTCCAAGATAATCTTTAAATTTAAAAAGGTCACATCTGGGAATTCCCTGGTTGTCCAGTGGTTAGAACGCCGCACTCTCACTGCCAAGGGCCTAGGTTCAGTCCCTGGTAGAAGAACTAAAATCCCACAAGCCATGAGGCCAAAAATTAATAAATACAATCTGGGCTGTGATGGAATCTATTGTCATTTGTGTATGTTTATACACATGGAGAACTAATTCTGAGAGACACTTGTGGAACCAGGAACAGTGGTGTCCCTAGGGAGAGAAGCAGGGGTTAAGAATGTGGCGTATGGGGAGACCAACTTTTCACTGCAGGCATATCTTAGCATGGGGCTTCCCTGGTGATCCAGTGGGTAAAGAGCCTGCCTTGCACTGCAAGGGGCACTGGTTCAATCCCTGGCCCAGGAAGATCCCATGTGCTGTGGAGCAGCTGAACCGGTGTGTCCAGTTATGAACCAGCACTCTGGAGCGCATGCGCCCAGCCGATACTCTGCAATGAGAGAGACCACTGTAATGGGAGGCCCACACAGGCAGAAGAATAAAGATGGATGAAAATGAATAAATACAAAACCAATAAAAGACACCAATATTTTTTAAAAATTAGCATTTGTAACCCCCTAAAATACCTGGAGCACAAACAAAATCTTATTTATTTAAATTAGTTATATAAACCATGAATAAACCTGCAAGCAACATGGACAAACCACAAAAATGTAACGCTCAGTGAAAGAAGTCTGACACAAGAGAGACCATACTATATGAATGCAATCTTTGAAGTTCAAGAACAGACAAAATTAACTTACAATGATTGTCATCAGAACAGTTGTGGAGCAGGAGAGACTGACTGCAAGAGACAAAGGAGCTTTTTGTAAAGATGGAAATAGTTTGTGTTTTATCTTGGGTGGGGGTGACTGGGCGTCCTATAATCACCCAAAGTCATTGAACTGAACACTTAAGATCTCTGTATTTTACTTGATATTGATGGTATTTCAACTAAAGCATTGAACATAAAAAATAAATGGGCAGACTCAGGAATTACTTAGACAGCCATCAAGAGGTGACACAAATTCTGACACATGCATACACTGGCATAATACGCAGCCTGGAAGGGAGGGAGGCACAGCCATCAGCACTGAGAGAAGCTGATCTCCAAGATAATCTTTAAATTTAAAAAGGTCACATCTGGGAATTCCCTGGTTGTCCAGTGGTTAGAACGCCGCACTCTCACTGCCAAGGGCCTAGGTTCAGTCCCTGGTAGAAGAACTAAAATCCCACAAGCCATGAGGCCAAAAATTAATAAATACAATCTGGGCTGTGATGGAATCTATTGTCATTTGTGTATGTTTATACACATGGAGAACTAATTCTGGAGAGACACTTGTGGAACCAGGAACAGTGGTGTCCCTAGGGAGAGAAGCAGGGGTTAAGAATGTGGCGTATGGGGAGACCAACTTTTCACTGCAGGCATATCTTAGCATGGAAGAATCAGCATAATATATTATTTGGAAGTACAGTTTAGCTCTAATTATGTAAGCTTACATTACTGATACAGACCATTGTTAGATGTTACAGTGATCCTAGGATCTTGGCATCCAGGAGAAAGACAGACACTATGGCACCGTCTTTTGGGTTGTATTCATGTCAGGCCTGCCAGGAAAATCTTGATTGCTCTTATGTCCAGAGCTGAAGGACGTTTTTCTTCACCATTGTCCAGGTGGTATAAATATCATTTCTGGTAAAAGTTCCTGACTGGCTTCTGCGTGATCCCTCCTGGGATCACATTCTGAGGTGAGCAACTGACCTTGATTGTTGCTTCTAGGTTTAGTTATGTGCTCATGAGGACTCACTTCATTGTGTATTTTTGAACTATGAACATACGGTGCCATGTGCATCTATATGGCCAATTTAAATTCAACTGAAAAGAGTAAAGATACAAAGCAAGAGTTAAAAAATGGGCCAGAACTACTTGTAGTAATTAAGATGATCCATATATTCAATATCCTATGATAATCCATAATGTAAAAGAATATAAAAAAGAATGTATACACATGTCCAACTGAATCACTTTGCTGTGCAGCAGAAATGAACACACAACATTATAAATCAACTAGAGTTCAATTTTTTTTTTTTTAAAAAAGATGATCCAGACACTAACACAGAGTGAACCTTACCTGGGGCATCCTGGGGCCTTCCAATCAGACTTCCTCAGGACTGATACAGTACTATTCATCCACATCTCTCAAGTGACACATACTACATTACCCTTGAGATCTTGATCCTCTTTCTCTAAGCATAAGGTTTATCTTCAGGTAAGTATCCTTCACTGTTATATTTATTGTAAGTAGCCTCCAGTGTGGTATTTAGTCCTATATGTTGGGATGGGACCCACCCACTCCCTCCAAATAGCTGGTAGCTAGATAAACAATTAAAGTAAGCCATAAGTGTGGTGGTTCTGCTTATCTTAATACCAAAAGTCATTGCTAATTATCATGTGAGACTGTAACAATTCCAAAAAGGTTCCACCCCACTGAGATATTTTTTAATCTTTGCTTTTATGTATCAATATTATATTGATGTGACTCAAAGTATATAGTGTCCCCCGAATTTGTCAGTAAAATATATGTTAATCAAATCCTATTTTAAGTGCTCCAGAAGCTGATTATTGAAAACGGCTTACCTTGCTGTCATTTTAAAAGTAGATATAATACTCCCATCAGTAACATTGCAATATTTTTGAGATATGAATAATCACAGTTTAATTAATCTGTTTCCCACATTTAAAAGTCTAGGTTGTGTATTTCTTAAGGCAAGCCTCAGCTGTGCTTGGATTAATACCAAAATGACTTTTTTTTCCTGGGTCATGCAGGTAAATACTAAATTACCCTCCCTTTTTATTTTTATGATTAAATGGGGGTGAACATAATTGTTAAAGGGGAAAGAAGACAGGATAATAAAAGGCAGAGGCATAAAACTAGAGTACTGGGACAAATGGAGGCCTAGGAACTTTGGATGACAGTGAGGGAAGAGAAAGATAGTCCTCGGGAGAAGAGAAGTCCCTAACCAGCGAGCAGTGGATACAAGCCGGCTCGGTGGGGAGGAGCGGGGAGGAGAGGCAAGGAAAGACCTGGAACTGAACAAGCTCCTCAATCCAAAGAAGGTTGAAATAAGAGGGAACCTGTGCAGAAAAAAAAAAAAGAAAGGGAACCCATGAGATGTTTGAGAGTCAGGCTAGCTTGGGGCTGAGCTAGTTGTTTCTGAATATTGAAAGGGAATCTTGAATTTGAGCTTTTCACAATCAGGACATGCCTTTATGTACAAAACCACAGCGGTCCCACGGAGATGGAGTGCACTGTGTATTGTCTCTGCCCAGAACAAACACAACACTGCTGTGAAGTGCACCACATAGGAGTCAGCTCTCCAGTGACTTTGCTTTTATTTTGTTTCTAAAGGCAGGTGTTTCTTTCATGTGTGTTTACGGCGAGGGTACATTGGAGAACCCTTCTGGATACCTCCCCATACTGAGGCTGACCTGCCTTCGTCTTTCTCTCTGGTACTGATGCGGGATCAGGGATGGGGAGAGGCAGGGTGGCTACTTATTTACTTTGCTCCTGGTCTTTGTTCACACGAATGTCAGCCCATGTGGGTAGGATTGCTGTCTCCCTTGTATATGACTGCATACTTCCCAGCACCTAACACCAAGCCTGGTTCAAAGAACACACCCTAAATATTTGCTGAAGAAAAAAATGAATTGGTTGTAAGTCTGCCTTCTTGCTCTCTGGTAGAAATGATCGTGGCACGTCTGAGCCTTCTGGTGTACTTTTTGGTGAAATGAAATTTTAATTAATCTGCTTCCCACATTTAAAAGTCTAGGTTGTGTATTTCTTAAGGCAAGCCTCAGCTGTGCTTGGATTAATACCAAAATGACTTTTTTTTCCTGGGTCATGCAGGTAAATACTAAATTACCCTCCCTTTTTATTTTTATGATTAAATGGGGGTGAACATAATTGTTAAAGGGGAAAGAAGACAGGATAATAAAAGGCAGAGGCATAAAACTAGAGTACTGGGACAAATGGAGGCCTAGGAACTTTGGATGACAGTGAGGGAAGAGAAAGATAGTCCTCGGGAGAAGAGAAGTCCCTAACCAGCGAGCAGTGGATACAAGCCGGCTCGGTGGGGAGGAGCGGGGAGGAGAGGCAAGGAAAGACCTGGAACTGAACAAGCTCCTCAATCCAAAGAAGGTTGAAATAAGAGGGAACCTGTGCAGAAAAAAAAAAAAGAAAGGGAACCCATGAGATGTTTGAGAGTCAGGCTAGCTTGGGGCTGAGCTAGTTGTTTCTGAATATTGAAAGGGAATCTTGAATTTGAGCTTTTCACAATCAGGACATGCCTTTATGTACAAAACCACAGCGGTCCCACGGAGATGGAGTGCACTGTGTATTGTCTCTGCCCAGAACAAACACAACACTGCTGTGAAGTGCACCACATAGGAGTCAGCTCTCCAGTGACTTTGCTTTTATTTTGTTTCTAAAGGCAGGTGTTTCTTTCATGTGTGTTTACGGCGAGGGTACATTGGAGAACCCTTCTGGATACCTCCCCATACTGAGGCTGACCTGCCTTCGTCTTTCTCTCTGGTACTGATGCGGGATCAGGGATGGGGAGAGGCAGGGTGGCTACTTATTTACTTTGCTCCTGGTCTTTGTTCACACGAATGTCAGCCCATGTGGGTAGGATTGCTGTCTCCCTTGTATATGACTGCATACTTCCCAGCACCTAACACCAAGCCTGGTTCAAAGAACACACCCTAAATATTTGCTGAAGAAAAAAATGAATTGGTTGTAAGTCTGCCTTCTTGCTCTCTGGTAGAAATGATCGTGGCACGTCTGAGCCTTCTGGTGTACATTTTCTTGATGCTTGAAATGCTTCAACAGTTACTTCTGAGGTTTGGACTCTGATTAGTTTCCTTAGATGTTAAATCACCGCCCCCTCTTCCCTTGGCTCCTTCCCACTACCCACACATCTTTGCAGGAAGAAGTTAATCTACAGTACACATAGGTTGATTCTGCAGGTAACCACATATATGGCTCAATTCCTGAAAACTTTCTAGTGTGAAAGAAGCACAAAGGCTCATAAAGTGCTTACTACAGCTCAGGATCTGTATACATATGACCCTCACCATGACTCTACCATGATTATCCTGATTTTACAGATGAAGAGGCTGAGGCCCAGAGAAGGAACACCTCCCAGCTCATGCTATGAAATGTGATCAGAGCCAAGCTCAAACTCTCTGTGAAGTTTCAGAGCGCCCACTCTGAGTCACCATATTCTGCTGCATCTCCTTCTGAAAATAAAAATTATTGGACCATTTTATTATAGATGTGCAGAGTGCCCAACATTTCTTTCTTTTTTTTTTTTAATCTAACATTCCTTGATCCCTTTTACACTGTGAGGCACATGTTCAGGGAGGCAAATGTGTTAGCTGACAACCACTGTAGAGGTTTCAGGCACTGAGCTACATACAGTCTGAGAAAATTTGTGCCTGGCCTCCGACTCCGGAACTGTAAAAATATCCTATAAATCATGTTATATTTTCCACCCCAAATGAAAGCTTGATTTCTGAACCTCCAAGGAGAAAATAATATTCATACAATCCCTTTACTACATTTTAAAATAAAAAATATCCATGAAAACCTCTGCTAAATTTAGTACCTAAAATGTTAATATTTGGGAAATAACTCTGAGGCAGCTTTATACTTCTTCCTGCTGAAATTAGCCACAAGGAAACATCACTAAGACTCTTCAAGTGACTCATGACTGCCGGGAAGATAAGAACGTGGGCTTTGGATCAGCAAGACGGGGCTGGAAGCACAGCTCTATCACCCCGTGTCTGTCTTTGTGCTATTAATACTTTACCTCTAAGCCTCAGTTCCTCGTTTATGAGACAGGAGTAATGGGCATCTGTGTGCCTAGCCCATAAAAGACCATAAAGTATGGCCATCATTTATTAGAATGCTAATTATTCAGGAGGGTTAGCATTTAGTTGAGGTTCCTGAGGACAAACAGCCTCCAAGTCACCAAAGAAAGAAACGTCCTGACCTTTCCCACTGCTTTCCCTGGAAAGCTTCTCACCACCTTGCTTAGAGTCTACATATTTTGAGAACTCTGGTTATTTGTATGTATACATATATATATATGTATATATATATGTATATACTCAATTTGGATGGCTTGGAGGCTGGTTTGTTTCCCAGGCAAGTTTTCTACACCTATGACTCTACGTCTGTTTTGTAAATAAGTTCATTTGTCCCAATCACTCAGTTGATCCCTCCCCTTAACTCCTGGTCATCATACCCAGGCTAGTTTTCTGTAACCTGCTTTATGTAATCAGACAGGACAAGTCAAATTCAAGTTGTTCGTTTTGGCTGGCCCTTCTGTCTCGTGTGATGGCTCAGATGGTGAAGAATCTGCCTGTGACACAGGAGGTCCGGGTTCGATCTCTGGTTCAGGAAGATGCCCTGAGAAGGAAATGGCAACCCACTCCAGTATTCTTGCCTGGAGAAGCCCATGTACAAAGGAGCTGATGCTGGGAGCTGACAACCACTGTAGAGGTTTCAGGCACTGAGCTACATACAGTCTGAGAAAATTTGTGCCTGGCCTCCGACTCCGGAACTGTAAAAATATCCTATAAATCATGTTATATTTTCCACCCCAAATGAAAGCTTGATTTCTGAACCTCCAAGGAGAAAATAATATTCATACAATCCCTTTACTACATTTTAAAATAAAAAATATCCATGAAAACCTCTGCTAAATTTAGTACCTAAAATGTTAATATTTGGGAAATAACTCTGAGGCAGCTTTATACTTCTTCCTGCTGAAATTAGCCACAAGGAAACATCACTAAGACTCTTCAAGTGACTCATGACTGCCGGGAAGATAAGAACGTGGGCTTTGGATCAGCAAGACGGGGCTGGAAGCACAGCTCTATCACCGCGTGTCTGTCTTTGTGCTATTAATACTTTACCTCTAAGCCTCAGTTCCTCGTTTATGAGACAGGAGTAATGGGCATCTGTGTGCCTAGCCCATAAAAGACCATAAAGTATGGCCATCATTTATTAGAATGCTAATTATTCAGGAGGGTTAGCATTTAGTTGAGGTTCCTGAGGACAAACAGCCTCCAAGTCACCAAAGAAAGAAACGTCCTGACCTTTCCCACTGCTTTCCCTGGAAAGCTTCTCACCACCTTGCTTAGAGTCTACATATTTTGAGAACTCTGGTTATTTGTATGTATACATATATATATATGTATATATATATGTATATACTCAATTTGGATGGCTTGGAGGCTGGTTTGTTTCCCAGGCAAGTTTTCTACACCTATGACTCTACGTCTGTTTTGTAAATAAGTTCATTTGTCCCAATCACTCAGTTGATCCCTCCCCTTAACTCCTGGTCATCATACCCAGGCTAGTTTTCTGTAACCTGCTTTATGTAATCAGACAGGACAAGTCAAATTCAAGTTGTTCGTTTTGGCTGGCCCTTCTGTCTCGTGTGATGGCTCAGATGGTGAAGAATCTGCCTGTGACACAGGAGGTCCGGGTTCGATCTCTGGTTCAGGAAGATGCCCTGGAGAAGGAAATGGCAACCCACTCCAGTATTCTTGCCTGGAGAAGCCCATGTACAAAGGAGCCTGATGGGCTACAGTGCATAGGGTCGCAAATAGTCAGACACGACTTGGTGACTGAGCAGACACAGCCCTTTTGCACATTACTAAATCAAAGTTCAAGAAGGTTAAATTATTTAACAAATCTCTCACGATTCGAATAATGAGCACTGGGATTTGAGTCCAGAAGTATGCTATAATTTTATAAGTAATATCTGCTGGTTATAAGGTCATCCATCAGAACTATGAGGCTGCATTTTGAAGATGAAAAGTTGACATCTAATGGGTGAATGACAGATACCATCTAATAACAGTTTCAGCATTCAGGTAATGTTTTTATTTTGTTTTTGGTGCATAGCATCGTAACTGATGTGGTATTTTCACACCATTTTGACATCTCTGGATACTCTTTAGTTGGACTAATTCAGAATTTGGAGAGAAGATGAGGACATTTTGTTTGAAGTCTGAATCACGAACAGTATCTAACAACCACATGCCTGCCTTATCACAGTACAGAAGTTAGACTAGAAATACACAAAGCTTACAGAAACTGCTAAAATAATCTATGATATGATATAATCATCACATGACAGTTACTCACTTAAATTCTGAGAGGCAGTGGAATACACTGGTTAGGAGCTTAAGCTTTGATGTTAAGTAGCCCAGCACCACTACCACTGACTATGACCCAAGCAAGATTCTTCTTTTTTTTAAACCTTTATTTTGCTTTTAACTTTTACAGAGTTTTGTTGTTTATAGATATGTATGTTCCCAGATTAGTCATATGTATATCCCCCACTTCCCACCCCTCCCAACCATCACACAGCACCCCTGAAGGATCCCCTTTTCTCACAGAGCAATGACTAGAACTATTTTCTTCACTTATGATAGTACGGGCCTTCATGCTGCTTCCTTTACGCCTCCCACCCTCTGTTCCTTCCCCACAATGTCTGTATGTCCACTGTCCATGTCTGTCTTTCCGTCGCTTCACTGTGTGTGCCATCATCACCATCCTACTAGATTCCATATATATGTGTTAATATACTGTATTTCCAAGCAAGATTCTTAAGCTCTTTCACCTCAGTTTTACAAATGAGGACTGTCAGGAGCTAATCAACGGCTTCCCTGGGCGCTCAGTGGTAAAGGATCTGCCTACCAATGTGGGGGACACGGGTTCAATACCTGGTTGGGGAAGATCCCACATGGCATGGGACAACTATGCCTATGTTCCACAACCTACTGAGCCTGTGCTCTGAGCCCGGTGGCTGCAACTACCTAGCCCATGCACATGTGCCTAGAGCCTGTGCTCCACAACAGGAGAAAACTTCAGTGAGAAGCCTGTGCATAGAAAACAGAGTAGGCCCCACTCACCCCTAGAGAAGCCCATGCACAGCAACCAAGACCCAGTGCAACCATAAATAAATAAAAGTAATTCTTTAAAAAGAAAAAAAAAAAAAGAACTAACCAAGTCGATTGGGTTGTTCACAATTACAGAGTTCTTTCAATAAGACAGACATCAACAAGGAGAAGCAGGTTTCTCCCAGGGCATCCTGGACCCAGAAAGTACATTACAATGATCAACTTCGGCAATATACAAGTACTAGTTAAATAACCCTTCGATTTCATTTTATGCAAGGTCAGAGAAGTGCTAACTCTGTCTTTGCAGACTATTTGAAAACACCTCACATGAAAGTGTCACTCCAGATAGTGCAGCCTTGTTCCCACAGCTCCGTTCAGCCATCAGCCTGGTTAAGTAAGGTGGCACTATCTTCCATTAAATGCTACACTCAGAAGAAATCAGAACCCTAAACACAGGTTACTATTTGAAGGACGCAGGTTATTGGACTAGATAGGTTATTGGGCTAGATAGATTCTTAATTCCTAGTCATTCAAGGTCAGGGACGCCTATTCATTATTTCTAGTCAATTCAATCATTCTTGAAAACTATTCATTTCTCCAATGAAATGTCACTTCTAAAATTCACTATGCTAATTAGAAAACCTGGTGTTGATCAGAAATAATGACAGTGGAGTCTGAGCTTTGGATTAGAATTTTCAAAATGCTAACTAATCCTCTGGATTATTATTATTAAAGTTAATACATGCTACATTAAAGAATTTTAAAGTGAATGACAGATAATATAATGGTGGTTAAAAATGCCCCCACAGAAATGTTTGTGAAAATTAATAATAACTGATACATATATTGAATGCTTACTATATGCCAAGCACTATAATCAGTAGTTTATATGCATCTACTCCTTTAATCATCATAAAAAACACTGTAAGGAAAATAGTATTAAATGATTTATGATTAAATAATCAAAGAAATAGTTAAGTATTTGACTATTTAGTCAAATAGTTATTACTCAGTTGACTATGTTAACATTATTCCTAATGCATCATATGCATATAATAAATAGTAAGTATTCTTACATTTCAGGTCTGATTATTTGTTAACCCACAACTGGCATTATTGTACCATTCGTCTGTAATGTGCTAAATTTGACATATCGCATATTTGAATGGACATGTAGCTTTTTTCTTTTTTTTTAGAATTTTAAATAAAATGTTGACCTCTTTTATTGGTTTTTTGTTTATTTATTTGCATCCATCTTTATTCTTTGGCCTGTGTGGGCTTCCCACTGCAGCGGCCTCCCTTACTGTGGAGCACCGACTCTGGGCGCATGCGCTCCAGACCCCTGGCTCATAATTGGACACACCGGTCCAACTGCTTCGTGGCATGTGGGATCTTCCCCAGCCAGGGATCCAAACAGCCCCCCCCCCCTGCACTGCAAGGCAGACTTTTTACCCATTGGACCACCAGGGAAGCCAGACATGTAGCTTTTTAAAGTCTCAGTTTTTTAGATGGTCACTCATACTTTAAAAAGTGAGGTTTGAATCAAACATTCATGGAGTTGTTGGAATATTTCCCTCCCTTAGATCCCAGTTTGATGATATTGACTTAAGTGACCACCCACCATTCAGAGTTCTCTCCAGTATGAAGATTCTGTGATTCTGTTAGCATTAGGGGCAAAAATCTAAGATTTATTGAAGCCCAATCTTCTAACTGGGCTTCGCTGGTGGCTCAGACAGTTAAGAATCCACCTGCAATACAGGAGATCCAGGTTCAAACCCCAAGCCAGGAAGATCCCCTGGAAAAAGGTAATGGCAATCCGCTCCAGTATTCTTTCCTGGAGAATCCCATGGACAGAGGAGCCTGTGGGCCGCAGTCCATGGGGTAGCAAAGGTTGGACACAGCCGGCGAGTAAAACACACTCAGCATAAAGTCTGTGAAAATTAATAAAGCTTTTCTACTATATGCCAAGCACTATAATCAGTAGTTTATATGCATCTACTCCTTTAATCATCATAAAAAACACTGTAAGGAAAATAGTATTAAATGATTTATGATTAAATAATCAAAGAAATAGTTAAGTATTTGACTATTTAGTCAAATAGTTATTACTCAGTTGACTATGTTAACATTATTCCTAATGCATCATATGCATATAATAAATAGTAAGTATTCTTACATTTCAGGTCTGATTATTTGTTAACCCACAACTGGCATTATTGTACCATTCGTCTGTAATGTGCTAAATTTGACATATCGCATATTTGAATGGACATGTAGCTTTTTTCTTTTTTTTTAGAATTTTAAATAAAATGTTGACCTCTTTTATTGGTTTTTTGTTTATTTATTTGCATCCATCTTTATTCTTTGGCCTGTGTGGGCTTCCCACTGCAGCGGCCTCCCTTACTGTGGAGCACCGACTCTGGGCGCATGCGCTCCAGACCCCTGGCTCATAATTGGACACACCGGTCCAACTGCTTCGTGGCATGTGGGATCTTCCCCAGCCAGGGATCCAAACAGCCCCCCCCCCCTGCACTGCAAGGCAGACTTTTTACCCATTGGACCACCAGGGAAGCCAGACATGTAGCTTTTTAAAGTCTCAGTTTTTTAGATGGTCACTCATACTTTAAAAAGTGAGGTTTGAATCAAACATTCATGGAGTTGTTGGAATATTTCCCTCCCTTAGATCCCAGTTTGATGATATTGACTTAAGTGACCACCCACCATTCAGAGTTCTCTCCAGTATGAAGATTCTGTGATTCTGTTAGCATTAGGGGCAAAAATCTAAGATTTATTGAAGCCCAATCTTCTAACTGGGCTTCGCTGGTGGCTCAGACAGTTAAGAATCCACCTGCAATACAGGAGATCCAGGTTCAAACCCCAAGCCAGGAAGATCCCCTGGAAAAAGGTAATGGCAATCCGCTCCAGTATTCTTTCCTGGAGAATCCCATGGACAGAGGAGCCTGTGGGCCGCAGTCCATGGGGTAGCAAAGGGTTGGACACAGCCGAGCGAGTAAAACACACTCAGCATAAAGTCTGTGGCAAATAAGAGGAATCATTGATTGTCACTCACCGTTTTCTTCTCATTGAATAAACATGATTATTTTCAGTTTGCTTGTCATCCTCCCCTTTCATTCTCTCTGTCTTTTCTATGTTTTGTAGGCTCTCGGTTTTAAACATTAGCGTGATTTCACAGTTTCTTGATCTAAAACTTTTGAAGGAGTCCTATGTCTGTGACTCATAAGACTAGTCAAAATATCAGGATGGGAAGGAGGCGCCTTGACATAGGGCGTCTAATTGCAGATCAGAAGCTTCCAGGTTTGAGGCCAGCACTTTCAGTAGCCTCCTTATGGGCTGTGTTGTCTTCTGTCTGATTTTTTTTTTTTTCCCCTGGACCTGGAAATCATAAGTCTTCTCTTCTGGAATCTGACTGGGCCACTAAAGTAACAAGAATAAGTGAAACCAAGAGAAATAACTTCCTTCTGAGGAGTGTAGACATCAGTATAAAAATTTTTTTAAAACTTCAAAAAAAGCCACAGAATGTACACTTTCCTGAAAGCAGAGGCATTTATAAAATTTATAAAAGCTTTATATCTGTGTCTTCAGAGGGAATGAAAAGCTGAAAGGCATGGACATCATGACAAACTAACTATATACAGAACACACAGCGACAAAAAAACACTGAAGGCCTTCAGCATGTCCAAAAAGAAAAGCTAATTCAAAATTGGATGTATAATTACCTTGATTATAAGCAAGTGCCCTTAAATTTTCAGAGGAAGGTTATAAAAATGACTTAATTTAAAATAAAATGTACCTTTTGATACAAGCCCTGAAGCTAAAAAACATACTATAATTAATTTGAGATCAAATTTTGGATGAAGGAATATTTTGCATCTGTTTGTCAAATGTGCAAACATTAACAAGCGATTAATGACCCCTAAACCCAATAAAGTCATTACCAAGCTAATAAAGACAATCACAGCCGAGATCCACAGTTAGTCAACCCAAACATGGAAAAGGTAATGAATCCGCTATTTTTCCGGTCCCATGGACAGAGGAGCCTGTGGGCCGCAGTCCATGGGGTAGCAAAGGTTGGACACAGCCGGCGAGTAAAACACACTCAGCATAAAGTCTGTGGCAAATAAGAGGAATCATTGATTGTCACTCACCGTTTTCTTCTCATTGAATAAACATGATTATTTTCAGTTTGCTTGTCATCCTCCCCTTTCATTCTCTCTGTCTTTTCTATGTTTTGTAGGCTCTCGGTTTTAAACATTAGCGTGATTTCACAGTTTCTTGATCTAAAACTTTTGAAGGAGTCCTATGTCTGTGACTCATAAGACTAGTCAAAATATCAGGATGGGAAGGAGGCGCCTTGACATAGGGCGTCTAATTGCAGATCAGAAGCTTCCAGGTTTGAGGCCAGCACTTTCAGTAGCCTCCTTATGGGCTGTGTTGTCTTCTGTCTGATTTTTTTTTTTTTCCCCTGGACCTGGAAATCATAAGTCTTCTCTTCTGGAATCTGACTGGGCCACTAAAGTAACAAGAATAAGTGAAACCAAGAGAAATAACTTCCTTCTGAGGAGTGTAGACATCAGTATAAAAATTTTTTTAAAACTTCAAAAAAAGCCACAGAATGTACACTTTCCTGAAAGCAGAGGCATTTATAAAATTTATAAAAGCTTTATATCTGTGTCTTCAGAGGGAATGAAAAGCTGAAAGGCATGGACATCATGACAAACTAACTATATACAGAACACACAGCGACAAAAAAACACTGAAGGCCTTCAGCATGTCCAAAAAGAAAAGCTAATTCAAAATTGGATGTATAATTACCTTGATTATAAGCAAGTGCCCTTAAATTTTCAGAGGAAGGTTATAAAAATGACTTAATTTAAAATAAAATGTACCTTTTGATACAAGCCCTGAAGCTAAAAAACATACTATAATTAATTTGAGATCAAATTTTGGATGAAGGGGAATATTTTGCATCTGTTTGTCAAATGTGCAAACATTAACAAGCGATTAATGACCCCTAAACCCAATAAAGTCATTACCAAGCTAATAAAGACAATCACAGCCGAGATCCACAGTTAGTCAACCCAAACATGGAAAAGACTGCATTAGCTAAATGAAGTCAGATGATGGATTAAAAAGCAAAAATTGTACCCACCATTCTCATTAATGGAGAAATTAAGAAAACTGCCTCCAAATTCTGCCATATCTGTCACCTCAGGCCATTTCTGATCCCCTTCTCCTCTATTGATTGCCTTACTTCGATTACAAGGCACTGAGGCAGGACACATCTCGTGTCTCCATTCCTGGCATTAAATGGAATGTATTCTGTGGTTCATTAGTTCATTCATCCAGCAAATGATTACTAAATGCATATTGAAAGCAAAGCATTGATTTGAGTTTGCGAGTTATACACAGATGAAAGATAGGACCCCCACACTTGAAGGAGTTAATGGCCCAGTGAGGGACACACACACAAAAGTAATTACAATATAATATGCATACATACATAAAAATAATTGCAACACAGAGACCCTTTGAGAAAGGTGTAGTGTTAGCCAAGAGAAAGAGGCTGAAGCCTGCCTGGGGAGAAGGTCGATCTTCAGCTGAGCACTAATGGCTGAGAAAAGGTGAGGATTGCTACGAACTGCCTCAAACACACTGGGTCTTAGGCAACTCTCAAATTCACTTTGCCAAATAATCCCTGCTGAAGAAGCCTTAGGCTCCAGTTACTTTCTGAGTCTTACTACTACTAAACAAGTAACCAGAAAAAAATCTGCCAATAGACATATGTACCTATGGCTGATTCATGCTGATGTTTGGCACTAAACAACAAAACTCTGTAAAGCTATTATCCTTCCTTCAATTAAAAAAATAAGTTAAAAAAAAGAAAAAAATCTGCCAAACAAACAACAATTAAAAGGAAATATTCGTTAACAAAGAAGCATAAAGCAGTTCCTGTCCTTCATTTATAGTAACTGGCAGCTCTCTGTCCTGGGTGCTTTGTGTGCTCAGACTAACCCATGCATGAGAGCTTCAGTTCAGCTAGACAGAACCCCATTCCAGAGGCAGGATTCTGTTAGCCTTAGAGTTGGTATCAGGCAACCGGAAATCCTCCTGAACCAATGTCTGAACTAGAGACCATTTAGGAATTCAGTGTCAAGTGTCATTCCTCTTAATGCAAGTTATAGGCCTCCTGATTGTTACACTCTGCATCCTGGAGTGAAAAGTGTCTCTAAAATATTTTGCCCACTCCATATTTACCACCTTCAATTTCACCATGAAAATTCATTTTAAATACTCATCTTGCTATTTAACAGGCCATCAGTTTCATCTGGGGGAAGTGGAAACTGCAGGACCTCCACAATGCTACTTTGCACGGCCTCAAGTACTGATCAAGTTCTAGCTAAGAGGAGCCATCAGGTAAGCTCTCTAGACCAGCACTGTCCAACAGGGCAGTCATGAGCCATGTGTGGCTGTGGGCACTCTGGCTAGGGCAACGTGAGATGTTCTGTGAGTGTAAGATACATATCGAAATTGTACCCAACAAATAAATGGAATAAAATGAAATAGCTCATTAATAATTTATGTATATAAAATGCTATTCTGGCATATTACATATACTTTTTTGCAATATATATTATATGGAATATTTTGACATATATACATATACATGGTTAAGGAAAAACCCAAATATATATATATGTGGTTAAGTGGGGCTTCCCTAGTGACTCGTATGGTAAAGAATCTGCCTGCAATGTAGGAGACCTGGGTTCAATCCCCAGGTCTGGAAGACCCCTGGAGAAGGGCATGACCATCCACTCCAGTATTCTTGCCTGGAGAACCCCATGGACAGAGGAGCCTGGTGGGTTACAGTCCATGGAGTCGAAAAGAGTTGGACACGAGTAAGCGACTATCACTTCACTATTAAGTACAATATATTATAAAAATTAGTTTTACCTCTTTCTTAACATTTTAAAAGTGACTGTTAGCAAAGTTCATACTAAGTATGTGGCTTACATTACATTCCTACTGGACAGCACTGCTCTAGGGTATAGAACATGGAATTCTGAATTAGAGTGCCTGCTGGGTCTTTGTGGAACCATGCATTTTCAGTGAAAATGCCAGTAGCCTGAGGTAAAGTTGATACAATTTACCTGAAGTGGCATGTCCATAATATCAAACTGTGTACACCAAAGTGTTTTAAAGTAGATCTATTTGCTTACTTATTGACTGACTAACAAGACAAAGTCTGTACCAACACAGGGATTTATGTCCTCTCTGGGGGTAGAGTCAAGGTAAACACATAACTAACAAAAAATCAGAAAACCCTAAAAGGTGTACAGAGAGTTAAAATGTGGTGATGTGGTTAAAAAAAGAAATAAATAAAAGACTGGACAGCCATTGGATAGTCATAGAAGGGCTCTGAGGAGATGACATTTAAAGTCATATTCAAGGGATTTTCCCAGTGGTCCAGTGGTTAAGAATCTGCCTTCCAATGCAGGGGGATGTGGGTTCCATTCCTGCTCAGGAAACTAAGATCACACATGCCACTGGGCACAGTCAAAAAGTAAAAGTTAAAAAAAAGTTGAAAAACTAAAAAATAAGATCATATCTGAATGACATGATGGAGCCAGACATACACAGATGGGGCTGGGTGGGAAGGCAATGGAGAAAGGGGCTGTTCAGGCTGGGGAAACGGCTAATGCTCACACTCAAATGTGGTGTGAGCTTGGCTTGAGGAAAAAGTGAATAAAGCAAATGATATTATTAAGACCGTGGCATACAGTAAGATCTTTTCAGGAGAGAATGCAGGTGGAAAAGGAGAAAAGGCCCAGTTTCAAGTCCCGGAGACCTCCTCCATTTAGAGATTGAATGGAGGAGGTATTCACAAAAAGGAAGAACAATTGGGAATTTAAACAAAAAACTGAGTGTGTGGTGTCACCGAGGCCATGAGCTAAGGCTGTTTCAAGAAGAGCAAGCAGCATACAGACAGTGCATTAGAGACAGCCTATAGAAAATGAAAGGTAAGGGATTACTGAATTATAAGTATGTGGCTGGTACATTACTTTTAAACTTATAAATTAGTTTTACCTCTTTCTAAATTTTGGACAGAAACTGCTCTAAGGGTTATAGAACATGGAATTCTGAATTAGAGTGCCTGCTGGGTCTTTGTGGAACCATGCATTTTCAGTGAAAATGCCAGTAGCCTGAGGTAAAGTTGATACAATTTACCTGAAGTGGCATGTCCATAATATCAAACTGTGTACACCAAAGTGTTTTAAAGTAGATCTATTTGCTTACTTATTGACTGACTAACAAGACAAAGTCTGTACCAACACAGGGATTTATGTCCTCTCTGGGGGTAGAGTCAAGGTAAACACATAACTAACAAAAAATCAGAAAACCCTAAAAGGTGTACAGAGAGTTAAAATGTGGTGATGTGGTTAAAAAAAGAAATAAATAAAAGACTGGACAGCCATTGGATAGTCATAGAAGGGCTCTGAGGAGATGACATTTAAAGTCATATTCAAGGGATTTTCCCAGTGGTCCAGTGGTTAAGAATCTGCCTTCCAATGCAGGGGGATGTGGGTTCCATTCCTGCTCAGGAAACTAAGATCACACATGCCACTGGGCACAGTCAAAAAGTAAAAGTTAAAAAAAAGTTGAAAAACTAAAAAATAAGATCATATCTGAATGACATGATGGAGCCAGACATACACAGATGGGGCTGGGTGGGAAGGCAATGGAGAAAGGGGCTGTTCAGGCTGGGGAAACGGCTAATGCTCACACTCAAATGTGGTGTGAGCTTGGCTTGAGGAAAAAGTGAATAAAGCAAATGATATTATTAAGACCGTGGCATACAGTAAGATCTTTTCAGGAGAGAATGCAGGTGGAAAAGGAGAAAAGGCCCAGTTTCAAGTCCCGGAGACCTCCTCCATTTAGAGATTGAATGGAGGAGGTATTCACAAAAAGGAAGAACAATTGGGAATTTAAACAAAAAACTGAGTGTGTGGTGTCACCGAGGCCATGAGCTAAGGCTGTTTCAAGAAGAGCAAGCAGCATACAGACAGTGCATTAGAGACAGCCTATAGAAAATGAAAGGTAAGGGGATTACTGAATTCCGGGCATAAGGTCATTGGGCATCTTGCAAAAGCAGTTGCCGTTGGGCTTTGGTAGTGAAATCCATCAAGAATAGGTTAAGGAGAGAAGACGAGGCAGTAAGTGGAGGTAAGAGTTCTCATCTGTTCTTTTAAGCTATTTTTCTGTGACGGGAGAGAGCCATGTTGGGTCTGAGAAACAGCAGAGACTGATGAAGATGGGTAACATTGAGCATGCTACTGCCAATGAGAGGAGGGAGCAAAAGTAGATGAACAAGGTCCCATGGCAAAAGGCATCTGGTGATATAACAGAGAGGAGGGGGACTACTGGAGGCTACTGAGCAGAGGAGTGTTGTCCTCAGACACAAGTAGAAAGGGGAAGAGGAAGGAGTAGGGGAATTGGATTACAAGAGGATAGGTCTTCCATTCACATTCTCCCCATCTATGGGGTCTACAAATCTCAGGGAAAGTTCTCAAGAAAGGCTGTTAAGGAGAGTTAGTAGTGCAGAAATCCTTAGTAGAGAAAGGTCAATTCGTTTAAAGTCAATTTACCAAAATTCAATTTGTAAATGACCAATTCATGTGATTTTCCAGATTTTTCTATTAACCACCAAGTTTTCATGGAATGCATGGAAAACTAATTTTATGCAAGTTAAATTGCTAAAATTAAAGTGCTGAACGGCCAGCTCACCAAAGTATCAATTCGTCAGTATCAAATCATAGCTCTATGTTATGAAGTTTATATTAATAGTATAAATGGAAAAATGGGTAAAGAATGTGTGGATAGGCAGTTCACAGAAGGAAAAGCCCTATTGGCTACAATGTGGGTAAAGAGATATCCATTCTCTCTAATGGCACTGCCTACATGGCTCAAAGGTAAAGAATCCTCCTGCCAGTGCAAGAGACGAGGAGACACAGGTTCCATCCCTGGGTTGGAAAGATCCCCTGGAGAAGGAAATGACAACCCACTCTAGTATTCTTGTCTAGAGAAACCAATGGACAGAGGATCCTAGTGGCCTACAGTCTATGGGGTAGCAAAGAATTGGACACAACTGAGTGATTAAGCATACACGCACCCAGTCTAATAGTCAAAGCCAAACAAATTTTCAAAACACTGAGATTTCACTTTACATACATTAGGATTACAAGTACTGTACAGGAAGAAAACACCATATATTGGAAGGTAGCACAAGTTGGAATTTCAGCTTCAGCTTAGTGTGTAAGACATTTACTGGGAAGTGCTGTTAGGATCAGCATCTGGAGGGAAGTGGGCAGGAAACAGGAGGCATGTGCTGCATGCATCTCTGTCCCAAAGAAGGCAGCAGCCAGCCCCACAGGGAACACTGAAGCTGGGCTCGCTCCCAGAGTTGACCCAGTCAGGGCATTACAGCCAATGAGAGGAGGGAGCAAAAGTAGATGAACAAGGTCCCATGGCAAAAGGCATCTGGTGATATAACAGAGAGGAGGGGGACTACTGGAGGCTACTGAGCAGAGGAGTGTTGTCCTCAGACACAAGTAGAAAGGGGAAGAGGAAGGAGTAGGGGAATTGGATTACAAGAGGATAGGTCTTCCATTCACATTCTCCCCATCTATGGGGTCTACAAATCTCAGGAAAGTTCTCAAGAAAGGCTGTTAAGGAGAGTTAGTAGTGCAGAAATCCTTAGTAGAGAAAGGTCAATTCGTTTAAAGTCAATTTACCAAAATTCAATTTGTAAATGACCAATTCATGTGATTTTCCAGATTTTTCTATTAACCACCAAGTTTTCATGGAATGCATGGAAAACTAATTTTATGCAAGTTAAATTGCTAAAATTAAAGTGCTGAACGGCCAGCTCACCAAAGTATCAATTCGTCAGTATCAAATCATAGCTCTATGTTATGAAGTTTATATTAATAGTATAAATGGAAAAATGGGTAAAGAATGTGTGGATAGGCAGTTCACAGAAGGAAAAGCCCTATTGGCTACAATGTGGGTAAAGAGATATCCATTCTCTCTAATGGCACTGCCTACATGGCTCAAAGGTAAAGAATCCTCCTGCCAGTGCAAGAGACGCAGGAGACACAGGTTCCATCCCTGGGTTGGAAAGATCCCCTGGAGAAGGAAATGACAACCCACTCTAGTATTCTTGTCTAGAGAAACCAATGGACAGAGGATCCTAGTGGCCTACAGTCTATGGGGTAGCAAAGAATTGGACACAACTGAGTGATTAAGCATACACGCACCCAGTCTAATAGTCAAAGCCAAACAAATTTTCAAAACACTGAGATTTCACTTTACATACATTAGGATTACAAGTACTGTACAGGAAGAAAACACCATATATTGGAAGGTAGCACAAGTTGGAATTTCAGCTTCAGCTTAGTGTGTAAGACATTTACTGGGAAGTGCTGTTAGGATCAGCATCTGGAGGGAAGTGGGCAGGAAACAGGAGGCATGTGCTGCATGCATCTCTGTCCCAAAGAAGGCAGCAGCCAGCCCCACAGGGAACACTGAAGCTGGGCTCGCTCCCAGAGTTGACCCAGTCAGGGCATTACAGATCCATATCCACTCAGCTGGATGGTGGCTCACTGGTAGTTTTTTTTTTTTTAGCTGAGAACATTCCTGAAAGGGCTAATGGCCAAGAACTCTCTTCTAGCACTATTCCCAGTAGCTGGAGGACAAAGCCCTCATTCCTGAAAGGGCATCTGAGAGTTCTGTAAGTGTATGTAGGCTTGGATGTTGCCTTAATTTTTAAATATTAACATTTGGTCCATAATGGATTTCTTGCATTAATTTTGATTGCTAAAAATATGGCACTAAAATATTATCTTAATAGTGCTGTTGTAAACATTGGGGGTGCATGTATCTTTTTGAATTCGAGCTTTTGTCTTTGTCTTTTCTGGATATATGCCCCAAATTAGTATTGCTGGATCATATGGTAACTCTATTTTTAGGTTTTCATGGAACCAGTGTACTATTCTCCATAGTGGCTGAACCAATTTTCATTCCCACCAACAGTGTAGGAGAATTCCCTTTTCTCCATACTCTCTTCAGCATTTATTATTTGTAGATTTTTTGATGATAGCTATTCTGACCCATGTGAGGTGATACATCATTGTAATTTTGATTTGCATTCCTGGTCAGGGAACTAGATCCTGAACACTGCGACTAAAACTCCATGCAGTCAAATTAATTAGCTAAGAAAATAATCTGGAAAAACTATATATGTATATTCATATACATAAAAAACTGCATCACTTTGCTGTATACCTTAAACAAAAAATACTATAAATCAACTATATATCAATAAAAATATATTATCTTATTACTAAACTGTGGGCACAACCTTAAATTTTCCCTCCATCTCCCACCCGGCTTCTGGTGGTTGTTTAAACTGGTTAGCCATCAGGGAAACAGACAGTACTTCATGACCTTACATGTAATGATTTGGGAACATACATGTAAAAAAATAAATAAATAAATTAATTAATTAATTTTAAAAAATGAGAAAACAACACATGAGAATGATTAACTCGATTTGCTAAACTGTAAGGACCGGGGTAAAAAAGGAAGTAGAATTAACCTATTTTTAAATTTTAATGGCAAATTATGATATATGAAATGGTTTCAAATGCTTTTTAGAATTGTCAACTTGTGATTAAAACTGTAGTATGGACTCGGCTTTTGGTATGCCACAGTCAGTTCACCTGAACTGTTTAGAAGTAGATTTGTCCATTTAACTCAACTGAATTTCGTTTCTGTCTGACTCACATTTCAGAGGCCAATTCCTTCTCACATGCTTGAAATACAGGCAAAATATTTATTTGAACTAGCTGATTTACTAGTCTGTGGATGAAAAGACACACAAAAGGCTGTGAACTGGAATAAAATGTAGTGGAACAGAGCAACCTGTTCTACCATTCATAAAATCCTTGTCATCCCAAATACATGCAATCTAACTTGAAATACCAATGAAATTCTCATTCTCCATAGTCACTGACCCCAAATATAGAAAAATCTGGGATATACTGAAATTTGATCACAGAGGTACAGCTAAAACTAAGTTAAATGTAAACCAAAATAAAACTTTGAACCCATCAACTGATATTTCATGATAATGTCTTAAATCTGCTAAAAATAATTCTGTCCAAAAAATAAACATACACGTAATCAACAATGGAAAGAGAAAGGTACATTGATAAACCAGGCAAAATTATTTGAAAATCTGGCTCATCATGTGGAGAACTGCTCTTCAGTGAATTGACCTGGAGTAGAGGGGACTAATTAATCATTTCCTCTTCCCTCTTCAAGTCTGCCTTTGACATTCGTCACAACACTGGGAGTCTGGATCAATATGCTCGGAGGCGGGACTGGGGGAGGGGCTCCGAGATTGGCCCCAGATCAGTTCATCTTCAAGGACAGCCCCAACCACCAAGTGCCAGAATTTCAATACATCCCCATCTCCCTGAACCTGATTGCAGGAAATCAAGTGGAAAAAATTAACCTTGGGCTGAATCCAGTCTGCTTGCAGCTGCAGCCCAAGTGGCCTTTATAAAAGCACACATTTGATCATGCCACTCCCCAGCATAAACCATTTCAAAGGCCCGGGATCAAGTTCAACAGCATCTCAGAACTTACAAGGTCGCTGAAGGTGGGCCTGCCTCTCCAGCCTCAGCTGTACCCCTTCCTGCTCCCCACCACCCTGTTCCCTATTCCCAGGCTGTATTTAGCGCTAGTATTTCCTAGACACTCCATGGCTTCTGGGCTTTTCCTTTCCTTGCTGTTCCCTCTGCACTAACACTCTCTTCCTATACTTCTCACCCCTACTGGCCTTCCTAGTTAAGCGTCCATCCCCAAATGCCTGCTACTAACTCTTATGGCTCCCATTAGATGACCTTTTTCAGGAAAACTGAAATTAAGAAAACTACAACCAGTAGTACAGTTGTTGTTGTTTAGTCGGTAAGTCGTGTCCAGGTCTTTTACAACCCCATGGACTGTAGCCTGCCAGACTCCTCTGCCCACAGGATTTCCTAGGCAAGAAGACTGTAGTGGGTTACAACTTCCTTCTCCAGGGGATCTTCCTGACCTGGGGATTGAACCCAGGTGTTTTACATTGCGGGGGGGTGGATTCTTTTTTTTTTTTTTTTAAAGATTTATTTATTTATTTACTTTTGGGCGAGGGTTGGGTTGGGGAGGAGGGGAGTGGGCAGGCCACTTCTATTGGTCTTTCATTTCTCTATTTTCATTCGTCTTTGTTCTTTGGCTCCTGTGGGCCTCCCATCGCGGTGGCGTCTGTCGTTGCAGAGCGCCGGCTCTGGGCACGTGCACTCCAGAGCTCTGGCTCGGTGACTGGACACATCAGTCCAGCTGCTCCACGACACGTGGGATCTTCCCAGGCCAGGGCTCGAACTGGCGCCCCCTGCACTGCAAGGCGGTGTCCTTACCCACTGGACCACCAGGGGAAGCCCATGGGTGGATTCTTTGCCACTGTAGTATTACGGGCTTCCCTGATGGCTCACTGGGGTATAATTATGGTTATGAATGGGGCTTCCCTGGTGGCGTAAAGAATCTACCTGCAATGCAGGAGACCTGGGTTTGATCCCTGGGTCGGGAATATCCTCTGGAAAAGGGAATGGTTACCCACTCCAGCATTCTTGCCTGGAAAATCCCATGGACAGAGAAGACAGGCTGGTAGGCTATAGTCCACAGGGTCACAAAGAATCAGACAGGACACAACACAACTGAGCAACTAACTAACACGCCTATGCTTCTGTACGTCTCGCAAGCAGAAACACTCATTGCCCTTTATTCCAGGTTCACTTTTCAAGACTGTATGTACAGCAAACAGCCTAGGCAGATAGAGACAGGGACTCCCTGCAAAGCAAAGAGCAGGTATGCTTGCCACACATTTTAGAACATTTGATTTCCCTAAGCTCAGGGTTCCTCTCCTATAATGCAGTCCACCATGTGTATTGCAATGATCTGGGCTTAGCCATGTTGCCCCCATGGGACCTGGAGGCAAGAAGCACTGATACAAGCCTGTTATTCATACCACTTGCTGCACAATGAGTAAGCAAATCCTTTGTCCCTGACCCAGGAGTCTTATGACTTCTGCCCGCATCCGTTAAACTGTGACAGGCTAACATGTTGACTTGTAAAGAACTGAAATCCTTTTACAGTTCTTCCAAGTAATATATCAATGTTAATATTTTGATTTAAGTGGTTATGCTGTAGTTTAATAGTCCTTTGTCTTTGTAAGAAATACACTCTAAAGCATTTAGGGTTGATGGGGTACCATATGGGAAAGTTACTACCAAGGAATCAAAAAAAGATGTTATACTGTACTTGTGACTTCTCTGTATGTTTGATATTGTTAAAAAAGATTTTTTTTAAGATGGATGAGTCGGTCCAAGTGATATTAGCCTGATCCATTCAATAAAAAGTTCCCCATCAACTTTAACTAGACTATTTTTCAGAAAAGTTTTAAGTTCACAGCAAAATTGAGCAGAACGTATGGATTTCCCACACAGTCCCTACCTCCACATACACACAGCCTCCTCCACAAACAACATACTGCATCAGAGTGGAACATATGTTACCATCAATTAACCTACATTGACACATCATTATCATCCAAAGCCCGTGGTTTACATTAGGGCTCATTCTTGGTCCCCTAAAACTCCTCTGTGCTCTGCTTATTTACCTTCCCTTCCCCGTAACCCCTGGCAATCACTGATGGTTTATTGTCTTCATAGTTTGTCTTTTCCAGAACGTCACACAGTTGTAATCATACAGTAGCTAGCCTTTTTAGAACTTGGGCTTCTCTCAGTAGTATGCATTTAAGCTTCCATCATGTGTTTTCCATAGCTTGATAGCTCCTCTCTTTTTAGTTGTAAACAATATTCCATTGTCTGGATGTATCACAGTTTTTACTTGCATAAAAAGCCCTTTATTCCAGGTTCACTTTTCAAGACTGTATGTACAGCAAACAGCCTAGGCAGATAGAGACAGGGACTCCCTGCAAAGCAAAGAGCAGGTATGCTTGCCACACATTTTAGAACATTTGATTTCCCTAAGCTCAGGGTTCCTCTCCTATAATGCAGTCCACCATGTGTATTGCAATGATCTGGGCTTAGCCATGTTGCCCCCATGGGACCTGGAGGCAAGAAGCACTGATACAAGCCTGTTATTCATACCACTTGCTGCACAATGAGTAAGCAAATCCTTTGTCCCTGACCCAGGAGTCTTATGACTTCTGCCCGCATCCGTTAAACTGTGACAGGCTAACATGTTGACTTGTAAAGAACTGAAATCCTTTACAGTTCTTCCAAGTAATATATCAATGTTAATATTTTGATTTAAGTGGTTATGCTGTAGTTTAATAGTCCTTTGTCTTTGTAAGAAATACACTCTAAAGCATTTAGGGTTGATGGGGTACCATATGGGAAAGTTACTACCAAGGAATCAAAAAAAGATGTTATACTGTACTTGTGACTTCTCTGTATGTTTGATATTGTTAAAAAAGATTTTTTTTAAGATGGATGAGTCGGTCCAAGTGATATTAGCCTGATCCATTCAATAAAAAGTTCCCCATCAACTTTAACTAGACTATTTTTCAGAAAAGTTTTAAGTTCACAGCAAAATTGAGCAGAACGTATGGATTTCCCACACAGTCCCTACCTCCACATACACACAGCCTCCTCCACAAACAACATACTGCATCAGAGTGGAACATATGTTACCATCAATTAACCTACATTGACACATCATTATCATCCAAAGCCCGTGGTTTACATTAGGGCTCATTCTTGGTCCCCTAAAACTCCTCTGTGCTCTGCTTATTTACCTTCCCTTCCCCGTAACCCCTGGCAATCACTGATGGTTTATTGTCTTCATAGTTTGTCTTTTCCAGAACGTCACACAGTTGTAATCATACAGTAGCTAGCCTTTTTAGAACTTGGGCTTCTCTCAGTAGTATGCATTTAAGCTTCCATCATGTGTTTTCCATAGCTTGATAGCTCCTCTCTTTTTAGTTGTAAACAATATTCCATTGTCTGGATGTATCACAGTTTATTTATATATCCACCTACTGAAGGACATCTTTGTTGCTTCAAGGTTTGGCAATTATGAGTAAAGCTTCAGTAAAAATTCATGCGCAGGTTTTGATGTAGACATAAGTTTTCAGTTCACTTGGGTAACTACCAAAAAGTTTAATTGTTGGATCATCTGGTATATTTAGTCTTAAAAGAAATGGCCAACGGTGTTCCAGAGTTGCTGTACTATATTTCATTCCTACCAGTAAACGGAGTTCCATTTTTCCACATTCTTGCCAGCAGACGATGTTCTCAGTGTTTCAGATTTGGGCTATTTAAATAGGTACACAATGGAATCTGTTTTAATTTGCAATTCCCTTATGACGTTGAACAACTTTTCATCTATCTGTGTGTTTCCCATTGGTCCATCTTCTCTGATGAAGTATCTGTTTGGGTCTTTGCCCATTTTGTAACGCAGTTTTTCATTTTCTTACTGTTGAGTCTTAAGGGTTCTTTGTATATTGGGGGCAACAATCCTGTTTTCGACATGTATTTTGAAAATATTTTCTCCTGGTCTGTGGCATATATTCTTATTTTCTTGATCATTAAATTTTTACTTAATGTTTTGGCATCTGTTGAAAATTATTGCCTAAACACATTATTTCATTAGAGAGTCTTTAAATGGTGCTTTTCTGATTCAATTATTTCTTCTGAATTTATTTAGCTGTAATTTTTCCATAAGGAAGAACCTTATCAAATATTTGGTTGCTCTAAAATGAAATTTATATAAGAAAATCAGAAAAAATACTTGACTTCATTCCTTTATTTTCGAAGTTCTAATTGGTTGCCTTGAGGACTGATCAAAGAAATTTGTTTCTGATTGTTTGCTTGCTTCAGATGAACTCATAATTTTTTATGCATTTAATGTTTTAGATCCATGCAATCACTTTTTTCTTTTCAATGTTTACACTTCCGATCTCAGACCAGCAAAAGCCCCTTCAAGATTAATCAAGTGTCTTTTTGTCATGATTTTATTAGCTTTTGATTGCTTCCTTGCTTTGGGCACAGTAAGATATTATAGGTTCATCTTGGACATTTCTTGTCCAGCTCTGAAATCATCTGTTTCTCTAAGAAGCACTGACACATTTTAGTAGGAAGCTGGTGGTTACAGGAGGCATTGTAAGAGCTACAGGTGTTTGTTGCTATGGAGTAGTCATTAATTCATGCCTTTTTAGTGGGTAGAGCTAAGACACATGCATTAAATCATGAGTCCATGCTGATGTTTACAAGATTTGTATAACTTCTTTGATTTTATCCTTTTTCCTACATACTGAAAGTGTTGTTTCCTAACAACCTTAACCCAATTAGTTATTATATATGGTATAATACTGTATTTATATGGTTTCAGAAAAACAATACTTCTTAGTAACACAACGTCTTAGTAACACAAGTCTTAGTAGCACAACGTCTACTGAATACAGTTGAGTCTTCCTTTGTGATTCTTATGTGCCCTTAAAATAGATTTTGCTAGGCATGTATAGTCAAAATATTGGACTTTATCTCATGTTAGGGGCATCAACAATTTTGTTTTGCCCAGTACTGAGGGGTTTCCCCAGATTCATGCTAAAACCTGGTCACAGAATTGGTCATTCCACTTGGAGTAATTCTCTACTTTGTGTGATTAACCCCAAGTCAGATGTAGAGTTAAACTCATTCATTCCAGGTTGTTTTCAATTTTTTTTTTTGAGGGGGGGTGGGGAGGGAAGGGGGCGGGTGGGCCACTTCTATTGGTCTTGCATTTATTTAGTTTCATCCATCTTTGTTTTTGGCCTGTTTGGGCCCATTCTGCCTATTGTTCCGTTTGGCCGTATATTTTGTTGCTCAGATGAAATTTAAAAAACTGCTTGACTTCATTCCTTTATTTTCGAAGTTCTAATTGGTTGCCTTGAGGACTGATCAAAGAAATTTGTTTCTGATTGTTTGCTTGCTTCAGATGAACTCATAATTTTTTATGCATTTAATGTTTTAGATCCATGCAATCACTTTTTTCTTTTCAATGTTTACACTTCCGATCTCAGACCAGCAAAAGCCCCTTCAAGATTAATCAAGTGTCTTTTTGTCATGATTTTATTAGCTTTTGATTGCTTCCTTGCTTTGGGCACAGTAAGATATTATAGGTTCATCTTGGACATTTCTTGTCCAGCTCTGAAATCATCTGTTTCTCTAAGAAGCACTGACACATTTTAGTAGGAAGCTGGTGGTTACAGGAGGCATTGTAAGAGCTACAGGTGTTTGTTGCTATGGAGTAGTCATTAATTCATGCCTTTTTAGTGGGTAGAGCTAAGACACATGCATTAAATCATGAGTCCATGCTGATGTTTACAAGATTTGTATAACTTCTTTGATTTTATCCTTTTTCCTACATACTGAAAGTGTTGTTTCCTAACAACCTTAACCCAATTAGTTATTATATATGGTATAATACTGTATTTATATGGTTTCAGAAAAACAATACTTCTTAGTAACACAACGTCTTAGTAACACAAGTCTTAGTAGCACAACGTCTACTGAATACAGTTGAGTCTTCCTTTGTGATTCTTATGTGCCCTTAAAATAGATTTTGCTAGGCATGTATAGTCAAAATATTGGACTTTATCTCATGTTAGGGGCATCAACAATTTTGTTTTGCCCAGTACTGAGGGGTTTCCCCAGATTCATGCTAAAACCTGGTCACAGAATTGGTCATTCCACTTGGAGTAATTCTCTACTTTGTGTGATTAACCCCAAGTCAGATGTAGAGTTAAACTCATTCATTCCAGGTTGTTTTCAATTTTTTTTTGAGGGGTGGGGAGGGAAGGGGGCGGGTGGGCCACTTCTATTGGTCTTGCATTTATTCAGTTTCATCCATCTTTGTTTTTTGGCCTGTTTGGGCCTCCCATTGCAGTGGCCTCTATTGTTGCAGAGCACCGGTTCTGGGCGCGTGCGCTCCAGAGCTCTGGCTTGGTAATTGGGCACATCGGTCCAGCCGCTCCGCGGCACGTGGGATCAACCCAGGCCAGGGATCGAACCAGCGCCCCTTGCACTGCAAGGTGGTGTCCTTACCCACTGGACCACCAGGGAAACCCTGTTTTCGATTTTTGAGGCATTCTTTTTTTTTTTAACTTATTTTCAAACATAAAATATTTACATTTTTCTAAGGCCAAAGTCTTATGATGAGTCTCATTCAAAGAACTCAATCTCCTTCATTTTATTCTCTCTCTCCCTTTAGAGGTATCATTTTCAGTGGGCTTTGTTTGTTTATTCTACTATTATTTCTTTTTTGAAAATATAAACAGTACATGCATGTAATGATACCTCCCTTTATTGCACAAAAGATAATATTCTATAAACACTGTTTTCATATGACTTTTTTTTGTTTTGTTTTGTTTTCCATATCACATGGCTTGTGAGATCTCAGTTCACTCACCAGGGATTGAATCCTGGTCAGGCCAATAAAAGGGCAGTGAAAGCACCAAGTCCTAACCACCAGACCATCAGGGAATCCCCATATGCCATTTTAATCTGTATTTACTTGTCTGCATTGGGTCTTTGCTGCAGTATGTGGGATCTTCCATCTTCATTGCGTCATGCAGGGTTTTCTATTAATAGCTGTGGCATGGGGGCTCTAGTTCCTTGACCAGGGATCAAACTCTGACCTCTGGCACTGGCGGCATGGAGTCAGCCACTGAACCAACAGGGAAGTACCACTTCCCATATGCCATTTTTAAAAGATCTTCTAAAATTGGAAGGCCATATACCTAAATAATCACACTTGTTATCCTGAGAACAGCTCAAAACCTAAGATTTCAAAATTGGGGGAGAAAATCCAATAAGCTCGGGCCCAGAAGATATAAATAAGACAGGTTAACTGAGAAATAGAAAATGCCAAATTTTCTGTCTTCACCAGACCCCTAGCATTACCTATTCAACCTCAAATAGCTTCTTAAAATTATTTCTGAGCTCAGACCTAGGGCATGTTGAAATTTAATATAATGATCAGTGAGAGGAATTGCTTTCAGCTTCCAGCTGCTGAGGATGGGAAATGGGTGATGAGAGGCAGCAGGAAGGGCCCTCCAGTGTGGTCCAGTGTTGGGGCACCAGCGTTCAGAGTGAAAGGCATGGGACTGCACAGCCATCTGTGAGCCGCTTGCTTGACTCTATGAGATTCCACACTGGAGCTCTCAGTACAGTACTTGCACAGGAGAACCGTGAGTGAAAGATGTTAGGGGCTGGAAGATAAGTCATTGGTGAGATTCGATGATGTCCTTGAACAGAAAAGAACTACTCAAGGGTGTTGTGTGTGTGTGTGTGTGTGTGTGAGGAGCCAAGCTCATGTCTTGGCAGATTGGGCCCTGCAGCCCAGACTGGGCACAGCCCAAGTGTGGCTGCCAGAGCATTCTAGGCAGGACTGCCATGACCTGGGGGCCTAATTGGTGACACTATTGACCTGGTATAACTCATGAACAGCTCCAACCTCCCCCTGCCCTCTCCGACCTCCTTCCTTCCAGGGCCTGCTACCCTGCCCTCTCTTTCTCTTTGGAAAGGACACACTCTCCTGAGCTCTTTATTACAATAAAGAGAAGATATCATCTCTTGAAGGTCATATTTTTAATTCTTTTTTCTTACTTTTCCCCATCATGCGTCTTTTACTTATATTTATTTTCATTCATCTTCTTATTCTTTGGCATGTGTGGGCCTCCCATTGCAGTGGTTTCTCTTATTACAGAGCACTGGCTTTGGGTGCATGTGTTCCAGAGCACTGGCTCTTAATTGGACACACTGGTCCAGCTGCTCTGCAGCACGTGGGATCTTCCAGGGCCAGGGATGGAACCTGTGTCCCTTGCACTGCAAGGCAGGCTCTTTAACCACTGGACCACCAGGGAAGCCCTGAAGGTCATTTTTTTAATGAACTTTTGCCAGTAGGAAAAAGGTGATAGGGATGCTCTCACTAAATTCAGGAGGAAATTCAGATTCATGTGTGGAGGTGGAAGAACAAGATGGCTAGAGCAAGAGCCCATGAGACTGACTGCATGAGTTTGAATACTGGCTCCGCTGTCCCCTATAAGGACCTAGGCATCTTCCTCTTTAGTGTGTGTGTGTGTGTGTGTGTGTTTGTGCCTTGATTTCTTGAAAAAAAAAGAAAGGAAGGGGCTTTTCCTAAGTTATAAAGTTGCTCTGCACCTGTAGTGGGTTGAAATGTGGCCCCCAAAAGATATGTTCATTGGAACCTCAGAATGTGATCTTATTTTGGAATAAGGATCTTTGCAGATGCAGTTAAGGATCTGGATGAGATCATCCCAGATTTAAGGCTGGTCCTAAATACAATGACTGGTATCCTTATAGGAGGAAGGAGAAGATTAGAGACACAGAAAGGCAAAGAGAAAGCCCTGTGAAGACAAAGTTAGAGATTGGAGTGATGCGTCTACAAGTCAAGGAATGAACATCACATACTGCCAAGCAGCCACCAGGAACTAGGAGAGAAGCATGGGAGGGAACCTCTCTCTGAGGCTCCAGAAGATCACAGCCCCTCCAGCACCTGACTCCTGGACGCCAAAACTGTGAAAAAGTAAATTTCCATCATTTCAAGCCAAGTCGATGGTAACTGGTTACGGCGGCCCTAGGAAATCGATACAGAGCCTGAAGAGCAACAACACACCCTGGCACGCAGCTCACAGAGTAAGAGCTCAGTAAATACTAGCGGGGATTACTCAACTCAATTGAAACAAAGTGCATTTGGCTAAGTGGATACACCAACTGGATGATGATGGTGGGAACAAAGCCAGAACGAGGCAGGCAGGAGATGCTGGGATCATCCATTCATCATCCACTGCCACTCAAGTGCAAAGAAGCTGCATCGGAGTTTCCCATCCTTGCCTTTCCAGCTGGTGAGCTTGGGTAAGTTACTCAACATCCATGAATCCCAGTCTCCTCAGGTATTAAAATAGGCTAAGGAATATCTACTTCTCGGGGTTTTAAAATGAGAACACCTATTCAGGGTGCCCAGTTGTAAGCATTCAGAAACATTTTTCCCTCTGATTCTCCCTATCCAAATTCTTATAGGATGCCCGATAGGAGCTTCAAACTCGACATGGCCCAAAGTGACCTCCTTTAAGCCTGTTCCCTTCAAAATCTGCCCTTCCCCTTGATTTCCAGATCCAGTTAATGACATTGCCACTCTACTGTCATACAAGCCCAAACCTAGAAACTATCCTACCCTCTTCTCTCTTTTCTCAGCTCTTGCCTCCAAATGATCACAAGATCCTGCTGATTTTACCTTCCAAAGAATTCTCATGTCTGTCATTTTCTTGCCATTTCTGCTGCTATGGCCTTTGTTTGGGCATTTCTCAGTGTCCTTCCAGGGATTTCCTTGCTCTAATAACCAGGCCTCTGCCCACAACCCCAGATCCTAGTCCTTTCCTCTGTTTTACCACTGGAGATATCATTTTCAAATCTGACCTTGTCTTTCCGCTGTTTTAATCTTCCCATTGCTTCTGTTAACCTAATTGGCAGTGGTCAGGACCAGCATGCACTCTGAGAACATAGGAATGCAGGAACATTACAGGCTGATGTGTTAAATTCCAGACACACAGATGCTTAATGAGATAGGAATTGAGATATGAAAAGCAAAGCGGGACAACCAGACTCAGATGCTGTGCCTTCTACTTGGAGCACCTTCCCTTTTACCTGTCTAGGGAAACACCTATCTATCCTTCAAGACTTAGCTTGTAAGTGGCCTTGGACAATCCTCCCTGATCCTGTCTCTCTCCTCTCCTAATTCAGTCGCCTTTTTTTGTTTGGGAAAACCTTTCTAAGAGCTCAGTAAATACTAGCGGGGATTACTCAACTCAATTGAAACAAAGTGCATTTGGCTAAGTGGATACACCAACTGGATGATGATGGTGGGAACAAAGCCAGAACGAGGCAGGCAGGAGATGCCGGGATCATCCATTCATCATCCACTGCCACTCAAGTGCAAAGAAGCTGCATCGGAGTTTCCCATCCTTGCCTTTCCAGCTGGTGAGCTTGGGTAAGTTACTCAACATCCATGAATCCCAGTCTCCTCAGGTATTAAAATAGGCTAAGGAATATCTACTTCTCGGGGTTTTAAAATGAGAACACCTATTCAGGGTGCCCAGTTGTAAGCATTCAGAAACATTTTTCCCTCTGATTCTCCCTATCCAAATTCTTATAGGATGCCCGATAGGAGCTTCAAACTCGACATGGCCCAAAGTGACCTCCTTTAAGCCTGTTCCTTCAAAATCTGCCCTTCCCCTTGATTTCCAGATCCAGTTAATGACATTGCCACTCTACTGTCATACAAGCCCAAACCTAGAAACTATCCTACCCTCTTCTCTCTTTTCTCAGCTCTTGCCTCCAAATGATCACAAGATCCTGCTGATTTTACCTTCCAAAGAATTCTCATGTCTGTCATTTTCTTGCCATTTCTGCTGCTATGGCCTTTGTTTGGGCATTTCTCAGTGTCCTTCCAGGGATTTCCTTGCTCTAATAACCAGGCCTCTGCCCACAACCCCAGATCCTAGTCCTTTCCTCTGTTTTACCACTGGAGATATCATTTTCAAATCTGACCTTGTCTTTCCGCTGTTTTAATCTTCCCATTGCTTCTGTTAACCTAATTGGCAGTGGTCAGGACCAGCATGCACTCTGAGAACATAGGAATGCAGGAACATTACAGGCTGATGTGTTAAATTCCAGACACACAGATGCTTAATGAGATAGGAATTGAGATATGAAAAGCAAAGCGGGACAACCAGACTCAGATGCTGTGCCTTCTACTTGGAGCACCTTCCCTTTTACCTGTCTAGGGAAACACCTATCTATCCTTCAAGACTTAGCTTGTAAGTGGCCTTGGACAATCCTCCCTGATCCTGTCTCTCTCTCCCTCTCCTAATTCAGTCGCTCTTGTGAACCCTTTGGGTTTCCTTCCTGTCAAGCCTATCACCTCTGTTCAGTTCAGTTTAGTTGCTCAGCACGTCCGACTCTTTGTGATCCCATGGAAGATGGCATGCGAGGCTTCTCTGTCCTTCACCAGCTCCCCGAGCTTGCTCAAACTCATGTCCATGGACTCAATGATGCCATCCAACCATCATGCCCTCTGTCATCCCCTTCTCCTGCCTTCGATTTCTCCCACCATCAGGGTCTTTTCCAAACACTTGTCTCTTTGCATCAGGTGGCCAAAGTATCAGCTTTAGCATCAGTCCCTCCAATGAATATTCAGGGTTGATTTCCTTTATCACTACTAGGAGGCCATGGACCACAGAGGGCAAGGACCAAGTCTTGCTGACAGGATGCCCCAGCACCCAGCCCAGGGACAGCCAATTGAGCATTGTTCATCATGAATGTTTTGGGGAACAGGAAGTGTAGCATCTAAGTCTGCCTAGAGGGTGTGGGGAGGTGACGTCGAAGACAGACCACCAGGAGAGGGAAGTTAGTGGAAGAGAGATGGGAGGTGAGTCTGCCAGGGCAACAAAGAGACATTCCACGAGAGAAAAGACATCCCAAGGTCTACTCTAGGGAATCTTTGGAGAAAAGTGCTATTAAGGGTTCCTGAGCTGCCCAATCTGAATTCAAAATAGAAGCTTTAGTGGGTGACAGGGGCTTCCCTGGTGGCTCAGATAGTAAAGAATCTGCCTGCAATGTGGGACACCCAGGTTCAATCCCTGGGTCAGGAAGATCCCCTAGAGAAGGAAATGACAACCCACTCCAGTATTCTTCCCTAGAGAATTCCATGGACAGAGGAAGTCTGGTGACAGGCTAAGTCCCTACAGTTCATGGGGTTGCAACAGTCAGATATGACTGAGCAGCTAATACAGAGGAGATGACATCACCACCTAAGAAGCAGCATTCCGTGCCCTCCACCTGAGCCACCAGTCACCCCAGCAGGCCCCTGTTCCAAGCCTGGGAAGACGACAGAAATGAGAACATGCAAATTGCTATTCCAGCAGCAGTTTTGCCTGCAAGCAATTTCGAAGACCACACAATGGAAGTGTTCAAATAGACGGTTTCAAGTAGCCACAGTGTAATGAGATCAAGACTCCAAGACTGCCAGCATGGAGCACGACAGGAAAAATATCATTTACGGTGGCTCAGCAATCTTATTTGCATAAAACTTATGAACCCGAAAGCACATGCTCCCTATGTAGGGAAAATCAACAAGACCTCTCCTGGCTTTTGTTTTCTCTGGCTGGTGGCTGCCTATCAGGTGAATAAGCCTTCGTGATGAGAGATTTCTCCAAAGTTGAACAAGGCTACTCATTATGAATTCTTAAATATATGAACACATTCATTCAGACATTTCCTTTACTGCTCTGTTGAAGAAATAAAGACTTTCCGCTTAAACCGTTTTACAGTGCTTCAATTCTCTGCCCACCCACTGACATACCCTTCATACCCCACCTTCATACCCACCTACCCTTCCAAGACCAGAGTGCCTCACATGCACCTACCAGTGCATCCACAGTATGTGTATATCTCAGAGGCTGGCCTGGGTGCCAGGAATTTTCTAAAACCCCCCTTTTCCTGGGCTCATCTTGAAGTTCACAAGGGCACAGATTCTTTTAGAGGGAAAGCACCCTTTACGGGCTCAGGTGAACCTTTTCCTAGGTAAATTGAGAGGATTGAATTATACCAAGTTTGAAGTCCCTTATAGCATTTTAGAATTCCCAGCACCTTCCTTTCACATTTCCCAACTTTACAACACAGGCTAATACAGGTTAGCAAAGAGCAGGCATAGCGTGTACTGTAGAAGGACCTTCTTATGCTTTGATGGGATGAATACTTTTCTGCTAAATCCCCCCACACCTTGGTTTTCATTGGCTCCAGTTGTTACTGCACTCAAAGATTCAAATAAATAAAAATGAATTGAAATCCTAATCTGGTCACTTAATATCCTTTATGGGTATTTCTAGACCCAGTGTGTCTTCAGGGCCCCTTGGTTTAACTGACTAATAGTGAGGACTAGAGGGACCCAGTATTAAGAAGAGACAGCATTTCTGGACCTCTGAAGAGATTAGAACCACAGACAAATGGATGGCTCTAGCAGGTGGATGGCGTTAGCAGGGTGCACTGGAACTTGCAGAAGGCCAAGGGCCTCCGAAGAGTTAGGGAGGGAGCCAGGAAAAGTACATGAGGATAGAGCAGAGCGTGAGGACGTGACGAGGGCGTCTCCTATGCAGCGTTCGCAAATACACCCTGCCCGCTTATAGCAGTGTGCTGTAATACAACCTAGCCTGGTAGGGGCCCTGACAGGGGTTGTAGATTCAAAAGCCTACCAAGGACAGTGGCATAATTATGCGAGACCTGGTTCCCCAAGTCAGAGTACAGAGCAGGCAAAGAAGGGAACTGTGAAGAGAGCAGGCACCTGGCTCCATCCAATTATTGATTTTAACGCACAGGGACTTAACATCCAAGGTCTATCACTTTGTGTGACATCTGCACATTTCAAATATTAGCAACTAAAACTAATTTAGAATATCGTGCATTGCAGAAAAAATGGACCATGTTTGGAACTCCAGTGGGATTTGTACACAAGGCCAGAGTAATCCAAGAGATTTCACCTGTGATGAGACATGGAGGCCTGGCCTAAGGAAGGGCTGTAGGGACCTCGGACATCCTTCGAAAGAAGACCGGTCAGCAAATGGAAAAAAACAACCCTCAAAGTGAGGAAGACTAAGAACATTTGGAGCAATGGAAAGGCTTGGCTTCCTCAGGGAGACTGTATAGTCAGACTCCAGGGACCTGTGCTGTCCCAGGATGGATGTTGTCTGTTGTCTGTGCTGTTACTCCAGGAACTACTTAGGGGGAAAAATTTCACTTCTTCAGGAATGCACCAAACTTAAAGAAATTGCCTCCAGTTTATACTAGAAGAGGGAAATGAGGTCAGGAAAAGATGAGAACAAATGAAAATACCCACATTATAAAAAGGCCTACACTCATCAGTTTCGGGTTTCCAGGAAACCAAACAGTGCTTTCAGGAGGTCAGACTGAAAAACACAAACCTGTTACGCTATGGTGTGAGGATAGGCAGTTTATGCCCCGAGATTCCCCTCTCACTAGAGGTCAAAGCCTGTGTGTTTTAAATGATGAGCTGACGATGTTGTATTACTATGAATGTAGATGGATATTACAAGTAAAGTAGGGCTGGGGAAGCAGCATTTTTTGAGCACCTGCTGTGTGCTAGACCCTCTGTTGGTGCTTCACATATTAAAACTTCTTTAGGGACTTCCCTGGTGATCCAGTGGTTAAGACTCCAGGAAAAGTATAGAGCGCAACGAGGCGTCTCCTATGCAGCGTTCGCAAATACACCCTGCCCGCTTATAGCAGTGTGCTGTAATACAACCTAGCCTGGTAGGGGCCCTGACAGGGGTTGTAGATTCAAAAGCCTACCAAGGACAGTGGCATAATTATGCGAGACCTGGTTCCCCAAGTCAGAGTACAGAGCAGGCAAAGAAGGGAACTGTGAAGAGAGCAGGCACCTGGCTCCATCCAATTATTGATTTTAACGCACAGGGACTTAACATCCAAGGTCTATCACTTTGTGTGACATCTGCACATTTCAAATATTAGCAACTAAAACTAATTTAGAATATCGTGCATTGCAGAAAAAATGGACCATGTTTGGAACTCCAGTGGGATTTGTACACAAGGCCAGAGTAATCCAAGAGATTTCACCTGTGATGAGACATGGAGGCCTGGCCTAAGGAAGGGCTGTAGGGACCTCGGACATCCTTCGAAAGAAGACCGGTCAGCAAATGGAAAAAAACAACCCTCAAAGTGAGGAAGACTAAGAACATTTGGAGCAATGGAAAGGCTTGGCTTCCTCAGGGAGACTGTATAGTCAGACTCCAGGGACCTGTGCTGTCCCAGGATGGATGTTGTCTGTTGTCTGTGCTGTTACTCCAGGAACTACTTAGGGGGAAAAATTTCACTTCTTCAGGAATGCACCAAACTTAAAGAAATTGCCTCCAGTTTATACTAGAAGAGGGAAATGAGGTCAGGAAAAGATGAGAACAAATGAAAATACCCACATTATAAAAAGGCCTACACTCATCAGTTTCGGGTTTCCAGGAAACCAAACAGTGCTTTCAGGAGGTCAGACTGAAAAACACAAACCTGTTACGCTATGGTGTGAGGATAGGCAGTTTATGCCCCGAGATTCCCCTCTCACTAGAGGTCAAAGCCTGTGTGTTTTAAATGATGAGCTGACGATGTTGTATTACTATGAATGTAGATGGATATTACAAGTAAAGTAGGGCTGGGGAAGCAGCATTTTTTGAGCACCTGCTGTGTGCTAGACCCTCTGTTGGTGCTTCACATATTAAAACTTCTTTGGGAAACTTCCCTGGTAATTCAGTGGCTAAGACTCAACACTCCCAACGCAGACAGCCTGGGTTCGATCCCTGGTCAAGGAACTTGGTCCTGCATGCCTCATGCTTAGAGTTTGCATGCCACAACTAAAGATCCTGCATGCTGCAACTAAGACCTGGCACAGCTAAATAAGTAAACGTAAATGTAAAAAACCTGCTTTTGTTACAACATCCTTCTGAGATGCATCCTTATTATCATCTCCATTTTACAAATGAAAACACTGAGACTCAGAGTGTACACATGGCTTATCCAATCAGGGAGCTCATAATGAGGGGAAGAACTGGATTGAGCCAATTTGTTATAGTAATAACCATAGCTAACGCTTCTTTTCTCCACCCAGGGATCTTGGTGCCACCTCTGAGCTGTGACCCTCCACAATGAACGGCAGCCTATCTTTAGAAGGCTGTTCAGCTGAAATGAGGGGGTCTCCGCGGTGGCACTACTGGTAAAGAGCCTACCTGCCAATTCGGGAGACATAAGAGACATGGGTTCAATCCCTGGGTTGGAAGATCCCCTGGAGGAGGGTATGGTGACCCACTCCAGTATTCTTGGCTGGAGAATCCCATGGACAGAGGAGCCTGGCAGGCCACCGTCCATAAGGCTGTAAAGCGTCAAACATGACTGAAGTGACTTAGCACACATGCAAGCTAAAATGAGACTGCGTATGTAAGCACTGAATACAATGAACTGCCAATAAATGCAATGAATAGTTGTTATTAATAGAAGTAACTGGGTCTGGCATTCAGAAGGCTCTGGAAGATATAAGAGGAACAGGGATAGATTGCCGTTGGCTGAGAGATGACTAAAGATGAATAAGAGGAGGCAGTAGGTATAGACTGCTCCATGGAGAAGTCTGCTTTTAAGAAAGTCAGTTTCCCTGTGAAAAGGCAACACGGTTTCCATAGCTGTGGTTCCCCAGACTTTCCAGCACAGTCCTGATTTTAGGATTCTCCCCCGTTACCCTCCGTAAGTACATCCATATGGACATATGTACTTGCCAGATCTTATGCCTAATTTGAGAATTAAAAAAAATAGTCCTACCAACCAGGGGTGAATAAAAGTAATGATGAGAAGCCTAAAACAAACCTGAGATTAGACTGGGTGAATGTGTACTGGATTCCACCCATCAGCCTTGGGGACTCTCTCCAGTTCTACAGAACAGTCCTGAAAACCAGAAGCAGGGAACACCTCATGAAGGGGCCATGGTGGAAAACTCAAAATGGTGGGATTCTATGGCAAAGATGAGAAGGCAGGCAACCCAAAGCAAAGAAAACTTGACATACACCCAAGGGTTTTCAAAATATATTCCTTGTGGTCAAAGTTAAGAAGCACTGTGTGTTATCTTCTGCAGGGAGGATGTGTATTACAAGTCATGGTAGTAAAGGCTCTGAGAAGTCCTGCAGTGAAGACACTTTGTGTCAAATAATGAAAAAAAAAGCATTGTATTGTTACTGCTCTCTGGGAAAATACTATAGGTAGCTGAAGGACTGCTTTAATAATCTCATAAGGGTTGGGGTGACATTGAGTCAGTAAGGGACCTGCTTAAGAAAGCAGACATAAGAGACATGGGTTCAATCCCTGGGTTGGAAGATCCCCTGGAGGAGGGTATGGTGACCCACTCCAGTATTCTTGGCTGGAGAATCCCATGGACAGAGGAGCCTGGCAGGCCACCGTCCATAAGGCTGTAAAGCGTCAAACATGACTGAAGTGACTTAGCACACATGCAAGCTAAAATGAGACTGCGTATGTAAGCACTGAATACAATGAACTGCCAATAAATGCAATGAATAGTTGTTATTAATAGAAGTAACTGGGTCTGGCATTCAGAAGGCTCTGGAAGATATAAGAGGAACAGGGATAGATTGCCGTTGGCTGAGAGATGACTAAAGATGAATAAGAGGAGGCAGTAGGTATAGACTGCTCCATGGAGAAGTCTGCTTTTAAGAAAGTCAGTTTCCCTGTGAAAAGGCAACACGGTTTCCATAGCTGTGGTTCCCCAGACTTTCCAGCACAGTCCTGATTTTAGGATTCTCCCCCGTTACCCTCCGTAAGTACATCCATATGGACATATGTACTTGCCAGATCTTATGCCTAATTTGAGAATTAAAAAAAATAGTCCTACCAACCAGGGGTGAATAAAAGTAATGATGAGAAGCCTAAAACAAACCTGAGATTAGACTGGGTGAATGTGTACTGGATTCCACCCATCAGCCTTGGGGACTCTCTCCAGTTCTACAGAACAGTCCTGAAAACCAGAAGCAGGGAACACCTCATGAAGGGGCCATGGTGGAAAACTCAAAATGGTGGGATTCTATGGCAAAGATGAGAAGGCAGGCAACCCAAAGCAAAGAAAACTTGACATACACCCAAGGGTTTTCAAAATATATTCCTTGTGGTCAAAGTTAAGAAGCACTGTGTGTTATCTTCTGCAGGGAGGATGTGTATTACAAGTCATGGTAGTAAAGGCTCTGAGAAGTCCTGCAGTGAAGACACTTTGTGTCAAATAATGAAAAAAAAAGCATTGTATTGTTACTGCTCTCTGGGAAAATACTATAGGTAGCTGAAGGACTGCTTTAATAATCTCATAAGGGTTGGGGTGACATTGAGTCAGTAAGGGACCTGCTTAAGAAACAACAGGCAATTGCTAAATGGCCTCTATGGAGAGTGGGGCCAATGACCGGCAGAGGCTTTGTTTACTGAGTGCAATATGTGAGCTTTGGGGCCAAGACAAAAATTTTCTGGACAATGAAGAAGCTGGACTTGAATGAAGAAAGGACAGAGAAGAGGATTTCCATGTGTGCCAGGAAAAAGGGTATCTTAGAAAAGAGGTATATCTAGTAAGAATATTTAAGATAGCTGGCTGTGAGTATAGCAAGCTTTTTTCCTAAAAATATTCAGCAAGGGCTTAAAAACAAAATAAAATCACAAAACGGCTGCATGTAATTGAAATTCCTTTTGGAAAATGATAAAGAAGCTGAATGTCACCAGGTGTGGAATTGATATGGCAACACATGAAAATGGGGTGGGAGCTATGTCTACCCAACTGGATTATATCTGTTCAACCTAGTATTTCCCAAATTTATTTGCCCAAGAACCTATTTTCTTTTCTTGTAACACCTAACATCTCAGAAGTGGCCTTCCTGAGATCCAAAATTGGGAACACCCTGGTCTTACTCATTCCCCTCTCACATAATCTGCAAAGTAGGGAGCTTGAGAACATTCTAAATTTGACTCCTGGCAGAAATAAGCAAGTACCTAACAAGTCCTGCATGAGCTCCAGTAAATGAGTGGATAACTGTCAACCCAGAGCATTCAAGCTGAATACCAGTCCTATAAAATCCTCCTCTTTTCTCAGGCTTAGTTCTGGCACTGGAATTTAGACTCATCTCTTAACAGAACTTGAAAGGACTTTGGAAACCTAATTCTTCAACTACTTCCTTGGATAAATGAGAAAATAAATGGACGGTTGGTGGCTTGGCTGGGGCTGAAACCCCAACCCACTCATTGTGAGGCATGCCAGCAGTTACTCCATGAAATACAGTGAATGCATCCATGACCAATGTCATCAAATGCTACCCTCTATTTTCTCACCCTTCATCTGTTCACCCTTCTCACCCACCATCTGTTTGGGAGCTACAGTTATGTGGATGCCCATGTGCTCAGGAACAAGACCACAGCGACTGGGCTTTGCTTAGATGTGGAAGAAGGAGCTCTTTGGACTTGTGTTAGTTAGGATGGGATAGGCTGCAGTCGTAAATAGACCCATACAGGTTATGACTTAGCACAACAGAAACTTATGTCTTGATCACATGATAGGGGAGAATGGTTCCAGTTCTGGGGAGCTGGGGGATGAGGGCGGGAACTCTTCAGTTATTCAAGAACCTAGAATGATGGCAGTGCTGTTGCTTTCAGCATGTAACTTCTGAGGTGGCTCAGGGGCTCTCCACCTCAATCAGCACGGAGGAAGACACCTGGAAGTTTGTGAACTAAACTAGAAAAAGCACACATCACTTCTGCTCCACTCCCATTGGCTGGAACTCAGTTACCTGGCCGCCACAGGAACAGGAGGTAAACCAATGAAAGCAAAGAAAGCCATCTTGGTGAGAAGGTCCTTTGGCTTCATCTTCCCATTAACTTAAGAAGTATAAGGATTGACGACATCAGCTTCTCCATCCGTAAGCCTGTGAATAACATAGAAAGAAATGACAATCGGATTCACTGATGTCTTTTTCACTTTCCAGTGTTTTTGGTAGCCTGGTTTGTGTTTAGGGTGAAAATTGGCAAATGCTGACAGTAAATGCAGAGCTCATCACCAACTCCTTATAAGCTCTGATCACCCTCTCCTTTGCTGCCAATCTAAGAATGAAAGAGAAGTGCTAGATGTTATCAATTGAAAGCCCATACCTAACAGACCGAAGCCCAAAGGGACACCAGAATATAAGCGTGGGCAGAGGAAATACACAATAAGGTGAGTGTCTGTCACTGATCCCTGCAGCTTTAGGGGGACAAACAATCTCCATGGGAGGACATCTCCCTTCCTCCAAGTCCCGGCAGCCACTGATCTACTCTCTATCCCTATGAGTTTACTTATTTGGGCTGTTTTGTACACAAAACTCAAACTCAGTGCTCTGTAAATGCACCCCCACCCAACTGAATAAGCAGAGCTTTCCACTCAGGCAGAACTTCCTTTGACACAGAAAGAAGGTAAAGACATTTTAAGAAACACAAAGCACTAAAGTATCACATTGTTTCTTACTTTCCTATCATTAACCAACCACTTACACTAAAAATGAGGAAGAGGGAAAGCTAAAGCAACCCACAGAGTCTTTTCTTTTCTGTTTGTCCTTGCTCACCAGTAAGCATAACTGAATGCACAGAGTACTGGTGGAGTATGTGCATGACTTAGCACAACAGAAACTTATGTCTTGATCACATGATAGTGGAGAATGGTTCCAGTTCTGGGGAGCTGGGGATGAGGGCGGGAACTCTTCAGTTATTCAAGAACCTAGAATGATGGCAGTGCTGTTGCTTTCAGCATGTAACTTCTGAGGTGGCTCAGGGGCTCTCCACCTCAATCAGCACGGAGGAAGACACCTGGAAGTTTGTGAACTAAACTAAAAAAAGCACACATCACTTCTGCTCCACTCCCATTGGCTGGAACTCAGTTACCTGGCCGCCACAGGAACAGGAGGTAAACCAATGAAAGCAAAGAAAGCCATCTTGGTGAGAAGGTCCTTTGGCTTCATCTTCCCATTAACTTAAGAAGTATAAGGATTGACGACATCAGCTTCTCCATCCGTAAGCCTGTGAATAACATAGAAAGAAATGACAATCGGATTCACTGATGTCTTTTCACTTTCCAGTGTTTTTGGTAGCCTGGTTTGTGTTTAGGGTGAAAATTGGCAAATGCTGACAGTAAATGCAGAGCTCATCACCAACTCCTTATAAGCTCTGATCACCCTCTCCTTTGCTGCCAATCTAAGAATGAAAGAGAAGTGCTAGATGTTATCAATTGAAAGCCCATACCTAACAGACCGAAGCCCAAAGGGACACCAGAATATAAGCGTGGGCAGAGGAAATACACAATAAGGTGAGTGTCTGTCACTGATCCCTGCAGCTTTAGGGGGACAAACAATCTCCATGGGAGGACATCTCCCTTCCTCCAAGTCCCGGCAGCCACTGATCTACTCTCTATCCCTATGAGTTTACTTATTTGGGCTGTTTTGTACACAAAACTCAAACTCAGTGCTCTGTAAATGCACCCCCACCCAACTGAATAAGCAGAGCTTTCCACTCAGGCAGAACTTCCTTTGACACAGAAAGAAGGTAAAGACATTTTAAGAAACACAAAGCACTAAAGTATCACATTGTTTCTTACTTTCCTATCATTAACCAACCACTTACACTAAAAATGAGGAAGAGGGAAAGCTAAAGCAACCCACAGAGTCTTTTCTTTTCTGTTTGTCCTTGCTCACCAGTAAGCATAACTGAATGCACAGAGTACTGGTGGAGTATGTGCATCTTAAAAAGTGAAGTGAAAAGAGTTGAGCTAGGGAATACCCTGGTAGTCCCCTGCTTAGGAGGCTATGCTTCCACTGCAGGGGTGTGGGCTCAAACCCTGGTTGGAGAACTAAGATCCCATATTCTCTGCTGCATGGCTAACACACACACACGCACACACACACAATTGAGTTGGGTGTGTGCAGTTTCCAGTGAAAAAAACAGAGAAGCTATAAAATACAAATTGTGTGATTTTGGTGATTCTGCATGCAAATTAAATGTTTTTGTATTTGTATTTCAAACTCACATTGTATAACGTAAAGATGAATGCTAAAACTCATGCTAGTAAATTTTTTAATTTTTTCTTTCTAAAAAAGACATTATATAGCAAACGAAAAACACCCTGAGTCAAGAGAGAGCATGCAAAAGAAAGGGCAAAGCTTTTCGATTTTAGTACTGTTACAAGTATGTGCCTCCTTTCTTTTTTGAGCAAAGGGCCCTGCATTTTCGCTTGCACTGGGCCCCCATAATATGGAGGAGACCCTAATCATCAGTTTACTTCCTTCACGTGAGATCTGGGAGACAAAACAGTGTGGACACCATCTTTCTCCATCCACAGTACTTTCTTCCACCTAATTGCCACTGCCTGAGGCCAGCCATGGTTCATGGCTTACTCTACTTTCATCACAAGATGAAAGTAATAGGAATCCTAGGATGAGGTTTAAATTAGGTATGGCTCCTTACCAATTTCAAAGGTAATTTAGGATTTTGAATCAAATGCTACTTTTGAATTAATCTTAATTTTTATCCAGGTACTACTTTTGTATACTTGAACATTCATTTCACATAGCATGTGATTTTTTAAATTGAGACATAATTTGCATTGCATAAAATTCACCTTTTCAGGGGCTTCCCCTGGTGGTCCAGTGGGTAAGGACACCGCCTTGCAGTGCAAGGGGCGCCGGTTCGAGCCCTGGCCTGGGAAGATCCCACGTGCCGCGGAGCGGCTGGACCAATGTGTGCAATTACCGAGCCGGAGCTCTGGAGCGCATGCGCCCAGAGCCGGTGCTCTGCGACAACAGAGGACACCGCGATAGGAGGCCCACAGGAGCCAAAGAACAAAGACGGATGAAAATGGAGAAATGAAAGATCAATAGAAGTGGCCCGCCTGCTCCCCACCCTCCCCAACCCGACCCCCGCCCAAAATTAATAAATAAATAATCTTAAAAAAAAAAATTCACCTTTTCAAAAAGTGCAATTTCAGAGTTTTTAGTAGGATCACAAAGTTTTGCAGCCCCACCACTGTCTATTGAGAAGATTTTCTTCATCCCCCCAAAGAATTCCTGTACCTCTTTACAGTCACTCTACCTTGCTCCTCCCTTAAGCCCCTGGAAACCGGCCATCTCCTTTCTGCCTCTGTGGACTTGACTATTCATATAAACAGAATCCTACAACATGAGCTTTTGGGTCTGCCTTCTTTCAAGGAGCATAATGTATTAAAAACTCAGCTCAGTGTCACAGGTATTGATGTTCCATTCCTTTGTGTGGCTGAATAATATTCTGTTACATGGATATGCCACATTTTGTTTATTTATTCATACACCGAAGTAAAAAGTTAAATGAAAAGAGGAATCCCTTGCTCATTCTTTCCTTCTCCACAGAAGAAGAAGGGAGGGGGAGGGAGGGGAGCAGGTGGGCTACTTCTATTGGTCTTTCATTTGTCTATTTTCATCCATATTTGTTCTTTGGCCCATGTGGGCCTCCCATCGTGGTGACCTCTGTTGCTGCAGAGCACCGGCTCTGGGCGCATGCGCTCCAGAGCTCCGACTCAGTAATTGGACACATAGGTCCAGCCGCTCCGTGGCACATGGGATCTTCCCAGGCCAGGGATCAAACCAGTGCCCCTTGCACTGCAAGGCGGTGTCCTTACCCACTGGATCACCAGGGAAGCCCCTCATATCATCTTTATACTGCTAGTTATGTATAATTTTTAAATATTCACTGCATTCCACATTGAAAGACAACTGCATGTCACTCTGACACTCTGCACAGACTTGTTTTTTCTTCTTCCTTTTTCTTTATACAGTTACATGGACAATTTTTGGTTAAATCAATTTTTAGTAGTCAGATTATTGTGACCACGTGAAATACTGCTCACTGTTGAGTCAATAATTATATCATTATTACCTCTACTTTTCAGGATCAGGAGAGTCGGCTGTCTTCCTGATATCCACATGCTGGAATGCTTGGACCACTTCTTCTCTCATTTGCACTCACTCCCAAGCCATTCCCAAGTTTTTCAATATGATCCAAATGTTTACAACTCCCAAGCTTATATTGTCAGGCTCATCTTCATTTGCATTCCAGACTCACATCATCCTCTGTTTGACTTGACATTTCCACTGGTTGTCCCATAGGTACCAGGTACTTAATTTGTCCCAAATAGAATCCCTACTTCCCTTCTTCTGCAGCCACAACCTTTCCATCTCAGGAAATGGCCCTGCCATTCTTCCAGTTGATCAGGCTCCAAACCTTAGAATTATCCCTATCTCTTTTTCTCCCCTTTCATACCCTTGATCCAATCTACAGAAAATTCAGTCTGCTCTCATCAAAATGCATCCAAAATCCAACCACTTCTTACCATACTCTACTCCTTCCATTACTAGTCCAGGAGGCCATTGTCCCTCGCTTGATCTGTAACAACAGCCTCCCAACTGGTCTCCCTACTGCTGTCCTGGTCCTGACAGTTGCTGTCCACACAGATCTGCAATCATCATCGTTTTATAACCTGAGTCACATCATGCCACTGATCTGCTCAAATCCATCCAATGGTTTTCTCTCTCTCTCAGACATCTCTGATCCTTTGCGACTCCATGGACTGTAGCCCTCTGGGCTTCTCTGTCCATGGAGATGTCCAGGCAAGAATACTGGAGTGGGTTGCCATTTCCTTCTCCAGAGGATCTTTCCCACCCAGGGATGGAACCTGAGTCTCCTTCACTGTAGGGGGATTCTTTACCAAGAGAGCCACCAGAGAACCCTTTAAGTGCCTTCCTACTTCAGGGCCTTTCCACTTGCTATTCCCTCACCCAGAATGCTTTTCTCCCATATAGTAACATGGCTTTGCTAATGTGTTACCTGCTCAAATGTTGCCTGGAAGGCAGGCATTGTATCTCCAGTGTCTAGAATGTACCTGGAACACAGTAAGCACTCAATAAATATTTGAGGCTAAATGTATTCATTTAAAAGCTTCAATAAATACATGTATTCAGTCTATAGGCTGATTGAATGCCTGCATTGGTATTCATGAATATATGCATTAAATGGCATCATATTCTGTCATTTAAAATTCTATGTAGTTTCCCCTCATAAATGCCTCGCTAGTTGGTAGAACTCTGTGTTTAAGTCTCATTCCCTTCCACTAGTCTGAAGCTCTTCAGAGGAATTGTCTGTGCCTGGTGCAGAGGAACCCCTCAAATGTCTGTGGGACTGTAACATCTCAGGGGTTTAAAGAACTCTGGGGGGACTTACCTGGTAGCGCAGTGGTAAAAAATCTGCCTGTCAATGCACAAGACACGGGTTCAATCCCTCAACAGAAAAACCCCATGTGCTGTGAAACAGCTAAGGCTGTGTGTCACTATTAAAAAGCCTGTGCTCTAGAGCCCAGGAGCTGCAACTACTGGGCCCACGTGCCACAACTATGGAAGCCTGTGTGCACAAAGCCTGTGCTCCACAACAACAGAAGCTGTCACAATGAGAAGCCCGCACAGTGCCACTAGAGAGGAGCCTTCACCTGCTTCAACTAGAGAAATGTCAATGTAGCAACAGCCTCCCAACTGGTCTCCCTACTGCTGTCCTGGTCCTGACAGTTGCTGTCCACACAGATCTGCAATCATCATCGTTTTATAACCTGAGTCACATCATGCCACTGATCTGCTCAAATCCATCCAATGGTTTTCTCTCTCTCTCAGACATCTCTGATCCTTTGCGACTCCATGGACTGTAGCCCTCTGGGCTTCTCTGTCCATGGAGATGTCCAGGCAAGAATACTGGAGTGGGTTGCCATTTCCTTCTCCAGAGGATCTTTCCCACCCAGGGATGGAACCTGAGTCTCCTTCACTGTAGGGGGATTCTTTACCAAGAGAGCCACCAGAGAACCCTTTAAGTGCCTTCCTACTTCAGGGCCTTTCCACTTGCTATTCCCTCACCCAGAATGCTTTTCTCCCATATAGTAACATGGCTTTGCTAATGTGTTACCTGCTCAAATGTTGCCTGGAAGGCAGGCATTGTATCTCCAGTGTCTAGAATGTACCTGGAACACAGTAAGCACTCAATAAATATTTGAGGCTAAATGTATTCATTTAAAAGCTTCAATAAATACATGTATTCAGTCTATAGGCTGATTGAATGCCTGCATTGGTATTCATGAATATATGCATTAAATGGCATCATATTCTGTCATTTAAAATTCTATGTAGTTTCCCCTCATAAATGCCTCGCTAGTTGGTAGAACTCTGTGTTTAAGTCTCATTCCCTTCCACTAGTCTGAAGCTCTTCAGAGGAATTGTCTGTGCCTGGTGCAGAGGAACCCCTCAAATGTCTGTGGGACTGTAACATCTCAGGGGTTTAAAGAACTCTGGGGGGACTTACCTGGTAGCGCAGTGGTAAAAAATCTGCCTGTCAATGCACAAGACACGGGTTCAATCCCTCAACAGAAAAACCCCATGTGCTGTGAAACAGCTAAGGCTGTGTGTCACTATTAAAAAGCCTGTGCTCTAGAGCCCAGGAGCTGCAACTACTGGGCCCACGTGCCACAACTATGGAAGCCTGTGTGCACAAAGCCTGTGCTCCACAACAACAGAAGCTGTCACAATGAGAAGCCCGCACAGTGCCACTAGAGAGGAGCCTTCACCTGCTTCAACTAGAGAAATGTCAATGTAGCAACAAAGCCCAGTCATAAGTAAATAAATTATTATTAGTTTAAACGAACAAAATGGGGGCTTCCTCTGGTGGTCCAGTGGGCAAAGACACTGCCTTGCAGTGCAAGGGGCGCCGGTTCGATCCCTGGCCTGGGAGGATCCCACGTGCCGCGGAGCGGCTGGACGGATGTGTCCAATTACTGAGCCGGAGCTCTGGGGTGTGTGTGCCCAGAGCCGGTGCTCTGCGATGACAGTGGCCACCGCGATGGGAGGCCCACAGGAGCCAAAGAACAAAGATGGATGAAAACAGATAAATGAAAAACCAATAGAAGTGGCCCGCTCATCCCCCTCCCTTCCCACTCCACCCTCCAAAAGATAAATAAATTAAAAAAAAAAAAAAAAGAACAAATGGTATGACTGCTTATCAAGGTAACATGTGGTTCATCCCTCAGGTACATTTAAGGAGTGAACCCAGTACATTTAAGATGGAGAATTTTCCCACCCCCATTATCTTTGCATCTGTGTATTCTTTCCAGCATTTGATTTGATATGCATTGAGCACCTTCTTTGTGACAGTCTCTAGTTCCTAAGCCCTTTCTATTGTATCTAAATGATGCACACACACACCCCTCCCCCCCACCACCCCGCCACCTTACTGGTCTAAAATGTTATTTCTTGTTCTGATCTCACTGAAGCTGGGGAGCAGCTGGGCACCAGCATCTGTCTAATCACCCTTCATCCCTTGGCAACTATTAAGACAAGCCAGGGTGCTCTTTGCTGAGGCCTCTCAAATTTAAAATGGGGACACTGGGTATTCAAAATAGAGGGCCTTGACATTCGAATACCTGCCTCTCCTTTTTCCCTGCCTGAGAATGATGCCTGGTTGTTGACTTTCAGGCATGGGCAGCCCAATCTTCTGTAGGGCTGGTGTTTGGTTTGGTGAATTGATTTCATAGACAATGGGCACATTTTCATAAATCATCAGAGTGGGAGGACCCACCCACCTTCTTGGAAACAACGTGTGGCAGCCTGATAGAAGCAGGGGTGTCATACTCTAGATGTGGGACTTGAATTCTATTCAGCTGGCTTGGAGCAGTTTTTAAAATGTGGGAAAAGAGAAGAGGCCAAATTGAAAACCCACACCCCAAGTCTGCAGAGGAGAGTCAGGCCTTTGCAATTTCTCTTGAATCGGGGCTTCCTCTGGTGGTCCAGTGGGCAAAGACACTGCCTTGCAGTGCAAGGGGCGCCGGTTCGATCCCTGGCCTGGGAGGATCCCACGTGCCGCGGAGCGGCTGGACGGATGTGTCCAATTACTGAGCCGGAGCTCTGGGGTGTGTGTGCCCAGAGCCGGTGCTCTGCGATGACAGTGGCCACCGCGATGGGAGGCCCACAGGAGCCAAAGAACAAAGATGGATGAAAACAGATAAATGAAAAACCAATAGAAGTGGCCCGCTCATCCCCCTCCCTTCCCACTCCACCCTCCAAAAAAAAAATAAATTAAAAAAAAAAAAAAAAGAACAAATGGTATGACTGCTTATCAAGGTAACATGTGGTTCATCCCTCAGGTACATTTAAGGAGTGAACCCAGTACATTTAAGATGGAGAATTTTCCCACCCCCATTATCTTTGCATCTGTGTATTCTTTCCAGCATTTGATTTGATATGCATTGAGCACCTTCTTTGTGACAGTCTCTAGTTCCTAAGCCCTTTCTATTGTATCTAAATGATGCACACACACACCCCTCCCCACCACCCCGCCACCTTACTGGTCTAAAATGTTATTTCTTGTTCTGATCTCACTGAAGCTGGGGAGCAGCTGGGCACCAGCATCTGTCTAATCACCCTTCATCCCTTGGCAACTATTAAGACAAGCCAGGGTGCTCTTTGCTGAGGCCTCTCAAATTTAAAATGGGGACACTGGGTATTCAAAATAGAGGGCCTTGACATTCGAATACCTGCCTCTCCTTTTTCCCTGCCTGAGAATGATGCCTGGTTGTTGACTTTCAGGCATGGGCAGCCCAATCTTCTGTAGGGCTGGTGTTTGGTTTGGTGAATTGATTTCATAGACAATGGGCACATTTTCATAAATCATCAGAGTGGGAGGACCCACCCACCTTCTTGGAAACAACGTGTGGCAGCCTGATAGAAGCAGGGGTGTCATACTCTAGATGTGGGACTTGAATTCTATTCAGCTGGCTTGGAGCAGTTTTTAAAATGTGGGAAAAGAGAAGAGGCCAAATTGAAAACCCACACCCCCCAAGTCTGCAGGAGGGCTACTTTGCAGTCAGGCCTTTGCAATTTCTCTACAAATTCACGGCGCTGTGGTATATCCTTCCAAACTCTTGCTTTATTTGGAATGAAAAGGTGTCCTTGACGTGAGTTTCCTGAAACTCTGCTGTGTTATGTAAATACATCTGTTTTATAATCACATCCCTGGGGCAATATTTTACTGTAGGGTCTTATTTTTAGGTCAGAGGTCAAGAAAGCAAAGCAAGGACCGATCGATATTATTGTTTTGCAACAATTATTCACTGTTTTTGTTCTCTTCTTAAAGGAAGCTATTTGCAGGGAAAAGGTAAGTCTCACTTCAAGAAACTAGAGGCAAAAATTCATTCTTAAAACAACAAAAAAACTGAACCTAATTCTGTGATATCAAGAGGGAATTCTTTGGGTTTCCCTGGTAGTTCAGTGGGGAAGAGTTCACCTGCAAATGCAGAAGTCACGGGTTCAATCCCTGATCTGATCTGGGAAGATGCCACATGCTGCGGAGCAGCGAAGTCCATGAGCCGCAACTATTGAGTCTGTGCCCTAGAGCCTCGGAGCCACAACTATTGAGCCCACGTGCCACAACTGTTGAAGCCCATGTGCCCTAGAGCCCGAACTCAGCAACAAAGAAGTCACCCAACGAGAGAAGTCACCCCAACGAGAAGCCTGCTCACCTCAACTAGAGAGTAGCCCCACTCTTTGCAACTAGAGAAGAGCCTGTAGCAGCAGGGAAAACCCAGAATAGCCAAAAATAAATAAATACATTTTAAAAGAGGGGATTCTTTGAAGCTCTCCTATTGTATGTTAGAGGACTCAGTTTTCACAAAGAGCCATGCATATGCATACAATTGGATTCACCACCAGCTCTGGGTTTTTGGTTTTCTGTTGTCTAGTCCAAAGCTACCGTGTAGAAAACTGGGCCATTAATAGGGGAAATGGACTCATCTGCCTGGAGAGGAGAGCAGGGGTTTCAGGATATAAAACTGACTCCTGATTCCTCTCGGGTGCGTTTGCCTGTGAAAGGCCCTATTCAGCTTTTAAGAGGTGGAGTTATGGCCCCAGGCCACACTGTGGGAGGTGTCTCCGACCCACAGGTGGGGTGGGGGTGGGGCTGGTTCCTGGTACCACTCCTGGCTTACTCTAGAGCTCCTTTTGTTTTCCTCTGGAAGGTTGACTCTGGCGTCCAGAAACCTGCTTGTGGCTGGTTCTCCTGACAGGTGCTTCCGTCCTTGGCAAGGTCCTGGGATAGCTGGGTTAATAGGACACACGGTTTGTAATTTAACTGATAGCACAATTCTCCAGATAAGCACAGCTTTTCTTCAAAAGTATTCTTTTCCCTTGACCTTATCCCTAGAAAGTTACTTTCTTTTGTTCCCTTTAAGACATTTGCAGAATCCTGTGTTTACTAGCTTAACTTCCCAGATCTTTCTCTGTTCCCTGTCTTTCCCAAACACCCCAGATCAGAGCTTTCCAGCTACCTGTGCCCTCAGTCTCCACGGGAGCTACGTCCAATTTGCAAGGATGCAAGCCAGTCTGGGGGCTTCGCAGCAGTAAAGGATCCACCTGTCAATGTAGGAGACGCAGGAGACTTAGGTTTGATCCCTGAGTTAGGAAGATCCCTTGGAGGAGGAAATGGCAACCCACTCCAGTATTTTTGTCTGGAGAATTCCATGGACAGTGAGCCTGGCAGGCTATAGTTCATGCAATCACAAAGGCTCAGGCATGACTGAAGTGACTGAGCACACAGCACACAGCAGGTTTGGGAGGCTTCTGTATTGCATCCCTTAAAGCCCCTGTGCATCCATTGATTCCGGCTAAACAGGCACTGTTTCTGATGGAATGTAAAATGTCAGGAATAGATAGAACAGAAGCAAGTTTCAGGAGTTAACTAACAGGCAGAGACTACAAATTTCAATTCATAGTTTCATAGTGTCTAAATACTGTAGTTTTCACAAAGAGCCATGCATATGCATACAATTGGATTCACCACCAGCTCCGGGTTTTTGGTTTTCTGTTGTCTAGTCCAAAGCTACCGTGTAGAAAACTGGGCCATTAATAGGGGAAATGGACTCATCTGCCTGGAGAGGAGAGCAGGGGTTTCAGGATATAAAACTGACTCCTGATTCCTCTCGGGTGCGTTTGCCTGTGAAAGGCCCTATTCAGCTTTTAAGAGGTGGAGTTATGGCCCCAGGCCACACTGTGGGAGGTGTCTCCGACCCACAGGTGGGGTGGGGGTGGGGCTGGTTCCTGGTACCACTCCTGGCTTACTCTAGAGCTCCTTTTGTTTTCCTCTGGAAGGTTGACTCTGGCGTCCAGAAACCTGCTTGTGGCTGGTTCTCCTGACAGGTGCTTCCGTCCTTGGCAAGGTCCTGGGATAGCTGGGTTAATAGGACACACGGTTTGTAATTTAACTGATAGCACAATTCTCCAGATAAGCACAGCTTTTCTTCAAAAGTATTCTTTTCCCTTGACCTTATCCCTAGAAAGTTACTTTCTTTTGTTCCCTTTAAGACATTTGCAGAATCCTGTGTTTACTAGCTTAACTTCCCAGATCTTTCTCTGTTCCCTGTCTTTCCCAAACACCCCAGATCAGAGCTTTCCAGCTACCTGTGCCCTCAGTCTCCACGGGAGCTACGTCCAATTTGCAAGGATGCAAGCCAGTCTGGGGGCTTCGCAGCAGTAAAGGATCCACCTGTCAATGTAGGAGACGCAGGAGACTTAGGTTTGATCCCTGAGTTAGGAAGATCCCTTGGAGGAGGAAATGGCAACCCACTCCAGTATTTTTGTCTGGAGAATTCCATGGACAGTGAGCCTGGCAGGCTATAGTTCATGCAATCACAAAGGCTCAGGCATGACTGAAGTGACTGAGCACACAGCACACAGCAGGTTTGGGAGGCTTCTGTATTGCATCCCTTAAAGCCCCTGTGCATCCATTGATTCCGGGCTAAACAGGCACTGTTTCTGATGGAATGTAAAATGTCAGGAATAGATAGAACAGAAGCAAGTTTCAGGGAGTTAACTAACAGGCAGAGACTACAAATTTCAATTCTATAGTTAAACTTATTCTATAGTCAGCTCTTTGTGTGACCTTGAGTTTCAAAGACTTACCATAAATACCGAGAACCTCAGATAACTTCCCAGGGCTATTTTGAGCAATATGCATTAATTGGTTAAGGAAAGCAGTGATTACACATAATTTTGTAAATGCAAAGTTATATACATATTAAATAATTCTTCTGCATGATTTACTAATAACTAAACTAAAAGCTACAGACAGAAGTCTACATTGCTTCTATAATCATATATAAACATATATTATAAGGTATATAATAATACCTTGTATAATAGTAAGAGGTAATAAATATGAAGCCTTTATTTCCCAAGAGTTGAGCTTAGCTTACCTCGTTTAATTCCTCCAACAACTCTTACTGGTCAATATTTTCATTTTCCCCATTTTAAAGATCAGGACTCTAAGGCACAAAGATATTGAATAACTTCCCAAAATCTTGCAGCCAGAAAGGGCCAGAACTTTGAAAGCTCATTTTCATCATTGCTCTTACTGACTCTGCAGTAAGTAACGCCCACCTAGATCTCTGAGTCTCTTAAACCACTGCAGAAAAGTTTGGTAATTCTGTTTCATTAAAATCTTCAGTCCATCAGATGAAATAGTGAATACTTGTTGAATGATTACTTTGGGTAATTACATATTTAATTCTCACATCAACCCTAAGAAGTTAGTACTTATTCCCAGTTTATGGATTAAGCACAAAGGTGGTAAGCAATTTGCCCATGGTCACAATTAGCAAGTGACAGAGGCTAGCTTTGAAACTTGGGTAGTCTGGAGCCAGAGTTTGTGCTCTTTATCAATAAAAACCCCAAGCAAAGACTGAGAGCAGAGCAGTCTGTAGAATCCAGTCACTGACTCATGGAGCAGCCTTGACCACTCTGAGCTAACTGTGTGATTTGGGGTTGAGCTTTCTTCATCTGTAAAATGGATATTCTCCAAAGCTCCTGCCAGCTCTGTAATTCTGTACTTTAACAAGTCAGTATTTTTTTTTTTTTTAAAAAGATTCATTTATTTATTTATTTATTTTGGTGGGGGTGGGGTGAGAGGGAGGGGAGCAGGCAGGTCACTTCTATTGGTCTTTCATTTGTCCATTTTCATCCATCTTTGTTCCTTGGCCCGTGTGGGCCTCCCATCGCGGTGGCCTCTGTTGTCGCAGAGCACCGGCTCTGGGCGCATGCACTCCAGAGCTCCGGTTCCGTAATTGGACACATTAGTCCAGCTGCTCCACAGCACGTGGGATCTTCCTAGGCCAGGGATTGAACCAGCGCCCCTTGCACTGCAAGGTGGTGTCCTTACCCTCTGGACCACCAGGGAAGCCCAACAAGTCAGCATTTCTTAATAGGAGTCTGGAAGGCAATCATTGAAGCTTCTGGAACAAGTCGGTAGCAAGCATCACAATCTTAGGAATTCAAGAAGAAGGAGTCTACACAAGTTTGGTGCTTCATGTGGGAGCGCCAGGATGCTTCAAACCAGAGATGCTAGTGAGACACTCAGGAGATAGCACTTCTTGGCAAGAGAACAGTGTTGTGTTTCCAGGGAAAGTGAGAGCTGGTGATGGCTGTGGAGGTATGGTACAAAGGGGCCATGGAGGACTCACCTAGAGTGGAAAGCAGGAAAATCGTTAAAAGATCAAACATAAATAAACAAGTAAAGGTGGCATTGTGTTCTGTGATCTTGGATGTGATGCTGGAAAGGAAGAGAAGATGCAATGTTATCATTCATAAAATGCAATTCTTGTAATAAGGGCAACACAGAAAGAGTATAAAGCCTTTGAAAATGGACTGATGTTGGTTTGATTCACTTCAGTGGATTAAGCACAAAGGTGGTAAGCAATTTGCCCATGGTCACAATTAGCAAGTGACAGAGGCTAGCTTTGAAACTTGGGTAGTCTGGAGCCAGAGTTTGTGCTCTTTATCAATAAAAACCCCAAGCAAAGACTGAGAGCAGAGCAGTCTGTAGAATCCAGTCACTGACTCATGGAGCAGCCTTGACCACTCTGAGCTAACTGTGTGATTTGGGGTTGAGCTTTCTTCATCTGTAAAATGGATATTCTCCAAAGCTCCTGCCAGCTCTGTAATTCTGTACTTTAACAAGTCAGTATTTTTTTTTTTTTTAAAAAGATTCATTTATTTATTTATTTATTTTGGTGGGGGTGGGGTGGGGAGGGAGGGGAGCAGGCAGGTCACTTCTATTGGTCTTTCATTTGTCCATTTTCATCCATCTTTGTTCCTTGGCCCGTGTGGGCCTCCCATCGCGGTGGCCTCTGTTGTCGCAGAGCACCGGCTCTGGGCGCATGCACTCCAGAGCTCCGGTTCCGTAATTGGACACATTAGTCCAGCTGCTCCACAGCACGTGGGATCTTCCTAGGCCAGGGATTGAACCAGCGCCCCTTGCACTGCAAGGTGGTGTCCTTACCCTCTGGACCACCAGGGAAGCCCAACAAGTCAGCATTTCTTAATAGGAGTCTGGAAGGCAATCATTGAAGCTTCTGGAACAAGTCGGTAGCAAGCATCACAATCTTAGGAATTCAAGAAGAAGGAGTCTACACAAGTTTGGTGCTTCATGTGGGAGCGCCAGGATGCTTCAAACCAGAGATGCTAGTGAGACACTCAGGAGATAGCACTTCTTGGCAAGAGAACAGTGTTGTGTTTCCAGGGAAAGTGAGAGCTGGTGATGGCTGTGGAGGTATGGTACAAAGGGGCCATGGAGGACTCACCTAGAGTGGAAAGCAGGAAAATCGTTAAAAGATCAAACATAAATAAACAAGTAAAGGTGGCATTGTGTTCTGTGATCTTGGATGTGATGCTGGAAAGGAAGAGAAGATGCAATGTTATCATTCATAAAATGCAATTCTTGTAATAAGGGCAACACAGAAAGAGTATAAAGCCTTTGAAAATGGACTGATGTTGGTTTGATTCACTTCAGTATTCTTGTCTGGAAAATTCCATGGACAGAGGAGGCTGGCACACTACAGTCCATAGGGTCTCAAAGAGTCGAACACAACTGAAGCCTGAGCACAGCCCAGCTGCCACATTTTGCCTTATGATCTGAATAAGGGCCTTAATTTTCTCCTTGGTAGAGTAGAGATCACACTAACACTGAGCAAAGACTCCATAAATGCTCCTTTCATTCTAGCCAGCCAGGGCTGTGTCTCTACACACCCCACCCACATCCCAGACCTGAGAATGTCAAAATCAATGAACTCGTAGCTGTGATGAAGTTTTGGTCTTAAAAGAGGAATGAAGATGTCATATCTGCTCTTCTTTTTCCTTTTAAATTGCATGAGACTCATCAAAGAGCTTCACCCTGAACTCTGAAATGAAGGGATGGGAAGATGCTATAGGGAAGACCAGCAAAAAAGCAACCCAGAGTTAGAGGAGCCCAGCTTGTGTCCAGAAGGTAAGCATGGGGGTCCACTAAAAAAGGCCTAATAGGAGTTTCTCCACCTGCACTCAGGGCAGGGCCTGATATACAGACACTGACCAATAGTGGAGCACTCTTTTGGAGAGAAAGCTATCAGAGGGGGAAGCTCCATCATCCTCCTTCTCAGAGTCCCCACAACAGACAAAAGAGCCACCTTGATGTTACTTGAAGGGACGAGTGGGACAAGGCAAACCGTCCCTTACACAGATGCAAGGGGTGAGTTGGGGACAGGGGACACAGTCTACCTGTAGTTTCTTATTGCTGCTGTAACAAGTCACTGCAAATAATGGTCTAACACAACATAGGGAATTAAAATGCTGGAGGTCAGAAATCTAAAATGGCTAGGAAAGTCAGCTTTCCTCCTGGAGGCTCTAGAGGAAAGCTCCTCTCTTTGCCTTTTGTAGCTTCTAGAAGTTCCCCCATGTTTCTTGACTTCTGGTTTGCGATTACATCTGTCTCTATCTTCACATCTCCTTCGTGGACTCTGACCCTCCTGCCGCTCTCTTATAAGGACCCTTGTGATGACATTGGGCCCACCCGGATAATCCAGGCTTCTGTCCCATCTCCAGAACCTTAATGTAGTCACATCTGCAAAGTCCCTTCTACCTTGGAAGGCAACATATTCACAGGATCTAGGGATTAGACGTCTTTGGAGCTGGCCATTATTCAGCCTACCACACTATCAAAACTTTGGTAATCTGAAATCTGATTTATCTCTTTATTAGTTTTGTAATCTCAAAATAACTCCCTTGGGCCTCAACCTTGCTGTCTCCATTGGTAAAAAGGAAGAGACACCATTTTACTTGATTCTTTCTGGACTCATATGGCTCATCTTCGTAGGTTGTCCATGTGCCTTACATGCCATAAAGGCAGAGTAAATGTCGTTTCCCTTCCCTCTTCTGTAGCATGTGACTGAGAGGCATTTTAAGCTTAAGCCTTGGGAGGAGGCACTAGGACTCTTGGGATCTGTCACAGGTCCACTTTCTGGGAAAACAGACATTGAGACTGAGATCTGTATACAGGAAGGTTATTGGTGTGTGGTCTCAGGATCGAAACCTGTGGAGTGGGTGGGACGTTGAATTGGGTGGTGGAACTCAGAGTTGACTCAGGTTAGGGTGAAGGGCCGAGCGTCTATACTCCTGCCAGTAGTCATTATCTGTGTGTTACCTGGGGAAGGGTATGATGTTGGCCAAGGTGGCTCTCTCCCACCAAGCGTATCTCTAGAAAGCACTCAGCAGCAGCTGATGCTTCCAGTAGCTGGGGAAATGCAAGCCCCAGTCCAGCAGCAGGAACCTGAGAAACTTATCCTTGTATCTACTACAGCAGCTAACTAACCCTTCTGTCTTATTGAGTGAAGAGCAGAAAGAGAACAGACCATAAAAGTCCTGACAGGCTATATCGCTCACAGGCTCCGAAGCTGAACTTACGCTCTCAAGCAGGTAAGCCTGACTTCAGATCTCATTTCCACTTCTTCCTGTTGTATGACATAGGGGTGTCACTGTGCCTCTCTGTGTCTCTGCTTCCTCATTTCTAAATTAGAAGGTAATAGAATGTATCTTAGAATTGTCGTAAGGATTAAACAGATAGTCAATGTAGAATTCTCAGCACAGTGCCTAACATCTGGTGAAGCCCATACTTGTTAGATTTTCTGATTAATAATATTCTCACACCCTCTTTACAACTTTGCCCTTTCAACCCAAACCCAAATGTTTCACACGTGAGCTGGAAAGGAGAGGGACAAATCCTGTAAGAATACCTAACATGACTTGAAGATACATATCATTAGGGACTTCCCCAGTTAGCCAGTGGTTAAGACAGTGCTCACAATGCAGAGGAACTGTGTTGGATCCCTGGTCAGGGAACTACATATAACATGCCACAACGAAGACCCGGCACAGCCGAATAAATAAGTAAATATTTTTCAGAAAGACACATATCACTAAAGCTAGGGATGGAGGGCTGGGGTTGGGGCTTAGAGAGTGAGAAGAAGGCCGTAAAGAGCACACACTTGGGGCATCCCTGGTGACTCAGTGGTAAAGAATCTGCTTGCTAATGCAGGAGACATGGGTTCAATCCCTGATCCAGGAAGATCCCACATATTGTGGAACAATTAAGCCCGTGTGTCACACCTATTGAGTTTGGAAGCTGCGACGACTGAGCCCGTGTGCCCTAGAGCCCGTGCTCTGCAACAAGAGAAGCCACCGGAAGGAGAAGCCTGTGTGTCCCAAGTAGAGAGTAGCCCCTGCCCGCCACAACTATAGAAAAACCCCAAAGTAATGAAGACCCAGGACAGCCCCAAACAAATAAATATATAAATAAATAAAAACTAAAAATAAAAAAGGAAAGAGTACACACCTGGAGCCAGGGTGCTAAATAAGATGCCATGCCACCCACGAACTAGCCGGATGACCTTGGAGGGTGACTGTGGGAGTTAAGTGACATCACACAAGTAAAGCTTTCAGGACACTACCTGACATGTATAGGAAGCCTGTATGGTTACCACAATCATTCTTAGGTTACAACATATCCACAAAGGCAGCATGAAGGGCTGAAGCCCTTGATTTAGACCTTGCAGGTTCCCCAAGAAGTTTAAAACTAAATTCTTAAAGTTGGCTACCAACTCTCTGTTTCATCTGTTAGTAGATTAGGTCTCCACTAGCACAGATTCCCTGGATTAAGTGTTTAATCATTTACAACTGTAACCAAGTTGTCAAAGAGGGTGATGCACAGTGCCTAACATCTGGTGAAGCCCATACTTGTTAGATTTTCTGATTAATAATATTCTCACCCTCTTTACAACTTTGCCCTTTCAACCCAAACCCAAATGTTTCACACTGAGCTGGAAAGGAGAGGGACAAATCCTGTAAGAATACCTAACATGACTTGAAGATACATATCATTAGGGACTTCCCCAGTTAGCCAGTGGTTAAGACAGTGCTCACAATGCAGAGGAACTGTGTTGGATCCCTGGTCAGGGAACTACATATAACATGCCACAACGAAGACCCGGCACAGCCGAATAAATAAGTAAATATTTTTCAGAAAGACACATATCACTAAAGCTAGGGATGGAGGGCTGGGGTTGGGGCTTAGAGAGTGAGAAGAAGGCCGTAAAGAGCACACACTTGGGGCATCCCTGGTGACTCAGTGGTAAAGAATCTGCTTGCTAATGCAGGAGACATGGGTTCAATCCCTGATCCAGGAAGATCCCACATATTGTGGAACAATTAAGCCCGTGTGTCACACCTATTGAGTTTGGAAGCTGCGACGACTGAGCCCGTGTGCCCTAGAGCCCGTGCTCTGCAACAAGAGAAGCCACCGGAAGGAGAAGCCTGTGTGTCCCAAGTAGAGAGTAGCCCCTGCCCGCCACAACTATAGAAAAACCCCAAAGTAATGAAGACCCAGGACAGCCCCAAACAAATAAATATATAAATAAATAAAAACTAAAAATAAAAAAGGAAAGAGTACACACCTGGAGCCAGGGTGCTAAATAAGATGCCATGCCACCCACGAACTAGCCGGATGACCTTGGAGGGTGACTGTGGGAGTTAAGTGACATCACACAAGTAAAGCTTTCAGGACACTACCTGACATGTATAGGAAGCCTGTATGGTTACCACAATCATTCTTAGGTTACAACATATCCACAAAGGCAGCATGAAGGGCTGAAGCCCTTGATTTAGACCTTGCAGGTTCCCCAAGAAGTTTAAAACTAAATTCTTAAAGTTGGCTACCAACCCCTGTTTCATCTGTTAGTAGATTAGGTCTCCACTAGCACAGATTCCCTGGATTAAGTGTTTAATCATTTACAACTGTAACCAAGTTGTCAAAGAGGGTGATGCTAACTTTAGTTTGAGCTGGGATTGGATGGAGAAAAGGAGCTTAGGAAGAAGAACTCCAGGGATCAGCTAAAGGGATTGATGTTCTTTGAGGATCTTGGGCCTCCTTTCAAGGTAAAATAAGGGTTGGTGAGATAGACTAAATACTTTCTGCATTTTATGTCTTTTTTTCCGTTCCTTTTTCATTTGGAATGCTAAAACTTGAGGAATTTCAAATATGCCAACCCTGATACCTTGGCTCCAATGCTTTGGCCACCTGATGCAACTTATTAGAAAAGACCCTGATGTTGGGAAAAATTGAGGGCAAGGGAAGAAAGGGACATCAGAGGATGAGATGGTTGGATGGCATAACCGATTCAGTGAGCACGAGTTTGAGCAAACTCTGAGAGATAGTGGAGGACAGGGAAGCCTGAAGTGCTGTAGTCCATGAGGTCTAAAAGAGTCGGACATGACTGAGCAACTGAACAACAATGATACCTCTGCTACTTTTTCTTGTGTTGATGTTCCCCAATTTTCTTTTACCCCAGTCCAGCTCATGCTGAAAAGAGTCATAGAAGATGGGACAGATTAGAATGAAACTGGGACCACACTGTTGAATTAGGAGACAGAGACAGAACTCTTGCCCATCCTCTTCTCTCTTTATTCCCCTCTCTGTATCACAAATATTTACCTTGATTTTTGCTTTTCAAATATGCTTGATTTGCAAGCCCAGCTTGTTGGGAACACTGATTCATTGGGCCCAGGCTGGCTTCACTGGGTTCCTACCATGCAGAGTAAAACAATAAGCCACAGGAAACCCAAGTCACCAAGTCAGTTTGTTGGACTCTGAGCTAGCGGAGCGGGTGACTGGGGAGTTAAGTGACATCACACAAGTAAAGCTTTCAGGACACTACCTGACATGTATAGGAAGCCTGTATGGTTACCACAATCATTCTTAGGTTACAACATATCCACAAAGGCAGCATGAAGGGCTGAAGCCCTTGATTTAGACCTTGCAGGTTCCCCAAGAAGTTTAAAACTAAATTCTTAAAGTTGGCTACCAACTCTCTGTTTCATCTGTTAGTAGATTAGGTCTCCACTAGCACAGATTCCCTGGATTAAGTGTTTAATCATTTACAACTGTAACCAAGTTGTCAAAGAGGGTGATGCTAACTTTAGTTTGAGCTGGGATTGGATGGAGAAAAGGAGCTTAGGAAGAAGAACTCCAGGGATCAGCTAAAGGGATTGATGTTCTTTGAGGATCTTGGGCCTCCTTTCAAGGTAAAATAAGGGTTGGTGAGATAGACTAAATACTTTCTGCATTTTATGTCTTTTTTTCCGTTCCTTTTTCATTTGGAATGCTAAAACTTGAGGAATTTCAAATATGCCAACCCTGATACCTTGGCTCCAATGCTTTGGCCACCTGATGCAACTTATTAGAAAAGACCCTGATGTTGGGAAAAATTGAGGGCAAGGGAAGAAAGGGACATCAGAGGATGAGATGGTTGGATGGCATAACCGATTCAGTGAGCACGAGTTTGAGCAAACTCTGAGAGATAGTGGAGGACAGGGAAGCCTGAAGTGCTGTAGTCCATGAGGTCTAAAAGAGTCGGACATGACTGAGCAACTGAACAACAATGATACCTCTGCTACTTTTTCTTGTGTTGATGTTCCCCAATTTTCTTTTACCCCAGTCCAGCTCATGCTGAAAAGAGTCATAGAAGATGGGACAGATTAGAATGAAACTGGGACCACACTGTTGAATTAGGAGACAGAGACAGAACTCTTGCCCATCCTCTTCTCTCTTTATTCCCCTCTCTGTATCACAAATATTTACCTTGATTTTTGCTTTTCAAATATGCTTGATTTGCAAGCCCAGCTTGTTGGGAACACTGATTCATTGGGCCCAGGCTGGCTTCACTGGGTTCCTACCATGCAGAGTAAAACAATAAGCCACAGGAAACCCAAGTCACCAAGTCAGTTTGTTGGACTCATTTAATTTTTATTCAAGATGAATTCCTCATTAGTTTCATTTAGTTAAGAGTCACAGTAAAGTTTCCCTGCAACTATGGTGTCAGCTTTCTTAAAAGTAAGTAAGCAATAAAACAAATGTGCAAAGTATTTTGATAAGAAGAACAATCATGCTGTCTGTATCTCTCAGAATCAGAAGAACTCCTAGTGACCCAAGGTTTTGGCATTAAGAGAGATACTTAGTAGGCAGGATCATGCCCCTGATTTTTATCTTTGTGGACTTAAACTCAGTGAAAGTCAAAATACAGAGTTATTATTACTAGGCTGGAATTTCCTGTCGTGACTTTTCATATTAGAAGGCAGGGTTGACTTTAAATCTTGTGATTTTTATTTCCCAGAGAAAAAAATGAGAATAGGCACATAGAGAGAATCATGGGACTTGAGGGGGAACCCCTCAATCAAACTGCATCTGAAATATATGCTCTTTTCTGTCTCCAGTGCCTCTCTTAGGGCGGCACTGTTACCTCCAACTGAAACTGTTGCTTGCAATGGTCTCCTAATTTATCTCTCTGTGTCAATGCTTGCTTGATTCCTATGTGCTTTATTCCACACACACTACCTAAGGTGATTTTCAAAAAGTATAAATCAAATTATGTCATCCCTGGTGCCTCAGCAGTAAAGAATCCATCTGCTGTGAAGGAGACATGGGTTTAGTTCCAAGTCAGGAAAATCCTCTAGAGAAGGAAATGACAACCCACTCCAGTGTTCTTGCCTGGAGAATCCCATGGACAGAGGAGCCTGTTGGGCTATATTCCACGGGGTCGCAAAGAGTCAGGCACAACTGAGTGATGAAACAGCATGACAAATTCTATAGCAATTTCCTTTGCACTTTAGGTAAACCTGAACCCCTTTCCGTGATTACATGGCACTGATTGTCCCTGGAGGCTCAATCTACTATTTTCTCTAGCTTCCCTAGACTTCAATTTCTTAAGTAAGGTCTTTCAGGCCTCAGGACCTTTGCATTTGTTGTTTCCTTTACTTTGAAACCTTTCCTCCATCAAATTCTCCTCTTTCAAGTGGCTCTCCCTTTTCATTCCTTACACCTCACCTTAAATGTCACTTCCTCAGGCAGAACTTTCCAGACTATCCTATTTAAGCTAGGTTTTTCATTCTGGTCATTAGTCTTCATTTAATTCTTTGCATGGTGTTTACCATGGTGGCACAGTCGTAGAGTCTGCCTGCCACGACACCAGTTTGATCCCTGAGTCAGGAAGATCCCTGGAGTAGGAAATGGCAACCCACTCCAGTATTCTTGCCTGAAAATTCTATGGACAGAGGAGCTTGGTGGGCTACAGTCAGTCTATGTGGTCACAAAAGACTAGGACATGACTGAACATGCACATTATTATTATTATTATTATTATTTATTTTTCCTTTTTCTAATTTATTTTCTGCCTCCTGAACTTGAGTGTTGAGGGCTAAAATAATGTTTTTCTTATTCACCACTGTATTCTTCCTGTCTAGCAAAGCATTTTTCTATAAAGTAGGCACTCAACAAATATCTTTTATATCAAAAAATGGTTTATTTTGATAGGTAGGTTTTTAAAAGGCTACTTTTATGAGGGCAGCACTGTTACCTCCAACTGAAACTGTTGCTTGCAATGGTCTCCTAATTTATCTCTCTGTGTCAATGCTTGCTTGATTCCTATGTGCTTTATTCCACACACACTACCTAAGGTGATTTTCAAAAAGTATAAATCAAATTATGTCATCCCTGGTGCCTCAGCAGTAAAGAATCCATCTGCTGTGAAGGAGACATGGGTTTAGTTCCAAGTCAGGAAAATCCTCTAGAGAAGGAAATGACAACCCACTCCAGTGTTCTTGCCTGGAGAATCCCATGGACAGAGGAGCCTGTTGGGCTATATTCCACGGGGTCGCAAAGAGTCAGGCACAACTGAGTGATGAAACAGCATGACAAATTCTATAGCAATTTCCTTTGCACTTTAGGTAAACCTGAACCCCTTTCCGTGATTACATGGCACTGATTGTCCCTGGAGGCTCAATCTACTATTTTCTCTAGCTTCCCTAGACTTCAATTTCTTAAGTAAGGTCTTTCAGGCCTCAGGACCTTTGCATTTGTTGTTTCCTTTACTTTGAAACCTTTCCTCCATCAAATTCTCCTCTTTCAAGTGGCTCTCCCTTTTCATTCCTTACACCTCACCTTAAATGTCACTTCCTCAGGCAGAACTTTCCAGACTATCCTATTTAAGCTAGGTTTTTCATTCTGGTCATTAGTCTTCATTTAATTCTTTGCATGGTGTTTACCATGGTGGCACAGTCGTAGAGTCTGCCTGCCACGACACCAGTTTGATCCCTGAGTCAGGAAGATCCCTGGAGTAGGAAATGGCAACCCACTCCAGTATTCTTGCCTGAAAATTCTATGGACAGAGGAGCTTGGTGGGCTACAGTCAGTCTATGTGGTCACAAAAGACTAGGACATGACTGAACATGCACATTATTATTATTATTATTATTATTTATTTTTCCTTTTTCTAATTTATTTTCTGCCTCCTGAACTTGAGTGTTGAGGGCTAAAATAATGTTTTTCTTATTCACCACTGTATTCTTCCTGTCTAGCAAAGCATTTTTCTATAAAGTAGGCACTCAACAAATATCTTTTATATCAAAAAATGGTTTATTTTGATAGGTAGGTTTTTAAAAGGCTACTTTTTTATGAAGCAGTCTGCTTTTGCCCACCTGATGTGAAGAGCTGACTCACTGGAAAAGGCCCTGATGCTGGGAATGATTGAGAGCAGGAGGAGAAGCAGGCAACAGAGGATGAGATGCTTAGATGGCATCGCCAACTCAACACACTGAATTGAGTAAGCTCCCGGAGAGAACGAAGGGCAGGGAAGCCTGGCGTGCTACGTGCAGTCTATGGAGTCAAGAAGAGTTGAACGTGACTGAACAACGACAGCAAGAACAAAGTCTGCTTTTTAAAGTTTTGATTTTATTAAGCTCGATACAACATGTAGAAGTCTCTGTTAAAATCATCTAGCTCTAAATTACATTGAGATTGTTTTCATCCCCTGGTTCCTCATGTTTTCCTGTCTCATCCTTTGTGGATTTTATGAATATGAATGTTTGTTCGAATGTCAGCATACTTTTCTGTCTTGTTCCCTGCTGCAGCCCAGTACCTAGAACAGTGCTTGGCACATATTGGTCCTGCTATGACATAATGGCTATCCAGGGTGAAAGTTCTAAATTGATGCAACACTAAGACTATAAGCCCACAGAGGAATGGTTCCCACAATATAGACTTTGCAGACTGACAATGTGCAAATTAGCCAGAAGTGTCTGATAGAGGTGTTTTTCTTTCACTTGGGTAGTGTTTAAAATGAGTTACCTATATTTAAAAATTGGGATATCATATAAAAATCCTGACTCCAACTTTTCCTGAAAAGCCAGAATATCTAGCCACATGGGAACTTCTACCACGTGGCAGGATGGGCGAAGCATGGGGAAACAGCTGCCATTTTGGAGGTCCATGTCCTCTCCATTTGCTTTTACTAACAGTTTGTGTTGACCCAAGGATCCTACTCCATTGCAATCATCCTGAATATAAATGCCATTTTAAAACTAGATAAATACAGAATGTCAGCAGTAAACCCTTCCAAATCAACTTGGAATATTTGTGCAAGATTGAGATGCGTTAGACCTGACTAATCCATTAGAGATTCTTTCAAAGCTCTCTGCAAGTGGTGCAGTAGGTTAGTGTCCAGAATAGAAATTTATTACTCTTCTTGAGATTTTCTTTGTTGTTAAATTCTGAGAATGGGATATGAAGCTAAATGGATTTCTTCCTCTTTGGATCAAGCTAACTCGGCTTATAAAATAAATGTGGTGCCCTAAGAAAGAAGGAAACAAAAACAGGCGTTATTTAAATCTTGCCTGGACCATACACCTTGAGAGTTGACAAGCAGCCAGTGCCTGGACAAGTCAAGTGCTTATTGTATCGATAGATGATGAGGTAGCAGCAGAGGCTCACCATTACCATCATCGTCATCATCACCATCATTATCACCATCATCATTACGGATGAAATCTGAGTTTTATTTTAGGTATTTGAAAACAAGAGCCCGCACAATGTAAGTGATAGTTTGAACTTAATCTAAAGAGGTTCGAGTTACATTTGATCAGTAAATATGGTTCAGGTTGTTTTTTTTTTTTCTACAACTTGCTTTGCAGCCCAGTACCTAGAACAGTGCTTGGCACATATTGGTCCTGCTATGACATAATGGCTATCCAGGGTGAAAGTTCTAAATTGATGCAACACTAAGACTATAAGCCCACAGAGGAATGGTTCCCACAATATAGACTTTGCAGACTGACAATGTGCAAATTAGCCAGAAGTGTCTGATAGAGGTGTTTTTCTTTCACTTGGGTAGTGTTTAAAATGAGTTACCTATATTTAAAAATTGGGATATCATATAAAAATCCTGACTCCAACTTTTCCTGAAAAGCCAGAATATCTAGCCACATGGGAACTTCTACCACGTGGCAGGAGGGGCTAAGCATGGGAAGCAGCTGCCATTTTTGGAGGTCCATGTCCTCTCCATTTGCTTTTACTAACAGTTTGTGTTGACCCAAGGATCCTACTCCATTGCAATCATCCTGAATATAAATGCCATTTTAAAACTAGATAAATACAGAATGTCAGCAGTAAACCCTTCCAAATCAACTTGGAATATTTGTGCAAGATTGAGATGCGTTAGACCTGACTAATCCATTAGAGATTCTTTCAAAGCTCTCTGCAAGTGGTGCAGTAGGTTAGTGTCCAGAATAGAAATTTATTACTCTTCTTGAGATTTTCTTTGTTGTTAAATTCTGAGAATGGGATATGAAGCTAAATGGATTTCTTCCTCTTTGGATCAAGCTAACTCGGCTTATAAAATAAATGTGGTGCCCTAAGAAAGAAGGAAACAAAAACAGGCGTTATTTAAATCTTGCCTGGACCATACACCTTGAGAGTTGACAAGCAGCCAGTGCCTGGACAAGTCAAGTGCTTATTGTATCGATAGATGATGAGGTAGCAGCAGAGGCTCACCATTACCATCATCGTCATCATCACCATCATTATCACCATCATCATTACGGATGAAATCTGAGTTTTATTTTAGGTATTTGAAAACAAGAGCCCGCACAATGTAAGTGATAGTTTGAACTTAATCTAAAGAGGTTCGAGTTACATTTGATCAGTAAATATGTTGGCCGTGGCTAAAATCAGGGTCAAGTTAACAAGGGATTTACTAGATTTAGAAATGAGGAGTTATTGGCCTAAGCAAATCTGGGCTGATTTCAAAATAATAATTAAGTTTATGATGAGCACGTTGCGTTTAGAAATTTATTTTTTGGCTCCATCCCCTTATTGTTTTGGTCACTGTGGGAAAAAATAGGACTGATGAGGGTAAAACCATCCAAGTACTGCAGTTTGATTCAGGCTAGCAATTAGATACATTTTTATAAGTGCTACTAATTGTCCCCTAAAATAAACTGGAATGCTATGAAAATGGATGTCACAGTCTAAAATTACCCATCTATTTCAAAATCTAATTCATAGCCTCTACTTAAATGTTTACAGATGATAGTAAAAAAATAAGAACTATTAAAATTATAAAATGTGTAAGTATAATTTATGAGCAATGTATCATTCATGATTTAATTAAGTAGCTCATTGCAGCTGTTCAGGTTTATTCCTGAACAAAAATATCCTGCATCCAGCAGTACTATTGAAAATCAAAAGCTTTACTGTGACAGGGTTTGCTTCTCTTTCTTCTTCTTCTTTTTTTTTTCTAAACGTGTGAAAACAAATTTTAAAAACCCAAGAATCTAGGAAATTGGAAGAAACACTTTTTAAAATGAGGGGAAAATGAACAAAAGAATACTAGTTCAAGCCCAGAGCCTTGGAATGGGATTAATCTGGAGTTCCTGGTACAGCCTCTTTTGGTTCCCCAGCCTAGAGCAGCTGAGCTTTAGAATCATTGAGAATCAGTGATGGCACTTATTAAAAAGATACATGTGTCCAGAGCCTTGGATTGCTTAGTGCAAGGTTAGAAGCTGGAAATCTGTATCTGGAAAGGTTCTCAGGTGTCTCTGATGATCCACATATAAAGGAAGTGTTAATCTAGTTCCAGGGGCTTTGAGAGACAGTAGAGGGACCTGAAATGTACCCATCATCCTGTTATTGTCCATCAAATTCGAGTGAGCCTGGAATCTGTGCTCTGCACCAGGTAAGAAACCTCTAGTCTAGTTCAGTCCTTACATTCCAGTGTCTCTGATTCCAATGTCAAATTCAAGATGAATGATGATAAGGGGATGGGCAATCAAAGGGTTTGGAGTCCAATCTTCATTTTACCTCCAATCAACTATGAAATCAAGCTCACCTGCTGCATATCCATCTCTAAAAAGAAAGAGGTGGGCTAAGTGGTCCATAAGACCAGGTTTGCAAATCGGTGGCCTCAGGCCACATCCAGCCTCCAAACTGATTTTTCTATATGATATTTGAAAATCATTTAGTTTCCCAATAGGGAGACTCCATGGCCCCAAATCTAGATCTTCAACATCTCTTAGAAAATTGGAGATTTCTGAGCAAAAATGGGCCCTGATTGTTACCCAGGAACTACTGCCTGGTGGGGTAGGGTCTGCTCCTTTTAAAAGGGCTATGAGCTCTTATATCCTAAAGGTACTCACACTTCCCACCCACCAGTCTGCTCTTACATTTGTTTCTGCTCAGTGCCTGGAGATTATGGAGCTGTTGACTCTTGCCCCAAGGTCATTCTCAAGACCAACAACCTTTGTCTCTAGATTTCATCCTAAGAGTGGGTCCTTTAACCAGCCTTCTGTCTGGCACCTCAGCAACTGCTCCATCTTCCTTAAATTTTGAATAAGGAAAGCAATTTGTGCTATTCCATTTTTAGGGCCTAGGGTGTCTTTAAGAGAGAAACAAGAGAGTAGGAGCCGGAAGGAATGCGGTGGCTGCTTCTTCAGAAGGGATCCAAAACACTGAAATTTCTCTGTTTACAAATTCCTAAGTATAATATACCCAAGTGGGCCTTATTTAGGCCAAATGTTTGTATCATGGGTTATGTGCTGTTCCACCAAGAGTAAAGACATTGCTAAATTGCCAGGTTTTGGCAAATTATAATGAAAATTGTATGGCACTGAGTCCAAAATCCTTGTACCAATATAATAATTATTGTATGACTGGAGTTACTGAAAGGAAGTGGCTTTTCTGGGAAAAGAAAAGTGGGAAAAGTTCTTTGTTGCTTTTCAGAAGCATCTTCAGCTTTTAAGGGTAGGATGACCGGGGAATGTACCCATCATCCTGTTATTGTCCATCAAATTCGAGTGAGCCTGGAATCTGTGCTCTGCACCAGGTAAGAAACCTCTAGTCTAGTTCAGTCCTTACATTCCAGTGTCTCTGATTCCAATGTCAAATTCAAGATGAATGATGATAAGGGGATGGGCAATCAAAGGGTTTGGAGTCCAATCTTCATTTTACCTCCAATCAACTATGAAATCAAGCTCACCTGCTGCATATCCATCTCTAAAAAGAAAGAGGTGGGCTAAGTGGTCCATAAGACCAGGTTTGCAAATCGGTGGCCTCAGGCCACATCCAGCCTCAAACTGATTTTTCTATATGATATTTGAAAATCATTTAGTTTCCCAATAGGGAGACTCCATGGCCCCAAATCTAGATCTTCAACATCTCTTAGAAAATTGGAGATTTCTGAGCAAAAATGGGCCCTGATTGTTACCCAGGAACTACTGCCTGGTGGGGTAGGGTCTGCTCCTTTTAAAAGGGCTATGAGCTCTTATATCCTAAAGGTACTCACACTTCCCACCCACCAGTCTGCTCTTACATTTGTTTCTGCTCAGTGCCTGGAGATTATGGAGCTGTTGACTCTTGCCCCAAGGTCATTCTCAAGACCAACAACCTTTGTCTCTAGATTTCATCCTAAGAGTGGGTCCTTTAACCAGCCTTCTGTCTGGCACCTCAGCAACTGCTCCATCTTCCTTAAATTTTGAATAAGGAAAGCAATTTGTGCTATTCCATTTTTAGGGCCTAGGGTGTCTTTAAGAGAGAAACAAGAGAGTAGGAGCCGGAAGGAATGCGGTGGCTGCTTCTTCAGAAGGGATCCAAAACACTGAAATTTCTCTGTTTACAAATTCCTAAGTATAATATACCCAAGTGGGCCTTATTTAGGCCAAATGTTTGTATCATGGGTTATGTGCTGTTCCACCAAGAGTAAAGACATTGCTAAATTGCCAGGTTTTGGCAAATTATAATGAAAATTGTATGGCACTGAGTCCAAAATCCTTGTACCAATATAATAATTATTGTATGACTGGAGTTACTGAAAGGAAGTGGCTTTTCTGGGAAAAGAAAAGTGGGAAAAGTTCTTTGTTGCTTTTTCAGAAGCATCTTCAGCTTAAAGGTAGGATAGTTGGAGTTGAGGGACTCAGGAAAGGCTGCTGAATTGATACTCACTTGATTGTGAATGAATCAGATCTCATAGTTATTGGTAGGGTCGACCTACTCAAAACATGTTTTTCACATCACTTCCTCCTAAACACCTTCAAAATACACCGAATGCAAAGAGTGGCCAGTGTAGACATTTATTCTCAGTTTCCTTAGGCAAATTAGTGCCCCAAACACACTCCCTAAGATCAAGTCATTCAAATCTAACATTTCTTGGTTCCCAGTTATGGGTATGATTTCTATGTTATAAAAATTGGATACAATTTGGACCCAGAAGCTAGTGTATCATACAAATATCTATGCAAGTGACAGAAACACCTACTGGAGGTTTTAAAGGATTCTATCGCTAAGAAAAGAATGGGAGGAGGGTATCACTCAGGTTGGACCTGGAGAATGGGTTGAACTGAATGGTACGCTAACAAGGAGCTTTAGGTACAGGGCCTGGCAGTAGCACACATGTTTGAGGAACCTCGAATGGCCTGCTATGACTGGAATTAAAGCTGCTTGGGTGATGAGAGAAATAAAAAGAAGTGAGACTTGGCAAGAAATAAGGCTAGAAAGCTAAATTACAGCCAAATCTAGAAAGGTTTGAATGCCATGGTAAGGCATTGGAGCATTATTTTTAGGTAAGAGTGATATTCATTGCAGGTTTTTGAGACAGGCCTTGAAATTACAGCAGACTTTTATTTTAGAAAAATAAGTCTCCCTGCAGAGTGCAGCCTAGATTGGAGGGGTTGGAGTAGGTGAGGGGGAAGAGACAAAGTTGTTTTGAGGTCTCTGACTTAGATTTGTTATTATTTTCTTTTCCTGAAACTAAAAGATAAAATATATGTTCATTTAGGCTTTGTTCAATGATGTGGTTTAATGTTAATGTAATATTGGATTTGAGTAAGAGCTCTCCCAGGAAACTGAATTATTTTGTTTAAAGGATATATGTTATTTTATTCTAATATACTCTTTTATTATTGAAGTACAGATGATTTACAATATCGTGTTAGTTTCAGGTATACAGCATAATGATTTCATAGTTTCACAGATTATATTCCATTAAAAGTTATTACAAAATAATGGTTATAATTCCTGTGCTATATAATGTATCCTTGTTGCTTATCTACTTTATACATAGTAATTTGTATCTCTTAATACCTCTAATGTGGCCTTCACCCCTTCCCTCTCCCCTTTAGTAACCACTAGTTTGTTCTCTATGTCTGTGAGCATGTTTCTGTTTTGCATATATACTCACTCGTATTATTTTTGGATCTCACATTTAAGTGATATCATACAGTATTTGTCTTTCTCTGACTTTCCTCACCAAGCATAATATTCTACAGGCCCATCTACATTGCTGCAAATGGCAGAAATTTCATTCTTTTTATGGCTAATATTCCATGATATATATATATATACACACATGCATGTATATATATATATATATAAAACACATCTTTAGCCATTCATCTATTGATGGACTTAGGTTGCTTCCATAACTGCGTTACTCTAAATAGTGTTGCTATGAACACTGGGAAGCGTATATCTTTTGAAATTACTGTTTCCATTTCTTCTAGATACATTCCCAGGAGTGGGATTGCTGGATAATACAGTAGTTCTATTTTTAGTCTTTTTGAGGAATCTCCATGCTGTTTTCCATAGAAGCTACATCAATTTATATATTCTAATTACTCTTTCATTAAAAATAGTGTAATTTTTTAAAAGCCACAGTTCAATTATTTAAAGACTTCCCCCTCCTCCTTATGAATTACCTCTTCCTCTTTTTCACTGTTCCTAGCTAAGCAATATTGAAGTATGTTGGAGTGGTATTACAAAGCTGGGCATTAATACAGGGATGGTAATGTTTCAGATATAGCTAGGGGGTCAGAATGATCCTAGAGATCCCTGTTCTGTCCTGCTACTGATAGGTGAGTCTGTCATATGACACATGGTATGAAAACTATCAAGTCAAATGTTATACAATAAGTCAATAAACAAGAAATCTGATCATGACAAGAGGTAGGAATGTACAAGTATAACCCACTGACTGAGAAGGAGAAAAAGCATAACACATACTAATATTTCTAGTATGTTTTATATTGGCACATTAAATATGGAACATGTTTCAGCCTCATGGAAAATGGATGATTTTCAATAGAGTCCACCAATGACAGGCCTTTGGGAATTCTGAAGGGGAAAGGTAGCCCTTACGTATAAAATACAATTATCACCATGTGAAATATCTTCTTGCTGGATTTGGTACTATTGCACTGCACTGAGATACTTAAAAGTTCAATTCTTGTAAAATATGGAAAATGACAGCTGATAAGGACTATAAGGCTGCTTCATGAATTTCACATAACTTGGTATACATTCTGCCCACTGAGATGCAAGGCTGAAGAAAAACTCCATAGGATGAGGAAAAGCTAAACTTAATATTTCATTCTCTTGCCAATACTTTTAATATTTTGGAGAACTATACACAAACTGCTTTGTAAGTATTTTCATTAAATATAATTATTGCTAATTAGAAATCAATATTATCTTCATAAAAATAATACAATCTCAGACTGTTTTAATTGGAAATATGACAAAGAGCAGTAAGTACACTTATAGAGCTCACATTTTGAGCAAAGAGATGTCACCTGCCTTCAAGTTCCTAGGGGGCACCAGTGATGGACCCTAGAGCCCCATGGCAGCAATTCTTTGCCATGTAATCATAAAATCCACAGCTAATTCAAGATGATCTGCTTCTTTCCCCCTAATACACCATGGCCAAATTTAGGGCCTTGAATCAGACAAGCTTGGGTTGCTTACTAGTTGTGTGATCTACAGCAAGCTACCTAACCATCCCAGGCCTCAGTTACCAAATCTGTAAAATAGAGACAATAATCTCCTGGAGGGGGGTGGAGTTCGGTGTTAAATGAGACAATTCATTCAAAGCAGGGCTTATGACCCCTAGTGGGCAAAACCACCCCTCCCCCTTCATCCAGTGATCTTAATAGGATACTCAGCACACAGTGCTCAAAAAATGGTATGAAAACTATCAAGTCAAATGTTATACAATAAGTCAATAAACAAGAAATCTGATCATGACAAGAGGTAGGAATGTACAAGTATAACCCACTGACTGAGAAGGAGAAAAAGCATAACACATACTAATATTTCTAGTATGTTTTATATTGGCACATTAAATATGGAACATGTTTCAGCCTCATGGAAAATGGATGATTTTCAATAGAGTCCACCAATGACAGGCCTTTGGGAATTCTGAAGGGGAAAGGTAGCCCTTACGTATAAAATACAATTATCACCATGTGAAATATCTTCTTGCTGGATTTGGTACTATTGCACTGCACTGAGATACTTAAAAGTTCAATTCTTGTAAAATATGGAAAATGACAGCTGATAAGGACTATAAGGCTGCTTCATGAATTTCACATAACTTGGTATACATTCTGCCCACTGAGATGCAAGGCTGAAGAAAAACTCCATAGGATGAGGAAAAGCTAAACTTAATATTTCATTCTCTTGCCAATACTTTTAATATTTTGGAGAACTATACACAAACTGCTTTGTAAGTATTTTCATTAAATATAATTATTGCTAATTAGAAATCAATATTATCTTCATAAAAATAATACAATCTCAGACTGTTTTAATTGGAAATATGACAAAGAGCAGTAAGTACACTTATAGAGCTCACATTTTGAGCAAAGAGATGTCACCTGCCTTCAAGTTCCTAGGGGGCACCAGTGATGGACCCTAGAGCCCCATGGCAGCAATTCTTTGCCATGTAATCATAAAATCCACAGCTAATTCAAGATGATCTGCTTCTTTCCCCCTAATACACCATGGCCAAATTTAGGGCCTTGAATCAGACAAGCTTGGGTTGCTTACTAGTTGTGTGATCTACAGCAAGCTACCTAACCATCCCAGGCCTCAGTTACCAAATCTGTAAAATAGAGACAATAATCTCCTGGAGGGGGGTGGAGTTCGGTGTTAAATGAGACAATTCATTCAAAGCAGGGCTTATGACCCCTAGTGGGCAAAACCACCCCTCCCCCTTCATCCAGTGATCTTAATAGGATACTCAGCACATAGTGCTCAAAATCCGTTAGATGTTATTACCACTTTATACTGTCACCGTATTGTCATTAAAGGCTTCCTTGGTGGCTCAGATGGTAAATAATCTGCCTGCAGCATGGGAGATCGGGTTCAGTTCCTGGGTCAGAAAGATCCCCCGGAGTAGGATATGGCACTCTACTTCAGTATTCTTGCCTGGAAAATTCCATGGGCAGTGGAGCCTGGTGGGCTACTGTCCATAGAATCACAAACAGACAGACACAACTGAAGCAACTTAGCACAAATACTTTGTCAATAAGTAGCTGTAACTTACAAAACCTCTTTGTTCCTTTCCTTGGCCTTGATGAGAACATGCAGACAAATGGTCAAATGTGTAGCATAGGAAAGGATGAACTACAAACTTGGTCATCAACTCTTGACATTTGTTAAGTGTAGTGATTTTTTTCTCCCTGCCACTATGGAGAAGAAGGTGACCCACTCCTTGGATTTTCCTGATATTTTCAGATGTTACCGGGCTTGACAGATGCCCAAGTAAAGAGAATGTTGTCACTTTACCAAGCCTGCTGTATGGGAAAGGGTAAAATGATAACACGGTTAAATCATTCACATGTTTTTCTACAAGTTGCGCTCTGGTAACCAAACCGTTTGCGAATGTAATTTCCATGTATTTCTTCACCTCTCACCCTCTACCACTGCTATTACTTAACCCACTGACCGAGATAGCTGCTTATTAACATTTAATACATGTCGAAATGTTAGTGGGCTTTGAACAAGTTTCTGACGAGCTTTTAGCTCTTCGCCCTTGAACCATGAGCAATTCTTTACAGCTCTGCTCTTCCATTGCTACAAACATGGCACGGATTTTTTTTTAAGATAAAAATGAACAATTTATGGAAAGAGTTGCCACCCCCGAGACATGTAAGCTTTCACTCATTTACTGAATGTTGATGAGCTCCCATTATGCTGGACATGCTGTGCGAAGGACTCAGTGAGTGACCGTGGTGGTGGTTTTCTAGTCGCTGTTCTGGCAGAAGCGGGGGATGGGGGTGCCTGGGAGCCACAGACAGGTAAATGGGCCATTATAATACTGAGTGAAAAGCCCTAGGATCCAGAAGGGAGGTGAGCAGTCACACTAACTAAACACATAGTGAGACCCCTAACTCAGCCTTCAGGGGTTAGAAATGCTTGTTGCCTCCATTCAAAAACAAAAAGAAAATTATCCGCACTACCCTCATAAGTAAATAAACAAGTAAAAAGTGGATAAATCAAACTAATGATAAAAATACAAAACTCTAGGGAATCCTTTGGTAATCCAGTAGTTAGGACTCTGTGACACTGTGCTTTCTCTTCTGGCCAAGGGTTCAGTCCCCAATCAGGGAACTAGGATTCCACAACACATGGGGTGCAGCCAAAAGCCCGATAAATATAAAACCCTATCTGATTTACTTTATTCAGAATGGTATTCTCTAGGTCCATCCAGAAACTAACACCACATTGTAAATCCACTAACTTCAATCAAAAAGAAAACAATCACGGGGGAGCCTGAAAGATGATGATATCTGAAGTATGTAGCCCTGGGATATGCAAAATGCAAAAGTATTTGAGGACAGGAATGTTTAATTTGACATAAATATTTATTAATGCCTACCTTTCTTTCAGAAGTGGTAACCAAACCTGAAAATAATGCACGTTAAATCATTCACATGTTTTTCTACAAGTTGCGCTCTGGTAACCAAACCGTTTGCGAATGTAATTTCCATGTATTTCTTCACCTCTCACCCTCTACCACTGCTATTACTTAACCCACTGACCGAGATAGCTGCTTATTAACATTTAATACATGTCGAAATGTTAGTGGGCTTTGAACAAGTTTCTGACGAGCTTTTAGCTCTTCGCCCTTGAACCATGAGCAATTCTTTACAGCTCTGCTCTTCCATTGCTACAAACATGGCACGGATTTTTTTTTAAGATAAAAATGAACAATTTATGGAAAGAGTTGCCACCCCCGAGACATGTAAGCTTTCACTCATTTACTGAATGTTGATGAGCTCCCATTATGCTGGACATGCTGTGCGAAGGACTCAGTGAGTGACCGTGGTGGTGGTTTTCTAGTCGCTGTTCTGGCAGAAGCGGGGGATGGGGGTGCCTGGGAGCCACAGACAGGTAAATGGGCCATTATAATACTGAGTGAAAAGCCCTAGGATCCAGAAGGGAGGTGAGCAGTCACACTAACTAAACACATAGTGAGACCCCTAACTCAGCCTTCAGGGGTTAGAAATGCTTGTTGCCTCCATTCAAAAACAAAAAGAAAATTATCCGCACTACCCTCATAAGTAAATAAACAAGTAAAAAGTGGATAAATCAAACTAATGATAAAAATACAAAACTCTAGGGAATCCTTTGGTAATCCAGTAGTTAGGACTCTGTGACACTGTGCTTTCTCTTCTGGCCAAGGGTTCAGTCCCCAATCAGGGAACTAGGATTCCACAACACATGGGGTGCAGCCAAAAGCCCGATAAATATAAAACCCTATCTGATTTACTTTATTCAGAATGGTATTCTCTAGGTCCATCCAGAAACTAACACCACATTGTAAATCCACTAACTTCAATCAAAAAAAGAAAACAATCACGGGGGAGCCTGAAAGATGATGATATCTGAAGTATGTAGCCCTGGGATATGCAAAATGCAAAAGTATTTGAGGACAGGAATGTTTAATTTGACATAAATATTTATTAATGCCTACCTTTCTTTCAGAAAGTATTTGACATAGCTGTATTTGACAAATAGCAACTTATTTTTTTTTTAATGATAAAAGTAATATGTGAACTAACTTGAATAAATGTTCAATAAGTACAGAAAGAAAAAGAGGAAGAAAGCGAGCCTCCTTACTTCCTTACCCCTTTCCCAAATCTACCCTCCTTGACTAAGATGAACAGTTAAGGGGCTTCCCTGGTGATCCAGTGGATAAAGACTCCATCTTGAAGCGCAAGGGGCACCGGTTCCCTCCCTGGCCTGGGAAGATCCCTCGTGACGAGGAGCGGCTGGACCGATGTGTCCAATTACCGAGCCGGAGCTCTGGAGCGCATGTGCCTAGAGCCAGTGCTCTGCGACAACAGAGGCCACTTCGATGGGAGGCCCACACAGGCTAAAGAACAAAGATGGATGAAAATAGATAGATGAAAGACAAATAAAAGTGGCCAAAAACTTAAAAAAAAAAGATGAACAGTTAACACTTTGATGTTTATCCTTTCAGAAATGCAGTTCTGTGTTAGGTGGGAATATCTAAAACTGCTGTTGGTGCTGGTCAGAAATGGTCAAAAGATCAGTACCTTCATAGGATTCCCCCCAACATTCAGCAGGATTTGAATCGTCTGACACATCTTACTGTGTGACTTGCCTTTTTCTTTAGCAGCATATCTTTAAACTCTTGTGAATAAACAGATCAACTGTATTCCTTTGTCGTATATCATCTCTAAAAGGATCATTAAAAAAGATCTTGAAATGACAGATTAAGGCCGAGGATCGTGGAGCTGCTGTAAAAATTACTCATAATTTGCTACCATTTGAAAAATAAACTGCTTGCCTGAGGTCAGCCTGACCAGAAGACCGGGTTTTTTCCAAGGGGCCCAGTGTGTCTGGTTAAGAAGCTTTTCAGTTTGCAAACAAAAGACTGGCCCGTCCCCTCCCCTGCGTTGGGCTGGCTCTCGCTGCCTCGTGTAATTTACCTTTCAGCCACCCCTCGCTCTCCCACGGCACTGTGCAGGGCTCCAGGCTGTCTGGGAGAGAGGCTGGGATATGCAAAATGCAAAAATTTGAGGACAGGAATGTTTAATTTGACATAAATATTTATTAATGCCTACCTTTCTTTCAGAAAGTATTTGACATAGCTGTATTTGACAAATAGCAACTTATTTTTTTAATGATAAAAGTAATATGTGAACTAACTTGAATAAATGTTCAATAAGTACAGAAAGAAAAAGAGGAAGAAAGCGAGCCTCCTTACTTCCTTACCCCTTTCCCAAATCTACCCTCCTTGACTAAGATGAACAGTTAAGGGGCTTCCCTGGTGATCCAGTGGATAAAGACTCCATCTTGAAGCGCAAGGGGCACCGGTTCCCTCCCTGGCCTGGGAAGATCCCTCGTGACGAGGAGCGGCTGGACCGATGTGTCCAATTACCGAGCCGGAGCTCTGGAGCGCATGTGCCTAGAGCCAGTGCTCTGCGACAACAGAGGCCACTTCGATGGGAGGCCCACACAGGCTAAAGAACAAAGATGGATGAAAATAGATAGATGAAAGACAAATAAAAGTGGCCAAAAACTTAAAAAAAAAGATGAACAGTTAACACTTTGATGTTTATCCTTTCAGAAATGCAGTTCTGTGTTAGGTGGGAATATCTAAAACTGCTGTTGGTGCTGGTCAGAAATGGTCAAAAGATCAGTACCTTCATAGGATTCCCCCCAACATTCAGCAGGATTTGAATCGTCTGACACATCTTACTGTGTGACTTGCCTTTTTCTTTAGCAGCATATCTTTAAACTCTTGTGAATAAACAGATCAACTGTATTCCTTTGTCGTATATCATCTCTAAAAGGATCATTAAAAAAGATCTTGAAATGACAGATTAAGGCCGAGGATCGTGGAGCTGCTGTAAAAATTACTCATAATTTGCTACCATTTGAAAAATAAACTGCTTGCCTGAGGTCAGCCTGACCAGAAGACCGGGTTTTTTCCAAGGGGCCCAGTGTGTCTGGTTAAGAAGCTTTTCAGTTTGCAAACAAAAGACTGGCCCGTCCCCTCCCCTGCGTTGGGCTGGCTCTCGCTGCCTCGTGTAATTTACCTTTCAGCCACCCCTCGCTCTCCCACGGCACTGTGCAGGGCTCCAGGCTGTCTGGGAGAGAGGCTGGCTGGCTCCAAGACTCAGAGCCCGTAGTCTGCGACTCAGACTAGGTTTTTGTCTTAACAACAACTGTTAACTTGGTTTCTCATGACCGCTGGAGTCGTAGGCTAGTACCTGATCCTCCTAGATTGTTGTCTAGTGTAATTTTTCCTAATTGCTATCTTTCATAATAATGCTCTTGGAGGGCAATTGGAGTAGAAGCAGTCTTGGATTTATGATCAAAAAACTTGCCTTTAAATGTATGTTCCATTGTTTATTAAAATGGATAGACTTCAGGCAAATCATTTCTCCTCACTGAATCACAATTTTTTAATATCTATAAAATTAAGATAGTGAAAAAAGTTCTCTCCTTTATTCGGTGTTTATTATATACCAGGCACTGCTTTCGGCCTCTTGCATATATTAACTCACAGCCCTATGAAGTGGTTGTGGCCGTATTTTAACCCCATTTACAGATGAGGAAACTGAGGTGCAGAGGTTAAATATCAATGACTTGTCTAGAGTCACATAACCAGAGAGCGAGAGGAATGAAAGTCAGAGGTGCAATGTTTGAAGACATTGAAAGAAACGAGAGGTTTCAGCATCTCTTCTTAGGGCTGGTCAGGTAGCTCAGTGGTAAAGAACCTGCCTGCAAATGCAGGAGATACAGGTTCGATCCCTAGGTCAGGAAGATCTCCTGGAGAAGGAAATGGCAGCCCACTCCAGTATCCTTCTCTGGGAAATCCCATGGACAGAGGAGGATTACAGCCCCTGGGGTAGCAAAGAGTTAGACACAACTGAGGGACTGAGCATACACACACACACACACACACACACACACCCCATGTCTTCTTGGCCACAAGGACAAAGAGGTTTTTTTTTTTTCTTTTTCTTTCAGCTTGCCCCCATATCAGAGTCATCAACATTTTGGAACTGCAAAGAATCTCAGAAATATGTCAAGGACAAACCTCTCATGCTAAGGGAGAAAGACACTGGGTGCAGAGCATTCAGGGGAGCTGGGCCAAGTTCAAGCTTGCTGATGACCGTGTGGGGGTGTAGATCCCACCGCCCAGTACCCCCCATTCATTCCCGTGCTTTTTCCCATTTGGTTTAATATGTCAAACAACTTAAAAAAAAGCAAACACTAGGCTTCCCTGCTGGTCCAGGGGTAAAGAGTATGCCTTGCTGTGCAAGGGGCGCTGGTTCGATCCCTGGCCCGGGAAGATCCCATATACTGTGGAACGGCTGAACCTGTGTGTCCAATTACGAGTCAGTGCTCTGGAGTGCATGTGCCCAGAGCCGGTGCTCTGCACTGAGAACAGCCACTGCAATGGGAGGCCCCCACAGGCCAAAGAATAAAGATGGATGAAAATAAACAAAAAAACAATAAAAGCAGCCAAAATTAAAAAAACAAACACTGTTTATTGTGGAGAAAGTTAAACATCTCAACAGTATAATGGACCCCAGGTTTCCCACTACCCAGTTTCAATAATCATCAGCTACTTGGCCAATCTAACTTCCTCTGTATTCGCACTCCCTTCTTACCTACTACCCCCCACTGGATAATTTTGAAGGGAATCTCAGGCCTAATACATTTCATCATAAATAATTTAGTATATAACTAAACTATAAGGACTCATTTAAAAAATATTTATTAAAGTCTAGTTGATTTTAAATATTGTGTTAATTTCAGGTGTACAGTCTAGTGAGTTGGTTTTTTTTCTTTCTTTCTTTTTTTGGGGCAGATTATGTTCTACTAGAAGTTATTATAAGATGTTGGTTGGGTTTGATTCCCTTTAGAGTAAATCTTGGTTATCTATTTTATGTACAGTAGCTTGCATTTGTTAATTCCATACTCCTAATGTATCCCTCCCTGCACCTCCTTTTCCCCTTTGGTAACCATAAGTTTATTTTTTGTCTGTGAGTGTTTTTCCATTTTGTATATAAATCCATTTGTATTGGTTTTTGATTTCACATATAGATGATATCATATAGTATTTGTCTTTTTCTGAGTTATTTCACCACACATAATATTCTCTAGGTCTATCCATGTTGCTGAGAATGGTAGTATTTCATTCTTTTTTAAGGCTAAGGACACTTTAATATTAACACAATCCTATTATCTTAAAAATAACAATAATCTCATCAAACAGTCTGTGAGGGTTAAAATTGCCTGCCCCATTTACCATACGCTTTTTTAACAGTTAATTTACATCAAGCAAGTTTCGAACTTTCCACACGTACAAGACACTGGGAAGGATACAGAGATGGTAAAAATATAATCCTTACCCTTTGGTTCTGAACAGTCCTTTATGAAGTTGGAACCCCACAACTGAAGTGAAACAAACATGCTCCAGGTGCAGAAGCAACACAGGATGGAGGTTTGCTCACGGGCTGCCTGGACTGAAGCCCACGTCCCCCACTTACTAGCCAGGTGACCATAGCTAAGTCACTTGATGTATCAGTGCCTTCCTCTGCTTATCTGTGAAATGGGGCTGAAGATAGACTGACCTCTAAGTGTTGCTTGGAAAAGAAGTGTGTTAATACAGGCAAACACTTAGATCAGCACATGAAGCACCATAATTACTCAATAAACATTAGCTATTATTATTATATCCGGAAATGGTTGTAACCATTCATAAGTCTTAAAATTAACATCTCAACTCCTCTGTATTCGCACTCCCTTCTTACCTACTACCCCCCACTGGATAATTTTGAAGGGAATCTCAGGCCTAATACATTTCATCATAAATAATTTAGTATATAACTAAACTATAAGGACTCATTTAAAAAATATTTATTAAAGTCTAGTTGATTTTAAATATTGTGTTAATTTCAGGTGTACAGTCTAGTGAGTTGGTTTTTTTTCTTTCTTTCTTTTTTTGGGGCAGATTATGTTCTACTAGAAGTTATTATAAGATGTTGGTTGGGTTTGATTCCCTTTAGAGTAAATCTTGGTTATCTATTTTATGTACAGTAGCTTGCATTTGTTAATTCCATACTCCTAATGTATCCCTCCCTGCACCTCCTTTTCCCCTTTGGTAACCATAAGTTTATTTTTTGTCTGTGAGTGTTTTTCCATTTTGTATATAAATCCATTTGTATTGGTTTTTGATTTCACATATAGATGATATCATATAGTATTTGTCTTTTTCTGAGTTATTTCACCACACATAATATTCTCTAGGTCTATCCATGTTGCTGAGAATGGTAGTATTTCATTCTTTTTTAAGGCTAAGGACACTTTAATATTAACACAATCCTATTATCTTAAAAATAACAATAATCTCATCAAACAGTCTGTGAGGGTTAAAATTGCCTGCCCCATTTACCATACGCTTTTTTAACAGTTAATTTACATCAAGCAAGTTTCGAACTTTCCACACGTACAAGACACTGGGAAGGATACAGAGATGGTAAAAATATAATCCTTACCCTTTGGTTCTGAACAGTCCTTTATGAAGTTGGAACCCCACAACTGAAGTGAAACAAACATGCTCCAGGTGCAGAAGCAACACAGGATGGAGGTTTGCTCACGGGCTGCCTGGACTGAAGCCCACGTCCCCCACTTACTAGCCAGGTGACCATAGCTAAGTCACTTGATGTATCAGTGCCTTCCTCTGCTTATCTGTGAAATGGGGCTGAAGATAGACTGACCTCTAAGTGTTGCTTGGAAAAGAAGTGTGTTAATACAGGCAAACACTTAGATCAGCACATGAAGCACCATAATTACTCAATAAACATTAGCTATTATTATTATATCCGGAAATGGTTGTAACCATTCATAAGTCTTAAAGACATTTTATAGTAGAAAGGTGGGCGGTTCTGGTTATCATGCCACCAATAATTATAATACACATTAATAATTATTATGGATGACGATGATAATGATGATGGTGATGATTTGGGCCAGGATTTGTTATTTTTTAATGTGCAAGTTAATTGAAATTCATTGACTTTAATGGTCAACCACAATCTGCAGGTGATTTTGCACTTGAATCTTTTTCTCTTTCTCTCTCTCATTCTCTCTCTCTGAGTTCACATCCTCCTCCAAGCTGAGGTCAAAAGGACTCAGTGCCCTGCATCTCCAAGTCATTTCTGTCTTAAAGGGCCCAAGGGATAGAACAGCTCTGATTCCCAGTGGAAATGAGGTAGCCTCAGAGAGGTTGCTATGATCGTTACACTTAGAACAATGATTCCTCCTGGATTGTTCGGTTTATGCCTGTTGTCTGCTTCCACTCTTCAAAGCGTCTCAGCCCCTTCCTCATGCTCACTCCTACCCCTGCCTGCCTTGTATGTACCCCCATCTCCACAGTCACTTCCACCACTGGAGGCCTGTGGACAAGCCACAAGCAGGACTACTTCTGTCACTGGGAACGCTTTCTGCTACAGCACTGGTGCAACCAGGGCCTTGCTAGTACTGCCGTCCCTTCAATCGTGGAAATAGTTTCTGTCAATCAAGAATGAGGAGCGCTGGGGCTTCCCTGGTGGTCCAGTGGGTAAGGACACCGCCTTGCAGTGCAAGGGGCACCAGTTCGATCCCTGGCCTGGGAAGATCCCACGTACCGCGGAGCGGCTGGACCGATGTGTCCAATTACTGAGCCGGAGCTCTGGAGCGCATGCGCCCAGAGCCGGTGCTCTGCGACGACAGAGGCGCGATGGGAGGGCCACACGGGCCAAAGAACAAAGACGGATGAAAATGGACAGATGAAGGACCAACAGAAGTGGTCTGCCTGCTCCCCTCCCTCCCCAGCCCACCCCTACCAAAATAAATAAATAAATCTTTAAAAAAAAAAAAAGAGTGAGGAGCACTTAACATACACACATGACTATATATAAAATAGATTAACAAGGATGTACTGTGTAGTGCAGGAAGTTATACTATATAGTGCAGGGAATATATATATAATATAAATGTATAACTGAATCACTTTGCTGTACACCTGAAACTAACATAACATTGCAAATTAATTATACTTACTTTTAAATTCAAAACGTCTCTCAGTTGTGTCCAACTCTTTTCCACCCATGGAAGAGCCGTGGAATTCTCTAGGAAAGAACACTGGAGTGGGTAGACTTTCCCTTCTCCAGGAGATCTTCCCAACCCAGCGATTGAACACAGGTCTCCAGCATTGCAGGCTGATGCTTTATTTATTCAATTACAAAATAAAACACAGAAACTGGGGCAAGGTACTAATCTGAGATCATTTAGCTGCAAATTTCAAGAACTACAAGTAAATTAAATAATTCTCTCTTCCTCCCTCAACAGTCTGGAGACCTGATTTATATGTAGTTTTTTGGATGTGTGTGTTTAAATGCTTTTTTCTCCTGGTATTTACTTGAGCATGTGATACTTTTGATCTTAGAGCAAGTTTTTCTTCCTTCCTTCTTCCTGCAATGTGACTTCTTTATCAGAGCCTAAGAAAAACGTCAAAGAGGAAAAGGTCATGGTGTTTCGTGTGAGATTAAGACAGATTTGGATTACACAAATTTATGACAACAATTTCAGAAAATGAAGCTGGACTGAAGCCTGAATAACTCTGGTAAAACAAAAATGATAGGAAAAGGCACCCAGATGCATAATTAATCAGTAATTCCGAGGTCTTCTGGCATTCAGTTCCTACTGTGTGCATCAAGACTTTGTCTTGGGAAAGGCCTTCAGGGACACACGGCAAAGACCCCCATGCGCCCAGAGCCGGTGCTCTGACGACAGAGGCGCGATGGGAGGCCACACGGGCCAAAGAACAAAGACGGATGAAAATGGACAGATGAAGGACCAACAGAAGTGGTCTGCCTGCTCCCCTCCCTCCCCAGCCCACCCCTACCAAAATAAATAAATAAATCTTTAAAAAAAAAAAAAGAGTGAGGAGCACTTAACATACACACATGACTATATATAAAATAGATTAACAAGGATGTACTGTGTAGTGCAGGAAGTTATACTATATAGTGCAGGGAATATATATATAATATAAATGTATAACTGAATCACTTTGCTGTACACCTGAAACTAACATAACATTGCAAATTAATTATACTTACTTTTAAATTCAAAACGTCTCTCAGTTGTGTCCAACTCTTTTCCACCCATGGAAGAGCCGTGGAATTCTCTAGGAAAGAACACTGGAGTGGGTAGACTTTCCCTTCTCCAGGAGATCTTCCCAACCCAGCGATTGAACACAGGTCTCCAGCATTGCAGGCTGATGCTTTATTTATTCAATTACAAAATAAAACACAGAAACTGGGGCAAGGTACTAATCTGAGATCATTTAGCTGCAAATTTCAAGAACTACAAGTAAATTAAATAATTCTCTCTTCCTCCCTCAACAGTCTGGAGACCTGATTTATATGTAGTTTTTTGGATGTGTGTGTTTAAATGCTTTTTTCTCCTGGTATTTACTTGAGCATGTGATACTTTTGATCTTAGAGCAAGTTTTTCTTCCTTCCTTCTTCCTGCAATGTGACTTCTTTATCAGAGCCTAAGAAAAACGTCAAAGAGGAAAAGGTCATGGTGTTTCGTGTGAGATTAAGACAGATTTGGATTACACAAATTTATGACAACAATTTCAGAAAATGAAGCTGGACTGAAGCCTGAATAACTCTGGTAAAACAAAAATGATAGGAAAAGGCACCCAGATGCATAATTAATCAGTAATTCCGAGGTCTTCTGGCATTCAGTTCCTACTGTGTGCATCAAGACTTTGTCTTGGGAAAGGCCTTCAGGGAGACCCACAGTTGAATTATAGCAGTTTCCTCAAAGAATGTATTACTTAGTGGGAAGGCTATGACAAGGTTACAAATAATTCTAATAAAAGGCAGGGAAAGATATATGACTTAAGGGATGCCTGAATCATGTGCTGTGGGGATTTATGGAACACAATTGTGACTCTCAAGTTTAGAAATACTCCTAATTCTGGGAAGTAGCAAGGTTTTAGATAAGAGGCCCTATCAAGTTGTTTATCGAGTGCCCAGGAGAAGCACTTGCTGTTAAGTATAATAAACTAATCTTTTAATGCCATCTTTTAAGTACTAAATATACATATATACATATGTAAGTATTAAATGTTAACTTTAAAATATAATTAGGTACAAAATATTAAGTGCTAAAATACATGAATATGCATATATTTATATATACATATAAATGACTCTAGGATTTAAAAACTGATCCCCAACCCTCTCTGTCCCCACTTGCCATGTCTTTGGTGGCTCAGATGGTAAAGTATCTGCCTGCAATGCAGGAGATCCGGGTTCAGTCCCTGCATTGGGAAGATCCCCTGGAGGAGGAAGTGGCAACCCATTTCCCAAAATTCTTGCCAGAGAAATCCCATGGACAGAGGAACCTGGTGGGCTACCCACCATGGGCCCACAAAGAGTTGGATACATTTGAGTGACTGATCGCAGAGAGGCTCTTTCTGCCTGCTCTGCCTGCCAGGCTTATGGGATCTTAGTTCTAGACCATACATTGAACTGGCCAATGGTGAAGGCCCTGAGTCCTAATCATCTGGACCACCAGAGAATGTCCTAGATTCTGTTTTCATCTCCCCTTTTTAATAATCCTCTCCCATCAGCTGGATCTTCCAAATCTCCCTCTTCTGGTGTTCTCACCTCACCTTACAAAAAAAAAGGGTCAAAGAGGAAAAGGTCATGGTGTTTCGTGTGAGATTAAGACAGATTTGGATTACACAAATTTATGACAACAATTTCAGAAAATGAAGCTGGACTGAAGCCTGAATAACTCTGGTAAAACAAAAATGATAGGAAAAGGCACCCAGATGCATAATTAATCAGTAATTCCGAGGTCTTCTGGCATTCAGTTCCTACTGTGTGCATCAAGACTTTGTCTTGGGAAAGGCCTTCAGGGAGACCCACAGTTGAATTATAGCAGTTTCCTCAAAGAATGTATTACTTAGTGGGAAGGCTATGACAAGGTTACAAATAATTCTAATAAAAGGCAGGGAAAGATATATGACTTAAGGGATGCCTGAATCATGTGCTGTGGGGATTTATGGAACACAATTGTGACTCTCAAGTTTAGAAATACTCCTAATTCTGGGAAGTAGCAAGGTTTTAGATAAGAGGCCCTATCAAGTTGTTTATCGAGTGCCCAGGAGAAGCACTTGCTGTTAAGTATAATAAACTAATCTTTTAATGCCATCTTTTAAGTACTAAATATACATATATACATATGTAAGTATTAAATGTTAACTTTAAAATATAATTAGGTACAAAATATTAAGTGCTAAAATACATGAATATGCATATATTTATATATACATATAAATGACTCTAGGATTTAAAAACTGATCCCCAACCCTCTCTGTCCCCACTTGCCATGTCTTTGGTGGCTCAGATGGTAAAGTATCTGCCTGCAATGCAGGAGATCCGGGTTCAGTCCCTGCATTGGGAAGATCCCCTGGAGGAGGAAGTGGCAACCCATTCCAACATTCTTGCCAGAGAAATCCCATGGACAGAGGAACCTGGTGGGCTACCCACCATGGGCCCACAAAGAGTTGGATACATTTGAGTGACTGATCGCAGAGAGGCTCTTTCTGCCTGCTCTGCCTGCCAGGCTTATGGGATCTTAGTTCTAGACCATACATTGAACTGGCCAATGGTGAAGGCCCTGAGTCCTAATCATCTGGACCACCAGAGAATGTCCTAGATTCTGTTTTCATCTCCCCTTTTTAATAATCCTCTCCCATCAGCTGGATCTTCCAAATCTCCCTCTTCTGGTGTTCTCACCTCACCTTACAAACTGCTCAGGGCTTCCCAATCTCCTTTTCATCCCTTGGCCCAACCCCTCCTTTTTCATATCATTCAATTTCCTGAAAATGTTTCAAGCAATCAGTTCTTGGCTTCATCTCTTCACCTCTAAGGTATCACTCAACCCACTGCTGTCTAAAATCTGGCATCACAAACTTCTGTGTGTGTGTGTGTGTGGTGGGGGGATGTGTCTGAGTGTAAGATATGGGTTTAGTCACTAATAACCTCTAGGTTGGAGTAGAAAAGGACAGCTCACTCCTGCATTCTTCTCTGGAGAATCCCATGGACAGAGGAGCCTGCCAGGCTATAGTCCATAGGGTTGAAAAAGTTGGACATGACTGAAGAGACTTAGTACACACACACAACTTCCAAGTTAGCACAACTTCTAGTCTACGGAGGTGACTTATCACAGGAATTAAGTACTGGGTCTATGGAATCAACCTGCCAAGGGTTCAAATCCTAGTGTAAATTCACTGTAAGTTACTTAACTTTCTTGAGCCTCAGTTTCCTCATCTATAAACTGGAGGAATCCAAGAGTCCCTACCTGGTAGAGTTATTGTGAGGATGAAATGGGTTAGTTTCCATTAATATAAACAATTTGGAACTCTCTAGGCATTGCCAGTTCTTATTATGATTATAAAGCAACTGATGCATTTCTATCTTATTTGACCCTCCTAAGAGACAGGCAACACCTGAACACCTGAAATCTCCTGTGCCATAGCCCTCTGTTTGCCTTTCTGACCCTTGCTTATCAGCATCCTTTGTGAGATCTTCTTTCTCTGCTTGTCCCTTAAATGTGGGTCTTTCCCTAGGGGTGACATCAGCCACCTGTTTTCCTCATGGGGGACACCTAATCCAAACCCTCAGCTGCCGCCACCTCCCTACAGCCCAGCCCCACACCGAGCTCCAGGGCTGCAAGTCTAGCTTATATGACACCCATGAGCACCTAACGCCCAGCAGGCTTGACTCAACATCCTTCATGTTCCTTTATAAGCCTGCTTTTGTCTCCTGCTGAAGGGAAGAAGGTTGGGGCTTACATCAGAAATCGATCCCTCTTGCCATCCCTCTTTCACGGCACAGTTGGGCACCAAGGTCTAGGGTCCATTCAGTGTCTTTTTGACCACCTTTCACCCTTCTCACCTCCACTAACTAAACCCAGTTCACCACTCTTCTCGTGAATCACCACATTAGGTTCCTGACTGTTTCCTCAAGTTTTGGCTCCTCTCCTTTCTTTTTTTCTTTTTTACTTTGTTACAGTTTTGTTGTTTACAGATATGTATAATCCCAGATTAGTCATATGTATATTCCTGGCTCCCTTCTTCCTCCACTGCCCTCCCAGTACCCCCCATCCCACCCTTCCAGGCCGTCGCACAGCACCCCTGCAGGACCCCCTATTCCCACAGAGCAATGACAATAGCCATCTTTTTCACATATGATAGTATAGGTTTCCATGTTACTCCCTCTATGCCTCCCACCCACTGTTCATTCCCCACAATGTCCATATGTCTGTTCTCTATGTCTGTTTTTCTATCGCTTCACTGGGTGTATTATCATTACTGTCTTACTAGATTCCACATATATGTGTTAGTATACTGTGCTTGTCTTACTCTGGCTTCTCTCCTTTTATCCTTCACTGAGTCTGCCCACTAATCTTTCAAAAATGTAAATGTTATCACCTCGGGGCCCAGAGGAAAGTCCTTTAGTGACTCTTCATAGCTTCATTCTTCATCAGAGGGTGAGGTTCATGGTTCTTGGTGGGAATGATTCTTGTTTATCTCTGTGGTCTCCCAGCCCTGTGAGGCCCCACTTACCCGCTGTGCTGTGCTTCGTATGAGGACACCTAATCCAAACCCTCAGCTGCCCCCCCACCTCCCTTTTCCCCCCCAATGTGGGTCTTTCCTAGGGGTGACATCAGCCACCTGTTTTCCTCATGGGGACACCTAATCCAAACCCTCAGCTGCCGCCACCTCCCTACAGCCCAGCCCACCGCGCTCCAGGGCTGCAAGTCTAGCTTATATGACACCCATGAGCACCTAACGCCCAGCAGGCTTGACTCAACATCCTTCATGTTCCTTTATAAGCCTGCTTTTGTCTCCTGCTGAAGGGAAGAAGGTTGGGGCTTACATCAGAAATCGATCCCTCTTGCCATCCCTCTTTCACGGCACAGTTGGGCACCAAGGTCTAGGGTCCATTCAGTGTCTTTTTGACCACCTTTCACCCTTCTCACCTCCACTAACTAAACCCAGTTCACCACTCTTCTCGTGAATCACCACATTAGGTTCCTGACTGTTTCCTCAAGTTTTGGCTCCTCTCCTTTCTTTTTTTCTTTTTTACTTTGTTACAGTTTTGTTGTTTACAGATATGTATAATCCCAGATTAGTCATATGTATATTCCTGGCTCCCTTCTTCCTCCACTGCCCTCCCAGTACCCCCCATCCCACCCTTCCAGGCCGTCGCACAGCACCCCTGCAGGACCCCCTATTCCCACAGAGCAATGACAATAGCCATCTTTTTCACATATGATAGTATAGGTTTCCATGTTACTCCCTCTATGCCTCCCACCCACTGTTCATTCCCCACAATGTCCATATGTCTGTTCTCTATGTCTGTTTTTCTATCGCTTCACTGGGTGTATTATCATTACTGTCTTACTAGATTCCACATATATGTGTTAGTATACTGTGCTTGTCTTACTCTGGCTTCTCTCCTTTTATCCTTCACTGAGTCTGCCCACTAATCTTTCAAAAATGTAAATGTTATCACCTCGGGGCCCAGAGGAAAGTCCTTTAGTGACTCTTCATAGCTTCATTCTTCATCAGAGGGTGAGGTTCATGGTTCTTGGTGGGAATGATTCTTGTTTATCTCTGTGGTCTCCCAGCCCTGTGAGGCCCCACTTACCCGCTGTGCTGTGCTTCTCGTAGTTCATCTGCCTCACACTCATTCCTGCATCTAGCCCTTTGCACGCCTGCTCCCTCCATTTCCCTCTGGCCTTCCTCTCTTCTTCATGCCTCAGAATCTGCCACTGTACAACATGATTAAGGGGTTCCTCTGAGTTCAAACATCATCCTGAGCAAAGTTCTGTTATAACACTTTGAAGGATTTAATCTTTGACCCCCTTACATGTTCCTCTTCTTTTTCTGCAAATCCCATGAGGACAGCATCTGTGTCTTGTCTAACTCTCCATTCCCAGCACCAAACAGAGCACACATGGCATGTAGAAGGTGCAAACAGTGAATGAAAGCTTGTAGCTAAGAACACTCATTATCGTCTTTCACCCTAACTGTGAGGGTTATCACTAGTACAGTCTATCGATAAAGGTCATATATTCATTTCTCCCACTGGATAGACAAAAGACTTCCAAATCGTTACTGGAAAAAGTAAGGACTCTTAAGGAGCAATGGAAAAAATTATCTCCTCAATGTAGTAATCCTACCTCTAGAAAGCCATCCTAAATAAATGATCAGAGGCAGGAAGTTTTATTCACCAAGATCATCGCCAAGTAACTCAACAATATGGGAAAAGAGAAATGATGAAACATTCAACATGGTGGTACATGCATAGGACTGACTGAACATTATATTATAACATGGTATGTTCCAAAGAATTTTTAGTAATCTGGGACAATGCTTGTGTTATGATTAGTGAAAAAACTAGATAAAAAACTAGCAAATATTGTCAAATTTTAAAACAGAATAATGAAAAGAAAAAAACTTTAGAATAAACAGAGACGAAAGGTTCAAAAGAAATACACCAAAGGATTCAAAAGAAACATACCAAAATGAACTCTTCAATAGTTATACTTTGGGTGATTGCTGTTTTGTTTTGTTCATTACAATTTTTGGCATTTTCTACAATAAGCATCTTTATTTTTACAATCAGAAGGATAAAAGAAATTCAAATGACAGATTTGGGCTGTGCAAAGCTCTGGTGAACCTTTCTGGTTCTCTTTGTGCAGCATCGCTCCTTCTTCTGGTGAGAGGACCACAGTATTTCTTTGAAAAATGTCACCCTTCCTCCCTCCATTCTTAAGTCTTGTGATGTGGATGAAGTGGGCCCCCAATGCTGGCTCCAGGGATGGGCATGTGACGCAGGCCTGGGCATGTGATCCAAGCCAGGCTGATTCTCATGTTCCATCTGTCTGGTTTCAGTGAGTTCTAGATGGCCATGTGACTTAAGCCAAGTCAGTAATTTTGTGTGAGATGCTCCTGAGGGCAGAAAAGCTCTGCTTGAATCTGCAACGAGCTGTGAGTCTAGAGCTGCATGTGAAGTCAGGAAAGCAATACGGGAGAGCATTGCTGAAGGATAGAGATGAAGAAGAAAACGTGTGTGTGTGCACATGGGTACACACACACACACACCTTCAAGTCCTGATGATTGAGCTCCTAGATCTAGGAAAACCTCGAATATCATCATACCTGGACTTTTCAGTTATTTTCATTTTAGGTTTTTTGCTTGCCTAAGTCAGTTTGAGCTGGATTTCTACAAGTTGCAATCAAGAGTTCTTATGAATGTCATTATGAAAACAATACGAATATATAAAGTGTAATTCATGAAAGGGTTCAGGGCTGTCACAAAGCAGCACAGAACTGGTCCCACACTTCCCACCCAAGATATAAAAGATTTCCATTACTGTAAATGTGTCCACCGGACATAATCTAAAATATGGTTCATTTCACTGGTATTTCACTCATAGCACCTTCTAGCTGCCTTGTTTTAGTCCACAGCTGGCAGAGGGTATTATTAAAAATAGCTAATAACCCTAAAGGCACTAGGACTAGTGGCTCTCAGCCTTGCCTGGCCTTAAACTTTTAATTGCTGGATCTAGGGAGATTTGGCATCCCAAGGGAGGAGCTGGAATGAGAGGGTACTTAGGTGTTTAGGGAAGTAGCTTTGTTTGTTTGTTTCCTATCAGTACAGAAAGATTTCAGTATTCTACCAACCAGTATGGGAAGCCTGGGTGTGTACAGGCTGAACACGGGGCCTGTTAACAGGTATTAATAGTTTCTTATTGGGGTATCTGTTTTCCCTCCTGGAATGTGACTCCCTCTAGGTAGATACTCTGTCTTATTGATTTTTGTGGCATATGCATATCTCAGTGCTCATAGGTGTTTCTGAATGGTGAATATGAATGATAGTCCAGCATTCTGTATTCTCGTTTTCTTTTTTCCTGATAGAAGTTTCCTGTCTAGAAATAAATTGCAATATGGTCTCTTTTCACCCACTCTTCTGAAGACTTGTTATCCTCACCAATATCAGTTGATTGAAGAAGAAAATTGTAAATTTTCTCTCTCAGGCATAATGTTGATATTTTAACACATAGCAATTTTTCTCCCACTATGAAATGATTTTAGAAATAAATCTAGATCCCAGAAACTTATGATTGCTTTGAGTGGTACCTTTTATCTCTGTCATTTTAAGAAAAAAATGTGGTCTGATGGCCCTGAGCACAGAGCCCTTTGAATTTCAGTGATCTCATAGCTTGTGACTTGAGCCTTTGCTAGATCGGCTTTATTGAAACTGTAGGCCACTGTCTATGTAGGGTCTCCCGGACTTTTCAGTTATTTTCATTTTAGGTTTTTTGCTTGCCTAAGTCAGTTTGAGCTGGATTTCTACAAGTTGCAATCAAGAGTTCTTATGAATGTCATTATGAAAACAATACGAATATATAAAGTGTAATTCATGAAAGGGTTCAGGGCTGTCACAAAGCAGCACAGAACTGGTCCCACACTTCCCACCCAAGATATAAAAGATTTCCATTACTGTAAATGTGTCCACCGGACATAATCTAAAATATGGTTCATTTCACTGGTATTTCACTCATAGCACCTTCTAGCTGCCTTGTTTTAGTCCACAGCTGGCAGAGGGTATTATTAAAAATAGCTAATAACCCTAAAGGCACTAGGACTAGTGGCTCTCAGCCTTGCCTGGCCTTAAACTTTTAATTGCTGGATCTAGGGAGATTTGGCATCCCAAGGGAGGAGCTGGAATGAGAGGGTACTTAGGTGTTTAGGGAAGTAGCTTTGTTTGTTTGTTTCCTATCAGTACAGAAAGATTTCAGTATTCTACCAACCAGTATGGGAAGCCTGGGTGTGTACAGGCTGAACACGGGGCCTGTTAACAGGTATTAATAGTTTCTTATTGGGGTATCTGTTTTCCCTCCTGGAATGTGACTCCCTCTAGGTAGATACTCTGTCTTATTGATTTTTGTGGCATATGCATATCTCAGTGCTCATAGGTGTTTCTGAATGGTGAATATGAATGATAGTCCAGCATTCTGTATTCTCGTTTTCTTTTTTCCTGATAGAAGTTTCCTGTCTAGAAATAAATTGCAATATGGTCTCTTTTCACCCACTCTTCTGAAGACTTGTTATCCTCACCAATATCAGTTGATTGAAGAAGAAAATTGTAAATTTTCTCTCTCAGGCATAATGTTGATATTTTAACACATAGCAATTTTTCTCCCCACTATGAAATGATTTTAGAAATAAATCAAGATCCCAGAAACTTATCATTGCTTTGAGTGGTACCTTTTATCTCTGTCATTTTAAGAAAAAAATGTGGTCTGATGGCCCTGAGCACAGAGCCCTTTGAATTTCAGTGATCTCATAGCTTGTGACTTGAGCCTTTGCTAGGACGTTGGGCTGTGGGCTTTCAGGCTTGACTCTAAGGACTGTGGCAGGCGCCCACACCTGTCTATGAATAAGGGTCCTCCCAGGGCCTAGTTCCTCCTTGTCCTCCATAGACACTAAGTGCTTATTGAGTGAATGAAATACATTTAAAGAGAGGTAATCATATATATAAATATATACTGATAGAGTAGTGATGATATTTAAGTGATTAGCTCTGTTTCTTTAATTTAGGCCCTACCAACATGCAACAGGAGAGCTTTCAGTTTTAAACAGGAGGGGGAGAACTGGTTAATTATAAATTTTGGCTACTACTTTAGAGAAGAGTCTAGGTGCGTCGGAGTTATTCCATAGATCTTTATTATGGGCACCTCCCATCTGTTTTCTACTCTGACAAGAATGAAGAGGTGTTCTACTGATTTATTAGAACACAGAGGTAAATCTCATCATACCTAGAGTCAATCTTATAATGGCTGGGTCTCTCCTCTCTTAATTGTGTGATCTTGGGTCACTTTTAGAACTGAAATAATAAGCATATCTGTTCTACCTACCTCACAAAGCTGTTATTGTGAGCATGAAATAACATTCAGCATAAGGAGGAACTATAAAACCCTACACAGATACTGTTGTTTTCTTGGGTAAAGCACTTCCTAGGCCGTGAAACTTGGCTTAAGAGGATCATTTTTCTATTGTTCTGCTCTTGGTACAGGCTAGGGCAGCTAAAAGAAACACAAGAATCCCCACCCTTGTAACTGACGCCTGACAGGCAGAAAAACCTTACAGGGCTAGGGCAGCTAAAAGAAACACAAGAATCCCCACCAATATCAGTTGATTGAAGAAGAAAATTGTAAATTTTCTCTCTCAGGCATAATGTTGATATTTTAACACATAGCAATTTTTCTCCCACTATGAAATGATTTTAGAAATAAATCAAGATCCCAGAAACTTATCATTGCTTTGAGTGGTACCTTTTATCTCTGTCATTTTAAGAAAAAAATGTGGTCTGATGGCCCTGAGCACAGAGCCCTTTGAATTTCAGTGATCTCATAGCTTGTGACTTGAGCCTTTGCTAGGACGTTGGGCTGTGGGCTTTCAGGCTTGACTCTAAGGACTGTGGCAGGCGCCCACACCTGTCTATGAATAAGGGTCCTCCCAGGGCCTAGTTCCTCCTTGTCCTCCATAGACACTAAGTGCTTATTGAGTGAATGAAATACATTTAAAGAGAGGTAATCATATATATAAATATATACTGATAGAGTAGTGATGATATTTAAGTGATTAGCTCTGTTTCTTTAATTTAGGCCCTACCAACATGCAACAGGAGAGCTTTCAGTTTTAAACAGGAGGGAGAACTGGTTAATTATAAATTTTGGCTACTACTTTAGAGAAGAGTCTAGGTGCGTCGGAGTTATTCCATAGATCTTTATTATGGGCACCTCCCATCTGTTTTCTACTCTGACAAGAATGAAGAGGTGTTCTACTGATTTATTAGAACACAGAGGTAAATCTCATCATACCTAGAGTCAATCTTATAATGGCTGGGTCTCTCCTCTCTTAATTGTGTGATCTTGGGTCACTTTTAGAACTGAAATAATAAGCATATCTGTTCTACCTACCTCACAAAGCTGTTATTGTGAGCATGAAATAACATTCAGCATAAGGAGGAACTATAAAACCCTACACAGATACTGTTGTTTTCTTGGGTAAAGCACTTCCTAGGCCGTGAAACTTGGCTTAAGAGGATCATTTTACTATTGTTCTGCTCTTGGTACAGGCTAGGGCAGCTAAAAGAAACACAAGAATCCCCACCCTTGTAACTGACGTCTGACAGGCAGAAAAACCTTACAGGGGGATAAAAATAACCGCTCAGAGGGCTTCTAGTACAACTTTGGCGCAAATGGGTTTATTTAAAAACTCCCAGAGTAAACTTCACAAGGCCCCTCCCCATCCCAAAGCCCCAGTCTCCAGAAGGTCTCAGCAGAGGCCATGCCGACCAACTGTGTTTTTACAGTTTGAGGAGCAGGTGGAGAAACTGAGCCTTAAGAATTACCTACGCCTGGGCTCGGCCTTTCACCGCAGCTCCTGGCGCCCCGCTTGTCCCCGTCGAACAACAGGAATACAGAATGTCGGGGCCCAATTCCACTCTCCCCCAGATTCCAGGCCCCCGCACCCCTCCACCACCAGCGGCGTCCAGCCTCCTCCCTTCGGGAGCTTGTTCCAGGGGCGATGGACCTTTATTGTCTGGAGAGCAACTGCCAGGTGGCGGGCCGATCCCCTGATGTGCGCCTGGCGCCCAGCTTCACAAAGAGCACGGGCAGCCACTCTCGTCCGGGAACATCACCGGGGAGAAGAGGTGGAGAGACACTCTGGGGTCGGGAGCGCGGGGAGAGGGCCGACGTGCCCTGCGAACTCCCCGCAGGCTCAGTCCGGGGGAATCAGCACGTCGAGAAAGCAGGAGTCGGACGTTAGCGCCAGGGATCGGGACCTCAGCGAGAGGGAGGGGGCGAGGCGAGGAGGGGCGCGGAGAAGGGGCGTGGCCGGCGCGCCGGAGGAGGGCGCTGGGAGGAGGGGCCGCAGCTCGGCGCTCGCGGCTCTGGGGGCTCGGCTTTGCCGCGCTGCGTGCACTTGGGCGAGAGCCGGAACGTGGAACAGAGCTTCGCTTCCAGCGCAGCCACCGCGATGAGAGGCGCTCGTAGCGCCTGGGATTTCCTCTTCGTTCTGCTGCTCCTGCTCCGCGTCCAGACAGGTGGGAGAGCGCCGCGGATACTCGGACCGCGCCCCCCGGCGCAGCCCGTGCCCCGTTAGGGCCCGAACACGTTGTGGGTGGCTGGGGAGAGGTGGCTGCTGGCCCTCCGGTGCCGGCGCGTTTCAGCCTCTGGAAGATTCGGGGCGGCCCAGGGACTCTTCCTGAGCCTTGGCCGGTTCACCTGCGCCGGGAGCCCTCCGCCGCTGGTCGCGGGGCCGTTGAACTGCGGGTCTCCCAGGCACGCGGGCGGCGAGGGGATTAGGCTGAGCGAGGTGCAGGCTGAGGGCAGCGGGTTGCGTGCGAGTTTGGGGCTGCTTTTGTGAGGGGGGTGAGCGGGGCCAGAGGCGGGCGGCGAGGGGGTTCGCACCCAGCGCGTTATCTCCGTCGGCCGAGGCGCGGCCGCTGCTTCCTTTTGTTAAAAGTTGTGCGTGAGAACTGGCCGCAGGTTCTCAGCCGCGCTGAGAGCGAAGTTGGAGGAGAGCCTTTTCCTTGCTCTGTAGCGGCTGCTTTCCAAATCGCGGCGCTCTTTGTGCCCCAGAGCTGGGGACGCACCCGCTGCCTCCTCAGCTCCAGGCGCCACCCTGGACCGGAGTCGAAGGCTTCGGTGTCCACGGGTTCCCCGGTTATGCTTGTCGCAGGAGGAGCGTGCGGCTGTGATGCCGCGAACCTGGAGATGCGGCGCCGGAGACAACTTGGGCAGGGGTGTAGAAAGCCGCCGCTAGGTTGCAGACTTTGCTTTTGTACATCCCGTGCCCGAGGCTCGCTGCTTTCTGCCGCGTGCCGTGCTTTCCTGCAACGCGCCTCGGAGTGGCTGGTGGCTGCGTGTGCTGCCTGCTCCCGGGGGAGGCAGGGACGGCGCGCCTGGACATTGCGGTTCCCGACCCCAGCCGCCGCCCACGCCCGGCCAAGGTTGGCCGGCCTGGCGGGCGGGCTCTGCTTAGCCCCTCGACTCGGTGTCTGCGACCTGTAATCGCAGGTCCCTGTTTTCTTTGGGAATTTAGAGATTCGCAACACCCGCTCCTCCCGTGTGGTAGATCTATTTCAGGGCTGACTGAGGTGGGGAGTGGGAGATGGAGTGGAACTTTCTGCCAATCTTATTTAAATCTTAAAGCTGTTGTGAAAATCGGTTATATCTGCGCGGGAACTTGCGTCTTCAGGTGAAGGAGGAGGATTTGCAGGCTCTTGGAAGCCCTCAATCGGATTCCTGCCCCTTCTCTGTTTTGCTGGGTGTCGCTGGTGCGCAAGCGAGTGCGAGTCGCCCAGCTAACCCCTGAAGCCCTGCTCTTTCCCAGGTCAATTTTTTTTTTTTTTTAACCTTTAAAGCTAACTTGTTGTCAGGATAGAAAGTGAGCTTGAACTGGAATTCAGGGGCTCCAGAGGAAGCACCGCTCTGAACTGTTATAGGACTGTCTCAACTGATGGCCAGTTTTCCCATAAAATCTTAAGATGCAGCCTTCCCCTTCCGAGTCTTGTAAGGCATTGTGAGGGCTTTCCTGTGGGGGTAGAGAGGTAGGAAGGATCCTGAATGAGTGACCGGATTCCGGTGGCTTATTTGACTGTTTGAGCTTCAAATGAGACGTTTGGTCCTTTAAGTCTTTGTGTCTTGATATTTTAATTTCAGTTAAGATCTGTGTACTTGATCGGATGGGGGCACAGGAAAGATCACACAGACTGTTTTCCATTTTTTTTTTAAAATTAAATGAATTGCTTCCTTCTTCCACAACGTGCTCCTCCTGGAGGGCACTGTGGTATAGTGACATAGGCTTGTGCTGCCTTTTTCCTTTCCTCAGCTTTTATTGGCTGTGTGCCATCCTGTCAGACCCATAAATTTGGGGGAGCTCAGGGTCTTCAACAGGGCAGTGAGGGGTCTGCACCATGAAGAATCTGGGTCCCAGATGCTCCCCTTCCGGTGTCATGAGCATGGACGTGATATTTTAACTCTTTCCCTGGATCCTTCTTGCCTTCTTGAAATTACACTGTCTTCCCTGGCCACAGGGACTGCTTGGTGGTATTCTTCTGGTCTGCCTCTGGTTAAAGCAGGGAGATGTGTTCTCTCCAATCCTCATGCCCGCCTACAGTTTCTCTTCTGTAATCGCAGGTCCCTGTTTTCTTTGGGAATTTAGAGATTCGCAACACCCGCTCCTCCCGTGTGGTAGATCTATTTCAGGGCTGACTGAGGTGGGGAGTGGGAGATGGAGTGGAACTTTCTGCCAATCTTATTTAAATCTTAAAGCTGTTGTGAAAATCGGTTATATCTGCGCGGGAACTTGCGTCTTCAGGTGAAGGAGGAGGATTTGCAGGCTCTTGGAAGCCCTCAATCGGATTCCTGCCCCTTCTCTGTTTTGCTGGGTGTCGCTGGTGCGCAAGCGAGTGCGAGTCGCCCAGCTAACCCCTGAAGCCCTGCTCTTTCCCAGGTCAATTTTTTTTTTTTTTTTAACCTTTAAAGCTAACTTGTTGTCAGGATAGAAAGTGAGCTTGAACTGGAATTCAGGGGCTCCAGAGGAAGCACCGCTCTGAACTGTTATAGGACTGTCTCAACTGATGGCCAGTTTTCCCATAAAATCTTAAGATGCAGCCTTCCCCTTCCGAGTCTTGTAAGGCATTGTGAGGGCTTTCCTGTGGGGGTAGAGAGGTAGGAAGGATCCTGAATGAGTGACCGGATTCCGGTGGCTTATTTGACTGTTTGAGCTTCAAATGAGACGTTTGGTCCTTTAAGTCTTTGTGTCTTGATATTTTAATTTCAGTTAAGATCTGTGTACTTGATCGGATGGGGGCACAGGAAAGATCACACAGACTGTTTTCCATTTTTTTTTAAAATTAAATGAATTGCTTCCTTCTTCCACAACGTGCTCCTCCTGGAGGGCACTGTGGTATAGTGACATAGGCTTGTGCTGCCTTTTTCCTTTCCTCAGCTTTTATTGGCTGTGTGCCATCCTGTCAGACCCATAAATTTGGGGGAGCTCAGGGTCTTCAACAGGGCAGTGAGGGGTCTGCACCATGAAGAATCTGGGTCCCAGATGCTCCCCTTCCGGTGTCATGAGCATGGACGTGATATTTTAACTCTTTCCCTGGATCCTTCTTGCCTTCTTGAAATTACACTGTCTTCCCTGGCCACAGGGACTGCTTGGTGGTATTCTTCTGGTCTGCCTCTGGTTAAAGCAGGGAGATGTGTTTTCTCTCCAATCCTCATGCCCGCCTACAGTTTCTCTTCTGAGGGCTAGGAGGTGCCCACTCTGCAGGATCCGCCACCCCCAGCCCTCCCCCCAGTGTTTACAGCTCCAGGATGAACCTGCAAGGAATAGTGAATCACACCTTCCCCTCATTCCTGCAGGTGTGAGGCTATAGTCAACTCCAGCTGCTGGATGTAGAACATTCTGGATTGTTATCCTGCTGGAAATAACATAATAGTCTCACATAGGAAACCTAGATAAGTCATTTGCGCCCTCTCTGGTCTCTCCCACTCATCCGCATGTGTTTTTCTTTTTTTTTTCTTAAGACTTTATAGATCACTCTTGCTGTGCTATTGCAACATGTTTTCTAGTGTGGCTTGACTTACACATGAGGGTCAGATCCAGTGCTGGGGTCCATCCCTGAAATTTTCAGCCTTCTCAACAAGCCCTGGAGGTAGTCTGGTTATCATCCCTACCATGAAAGCTGAAGAAACTGGCTGAGAATAAGCCAGTTGCCTCAGTAATCAGTGGTGAAGCCTGAGATTGGCCCCACCTGCTCAGCTGTGTATCTGTTCACGTGAGTTCTCCATTATAAAGGGAGATATATTTGAAAGTATTGTATGCTAGGCATTGTTGGAGGTTCTGGGACTATAGGATGGCCAAGATGATTATCTTCCCAGTGTTGGTGACAGAAGACCTTGAACTGCCTGTCATAGGATGTCCGTGTTAGAATTCTCAATTTGAGGGACGTATTCATCAGGGGTAGATAGACATTGGATGCTGGGTATGAAGGCTTTAGGTGTGAGCTGTCCTATTCCAAGTCCCTCTGAAATGAAGATGCATTGTCTCTAAAATGGTGATGCAAGTGAGTTGAGAATTTTTTCCATTGCCACTCCAAAAATTACACGGTCTTTGCACTGTACACCTGTGGCGAACTTATGAGAGAAAAAACCCCCAGCGGTGTTTAACGTCATTGGCTGTTTACTTTCGAGGAGTACCATGAGATATGATAACAGTTCACCACGCAAAGCTGTTCTTTTCCCCCAAACAAATGGTCCTCAGCAGCGTGCCAAGTTATTTCGCTGGCCACAGGGACTGCTTGGTGGTATTCTTCTGGTCTGCCTCTGGTTAAAGCCGGGAGATGTGTTTTCCCTCCAATCCTCATGCCCGCCTACAGTTTCTCTTCTGAGGGCTAGGAGGTGCCCACTCTGCAGGATCCGCCACCCCCAGCCCTCCCCCCAGTGTTTACAGCTCCAGGATGAACCTGCAAGGAATAGTGAATCACACCTTCCCCTCATTCCTGCAGGTGTGAGGCTATAGTCAACTCCAGCTGCTGGATGTAGAACATTCTGGATTGTTATCCTGCTGGAAATAACATAATAGTCTCACATAGGAAACCTAGATAAGTCATTTGCGCCCTCTCTGGTCTCTCCCACTCATCCGCATGTGTTTTTCTTTTTTTTTTCTTAAGACTTTATAGATCACTCTTGCTGTGCTATTGCAACATGTTTTCTAGTGTGGCTTGACTTACACATGAGGGTCAGATCCAGTGCTGGGGTCCATCCCTGAAATTTTCAGCCTTCTCAACAAGCCCTGGAGGTAGTCTGGTTATCATCCCTACCATGAAAGCTGAAGAAACTGGCTGAGAATAAGCCAGTTGCCTCAGTAATCAGTGGTGAAGCCTGAGATTGGCCCCACCTGCTCAGCTGTGTATCTGTTCACGTGAGTTCTCCATTATAAAGGGAGATATATTTGAAAGTATTGTATGCTAGGCATTGTTGGAGGTTCTGGGACTATAGGATGGCCAAGATGATTATCTTCCCAGTGTTGGTGACAGAAGACCTTGAACTGCCTGTCATAGGATGTCCGTGTTAGAATTCTCAATTTGAGGGACGTATTCATCAGGGGTAGATAGACATTGGATGCTGGGTATGAAGGCTTTAGGTGTGAGCTGTCCTATTCCAAGTCCCTCTGAAATGAAGATGCATTGTCTCTAAAATGGTGATGCAAGTGAGTTGAGAATTTTTTCCATTGCCACTCCAAAAATTACACGGTCTTTGCACTGTACACCTGTGGCGAACTTATGAGAGAAAAAACCCCCAGCGGTGTTTAACGTCATTGGCTGTTTACTTTCGAGGAGTACCATGAGATATGATAACAGTTCACCACGCAAAGCTGTTCTTTTCCCCCAAACAAATGGTCCTCAGCAGCGTGCCAAGTTATTTCGCGGGCTTCCCTGAGAGCACGTTTATGTACAGATGTTGTTGTGGTGATGGATTTTGCTGCTGTTGTTGACGGCCGCTAGAAGTTGCTCTTAGGATTTTGACTCATTTCCTCAAGTCTCCCCAGCTGATGAAAGAAAGACACCAGGAAATGAGCCACGGTGTCCTGAGCGGAACTCTTGAAGCTGGGCTGCAGTGTGGGGACCCCTCAAGACAGTGGTTAAGGTTGCAGTGGTATTTTCCAGAATGAATTTAGTTAACAGCTGACCGGCTAGGGAAGTGCTAAATGTTGCTGCCTTCATGTGTGGTATCTTTTTTAAAATCAGAGACTGAAAGATATTTGAAGAACCCTCAGACATGCAAAATTTCCCATGCCGTCTCTGTCTCTAACTTGACAGATATTTTCATGGCTGCAAATCCAGAGGGGAGAGGACTTAAAAGAGCATTACCAGGGCTTCCCTGGTGGTCCAGTGGGTAAGGACACTGCCTTGCAGTGCAAGGGGCGCTGGTTCGATCCCTGGCCTGGGAAGATCCCACGTGCCATGGAGCGGCTGGACCGATGTGTCCAATTACCGAGCTGGAGCTCTGGAGCACATGCGCCCAGAGCGGGTGCTCTGCGACAGCAGAGGCCACCGTGATGGGAGGCCCATGCGGGCCAAAGAACAAAGATGGATGAAAATGGATAAATGAAAGACCAATAGAAGCGGCCCGCCTGCTCCCCTCCCTCCCCACTGCTCCAAAATCAATAAATAAATCTTTTTTTTTTTTTTTTTAAAGAGCATTACCAGATGTACAAGTTGGAATCTAGAACGGATTCAGTTTACATCTTTGTTGAAAATACAGAGGACTTGTAAGTCTCACCTAACAGTTCTGGTTTCTGATATTTCAAACCAGAGACAGCGCGTTTTTTGACTTCAGACAATTGCAAATTGATAGCCCTTACTTAGATGTGTCTTGTTTAGCCCACATAATGCTTTTTAAGAAAACACTGGGGCAGTGTTTAAAATATGGAGAATTCATATCAAGATCTAGAGGGCTTTATTCTTTTTGGAACCATGAGATATGATAACAGTTCACCACGCAAAGCTGTTCTTTTCCCCAAACAAATGGTCCTCAGCAGCGTGCCAAGTTATTTCGCGGCTTCCTGAGAGCACGTTTATGTACAGATGTTGTTGTGGTGATGGATTTTGCTGCTGTTGTTGACGGCCGCTAGAAGTTGCTCTTAGGATTTTGACTCATTTCCTCAAGTCTCCCCAGCTGATGAAAGAAAGACACCAGGAAATGAGCCACGGTGTCCTGAGCGGAACTCTTGAAGCTGGGCTGCAGTGTGGGGACCCCTCAAGACAGTGGTTAAGGTTGCAGTGGTATTTTCCAGAATGAATTTAGTTAACAGCTGACCGGCTAGGGAAGTGCTAAATGTTGCTGCCTTCATGTGTGGTATCTTTTTTAAAATCAGAGACTGAAAGATATTTGAAGAACCCTCAGACATGCAAAATTTCCCATGCCGTCTCTGTCTCTAACTTGACAGATATTTTCATGGCTGCAAATCCAGAGGGGAGAGGACTTAAAAGAGCATTACCAGGGCTTCCCTGGTGGTCCAGTGGGTAAGGACACTGCCTTGCAGTGCAAGGGGCGCTGGTTCGATCCCTGGCCTGGGAAGATCCCACGTGCCATGGAGCGGCTGGACCGATGTGTCCAATTACCGAGCTGGAGCTCTGGAGCACATGCGCCCAGAGCGGGTGCTCTGCGACAGCAGAGGCCACCGTGATGGGAGGCCCATGCGGGCCAAAGAACAAAGATGGATGAAAATGGATAAATGAAAGACCAATAGAAGCGGCCCGCCTGCTCCCCTCCCTCCCCACTGCTCCAAAATCAATAAATAAATCTTTTTTTTTTTTTTTTTAAAGAGCATTACCAGATGTACAAGTTGGAATCTAGAACGGATTCAGTTTACATCTTTGTTGAAAATACAGAGGACTTGTAAGTCTCACCTAACAGTTCTGGTTTCTGATATTTCGAACCAGAGACAGCGCGTTTTTTGACTTCAGACAATTGCAAATTGATAGCCCTTACTTAGATGTGTCTTGTTTAGCCCACATAATGCTTTTTAAGAAAACACTGGGGCAGTGTTTAAAATATGGAGAATTCATATCAAGATCTAGAGGGCTTTATTCTTTTGAAGAAAACTTCGCCTCTTTAGATGGGGCTTCTGTTCTTCTTGTTGCTCTACTCTACTGCCAATCTTTTAGGCATTTAGCCTTGGCCCCCAGTGAGCACAGGTGAGTAGGAACACAGGTGTAAGGGATGAAGGCAGCCTTGTATTAGTTTGGTGACTCCATGATTGACAGCTTTGTGACCTTGCAACGGATTGCTTACCCTCACTGCGCTTCACTCTTTCATCCTAGTTTCAGTTGCGTGATGTTGGGGAAAATTGCTTAACCTCTCTGTGCCAGTAAATGGGAGGCTAGATGGAAAGTTTTTAGAATGGTCCTGTCCGGTACACACAGGGCACAGGCTCAATACATGTCAAGTTCAATACACAGTTATTATCTGTGGATTAGAAAATATTGTTCTCCCTGAAATGGGATTAGTGCCTTCTCTAATATGATTTCTTTAATGATTAGAAAGAAATTCTTGTAAAAATCCTTGGGGCAGGGTTTAGGATGGACTAGGCACCTAACAAAGAAACTCTGTTAAGTATGTAGAATTTGACAATTTCTCTTTAAAATCTTTGCAGATACCAACAGATACTAACTTGACAGTTTTTTAAATGAAATAAACTTTAATTTTTGTCTTGAATTTTATATAGCTTTTGACATAACAGTTGGGAATCACTAGTCTTCGAGCTTGAACAGATCTTGGACTATTTTTTCCTCAGGGGAGAAAAGAACCCAGATGATTTCTCCAGTGAAAACACTTATCCCTCCTAGATTTTTTTTTTTCATTTATACTGTAGCCTTACCTTTTAGTTATGAAATGATTTTGTTAGATATCTTTGTCTGTATACCTGTCTGACAGCTAGGTTTTTAAGGCTTTTGCAAACTTTAAAGTTTACAAGAAATCTGTCATCAGAGTTAAGAGCTTGGGCTCTGAAATTGACAGGCTGGGTTTTTATCCAGTTCGACCTCTTGCCAGCTCTATGACCTGGGATGAGTGAGACTCTTCACCTCTGCCCAAGCTTTGTTTCCTCATCTGAAAATTCCACTATCAGGCCTATTTCCATGTTTCTTTTTCAGCTTTGTCTCTCAGGGGAGAAATTTAAAAATGGTTTAAAACCAGACTATATAGAGGGGTTTGTTTTAGTATTAATCAAGATGAGTTAGTGTTAGTTGCTTCAGTTGTATCTGACTCTTTGCGACCTCATGGACTGTAGTTCACCAGGTTCCCCTCGATCCATGGAATTCTCCAGGCAGGAATACTGGGTTGGGTTACCATTCCTTTCTCCAGTGGATCTTGCCAACCCAGGGATTGAACCCATGTCTCCTGCATTACATGCAAATTCTTTACTGTCTAAGCCACGAGGGAAGTCCAAATCAAGATGAAGTTTATCCATTTATTGTTATTTTTCACTTTTTCTTTTTTTTGACCTCACGGCGAGGTATATGGCATCTTAGTTCCCTGAACAAATATCTAACCTGCGCCCCATGCCGTGGAAGTGTGTAGGTTTTTACCACTGTCCTGCCAGGGAAGTCCCAAAGCTTATCCATTTAATGTCTAGTTTTTTAAAAGATTCACAATTAGTGTTAATGCATAGTTCTCTCCCTAGTGCTCTGTTTAACCTTATTCGCAGCTGCTTTCCACCAAAGGAGATGCAGCTTTCTGGATAGAAGTTTTAGGAGGCGAAAGTTCTGTAGACAGCCGTTTTCTCCATGTGAATATATGTAGCTCCCAGAGGGTCTATGAAGCCTATGCCATGGCATTGAAAGCACCTTGAGAGGGAGGGGCTCCTCCAGGACTGTAAGGGGCTCTTCTCTAGCCCTGAGGAGCCAAGCTGGGCTTGTCCGTTGCCCCCACTACTGGACACCCAGCAGTGCTTAGTTCAGACTAGCTCAGCCTCTCACCTGTTCTCCAGCACTTGTAAGGCAGTTTGCTCAGTCAGCGTTTCAGAGTCAGTTTAACAGAGATGATCAATTCCTATGCCTTGGTCCTTGCAGGGACTGTATGTGGGGACTCCCAGGGTGTGGAGGAATGAAGTGAGAACAGATCTGTCAATTCAGAGTAGAATTTAGTGTCATAAGATGTGCAGGGTACCTAGGCAGTATTTCAAAGGAGAGGAATTTACCTCTTGGTGGGCGTGTGATAGAGATCAGGGATCAATAAAAGTGTCCATGTGGGAGGTAATATTTGATGTTAAGTTCAACAAGTTAAGGGCTTCCTACATGGGGCTAGTGGTAGAGAACTCACCTGCCAGTGCAAGAGACATAAGAGGTGTGGGTTCAAGCCTTGGGTAGGGAAGATCCCTGAGAGGAAGGCATGGCAACCCACTCCAGTATTCTTGCCTGGAAAATCCCTTGGACAGAGGAGCTTGGTGGTTTACATGGGGTCGCAAGGAGTTGGACATGACTTAGCGCGTGCGCACACGCACTCTACACTTTAAAAGAAGGGTAGTGTGTCTATACCTGAGGCTTGTATTGGAAAAAAGCTCCTGAAACAGGGGGCAAGAGATTAAGATCTTATTTGGAGATTGTCCGATCTTTTGTGTTAGGATTTGGTGTAGGAATGAAGGGGAAGAGACTGGCAAGGTGGACTTTGATTAGCCTCAAGGACCTCTGGTGGTGGAGGGTCAGTTCAGTGTTGAGTCTGGTCCAGATTCTGAAGGAAAGGAAAAAAAAGTTTGAAGGCTAAGGTAGACTTGACAAAGTAGTGACTTCCCCAGCTTTGGTTGCTAGTCCAGGGCTATTCTTTTTACCATTATGTGCTATTAAGAACACTCTCCAACTTGCCCCTGAAACCCAACACGCCCAAGCTATGGGCAACTGAAACTAAGGGAGGTGGGGCATGTGTGTGTGTGTGTGTGTGTGTGTGTGTGTGTGTAAATTTTAGTAAAATACATATGACATAAAGTTGACCATCTTAACCATTTTTTGGTGGACAGGTCTGTGGTGTTAATTACATGCACATTGCTGTGTAATGTAACCCATCTCCAGAACGCTTCCATCTTGCAAGTCTAAAGCTCTCTACCCTTCAAACACTCCCTCAGCCCCTAGTAACCATCATTCCACTTTCTGTCTGTGTGATTGTGACAGTCTGGGGACCTCGTATAAGCGGAATCATTCAGTATTTGTGTTTGTGATTGGCCTATTTCATTCAGCATACTGTCCTCAAGATTCATCTAGGAATGAAGTGAGAACAGATCTGTCAATTCAGAGTAGAATTTAGTGTCATAAGATGTGCAGGGTACCTAGGCAGTATTTCAAAGGAGAGGAATTTACCTCTTGGTGGGCGTGTGATAGAGATCAGGGATCAATAAAAGTGTCCATGTGGGAGGTAATATTTGATGTTAAGTTCAACAAGTTAAGGGCTTCCTACATGGGGCTAGTGGTAGAGAACTCACCTGCCAGTGCAAGAGACATAAGAGGTGTGGGTTCAAGCCTTGGGTAGGGAAGATCCCTGAGAGGAAGGCATGGCAACCCACTCCAGTATTCTTGCCTGGAAAATCCCTTGGACAGAGGAGCTTGGTGGTTTACATGGGGTCGCAAGGAGTTGGACATGACTTAGCGCGTGCGCACACGCACTCTACACTTTAAAAGAAGGGTAGTGTGTCTATACCTGAGGCTTGTATTGGAAAAAAGCTCCTGAAACAGGGGGCAAGAGATTAAGATCTTATTTGGAGATTGTCCGATCTTTTGTGTTAGGATTTGGTGTAGGAATGAAGGGGAAGAGACTGGCAAGGTGGACTTTGATTAGCCTCAAGGACCTCTGGTGGTGGAGGGTCAGTTCAGTGTTGAGTCTGGTCCAGATTCTGAAGGAAAGGAAAAAAAAAAAAGTTTGAAGGCTAAGGTAGACTTGACAAAGTAGTGACTTCCCCAGCTTTGGTTGCTAGTCCAGGGCTATTCTTTTTACCATTATGTGCTATTAAGAACACTCTCCAACTTGCCCCTGAAACCCAACACGCCCAAGCTATGGGCAACTGAAACTAAGGGAGGTGGGGCATGTGTGTGTGTGTGTGTGTGTGTGTGTGTGTGTAAATTTTAGTAAAATACATATGACATAAAGTTGACCATCTTAACCATTTTTTGGTGGACAGGTCTGTGGTGTTAATTACATGCACATTGCTGTGTAATGTAACCCATCTCCAGAACGCTTCCATCTTGCAAGTCTAAAGCTCTCTACCCTTCAAACACTCCCTCAGCCCCTAGTAACCATCATTCCACTTTCTGTCTGTGTGATTGTGACAGTCTGGGGACCTCGTATAAGCGGAATCATTCAGTATTTGTGTTTGTGATTGGCCTATTTCATTCAGCATACTGTCCTCAAGATTCATCTATGTTCTTGTGTATGTGGGAATTTGTTTCCTTTTTGAGGAAGGCAAGGTAGGAGTGTGTACATGTATATGTATGTCTACCACATTTTGTTTATCCATGCATCCATCAGTGAACACTTGGGTTACTTTCCCCTTTTGGCTGTTGTGACTGAACATGGGTATACAAATATCTAAGGGAGGATTTCTGAGGAGCCTCTGTTAGGATGGTTAAGGGCCTGGCTGAGTGTTATGTGTTAGTCGAGAGCTGGGCAGGGGTCCATTCGACACTCTCTAGATGGTTAGATGGTCTTTGGATGAAGGACCGAGTGCGTGGGCGTTCTCTGGAGAGAAGGAGAAGATGAGAGGAAGATAAAGGTGACAGACTTGGTTAATTCACTTGGCAAATTAACAGGCATCTTGGATGGGCCAGGCACTGTGGAGACGGTGGGAAGGGGGAGCAGGCGCTATTGTGGGGGTGGGAACAGAACTGGGGGTGCTGTGGAGTGAACAGAAAACAGCTGAGAGGAGGAGCCCGTTTGAAAGAGAGTTTATGATGCTGTGTTTGTTCATTGGTTGTTTACAGGCTGCATTTACTCGAAACTCAATTTCACAGATACTATGACATATAAATGAAATTCTTCTTTGGGTCAGATCCAAGAAAAAAACAAAACTTCAGCCCCAGAGGCCAACAGAACGTGGCTCTGTAATGTTACAGTAGGATTTGGGGATTATAAAGCATTCCGTGTTGTGTACCAGTCATGTAATGAAAAGTAAATTTTCCTGAAAAGAAATCGATGGCAGGAAGATAATCCTGCATTTATTCTCTGCATTAGACCATTTAAAAAGTATGTTTAATGGTTTTCTCAGGGAATAAAATGAATGTTTTAGGTATAGAAGAGGACCTGGAGTTGATTAAAGCTTTGGGAAATAGGCCCTTTGAAGGCAACTTAAAGAAATTGGATTTATTAAGCCTAGAGAAGATAAGGTGAAGGGAAGTTTAGTGAATGACAGTCCTCAAATATTTGCAGAATATGAGTAAAGAATGGGACAAAATAAGACTAGGTTAAATTGCCTGGGAAGGGAATTGAGGTTGTTTTGTTGTTTTTGTGGAAAATTCTTTGATTGGAAGAGTTGAAAAAGACTTGTACCAGAACTAGTTACAGGGTCTTGGCTGCAGGTATGACAAAAGCCAAGTAAGTAATTGTCATTCTGAAATGGTATGGGCCTCTGCCCCTCAGTTGGTATGATAGCTCTTTAAGGGCCGACTTGAGATCTTTTCTGAATAAAATAACCAGCCCCTTTTCTCTCTTCCCTGCCTTGGCTATGAAGTGGCATGTTTCTCATAAATTCTGGGTAGACTAACAGGATCTTCACCATGTTTGGTTATATTGACAGTAGCCAATAAAGAACCTACACCTAATACTGGGTTACTAACTGATCTATTGGAGGTGGGGGTGGGGGATCTAACCACAGAAGGAATTGTGCAGTGTGAGCGCTTAAGCTGAGTGCCTAAATAAGAGAAACAAGGAAGTTTGAGTCTAGAGAAATCTATCATTGGCCATAATTAGCCTAGACCTATGAGGGGCTGAGCTCTGTGATCGCCCGACTGACTGGGGATTTCGAGACACACAGTCGGCCATGCTGCACACAGGCTGAGATCCGTGCGGATGAAGGAAGCCCTTTCCCCTTGACTGCTCAGGGGTCGACTGTTCACTCTGGGCTTACCCAGCAACCCTCACGTCCTTCCCACCTGTCCCTCCCCTTTAGTGATTTCGTGGTCATGGCTCAGTGGCCGTTGTTAGATCAGCCGGCGGTCCAGCAGGGGAAGGTGGTGGAAATGAAAGTGCAGTTCAGCAGTCTCTAGTTGATTACATCATTTCACCTGTCTTGTCGTCATGCATGATGATTTCCGAGATGTGATTCCTGCCTTGAAGGAACCTGGGACCAATGGAAACAGAAGTGCTAATGTAGTAAGATTTATAATAAGATTTAAATAACAGTTCTGGCCCAGAAGCGAAGACACATTGCATTGCATTGGGCTGGAGGAATAAGCTTCACTTGTTGAGTAGAATGGCTGGTTGGAAAGAAGGTCTGGGAGAAGAGTTAAATCTTGAAGAGCGGGGCATTTGATCAGAGTGTGAAGGACAGAAGCAGAGGATGACAGCTGAAAGACTCCCATAGAAACAAATCGCAAGACTAGCAGAAGATGAGAGAGGATAATTTTTAGGGCACCTGGATTTTTCTTCAATAATTGCAGTATTTTCTATGATGCCACATGTAATGAGATTATAAGTGTAATCTGGTCAAGTATGTGTTTACTCAGAGAAGTAATTTGAGGAGAGTGTAATCTCACTTTTGCATATGCACAATGCACATTCAGAGTAGATGCAGTAGATCTGTACTTTGAGTTGCTTTTAAGTCAAGGGTTGATCACACACACACCTTCCTACCTACCCACCCCTGCCCCCAGCCAAGATTAGAGTCTGTAAGATCAACATCTGATCGTAGCAAGAGATAAGCTTTGAGTCTTTGCTTATTAACAAATTTTAAATATTTATTACAGTGGCAACTCAGGTATGTAAAAATATGCAGAAATTCATTCGTTTAGCAAACAAACAAAAAAACCCAGCAGCAAGTGAAACCCCCAAGCCTTGAAAAGAGACCTGACTGACTCAGGACTTCTAGAGAGTCTGCTCTGGGTTCCCTAGCCCTGCCTGGGAAGGTAATTAAAAGGTAATGAGGGGCGCTGGTTATTGCTCTTCCCAAAGCAGTGATTCTCAGGGGAGGAGGTGACTGTGGGAGGTGGAAATCGATTATTTAAGATAAAGGTGTGAGTGATGGTACTTTCCAGGGAATGCCTTGGACTTGACCCTAATGCATTACAAAAATAATAGGGTAAATAAAAGCCCAATGCACTTTGTTCTCTTTGTATCTCAAGTTCTTTAGTGAAGCAAAAACCTTTGGTTTTACCCTCGGTGACTCAGGTTACTTCAAAGGCTGTCTTCAAGATCTGGAAAACAATCAGAGCTTCCAGTAATTTAAATACAATGCAGACACCTTAGCAGAGGAATTGCTTTGCAGGGTTAGAACAAAGGAGACATTATCATGTTGGGAAATTATTTGGTGTCTCTTTTATTGGACCACTTGTTGAGTAGAATGGCTGGTTGGAAAGAAGGTCTGGGAGAAGAGTTAAATCTTGAAGAGCGGGCATTTGATCAGAGTGTGAAGGACAGAAGCAGAGGATGACAGCTGAAAGACTCCCATAGAAACAAATCGCAAGACTAGCAGAAGATGAGAGAGGATAATTTTAGGGCACCTGGATTTTTCTTCAATAATTGCAGTATTTTCTATGATGCCACATGTAATGAGATTATAAGTGTAATCTGGTCAAGTATGTGTTTACTCAGAGAAGTAATTTGAGGAGAGTGTAATCTCACTTTTGCATATGCACAATGCACATTCAGAGTAGATGCAGTAGATCTGTACTTTGAGTTGCTTTTAAGTCAAGGGTTGATCACACACACACCTTCCTACCTACCCACCCCTGCCCCCAGCCAAGATTAGAGTCTGTAAGATCAACATCTGATCGTAGCAAGAGATAAGCTTTGAGTCTTTGCTTATTAACAAATTTTAAATATTTATTACAGTGGCAACTCAGGTATGTAAAAATATGCAGAAATTCATTCGTTTAGCAAACAAACAAAAAAACCCAGCAGCAAGTGAAACCCCCAAGCCTTGAAAAGAGACCTGACTGACTCAGGACTTCTAGAGAGTCTGCTCTGGGTTCCCTAGCCCTGCCTGGGAAGGTAATTAAAAGGTAATGAGGGGCGCTGGTTATTGCTCTTCCCAAAGCAGTGATTCTCAGGGGAGGAGGTGACTGTGGGAGGTGGAAATCGATTATTTAAGATAAAGGTGTGAGTGATGGTACTTTCCAGGGAATGCCTTGGACTTGACCCTAATGCATTACAAAAATAATAGGGTAAATAAAAGCCCAATGCACTTTGTTCTCTTTGTATCTCAAGTTCTTTAGTGAAGCAAAAACCTTTGGTTTTACCCTCGGTGACTCAGGTTACTTCAAAGGCTGTCTTCAAGATCTGGAAAACAATCAGAGCTTCCAGTAATTTAAATACAATGCAGACACCTTAGCAGAGGAATTGCTTTGCAGGGTTAGAACAAAGGAGACATTATCATGTTGGGAAATTATTTGGTGTCTCTTTTTATTGGAAGTATTTATAGAAAGGGATCCAATGTAGATTTGGCTTCTGGGGAAAATATTTAGCTAGTGACTTTTGTGTGACCTTTGGCTTTCTGTTTTTCTGCTTGGCTAGGGCATGTTTAAAAGAAAACAACACCATGGTTGAAAAAATTGAGAATCATTCTACTTGAAAAGACTTTGGGCGCTTTTAAAGTCATGTGTTTTATAGTTTGTCAAATGTTAAAAATTCTTTCCATCATATTCTTCATGGTGTAGGTTTTTTTTTTGATGGCTGATGAAAGATTTTCATTTCAAGAAATGGCCTGGAGAAACCACAGTCTGGTCTTTAGGCATTTTGTCATTAGTTAAACGAGTGTTCTTACTCAGAAAAATACGTTATTAGAATCGCCACTTGAAAACAGTTAATTGGAATGTTTAAATGTTTTTCTCCTTATCTTAGTATAGTCAGTATAGTTACTACAGGGAAATCATAGACAAGTTTCTAGCGCACTTTCACGAAAAAGAACCCTTCTTTCCAGCCTTTTAAAATAAACTAGCATATGTAGACGGGTTTATGAATTTTTTAGGAGAGCTGAATGTGTAGCCTAATTTCCATTCCAGCATGTTCAAGGGATATTATTTTAAATGATCACTTTGGTTTTCAGAATGACTGCCTTCTAAGGAGAGGGTGGCCTGGAGCCTGAACGCTCAGATGGTGAACAGCCGCCAGCAGGTTATTGCTCTTCCCAAAGCAGTGATTCTCAGGGGAGGAGGTGACTGTGGGAGGTGGAAATCGATTATTTAAGATAAAGGTGTGAGTGATGGTACTTTCCAGGGAATGCCTTGGACTTGACCCTAATGCATTACAAAAATAATAGGGTAAATAAAAGCCCAATGCACTTTGTTCTCTTTGTATCTCAAGTTCTTTAGTGAAGCAAAAACCTTTGGTTTTACCCTCGGTGACTCAGGTTACTTCAAAGGCTGTCTTCAAGATCTGGAAAACAATCAGAGCTTCCAGTAATTTAAATACAATGCAGACACCTTAGCAGAGGAATTGCTTTGCAGGGTTAGAACAAAGGAGACATTATCATGTTGGGAAATTATTTGGTGTCTCTTTTTATTGGAAGTATTTATAGAAAGGGATCCAATGTAGATTTGGCTTCTGGGGAAAATATTTAGCTAGTGACTTTTGTGTGACCTTTGGCTTTCTGTTTTTCTGCTTGGCTAGGGCATGTTTAAAAGAAAACAACACCATGGTTGAAAAAATTGAGAATCATTCTACTTGAAAAGACTTTGGGCGCTTTTAAAGTCATGTGTTTTATAGTTTGTCAAATGTTAAAAATTCTTTCCATCATATTCTTCATGGTGTAGGTTTTTTTTTTGATGGCTGATGAAAGATTTTCATTTCAAGAAATGGCCTGGAGAAACCACAGTCTGGTCTTTAGGCATTTTGTCATTAGTTAAACGAGTGTTCTTACTCAGAAAAATACGTTATTAGAATCGCCACTTGAAAACAGTTAATTGGAATGTTTAAATGTTTTTCTCCTTATCTTAGTATAGTCAGTATAGTTACTACAGGGAAATCATAGACAAGTTTCTAGCGCACTTTCACGAAAAAGAACCCTTCTTTCCAGCCTTTTAAAATAAACTAGCATATGTAGACGGGTTTATGAATTTTTTAGGAGAGCTGAATGTGTAGCCTAATTTCCATTCCAGCATGTTCAAGGGATATTATTTTAAATGATCACTTTGGTTTTCAGAATGACTGCCTTCTAAGGAGAGGGTGGCCTGGAGCCTGAACGCGCTCAGATGGTGAACAGCCGCCAGCAGGTGAGCACAGCCCAGGCAGGTGCAGGCAGCTCTGTCTCCATCCGGGAATCTTGGAACAGCCGCTCTGGGCATGAAGCTGTAACGCTTAAGGTTTACAGCTTCATTCTTTTAGTCCCTTAAGTATCTTTTAAACAGACCCTACATGTACCAGGAATTTATAGATTTGTTTACAAATAATTATTGGTGCAGTGGGGGATCAGAGCCGTGAACACACCAGGCAAAGATCCTTGGCCTCTTAGGGCCTATTTCTAGTGAATTATTTTCCATTTATGAGCCCGGGTTTACAAAGATCTCGGAAAAAGACGGCTAGGGTCTCTCCAAGAGAAAGCAGCTTCATTTAGATTTATTTCAGTTTTGCTTTACGGTCAGTTAAGGAAGCAACGAAAGGCAAGGTTTCTCAGAGGGCTGGGGGACCAGGTTCACAGAGAAGGAGGAGCCAGTGGAGGCAAAGGAGGACAGATGTGGATGGAGATGGGACCGCTTCTGGGCGGCTGAGGAGGAGCTTTATGAGATGTTTGTCTCTTGAGTCCCATCTGCCTCGGTGGTGCCCTCGAAGGGCTGAGCACACGAAGGGCTTGCCATGGCTCTAGTCTTTGTAACTTCAACCCCACCAGCAGGTATGAGAACGTACTGAGGAAGGATGTGCAGAGTGGGTGGCAGAAGTGCCTGCAACGCTAGGGAACGTCTGCACTTTCAGGAGCTCAGGGGAGCCCTGAATGTGCCGAAAGTCCATCATCCCTCTGTGGGTCTGGAACTACTGTTTCTCGGAATGGACTAGAATGGTTTTTCACAGCCGAGAGAGATGCTTCAGGGGTCCAGGTGGAATGTTCTCCAGCCTGTCTCCAAAGACTGGAGGCTCTGTACCAACTTTTCAGATCCTTTCATCTTTTTCTTGTCGAAATCTGGCCATCTTCAGTTTTTAATAAGGCCTGTATTTAGCTAGTGGCACTTTGAGTCTGACAAAGCACAAGTTAGCCATTGTCCATCAGGCTGGGTGTAGTGTTTCTACTCCACCGTTACTGCAGCCCCCTGATTTTTTTTTTTTTTTAAAGACTTATTTATTTGTTTATTTTGGGCGGGGGTCGGGTTGGGGACGGAGGGGAGCGGGCGGGCTACTTCAATTGGTCTTTCATTTCTCTATTTTCATCCATCTTTGTTCTTTGGCTCCTGTGGGCCTCCCATCGCGGTGGCTTCTGTCGTTGCAGAGTCCTGGCTCTGGGCGCATGCGCCCCAGAGCTCTGGCTCGGTAATTGGACACATCGGTCCAGCCGCTCCGCGGCACGTGGGATCTTCCCAGGCCAGGGATCGAACCGGCGCCCCTTGCCCTGCAAGGCGGTGTCCTTACCCACTGGACCACTAGGGGAAGCCCCAGCCTCCTGATTGAGAGGAAAGGGTGACTTCATCTGACTTTTGGAATTTTAACTTTAGGATGACCTTGAAGTGATAAGCCAGGATGACTTTGAAGTGATAAGCCTTCCAGTTTTAAATTGAGGACTTTACCCAATGAGAATGAACATGGTTAGTACACAAGACAGGAAAGTTCCTTCTCTGTCCACTCTGGGGCATGGAGTAGGACTCCTGCTGCCTTGGGCTTTGTTAGTGCCCATCCTTGGGAAGGATTTCAAGATGAAGACTGTCTAGGGCCAGAAAGTGGCTGGAGTTAAGGGAAAGAAGGCAGCCCCACTGACTATAGCTGTGGTTACTTAATGATGGCATGACGGTGGATACTCAGTTGCTTGGTGCAATTCTGATGAAACAAACAGCTTTAGGTATACAAGAGCAGGTGCTTAAGTAATTATGAAATCAGTTGCTTTAAAGCTGCTTAATCTAGATTTGATGGAGGACAAGTATTTTTAAGCTGAAAATCTTTTTATCCAGTGTCATCATCATTGGTTAGCATCGATTGTTTTGGGCAAGAATTTCAGGGCCTGAATTTAAATAGACTCTAAAGTTACTACCAATTGACTAGGGAAGGAGTAAAGAAAAATAGAGAGGCCCTATGACTTCTAGGCTGTTCTCTGGATTATTTGATAACCTATTAGCAGCCATTTTATTTCACAATGGAGGAATTGAATCTCACATTAACTGTAAGAAACATTCAAATGCATACCTTTAAAATACACAGAAATATAAGTATATACAGATATATATCTCAGGTTGCTGCTTCTGGTAAAGAACCCACCTGCCAATGCAGGAGACATAAAAGGCGGGGGATTGGTCCCTGGATTGGGAAGATCCCCTGGAGGGGGGCATGGCAACCCACTCCAGTTTTCCACAGTCCAAATGCTGCTGCCTGCATTCCTATCTATGGTGCTGTTTAATGTGTTCTTGCTTCCCTGAATTTCCTCTCAGCATGTCATTCAGAGGTATGATTATACTCAGGTTTGAAGATGATCTGTTCTTCTATAGTTCTATTTTCTTTCCCTTTTTTGGATATACTGTTGAGTACTTGTAAAGATTTTTGGGTTTTGTTCTGATGGTTGCCTTTATACTGATACCTTTATATAATACCATTGGTTCACTCTTTCTGGGCCTCTATTGTCTATTGGTTTCCTACTGTGAGTAATATTTAAATTAGCTACTACTCTGTTCTTTCCTTTTTCTTCTCTAGCTTGGGATTTGAAGTAATGTGCTTGTACTCCCAGTTACTATCTGGAAGGCAATCAGCAAGCATATTTTGCTTTCAGGTAATCCTCCATCCCCTAAGTTTTCTGAAAACTGCACCAAAATTACTTTATCAGAATCTATAGCAATCATGTACTCTGCTGTCTCTTTTGTCATTATCATTTAATCTTAGTTCCACAAGTAAGTGTATGTTTAATGCTTGCCACTAAGGCTAATGTCTTGTCTTACTTGACATTTTGGTTTTCTGAAGCTTATCTTCTAAAGATACCTCAGAAGGCACTCATGAGAAGTGTTTCTGAGTTATGTTCACAACAGCTTGTCTTTAGCCTTTGCCTTTTGTACTTAAAAGTCAGATTGTTTGATTTAAATTCTGGGCTCATCTTTTCTTTGCTCAAGGATCCTTAATACTTTACCATATTGACTTTTGCCATAAAATGTTCTCAAAGTCTGCAGGCCATCTGATTTTCTTTCTCTTATATTTAATTTGGTATCTTTGCCTGGATACCCACAGGATTGTTTTTTACCTTTATTCGTTGAGTCTGATAGTTCTGTAGTGTTAGATGCTCTGGGTTGATATTTTTTTTCCCCAGGGACGTAATGTTGTACTTCCCTGGTGGCTCAGATGGTGAAGAATCTGCCAACAATGCAGGAGATCTGGGTTCAAGTATAATTTAAAATTTTCTTATTGTGTAGCTTTTGCTGTTACTTCTATTCTTCTTGGCTTTTGGAGCTCCCGCAGGAGACATAAAAGGCGGGATTGGTCCCTGGATTGGGAAGATCCCTGAGGGGCATGGCAACCCACTCCAGTTTTCCACAGTCCAAATGCTGCTGCCTGCATTCCTATCTATGGTGCTGTTTAATGTGTTCTTGCTTCCCTGAATTTCCTCTCAGCATGTCATTCAGAGGTATGATTATACTCAGGTTTGAAGATGATCTGTTCTTCTATAGTTCTATTTTCTTTCCCTTTTTTGGATATACTGTTGAGTACTTGTAAAGATTTTTGGGTTTTGTTCTGATGGTTGCCTTTATACTGATACCTTTATATAATACCATTGGTTCACTCTTTCTGGGCCTCTATTGTCTATTGGTTTCCTACTGTGAGTAATATTTAAATTAGCTACTACTCTGTTCTTTCCTTTTTCTTCTCTAGCTTGGGATTTGAAGTAATGTGCTTGTACTCCCAGTTACTATCCGGAAGGCAATCAGCAAGCATATTTTGCTTTCAGGTAATCCTCCATCCCCTAAGTTTTCTGAAAACTGCACCAAAATTACTTTATCAGAATCTATAGCAATCATGTACTCTGCTGTCTCTTTTGTCATTATCATTTAATCTTAGTTCCACAAGTAAGTGTATGTTTAATGCTTGCCACTAAGGCTAATGTCTTGTCTTACTTGACATTTTGGTTTTCTGAAGCTTATCTTCTAAAGATACCTCAGAAGGCACTCATGAGAAGTGTTTCTGAGTTATGTTCACAACAGCTTGTCTTTAGCCTTTGCCTTTTGTACTTAAAAGTCAGATTGTTTGATTTAAATTCTGGGCTCATCTTTTCTTTGCTCAAGGATCCTTAATACTTTACCATATTGACTTTTGCCATAAAATGTTCTCAAAGTCTGCAGGCCATCTGATTTTCTTTCTCTTATATTTAATTTGGTATCTTTGCCTGGATACCCACAGGATTGTTTTTTACCTTTATTCGTTGAGTCTGATAGTTCTGTAGTGTTAGATGCTCTGGGTTGATATTTTTTTTCCCCAGGGACGTAATGTTGTACTTCCCTGGTGGCTCAGATGGTGAAGAATCTGCCAACAATGCAGGAGATCTGGGTTCAAGTATAATTTAAAATTTTCTTATTGTGTAGCTTTTGCTGTTACTTCTATTCTTCTTGGCTTTTGGAGCTCCCATTGTGTGTATGTTAGATCCTTGTTGCCTATATTTTATATCGACCATTTTCTCTCAAATCCTTTTAATGTCTTCATGATTTGATTGAATTAAAAAACTTTTCTCCTTCCCATCTTCTACTGCTTTTGAGCTGTTATTCATTTTATTTGCTCTTGGGTTCTTTTTAACCCTTTATTTCTGAAATGATTTTTTTCTTGCATTTCTAATTCTTAGTTCTTTATCTCCATGTTCAAGTCTTTTCTCTAGTCACCTTTTTTTTTTTTTTTTAATTTGTTTGATTGAAATACAGTTGATTTACAATGTGGTGTCAGTTTTTGGTATACAACCAAGTGCTTCAATTACATATATACCTTCAATCAGCTCATTTCTGACATTTTATATTTCTGATTTAGGCTGTTTTCTTACAGCTTTTTATTTGATTTCTTTAAGCTCATTTTTGAAGTATTTCTAGTTTTCATTTGTTTCGTGTCTCTTTGGCATATTTTTTTAAACATTTATTTATTTATTTATTTTGGGTGGGGTGGGGAGGGGGGTGGTGGGCTGCTTCTATTGGCCTTTCATTTGTCTATTTTTCATCCGTCTTTGTTCTTTGGCTCCTGTGGGCCTCCCATCGCGGTGGCCTCTGTTGTCGCAGAGCACCGGCTCTGGGTGCATGCGCTCTAGAGCTCCGGCTCGGTAATTGGACACATCAGTCTAGCCGCTCCGCAGCACGTGGGATCTTCCCAGGCCAGGGATCAAACTCGCGCCCCTTGCACTGCAAGGTGGTAAAATTTTTTGTTTCTTTCAAAGTCTGCAGGCCATCTGATTTTCTTTCTCTTATATTTAATTTGGTATCTTTGCCTGGATACCCACAGGATTGTTTTTTACCTTTATTCGTTGAGTCTGATAGTTCTGTAGTGTTAGATGCTCTGGGTTGATATTTTTTTTCCCCAGGGACGTAATGTTGTACTTCCCTGGTGGCTCAGATGGTGAAGAATCTGCCAACAATGCAGGAGATCTGGGTTCAAGTATAATTTAAAATTTTCTTATTGTGTAGCTTTTGCTGTTACTTCTATTCTTCTTGGCTTTTGGAGCTCCCATTGTGTGTATGTTAGATCCTTGTTGCCTATATTTTATATCGACCATTTTCTCTCAAATCCTTTTAATGTCTTCATGATTTGATTGAATTAAAAAACTTTTCTCCTTCCCATCTTCTACTGCTTTTGAGCTGTTATTCATTTTATTTGCTCTTGGGTTCTTTTTTTAACCCTTTATTTCTGAAATGATTTTTTTCTTGCATTTCTAATTCTTAGTTCTTTATCTCCATGTTCAAGTCTTTTCTCTAGTCACCTTTTTTTTTTTTTTTTAATTTGTTTGATTGAAATACAGTTGATTTACAATGTGGTGTCAGTTTTTGGTATACAACCAAGTGCTTCAATTACATATATACCTTCAATCAGCTCATTTCTGACATTTTAAAGTTCTGATTTAGGCTGTTTTCTTACAGCTTTTTATTTGATTTCTTTAAGCTCATTTTTGAAGTATTTCTAGTTTTCATTTGTTTCGTGTCTCTTTGGCATATTTTTTTAAACATTTATTTATTTATTTATTTTGGGTGGGGTGGGGAGGGGGGTGGTGGGCTGCTTCTATTGGCCTTTCATTTGTCTATTTTTCATCCGTCTTTGTTCTTTGGCTCCTGTGGGCCTCCCATCGCGGTGGCCTCTGTTGTCGCAGAGCACCGGCTCTGGGTGCATGCGCTCTAGAGCTCCGGCTCGGTAATTGGACACATCAGTCTAGCCGCTCCGCAGCACGTGGGATCTTCCCAGGCCAGGGATCAAACTCGCGCCCCTTGCACTGCAAGGCGGTGTCCTTACCCACTGGACCACCAGGGAAGCCCCTCTCTGGCATAATTTTACTGTTTATACTAGTGGTGTGATTCTGTTCCTTACTCTTTCTTTCTTTTTTTTTTTCCTGTTCATTGCTACTAACCCATCTCCCTCCACCCCACTCCTGCATGCATGCTCTGTCGTGTAACCCTGTGGACTGTAGCCCACCAGGTGTCCATTGGAGTGGGTTGCCATTTCCTTCTCCTACTCTTCCTTTAAATGAAGTGTTTGGCGTTCAGCTGCAATTCTTCTCTGTTCTTCACTCTGCATTTTCCTGTGCTCTTGGCAGAGGCAGTATAGCTTTTTTAACTTCATGGTTCTAGAGGACCCAGTTACATTGTTTTCATGAAGTGGTTTTTTTAAAAAATGAACTTGATGCTTCTAGATCATAGCTTTCTGGTCTTCTTCCCCAGCCCCAGCCTATCTGAACATTTCCTTCACCCTATCTTACTCACCTTAGATTCATCCTTAGCAGTTTCTCCTCAGCTTGGAACTTTGACCTAGTCAGTTCATAGGGATCAGACCTCCCCACCCCAGAACATTCCAGCATGTTAGACACACATGGGTCACAATCCACTCTACGCTTCGTAGGGAGGTTGGAACCTGTAGGGTCCTCTGCCAGCTTCCATGACTGTCTTCAAAATGGGGACTCTGAGCTTTCCAGTGAATACCTAAAGGCAGTTGTTCAAGTTCCTGGTAGTTTGTCCCCACCTCCTTCATACACAGGGCTCATGGGGATACCTTATCGATAACCTGGGTGTGTTGTAGATGCTGTCTGTGGCTTTTTGGTTCTGCTCTGTTTGTCTGTTTTTATGTTTAGGATGAATTGGGGGAGATTCAATAAAATATGCTCCTGCCACCATCTTGCCAGAATGCTTTTTAACATAAAAATTAGTAACTTTTGGGTTTTATAAGTCAGGACCAAAGTAGCAAAGTCTTAAAACATTAAATCACTAATAGCTATCTCTAAAAGTAATTTTCTTTTAAAATATAAAATGTGTGGTAAAAAAGTCCCTAGGCCAGTCTAGCCGCTCCGCAGCACGTGGGATCTTCCCAGGCCAGGGATCAAACTCGCGCCCCTTGCACTGCAAGGCGGTGTCCTTACCCACTGGACCACCAGGGAAGCCCCTCTCTGGCATAATTTTACTGTTTATACTAGTGGTGTGATTCTGTTCCTTACTCTTTCTTTTTTTTTTTCCTGTTCATTGCTACTAACCCATCTCCCTCCACCCCACTCCTGCATGCATGCTCTGTCGTGTAACCCTGTGGACTGTAGCCCACCAGGTGTCCATTGGAGTGGGTTGCCATTTCCTTCTCCTACTCTTCCTTTAAATGAAGTGTTTGGCGTTCAGCTGCAATTCTTCTCTGTTCTTCACTCTGCATTTTCCTGTGCTCTTGGCAGAGGCAGTATAGCTTTTTTAACTTCATGGTTCTAGAGGACCCAGTTACATTGTTTTCATGAAGTGGTTTTTTTAAAAAATGAACTTGATGCTTCTAGATCATAGCTTTCTGGTCTTCTTCCCCAGCCCCAGCCTATCTGAACATTTCCTTCACCCTATCTTACTCACCTTAGATTCATCCTTAGCAGTTTCTCCTCAGCTTGGAACTTTGACCTAGTCAGTTCATAGGGATCAGACCTCCCCACCCCAGAACATTCCAGCATGTTAGACACACATGGGTCACAATCCACTCTACGCTTCGTAGGGAGGTTGGAACCTGTAGGGTCCTCTGCCAGCTTCCATGACTGTCTTCAAAATGGGGACTCTGAGCTTTCCAGTGAATACCTAAAGGCAGTTGTTCAAGTTCCTGGTAGTTTGTCCCCACCTCCTTCATACACAGGGCTCATGGGGATACCTTATCGATAACCTGGGTGTGTTGTAGATGCTGTCTGTGGCTTTTTGGTTCTGCTCTGTTTGTCTGTTTTTATGTTTAGGATGAATTGGGGGAGATTCAATAAAATATGCTCCTGCCACCATCTTGCCAGAATGCTTTTTAACATAAAAATTAGTAACTTTTGGGTTTTATAAGTCAGGACCAAAGTAGCAAAGTCTTAAAACATTAAATCACTAATAGCTATCTCTAAAAGTAATTTTCTTTTAAAATATAAAAATGTGTGGTAGAAACAAAAGTTAATGGTTTTAACTATCTGAAAACTGGCCACTTTATGGGCTCTGTGCGAGCTAAGTCACTTCAGTTGTGTCTGACTCTTTGTGACCCCTTAGACTGTAGCCCACCAAGCTCATGGGCTTCTCTAGGCAAGAACACCGGAGTGGGTTGCCATTTCCTTCTCCAGGGGATCTTCCCGACCCAGGGATGGAACCCACATTCTCATATGTCTCCTGCACCACCTGGGAAGTCCACTTTATGGGCTATTTAAGCCATATTCTAAACTTACTGTTTATGACAAAATGTAGTGGTTGGAACCATCTGGGGACCAGGAAGTCCATTTCTGGGCTGTTTCTGAGGAAAAGGTGTAAAGAGTGATGCACTTTGGCTGGTATTTGTTTGGCTTGATCTTCTGTGAGTTCTAAAGGAGTCGATGCTATTTTATAGTTTCAAAAGGATTAAAGCACATTTATACTTCTAATACCATCTAATAAAGATAGAAATCATTACTTAATTAAGTGCATTTTTCTCTTTCAGCTTTTTCTCCCCCAGTGAAGAATTTGCATATCTCTAATTATAGTCATTTGAAAAAAATGCTGCCAGGACTTGACATAATATTAATTTAGATTTCCAAAAATACTAAATTTCCTTCCTCCAATTTGAGTTCCCTCCAATTGGCCACTGATTTAAATTACATACTAAAAGGTGACAATTTTAGAATTGGCCCCCTTTTTTTTCTTCCTGTATTTAGGGATAGCCATTATTCTAAAGCCATTGAAGGATGAACTAAAACTTACTCAATGGGCATACGAGAAACTTTTTTTCCAGTTTTGGAAAATAGAGCGAGGTGATTTTCAGACGTTTCCTGTGGTTTTCTATGAAGATATTGAGAAGAAATCATTTCAATGTAGAGTTAGTCGTTAAGAATTCTTTGTAAAGTGGTAGCAGGCTTAATGTATCACTCCAAGTGAATGTCACTCAAGAAAAATTAAGGGAAAAGTCAATACTCATTAAGCAGATTGACCAGCCAAGTGTTTTGATAAATGTCACAACAAATTTGAATAAACTAATTTTGTCCATTAGTGTGCTTTTAGACCAATGCGATTGTTTTGGTCTAATTATTTTTTATTTTGTGTGTTCAGATGTAGAATGGCGGCAGAGTTAACGTTTATGGCAATTATCTGATGAGCAATTTAGAAAATTGTGAATGGTATCTGACTACTCACCAAGCATTGCCTGGCATTTGATAGGACTGTGCACAGGGCCACAGTCTAAGGAGAGGCTTGGGCTGCTGTCTTTTCTCTCCCCAACTGCTGGTGGGAGCCCTGAGGCCGGACCCGGGTTACCGCAGGCTGTGGATGCGGGCTCTGGGCTCTTCCATGTCATACACCAGATTGAGGTCTGATGTGCTCCAGAAGTTGTATTTGCCACCCCATGTCACTATTCCGGAGTCCTGTAGCTGTGACTGGTGAATTCTGCAATATTTCCCACTTCTGAAGCTTGGGGATTCGAGAAATCTGTGCCCGAGTAGCTGCCAAAGCTTGTCAGGGGGACCCAGCGCGAGGCCGATTTCTAGGTGTAAAAGCCAGGCAGATTTGCTCACTCAAGAAAATCTGTTTTTGCAGGTTCGCTCTGAATTCCAAGATACAGATTCTGGTTTAAAAAAAAAAAAAAAAATTGCTGCACTAATGCCGTGGGTTTCTCCGTGTAGCTGACTGCCTTGTCGGGGAGGGGATGGCTGATGCTCCAAGTGTGGTCCTGACCCGAAGCAGCCACAGCAGCATCGCCGGGGGCTTTTCAAGGGTGTGAACTCTTGCTTCCGTCCCAGAACCACCAGTTTGGAAACTCTGGGGGCGCAGTGGGCCCTTTGATTGAGCTCTCCGGTGAACCTGACAGAGGTTACAGTTTGAAACCCACCAGTCCAGAGTATAAACATGACTGGACTTTGTTAGTTTTGGGCTGAGATATTTATTATGTTAGAAGAGTACGCAGTTCTCAGTTCTCTTTCTCTTGCATTGAGAAGATAGGTAGGCATTTCAGTTGCTTCAGACAGGAAAGCAGACAATGGCAATACCAGGGGACTGTTCCAGTACAGATGGCAAGGGGCAGAGGCTGCCAGGGCCTTCAGAAGACCTGCATGGAGGTCGAGGCGGTGGCAGGGTGATGGAAAGGCCCCTCTAGGTGGTACCAATGCGATTGTTTTGGTCTAATTATTTTTTATTTTGTGTGTTCAGATGTAGAATGGCGGCAGAGTTAACGTTTATGGCAATTATCTGATGAGCAATTTAGAAAATTGTGAATGGTATCTGACTACTCACCAAGCATTGCCTGGCATTTGATAGGACTGTGCACAGGGCCACAGTCTAAGGAGAGGCTTGGGCTGCTGTCTTTTCTCTCCCCAACTGCTGGTGGGAGCCCTGAGGCCGGACCCGGGTTACCGCAGGCTGTGGATGCGGGCTCTGGGCTCTTCCATGTCATACACCAGATTGAGGTCTGATGTGCTCCAGAAGTTGTATTTGCCACCCCATGTCACTTTTCCCGGGAGTCCTGTAGCTGTGACTGGTGAATTCTGCAATATTTCCCACTTCTGAAGCTTGGGGATTCGAGAAATCTGTGCCCGAGTAGCTGCCAAAGCTTGTCAGGGGGACCCAGCGCGAGGCCGATTTCTAGGTGTAAAAGCCAGGCAGATTTGCTCACTCAAGAAAATCTGTTTTTGCAGGTTCGCTCTGAATTCCAAGATACAGATTCTGGTTTAAAAAAAAAAAAAAAAAATTGCTGCACTAATGCCGTGGGTTTCTCCGTGTAGCTGACTGCCTTGTCGGGGAGGGGATGGCTGATGCTCCAAGTGTGGTCCTGACCCGAAGCAGCCACAGCAGCATCGCCGGGGGCTTTTCAAGGGTGTGAACTCTTGCTTCCGTCCCAGAACCACCAGTTTGGAAACTCTGGGGGCGCAGTGGGCCCTTTGATTGAGCTCTCCGGTGAACCTGACAGAGGTTACAGTTTGAAACCCACCAGTCCAGAGTATAAACATGACTGGACTTTGTTAGTTTTGGGCTGAGATATTTATTATGTTAGAAGAGTACGCAGTTCTCAGTTCTCTTTCTCTTGCATTGAGAAGATAGGTAGGCATTTCAGTTGCTTCAGACAGGAAAGCAGACAATGGCAATACCAGGGGACTGTTCCAGTACAGATGGCAAGGGGCAGAGGCTGCCAGGGCCTTCAGAAGACCTGCATGGAGGTCGAGGCGGTGGCAGGGTGATGGAAAGGCCCCTCTAGGTGGTATTTTAAAGGAATACATGTGATTGTGACCCTCTCTAATTAAAACCTTTCAGAAACTTCTCAGTTTCTTGGAATAAAGTCTGTCCATGTAGATCCCATCCGAGACTTCCGGTGGCTCTGCTTCATCTCCACTTTGTACCCAGTACCTGCCTCATCTTCCATTGTCAGTGCTTTCTTCACTCCTTGAAGCTGTCCTTGTTCTTTGGAGATTTCAGGCACCTGTTTCTCCCTGCTTCCTAGTACACTTGAGACCTCAACTGGCATGTTTCCTTTGTAATCCTTTCTGACCTCTACCAGGTAGGTCAGGTCAGCACTCCTTGTATGGTGCATGTCTCCCCTATCTGCACAATATAATTATATAATTGAACAGTTATTGATTTATTAAGAGTTCACTGGTGTAGCTAAATATAAATTCCATGAGCAGGAGAGAGAGAGAGAGAGACTGCCTTTTTCAGTATTGCCCAGCCTATAGCAAGCATTCAGAGAAAAATGTTTTGATGAATGAATGAATGGTAGGGAGAGGCAGTCACGTGTTTATCCTAGGACACGTGGTGTGGTTACCGTGTGGAATCTTGACGGCTGTGTCACCTGGTGAGTTTTACTTACAAGCACAGTTGCTGCCATCATCGTCCCCCTGCTGGGAGGGGTGGGAGAGCCCATGCACAGGGGTGGCGGAAGCTCATGATTACTAGCTTGGGATCTGGCTTATGGGACACCCAAGAGATGTGCTTGAGTACTGTGCTTCCCAGGGTTCAGAGAAAGGAGGAGAGTCCTCTGACCTTGGAGATGTCCATAATACACAGGCCAGAAACCAGGAACCGAGTGGTAAAGGGTGGTACCTGGGAACTTTTCAGGGAAGTGACTATTGTCTTCTGTCCCCTTAGGGCTTCCGGGAAGACCTCATCGCTCTGCTCCCAGAAGTTGATGTAAGGGCAACCATCTTTCTGCCTGCCCACTTTCAGATCTGTTTGATAGAATCACACACACTCCTTTGTTTCATTTTGGTCAGTTTGCCTTGACCTGGATAAATCTAGTGGAGGTCGAGGCGGTGGCAGGGTGATGGAAAGGCCCCTCTAGGTGGTATTTTAAAGGAATACATGTGATTGTGACCTTTCTAATTAAAACCTTTCAGAAACTTCTCAGTTTCTTGGAATAAAGTCTGTCCATGTAGATCCCATCCGAGACTTCCGGTGGCTCTGCTTCATCTCCACTTTGTACCCAGTACCTGCCTCATCTTCCATTGTCAGTGCTTTCTTCACTCCTTGAAGCTGTCCTTGTTCTTTGGAGATTTCAGGCACCTGTTTCTCCCTGCTTCCTAGTACACTTGAGACCTCAACTGGCATGTTTCCTTTGTAATCCTTTCTGACCTCTACCAGGTAGGTCAGGTCAGCACTCCTTGTATGGTGCATGTCTCCCCTATCTGCACAATATAATTATATAATTGAACAGTTATTGATTTATTAAGAGTTCACTGGTGTAGCTAAATATAAATTCCATGAGCAGGAGAGAGAGAGAGAGACTGCCTTTTTCAGTATTGCCCAGCCTATAGCAAGCATTCAGAGAAGAATGTTTTGATGAATGAATGAATGGTAGGGAGAGGCAGTCACGTGTTTATCCTAGGACACGTGGTGTGGTTACCGTGTGGAATCTTGACGGCTGTGTCACCTGGTGAGTTTTACTTACAAGCACAGTTGCTGCCATCATCGTCCCCCTGCTGGGAGGGGTGGGAGAGCCCATGCACAGGGGTGGCGGAAGCTCATGATTACTAGCTTGGGATCTGGCTTATGGGACACCCAAGAGATGTGCTTGAGTACTGTGCTTCCCAGGGTTCAGAGAAAGGAGGAGAGTCCTCTGACCTTGGAGATGTCCATAATACACAGGCCAGAAACCAGGAACCGAGTGGTAAAGGGTGGTACCTGGGAACTTTTCAGGGAAGTGACTATTGTCTTCTGTCCCCTTAGGGCTTCCGGGAAGACCTCATCGCTCTGCTCCCAGAAGTTGATGTAAGGGCAACCATCTTTCTGCCTGCCCACTTTCAGATCTGTTTGATAGAATCACACACACTCCTTTGTTTCATTTTGGTCAGTTTGCCTTGACCTGGATAAATCTAGTTTTTTTTTTTTTCTTTTATTGTAGAAGGTGACAGCATGCAGGGTACTTCTGAGTAGCAACGGCTTCTTAGTGGGGGCATTTTGCCTCAAATTAGAAACTAAGTAAGCCTTGCTGACAATGGAATGGTTGGCAAAAAACATACAGGAGTGTAATTTATAAAGAAATACTCATATTGAGAGTGAGGTCTCCAGTTTTTTGGGGGGGGGGGGGGCTGCACAGGGAATCTTAGCTCCCCAACCAGGGGTCGCACCAGTGCCTCCTGTAGTGAAAGTGCAGAGTCTTAACCACTCGACTGCCAGAGAAGTGACTTAAATCCTTTTAAAACATGGCTTGTGAAAAGCTTAATTTTGATAGAGGAAACCGATCACCTGCTCACTGTATTTGCCAATTAATTGATTGTTGTGTTTGTTTCACATTTGGGGCTCGGCGTACTCTCATAACCAATGTAAACTCCTGTTAGATTCACTGAAATGGAATAAACACACTTAGTTTGGGAACAAACATCATAAACACGGTTTCTCACTTGCTGCCATTTACTGAGCATAAGGTAGGTAAAGATTTAGAGATAGTGTGTGAATCCTGATGTATCTCACCACCAATTTAGAGATTTCAAAACTGTGAAACGTGGAGAGGTCAGTTACTTCCCCCAAATTTCATATTACTCATCTTGGAATCTCTAAACCCACGTATATTTCCATTAGATTTCCATTGTATTTCTGTGGCCTCCCCTGCTCACCCGAGCTCAGAAAAGCACCATCATCTGCAATCTCTGAGCTGGCTTCTAGACTTTAAAGCACTGTTGATAAAGTTACAAAAGTTGCAAGATGAATGCAGAGAACTTCTGGATTACCTTTCACCTGGTCTTACTGATTAACACTTCGCCACTTTGCTTTGTTCATGTATATACACATTAGCTTTTCTGACTCATCTGAAAGTTAAGTTGCTAAAATGCCTCCCTGAAAACTCATCTGAGCCTCTCAGCCTTGGGTTTAGGAGAACGTGGAGGCCACCCAGGCTGTGTTCTTTCTCTAGGCCCAGACCACCTGGTTCCCCTACTCCCCCGCTTTGGGCTGGGGCCTGACCCAAAGCAGAGAGCTTCAGTTCACTTTTGTCCTCAGCCCTAGTCTGAGCCGCTTAGTTCAGACCCTAAAACAATTTCAGCTCCCTTTCTGGAAATGGGCTCTCCAGTACCTAGCCAGCAGAACACTTTTTACAGCAAAAACATACAGGAGTGTAATTTATAAAGAAATACTCATATTGAGAGTGAGGTCTCCAGTTTTTGGGGGCTGCACAGGGAATCTTAGCTCCCCAACCAGGGGTCGCACCAGTGCCTCCTGTAGTGAAAGTGCAGAGTCTTAACCACTCGACTGCCAGAGAAGTGACTTAAATCCTTTTAAAACATGGCTTGTGAAAAGCTTAATTTTGATAGAGGAAACCGATCACCTGCTCACTGTATTTGCCAATTAATTGATTGTTGTGTTTGTTTCACATTTGGGGCTCGGCGTACTCTCATAACCAATGTAAACTCCTGTTAGATTCACTGAAATGGAATAAACACACTTAGTTTGGGAACAAACATCATAAACACGGTTTCTCACTTGCTGCCATTTACTGAGCATAAGGTAGGTAAAGATTTAGAGATAGTGTGTGAATCCTGATGTATCTCACCACCAATTTAGAGATTTCAAAACTGTGAAACGTGGAGAGGTCAGTTACTTCCCCCAAATTTCATATTACTCATCTTGGAATCTCTAAACCCACGTATATTTCCATTAGATTTCCATTGTATTTCTGTGGCCTCCCCTGCTCACCCGAGCTCAGAAAAGCACCATCATCTGCAATCTCTGAGCTGGCTTCTAGACTTTAAAGCACTGTTGATAAAGTTACAAAAGTTGCAAGATGAATGCAGAGAACTTCTGGATTACCTTTCACCTGGTCTTACTGATTAACACTTCGCCACTTTGCTTTGTTCATGTATATACACATTAGCTTTTCTGACTCATCTGAAAGTTAAGTTGCTAAAATGCCTCCCTGAAAACTCATCTGAGCCTCTCAGCCTTGGGTTTAGGAGAACGTGGAGGCCACCCAGGCTGTGTTCTTTCTCTAGGCCCAGACCACCTGGTTCCCCTACTCCCCCGCTTTGGGCTGGGGCCTGACCCAAAGCAGAGAGCTTCAGTTCACTTTTGTCCTCAGCCCTAGTCTGAGCCGCTTAGTTCAGACCCTAAAACAATTTCAGCTCCCTTTCTGGAAATGGGCTCTCTCCAGTACCTAGCCAGCAGAACACTTTTTACAGCACAGTAGCACAAGCAAATACAAAGGGGCTCCCAGTATGTTTGTGAAAAAAGGGCGGATGGGGATTTGCCCCACCTTGTTACCCAGGGCTGCAGAGAAACTGACCTCTCCTCTTTGACCTCTTTTCAAGAGAGTTACCAATACTGGTAACCCTTTTCTCTGGCAAGTGCTTCATATAAAATTGCTTTGTGGTGAAAAGTAGCTTGAATATCTATTTAAGCCAAGTATTATTCCAAGCATCTTTGAGAGCTAGAAAAGCAGAGGGCTCTATCAAAAATGTGGGTTGCATCTGAAGTCTAAAAAAGTGCCTCCGGAAAACAAGCCAAATGTCAGGATAAGTGAACAAGCTAAAATGTAATATATACATGGAGCGAAATATTACTCAGCCTTAAAAAGGACACACACTAACTGCACAGATGATCCTTGGAGACCTTTTGCTGAGTTAAGTGAGACACAAAGGACAAATATGGTTCTGCTTAGGGTGGTCAGATTATTGAAATAGAAAGGAGAATGGTGGTCCCCAGGGCCTGGGGACTGGGGGGTCACTCCTGGAGGGGTGCAGACTTCCACGCTGGGATGAAGCAGCAGCTCCGGGTAGCAGGGATGGCTGCATGACGTCAGTGTATTTACTGCCATTCTGTTGTATAATTAAAAATGGCTAAACTGATCGATTTTATGTTACATGTATTTTACCAACAAAAAGTATTTTAAATATCCCTGTTGGCATGCATTTATGCTTGTGAGGGTAAAATGATGACCCAACAGTCCTTTGTTGAGTGGTATTACCCTTGATATTACTAGAATGTCGCTGTAGAATTAGAACTAGAGGTTATGGGTGTTGCCTATTTTTATGTCCTCTAAGTTTTCATGTGCTTTAACTCAGCCTCATTGCCCCCATGAGCCTGGGAATGGACATTCTGAGGAACTGTCAGTTTCCTGATGGGAGGACAGGCGTGGTGATTCGATTAGAGCACTTTATGCTGGCACTGATCCATTCAACCACACGTGTCCAGGACAGCGCTGACATGAAGTCAGTTTATGCTTCGGTCCCTGTAAGGATCTGGCTGCTCTGTCCTCTGTGAGCTGTGCAGCTGGGGGTTCTATTTAGAAGTGAGATGCATGCATATCTGTTTTCCTTGGCGCTTGGTAGGTCTTGGATGAATGAAGCTGGCCTTTGACTAGCATGTTCCTTTTCAATGCTCTTCTTGCCCTGCTCTTTTTCGCTTTGCTCTTTAGTTGTTCTTTAAGTCGAGGAAGTTAATGTGGAAAGAAGTCCCGAGGCCCCCGACTCCACCTCCACCCCCACCCCAGACTTCACAGACGGTAAGGGTCTTGCTCTGGTGTTTATTGGTCTGAGTCATGTTGCTTCTTATCTGGTGCTTCTTTCTGTAAGTGCGTTCCAGAAGTCAGAACATGGAAACCTACATATTTACAGCAGGAGCTGCATGGCATGGGGCTATCTGGGAAAACCCACTGGAAATGAGGAAGTTCCTCTTTTCTGCTGCAGGGGTGATCCTCATACATCGTGCTTGTCAAGTCCAGACCTTATCTGACTCCCCAAAGGCCCACTGCATGATGGTCCTGCGATCTTTGTCTGAGATCAAAAGGGGAAGTTCTGCTTCCTCAAATGTCGGGTTGTATTTTTCTTATGATGAGTGAGTAGGAAATATATCAAGGAGCCCAGTGAAAGCCTTGGCTGCTGAGGATGTATGTGTATCTAGATGAGATTTTGTAGAAGAACGAGATGAGAAGGATCCTTCTTTGATTGCTGAATGGATGACACATGCATCTCCACACTTACTGTTCACTTTATAAGATGTAACAACGTTAAAACATGGAATTTGATTTTAATTTTTTTTTGTGAGGGGGGAGAGGGGCGGGCGGGCCACCTCTATTGGTCTTTCATTTGCCTATTTTCATCCATCTTTGTTCTTTGGCCCGTGTGGGCCTCCCATCGCAGTGGCCTCTGCTATCGCAGAGCGCCGGCTCTGGGCGCATGCGCTCCAGAGTTCCGGCTTGGATGCACATTGGATCTTCCCAGGCCAGGATCAAACCTGAGCCCTTGCACTGCAAGGCGGTGTCCTTAACTGCCACGGCCAAAAGAACCACACGTGTCCAGGACAGCGCTGACATGAAGTCAGTTTATGCTTCGGTCCCTGTAAGGATCTGGCTGCTCTGTCCTCTGTGAGCTGTGCAGCTGGGGGTTCTATTTAGAAGTGAGATGCATGCATATCTGTTTTCCTTGGCGCTTGGTAGGTCTTGGATGAATGAAGCTGGCCTTTGACTAGCATGTTCCTTTTCAATGCTCTTCTTGCCCTGCTCTTTTTCGCTTTGCTCTTTAGTTGTTCTTTAAGTCGAGGAAGTTAATGTGGAAAGAAGTCCCGAGGCCCCCGACTCCACCTCCACCCCCACCCCAGACTTCACAGACGGTAAGGGTCTTGCTCTGGTGTTTATTGGTCTGAGTCATGTTGCTTCTTATCTGGTGCTTCTTTCTGTAAGTGCGTTCCAGAAGTCAGAACATGGAAACCTACATATTTACAGCAGGAGCTGCATGGCATGGGGCTATCTGGGAAAACCCACTGGAAATGAGGAAGTTCCTCTTTTCTGCTGCAGGGGTGATCCTCATACATCGTGCTTGTCAAGTCCAGACCTTATCTGACTCCCCAAAGGCCCACTGCATGATGGTCCTGCGATCTTTGTCTGAGATCAAAAGGGGAAGTTCTGCTTCCTCAAATGTCGGGTTGTATTTTTCTTATGATGAGTGAGTAGGAAATATATCAAGGAGCCCAGTGAAAGCCTTGGCTGCTGAGGATGTATGTGTATCTAGATGAGATTTTGTAGAAGAACGAGATGAGAAGGATCCTTCTTTGATTGCTGAATGGATGACACATGCATCTCCACACTTACTGTTCACTTTATAAGATGTAACAACGTTAAAACATGGAATTTGATTTTAATTTTTTTTTGTGAGGGGGGAGAGGGGCGGGCGGGCCACCTCTATTGGTCTTTCATTTGCCTATTTTCATCCATCTTTGTTCTTTGGCCCGTGTGGGCCTCCCATCGCAGTGGCCTCTGCTATCGCAGAGCGCCGGCTCTGGGCGCATGCGCTCCAGAGCTCCGGCTTGGTAATTGGACACATTGGTTCAGCCGCTCTGCGGCACGTGGGATCTTCCCAGGCCAGGGATCAAACCTGAGCCCCTTGCACTGCAAGGCGGTGTCCTTACCCACTGGACCACCAGGGAAGCCCGGAATTCTATTTTTAAGCATGGAATTCGATGGGATCGATTCCATGTTGAGGTCCTTGTTCTAATTCTGTGTTCAAACAGTAGTTTAAAAACAAAGCAGGTGATTAATTATATTACTTATATCATAAGAGAAGCAGTTGATATTCCTTATTAGCACAAATAGGTGAGTGTTTTTTATGTCCAGTTAATGGATTTTTTTTATAGTTTTTTTTTTTTTTTTTTTTTTAATCTTGACTCTTTTATGGCCTGAGTATTTGAATACAGATCCTAGAATCTTGGAGCTTTTGATGCTCTCTTTTTAGTTTTTCAGAAGAGGAAATAGAGGCCTGTGAACTTGGCCGAAATTTAAAATCCAGAATTTTTCTGTGTCCCCACCATTACCTTTTTTTCTTCATATACTTCACTAACTGCTTCAGAGGGAAGATATGCAGTTACATCTTTTATCTAAAATGTACAAATATTAAATATCTTAGCAGACACTAGACAATTCATAACTTTGCCCGTTGCCTCCAGCCTGAGAAAAGCTTTGACAGATGTTGTATCTTGAAAAGGCATTTATCGGCAGCCCAAATCCTTGCTGCTGAGTCCTCTTAGTACGTTTCCTTACAAGCCTGCAGAGCACCTAACCTCTTCTTTATCTTGGCTGTGCTTTTCAAACAGCAAAAGCAACCCCGGGGCATCTCCTTTAGCCACTGCATGGCACACATGTGAGTGGAGACTTGATGGAAGGAAGGAGTCGAGGGCTCAGGTCCAGGGAGGCTCCCAGGTGGGCACTGCTGGTGGAGCTGAGTGGGGACATGCTGGGTGGCAGAGGATCAGGCTCATGGGACTTGCCCTGGGATCTCAACGTACAGAAGAGCAGAATATACATATGCTACAGGAAAGGTGTGATCCACACAGGTGATTTATTAGTGCTGGGTTCGTCCCTGTGGTTAAGGCAGAAAATAGAGGGCCTGACTCTCGCCCCAGGAGGAAACCGCCTTCAGGAGTAGAAGCAGGAAGAGGCCAAACCACAGGTGAATCCACGAGGCTGAAAGCCTGCAGAAGGGTGAGCCAGCAAAGGAGATGGTGGGGGTGGTGGGGGCCAACCCTGCCTCCCAGAGAAGGGCACCCCCGTTTGCAGTGGACACCTCTTTCTAGCATGAATGAATTACTCTTGCTCAGATGTCCATCAGAATGTGGGACCCACATGTGGTACCATGGCTCCTTTGTGTCACAGGTATTTTTCTGAAAAGAACAGGTCCAGGGAAAGAGGGGCTTAAAGATAATAGTGTTTTCGTCCTGCCTCTTTCACCTCATGGCCTCCATTATCAGCCCTTGAGGTCAGACAGTGGCCACCTCGGTGCTGCTGTCAGGTCTGCATAGGGACCATCTCTGCCACCATTCCTCTCTGTCCCTGCTCCTGGGTTCTCTACCTTTGCTCTTCTCTCCAGTCACCTGCCCTTGTGGATGCTTATCCCCCGACCTTTTTGTGTGCGCACTCTAGAAGCTTCCATGTTTTCCAGCCTGCCATTGGCCATTGCCTCCTGTGCTCACTGACTTTAGGAGTCCTCCCCACTCTTCTCCCCACCTCCTCCCTCCTCCCCCTCCTTTGCTTGATGTGCGGTCAAAGCTCTACCCGCATCCCATGCCTGCAGCACATCAGTGATTCTGGGGGTTGGCGTGGGTAGGGCCAGGAGGTTAGGGGTGCTGATGTGCAGCCAGGGGTGCATGCCTGATGGACGTTCCCTGACTCTCATCCCTCCCCCTACGTTCATAGTCATCAACCACGGCTGAGGACGCTGGGGCTGGTTCTCTGTCCATTTCTGCTCCCCCACCTGCTGCCGTGTCCTCTTGAGAGCCTGACATCTTTCTGAGAGTCCCTTCTCACCATCTGGTTGGAGCTGCCTGGTTCTCTCTTACCAACTGAGCCTTCGCCATCTCTGCCCTCCTTCAGCCACCTTAGGCCTTGTCATTTCCTCCTTGACCCCTCAGCTCTTTGTAGTCCTCACCCGCCTCCACAGATGATTTCATGGATACCCCTCGTACCACCTCCTAACCACCCAGTGGGTGCTGATGAGTATGTCTGCAGCCTGACCCTCCCCCACCACCCCTTCTCAATTCACAGGATCTTCCAGTGGCCACCTTCGTGTCCAGATGTCTCTAAGTCAGTTTTATCCCCCTCTGGTCTGTCAACACCCCATCTTCTCGGAGGTATAAGCCCCAAAACAGGCGTGTCCTCTCTCCATCCTCTTACTTCCTCTTCTCAGATCCAGCCCATGCCAAGGCTCCATGCTTCCCAGTAAACCCGTCTCCCCTGTCCATCCCCACACCTGGCTTATGCTCTCATTAGCTCTCGTCTGGATCTAACCTCCTAGCTGTCCTTGTCTCTAGTCCAGTTCTATCAGCACTGTCCTTCACTGCTCCAGGAGGGGTCCCCCCATGCACCAGTGGCTCCCCATCAGGGCAGGCTCACTGCCTTAACACAACAGAGACCCCGCTGTGTCTCTGGCCTCACACCCTGATGCTGCAGGGATTCCGAGTGATCCGTGACTTCTGAGCATGCGCCTGACTGGTTCTGTGACACTTGGCTCTTGTGGTCCTAGACCTGATAGACCTACTCCTCTGCCCGCAGCCTGGCCGGGCCACACACACTCCTTAATCTGAGCTCCTGGAATCCTTTCTGACCCCTCTTCTTGCCCATCCCCCCACTGCCCTTTTTGTCTGCGCTTGTGCGGTCATTATCTGCGTGAGCCCAGCTTCCCTACTGGGCTGCCATCCCCTGCTCTGTATTCCTGGTCCCCAGTCCCACACAGGCCAAATAGTGGGAGCTCAATTACCGTTGCCGCCATGAAGACATGTTTCATAATAAGTGCTGGCTTTGTTACTGAGCCCTCTCTCTGTGCCTCTAATGACTAACACTCCAGCTTGTCTTCCTCTGTCCTTCAGTTCCTTTCTATCAGTTCCTCATCTTTAGACCAACATTGAAAGACACTTAAGGAGAAGCTTTTAAAAATGTGCTACAGGAAATCTTTTATGTTATTTTACGATTTTAACCCGAGTTTCAAATGGCTGAAAACTATTGCTATTGTTTAAGGAAAGTAATCTTTGTAGTCCTCACCCGCCTCCACAGATGATTTCATGGATACCCCTCGTACCACCTCCTAACCACCCAGTGGGTGCTGATGAGTATGTCTGCAGCCTGACCCTCCCCCACCACCCCTTCTCAATTCACAGGATCTTCCAGTGGCCACCTTCGTGTCCAGATGTCTCTAAGTCAGTTTTATCCCCCTCTGGTCTGTCAACACCCCATCTTCTCGGAGGTATAAGCCCCAAAACAGGCGTGTCCTCTCTCCATCCTCTTACTTCCTCTTCTCAGATCCAGCCCATGCCAAGGCTCCATGCTTCCCAGTAAACCCGTCTCCCCTGTCCATCCCCACACCTGGCTTATGCTCTCATTAGCTCTCGTCTGGATCTAACCTCCTAGCTGTCCTTGTCTCTAGTCCAGTTCTATCAGCACTGTCCTTCACTGCTCCAGGAGGGGTCCCCCCATGCACCAGTGGCTCCCCATCAGGGCAGGCTCACTGCCTTAACACAACAGAGACCCCGCTGTGTCTCTGGCCTCACACCCTGATGCTGCAGGGATTCCGAGTGATCCGTGACTTCTGAGCATGCGCCTGACTGGTTCTGTGACACTTGGCTCTTGTGGTCCTAGACCTGATAGACCTACTCCTCTGCCCGCAGCCTGGCCGGGCCACACACACTCCTTAATCCGAGCTCCTGGAATCCTTTCTGACCCCTCTTCTTGCCCATCCCCCCACTGCCCTTTTTGTCTGCGCTTGTGCGGTCATTATCTGCGTGAGCCCAGCTTCCCTACTGGGCTGCCATCCCCTGCTCTGTATTCCTGGTCACCAGTCCCACACAGGCCAAATAGTGGGAGCTCAATTACCGTTGCCGCCATGAAGACATGTTTCATAATAAGTGCTGGCTTTGTTACTGAGCCCTCTCTCTGTGCCTCTAATGACTAACACTCCAGCTTGTCTTCCTCTGTCCTTCAGTTCCTTTCTATCAGTTCCTCATCTTTAGACCAACATTGAAAGACACTTAAGGAGAAGCTTTTAAAAATGTGCTACAGGAAATCTTTTATGTTATTTTACGATTTTAACCCGAGTTTCAAATGGCTGATCATTTTATAATGGTCTATTGCTATTGTTTGGAAGGGTAAAGTATCTTGAATATGGAAACAGATTTTGTGTAATCACTAAATATCCTGGACCTAATATAGTACCAAGACCTAGCATGCAGAGAGAAAATGTATTTTCAAAAGCTAAGTGCAAATTTGCATTGCATGAAGGAATTGTTTTTTCTGTGCTCCAGATGTAGGAATATTACAGTGAGGGGCTGAAAGGATGGTGAGGAAGTTGTGTCAATTACTTATTATTTATCTTATGTCTAAAACCAAGTAGATTTTTGCAGTGAGTTCTACTCAGTTGAGTCCTTTAAAGAGATCTGTATGTTACAAGATTGAAGATGAATCTGAACTTTTCTCCTACCTAGAAAATCCTTTGGAAACAGTACAGCTGTGAATTGGAATTCACATGATCCATTTAGGACTGTTCTCAGACTTAACTATGAAGGTGCTCTTTAGGGTTGGAGACAGTCTGTAGTTGGTGATGTGTTCGGGAGTGTGCAGTTGGGAGGCAGTTTTTTTGAAAGCTCATTTTTTTTTTCTCCCTGAAAAGATGCATTTGATTTTTTCTTTCTATTTTATGATATGTACTGTAATATAAAATGAATGTTTACAGTTACTTGTCACTGAGTGAAACTGACCTTTAAGAAAACTCTTAGTCTTCTTCTAGATAAGAAAGCACTACTCCGTAAGGTGATGTCCCAAATCATCTTCCTCAATCCTGCATCTTTGTGTTTCCTGCCTGTTAGTCGTTGCTTCACTGTGCACCTACTGAGCACCTTCTGTATTCCTGGTGCCCATGAGGCTTTGAGGCTAGAGACCTTGCTTTGGATTTTGAGAGCTCACAGTTTAGGGGGTTGGGTGGAGTCCTCATAGGATGAGCTTTTCCTCAAATACACATACAAACATGGACACACGCAGACACACATGTGAAGTCTTCCTGGCTCAGTTCTCACAGCCTCTTCCCTGGGTGCTTTTCATGGTCCTTTTGGGCAGAATGACAGCTTCCTCCTGTGTGTCTTGGGACCTGTTGGTCATCTTTCAGTATTTTTGTTTTGTTTGCATCGAATTTGTCTCCTTCACAAGGCTGAATTCCCCACCAGGATCTAGTTCACTACCATGGTAATAATGATGCAATGGATACATGTTGACCCCCAAAACTTTGTAATGGTTCTGGCGGTGTGGCCTCCCCATGGTGGGATGGGGCCATGCTGAGATCCTCTGTGGCGTGGCTTTTTTTGTGTGTACGGTTCCAGAGTGGATTCAGGCTCTCCCTGCCACTGGGCAAGAAGAGCATTTTGTATGACTTGTGTGGTTTTCACTGAGCTCATACCTCCCTCCCCCAGCTTAATTCTATTTCCAGTATCATCCACTTGTTTTAAAGCCTCATGGGTGTTGTGGGCAATTACTGCAATCCTTCCATCTTGATTTTTATCCAGTTTACTCCTATGGGAATATAAAAGTATGGCACAAACTGTAGGATATACAAACCATTAGCTCTTTTATTACGAATTGTGGTTGAATAGTGTGTGAACCAAAGAGGAGCTGAACTACAGTGGAGCTTTGAACTTTACCTTAGTCACAGCCTTACTTACCCCAAACTAGAATAGCCTCTTTACATGGATTTTCTTCAATGCCATTAGTTTGCCTGGTTCCTTATATTTGTGTCCAAAGAGAAGATTTTGACGTGACTTCCTTACTTTGAACTTCAGCTATCAATCTGGTTTTTGCAGCTTTAGATATTTGTGAAGGATATAAGGCTCTGGGAGGACAGTTGAAACTCTACTGAAGACCAGTTGACATGGTCCAGCCACTACTGAAGGTGCCTGGGGAGCACCCTGTGGTCAAGCAAGGCACCTCCACATAAATGCAGGTCATTCAGAGCCTTCTGTAGAAGCCTAGTGTGGACTCTCAATTGGTCATTTAATCCACAAATGACAGAAAATACAGATCTGCCTTGACTTGGTGGAGTCCTCATAGGATGAGCTTTTCCTCAAATACACATACAAACATGGACACACGCAGACACACATGTGAAGTCTTCCTGGCTCAGTTCTCACAGCCTCTTCCCTGGGTGCTTTTCATGGTCCTTTTGGGCAGAATGACAGCTTCCTCCTGTGTGTCTTGGGACCTGTTGGTCATCTTTCAGTATTTTTGTTTTGTTTGCATCGAATTTGTCTCCTTCACAAGGCTGAATTCCCCACCAGGATCTAGTTCACTACCATGGTAATAATGATGCAATGGATACATGTTGACCCCCAAAACTTTGTAATGGTTCTGGCGGTGTGGCCTCCCCATGGTGGGATGGGGCCATGCTGAGATCCTCTGTGGCGTGGCTTTTTTTGTGTGTACGGTTCCAGAGTGGATTCAGGCTCTCCCTGCCACTGGGCAAGAAGAGCATTTTGTATGACTTGTGTGGTTTTCACTGAGCTCATACCTCCCTCCCCCAGCTTAATTCTATTTCCAGTATCATCCACTTGTTTTTAAAGCCTCATGGGTGTTGTGGGCAATTACTGCAATCCTTCCATCTTGATTTTTATCCAGTTTACTCCTATGGGAATATAAAAGTATGGCACAAACTGTAGGATATACAAACCATTAGCTCTTTTATTACGAATTGTGGTTGAATAGTGTGTGAACCAAAGAGGAGCTGAACTACAGTGGAGCTTTGAACTTTACCTTAGTCACAGCCTTACTTACCCCAAACTAGAATAGCCTCTTTACATGGATTTTCTTCAATGCCATTAGTTTGCCTGGTTCCTTATATTTGTGTCCAAAGAGAAGATTTTGACGTGACTTCCTTACTTTGAACTTCAGCTATCAATCTGGTTTTTGCAGCTTTAGATATTTGTGAAGGATATAAGGCTCTGGGAGGACAGTTGAAACTCTACTGAAGACCAGTTGACATGGTCCAGCCACTACTGAAGGTGCCTGGGGAGCACCCTGTGGTCAAGCAAGGCACCTCCACATAAATGCAGGTCATTCAGAGCCTTCTGTAGAAGCCTAGTGTGGACTCTCAATTGGTCATTTAATCCACAAATGACAGAAAATACAGATCTGCCTTGACTGGGTGAGAAAAGAAAGATTGATGGCCTTGTTCTTTTTGACGGAGACACAAAATCCTTTGAGTTGGGTTGACTGATGGCCGTCCTCAGACTGTTCTGAGCTGCCATCCTCCCCACACTCCACACCCACCATGCAAGGTCTGCAGTTTCTAATTTCAGCTTGGAATGCAGAATCCCCTCATGTTTGTGAATTGGAGGACCTCTCCCAGTCTTCTAGTGTTTCACCCACATAGTTCGAAGTAGTTGTAGTCCTTTTTTAGTGGAGTCACCCTTGTAAAGTATTGCTTAGTTATCAGAGAATCAACAGGTTTCTTCCCAACACAGACTCCTATTTCATCAAGTTTCTTAACCTACTTAGACGTGAGAGATGCACATCTGATCCCTGGATTGGGAAGATCCCTGGAGGAAGGCATGGCAACCCACTCCAATATTGTTGCCTAGAGAAATCCCGTGGACAGAGGAGCCTGGTGGGCTCCAGTCCATAGGTTCACACCAAGATGGATACAACTGAAGCAGCTTAGCATGCATGCAGTTTATATATAATATAATGTCAAGTCAACTTATATAAACAGCTTTGAGAATAAAACCAAAGGACTCAGAGAATGTAAGGAGAAAAGGAAAGACGTATGGGAGAAGAACTTAGTAGCCTTGAGCATTCAGGTCTCTTGCTCAGTAGTCTGTGTTGTTTAAAACTTCTGGGTTATGCAGCCCAGAGAGTTGAAAGAGCTTACTTTGTTTAAAACCCCAAACTAGAATAGCCTCTTTACATGGATTTTCTTCAATGCCATTAGTTTGCCTGGTTCCTTATATTTGTGTCCAAAGAGAAGATTTTGACGTGACTTCCTTACTTTGAACTTCAGCTATCAATCTGGTTTTTGCAGCTTTAGATATTTGTGAAGGATATAAGGCTCTGGGAGGACAGTTGAAACTCTACTGAAGACCAGTTGACATGGTCCAGCCACTACTGAAGGTGCCTGGGGAGCACCCTGTGGTCAAGCAAGGCACCTCCACATAAATGCAGGTCATTCAGAGCCTTCTGTAGAAGCCTAGTGTGGACTCTCAATTGGTCATTTAATCCACAAATGACAGAAAATACAGATCTGCCTTGACTGGGTGAGAAAAGAAAGATTGATGGCCTTGTTCTTTTTGACGGAGACACAAAATCCTTTGAGTTGGGTTGACTGATGGCCGTCCTCAGACTGTTCTGAGCTGCCATCCTCCCCACACTCCACACCCACCATGCAAGGTCTGCAGTTTCTAATTTCAGCTTGGAATGCAGAATCCCCTCATGTTTGTGAATTGGAGGACCTCTCCCAGTCTTCTAGTGTTTCACCCACATAGTTCGAAGTAGTTGTAGTCCTTTTTTAGTGGAGTCACCCTTGTAAAGTATTGCTTAGTTATCAGAGAATCAACAGGTTTCTTCCCAACACAGACTCCTATTTCATCAAGTTTCTTAACCTACTTAGACGTGAGAGATGCACATCTGATCCCTGGATTGGGAAGATCCCTGGAGGAAGGCATGGCAACCCACTCCAATATTGTTGCCTAGAGAAATCCCGTGGACAGAGGAGCCTGGTGGGCTCCAGTCCATAGGTTCACACCAAGATGGATACAACTGAAGCAGCTTAGCATGCATGCAGTTTATATATAATATAATGTCAAGTCAACTTATATAAACAGCTTTGAGAATAAAACCAAAGGACTCAGAGAATGTAAGGAGAAAAGGAAAGACGTATGGGAGAAGAACTTAGTAGCCTTGAGCATTCAGGTCTCTTGCTCAGTAGTCTGTGTTGTTTAAAACTTCTGGGTTATGCAGCCCAGAGAGTTGAAAGAGCTTACTTTGTATAAGGTAGTACAGAGCTAGGAAGAAAGGTAGTGTTCATACCCTTAAGCACAGCTGGGTAGAACAAATAAAAATAACTGATTAATTTTTAGTGATGTAATTTAAAATAAGTTTGGGGAGCTACTACTGGAGGTAAGATTGATCAGATAAGAACCAAGGAAGCTGAGAAAGTCTGAGGCTTCCCATGGGCCTTGAAGAATTATTGATTTTAAATTTAACATTTTTAAAAAAATTATAAAATACACATAATATAAAAGGTACCATTTAAAAGTGTCTAATTCAGTGCTATTAAAGTACATTCACAGTGGTGGGCAACCATTACTACATATCCATGTCCAGGACTTTTAAAGGAAATCATCCCAAACAGAAATTCTGTAGCCATTAAAGAATAACTCTCCACTCCTCCCTCTCTCCCTGGCCCTGGGTTACCTCTCTTCTGTGTTCTGTCTCTCTGAATTTGCCTGTCAATGGTACCTCATATATGAGGAATCATACAATGTTTATCCTTTTGTGTGTGGCTTATTTCACTTAGCACAATGCTTTCAAAGTTCATCCATGTTGTAGCATGTCAGAATTTCCTTCCTTTTCATGACTGAGTAATATTCTATTTTGTGTGTACACCACATTGTGTTTATCCATTCATCTGTTGATGGACATTTGATTTAGTTCTAGTTTTTGGCTAGTGTGACTAATGCAGCTGTGAACATTGGTGTACAAGTATCTGTTTGCATCCCTGCTTTGAATTCTTTTTGGTATGGTTGAATTTTATACTGGTTAAAGAGGTGATAGAGAGTATGTTGATATTTGTCTTGAACTGCTGTTAAAATCTTTCATTGTTGACTGTTCTAAAGTGCCCTTTTCCTCTCTTATTTACACTTCTTGAGAGCAGGGACCGTCTCCTAGGTCCAGCACTGAGCAAGGTACCTGGGACAAATATTTGCTGAATAACTCCTGGAGTTCCTAGCCCAGAGCCATCATTCACTATCCTGGTTGGTCCCCAGAATGGTGGATTTTGCCATCTGTCATTTTTGGGAGGCTCATTAATTAGCATTTGTTCGGGAAACAGAACACAACTCTTAATATCTTTATGAGCCAAACGTCACTAGGGAAGTGCTCTTTCATTGCAAAAGGTCTTGATAATAGATAGAACCCAATTCAGCCAACCTTTATTGAGTAGTTGTTATGTTCCACATACATTTCAAAATGTATGATTGATTCCAGAGCCATTTCAAAGCTCAGTTGGACTAATTTATTAGTATTGATTTTGAAATATAATACTGGCATATATATATATGTCTGTGTGTGTGTGGTATATATATATTTAACTTGAATCTCTAGTCTTTTTATTGTGAGAACATTATAACAACATTCAAGATAGTTTGGAGAAAGAGAATAACTACTAGCCACAGCCCTACTCTAGTATAAACTCTAGTTTCAGTGTGTAGTATGAGTTTGAGAGTTGAGCTTACACTCTCTCATTTTAGCACCAACTTCGGTGTACTCACCCCCTCTCCCTGGGGTTCTTTTTTCTCTCTGAATTTGCCTGTCAATGGTACCTCATATATGAGGAATCATACAATGTTTATCCTTTTGTGTGTGGCTTATTTCACTTAGCACAATGCTTTCAAAGTTCATCCATGTTGTAGCATGTCAGAATTTCCTTCCTTTTCATGACTGAGTAATATTCTATTTTGTGTGTACACCACATTGTGTTTATCCATTCATCTGTTGATGGACATTTGATTTAGTTCTAGTTTTTGGCTAGTGTGACTAATGCAGCTGTGAACATTGGTGTACAAGTATCTGTTTGCATCCCTGCTTTGAATTCTTTTTGGTATGGTTGAATTTTATACTGGTTAAAGAGGTGATAGAGAGTATGTTGATATTTGTCTTGAACTGCTGTTAAAATCTTTCATTGTTGACTGTTCTAAAGTGCCCTTTTCCTCTCTTATTTACACTTCTTGAGAGCAGGGACCGTCTCCTAGGTCCAGCACTGAGCAAGGTACCTGGGACAAATATTTGCTGAATAACTCCTGGAGTTCCTAGCCCAGAGCCATCATTCACTATCCTGGTTGGTCCCCAGAATGGTGGATTTTGCCATCTGTCATTTTTGGGAGGCTCATTAATTAGCATTTGTTCGGGAAACAGAACACAACTCTTAATATCTTTATGAGCCAAACGTCACTAGGGAAGTGCTCTTTCATTGCAAAAGGTCTTGATAATAGATAGAACCCAATTCAGCCAACCTTTATTGAGTAGTTGTTATGTTCCACATACATTTCAAAATGTATGATTGATTCCAGAGCCATTTCAAAGCTCAGTTGGACTAATTTATTAGTATTGATTTTGAAATATAATACTGGCATATATATATATGTCTGTGTGTGTGTGGTATATATATATTTAACTTGAATCTCTAGTCTTTTTATTGTGAGAACATTATAACAACATTCAAGATAGTTTGGAGAAAGAGAATAACTACTAGCCACAGCCCTACTCTAGTATAAACTCTAGTTTCAGTGTGTAGTATGAGTTTGAGAGTTGAGCTTACACTTTATTTTGAAAAGAAAACCCTGAATGCTTCTGGTGGTGATTGTTTTAAACACTTATTTTTTTAAAACTCTAGAAGTAAGTGTAGACTAATGATCTCAAACTTGGAGGCTCTTCTCTTGGTGGTATCCCTAGCAGTCCTAATGGGTGAATTCAAGCTGTTCCCTTTACTTAGTGGAGCAGCAGAGTAGACACTTGCCCTCCTTTGGAGACTAGGTCTAGACTGATGACATCTGTTACTGGGTCTGGGTGTTTTGGAATCTGTCCTTCCACCAATCTTTTTACATGTTTGGGATCAAAGGGAATCTTTCAGTCCTTCAGTCTTTCATCCTGACTATGCCAGGGTTTTAGGATGATTTAGGATCTTTACTCCAAGGGCTGTAATACCCCAGAGTAGATAGAGGAGGTACGATCTAGATGTAGACCACTGTTGTGCATCAGTAGAAGCTAAATGGGTGATGGAGTTGAACACATTGGAGGGTTTAGTGGAGACAAGTGATCGTGACCTGGGATGGTGAGGGAACAGCATTCATGAAGACTGGGTTTTCTTCGTGACAAGGCAGTGAGTTGGTGGACTAGCTGTGTCCTGGAACATGGGCAGAGAGGTGGGCATAGCGTGGAATGAAAAGTGTTTGCAGGATCCTTAGCCTAAGGGTCTGTCTGATTGAAGAGGCAGGTTTGTAAGCTGTGCATAACGTCAGTGTTAGCTGCTGCTTGCCTCTGTTAGGGCTTTTGAGACCAGGGGTGGGTTGTAGGATAAGTGTTTTAGGCTGATGAATCTCAGGGTTATGAAGAGGGATGATTTGGGGTTGGGTGAGCAGTGGCTGGAGGCGTAGAGCTCTTTCAGGAGCGGATGATCTTTCTGGACATTGTAAATGACATTTGGAATTGGGGTAGCAGGAGTCGAGAGGCATACAGGGGGATGTGAGACGGAGGCTCTGGGGAAAGACTGTTAGGATTTACGGCCAAGGAGGGAAAAGTCAGGCAGAAATCCATTTGGGAAATGATGGCCCAATCAAATGAGTGAGTCAGGACTGCCTGGGGGAAGATAAGTGACTGTTTTTAGAGTAATCATGTCTCGTATTTACTATGTGTTTTCTGTGTGCCAGTTCTGAGTAACAGCTTTATGAAAAAGATGCTCTTATTGTCCCCTTTTCCAGATGAAGAAACTGAGGCAGAGGTGACTGGTAACTTGCTTAAGGATCACACAGTAAGTGGCAAAGCCAGGATGCTAGTCTAGACAGTCTTATCTCTCGAGGTGATCATACTCAGTGAAGTACATCAGGAAGACAAAGACAGATATCATGGGCTTACACTTATGTGTGAAATCTAAAATATGACAGAAATGAAACAGACTCAGACACAGAGAACAGACTTATGATTGCTAAGAAGGAAGGAGGGACTGGGAGTTTGACTAAAAATAATCCAACCACTTTATTTCCATATTCTGGCTCCTTCCCTTAGAGGCTGGCTCAGGGGACACCCAGTCTTGTCCATAACATTTCTCATATTGTTGGTGCTCAGTAACTTTTGACAATTATTATTCACCTTATTCTTAATCTGCTGTGACTCAAAGCTGCCGAGCGTCTTCTGATCTGGGGTGTACTTTGCATGACATCACGGAGCTACGATTGATGCCGTGGTTGGAAGGCGCCCAGATGAAATGTTTGTCTGGATAACAAACTGGAGCTGCAACTGGTGATTTATACACACCTTCAGCCTCTGTAGAGGCTGTTGGTCTGTTCCTCTCCATGGATTTTGTTTCTTCTGTCTTCAGATGTCAGCAGGCCAAATTTTTTTCTTTTATAAACACTTAACCTTGTTTGACTACAGGTCTATTTCTGTGCTGTCTCCTGCCATCGCTCTCCAGGAAGAGGTCTACACTTGCAGCCTTTAACCTTGACGCCAACAGAAATTCCCACTCAACTGAAACTGGATTTCCTGTGGTGTCTTTCTCACCAGATCTGGGGACCTGTGTTCGTTCTCTTTGATCTTGCTCAGCATCTGCCCTGGGACTCACCCACCGTCTCTTGGGAACCTTTTGATGTGTTGCCTCCCTTGTCTTCTTTGCCTCTCCCCTTCCTCTCTGGTGGTTCCATTTTTTTTAAAAAAAATCTCTTGACGCTTTCCTACCCACTCTTACCTGGAAGAGTTCCTCTTTTTTCTGCAAACCATTTCCTTGAATTATTTGAGCCTGTCTTTTAACATCACAGGTACTGCTTTTCCTCCACCATCTGAATTTCACATCACCAGGTGAGAAGTCCACCGACTGCCCAGGTAGCACCTGGGAGCCGGTGTCTTGCTTCTCCCGGCTCTGTCCATTTCTCACCAGGTCCCCGTCTTCATCTCTGTCCTGAACTGGTAGCGTGCCTTCTGGTGTGGCTCGACTCTTGCTCCCCCTGCCTTCCCCTTGGCTTGCATGGCTTCTGCTCCTCCTTCAGAACCCACATCAGTCCTCGTCACTGACCTTGTGTGTATGGCACAAATCCCGGGTGCATGAACCGTGACCCCCCAGGATCCTGCAGAAGTGACTGAAGGCCCCCCAGGAAGCCCTGTTGTGTTGTGCCCTAGCCCCCTGCACCCGATCGTAGGTGAGGCTACCTTTTGTATTTTTCATGACACTGTAACCACTACTGTGTTCTTTTTCTGGCTGTCTCATATCTTCCTCTTTTGCCTTAAATCCTGAACTGTGGGTTCTGTGGCTTCTGCTGACCTGAGGACCAGCACTTTTCATGGTTTCCTTGCATCTGGTTGACCTGTGGTATCTCACTGTACCCCAGTGTCTTTGGGGTGTCTATCGGTGGTACCTGTCTGCCTGCTCTTTCCCCTCTTCTGGTAATTGTGAAAATCTAGCCCACTTTTTCTTGAGCCTGAAGCTAAATTTTGTATCTATGTTTCATTATTCTGACATTAAACACTGTGTACTTTAAGCTCTGGAGGGTAAGGACTGTGTGTCCCATTTCAGTTGATTTTCTCCCAGCACGTAACACAGGGCCTTGGCAGCTTACAAGTAATGAACAGAAACTTGCCTTCGTGCAGTAGATGCATGCATGCACGAATGAATTGGCTGCTGTGAATTTTCTGCGGTTCCTGTCTCATTCAGAGACTTCACCTGTGTTCGTTCTCTTTGATCTTGCTCAGCATCTGCCCTGGGACTCACCCACCGTCTCTTGGGAACCTTTTGATGTGTTGCCTCCCTTGTCTTCTTTGCCTCTCCCCTTCCTCTCTGGTGGTTCCATTTTTTTTAAAAAAAATCTCTTGACGCTTTCCTACCCACTCTTACCTGGAAGAGTTCCTCTTTTTTCTGCAAACCATTTCCTTGAATTATTTGAGCCTGTCTTTTAACATCACAGGTACTGCTTTTCCTCCACCATCTGAATTTCACATCACCAGGTGAGAAGTCCACCGACTGCCCAGGTAGCACCTGGGAGCCGGTGTCTTGCTTCTCCCGGCTCTGTCCATTTCTCACCAGGTCCCCGTCTTCATCTCTGTCCTGAACTGGTAGCGTGCCTTCTGGTGTGGCTCGACTCTTGCTCCCCCTGCCTTCCCCTTGGCTTGCATGGCTTCTGCTCCTCCTTCAGAACCCACATCAGTCCTCGTCACTGACCTTGTGTGTATGGCACAAATCCCGGGTGCATGAACCGTGACCCCCCAGGATCCTGCAGAAGTGACTGAAGGCCCCCCAGGAAGCCCTGTTGTGGTGTGCCCTAGCCCCTGCACCCGATCGTAGGTGAGGCTACCTTTTGTATTTTTCATGACACTGTAACCACTACTGTGTTCTTTTTCTGGCTGTCTCATATCTTCCTCTTTTGCCTTAAATCCTGAACTGTGGGTTCTGTGGCTTCTGCTGACCTGAGGACCAGCACTTTTCATGGTTTCCTTGCATCTGGTTGACCTGTGGTATCTCACTGTACCCCAGTGTCTTTGGGGTGTCTATCGGTGGTACCTGTCTGCCTGCTCTTTCCCCTCTTCTGGTAATTGTGAAAATCTAGCCCACTTTTTCTTGAGCCTGAAGCTAAATTTTGTATCTATGTTTCATTATTCTGACATTAAACACTGTGTACTTTAAGCTCTGGAGGGTAAGGACTGTGTGTCCCATTTCAGTTGATTTTCTCCCAGCACGTAACACAGGGCCTTGGCAGCTTACAAGTAATGAACAGAAACTTGCCTTCGTGCAGTAGATGCATGCATGCACGAATGAATTGGCTGCTGTGAATTTTCTGCGGTTCCTGTCTCATTCAGAGACTTCAGCTTTATGTCTTCAGTCTCATGCTCTCTCAGCTGAACTATTCAGGCATCCCTTTTAGCTTTGTATCTTCAGACTAGTTTGCTACGTAGCAAACCTCTCTAGGCATTAGGTGAATCAGGGCTCAGCCCAACATCAGCTTTGAAATCACATGATCTGATCATTAAAATAAGATTTTCATTTTCTGCCTTATTTGAAACTCAGGGCACTTTTTGGATGACCATCCCTGAGTAAGGAGAATTGTGTAGAAATAACTGAATTTACATAGCTCTAAGAAAAAGCCAAGCTCTCATGATTATGTACATTCTGCCTAAAGAGTGACGGGCCCGTATTTTTTTTTCATAGAGTGAAGTTTTGGTTTTGTTGTTTCTAGACGGGGTGTCAGCACAGCAGTATCATTGCAGTGGCCCATATTCAGAGTGGAAACTTGACCCCATTGTGTGTCTAACCCAGAGAAGGCTGTGGCATCCAGTGTCTCGGTTTGCATACCAGAGGTGACCCTCGGGATTAATTGAGAGTTGCCGAAAATAACTTAATTTTCTAGATGAACTTTGGAAACTTTAAACAGATCTCTCTAACCATAAATAGCTGGGCAGCTTTGTCCTATTTTTATTGTAGAGTACACAGAAGATGGAAATCAATATTGGAAGAAATGCTTTATTTTGCCCAAGAAAAAAAGATCATGTTCAACACAATTTTCATTTTTCTTGGCAGGCTCTTCTCAACCATCTGTGAGTCCAGGGGAACTGTCTCCACCATCCATCCATCCAGCAAAATCGGAGTTAATTGTCGGCGTTGGCGACGAGATTAGGCTGCTATGCACTGATCCAGGTTTTGTCAAGTGGACTTTTGAGATCCTGGGTCAACGAAGTGAGAAAGCAAACCCAGAATGGATCACCGAGAAAGCAGAGGCCACAAATACAGGCAATTACACATGCACCAATAAAGGCGGCTTGAGCAGTTCCATTTATGTGTTCGTTAGAGGTAAACGCTCAGCTTTCTTTGATGTGATGCTCAGAGAACTTTATTTTTTGTGCTTAATTAGGGATAACGTATAGATGGCTGGGTCATGGGTAGAGTATCACTGACTGGATCTGGAAAGCATAAACCACAATTTTCTTGGTTAGTTTCCTCCGTCTTCTGATACATAGTGGCTTCAGGTGTGACTCCAGCGGAAGGTCTGCAGGGCTAAGATACTCTTCCTAATGAGATTACAATATGGTTTAGCCCATTTGTCCTGGTGGTGTGAGTAAACCCTGAGAATAAATGAGGCCCTTTGGGAAGGCAGCATTTTAATGCCTTGAGAGGCCAGAGACTCCCACTTCATAAAACACTTCAGGGAACTAAAGGCCTCTAAAGGCCTCAACGAATATAAGCTTCACACAAATTGACCCACTTCTGGGGGGTAAATTTCAGAAATAAAACTCTATTGGCTGAGCACCCCCCGTCCTTCCTGGGGTCTGAATAGAAGTCGGTTTATTCATTTAAAAAAATTGTGACTTCTTAGAAACACAAGGGAAATGTGATGGTTGGGTTTCTGTACCTCATTTCCTGTGACGAAAACAGTGATTCATCTGTGTTTGTACTTTTAATATCCTTGTCAGGAGGAGGTTTCCCGGAGAAGGGTTAGGGGAGGAGTCTCTTTTTGTTGGTGTAAAAACTGGAATGCCTAAAACTTAAGACATACACCAAGGTTATAGGATGAGAAGTAGTTTCCGTTTTAGTCCTGGGTTTACACCTGGCCCGAGGTTGTCCTTGCAGCCTCATCCGTGGTATATGGACAAAGATGCAATATGTTTATCCTAGGTTGTGGATCACAGGCGCTCACGGCAACATGGGATAAGATCACCTGCTCTGTCTTCCTTCTGTAATTGTTATCCGGGAGACAGAATTGTGCACATTTTAGCTCTATGAAAGGTTAGTAAAATTGACACTCATGTTCCCTAAGATGTAGGTTGCCATGAAACTGCCTGCCTCTCCTTAGTTAATTTTTTCCCTCTTTCCTGGGTGGGTAGCTGAAAAGAAATATGCATTCATAAGCCGCAGCTAGCCTCTGGGTATGTTTCCATAATTGTTGAGCCAACCGTGTTCCGTTCTTTGACATTCAAGAAGGTCCTCTGTAATTTCCAGGTGGTAATGAAGTGTCATTCTGCTTATTAATAGGATGGGTAGACGTCTGAATAAATAGGGGTAACAACTGCATTAGCCAAATCAGTCTCACAGAGCACCTAGGTTTTCTTTACAGGGGAAGTCATCCTCAATAACTTAGAACTAAACTTAATGATTACCGATTTCAGGTGTTTGGATGCCCGCATATTTTGTTTCACAGCAGTGAAGGAAATCAGGGTGTTGTAGGAACGACAGCTTAAGTGACAGAATCAGTGACTGAGAAAGAATAAATGGAAACATAAGCAACTATAGCCTCAATCTGTTTTTCAACCGTTATGAGATCATGTATTAGCAGAAGAAATGAGCTAGGCTGGGAGGTGCATAATTCATTTTAGAAAAATCTCTAAAATTATATGATCAGTAGATTGCAATCATGTCGTTGATTTTTGTGGCACACTCCATTTCTATGTGGAAAGGACAATTAAAAACCATTTTAGGAACTTCCCTGGTGGTGGTCTTGTGGTTAAGATTCTATACGTCCTTTGTAGGGAGCACAGGCTCAATCCCTTGTCAGGGAACTAACATCCTGCATGCCCCACGGTAAGACCAGAAAATAAAAATAAAAGACATTTTAAGTATCATCTGTTGGCCCAGTGATGTGTCGTATTATCATCACACAGTAGACTTGGCAGCGTATTGTGTGTGCAGAATGAGGTTTGTATCTGCTTAGATAGTAGAGGTCCCCGTCAGCCTGAGGCTTTCCCAGTGCATGCCTGGCGTCCCAGCATAGCTATTAATTGTACCTCTTTCACTCATAAGTGTCTAGTTTGGACAGTTGTGTATTGGCCACAGCATTTCTGAACCTCCTAAGTTTCTCTTGTGCATATCAGTTGATTTCCAGAAGGTCAATTTATATATAACTTTTAAGAAATAAAATAGAGTGAGGCCCCCATGTTGTTGGAATTATGTGGCCTCCTGATAGTTTTCTACATCATGTTCAGAAGCTGGAAAATCCTGGAGACGGGGAACCCGGAAGAAGACCACTCAGGTTTGTGGAAGACCACTTTTCACCACACTGTTAGGGGCCATGAAGGTCCTCTGTAATTTCCAGGTGGTAATGAAGTGTCATTCTGCTTATTAATAGGATGGGTAGACGTCTGAATAAATAGGGGTAACAACTGCATTAGCCAAATCAGTCTCACAGAGCACCTAGGTTTTCTTTACAGGGGAAGTCATCCTCAATAACTTAGAACTAAACTTAATGATTACCGATTTCAGGTGTTTGGATGCCCGCATATTTTGTTTCACAGCAGTGAAGGAAATCAGGGTGTTGTAGGAACGACAGCTTAAGTGACAGAATCAGTGACTGAGAAAGAATAAATGGAAACATAAGCAACTATAGCCTCAATCTGTTTTTCAACCGTTATGAGATCATGTATTAGCAGAAGAAATGAGCTAGGCTGGGAGGTGCATAATTCATTTTAGAAAAATCTCTAAAATTATATGATCAGTAGATTGCAATCATGTCGTTGATTTTTGTGGCACACTCCATTTCTATGTGGAAAGGACAATTAAAAACCATTTTAGGAACTTCCCTGGTGGTGGTCTTGTGGTTAAGATTCTATACGTCCTTTGTAGGGAGCACAGGCTCAATCCCTTGTCAGGGAACTAACATCCTGCATGCCCCACGGTAAGACCAGAAAATAAAAATAAAAGACATTTTAAGTATCATCTGTTGGCCCAGTGATGTGTCGTATTATCATCACACAGTAGACTTGGCAGCGTATTGTGTGTGCAGAATGAGGTTTGTATCTGCTTAGATAGTAGAGGTCCCCGTCAGCCTGAGGCTTTCCCAGTGCATGCCTGGCGTCCCAGCATAGCTATTAATTGTACCTCTTTCACTCATAAGTGTCTAGTTTGGACAGTTGTGTATTGGCCACAGCATTTCTGAACCTCCTAAGTTTCTCTTGTGCATATCAGTTGATTTCCAGAAGGTCAATTTATATATAACTTTTAAGAAATAAAATAGAGTGAGGCCCCCATGTTGTTGGAATTATGTGGCCTCCTGATAGTTTTCTACATCATGTTCAGAAGCTGGAAAATCCTGGAGACGGGGAACTCCGGAAGAAGACCACTCAGGTTTGTGGAAGACCACTTTTCACCACACTGTTAGGGGGCCATCAGGCTGCCGTATTCTCGGTCCATGTTCTTTGCAGTGTTATCTGTTGTAGAAAAAAATGTTACTATTATAATAAAATATTCCCAGAGTTTTAAGAGCTTAGATTGTGGTATCAGTCAGACCTGGGTTTGAGTTCTCTTTAGCCATCTCTGGGCCACATCGCTTAAGGGAGAGTTGCTAGTTTTAAGACTTTGGTTTATCTCTAAAATGGTGGTAATGATCACGGCCATCACATTACAGGTGTTCTGAGGATTAAATGAGAAAGGTAAATGTGTAATCTTAGTACCTGATACATGGAAACTGTTTGTTAAATGTTAACTCTTCCTTATTCGTATGCTTTGGATAAATTCTACTTTCGTTTGCAAAGAATAAAGTCAGCAACCATTTGGGCTACTTGGGATTACTATGAAAGAAAATACTTTACTTTTATTTATTTTTTAATATTTTGGCCACGCCACACAACATGGGATCTTAGTTCCCTGACCAGGGATCAAAGTTGTGCCCCCTGCAGTGGCTGCTCTTAACCACCGGACTACCAGAGAAGTCCTTGAAAGGCAATGTTTTAGATCTTTGTAAGTGTTTTTTCAGTGTCTATGAGCAGCCATTTGAAATACTGATTGTTGATTATGCTGTAGACCCTGAGAAGCTTTTCCTGATCGACCTTCCCTTGTATGGGAAAGAAGACAACGACACGCTGGTCCGCTGTCCCCTGACAGACCCGGAGGTGACCAGTTACTCTCTCATGGGATGCGAGGGGAAACCTCTTCCCAAGGATCTGACCTTCGTCACTGACCCCAAGGCCGGCATCACGATCAGAAATGTGAAGCGAGTACCATCGGCTCTGTCTACACTGCTCAGCAAATCAGAGCGGCAAGTCCGTGCTGTCCAAGAAGTTCAATTTATATATAACTTTTAAGAAATAAAATAGAGTGAGGCCCCCATGTTGTTGGAATTATGTGGCCTCCTGATAGTTTTCTACATCATGTTCAGAAGCTGGAAAATCCTGGAGACGGGGAACTCCGGAAGAAGACCACTCAGGTTTGTGGAAGACCACTTTTCACCACACTGTTAGGGGGCCATCAGGCTGCCGTATTCTCGGTCCATGTTCTTTGCAGTGTTATCTGTTGTAGAAAAAAATGTTACTATTATAATAAAATATTCCCAGAGTTTTAAGAGCTTAGATTGTGGTATCAGTCAGACCTGGGTTTGAGTTCTCTTTAGCCATCTCTGGGCCACATCGCTTAAGGGAGAGTTGCTAGTTTTAAGACTTTGGTTTATCTCTAAAATGGTGGTAATGATCACGGCCATCACATTACAGGTGTTCTGAGGATTAAATGAGAAAGGTAAATGTGTAATCTTAGTACCTGATACATGGAAACTGTTTGTTAAATGTTAACTCTTCCTTATTCGTATGCTTTGGATAAATTCTACTTTCGTTTGCAAAGAATAAAGTCAGCAACCATTTGGGCTACTTGGGATTACTATGAAAGAAAATACTTTACTTTTATTTATTTTTTAATATTTTGGCCACGCCACACAACATGGGATCTTAGTTCCCTGACCAGGGATCAAAGTTGTGCCCCCTGCAGTGGCTGCTCTTAACCACCGGACTACCAGAGAAGTCCTTGAAAGGCAATGTTTTAGATCTTTGTAAGTGTTTTTTCAGTGTCTATGAGCAGCCATTTGAAATACTGATTGTTGATTATGCTGTAGACCCTGAGAAGCTTTTCCTGATCGACCTTCCCTTGTATGGGAAAGAAGACAACGACACGCTGGTCCGCTGTCCCCTGACAGACCCGGAGGTGACCAGTTACTCTCTCATGGGATGCGAGGGGAAACCTCTTCCCAAGGATCTGACCTTCGTCACTGACCCCAAGGCCGGCATCACGATCAGAAATGTGAAGCGCGAGTACCATCGGCTCTGTCTACACTGCTCAGCAAATCAGAGCGGCAAGTCCGTGCTGTCCAAGAAGTTCACCCTGAAAGTGAGGGCAGGTACGAGTGCTTGCTTTCTGCAGGGTGCCGGAGAATCCGCTGGTCTAAAAGATCTCTCTCTTCTCATTGGTCCTTAGTGTGTCACTCAGGCAGCTGCTCTGATCGGTTCTACCAGCCTCAAAATAATGCCAGTTGCCTGTGAATTCTTTATGTCACAGTCCTCAGACCACGTGATGTGTCCAGGACCCTCCTCTGTGTCTACCAGGGATGGCCATTTTAAATGGTCCTGGGGAGAGCCATTAAACCTACTGAGATCAGAACATCCCAGAGTTTCACAAATGCACATTGTTCCTTTCAAGAAAAACTTACTGGGAAGCCTTAGTTAACACTGTTTGAAAAGAGGAGCATACAGATTATTCACTCTTTGATTTACTATTGATCTATGAATTGACTTCCTCCTTAGATATTTAATTTTAATGCCTTCTCAGCCTGTTCACAATCTGAGGAGGCAAGTACCAGCTGACAGTCGACCTTGTTATGACTGTGACATTAGGTAGAATATTTTGGTAGCTGGAGGAAAACCTAGACTTTTGTATCTCAAAGAGCATCTAACTCAACATCAGTTGGCACTTAGTTATTGAGTAGTTATCATGAAGGCTTATGAAAAAGGGTACGCTGTGGAATTAAGGAAAGTTTGATTTTTTAAAGGCTTCCCTCATAGCTCAGATGGTAAAGAATCCGCCTGCAATGCAGGAGACCTGGGTTTGATTCCTGGGGTGGGAAGATCCCCTAGAGAAGGAAATGGCAACCTACTCAGAAATAAGGTGTTATTTTTACAGCACATAGGAAAGATGCCTGTTTGGTCAAAAGGATGGAGTTACTTGTTGGTCACATCCTCATGAAACCAGCAAGTGAATGAAGGCAGCTTCTCTCTGCCCGAGCGTCTACCTATTTCAGAATAACTTTGTTCAGGATAGTATCATCTCAAAGTAGACATTCTGTCTTTTTCACTCAATATTAATTAATTTACTTGAGGGATACACAGTTTAATTACTGATCTCTTCAGATATCCAAGTGACATAGACCAAAAAGTACCATACTTTAGAGACTACAAAGTGAGCTGGGCACAGCTGAGGAAGAACGATAAGTTAAATGTTAAGTTATAGTACAACCAGTTGTTTGAGGGCCACGTTTCATTTTATTCTAGCCATCAAAGCCGTGCCAGTGGTGTCTGTGTCCAAACCCAGCTATCTTCTCAGGGAAGGAGAGGAATTTGCAGTGACGTGCTTAATAAAAGACGTGTCTAGTTCCGTGGACTCCATGTGGATAAAGGAAAGCAGCCAGGTGAGTGGATTGTCTCCTTCATTTTCTTCAATGTATCATGTTCTCTGTGTGGGAAATTTGAAGGTATTTCTTTAAAAAAAGTCTATTTTTTTAAGAATTTTATTTTATTAAAGTCTGATTAAGAGAGTCTGTTGATCATCCTGGGCTGCCTCAGCTGGTGCCTGTCAGAGATGGACCTGGCTGGAGAGCGTTGAGATGCATACTTTCCTCCTCATAGCACCATATGTAGATGTGTACGTTCATTATGAGTAACAAAGAAATGTCATTTTGTAAATTTATTTTGAGAAAGTTGAAAACTTCAGACTTGTTATTACTCCATGCTGTTTCTCTGGATGACTTCAGTGGAGAAAATTTAAAAAAAAAAATTATCAGTTTAGTGAATAACTACCTTGGTTTTTAAAGCTCTTATGGAAACTATTTAGGCCAGATTGTTTAAAATACTATGAAAAGTTGCCATTTTCCATCTGCCATATTAAGAAGGTATGATTTCAGATATTAGCCAGGAAGCCTTCCGTCCCCCAGGGGAAAGGCCTGTCCATTTCAGAAATGGAGTTCTTTCTGTATGGATCTGAGTTCCTCCTTGAGGCTGCTTACCTGAGATCAGGTTGCTAATGGTTTTCTATTTGCTTTAGTCACTATTAATAAAATGGTTGCCTTCAGTCTGAAGCATTTGGACATGTTTAGGTTATCATTCATTTAACAAATGTGTATTGAATGTCTACTCTATGTCAGATACTCTATTAGGCATATCTTAAAATTAAATAAATTTTAGCCAGTTATATTTGAAGGGTTTTTCTTCCCTCTCTGGATACTCACATTTATAGCAGTGCCTTTAAAATGTCCAATTTTCCTAATATTTTGCTTTTAAAATTGCCGTTGACTGAGTTTTCAGTCATTTTTGTTTGTAGAATCTTGGCCATCTAGTTAATTTGCTATCGTAGTTTTTCTTTCTTGAAAGAAAAAAAAAATACTGCTTTTTCCTCCTCCTCCTCCTCCTCTTCTTCCTTCTCATGCTCTGAATTCAATTTTATGCCTGTTTAGAGAATGCTATGCTAAACAAGTAACCATGGCGATAGGCATAATGCAAAGCATTATGGTGGTGTTCCTGCAGGCCTGTGACGGATGATACCTTCCTAAGTGAAGCCTGCCATTGACTAAGAGAATGGAACCAATGGCTCAGAGAAAGAAGTCCTAGTTTTCATATCATATAACCTAATAAAACCAAAGCTTACATATGGATTTTTGACTAACCTTATAGAACACAATCCCATATTAATTGCCTTTCCGTGATTTCAGATGAGAGAACAATTTAGACTGTGTGTGTAGCTGAGCCTCTGTATAACTTGAAAATTAGCCTTTTTGAGATGAGAAATAAATTGCCCCAGGCAGTTTTGTTCTGAACCATTTTTTTCCCAGGAGCCCTGCTTGCCATTCCCAATTAATTCACTGGCACTGGTAGATAAGGCTGCAGTGTTAGGAGCTCTTTGGGGAAATGTGCACCTCCAAGGGTTAAGGAACACCAAATCACGTGCAAACACTATGTAACGTGTGACTTGCAGATGGGGCTCATGGCTGAATGCCAGGGTTCATCCATGAATCTTTTACTGACATCCTTTGGCTTAATTTGGGATACTTAGTGCTGTTACAGCACTATCAAATTATTTTAAAAATCCTTAGTATTTGATTTGGATCATTTAGAGCAAGTTTAACTCACAATGAAATTTAGGGGAAAATGACTTGTAGTGTTTTTGCACATTATTTGTTTTAAAAGGTAAGAGCATCTCGGAGTTGATTCAGCACTGTAAATCTCGGTTAGCTTTTCTGAGGCTTCTAAACCCTCATAATTTTACTTGTTTTTAATTGTGATCTTTGATCATTTCCTAAATTATGGCTTTTGGGTTTGGGTGTTGATAGTGTATCAATTATTAACAAACGATTCCTTCCAGCACCAGTGTATTCATTGACCTGTTTAGCTCCCTAAAAAGGGACTGCTGGGCTCCTGCAGACTAGAAGGAAGATGTCATAAATCTAGAGCATAGTATGTGACGTCCATCGTCTGTCTGCCTTTGCAGAGGAGAGGTCTATAACACGATGGACTGGGAGAGGCCAGAGAAAAAGGTCATTTCCTCTTTGGCTCTTCTTAACAATTGTTGTTAGGTAGTGAAATGTCGGATTTCTGTCAGTCATTAGAAGAATCTCTTAGAAGACAGTATGTTCAGAGCAACATCATGCTCCAAACTGGAAAGGCCTTTAAAGACCTTTATTGTCTTACTCCTTTTTGAAAACAAAATCTGAGACCCTGGTGGCATCCTTGACTTGGCCAAGATCTCACAGTGAGTTTAACAAGCAGGTTTTTCTTCTTATTATTTCAAAACATTCAACTTTGGCAGTCAGTTTTTATGTGTGCTTATTTTAGTGTAAAAAAAAAAAAATTCTAAAAATATAATCACATGAGAAAAAAAGAGGACTAGCTATAATTCTGCCACTGTACATTAGCAGCACTGTGCAGTCAAAATAGACTGTGAGCCTCTTATGTAATTTAAAATTTCCTAGTAGGCACATGACAGTAAAAAGGTAAAATCAATTTTAGTGTATTTTATTTAACCCAATATATCCAGAATATTTTGTCATGTAATTAACATAAAAATTATTAATGGGATATTTTACACTAGTTTTTCCTTATTAGTCTTTAAAATCTGGGACATGTTTTATATTTACAACACACCTCATTTGGATCTGCTGCATTGCAGGTTCTTGGTCATCTGATGTGGTTGTTCCTTAGAACACCTTTTTGATTTTTTTTTGGATCTACTGCATTGTCAGGTTCTTGCACATTATTTGTTTTAAAAGGTAAGAGCATCTCGGAGTTGATTCAGCACTGTAAATCTCGGTTAGCTTTTCTGAGGCTTCTAAACCCTCATAATTTTACTTGTTTTTAATTGTGATCTTTGATCATTTCCTAAATTATGGCTTTTGGGTTTGGGTGTTGATAGTGTATCAATTATTAACAAACGATTCCTTCCAGCACCAGTGTATTCATTGACCTGTTTAGCTCCCTAAAAAGGGACTGCTGGGCTCCTGCAGACTAGAAGGAAGATGTCATAAATCTAGAGCATAGTATGTGACGTCCATCGTCTGTCTGCCTTTGCAGAGGAGAGGTCTATAACACGATGGACTGGGAGAGGCCAGAGAAAAAGGTCATTTCCTCTTTGGCTCTTCTTAACAATTGTTGTTAGGTAGTGAAATGTCGGATTTCTGTCAGTCATTAGAAGAATCTCTTAGAAGACAGTATGTTCAGAGCAACATCATGCTCCAAACTGGAAAGGCCTTTAAAGACCTTTATTGTCTTACTCCTTTTTGAAAACAAAATCTGAGACCCTGGTGGCATCCTTGACTTGGCCAAGATCTCACAGTGAGTTTAACAAGCAGGTTTTTCTTCTTATTATTTCAAAACATTCAACTTTGGCAGTCAGTTTTTATGTGTGCTTATTTTAGTGTAAAAAAAAAAAAATTCTAAAAATATAATCACATGAGAAAAAGAGGACTAGCTATAATTCTGCCACTGTACATTAGCAGCACTGTGCAGTCAAAATAGACTGTGAGCCTCTTATGTAATTTAAAATTTCCTAGTAGGCACATGACAGTAAAAAGGTAAAATCAATTTTAGTGTATTTTATTTAACCCAATATATCCAGAATATTTTGTCATGTAATTAACATAAAAATTATTAATGGGATATTTTACACTAGTTTTTCCTTATTAGTCTTTAAAATCTGGGACATGTTTTATATTTACAACACACCTCATTTGGATCTACTGCATTTCAGGTTCTTGGTCATCTGATGTGGTTATTCCTTAGAAATGCTATATTGCCCATGTTTTTTCTGTATTTCTTTCCTCTCTGTCTCCATGTATATGCATTAACATGTGACTATTGTCTTAAGGTATACCTGTTCTACACTTTTTACATAAAATAAGCGTGTTTTAATTTTCATGTATTTATCATTTTGATGCCTGGTATACATTTAGGTCATCTCCAATTTTCCACCTTAGCAAATGTCTTAGGGCTGTTGCTTTTCTTTTCAGTTTTTTCCTTGGGATAAATTTGCTGGAGTTGATCAGGGGTCTGAACATGCTTCCAAGTTGGTTTCCAGAAGGATTGTTCTGATTTACAGAACTGTCATATGGGTCTAATGCTAATAGGTTCACCATAGCCTGACCAGGGAATCACCCTTGATCTTGTTCCATGTCAGTATCCGCTCGTTTCTATTTTTTCAGTTGCTTCCCCGCTCCCACCCATCAGAAATCATGTCAGAAACTCTGGAAGATGCAGAAAACTCTGTGATATTCCCTTTCATCTTTTCAAAGAGTGGTTATAGTTTATATTATGGTTTTTTCCTGTGCTGTTTCCATACTCTGTCCATGTCTTATCTGCAGACAAATATTAACAATGGGATGATGATACCCCAAGAGTAAATGCACAACCTTTTCTCTTCAGCTTATGTGGAAATAATTTGGGGTTTGGTCTCATGTCTTGTGTACTTCCAAACTCTCTCTAATAGTTGCCAACCTTCTTCTGGGTAAGAACAATAGAATGAATTTTCAAATTTGAGACATTGTAAGTCTGTTTTTATTAATGAAAATAGTATAAATGTTCATAAAATAGAATATGATTATTACTAGTGATGTGTTTTCTGTTGATCACTGGGATACAGAAGACAAAAACACATATATAAATTTTAGTGTATTTTATTTAACCCAATATATCCAGAATATTTTGTCATGTAATTAACATAAAAATTATTAATGGGATATTTTACACTAGTTTTTCCTTATTAGTCTTTAAAATCTGGGACATGTTTTATATTTACAACACACCTCATTTGGATCTACTGCATTTCAGGTTCTTGGTCATCTGATGTGGTTATTCCTTAGAAATGCTATATTGCCCATGTTTTTTCTGTATTTCTTTCCTCTCTGTCTCCATGTATATGCATTAACATGTGACTATTGTCTTAAGGTATACCTGTTCTACACTTTTTACATAAAATAAGCGTGTTTTAATTTTCATGTATTTATCATTTTGATGCCTGGTATACATTTAGGTCATCTCCAATTTTCCACCTTAGCAAATGTCTTAGGGCTGTTGCTTTTCTTTTCAGTTTTTTCCTTGGGATAAATTTGCTGGAGTTGATCAGGGGTCTGAACATGCTTCCAAGTTGGTTTCCAGAAGGATTGTTCTGATTTACAGAACTGTCATATGGGTCTAATGCTAATAGGTTCACCATAGCCTGACCAGGGAATCACCCTTGATCTTGTTCCATGTCAGTATCCGCTCGTTTCTATTTTTTCAGTTGCTTCCCCGCTCCCACCCATCAGAAATCATGTCAGAAACTCTGGAAGATGCAGAAAACTCTGTGATATTCCCTTTCATCTTTTCAAAGAGTGGTTATAGTTTATATTATGGTTTTTTCCTGTGCTGTTTCCATACTCTGTCCATGTCTTATCTGCAGACAAATATTAACAATGGGATGATGATACCCCAAGAGTAAATGCACAACCTTTTCTCTTCAGCTTATGTGGAAATAATTTGGGGTTTGGTCTCATGTCTTGTGTACTTCCAAACTCTCTCTAATAGTTGCCAACCTTCTTCTGGGTAAGAACAATAGAATGAATTTTCAAATTTGAGACATTGTAAGTCTGTTTTTATTAATGAAAATAGTATAAATGTTCATAAAATAGAATATGATTATTACTAGTGATGTGTTTTCTGTTGATCACTGGGATACAGAAGACAAAAACACATATATAAATAAAACATACTGATAGAATATATGTATGCTGACTTGTAAAATATCAGTATCCTGTGAGATTTCTTATGTAGGAACTTTAAAATTTGGTACTGTGGAAAAATATTTAGCACTGCAGAGAATTTGGAATTATGTATGCTGTGGTTATTAAGAAATGAATTTTCATGTTTTTTCCAATCATTAATAATGACTATCTTTCAATATAATCCTGTAATATGAAGTGTTCCAATGACAGACTTGTCATGATGTTTTATTATTCTTACTTCAGTAGTGTATAATGAATGCTAATATGGAGAAGTTAATTGCTGCTATTTTTAATTTATCTCGGAAAGATCCTGAATATAAATTGTATGGTAATGTTTGATTTCTTTTTCCCCCTCCCCTTCTGAGAGCAGCAGACTAAAGCACAGACGCAGAAGAATAGCAGGCATCAGGGTGACTTCAGTTACCTCCGTCAGGAAAGGTTGACTATCAGCTCAGCAAGAGTTAATGATTCTGGCGTGTTCATGTGTTATGCCAATAATACTTTTGGATCAGCAAATGTCACAACAACCTTAGAAGTAGTAGGTAAATATCTCTGGGAATGGATAAATTACTGGCATAGTGAATGAGGAAATTACCTGATAGTTTCCTTTTTTCATTAATGGAATGTTGAACAGATTCTTAGGGTTTTTTACTATCACTGAATGAATGAATAGATGAAAGAACATCTTCCAACTAAAGCACAAAAACAAATTCTATCCATATAGTAGAGGCAACTGGAAAACTGTAACTGCGAAGCTCTTTGAACATGTCATTCTCTTGTTTAATCCCCCTGCCCCAACAAGTAACATGTAGGTGGAGTTTTCCCCAAAATTCTAGTCTTTGCTAAATGACTTGAGTTTGGGAATGGATGGAGACTTTCTCTGTGAAGGAAGACATATGGACCTTTTGGTGAGGTTCATTAGTCTTTTGGTTTATCATTTTAACAATTCACGGGCTCTGGTCTCTTGTCAGCAGAAAGGAATGAATTGACTTTTCCTTCTTAGTGTGTCCCTCACCTCACCCTGTCCTCCGACCTTACAGACTAAAGCATAAACCTTCAGGAAGGCAGTCCACTGGGCATGGGTCTTTGGTTTGACAGAGCATAAACTTAAGCATGCTAACCTGTGCCCTAACCTAATCATAGCCAGTATACACAACTAGTTTAGTCGTCCCTGGTCAAGCAAGCTCACTCAGTGTTTATTTCCCAAGAATCTGCTTAATGAGAGCAGACTATGGTAAAGTCCATGATGTTTTTGAGTTCCTGGAAAGTATAATAATTTTAAAATTACTTCTTTTACACTTTCTGGCCTCTCAGTATTCTTCGCACTTCAGTAGTGTATAATGAATGCTAATATGGAGAAGTTAATTGCTGCTATTTTTAATTTATCTCGGAAAGATCCTGAATATAAATTGTATGGTAATGTTTGATTTCTTTTTCCCCCTCCCCTTCTGAGAGCAGCAGACTAAAGCACAGACGCAGAAGAATAGCAGGCATCAGGGTGACTTCAGTTACCTCCGTCAGGAAAGGTTGACTATCAGCTCAGCAAGAGTTAATGATTCTGGCGTGTTCATGTGTTATGCCAATAATACTTTTGGATCAGCAAATGTCACAACAACCTTAGAAGTAGTAGGTAAATATCTCTGGGAATGGATAAATTACTGGCATAGTGAATGAGGAAATTACCTGATAGTTTCCTTTTTACATTAATGGAATGTTGAACAGATTCTTAGGGTTTTTTACTATCACTGAATGAATGAATAGATGAAAGAACATCTTCCAACTAAAGCACAAAAACAAATTCTATCCATATAGTAGAGGCAACTGGAAAACTGTAACTGCGAAGCTCTTTGAACATGTCATTCTCTTGTTTAATCCCCCTGCCCCAACAAGTAACATGTAGGTGGAGTTTTCCCCAAAATTCTAGTCTTTGCTAAATGACTTGAGTTTGGGAATGGATGGAGACTTTCTCTGTGAAGGAAGACATATGGACCTTTTGGTGAGGTTCATTAGTCTTTTGGTTTATCATTTTAACAATTCACGGGCTCTGGTCTCTTGTCAGCAGAAAGGAATGAATTGACTTTTCCTTCTTAGTGTGTCCCTCACCTCACCCTGTCCTCCGACCTTACAGACTAAAGCATAAACCTTCAGGAAGGCAGTCCACTGGGCATGGGTCTTTGGTTTGACAGAGCATAAACTTAAGCATGCTAACCTGTGCCCTAACCTAATCATAGCCAGTATACACAACTAGTTTAGTCGTCCCTGGTCAAGCAAGCTCACTCAGTGTTTATTTCCCAAGAATCTGCTTAATGAGAGCAGACTATGGTAAAGTCCATGATGTTTTTGAGTTCCTGGAAAGTATAATAATTTTAAAATTACTTCTTTTACACTTTCTGGCCTCTCAGTATTCTTCGCATTTCATCTTTTTTTTTTTTTCCTTCTGGTACCACCGTATTCTCATTACTTGACTTTGATGCAAAGTACTTATAGGGGGTAAAATTCTTCATTGTGAGCAATAATAAAATGATGTGATGCTTGTTTTCATTTCTCTTTTTCCGTGTATTTCCTCAATAACTTATTAGCAATGTTAGAAGTCTGCAGTTTATCCCACAATAATCTCATGAGTTTGGTGTTTCTGCCCATGTTGTAATGGAAAGTGTCTCCCCAGAATGAATGTGGAAAGAGGCTTTATTTGCAATTACAGAGCCATCCCCAAGAAAGGGTACTACTCTGTCCCTAAACATGATTGTGAACCATTTATTAATTTGAATAAAAGGCTATGCTTTTAAAATATTAAACTCCATAAGTGCTAATTTGCTAAGTTGATTAGGGAGCATGCTGATATATCAGCTTCAGCTCCAGAAAGCAATTAGTAAGGATGTTTTGAGCATATTGTTGTATGTAATCAGATTTTTAAAATCCATTCATCAATTTCCAAGAATATCACTGTATAACTGGAAAGACTTGGGGTGGTGAAACCTGAATCTAGCTTTGTAGTGTTTCAGGATGGGACAAAAGCAGGAAGACACAAAGAGAAAAGTGATTTCCCTAGGGGCTGGGAGTAGAGTTTGGACAGAGTGGAGGGGTGTGTGGCACAAATTTAGGATGATCCCAACCTGGTTGTGAGCTGGACTTGCACCATTTAACTTTCAAATGCACTGTACTTTTAACTCTACCTCTATTTTCTCTTGCGAGAGACACAGCCCAAGGCTATAGAAAGGGAGAAAGGCAATAGATTTATAAATGTGTCTGGTGTAGTATTTGTACTTGATCAACTGTAAATACCTCATCAGTTTCTTAAATCACCCTTTATAACCACCCTGGTAGGGTTCTTTGATTCTGATAGTTCTTACACTTCATGAATTTGACACTCTGTTCTATTATAGGACATAAAACTGTATTGAGCAAACTAAACTGTAGAACACTCGGGAGGAACTTTAGTATTTTATACATGGATGATTGTGAGAAATCAGTACAAAGAGTGAACTGCATGTAGTATTTGAATATTTTGCATTATGTGGTATCTTTGACTTGAGTATCTGAAAATTTAATGTAGCATTCAGATAAAACATTTATTATTTCCTCAGAATTAACCTAAATTAGCTTAAATAATGACAGCGGTCACCGTGTATGACTTAGGTATTAGCACAAGGTGGTCGTTTCCATCCTAGATTTCATTTGGATGACTTTTTAAAATTTCACATGAAAAATGTTTTTTCTTTTCCCCATTGATACACAGGACCATTGGCCTCCCATTTTTTATTCTGAATCTGTAGGAAACTAAACAGTAAAATTGTAATGGCAACCTTATGTAGGCTATCAGTATATTTAAGTAAATAGTGCCAAAGATAGTGAATAACAGTCTTAAATGTTATAATTCATCTTCAGATTTTGAAAAAAAAAAAAAAACAGAAGAATGAGATTAAAACTCCTTCATAGTTCCACTAACTTCCTATGACCATTTTTAGGATTTGGTATACAGTTATATTTTTATATGCAACAAGCTTTTCATTATACATACAATTTTATGTTCTCTCTCTCTTTTCACTTGGAGGATGTGGTGACCCTAGGCTGTGCTACAGTAAGAAGCCAGTGTTGGCCTCTCACTGCCTGTATGCGTGTGTAGGTTCTGCCTTTGGGTAGCCAGCTGCGTGGCTTTCTAGGATTTGGTTTCTTTTTTCATCTATAAATTAGGGGTTACAAAGTTCTCCCTCAGTATTGTTGTAAGATTCAATATTTGTCATAATTATTTATAAATGTATGCTAAAGAATTTAAGACAGTTCTTGGCATAGAGCATCCCATTGAAGGAGGCTGTAAATATAATATTGGCAATTATTGTATTACGGCCTTTGTCAAGCCCTCCCTTGTATTATTATATAACCATTTCTAAGGGCTATTTTGTTTACTTAATCCGTTCTCTTTTTCCTCATTTTAAAAATTATTATGAATAGGGTAAATAGCTCTTCTTTTTGCATATAGCTGTCTACCTCACTACAAAGAGTTCTCTGGATTAAATTGAAAAGTAGATAATCTTTTTTTGTATTTCTTTTATTTTATTTTTTACAGAATTTTGTTGTTTACTGCCACACGTCAACCTGAATCCTCCATAGGTATACACAAACGTCTATATTGCTAAATGCTTTCTAAAAATGTTGTGCTAATTTACAGTGTGGAATTCAGCATGCTATTTTAATTAATTTATAAAATTGTTGAGTTTATTTCAAATTAGCTTTGCTCTTTTCTATAGAATGGATATTCATTATTTTTTAACAGCTTTATTGAAGTTTTGCTGTTTTTAATGTGTAAGAGGAGGTCCCCTATTTAAATTACTAGTCTGTTTTTCCTTCTAATGTCTTCTTTTTCTTATTACCTTAATTTTCACACACACAGACACATATAGTTGAAAATGTTTATGTACTCAGATTTGTCTTTTATAATTTTTATTTCTTAGATTGCTTCTAAAAAGCCTAGAAAATTGCCTTCTCCCCCCGACCTCCCAGCCTGATCAAAATTTAATAGAAGTCAATTTCATTGTTCAGTTAAAAACAAGACTTAATTGTTAAAACGCTGTCATTGATTCATCTGTGGTGTATGATATAAGAAAATCTAAGTTTATTTTTTCTTTAAGTACTATATGATATTCTCCCAATGTTTTTATTGAACATTGGGCCTATCTTCCCCTCCTTGATGTTATATACAATTATACTGCCTCTAGGTATGGGCTAACTATAATTTTTATTGGGTTAAAATAGTATTTAGCCTAGGGGCTTCCCTGGTGGTCCAGTGGGTAAGGACACCGCATTGCAGTGCAAGGGATGCCGGTTCGATCTCTGACCTGGGAAGATCCTATGTGCTGCGGAGCAGCTGGACCGATGTGTCCAATTACTGAGCAGGAGCTCTGGAGCGCATGCGCCCAGAGCCGGTGCTCTGCGACAACAGAGGCCACCGCAATGGGAGGCCCACATGGGCCAAGGAACAAAGATGGATGAAAATAGAGAAATGAAAGACCAATAGAAGTGGCCTGCCTGCCCCCCTCCCCCAACCCGCCCCCCCTCCCCAAATAGTATTTAGCCTAATAGATATCAGAACTAATAGTTCTGGAAGACTTGCCACATGGTGATAGATCTTTAGCAGAGTTGCTTATGAGACAAAAATAAGAGAACAAACATTTATCTTGTTCTTGTGTGTGTTCTTTCTCATTTATGGCTGTGATTCTCCAAGAGCAAACTAAAATGTAAAAGGACTAGTTAAAATTCTTACTTGGCATGACCAATTAATACTGGAATCAGTCAATCACTTTTTTGGACTTTTATTATTTTTTACTTGAAGGATAATTGTTTTATAGAATTGTATTGTTTTCTGTCAAATATCAACATGAGTCAGCCATATGTAAAATGTCAGTTACTTTAAAATCCAAAGGTGAAGCTGTGTTACTTGTTAAGATTTTTGCAGGTAACCATTTCTTTCTCTTTCATTCTGCTGTGATTAGATAAAGGATTCATTAATATCTTCCCTATGATGAACACAACAGTATTTGTGAATGATGGAGAGAATGTGGATCTGGTGGTTGAGTATGAGGCATATCCCAAACCTGAACACCGACAGTGGATATACATGAATAGAACCTCCACTGATAAGTGGGAGGATTACCCCAAGTCTGAGAATGAAAGTAACATCAGGTAAGAAAAGGGCCTGTAGTTGTAATTACACAGTTCCCCCTTCACCTGCACTTGTCGTTGGTAGTCACTAAGTCGTGTTCAACTCTTTTTAAACCCTGTGAACTGTAGCGCTGCCAGGGTCCTCTGTCCATGGGATTTCCCAGGCAATGGAGTGGGTTGCCACTTCCTTCTCCAAGGGATCTTCCTAGCCCAGGGATCAAACCCCCATCGCCTACAGTAGGTGGATTCTTTACTGCTACCTGATCCTGTTTCTGGGACCCCATAAATGAATGAGAGAACAACTGATAAAGAAGGAAGTTTGGGGCTGCTCCCTGAGGCTTCATCATTTCATTTTTGCTGTGTGTTTAGAGCATACAGCAAAGCCCGTGCCTCAATTTTCTCATTTATTAATTAGAGGATAGTTCTGTCTTAGCGTTCTGAGGTTAGTTCAGAGTGACTAGTGTTATACTAGGAACACATTAAGTAATTCTCTTTAGAGGAAGAGGAATGTTAGGGCCTTTAATCATTTTTTTTAAAAGCTATAAGGATCATTAGCATCTTTGGGCCAGGCAGTGAACCCAAGTTTCTTTTACGTCAGACTTCTCATTTGGTTCTCAAAACATTTATAATAAAAATAGTAGCAATGGTGACACCTCACGTAAGTCGTGTGTGTGTTTTTCCTGCCGTATGCTGTTCTCAGTCCCTTATGTACATTAACTCAAATAGTCCAGGCTTCCTCTTTAAAGGATTCTGTGATTGAAAGGGTGGGAATGAGGGAGGAGCTGAAGATACTCTCAGGAGCCTGCCTGGAGTAGCCAGGCTGGCTGGTAAGAGGGGTCACCACTCCATGGGGGGAGAGAGGGGGCAGACTCAGTGATCTGGAGTGGAGACATTCAGGTAGGATGTATCCTTAGGTTCTATGGGTGAAGCGCCTGAGAGGGATTCACAGGCAAGGGCTCCGTTAAGGCGAGACAGACCTGGCAGGGAGCTGGGGAAGCAGAGTGGGAAGGGGAAAGGAGGGAAAATGATGTGGGTGAGCTGCAGTCCCATTTCAAGGGCACTCTGGACTGGGTGCCGTGAACATAGGTCTAGAGGTGAAGGAGGCACAGGCACAGGACAGGGAGGTCTGAGCTAGAGGTCAGCATTTGAAAGGCGTGAGCAGACAGTAAGTAGTTCTGGAGAGCATGAGTGCCCAGGGAGTGTGTGTGTGAGAGGAGACTGAACAAGCCATCACATGCAGAGTTGGTTGTGACTTGTGGGGGCGTCTAAGGCCACCCAGGACGCTCTGGGCACGCTGGAGCTCACATCAGTAACTCCCGGATGGTTGTACTGAACACAGCCACCTGTGATGTCCTTGGTGTAAAACAGAAGCCCCAATAGCACATGCTCTAGGGGACACTTGGGAGAAGTGGCGGGGTTAGGAGGAAAACCAGGAGATGCTGGTGTTGTATGAATGAAGGTAAAGGCAATGGTATTGACCTTGCTGAAGGGTCTGCATGGAGACACCTACATGGAGATGCCTGCCAGTCTGGAGTTTTGCTAGGCAGGTGCTATTCAAGCAGAGCAGGTGAGGTCAGGACACTGGGGAGAGAGGCTGAACAGAGGACCAGGACAGAGAAGGTTGCGGCCATAAGGACAGCACAGGAAGAGGGTGAGGTTGCCTTTCTTATGGTGAGAGGGCCTTTCCCTACTCGGTGTTCTCAAACACCAGCCATTTGTCTCGGTGACATGTATGTGTGTGTTTGCATTTGTCAATATGGATTTTGTTACTAGTGAATTCAGTGGGACATATTTTTCCAAAACAGACATGGATTTCCCGATAGAAACTGTGCAAAAAGCCACATGCTTCGATGCAGGCCATCCACAGGTGACTGATGGGTTGGTTTTTTTTCTCTTTTTTGGTAGATATGTAAGTGAACTTCATCTAACCAGATTAAAAGGAACCGAAGGAGGCATTTACACGTTTCTTGTGTCCAACTCTGATGTCAATTCTTCTGTGACCTTTAATGTTTATGTGAACAGTGAGTAGAACAAATGGTTGCTTATCTTTTTATTTTTTATTCTTTTAAGTTGTGACTGGTGTTTGCAACAGCTGCTGCCATTGTGTACTGGGTCAATAATGTTTCATGATTATTTTGACCTTAACAAAGACCTCGTGGTTTGGTGGTTGGAAGAATGTGTACAAAAACCAATTCCTTGTCCTATATTTCGCTGACCACATGACCTTAGAGCCAGCGCTCGGATACTGGGTGCTGTCTTTGAAGTCAACAGAGGAGCCAATAGAAGATAAAAATAACAGCAGTTTGAGGAAGAATATATTATTATTGATTGCTGAGATGGGGAGCCAGAGGTTGAATAGGAGCTGTATTATGGTATTAGGTGGGAAAGATGTGCTATCAGGCCCTGACAAATGATTTCTCTGTTATCGCACTTTTTCTTTTGGGGTATTGGGGTATTATTTTGTGTGAAATGAATGCAGTATTGATCAGCTCTTTGTGTCCCTGCTGCATGGGAGAAGGGGCTGAGGAAAACCAGGAGATGCTGGTGTTGTATGAATGAAGGTAAAGGCAATGGTATTGACCTTGCTGAAGGGTCTGCATGGAGACACCTACATGGAGATGCCTGCCAGTCTGGAGTTTTGCTAGGCAGGTGCTATTCAAGCAGAGCAGGTGAGGTCAGGACACTGGGGAGAGAGGCTGAACAGAGGACCAGGACAGAGAAGGTTGCGGCCATAAGGACAGCACAGGAAGAGGGTGAGGTTGCCTTTCTTATGGTGAGAGGGCCTTTCCCTACTCGGTGTTCTCAAACACCAGCCATTTGTCTCGGTGACATGTATGTGTGTGTTTGCATTTGTCAATATGGATTTTGTTACTAGTGAATTCAGTGGGACATATTTTTCCAAAACAGACATGGATTTCCCGATAGAAACTGTGCAAAAAGCCACATGCTTCGATGCAGGCCATCCACAGGTGACTGATGGGTTGGTTTTTTTTCTCTTTTTTGGTAGATATGTAAGTGAACTTCATCTAACCAGATTAAAAGGAACCGAAGGAGGCATTTACACGTTTCTTGTGTCCAACTCTGATGTCAATTCTTCTGTGACCTTTAATGTTTATGTGAACAGTGAGTAGAACAAATGGTTGCTTATCTTTTTATTTTTTATTCTTTTAAGTTGTGACTGGTGTTTGCAACAGCTGCTGCCATTGTGTACTGGGTCAATAATGTTTCATGATTATTTTGACCTTAACAAAGACCTCGTGGTTTGGTGGTTGGAAGAATGTGTACAAAAACCAATTCCTTGTCCTATATTTCGCTGACCACATGACCTTAGAGCCAGCGCTCGGATACTGGGTGCTGTCTTTGAAGTCAACAGAGGAGCCAATAGAAGATAAAAATAACAGCAGTTTGAGGAAGAATATATTATTATTGATTGCTGAGATGGGGAGCCAGAGGTTGAATAGGAGCTGTATTATGGTATTAGGTGGGAAAGATGTGCTATCAGGCCCTGACAAATGATTTCTCTGTTATCGCACTTTTTCTTTTGGGGTATTGGGGTATTATTTTGTGTGAAATGAATGCAGTATTGATCAGCTCTTTGTGTCCCTGCTGCATGCCATGCAGGACTGGGGGAGAAGGGAGCAGGTGGTTTAGGGTGGGAGGGTAGCAGTGGACGTGGGGACGTGAACACCTGAGTCCCGTGTGGCCTACGACCCACAACATCTCAGCTCTAAGGCGGAGGCCCAGGGGATGTGCTTACCAGCTGGGGTGTTCTCAAGTGCAGGGCCTGCTCCTGGCTCTACTGTGGGGTCACCTGCATTTCCCAGGAAGGGGGTGGGCAGGTGCCTGCCAGACCACACCAGCCGGGGGACCAAAGGCTGGAGGCCTCCAAAGACACGGGATCCCAAGTGACTGTCCACAAAATGACTTTTGGGATCAGCCATCCAAGGTGTGTGTTGGAGGTGAGGTGGGTACCTGGAACGTTCCATGGAGAACAGCTTAGTAACGGCTGAGACCTTTGTCTGCATTGGGCTGCAGGAGGGGAGCCAGTTCCCTGTCTTCCAGGAGCTTCTGACTTCCTGTGTGGGCGGATTCTTCATCGTTACCTCCCTGAAGGTGCCATGCACCAGCATGGTGAGATGGGGGAGTGTGATTCCCTTACAAATGAGGGCCGGAAACCACCAGCGAGTGATACTCAAGACAGGCTTTTGATTACTAATCTGGAATCTTTTGTCAATTCCAGCATTTCCACAATTGTATTTCCTGAAGAAGGTGTTAGCGTGTATTTAAAGAGCATTATAGCTGCATACAGATTTTCTCAGCTATGGACCTTTTCAGCATCCTTAATATGCTAGTATGTATTTTGCCTGCTCAGAAGGAGGTGTGGGATTGAGCATACATCTCAAATTTGTATGACCACAAAACTGCTTTTCCAAGGGAAATATGTTAATTAACAGTTCTTCAAAACAGTTTTGATTACATGGCTCATGATATCTAGATTATTATGATTGGAAGGGGAGGAGCTGTATTATGGTATTAGGTGGGAAAGATGTGCTATCAGGCCCTGACAAATGATTTCTCTGTTATCGCACTTTTTCTTTTGGGGTATTGGGGTATTATTTTGTGTGAAATGAATGCAGTATTGATCAGCTCTTTGTGTCCCTGCTGCATGCCATGCAGGACTGGGGGAGAAGGGAGCAGGTGGTTTAGGGTGGGAGGGTAGCAGTGGACGTGGGGACGTGAACACCTGAGTCCCGTGTGGCCTACGACCCACAACATCTCAGCTCTAAGGCGGAGGCCCAGGGGATGTGCTTACCAGCTGGGGTGTTCTCAAGTGCAGGGCCTGCTCCTGGCTCTACTGTGGGGTCACCTGCATTTCCCAGGAAGGGGGTGGGCAGGTGCCTGCCAGACCACACCAGCCGGGGGACCAAAGGCTGGAGGCCTCCAAAGACACGGGATCCCAAGTGACTGTCCACAAAATGACTTTTGGGATCAGCCATCCAAGGTGTGTGTTGGAGGTGAGGTGGGTACCTGGAACGTTCCATGGAGAACAGCTTAGTAACGGCTGAGACCTTTGTCTGCATTGGGCTGCAGGAGGGGAGCCAGTTCCCTGTCTTCCAGGAGCTTCTGACTTCCTGTGTGGGCGGATTCTTCATCGTTACCTCCCTGAAGGTGCCATGCACCAGCATGGTGAGATGGGGGAGTGTGATTCCCTTACAAATGAGGGCCGGAAACCACCAGCGAGTGATACTCAAGACAGGCTTTTGATTACTAATCTGGAATCTTTTGTCAATTCCAGCATTTCCACAATTGTATTTCCTGAAGAAGGTGTTAGCGTGTATTTAAAGAGCATTATAGCTGCATACAGATTTTTCTCAGCTATGGACCTTTTCAGCATCCTTAATATGCTAGTATGTATTTTGCCTGCTCAGAAGGAGGTGTGGGATTGAGCATACATCTCAAATTTGTATGACCACAAAACTGCTTTTCCAAGGGAAATATGTTAATTAACATCTCAGTTCTTCAAAACAGTTTTGATTACATGGGATTCTCATTGGCCTGCAATTCAGATATCTAGATTAATTCAGATGTTAATCAGAGGAGCTTAGTGTATTATACATGGGCACAATTGCCTGCTTCTGAAAAATCTTCATGTTCAAGTAATTGAAGAGATGTTCCAGGTAAATCAGTATCCTTACAGACATCATATGCATGCTGTCTACACAAAACTTTAGGTATGCTGGTGCAGTACCTCTCAAACTGTGTGTGGTCAAGGACTTTGAGTGTTTGTAATTTCCAATTTGTTTTGGATTGATACTTCTTACAAAATACAGAAAGAACCTGTCACAAAAATAGAGAGATGGAAAAGAACAAAGATGTATAAAATCCCAGAATGGATTTTTTTTGTTATTATTACTAGACTCAACAGATAAAATTAAATCAAATTGCTCCTTCTAAATGCCATCTTGGTTTCTGTGCTTACATCCTGTGCCCCAGTACTGGTAGATCATGGCCATGACCAACTCAACTTTGAAAAACTTAGTAGTTGGGAGTTTTCTAAAATTGTGTCAATGCTATCCATCTCTCTCTCCCTGGCTTCAAGGTCAAGGATCCATTAAGATCTTGTTCTGTCCCCCTTTTTCCTGCTTCCCTTTGCCAGTGTGTGGTTTGCCAATCAGCCATGAGTCACTGACCTTATGAAGACATTTCTAAAGTCACCCTTTTCTCTGGGTGACAAAATTGCTACGTTTTTACTTACCACCCTAATTTGCCGTCCGACAGGATCAGCATTAATCACCTCTGCTGGTGAACTCATGCCTGTTTGAGACAAGAGAGGAAACGGCCTGAACCTTTCCAAGAGATCCTGCCTTTGATTCCCTATAATTCTAGGCCTGGGTCGCTAATATGTACCAGCGTGTCCTGAGCTCCTGCTTCAAGGCATGGGGCACACTGATGAGGGTGTGTAGTGTCTGCCCTTGTAGGTTAAGCTCTTCAGGGAGTCTCTTCATCGATGCCAGTTCACCACAATCACTAAACTGACTAACGGCATTTATTTCACTACCTCACACATTGGATTTCTTGATCTCCAAATGCTTTGATAGAGGTCGCATTTTTGTGTGTGAATACTTTATCTGTTTCTTATGAGATGTGTCCCAGTGGCTCCTCACAGACATAATTAGCTAATTTCTTTGTTGACTTTTTATTTTTTGGATTGGATAAAAAATCTAGTTGATGCTATCATGGGGCAAGATTTTCTTATGTTAAATTGAAAATCAACAGCTTAAAATGTCTTAAAATTTCAACTTGAACCAGTTGTGTCTACTTTTTTGGTTTTTTTGGGCCACATCTATTGGTCTTTCATTTATTCATTTTCATCCATCTTTGTTCTTTGGTCTGTGTGGGCCTCCCATCTCAGTGACCTCTCTCGCTGCAGAGCACCGGCTCTGGGCGCATGTACTCCAGAGCTCTGGCTAGGTGGTTGGGCACATCGGTCCAGCCGCTCTGCAGCACGTGGGATCTTCCCAGGTCAGGGATCCAACTGGCGCCCCTTGCACTGCAAGGCGGTGTCCTTACCCACTGGATCACCAGGGAGGCCCAGTTGTGTCCATTTTGAAGTATCATTTTAGCTGAGCCCAATGCATATGTAGATCTGCTACATATTCTGTAAATAAGCTTAACCCCAAGGGTGAAAGGAATTGTGCTCTGCAAAAACTAGAATGAGTAAAAATCAGAATAATAAGTGCATGCTCTTAGTGCAGAAACTCAGGCTACTTTCAGTGACAGGGATGCATGATTGCTTACTAGATTTCGCCGTGAAAAATGCTCAGGAAAATCCTTGATTTTGAGTAGTTAAATGTTTGGTGGTTGAAGATATCATTTGTTTTGAAAATTCCTCATGTGTTTGTATTCTAATCACTTATGTGGGAGACTGTAAGAGAAAGCTCTGTATATTTAAACTTTAAAATGTTTTAGGATCGATTTTAGCTTTTCTAACAAGCCATGATTTGGATGGGTCTGTTGACTCCATGACCTTAAAGGTGGTTTGTAGGTTAAGCTCTTCAGGGAGTCTCTTCATCGATGCCAGTTCACCACAATCACTAAACTGACTAACGGCATTTATTTCACTACCTCACACATTGGATTTCTTGATCTCCAAATGCTTTGATAGAGGTCGCATTTTTGTGTGTGAATACTTTATCTGTTTCTTATGAGATGTGTCCCAGTGGCTCCTCACAGACATAATTAGCTAATTTCTTTGTTGACTTTTTATTTTTTGGATTGGATAAAAAATCTAGTTGATGCTATCATGGGGCAAGATTTTCTTATGTTAAATTGAAAATCAACAGCTTAAAATGTCTTAAAATTTCAACTTGAACCAGTTGTGTCTACTTTTTTGGTTTTTTTGGGCCACATCTATTGGTCTTTCATTTATTCATTTTCATCCATCTTTGTTCTTTGGTCTGTGTGGGCCTCCCATCTCAGTGACCTCTCTCGCTGCAGAGCACCGGCTCTGGGCGCATGTACTCCAGAGCTCTGGCTAGGTGGTTGGGCACATCGGTCCAGCCGCTCTGCAGCACGTGGGATCTTCCCAGGTCAGGGATCCAACTGGCGCCCCTTGCACTGCAAGGCGGTGTCCTTACCCACTGGATCACCAGGGAGGCCCAGTTGTGTCCATTTTGAAGTATCATTTTAGCTGAGCCCAATGCATATGTAGATCTGCTACATATTCTGTAAATAAGCTTAACCCCAAGGGTGAAAGGAATTGTGCTCTGCAAAAACTAGAATGAGTAAAAATCAGAATAATAAGTGCATGCTCTTAGTGCAGAAACTCAGGCTACTTTCAGTGACAGGGATGCATGATTGCTTACTAGATTTCGCCGTGAAAAATGCTCAGGAAAATCCTTGATTTTGAGTAGTTAAATGTTTGGTGGTTGAAGATATCATTTGTTTTGAAAATTCCTCATGTGTTTGTATTCTAATCACTTATGTGGGAGACTGTAAGAGAAAGCTCTGTATATTTAAACTTTAAAATGTTTTAGGATCGATTTTAGCTTTTCTAACAAGCCATGATTTGGATGGGTCTGTTGACTCCATGACCTTAAAGGTGGTTTGTAATGGTCAAAAAATGAAACAAACAAACAAAAAATCAGCAATTCTTTGCATTGAACTTGTGTTGCTATATTCTCAAATTGCTTTTTGAAGATGTATGCAGAAGTCAGATTCTTAATTCTAAAAAGAGGTTTCATATCTTTGATGAAAATGGCCATTTGTTTTCAGATCACAATTCGGTAAGAAATAGAGTTCTGATCTACCCAAGTGTGTTTTCTTAATAGACGTTACTCTTTACAGAATTCCTGCAAGTGTTAGAAAAAGTGACATCACCAAGATTCTGTAGGTAGCCTGTGATAGTTGATTGGTAACCTGTGATCTCTTTGGTGGGTGACACAGAGAATGAACTTACGGTCGCTGGAGGGGAGGGATCATTAGGGAGTTTGGGGTGGGCCTGGAAGCACTGCTGTGTTTAAAATGGGTCACCAACAAGGACTTGCTGTACAGCACAGGGACCTCTGCTCAATGCCATATGGCAGCCTGGATGGGAGGGGAGTTGGAGGAGAATGGATACGTGTGTATGCGTGGTGGAGTCCCTTCACTGTTCACCTGAAACTATCACAACACTGCTAATCAGCTATATCCCAATAGAAAATAAAACGTTTAAATTTTAAAAATGTAAAAAAATACAGCTATGGAGCTTCCCCTTGTGGTCCAGTTGGTAAAGAGTCTGCCTTGCAGTGCAAGAGGCACTAGTTCGATCCCTGGCCCGGGAAGATCCCACGTGCTGTGGAGCAGCTGGACCTGTGTGTCCAATTGTAAGCCAGTGCTCTGGAGCGCATGAGCCCAGAGCCGGTGCTCTGCAACCAGAGAGGCCACTGCGATGGGAGGCCCACACAGGCCATAGAATAAAGACGGATGAAAAATAAATGATGACTTAGAGGCAAAAAAAAGATACAGCTACAGAAATCTTATAAATTAGCAAAAAAAAAAAAAAAGAAGAAGAAGAAACTTGTGATCTATTTCATTATAATAAATGTCATACAATAAAGGATTTTACCAGATCTAGGACAAATAAAAGGCCATGTATTTTATTGTATTTTATTTTAAACAGGTGTTTTAGCCCTGATTAATCCTCATTATTGACTTTTCCATCTCTCTCTTACACGCATGCACACACACATGCACCACCCACATTTTCTTTATCCATTCATCCATTGAAGGGTGTTTACCTTGTTTCTATCCTTTGGCTGTTGTGAATATTAATGCAGTGAATGTGGCAGTACAGATATCCTTCAAGATAAGAGAAATTTCAGTGCTATTTTCCATAATACATATGCCAATTTATGTTCCCAGCTTCCCATTATGTTAAGGAACAGGAGTTTCCTTTTCTCCATGTCCTTGCCAATACTTTTTTCTTTTTTTTTTTATTTATTTTTTAAAAAGTTTTTTTTTTTTTTTTTTTTTGGGGGGGGTGGGGAGGGAGGGGAGCAGGTGGGCTACTTCTATTGGTCTTCATTTGCCTATTTTCATCCATCTTTGTTCTTTGACCCATGTGGGCCTCCCATCACAGTGGCCTCTGTTGTTGCAGAGCACCGGCTCAGGGTGCATGTGCTCCAGAGCTCCAGCTCGGTAATTGGACACATCGGTCCAGCTGCTCCACAGCACGTGGGATCTTCCCAGGCCAGGGAGCAAACCAGCGCCCCTTGCACTGCAAGGCGATGTCCTTACCCACTGGACCACCAGGGAAGCCCTTGTTGGTTTTTTGATGATAACTAGGCTGAGAGCTTTGAGGTGATAGCTCATTGTAGTTTTGATTTGCCAGTAACGTAGGATGACATTAGTAGCATTACATCAATCAAAAGTTATCTGGTGGCGTTTCCAGATCAGCATTATGAATTTAAAATTTGTAGCAAAAATGGTATTTTGGAGATCTCTCTTCAGTCTCAAAGATGACAAACCTACTTAGGCCTCCCTGGTGGCTCAGATGGTAAAGAATCTGCCTACAATGCAAGAGACCCAGGTTTGATATCTGGGTGGGGAAGATCCCCTGGAGAAGGGCAGGGCAACCCACTCCAGTATTCTTGCCTGGAGACTCCCGTGGACAGAGGAGCCTGGCTGGCTATGGTCCATGCAATTGCAAAGAGTCAAGACACGACTGAGCGACTAACAGACCAGCTGAGGGAGAGGACGGTGGTGCCGAAAAGCCAGCTGGAAAAGGAAGTCTGGAATAAAGGTCTATTGACTTTCATCTCCTTACACGCATGCACACACACATGCACCACCCACATTTTCTTTATCCATTCATCCATTGAAGGGTGTTTACCTTGTTTCTATCCTTTGGCTGTTGTGAATATTAATGCAGTGAATGTGGCAGTACAGATATCCTTCAAGATAAGAGAAATTTCAGTGCTATTTTCCATAATACATATGCCAATTTATGTTCCCAGCTTCCCATTATGTTAAGGAACAGGAGTTTCCTTTTCTCCATGTCCTTGCCAATACTTGTTGGGTTTTTTTTTTTTTAATTAATTTATTTTTTAAAAAGATTTATTTATTTATTTATTTTGGGGGGGGGGGGGAGGGAGGGGAGCAGGTGGGCTACTTCTATTGGTCTTCATTTGCCTATTTTCATCCATCTTTGTTCTTTGACCCATGTGGGCCTCCCATCACAGTGGCCTCTGTTGTTGCAGAGCACCGGCTCAGGGTGCATGTGCTCCAGAGCTCCAGCTCGGTAATTGGACACATCGGTCCAGCTGCTCCACAGCACGTGGGATCTTCCCAGGCCAGGGAGCAAACCAGCGCCCCTTGCACTGCAAGGCGATGTCCTTACCCACTGGACCACCAGGGAAGCCCTTGTTGGTTTTTTGATGATAACTAGGCTGAGAGCTTTGAGGTGATAGCTCATTGTAGTTTTGATTTGCCAGTAACGTAGGATGACATTAGTAGCATTACATCAATCAAAAGTTATCTGGTGGCGTTTCCAGATCAGCATTATGAATTTAAAATTTGTAGCAAAATGGTATTTTGGAGATCTCTCTTCAGTCTCAAAGATGACAAACCTACTTAGGCCTCCCTGGTGGCTCAGATGGTAAAGAATCTGCCTACAATGCAAGAGACCCAGGTTTGATATCTGGGTGGGGAAGATCCCCTGGAGAAGGGCAGGGCAACCCACTCCAGTATTCTTGCCTGGAGACTCCCGTGGACAGAGGAGCCTGGCTGGCTATGGTCCATGCAATTGCAAAGAGTCAAGACACGACTGAGCGACTAACAGACCAGCTGAGGGAGAGGACGGTGGTGCCGAAAAGCCAGCTGGACAAGGAAAGTCTGGAGAATAAAAGGATTTGCCTTACATGGAATACAAGTGATGTTAACCTCGATTGGATATCCACACAACTGCTGAACTCTACACCAGATTCTCAGAATCACCAGTTTGCCTCCATTTATGGCAGAGTGTTAATGGGGGTGGGGATGGGGTTGAAACAGTTTAAGGAAATGCTAACTAATGTATTATTTCTAAACCACTTCATCAAATAAATTAACTTCCTGTCTGGTGCAAGAGATTATTTATAGATTGTACAGTATACCCAAATCAGTCAAAAGTAATAAATCATCCAGAATGAGGGCTTTTGATGGGGATGTTTCCCTTTGACCACATCTGCAAAATCTGGACTGCTTTGTTTGTATTTGTGGTCGTAGTTAAACTCAGTTACGGACAGCTAGACCATCCTTCCAGGGAGAAGCCCCCAAAGTGAAACACCCTGCAGTAAAGCCTGTGTGCAGCCCACCATTGGCCGCAGGTGAGCGTAGACCTGTCAGGACAGCCCTGTGGCTAGATGGCTTTGGACAGCATGTCGGCCAGCCATCTGGGTCACCCACCTGACTGCAAGTCACAGTGATTTTATTTAAGGTAAAAGTAATACTCTTAGGATTTGGACACCTTTCCAGATCCTCATGAGTATAAAGAGCGGAGTTACTAGGACTTTGCTTTTTTGTAAGATGGAAATGCTTTCTGACCTCTTTACTATTTTTTTAAAAGATGATAGAACCTTCCAAACATTTGAGTGGCCAAACCTTACTTGTGTCAGAGACTAAAATTTTAAGAGTTCACCGCTAAAACACTTAACAAGTTTTGCTTGAGAGGCTTTGCTTTTTACTCTTTTCTTTTTTTTCTGGTTAGGTGGATTCTATTAGACCTCCTCCTGTATGAATTACTGGAATTCTTCAGCATTCAATAAAACTAGGGCTAAAAAAAAAGTGCTAAATAAATCACAACTCTTCTGATTTGTTTACTTGCTTTTGCTTTTAGAGTTGGCTCTAAGGCTGCCACAGTAACCAGAATGAGGCCTGGCTTGTGCAAATACTTATATACATTTGCTTTTAGATTAAAATAGTGTTTTCATATTATAAACTGTTACGGAATGGGTATGATGACTTGAAATTATAAGTAGGCAAAAATAAGAAACAAGTTTTAATTCTACCTTTTAAAGTTGATTTATGTTTTATGGAAAACCAGAGATAATATCTCTCTTAACATACTATCTTTACAGGCCATTATAAAAAAAAACACCTTTTTTTTGGTGGGGGATGACAAAGATGAGGTTCTTTTGCTTCACCTTGTGTTTTGGTTCTGAACACTGAATGCATTGTGAGCAGTTTTCCATGCATATATTTCTTCTACAGTATTGCTTTGGTATCTCATTGCATGGCTATTTCACAATTTCTTTAACCAGTATCTGATACCATTTTGAGACATTGTGGTGTAGGAGGTGGGACTCTGAAAGGATGTGACTTGAGTTTTTAAAGAAATCCATTAAATGCTTCTTTAAAGTTTCTAATTATCTGGTTTAATCTCAAATGAGCGACCTCACTTTAGTGCCAGGAAGGCAATAAGATTACCATCTGTCATTATCTTTCATGCTCCTATGTCTTGAACATATGTCGTGGAGGATCCGCTGTGCTGGTTTGCAGGACAGTTCCAAGTTAAGGAATAATTTTCGGATCTCCTTAGGATAGGTAGCTAATCTATGTAAAAATAGTTTCTTGTCTTTGCACATTAATTTTTTATAGGTAATTTGAGATACTTCACAGTATCCAATGTCTAAAGAGCATTTGTTTTTTGTAAGATGGAAATGCTTTCTGAAAAAAACCTTCCAAACATTTGAGTGGCCAAACCTTACTTGTGTCAGAGACTAAAATTTTAAGAGTTCACCGCTAAAACACTTAACAAGTTTTGCTTGAGAGGCTTTGCTTTTTACTCTTTTTTTTTTCTGGTTAGGTGGATTCTATTAGACCTCCTCCTGTATGAATTACTGGAATTCTTCAGCATTCAATAAAACTAGGGCTAAAAAAAAAAGTGCTAAATAAATCACAACTCTTCTGATTTGTTTACTTGCTTTTGCTTTTAGAGTTGGCTCTAAGGCTGCCACAGTAACCAGAATGAGGCCTGGCTTGTGCAAATACTTATATACATTTGCTTTTAGATTAAAATAGTGTTTTCATATTATAAACTGTTACGGAATGGGTATGATGACTTGAAATTATAAGTAGGCAAAAATAAGAAACAAGTTTTAATTCTACCTTTTAAAGTTGATTTATGTTTTATGGAAAACCAGAGATAATATCTCTCTTAACATACTATCTTTACAGGCCATTATAAAAAAAAACACCTTTTTTTTGGTGGGGGATGACAAAGATGAGGTTCTTTTGCTTCACCTTGTGTTTTGGTTCTGAACACTGAATGCATTGTGAGCAGTTTTCCATGCATATATTTCTTCTACAGTATTGCTTTGGTATCTCATTGCATGGCTATTTCACAATTTCTTTAACCAGTATCTGATACCATTTTGAGACATTGTGGTGTAGGAGGTGGGACTCTGAAAGGATGTGACTTGAGTTTTTAAAGAAATCCATTAAATGCTTCTTTAAAGTTTCTAATTATCTGGTTTAATCTCAAATGAGCGACCTCACTTTAGTGCCAGGAAGGCAATAAGATTACCATCTGTCATTATCTTTCATGCTCCTATGTCTTGAACATATGTCGTGGAGGATCCGCTGTGCTGGTTTGCAGGACAGTTCCAAGTTAAGGAATAATTTTCGGATCTCCTTAGGATAGGTAGCTAATCTATGTAAAAATAGTTTCTTGTCTTTGCACATTAATTTTTTATAGGTAATTTGAGATACTTCACAGTATCCAATGTCTGTTTCTATTTTCTTTTCATGAACTTGAAATGAGTTTTTGTTCTTAAATTGCTTGAGAGTTATGACTGTTGTTTTCGATGTGACACTTCAGTAACTCCTTATGAAGAGGATCTCTGTGGATAGAATTGCTATAGACATTTAAATTGCAAGAATAAAGGAATATCATGGCAACCTGCTTTTCAAGCAGAATTTGATTCTCTTCTATTTTGAAAAAGCTTTAGGCGGTGTGTTGGTATCCTTTTTCCTTCATATCCCCTTAGAAAGTTGGTCTGACAGAGTCTGTAGCTAATCTGGGGAATCTGTTCGAACACTGAACCAGTTGGAGGACTGGATAACCCTTCTGAATAGCTGGGCACTTTGTTGCTGTGGTCTGGCCATTCTTCCGTGTTTATGATGAGAAAGCAGGAGAAGAGGTTTTAAGTGTGGAACTACCTGCTCCAATAGTCTTGGGCTTTCCCTGGTGGCTCAGATGGTAAGGGATTTGCCTGCAATGTAGCAGTGTAGCAAAATGAATCCACTACTTACAGAGTGGAAAAATACCACTTTATCACCCTCCTGCACTCCTTGGCAGCAAGTGGGGCTGCATTGTGATGTGTGTACACATCCACCCCTCCCTCTGTCTGGGTCGCCAGTGATGGTGCGCCTATAAATTGAGCACAGTGATTCTGGCTGAGGAAGGCTTTCTCCAAGTAGTTTCATCATTTTTTTAAAGCTAATTTTCAGGATGGGGAGATCTTTTTGATGGCTATTTAGAATAAAGCTGGCAAACGATAGCCTTCTGGTCAAATTTGACAAAAAATCCTGTTTATGAATGGCTCATAGTCTAAGTGTTAGTGTCTCAGTCGTGTCCAACTCTTTCTGACTCCATGGGCTGTAGCCCGCCAGGCGCCTCTGTTCATGGAATTCTCCAGGCAAGGATACTGGAGTAGGTAGCCATTGCCTTCTCCAGGGGATCTTCCCAACCCGGGGATCAAACCCAGGTCTCCTCCTTTGCAGGCAGATTCTTTACCACTCAGCCATCAGGGAAGTCTCATAATCTATGAATTTTTTTATTTCTCTAGAATGGGTGGGAGGTAGGAATGATTTTTTAAAAAAGGATTTGTGGGATGTGAAACAGACAGATTTCTTTACGTATGAAGAAGAGTCTGTTGGAACACAGCCTTGCACGCTTGCTTACATGTCTGTGACTACCTTTGTGGCAGAATCAAGTATTTGTAAGAGAGACCCATGACCTCTAAAATGTAAAAGATTTAGTTTCACCTTTCACATTAAAAGTTCGCATACTTTTCATTTAGGACATCATTTTATTGGGAGAATAATTTTTTTTTTTAATGATAGACATTCTGGTAAACAAAACTCGGTGCAGAAGATTGTAGTTGAAGTTTTGTTTAGTTTGTTAAATACATTTCTATTAAAGTACTCACACACCAGTTTCTGGATGTCTTTAAAAATATGTAAAACAAAATGTATTTTCTAGCTGGGCACTTTGTTGCTGTGGTCTGGCCATTCTTCCGTGTTTATGATGAGAAAGCAGGAGAAGAGGTTTTAAGTGTGGAACTACCTGCTCCAATAGTCTTGGGCTTTCCCTGGTGGCTCAGATGGTAAGGGATTTGCCTGCAATGTAGCAGTGTAGCAAAATGAATCCACTACTTACAGAGTGGAAAAATACCACTTTATCACCCTCCTGCACTCCTTGGCAGCAAGTGGGGCTGCATTGTGATGTGTGTACACATCCACCCCTCCCTCTGTCTGGGTCGCCAGTGATGGTGCGCCTATAAATTGAGCACAGTGATTCTGGCTGAGGAAGGCTTTCTCCAAGTAGTTTCATCATTTTTTTAAAGCTAATTTTCAGGATGGGGAGATGTTTTTGATGGCTATTTAGAATAAAGCTGGCAAACGATAGCCTTCTGGTCAAATTTGACAAAAAATCCTGTTTATGAATGGCTCATAGTCTAAGTGTTAGTGTCTCAGTCGTGTCCAACTCTTTCTGACTCCATGGGCTGTAGCCCGCCAGGCGCCTCTGTTCATGGAATTCTCCAGGCAAGGATACTGGAGTAGGTAGCCATTGCCTTCTCCAGGGGATCTTCCCAACCCGGGGATCAAACCCAGGTCTCCTCCTTTGCAGGCAGATTCTTTACCACTCAGCCATCAGGGAAGTCTCATAATCTATGAATTTTTTTATTTCTCTAGAATGGGTGGGAGGTAGGAATGATTTTTTAAAAAAGGATTTGTGGGATGTGAAACAGACAGATTTCTTTACGTATGAAGAAGAGTCTGTTGGAACACAGCCTTGCACGCTTGCTTACATGTCTGTGACTACCTTTGTGGCAGAATCAAGTATTTGTAAGAGAGACCCATGACCTCTAAAATGTAAAAGATTTAGTTTCACCTTTCACATTAAAAGTTCGCATACTTTTCATTTAGGACATCATTTTATTGGGAGAATAATTTTTTTTTTTAATGATAGACATTCTGGTAAACAAAACTCGGTGCAGAAGATTGTAGTTGAAGTTTTGTTTAGTTTGTTAAATACATTTCTATTAAAGTACTCACACACCAGTTTCTGGATGTCTTTAAAAATATGTAAAACAAAATGTATTTTCTTTATTTTTATTGAAATGTAGTTGACATACAGTGTAGTGTTAGTTTCTGTTGTATAGCAAAGTGATTCAGTTGTGTGTACATATATATGTGTGTGTGTGTATATATTTTTTTTCATATTTCTCTCCATTATGGTTTATTACAGGATATTGAATACAGTTCCCTATACTGCACAGTAGGACCTTATAGTTTATCTACTATATATATATATTTGTATCCAAAATGCACTTTCAAAATATCATCAGGCCTACAACTGTAAAAACGAATTCATCCTTGTGGTCTCTCTTCATTTAGTCTTATATAGACACTAGGGCTTCCTAGGTGGCTCAGTGGTAAAGAATCCACCTGCCAATACAGAAGAGGTGGGTTTGAGCCTTGGGTCAGGAATATCCCCTGGAGGAGGAAATTGTAACCCACTCCAGTATTCTTGCCTGGAGAATCCCATGGACAGAGGAGCCTGGCAGGCTACAGTCCACTGGGTCATGGAGTTGGATGCACACACGCGCACACACACACACGCACACACACACACACGGATCCTTGAGTCTGTGTTCTTTGCTGACGACAGAGTGGGCACACGTGTTTGTAGCAAGAGTTGGTGACTATGATTAGGGTGAGCCAAGAACTATGCTCATCTCTTTCCCGCCCTCAGCCCCCAGCTCCTGTTATCTGTGCTGTGTTCTTTAAACTTTGATGTGTTCTTGCCTTCTGCATGGACCTGGTGGTGGTGAAAAGGAATATTTTTTAAGACCACATATCTGTGGGATAAATCAGCAAATGGTTGGGATTTTTAATTGCCTGAGCAATAAATTCTCAGAAGAGTTGTAAGCGGTCTGAAATCTGCCCACGAGCTGATCAGTGTTGTCAGAGACGCCAGATTGACTTAGGTCCACAATGCTTTGAAAGGAGACAAGGCTGGTTTTCATTTAGGACATCATTTTATTGGGAGAATAATTTTTTTTTTTAATGATAGACATTCTGGTAAACAAAACTCGGTGCAGAAGATTGTAGTTGAAGTTTTGTTTAGTTTGTTAAATACATTTCTATTAAAGTACTCACACACCAGTTTCTGGATGTCTTTAAAAATATGTAAAACAAAATGTATTTTCTTTATTTTTATTGAAATGTAGTTGACATACAGTGTAGTGTTAGTTTCTGTTGTATAGCAAAGTGATTCAGTTGTGTGTGCATATATATGTGTGTGTGTGTATATATTTTTTTTCATATTTCTCTCCATTATGGTTTATTACAGGATATTGAATACAGTTCCCTATACTGCACAGTAGGACCTTATAGTTTATCTACTATATATATATATTTGTATCCAAAATGCACTTTCAAAATATCATCAGGCCTACAACTGTAAAAACGAATTCATCCTTGTGGTCTCTCTTCATTTAGTCTTATATAGACACTAGGGCTTCCTAGGTGGCTCAGTGGTAAAGAATCCACCTGCCAATACAGAAGAGGTGGGTTTGAGCCTTGGGTCAGGAATATCCCCTGGAGGAGGAAATTGTAACCCACTCCAGTATTCTTGCCTGGAGAATCCCATGGACAGAGGAGCCTGGCAGGCTACAGTCCACTGGGTCATGGAGTTGGATGCACACACGCGCACACACACACACGCACACACACACACGGATCCTTGAGTCTGTGTTCTTTGCTGACGACAGAGTGGGCACACGTGTTTGTAGCAAGAGTTGGTGACTATGATTAGGGTGAGCCAAGAACTATGCTCATCTCTTTCCCGCCCTCAGCCCCCAGCTCCTGTTATCTGTGCTGTGTTCTTTAAACTTTGATGTGTTCTTGCCTTCTGCATGGACCTGGTGGTGGTGAAAAGGAATATTTTTTAAGACCACATATCTGTGGGATAAATCAGCAAATGGTTGGGATTTTTAATTGCCTGAGCAATAAATTCTCAGAAGAGTTGTAAGCGGTCTGAAATCTGCCCACGAGCTGATCAGTGTTGTCAGAGACGCCAGATTGACTTAGGTCCACAATGCTTTGAAAGGAGACAAGGCTGGTTTTTTATCTCCACAGGAAATACATAACTTACACACCTCTTAGGCTTATCCAGACCTCCAACTTGGAAGGATTTAGGGAATGTGTCATTTGGTCTACTGCTGATTGCAGAAGAGCTAAGAAAACACGGCTCAGGTTTAACCTGGCGAATTTCAGGGAGTTATGTATCTTTAAAAGCAAAATGTATATTTAATGACTTAGAGGGTGCATTGAAGCACTTATAACATGCAGATGAGCCCAGATTTTCATTTTTAGGAATCAGAATTATACCTAGCTCGTTCTTTATGCATTATACATGTTCATGGTGCAACTTACCATGTACAGCCCAAACTGTAGTATAGTTTACCCTTTCCAGAATGAGTCTCTTGTCATCCACATTTGGGACAGAACTGGAATTCGGATGAGGCTGGAGGGATGCCTAGGGTGCACAATTTATGGAAGTGCTCCCTCTTGGTGCCTACCTGGATCTGCAGGACCAGGAGAATGAGAACTTCTTAAATTCCTTGCTTAAAGTGCTTTTCTTGCCTCACCCTAGTCCTTCCTGCCCCTGATGGGGTACCTTGAAGATTCTCTAAAAAGCCCATTGCTGCCAGGGTCTCAACGTACTAAATCTTGAGGGAGGGGAGGTGGGCTAGGAATGTGCTCTTTAACCTCATCTTTTGGTGTTTCAAATGCACACTGAAGTTTGAGGGGCCCTCTGAGCCTGGGTTGGCCAGCCTAAGGGCCAACAGGACAAATGGTGCTTGGTTCGCCTCAGGTTACAGTTGGGATCGTAGCTTAAAAATCTGCCTTATCAGCCAGTACCCGGGAACAAGTAGGCCAGCCGGCCTGCACCCTTTGCCAGCACTGGCTGTTGTGTAACTGCCACCAGGTGTCAAGCTAGAAGGCTTGGATCTTCAGACACTTGTAACCAAAGCTAAATGTAATTGATTATATAATTTTCAGCTGTTCCAATTTTTTAAAATTAAAACTGTTTTACAAGTATATCATTAACAATGTGTTCACTGTAAAAAAAAATTAGATAATGAGTCAAAAGAATGAAACAGAAACTAATATATAACTCTACTACCCAGGGATAATCACTATGAATATCATAAGACACTGTTTAAGCCTTTTTTTTCTATTGAGTAATATTTAATTTCACTAAAATTCAGCATGTAGCATAAGGAACAATGAATGACAAGGAAGATTGGTATGAGGAAATCTGTCTTACGAACTTGATTCCATTTGAATTCTATCCAGTTTTCTTTGCTGTCTTCCCCTCTCATCATTAATCTCAGTATGGAAAAAAAAATTCACATGGCCAGGTATATATGTAGGTTTCTTTTTTTTTTTAATTTTGGCCTCTTTTATTGTTTTTTTTTTTTTTATTTATTCATTTTCATCCACCTTTTATTCTTTGGTCTGTGTGGGCCTCTCATTACAGTGGCCTCTCGTTGCAGAGCACCAGCTCTGGGCGCATGCACTCCAGAGCTCCAGCTTGGTAGTTGGACATGTTGGTCCATCTGTTCCGTGGCACGTGGGGTCTTCCTGGGACAGGGATCAAACTGGTGCCCCTTGCACTGCAAGGTGGACTATTTACCCACTGAGCCACCAGGGAAGCCCCTGTGTGGATTTCTTATCTCATGGCCCACTCTTGAAAAAATAGTATAAGGCCTGCCCTTCTGCAGAAAAGTCACCATCAGGCTGTTCTGCCAGGTCCCTTCTTGTCACTCTAATCGAATTCCTGTGGAATTTGAAGGACTTGTTCCTTTGGAAGGACTTAAGTCATTCAATACACAGCTCTTACTGTGTGTCTGCCATAGGTCATACTTTGCTAGGAGAGAAAGATACCCTCGGTAAGACTTGGCCCTTGCCCTTGAGAACATACAGTTGAAAGGAGGAGGCACCAGGATATTGTAGAAGTGTGTCAGGTGGTCTAAAGCGCGTCTGGAGTAGGGAGGCAAGACCAACCAACTTGTCTTTGGAGACTTGAGGATGACTTGAAAAAAAGAGATGACACTTGAATTGGGTCCAGAGAGACCTGCCGTATGGTGCCTGCCATCTTCAGCAAATAGCACTCTCCTGAAGTTCCCCTGTTTTCTGTGTTATGTCCTACTTTCCAGCTTGATCACACAGTTGCCCATGATAATTAAATGAAACTTGCCAGATGGATGCTTTCGCAAGACGATGGCTTGTCTTCTTGCTCTATTTGTGAAAGCTGGCATTGGATCCAAACTTCTCAAGGTTGCCCCTACCTTGAGATCGCTTTTGGAGTGTTGCTCTTTTGTGTGTATTAACCAAATGGCCTGGCCGTCAGCAGGGCCAGGTTGAATGGCAGGTGGGTGTGCCATGCATGCAGACACTCAGATTCCTGCCAAGCCATTTTGCCTGCAAGGAGGTGAGATGCTGAGAGGTTGTTCTGCAAAGATGTCGCTTATCGGTGTTACCTTCCTTCGAGGAAATTGGCTTCTGATCTGTCAGCCTTTTCCTCTGACCATATGTATTTTTCCTATCAGTTGCAATATAATCAATGTCAGATTCCCAATTCTTCAGGTTAAAACACATACATGTTATCATGTATGTGATAAGCAGTTTTTATATATTGAAGCAGTTTTTATATATTGAAGAGAATATTTAGAGTGGCCAGTGCAGTTAACTGAATAGGTTGCAAACTTGATTAACCAAAGAGGGTGGATGTTCTAAGGAGAAAAGAATAACTAAACCATTTATAAATTAGTAATCAATACTTATACTGTTTCATTTCTGTGAATCATTCTTGGTTCTTTGCATGTACCATCTCAATTGTACTGCGTCCCTGTGAATGGGTTCCTCTTGTTTACCACTGCTGTTCTCACTGGATACCGAAGAGATTTAGTGGAGAGCAGACAGGCACCAAGAGCCAGAGCTTGGGTGCAGGTCTGTCTATCACACACTCGGCTGCCCATAGCTCTGTGCATAGGCGAGGGGTCAGCACACGCAGTGCTGCTCCAGGGGTACAGGATAAGCTCGCCCCCCTCCCTGCCATCAGATGCTTCCAGTGTGGCTTATTCATTCTCAGAGGGTTAGAATCCTTTAAGTATATTACCAGTTGCCAGTACCCCTTAAAAAAACTGGGGCCAGAGACCTGCCGTATGGTGCCTGCCATCTTCAGCAAATAGCTCTCCTGAAGTTCCCTGTTTTCTGTGTTATGTCCTACTTTCCAGCTTGATCACACAGTTGCCCATGATAATTAAATGAAACTTGCCAGATGGATGCTTTCGCAAGACGATGGCTTGTCTTCTTGCTCTATTTGTGAAAGCTGGCATTGGATCCAAACTTCTCAAGGTTGCCCCTACCTTGAGATCGCTTTTGGAGTGTTGCTCTTTTGTGTGTATTAACCAAATGGCCTGGCCGTCAGCAGGGCCAGGTTGAATGGCAGGTGGGTGTGCCATGCATGCAGACACTCAGATTCCTGCCAAGCCATTTTGCCTGCAAGGAGGTGAGATGCTGAGAGGTTGTTCTGCAAAGATGTCGCTTATCGGTGTTACCTTCCTTCGAGGAAATTGGCTTCTGATCTGTCAGCCTTTTCCTCTGACCATATGTATTTTTCCTATCAGTTGCAATATAATCAATGTCAGATTCCCAATTCTTCAGGTTAAAACACATACATGTTATCATGTATGTGATAAGCAGTTTTTATATATTGAAGCAGTTTTTATATATTGAAGAGAATATTTAGAGTGGCCAGTGCAGTTAACTGAATAGGTTGCAAACTTGATTAACCAAAGAGGGTGGATGTTCTAAGGAGAAAAGAATAACTAAACCATTTATAAATTAGTAATCAATACTTATACTGTTTCATTTCTGTGAATCATTCTTGGTTCTTTGCATGTACCATCTCAATTGTACTGCGTCCCTGTGAATGGGTTCCTCTTGTTTACCACTGCTGTTCTCACTGGATACCCGAAGAGATTTAGTGGAGAGCAGACAGGCACCAAGAGCCAGAGCTTGGGTGCAGGTCTGTCTATCACACACTCGGCTGCCCATAGCTCTGTGCATAGGCGAGGGGTCAGCACACGCAGTGCTGCTCCAGGGGTACAGGATAAGCTCGCCCCCCTCCCTGCCATCAGATGCTTCCAGTGTGGCTTATTCATTCTCAGAGGGTTAGAATCCTTTAAGTATATTACCAGAACAGCTGAACATAAGTTCATCTTCCGTTCACTAATCTCAAGAATTTGCAGAGTACCTTTGATTGAATATCAGTTGATTATTACAGTTACACTGAAATGTCAAATGAGAGCATTCCCGCTGATCTGGTTTACTTTTTCAGTGATTGGACTCAGGTTTAGACATATGTATGCATAAAACTCTTGGGTTTTTTCCTCTGCTAATTTTCTGTTCCTATTTTGCATTTGAAATAAAAGTTTGGAGCTAAAAGCCCATATTGTGTTTTACTCTTATGTTTTGGCTTCTCTGTAAAAAGGTGATTCAGCTCCTTGTCTGCACCACCCCTGCTGTACCCCAATCAAAAAAAGGGCAGGGGTGGATTTCTGAAGCGGGGAGCGCCTCTTTTCCTGTGCATACTTAACTGTGTGCAGTCATATCCAGCTCTTTGTGACCCTATGGACTGTAGCCCACCAGGCTCCTCTGTCCGTAAGCCCTCCTCATGTCTTCTAGTTCTTCAATAACTTGAAATTCCAATGAAAGTTTGAGTATTTTGAGATATTGATGGCAGGAATCCTTTAATAAATTGTGTTGTGGTTCAGTCACTAAGTCACATCTGACTCTTTGTGACCCCCAAAACTGCAGCACACCAAACTTCTCTGCCCTTCACTATCTCCTGGAGTCTGCCCAAGTTCATGTGCATTGAATTGCTGATGCCATCCAACCACCTTATCCTCTGCTGCTTTCTTCTCCTTTTGCCGTCAATCTTACCCAGCCTCAAGGTCTTTTCCAATGAATTGGCTCTTCGTATCAGGTGGCTGAAGTATTGGAGCTTCAGCATTTCCACCTTTTAGACAGTTGGGAATCCCAGAGTCCTGGTAAGAACCCATCTTTCAGGTTCCCCTTCAGTGAGAACAGAAACCTTGCCAGGTGCTCCTGCAACCTCAACCATCCCCAAGGCAGAGAAATCTCAGAGACCCCCACATCCGCAGGACTGGACAGTCCACACAGGCACTGGGCAACTCTAACCAGGAAAGTCTTTCTTGGTGAAACCCTCACATTCCATCCTCCCTGTAATCTCTCCAAAGTCCTCAGAGGGTTAGAATCCTTTAAGTATATTACCAGAACAGCTGAACATAAGTTCATCTTCCGTTCACTAATCTCAAGAATTTGCAGAGTACCTTTGATTGAATATCAGTTGATTATTACAGTTACACTGAAATGTCAAATGAGAGCATTCCGCTGATCTGGTTTACTTTTTCAGTGATTGGACTCAGGTTTAGACATATGTATGCATAAAACTCTTGGGTTTTTTCCTCTGCTAATTTTCTGTTCCTATTTTGCATTTGAAATAAAAGTTTGGAGCTAAAAGCCCATATTGTGTTTTACTCTTATGTTTTGGCTTCTCTGTAAAAAGGTGATTCAGCTCCTTGTCTGCACCACCCCTGCTGTACCCCAATCAAAAAAAGGGCAGGGGTGGATTTCTGAAGCGGGGAGCGCCTCTTTTCCTGTGCATACTTAACTGTGTGCAGTCATATCCAGCTCTTTGTGACCCTATGGACTGTAGCCCACCAGGCTCCTCTGTCCGTAAGCCCTCCTCATGTCTTCTAGTTCTTCAATAACTTGAAATTCCAATGAAAGTTTGAGTATTTTGAGATATTGATGGCAGGAATCCTTTAATAAATTGTGTTGTGGTTCAGTCACTAAGTCACATCTGACTCTTTGTGACCCCCAAAACTGCAGCACACCAAACTTCTCTGCCCTTCACTATCTCCTGGAGTCTGCCCAAGTTCATGTGCATTGAATTGCTGATGCCATCCAACCACCTTATCCTCTGCTGCTTTCTTCTCCTTTTGCCGTCAATCTTACCCAGCCTCAAGGTCTTTTCCAATGAATTGGCTCTTCGTATCAGGTGGCTGAAGTATTGGAGCTTCAGCATTTCCACCTTTTAGACAGTTGGGAATCCCAGAGTCCTGGTAAGAACCCATCTTTCAGGTTCCCCTTCAGTGAGAACAGAAACCTTGCCAGGTGCTCCTGCAACCTCAACCATCCCCAAGGCAGAGAAATCTCAGAGACCCCCACATCCGCAGGACTGGACAGTCCACACAGGCACTGGGCAACTCTAACCAGGAAAGTCTTTCTTGGTGAAACCCTCACATCCTCCTCCCTGTATCTTCTGCTCACTAGTTCAAAGTCTCCTTTTGGAGCAGCATGATCCTTCAGGGTCCTCTTCAGCCTTGAGAAAATTTTCAAGCATTCAGAAATTGTGGAGGGAGCCTTGGTGAGGTCTTCCAGCAGTCTGACATATGGCTGCTTCTCTCTTCCTGCAGCAAAACCAGAAATCCTGACGCGTGACAGGCTGGTGAATGGCATGCTGCAATGTGTGGCAGCAGGGTTCCCGGAGCCCACCATCGACTGGTATTTTTGTCCAGGAACCGAGCAGAGGTGAGCTGATTATTTTGGATACCGCTTCACATGCATCACGAAAGGACTGCTATTCAGTTGAATTTCAAATATGTTTCCAGAGGTTTTTTTTTTTTTTTTTTTTTTTTAAACTTTGATTATTCTTTTTTCTATCCATGTGGCATTTTAGAGGGCATAATTGCTGTATTTTTCTTGGTAGACATTAATTTTGTTTGCTGAAACATGATTACTGAGCGACTTCTCTATTTTGGTGGTTATCTTTTGGATTTATCATGCAATTTCCAGCCTACAGGTAGATAAAGCAATTTTCCAGGACAGAGTAATTAGATTTCCAATCTATACACAGGAGGTAATATGTGTGGGAAATGTGACTGTAGTTATCATGAAAAAAAAGTTAATTGTCAACTTACCAAAAAGTAATGATCGCACAATTACCATACGTATGGCACTGGGGAGCTACGTGTTTTAAAAAGGTTTTATCCTTGATGAGGTGCCCAGCCCCTGAGCAGAGCACATCTGGAATTGTACTTCCTCTCTTTCACAATCCACACTTAAGCCTTAAATTGTCCTTTCACATTACCTGAAGACGAAAATGGGGTCAGCATTTCTGTTTTGTTCCATCACATGCTATTTTACACTCAGGCTTTAAAGCCCAGTGTAACATCACAATTGAGTAGTCAGGATAATAATAGAAATTTCATTTTTCACAGAATAGACCTTTTTAAAAAAACTCAACAACAAGTTGGAGAGGTTACATAAGATTGTCATTCTCAGCTGAGCTTTAGTTGAGTGTTTTGGTGGGGAGAAATAAAGGGGTTCAAGACCCCTGGAAAGTATGCCCACAGAGGAAGCAGCCCCAGCAGTTGTAGACATTTGTTGAGCAAGTGTTTATGGAATGCCAGCTGTATGCCAGATGTGGGTCTAGTGACCAAAACACACCTGAGTCCAATTCGTGAGCTTATTTTCTCATGAGTAGAGATGGACAGAAGACAGATAACTACCACATGCAGGTGTTCAGTGCCACGGGAGAAGGTAAAGCCAGGTATGGGAATCAAATTGCTAGGCATATGGGGGGAATCATTTCAAATAGTCGTCTGAGTCTGGCTCTTGATCTTTGTCATCTGGAGCTCATTCTGCCCAGCGGCACGATCTCCATCTCCCTCCATGGACCCTCGAGCCATAATGTCCTCACTCCTGCAATGTGGGGGTGGTCCACATCCTTACACCCTTGATTGCTCTCCTCCTTCATGATCTTCTTCAACCCTGCATACATCCATTCACAGTTATGTTATTTATAAAGGGCTGCTGTGTGCCAGGATAGGAACCCACCATCTTCCTGAATTCATCTCTGATTCTTTCAGTAACCCTCCAAGTTGGGTAACCCCCCAACTTTACAACTGTTGGAACCTGAGTCTCAGAGACTTTAAATACTACTTGCAAGTCAGAAGAGTAGGTGTTTGAGTCCAGATTTCAAACCCACATCTCACCTTGAAGCCTCTTCTCTTCTTTCTCCTCTTCCATGCACTCTTCTGGCTCATGGGGCCACAGACATGCACGCCTTTCATCACACGCTCAGTTGCAAAAGGGAGTATCTGATGATGAATCTCTAACTTGTTTTATAAAGGATGCCACATCCAGCTCATTCGATTGATTGGTTCTTCCTCCTAGAGTAAGTCTGGGCTGCTGTTTTTCCTCCCTAGGTGTTCCGTCCCTGTTGGACCAGTGGATGTGCAGATTCAAAACTCATCTGTCTCACCGTTTGGAAAACTAGTGGTTTACAGTACCATCGATGACAGCGTGTTCAAACACAATGGCACGGTGGAGTGTAGGGCTTACAATGACGTGGGCAAGAGTTCTGCCTATTTTAACTTTGCATTTAAAGGTAACAGCAAAGGTATATTTCTTTTTAATCCAATTTAAGGGGATGTTTAGGCTCTGCCTGCCATGTCAATCATGACTTTTAGTCCATTCCGTCACTGGCATGTCATTCCCGGTAATAGCTCCATTGCACATGTGATTGTCCTCGAACTTAACTAAGTTTCTGTGCTGTTTGTTAATAAAGTGTGTGTATTAATCATGCACTGTGTGTATTTTATGCATGTGTGCATGTATGTATGTGTGTGTGTATGCATGTGCCTGTGTGTGTATATATATAAAATTAATTTTGTATTTCCAACTGTTTCCATTAGAAAAGGGTAGAGAAGTAAGGGAACTACATTTACCTTACACCCAAACAGAAACAGAATTAGGGCGCTTGAAGAATTTGAACTCAATTAAAAGTCATTTAAATTGTTACTTAAAATCAGTTGTTTTTAACACATTGCAAGACACCATATCAGAAAGTTAACATTACCTTTGATGAAATCCTGTTATTGAGCTATTTCTTTAAATCTTTAAAATCTGATTCATGAATGACTAACTTTCCTAACGGAAGTTAAATAATCCTTGTGGACAAATTGATGAATTGGTATGAAGTCGGAAGACAAAAGAACTGGATGAATACATTCATAGGGTTCAGTTTTTGTTTTCCTGAGTTGGCAAAGATAGGTGCCAAAATGTGGTATATGTTCAGTATTTGAGTAATGAAGGGAAGAGTCTTACATTGTTCTTCTTCATGGAGGATGATTTTTAGGCAGGGCAGTGAAAAGAACACTTTAAAAATGTTTTCCTTGCTTGTGAAATAAAATGTTCCATGTGGAAAATTTGGGAAATACAGGAAAACATAAAGAAAAAGGTAGTAAAACATCCGTAAAGGAAACATCTTAAAGTTCAAGGCAGGAATTCAAAGTGCAAAGATCACTCGGATGTCACCTTTTCATGGACAGACAATGTAGCGTTATTCTTCTGCTGTGGAAATCTCAAATTGTTTCCCATAGGTGTCTGGTTTAAAGCTCTTAATGTCACAGGATGCCTAGAGTAAGATAATAGCCAAGGCAGGGAGCTCAGGGGCATCTGATGGGACTCCTGTCGTCATGGGCAGTAAGGTGGGAGGTGGGTGAGTTGGAGGTGAGGTGCTGTGGTAAAGATCTGACCTAGCTAGCAGGTTGTGACACCATGTTCCTCTTTCATTTTAGAACAAATCCATGCCCACACCCTGTTCACGCCCTTGCTGATTGGTTTTGTGATCGCAGCTGGTTTGATGTGTATCATCGTGATGATCCTTACATACAAATATTTGCAGGTAACCATTTATTTGTTCTCTCCTTCAAACGTGGTAATGGCAGGACCATTAACCATTAAAGATGACTCCTCTTTCCCTTTTTCTCATCGCCAGAAACCCATGTATGAAGTACAGTGGAAGGTTGTCGAGGAGATAAATGGAAACAATTATGTTTACATAGACCCAACGCAACTTCCTTACGATCACAAATGGGAGTTTCCGAGGAACAGGCTGAGTTTTGGTCAGTATGCTACCAGGGCCTTCCATGCCACCCTTTTGTGTACACGTTAACAGTGCCTTTAGGGCATAGCAGTAGCTTCTCTTATTTTATTCCACCTGAAACTGTGTGGTTTTTTTTGTGAGATTTCACCAACTTGATAGATGTGGCATCGAGGACACTTTAGGGAGGTGTATTAAGACATATTTGTCCCTCATTCCTTTACTGATTTTGAAATGACACAGTGGCTCTTCAGTTCCACCACCACCACTTACCCCTCTGTCTTCCTTCATGTAGGGAAAACCTTGGGGGCTGGCGCCTTCGGGAAAGTCGTTGAGGCCACTGCGTACGGCTTAATTAAATCTGACGCAGCCATGACGGTTGCTGTCAAGATGCTCAAACGTAAGTTCCCGCAGGCTCTTGCTGGTGCTCGCTGTCAGTGTTCCGGATTTGTATTTTGCTAAAATGAGATGTTTTTAATTTTAGCAAGTGCCCATTTAACGGAACGAGAAGCGCTAATGTCTGAACTCAAAGTCTTAAGTTACCTTGGTAATCATGTGAATATTGTGAATCTTCTTGGAGCGTGCACCATTGGAGGTAAGGCGAGAGATTTTTATGTGATTTTTGACAATACTTGATTATAGGCTCCTTGGAGGACTTTGACCCAAGTGGGTAATCTCCTGCTGGATCCCCTACCCTGAAAGCTCCTGTCGTCATGGGCAGTAAGGTGGGAGGTGGGTGAGTTGGAGGTGAGGTGCTGTGGTAAAGATCTGACCTAGCTAGCAGGTTGTGACACCATGTTCCTCTTTCATTTTAGAACAAATCCATGCCCACACCCTGTTCACGCCCTTGCTGATTGGTTTTGTGATCGCAGCTGGTTTGATGTGTATCATCGTGATGATCCTTACATACAAATATTTGCAGGTAACCATTTATTTGTTCTCTCCTTCAAACGTGGTAATGGCAGGACCATTAACCATTAAAGATGACTCCTCTTTCCCTTTTTCTCATCGCCAGAAACCCATGTATGAAGTACAGTGGAAGGTTGTCGAGGAGATAAATGGAAACAATTATGTTTACATAGACCCAACGCAACTTCCTTACGATCACAAATGGGAGTTTCCGAGGAACAGGCTGAGTTTTGGTCAGTATGCTACCAGGGCCTTCCATGCCACCCTTTTGTGTACACGTTAACAGTGCCTTTAGGGCATAGCAGTAGCTTCTCTTATTTTATTCCACCTGAAACTGTGTGGTTTTTTTTGTGAGATTTCACCAACTTGATAGATGTGGCATCGAGGACACTTTAGGGAGGTGTATTAAGACATATTTGTCCCTCATTCCTTTACTGATTTTGAAATGACACAGTGGCTCTTCAGTTCCACCACCACCACTTACCCCTCTGTCTTCCTTCATGTAGGGAAAACCTTGGGGGCTGGCGCCTTCGGGAAAGTCGTTGAGGCCACTGCGTACGGCTTAATTAAATCTGACGCAGCCATGACGGTTGCTGTCAAGATGCTCAAACGTAAGTTCCCGCAGGCTCTTGCTGGTGCTCGCTGTCAGTGTTCCGGATTTGTATTTTGCTAAAATGAGATGTTTTTAATTTTAGCAAGTGCCCATTTAACGGAACGAGAAGCGCTAATGTCTGAACTCAAAGTCTTAAGTTACCTTGGTAATCATGTGAATATTGTGAATCTTCTTGGAGCGTGCACCATTGGAGGTAAGGCGAGAGATTTTTATGTGATTTTTGACAATACTTGATTATAGGCTCCTTGGAGGACTTTGACCCAAGTGGGTAATCTCCTGCTGGATCCCCTACCCCTGAAAGCTAAGAATGTATATTTTAATGAACATAAGGATTTATGGGACTTCCCTGGTGACTCAGATGATAAAGAATCTGCTGGCAATGCAGGAGATCCAGGTTCCTATGTCTTGTTCTTAAGAGTGTAGATTTTAGGTTTATCATCATGTGATGGGGATAGCCTGGGACATACCCTAGTTACTATTGTGTATGTCACAGCAGCATTTACCTCTCGAATATCTCAAGAATATCTCATCTCCAGAAATCTTTTTTTTGATCTTGATAGCTTTCATATTTGCTGGATGACTTCTAGCCACTAAAGAGTTAATGTTCATATGCATACCATCATTAAAAATAGGCCTCCAAGCCTACCAGCCCTCAAACCTACACCAAATGAGCAAACTCTTCACTTTGATAAAAAAAGAAATTTCCAATTCTGAAGCATTCATTAGTCCTCCCATCAAGGCTTTCTCCAGTGTTTCCAGAAAGCATTTTTGGTCTGAAGGAACAAAGATGTGTAAAATGAGCTGTTCCTCAAGATCTGGAGAGATCCATGGTCAAGTTGACAGTTTTATGTAATTTCTTAAAACAGCCCCCATAAATGTGCTTTACCACATCATGAATTGTTCATGAGAGATTTCTGCCTGAGTTAATTAGTTGCCTGTTAAACAGAGCTATAGTTTTTTAGGCTTCCACAATATGGAAAAAAAGCAAAAGTTCAACTGATTAGGCCCCGAACACATGTGATGCCCCTTCATTTCAACCTTCCAGTCTCAGCTGGCAGTTCCAGTGGTTGGTTTCCCTAATATTGCTATAGTTTGTGCATAGGCTGCTCATCAGCATTTCCATAATAACATTACAAAGAGGCGTGAAGTCCCCTTTACAAACAGAATTGAGTCAAAGGATTCATGTTGGAAGGTTGATGACGAACAGTGAAAGCTATAATTCCTGTCTAAGACCAGCAGCCACGTCTGACCCCTAATCATGCAGAAATTCAGGTCGAAAGGTTGTTTAGTTTTACTTCACAGAATGCTGCCTTCTACTAAGCAATGTTTATAGGTGGGATTGTACTGGTATTAAGTAGGCTAAGCATTGACCCTGAATGTGAATGGCCATGGTCACCCTTGAGTATTTTTATGGTAGACTGGGCAGTGTGTATATCTCACCTGATTCTAACCTTCTCTTACGTGCTCCTAGGGCCCACCCTGGTCATTACAGAATATTGTTGCTATGGTGATCTTCTGAATTTTTTGAGAAGAAAACGTGATTCATTTATTTGCTCAAAGCAGGAAGATCACGCCGAAGGGGCACTTTATAAGAACCTTCTCCATTCAAAGGAGCCTTCCTGGTAAGACTGATTTATGTAAATAGCTGTTGACAGGCAGTTCATGGGGTCATAAGGGTTTGCAATCAAGGCTGATTCTTTTTAGAAAAGTGAACTGAGGTACTCGGAGGTGCAAAATCAGAATTATTAAATCATTTAAATATGACTAATGGCTTAGAAAGTTCAAATAGTGTTGCTGAAGATTCAAATAGTGTTGAACTTAGATTTTTGTTGATTTTTAAAAATGCATCTTTAGTGGTTTTCTAAACTTTAGTTCTTTTCAGTTGAATGAATTCTGTACCTGTTTATCTGTACCTGGTTCTGTTCTTGTGTGTCATTTTCTTGATACTGTTGAGTAGAGTGCTATATGCATCTTTAGAGTGAGGCACTGTTTATAGGGAAAGTGTGCTGCCAAGTTGTCACAGTGAAGTCCTTTAAAACCTTTATCAGAATGTCAGTGAGCTTCAGACAGCTCTCTGTACCAAGGTCTCTCGCCATCTACTTCTGAATTCTGTATCCTTGCCCCCTTTTTCCCTTAACTCATGCTCTCAAGAGGCACAACTACTGGAGCACCTTTTTAAAACTTTTGCACTTTATTTCCATCTCTTTTATCCTTGACACCATTCTGAATTTGAATATATCAAGAGTTTCAGGTTCCTTTATGGAGAATTGGTATACTTTACAATCAGAATAGAATTCTCTGCCATGTCTTGACTTTCCAAGTGTTGTCAAGATCCACTATTTCAGGTTTTTTAGATTCACTGAGCCCAACAGAATCACACACATCACACCTAGTCCCTTGTACATTTTATTTCTGCAGTTATGTGGTGGGTTTCCTCTTTCTTTTGAATTCACTGTATTCCCTGGCTTCCCTGGTGGTTCAGATGGTAAGAATCCACCTGCAATGCAGGAGACCTGGGTTCAGTCTCTGGGTTGGGAAGCTCCCTTGGAGAAGGACATGGCCACCCACTCTAGTATTCTTGCCTGGAAAATTCTGTGCACAGAGGAGCCTGGTGGGCTACAGTCTGGGGTCGAAAAGAGTCGGACTGAGCGACTAAGCACACACACCTGCGTTTTGAGTAGGCAAGACTTTGTCTCCTATACTGAACCCCAGGCCCTCAAGAAGACCTCTGTAAGTATGGCCGATGGCCGATTACCCCTTAAAGTGTTTTTCTGTACCTCTGGGTGAAGTTTTAAACCCTCAGTGAAGCTTTTTAATTTTTTTTTTCAGTCCTGTAAACTGAGTAGTGTCGAGTGGCAGTAAAATACAGCAGAAACCAAACTACCTCTGGTTGTTTCTCTAGTGTGCATGCTTTTTATAGGACTAAATGAGCCACTCTGCCTTATTTCTAAAACCTTGGACCCCTGTGTATGTTTTAACTTTCAGAAGTAATGGCCTAAATTGTTCAATCCTGTGTAATGTTTTTCGTGCTTTGGGATCCCATATGGGATTGGAACCACCAGCACACGCTGAAGGAGACTGTTGTCATGGTGTTTCTATGCTAATCAGAAGCAGGAAGTACTAGAAATCTTGAAGACTCTCCAGCCAAATGTTACAGATTCAAGAGGTCCAGATGGTTCAGAAAATCATCCAAATTATTGATGTTTATCTGAACCAAACTTGGTTTTTTTAAACCGTCTTCCATCAGTCACTACATGTTAAAGATCTCTGTCTTCCCCCAACTAATAATGCATCTCAGAAGCTCTGGTTCTTTGTCTCCTTCTTGTCTCTTTCATCTTGTCTCTCTTGAGGCTAATTTAGAGAGTTTGAAGTGATGTGGGATAATGGTTTTGGTTTCGTGCTTCTCATTAAATCCCTGGTGTCAAGAGATGGGAGATTTCTGAGTCCCCTCTCCAGTTGAATACAAAAAAAGGCCATCTAATTCCTGGGGATTGGACCCAAATGTTGAATATTAAAAAGTCATATCGTACCAAGTAAGATTTTCTTTGTTCAAGCTTGGCAATACTTTCTTTAAGTAAAATCAGCCTCTTATGTAAAGAAGAGAGTGGGGGGCTTCCCGGGTGGTCGAGTGGGTAAAGAGTCCCCCTTGCAATGCAAGGGGCCCCGGTTCGATCCCTGGCCTGGGAAGAACTCACGTGCCGTGGAGCAGCTGGACCAGTGTGTCCAATTACGAGCCAGCACTCTGGAGCACATGCGCCCAGAGCCGGTGCTCTGCAACAAGAGAGGCCACTGTGATGGGGGGCCCACACAGGCCAAAGAATTAAGATGGAAGAAAATAAATAAATGAAGGACCAATAAAAGAGGTCAAAATTTTTAAAAAAAGGAGAGAAGAGAGGGGGGAAATAGCCTCCTTGTGTGCTCCCCCATCTGCCATTTTCTTTGCTCGTGGTTTAATGGATGTTTCATCTCCCCCAGCAATGATAGCACCAATGAGTACATGGACATGAAGCCCGGAGTTTCTTATGTGGTCCCAACCAAGGCAGACAAGAGGAGATCTGCAAGAATAAGTGAGTACCTGTTGTGTGCAGAACAACTTCATTGGCTGAGAGTTTCTCAAAACCACCGTGGAATCTTAACACTGTTGCTGGTAGTGACCAGTTCTTCTTTACAGTAGGATTCAGTGGCCTTGCCAGTGGTCCATGACAGTTAATGGTTGCCAGTTTGGGGGTCAGAACCTGTGTTGTTGTATCTGAGCATCTAATGGTATATATAATAACATGAGTATCCAAATACATATGACACATCACAATGCATCAAATACAAATATATCCAATACAAAAAAATATGAGACATTTGTGTTCATCCACCATTCTTCTTCCTTCAAGATTTTGTGACTTAGCCCAGGAATGGGAATAATAGCTTTGTAAACACCCTCCTATCCTTAACCCCTAGGAGGTGGTTTGCCTGCACGTTCACATGCGTTCCTTGATTACCGGCCCTTGGCAGTGTTGTTGTCACTGTCTTTTCCTCTCTTTTCTCCCAACAGGCTCATACATAGAAAGAGACATGACTCCCGCCATCATGGAAGATGACGAGCTGGCCCTGGATCTGGAGGACTTGCTGAGCTTTTCTTACCAGGTGGCAAAGGGCATGGCCTTCCTTGCCTCGAAGAACGTAAGTGGCAGTGATTCTCAGAAGAGCCCTGTCTCTGCCCCCACCACCTTCCTGGAGCACTTAGAGCCATATAGTGGGAAGGCAGAGTGTCACTTGCAATGTGGTAACCCAAAGCGGAGGAAATACAGTTTCTTCATGTTCCAACTGCTGTCTCTTTGAAATTCCTGTTCTCATAAGTTTTAAAGTGCAAGCCTGTCTAAATGAGCTTTCTATGAATATATTTTTTATATGCAATGAATTCATTTAGAACTTGGCTTTTAGGATGTAGGAGCTGCTCTTAGAAAATAAAGAGAGAGTTATTTTATCAGCCAAAGCAAGGGGTACCTCATGGAGTTGCAGTGCTTGGTGAAGCATGTCCTAGGGTCTTCTTGAAGTTTGATCTCAGATAGTGCATGTGTGGTTTACCAAGGGCGGGGGAAGTTAGGAATCAAGAGAGAGGAATAACCATTTGATCAGAAGGTTGAGGGGACAGGGGCAATGATGGAACCAAAACAAGGAATGTGGTCTCTAGAAGGGTGAGAGGAATTCCTTAGGAAACCGAGCTAACTGAATGGAGTGCAGTTACAGATGCTACCCTGAAGTGTCATTGGTGACATTTCCAAACAATTACCAAACTAAAAGAGGATATAATGCCAGTTTGGGGGTCAGAACCTGTGTTGTTGTATCTGAGCATCTAATGGTATATATAATAACATGAGTATCCAAATACATATGACACATCACAATGCATCAAATACAAATATATCCAATACAAAAAAATATGAGACATTTGTGTTCATCCACCATTCTTCTTCCTTCAAGATTTTGTGACTTAGCCCAGGAATGGGAATAATAGCTTTGTAAACACCCTCCTATCCTTAACCCCTAGGAGGTGGTTTGCCTGCACGTTCACATGCGTTCCTTGATTACCGGCCCTTGGCAGTGTTGTTGTCACTGTCTTTTCCTCTCTTTTCTCCCAACAGGCTCATACATAGAAAGAGACATGACTCCCGCCATCATGGAAGATGACGAGCTGGCCCTGGATCTGGAGGACTTGCTGAGCTTTTCTTACCAGGTGGCAAAGGGCATGGCCTTCCTTGCCTCGAAGAACGTAAGTGGCAGTGATTCTCAGAAGAGCCCTGTCTCTGCCCCCACCACCTTCCTGGAGCACTTAGAGCCATATAGTGGGAAGGCAGAGTGTCACTTGCAATGTGGTAACCCAAAGCGGAGGAAATACAGTTTCTTCATGTTCCAACTGCTGTCTCTTTGAAATTCCTGTTCTCATAAGTTTTAAAGTGCAAGCCTGTCTAAATGAGCTTTCTATGAATATATTTTTTATATGCAATGAATTCATTTAGAACTTGGCTTTTAGGATGTAGGAGCTGCTCTTAGAAAATAAAGAGAGAGTTATTTTATCAGCCAAAGCAAGGGGTACCTCATGGAGTTGCAGTGCTTGGTGAAGCATGTCCTAGGGTCTTCTTGAAGTTTGATCTCAGATAGTGCATGTGTGGTTTACCAAGGGCGGGGGAAGTTAGGAATCAAGAGAGAGGAATAACCATTTGATCAGAAGGTTGAGGGGACAGGGGCAATGATGGAACCAAAACAAGGAATGTGGTCTCTAGAAGGGTGAGAGGAATTCCTTAGGAAACCGAGCTAACTGAATGGAGTGCAGTTACAGATGCTACCCTGAAGTGTCATTGGTGACATTTCCAAACAATTACCAAACTAAAAGAGGATATAGGATGGTTGCAATAAACAGCCTCTTTCCTTTGTCCTTGAGAGGTATCAAATTCAAGTTGTAGACATTTTAGAAACTCTCTTTTAAAGGGACATATTCAAAGATAAACATGTAAAATGAATTTTCTGCTTAAAAAATGATACAACTTTATAATGTATTTTCCTATGAATGAAAGCAGTCCTAAGAGGGAAAAGAAAGCATTTATTCAAGTTGGTTCTGAAAGCGATTATAGTAATTAAGGTCCTAACAATGTGAAACACAAATGTGAACATCATTCAAAGCATGATCTAGATATTTATTTTTGGTGCACCGTATAGTTTCAATGTAAAGCAAAACTATTGGCACTCTGTAACATAAGCAGCATTCTAGCATTAAATGTAGCTTTCACTGTTTAAAAGTTTAAAATAAATGTAAATGGTTTTTCTTTTGTCTCCTATTCTTCTAATAGTGTATTCATAGAGATTTGGCAGCCAGAAATATCCTCCTAACTCATGGTCGAATCACAAAGATTTGTGATTTTGGTCTAGCCAGAGACATCAAGAATGATTCTAATTATGTGGTCAAAGGAAACGTAAGTACCCACTCTCTCTTGACGGTGAATGATTCTTGTTTCAAGTTTTCTTGAGTATTGTTTGTTTTATGATTTTCATAATGCAGATCCTACCTTTTCAATATCATGCATTTTAGCAGTCAAATTAAGTGTACTTTAGCAAAATTCTGATAATAGAATTCCTAATTCTAATTGTGTAATTATGGGGTATGTGAAGGAAACAGAAATAGCCTTAATTTTCATTATAGCCTGAGAATAGCAATGAACTCGATTTTGTTCAAGTGAAACAAATGTGGACCTGAAGGTCACAGCAGGAGAATTTTATTTTGAGATTGACATGCTATGTGAAAAAAAGATTAAAATCTAAGATAATGTTCAGAATTAAGTATATAGAGTATTGAATCTTATAATCAAGAGCTTATTAAAGACGTTCATAAGAAATAATTGGCTTATAGAACACAGTGATTTTATTTCAAAGTGCTTTATTTCCTTGCCAATTTTCATTGTATCATCAGGACAGCCCCTTGGCGTTAGACTGCAGCATCTTCATATTTTAAAAGTTGGAGAAACTAAGAGCACAGTGTATTTTAGTGATAATTTTCTGAGATGACACAGATCAGTAGAGACTGAAACCAGAGCCTGTGATTTCCTGAGCAATATCCCATTAGTATGGGAAGCCAACAGTCCTGAACATATATTTTTTCTCCATCTATTTTCCCAGGCCCATATCTCCAGTCCAGAGCTATTCCTGGAGGTAGCTATTTGTGTGCCTTACGATAATGTAATATTTCCTTCTCCATCAGGAAGGCATCCCTGTGGGTGGGCTGTACTGGAGTTGTTTTTGAAGAAATGTTGTTGGATTTACTTCCTGATGAAAGCATGCGTTTCTGTAATAACAACTTGTTAAGGCTAGGAGTGTTAATAACACCAAGCTCCCCCAATCTTGGTGCACTATTGGAAAGAAGAATATAAGTAGTTCTCTATCCAGGCCTTGGCGTATTGACAAAAGGCTGATGGATTCTGGACCCAGTCTTCATAAGTTTGAACCTAGTTCTAACATTTAGCACCTGTGTAATACTTGGTAAAGATGACCCCTCTGAACCTTGGTTTCTTTTCTTTTGATAATAATACTCTCACCTGCCTCACAGAGTTGTAAGGAGTAAATGAACTAATGTATTAACTCATAAAGTGTTTGCAAAGTGCCAGGCACACTGCAGGTAATATTTAGGTGGAACCTGTTATTTCTGGCTATTCTTGATGGATGTTTTGTTTGGGATGTAAATAATCATGACTAAGCTAAATTAGGTGATTAAGCTAAATTAGCTTCTCTTTTAAAAAATATTTATTTATTTGGCTGTATCAGATCCTAGCTGTGGCACATGGGACCTAGGGCTTTTAGTTGTGGCGTGTGAATTCTTAATTGCAGCATGTGGGATCTAGTTCCCTGACCAGGGATTGAACCTGGGCCCCCTGCATTGGGAGCACAGAGTCTTAGCCACTGGACCACCGAGGAAGTCTTGCTTGCTATTGGCTAGTGTCCTTAGTTGGAATTAAAAAGGATAGGTGAGATCCCATCAGGCTTCTGATTGTGGACTCCAGCTCAACCAGTTGAACTAACCAGTCAAAGAAACCAGTTCTCTACCAGGCTGCTGGGTAAGGAGAACTCAGGGGACAAAATAAAAGCAAGGATACTCACGTGTCATGTTGCTGCCCCTAAATTGACATCAGAGTCATCTGAGGCCTCCTCGTTGTGTGTCTCTGGAAGTTCCTCCATTTTACGTGAGTTCTTAGTTTTGTGCTATGGGTCCCTATTGAAGTCTGGTAACCTGTGTGGACCCCTTGTCAGAATACTGTTTTCAACGAATAAAATAAAATACATAGAATTACCAAGAAAAACTCTTAAATTGAAATGCAGTTATCAAAATATTTAAAAAGTACCTCTGTGATAATCGTGACACGTACTTCTGTGTTACATAGGATGACAACATGCTATAGCTGTGGGTCTGCCAGCTACTGTAATTCTAAGTGGTGAATGTAAAACTGTAATATGGTGAAGGTATCCGTGTTTCTATTGCTGACAAAGTCACAAGGACTGCCAGGACCCGGTGCTTTACTGCCTGCATTCATAATTTAAGGAAATGCTCAACTTCAGTTAGAAGTTAGTAAAACACAAGAGTATATTTTTTTTTCTCTTTGAAGTTCACAAGCCTCTGAATTCTAAACACCTTAATAGATCTCAAGTTAAGGGCCCCCTCTGAGAGCTTTAGCACAAAATACGGGAGGAGATACTATAAGACATTTTTTTTTCCTACTGACTAAAATATTTTTAAGACCAGAAAAAATTATCTTCCCAGTTTTTAGTCCTAAATGGATTAAAAGAAGGGTTGGTATCAACTTTCTCTGATAAATTAAGATCCAGGAATCCAGAAATATCTCTTTAAGAGGAATAGTCACAGAGAGTTTGGTTGGATGTGCGGTAGGTTTTCGGGATGTGAAGTTCCGCTGTTGGATTTAAACCGAATCTGCCACTCACCACCTGTAGTAGTTGTCCAGCAAAGGTGCTAGTGTCGAGTGAGTCCTTGCTTGTACAGGGCAGTTTTTCCAATACAAGTGAATCAGTGAAAGTTTTCCGGTTGGATGTGACGCTTTACAGATATCCGAGGGATTGAACCTGGGCCCCTGCATTGGGAGCACAGGTTGAACTTTAACCAGTCCACAAGGAAACCAGTTCTCAAAACCAGGCTGCTGGGTAAGGAGAACTCAGGGACAAAATAAAGCAAGGATACTCACGTGTCATGTTGCTGCCCCTAAATTGACATCAGAGTCATCTGAGGCCTCCTCGTTGTGTGTCTCTGGAAGTTCCTCCATTTTACGTGAGTTCTTAGTTTTGTGCTATGGGTCCCTATTGAAGTCTGGTAACCTGTGTGGACCCCTTGTCAGAATACTGTTTTCAACGAATAAAATAAAATACATAGAATTACCAAGAAAAACTCTTAAATTGAAATGCAGTTATCAAAATATTTAAAAAGTACCTCTGTGATAATCGTGACACGTACTTCTGTGTTACATAGGATGACAACATGCTATAGCTGTGGGTCTGCCAGCTACTGTAATTCTAAGTGGTGAATGTAAAACTGTAATATGGTGAAGGTATCCGTGTTTCTATTGCTGACAAAGTCACAAGGACTGCCAGGACCCGGTGCTTTACTGCCTGCATTCATAATTTAAGGAAATGCTCAACTTCAGTTAGAAGTTAGTAAAACACAAGAGTATATTTTTTTTTCTCTTTGAAGTTCACAAGCCTCTGAATTCTAAACACCTTAATAGATCTCAAGTTAAGGGCCCCCTCTGAGAGCTTTAGCACAAAATACGGGAGGAGATACTATAAGACATTTTTTTTTCCTACTGACTAAAATATTTTTAAGACCAGAAAAAATTATCTTCCCAGTTTTTAGTCCTAAATGGATTAAAAGAAGGGTTGGTATCAACTTTCTCTGATAAATTAAGATCCAGGAATCCAGAAATATCTCTTTAAGAGGAATAGTCACAGAGAGTTTGGTTGGATGTGCGCGGTAGGTTTTCGGGATGTGAAGTTCCGCTGTTGGATTTAAACCGCGAATCTGCCACTCACCACCTGTAGTAGTTGTCGTCAGCAAAGGTGCTAGTGTCGAGTGAGTCCTTGCTTGTACAGGGCAGTTTTTCCAATACAAGTGAATCAGTGAACCACATTGTCTCTTTTAACCCACAAGACGACTTGTGGAATTTGAGGTGTGATTTCTGCTTTACAGAATATCCCGAGGCTTTAATTACAGATATGTGTAAGCGACTTTCCCAGCGTGCTGGTAAGGGATAGTTTCAGCTGTCTGTGACAGAACACACCACAGAAATGTGAGGCTAGGAGCAGCCGGCCAGGCCTGGGATGGAGGTTCCATACCAGGGAGCAGATTTCTCCCCATTCCACTTTGTATCATCCCTGCTGTTTAGCCCCTAATTCAAGGTCCAAGATGGCCACAAGAGAGCCAGCCAACACCTCCAGAAGGCAGGACGGCAGGGAAAGAGACAAGAAGGCAAAGGCCCACAGGACACACGCCAGCTTCATTTTAAGGAAGTCTTCCTAAAGCTGTCATACCATATTTAGTGGCCAGAACAGAGCCACATGACTGCACCCAGCTGTGAAGGAGCTGGGCGATGTAGTCCTTACCCTGGGAGGCCAGGTTTCTATTAGGGTGCAGGATAACTACCCTTCAGTGGCAACTATCCTCTACATTACACAAGGCCGGTGGTGGAGCCAGGGTTAGGACCCCTGTGTCTGTCTCTGATGTCTGTCCTCCTAACCACCAGCTGTGCAGACTCAGTGGCCCCATCTTGAAAATGAAGATGGTATACAATTGACCCCTGATCAAGGCAGCGGCGAATCCCAGTATAAATGAGAGCCAGCCTTCCCTAGCCATGGTTCCTCCACATCCTTGGGTCTACCAATCACAGGCCGTGTAGCATTTATTATTGAAAAGTATTCTTGTGTCAGTGGACCTATGCAGTTCAGACCTTCATTGTTCAAGGGTCAACTGGACTCGTGACCCACTTACTTCAGAGGTAGTCACGGAAAAAAACCCACATAATTCTCAACGAGAGCTCCCTGCCAGTCCTGTGGTTAGGATTCTGGGCTTTCATGATAGGGCCTGGGTTCAGTCCCTGAAAAACACACCCCAAATCAAAAAAGACACATACCACAAATTCTCAGAAACATTCAGGGTCATCTGAGGTCATGTGGGTAGAAGACTTTTTTGAGATGCCCATAAAGGAGTTCTCACCTCTACCTCTTAGTAGAAGCAACATTGATAGGAATATTTTCTATTCAGTTTTTTTTTTTTTTTTTTTTAGCTTTGTGATTAAGATTGCTGGATCTGTTGTGCTTCCGTTGCAGGCTCGCCTACCTGTGAAGTGGATGGCACCTGAGAGCATTTTCAACTGTGTGTACACGTTTGAAAGTGACGTCTGGTCCTATGGAATTTTCCTGTGGGAGCTCTTCTCTTTAGGTAAAGTGAGCCTTGCCAAAGGCATCTTGATCAGACTGGAGCCTCTTCTTTAAGGTGTTACCCGCATCCTGCTTACTTATTGTCACGCTGATTTGCAAACTCTTTGTGCCTCAGGAAGCAGTCCCTACCCTGGAATGCCAGTCGATTCTAAATTCTACAAGATGATCAAGGAAGGCTTCCGAATGCTCAGCCCTGAGCATGCACCTGCGGAAATGTAAGGGTCCAGACATCCTTGCTTCAGACAGCATTTCCTCTTTTAACTTTGAAAGACAGAAACCCAGATGTTGAGGGTTTTCACTAGCATAGTTTGAAATGTCACTTGGTTCCTTGTTATGACACCCTGGTCAAATGTCATTTGTGTTGTTGATTTTCATAAAACCTGCCACCAGATACACAGAAGGTTTTGTCAGCATCTCCTACGCACAAGTTTATGTTATGCCCAAGTCATTCATTGTGTCCACGGGCGTAGCCCAGGAACTGTGTTTGAAACTGTTGCATGGCACACACCTGAGGATCAGTTGAGGGCATTAAGGAGTGATGGATGGCCCTTGTTCTGCAGGTATGACATCATGAAGACATGCTGGGACGCTGATCCCCTGAAAAGGCCAACATTTAAGCAGATTGTGCAACTCATTGAGAAGCAGCTCCGGACGCCCCCGGTAGTCACGGAAAACCCACATAATTCTCAACGAGAGCTCCCTGCCAGTCCTGTGGTTAGGATTCTGGCTTTCATGATAGGGCCTGGGTTCAGTCCCTGAAAAACACACCCCAAATCAAAAAAGACACATACCACAAATTCTCAGAAACATTCAGGGTCATCTGAGGTCATGTGGGTAGAAGACTTTTTTGAGATGCCCATAAAGGAGTTCTCACCTCTACCTCTTAGTAGAAGCAACATTGATAGGAATATTTTCTATTCAGTTTTTTTTTTTTTTTTTTTTAGCTTTGTGATTAAGATTGCTGGATCTGTTGTGCTTCCGTTGCAGGCTCGCCTACCTGTGAAGTGGATGGCACCTGAGAGCATTTTCAACTGTGTGTACACGTTTGAAAGTGACGTCTGGTCCTATGGAATTTTCCTGTGGGAGCTCTTCTCTTTAGGTAAAGTGAGCCTTGCCAAAGGCATCTTGATCAGACTGGAGCCTCTTCTTTAAGGTGTTACCCGCATCCTGCTTACTTATTGTCACGCTGATTTGCAAACTCTTTGTGCCTCAGGAAGCAGTCCCTACCCTGGAATGCCAGTCGATTCTAAATTCTACAAGATGATCAAGGAAGGCTTCCGAATGCTCAGCCCTGAGCATGCACCTGCGGAAATGTAAGGGTCCAGACATCCTTGCTTCAGACAGCATTTCCTCTTTTAACTTTGAAAGACAGAAACCCAGATGTTGAGGGTTTTCACTAGCATAGTTTGAAATGTCACTTGGTTCCTTGTTATGACACCCTGGTCAAATGTCATTTGTGTTGTTGATTTTCATAAAACCTGCCACCAGATACACAGAAGGTTTTGTCAGCATCTCCTACGCACAAGTTTATGTTATGCCCAAGTCATTCATTGTGTCCACGGGCGTAGCCCAGGAACTGTGTTTGAAACTGTTGCATGGCACACACCTGAGGATCAGTTGAGGGCATTAAGGAGTGATGGATGGCCCTTGTTCTGCAGGTATGACATCATGAAGACATGCTGGGACGCTGATCCCCTGAAAAGGCCAACATTTAAGCAGATTGTGCAACTCATTGAGAAGCAGATCTCAGAGAGCACCAACCACGTGAGTACACTCTAGCCAGGCCTAGGACCTCCCTCCTCTTGGTTCCACCAGGTCCTCCTTCTCAGGTTCTGAGGGCAAGGACTAGGCTATACCTGCCCCGTCTCTGCTTGGCTTAGGCTGTATATAGGGTAGGAAAGTAAAGCAGTGGAAACAAGTTCTTTTTGCCTAACCCATCACTCTGAGCCAAAGAATGTGAGATAAGGCAAGAGTAAAGGGCTTGGAGCTCAGAAGTGTGGACATAGAAGTTTCCACAAGGATTTGCCATATTTCTTCCTCCATCCCAAGCGCTGGTCATGGGGTCAACATGTCCTCTGGCTCACTTGTCAGGCCATTCAGCCTTTGGAGGGTTGGAATAATGCACATAGGAAAGACAGCTTGTTCTTCTAGTCACATAAACCTGCTCAAGTAGGCATAACCAGAACATGGCAGGTCACTGTGGTGACTACAAGCCGTAGAGAATGAAAAGTTGTCTGAAGTCGATGGATCTCTCCCAGTGACTTGGGGAGCAGGGGATTCAAACTCAAATCCATGATTTTCTCTGCTCTTAAGGAAGAATCAGTGATCCTTACTTTAACTCATTTTCTTACGCTGTTTTTTTTTCCTGGATTGTGCTCAGAGCTATCTTTTCTTAAGATGATACCATTGATAACGTGTGGGTTGAATGTAGCTCTTCTGAGTGTCAAAGCAGATTTCAAATTAGGCAGCATTTCACACCCAAGAGCCCAGTTCTCAGTGGCAGACCCACTGATTTCTTACTGAATGACTTTGGCCGTTAGATTGGAGTTGGGTAGAGAGATTTATGCACCTTTTTGAAAACGTTAGATTGTTCTTATTCCTAGATGTGCCATAGCAGAAAAGCACATTTTGGACTATCACTTCTTATGTAATCAGACCATGGGAAAATGAGGAATGCAACAAAGCTTGAATTTGATCAGTGTGGTTTCGTTCTCGGCTGTAAGGTCTTGTGCACCTCCTGACTTAGTCTCCCTAAGTTATTTGCAATTCCTAAGCCGCAGCTGTGCCCCTGTGTTCCTCGTGGGGACGGGCGTATTGACTGTGGATTCATTTTCCTCAGATGTATTCCAACTTAGCAAACTCCAGCCCCCACCGGGAGAACCCCGTGGTGGACCATTCTGTGCGCATCAACTCTGTGGGCAGCAGCGCGTCTTCCACGCAGCCTCTGCTTGTCCACGAAGACGTCTGAAGGAGAATTTGCAGCTGAGGGGGGGTCTCCCCAACAAGACCGACCCCCCACTTCTTCAGCTTTCATAATGGTTATTTTGGTTTCCTTCGACTCGAATCCTCCTCCACGGTGGTGGACACCCGCTGTCATCTTGTCTCTACGAGCACACTTTAGTGGCCGATGGTCTTTGTCATCCGCCACCATCAAGCTGCCTATGTTCCCAATAGCACACTAGCCCCTGCTTAAAAAAAAAAAAAAAAAGTCAGACGTGGAGAAAGGGAGAGTGGGATAGGCTGGAGACCCTGAGCCCTTCCCAAGGCTTCTCCAATCTCTACCTGAAAAGTGTAGTTGATAGTTTGTTTGAATACATGGCAGTAGTCACCTTCATTCCTCATAATTGTCTATAATGATATGATGATGCAGCAAGACTAGAAGCTGAAATTTTATCCCTTGATTTGGAAAACAGAGTGTTATTCAAAGGGCAGAAGCCTATGAATATCTGGACTCGAGAAATCTAGTATTTCATACTGGGAGTGAGGCTTAGGCCATGGAAACATGCTCTCTGGGCCTGAATAAAAGACAGCTGGGCATGAACCTTCATGCTTCTGGCCGGGTTGCTAAATCGAGTTTGCTCTTAGGGAGCTGAATTGGCGAGCAGGCCTCCCAGCCCACATTTTGTATATACTCATCTATAAATTGTCCACATTCACATATCTGAGAGGGGAAAACCCACAAGGTGTAGTTTCTGAATGCAATTCTGGCTCAAGTCTGCTGTGTGTAGGAATAACTGATGAGCCAGCCAGGTTTGAAGGAAACAGTGCTTTATATAAAATTGCCAAGCACAATCTTAACAAAAATCTCCTTTTGTAGCCGATGAACTTGCTCTAGAGATTGTCCAGAAGAAGCCGAACCAGCTTCAGACTGGCATTGTGTTCAGTGGATTTGATACCATCTGAGAAAGTACGGGGTAACCACATGACTTTGGCAGGCGTGACAGTGCTGTCTTAGTTTGGATTCTTCTGTAGACAGAAATAAACTTTAGATCCACCCTGCATCACAGGCATGTCCTGGACACGGGGCCAGTATCTATATAAGTGTGTGTGTGCGCGTGTGTATGTATGCTTGTAGACAGACATTTGGGGAGTAGTCTTGCCTTGAGCCCAACAGGGTCCTTCAGGACCCAAGAAGTAGCCTGGCTATTATCAGCTGCACACCTCTTGTTTTACTTCTCCTAGCTGTGTAGAGAAGCCTACCAAAAGCTTATGTAGAGGCATATGTGGGTGGACTGCTTAAGTCCCTGTTTATTTGCAGCCCTCCTGAACTTAAGACACCCTATTACTTGTCCACAGTATACTGTACCTGTTCCTTAGACCTTAATGCTACTCTCCCATTGAAACATATTTCAGTTCTGTCCTTTAGACTGTGGCCTGGATATTATTCTTAGAATTACCTTTTTTTTTATTGGCGGGGGGGCCTGCCCAATTATAAGAGGTCCATGGGTACATGGCAAGGTTTGTGTGTTGTCTTGAGAGATTCAGCTCTGCTGCCCTCACGGTTTTCCCCTCCCATGTCCCTTAGCTTTCATTTAGAGAACTGTGGCCATTTATCTGAAAGTAACCATTTGCACTGGAGTTTTATGCTCTCGCACCTTTCCAAAGGTAACAGGTTGGGGCTTTTTGTCATGTAAGAGATTTTTGCTGTTTGCCATACTTTGTCTGAAAATTTCTTTTGCATTTCTGTTGACTTTGGTTAGAGTAAGAAAAGTGATTGTTAATTGTAGACGTCTAGGTACTTCAGGGGCACTTCACTGAGAGTTTTGTCTTGGATATTCTTGAAAGTTTATATTTTTATAATTTTTTTTTTTTACATCTGATGTTTCTTTGCAGTAGCTTAATGTTTGAAATTATTTTGTGGCTTTTTTTTGTAAATATTGAAATGTAGCAATAATGTCTTTTGAATATTCCCGAACCCATGAGTCCTTGAAAATATTTTTTATATATACAGTAACTTTATGTGTAAATATGTAAGCGGTGCAAGTTTAAAGGATGTTGATGTTCTATGTGGTTTTTCCTGATATGTTGTCCAATTGTTCGCAGTTCTAAAAAATTCTAATAAAAGTGTAAATACAGTATAAGTCAAGTGGAATGTTTTTATTATTTCAAAATCAGTGAAAATACACTTGAAAGTCTTAAAGTGCATTCACCCTGACATTAGAATGTTTTGTACCTAGTGTGTGTAAGATTAGCATGTGTAAGATGAGATTTCACAGGTGGCTCAGTGGTAATGAGTCCATCTCCCAACGCAGAAGATGCAAGAGACTTGGATTGGATACCTGAGTCGGAAAGACCCCTCTGGAGAAGGAAATTTCAACCCACTCCAGTATATCTGCCTGAAAAATCCCACAGGACAGAGGAGCCTGGTGGGCTATAGTCCGTGGGTCACAAAGAATCAGACACGACCTGGAGACTGAGCGAGGGCACGCATACACACTGCAAGACTATCAGATCGCTAGGATTTATATACTTAAAGCTTCGATAAACAGTTACTAAGAATTTGTGTATGCTATGTTTTCTCATTTAATTTTTACAACCCCAGGTCTCCATTTAAGTTGAAAATAAATATAGAAAATATTGCAGTTATGATTATTAGGTTGATTCATAGGAAATGAACATCTTGGTTAGCAGCAATTTTATGTGGTTCAATCTAATATACCTGGCATGTTTCCTCCTAAAACTTAATGTGAAAAGTAAATTAATTCACCAGGTTGACGTGAGAAATCTTGAGAAAAGTGGTTTGTATTCTTGTTGGCTTGGATTTTGAACATCCCTCCTGAGATGTTCATGCTCCACCCTTCAGGCTTTATTCTCACTTGTTTCTGGGACAGAACTCTTATCATTTGCTTGGTGGGAGGTGACCTGTGCTACTTAATCTGGTACTGTTTTGTGGCTAGAGCGTCCTTTGTAACCAGGAGGGACTGTCCAGACCAGTGGAACCTGCATAGAGCCTAAGAGTTATTCCAGCTTCAAACAAAGAATCACTCTGAACCACAAGAGATAAGCATACCAGACACGCATCCATGCCAAGTTGCTTCTGTCATGTCTGACTCTTTTGCAACCCTATGGACTGTAGCCTACCAGGCTCCTCTGTCCATGGAATTCCCCAGGCAACAATACTGGAGCAGGTTGCCATGTCCTCCTCCAGGGGATCTTCCCGACCCAGCGATAGAACCCGTGTCTCCTGTGGCTCAGGCGTTACAGGCAGATTCTTTACTGCTGAGCCACTGAGGACACCCCAAGCATGCCAGCCACCATCCATTTTTATTTTCTTTGTCATCATGGTACCTACACCTGCAGAAGCAACTCCTGGAAGGAGAGGGAGGAGGGGTGAAAGGTGACCTGTAATGAAGAGGAATCCCTTGAATGTCTTGAGGGGAAATGGTGTGGCCAGAAGCATGTCAATAATCAATGAAGAACAGACCCACATTTCAGTCCAGCATTTTCCATTATTTTATTACAGACAGGAACGAATGCTAATTGACCACAAAACAAGGAAACCCTTTCTACATGTTTTCAGTGTCGTTTTGACTTTCCATGTATGTGCAGTCTACAGGTAAAAGCAGTCTGAGGCCCCTGTTATAGTAGTCTGGCTGTTTCCTTCCCTAGCCCAGCTTTAATCACAAAGTAGATGCTTGGTGTCAGGCTCGGGGTTCACAGGTGCCAGCCTTGTCCCGACCTCTTGCTGCTCTGTGACGTGGATCAGACAGTCCCGACCTCTTAACTGCTCTGTGAGACTGAACACACGAGCTCTTGACGTCTCATTTTCCTTAACAGTGCTAATTGCCTCATTGTGCTCGGTTGAAGACCTATACATACACAGAACTCTGAAATGGTAACTTCTGTCAGGGCTGATGAGGCTTCTTAGGAAGGAGGAAGGTGCTTCTGTACCAACGAATTGCAGCAGTTGCTCCACATAGAACTCTGCAGTCAGAAACATGCTTCTAGCTGTTGTCTCTAAAGTGCAAACAGAACTGTGCTCGTTTGCTCTGAAACTGACTTTGGTAGAGAGATTTCTCTGTTTTATTGAAATCCCAACTTTTTTACCAGGAATTCAAGGCTCTTCATTCTTGGTCCAGCCTTCCCTCTGTGCTTCTCTCGTGTTAACTGTTGATTCATAAAAATGTCCTACACTTCTGCTTCCATTCATTTTGATTTCATGTTATCTCTTCCCTCCCAACAAGCCCCCACTCTTCAAGAGCTGGGAAATAATCTCATTGGAAGTTGCCTCTGAAATTCCCCTAACATCGATACCCATCCTTTTTATTTCTCTTATAATATATTCTGTCTGGTACTGTAATTGTTTTGAATGATGTGTTAGCTCCTCCCCACCTGGTTTCCCAAATGGCACTAGTAGTGAAGACCCTATGTGCCCATGCAGGACACATAAGAGATGCATATTCTATCCCTGAGTCCGGAAGCTCCCCTGGAGAAAGGCATGGCAACCTGCTGCAGTATTCTTGCCTGGAGAATCCCATGGACAGAGGATCCTGGCAGGCTAAAGTCTATGGGGTCACAAAGAGTCGGCCATGCCTGAAGAGACTTAGCACACACACACACCCATACCACATTTAGTGTTTAATGAACACAAAATACGGGTATGGGCTAGGGTCTCTGGTTTCACTGGTTATTAGTCACTTGTTAAAATAATTAGATACTCCAGAGGTTAAACGGCTTGAGAAGTTGCTAGAGATGAAGGCTTGCCCAAGTTGGCTCAGTGGTCTGTGGAGTCTGCATCTCCATGGTGGCAAGTACCTGGTCTTAGCACACTGGCATCTCCCCGTGCATGTTCATGCATTTATCACTCTTCTATCGTTAAGCTCTCTCCCCCGTGGAGATGCCTTAGATGGCTCAGCTTTTCCAGGAAGCCTGTACTTGTCAGTGGGAGTTAGCCTAAGGAGAGATTCACCCGTCACCCTTAAATGATCACCACGTTTCAGATGTCTTGAGGCACAGGTGTTTTCAGATGCTGCTGAGGCTTCTAGCAGTGTTCCATGAGTGATTAATTAATTCTTTTTGAATGAATAATTAAACATTCCATCAGCACGGAGTAAAGTAGAGCCGGCTGGGAGGAAACAGGTCTAGGAAAGAGGAAATGTACGTTTCCTTAGAGCGGGACCTTAGAAGGCGGCTCCATTTCATACTAGGGGTGAGGCTTTCATGAGAAGAGAGACGGGGAACTAAAAGTTCTTTCGGGCAGCCTCACTGAGGTGTGCCCAGCTGCTTCATGGGAACAAGGAGAAGAGAAGTAGAGAAAAGGAGGGCTTGGGTGGCTGGGCCAGGGTTGGGAGGAAGGGAAAGAGGCAGAAGTTCTCTTCCTTGTGCAGTGTGGGGAGAGGTATGGAGGCTCCCTAGACCCTCCTGGACTGGAGGAACAGAAACAAGACAGACCTCCATGCCAGGCTTGAGCGTGGTAGGGCCCAGTGGGGCCAAGTCTCCATGAGGAAGCACCCCCCACCCACACCCAGGAGGGCCCTTGGGACCAGCCCTGGCAGACCTGCCATAATGAGGTATCACCCATTGGGAGGCTGAAACCACAGATATTTATTGTCTTCTAGAGACTAGGAGTCCAGGATCAGAGTATTGACAGGCTTGGGTTGGTACTTTCTGAGGATCGTGAGGGACGCTATTCCTTACCGCTCACCTGGCTTCTACTGGTTCACTGGCCATCTTTGGCATTCCTTGGCTTGCAGATCTCTGCCTTCCTCGCATGGTGTTCTCCCTCTGCATCTGTGTCCAAATTCCCTCTTTTTCATGAAAACAACACTCATGTTGGGTTAAGAGCCCACTCTAGTGTGACCTCATCTTAACTGTGTCTGCAGTGGTCTTATTTCCAATAAGGTAAAATTTGACATCCTGAAGTTACTGTTGTGATTTCAGTATGAATTTGTGGAACACAATTTAATCCATAACAGAAGTGTCTCAGAAACCCTCTGTACTGTAGCAGATGACCCGATCCTCACTGGCTCTTCGAAAACTAAGAAAATGATCTCCAATGTGCCAATTTTAGAGCACTCTTTTCAATTATTATTTAGAACAGAATCTGGTCTGTAGCAGACATCCAAGACTTTTTTTAAAAAACTTATTTTTAATAGAAGGATAGTTGCTTTACAGTCTTGTGTTGACTTCCACCAAAGATCAACATGAGTCAGCCCTTGGTTTACCCGTGTCCTCTCACTAGAACATCCTGCCCACTTCCCTCCCCATCCCGCCCCTCGAGGTTGTTATAAACCCTAGTTTGAGTTCCCTGAGCCATATCGTAAATTCCTATTGGCCATCTATTTTGCATATAGTAATACATGTTTCCATGCTACTCTTTCCATACATCCCACCCTCTCCTTCATCTCCCACCCCAGCTGTGACCTTTAGTCTGTTTTCTACATCTGTGTCTCTACTGCTGCTCAGCAAATAGATTCAGCAGTACCTTCTTTCTAGAGTTCACATATATGTGTTAGTATACATTATTTGTTTTTCTCTTTCTGACTTCACTCTGTCTCATAGGCTCTAGGTTCAATATTTGTTTTTCTCTTTCTGACTTAACTTCACTCTGTATAATGGCCTTTAGGTTCATCTACCTCATCGGGACCCAATGCTTCTTGAATGAAGAAAGCTTTATGCTCCTTCTTGGAACTTGCCCCATGGCCTGCCCTTGCTGGTCCTCCCCCTCTCTGTTTCCTTCCACCATGCCCTCGAAAGTCAGAATGGCCCAGGGTCTGGTCTTTAGTGTCTTCTCTCATCTGACATGTTCCCATCAAGCCCTCGTCTATTTCATATCATCCCTGAGATGTGGCTGTCTCAGTGAGATAATTCTAATCTGTCTGACATTTCTCTCTTTGTATAGATTAGGGTTGTGAGATGAAATCGAAAATACCCAGTTAAATGTCCCATGCAATACTTGGGGCATAGATACTAAACAAATATTTATAGTTTATCTGAAATTCAAATGTAACTGGGTGTCCTATATTTTGTTTGGTAACTAATGTCCCTTCTCTAGATTTGAGGAATCAAGGTCGAGCATGTGGAAGAAATGAAGAGTTTTGATGATTATGAAAACGAAGGAGGAACTTCATTTTAGTCAGTCTTTAAATGGCATATCTCCTGTAGCAGATGACCCGATCCTCACTGGCTCTTCGAAAACTAAGAAAATGATCTCCAATGTGCCAATTTTAGAGCACTCTTTTCAATTATTATTTAGAACAGAATCTGGTCTGTAGCAGACATCCAAGACTTTTTTTAAAAAACTTATTTTTAATAGAAGGATAGTTGCTTTACAGTCTTGTGTTGACTTCCACCAAAGATCAACATGAGTCAGCCCTTGGTTTACCCGTGTCCTCTCACTAGAACATCCTGCCCACTTCCCTCCCCATCCCGCCCCTCGAGGTTGTTATAAACCCTAGTTTGAGTTCCCTGAGCCATATCGTAAATTCCTATTGGCCATCTATTTTGCATATAGTAATACATGTTTCCATGCTACTCTTTCCATACATCCCACCCTCTCCTTCATCTCCCACCCCAGCTGTGACCTTTAGTCTGTTTTCTACATCTGTGTCTCTACTGCTGCTCAGCAAATAGATTCAGCAGTACCTTCTTTCTAGAGTTCACATATATGTGTTAGTATACATTATTTGTTTTTCTCTTTCTGACTTCACTCTGTCTCATAGGCTCTAGGTTCAATATTTGTTTTTCTCTTTCTGACTTAACTTCACTCTGTATAATGGCCTTTAGGTTCATCTACCTCATCGGGACCCAATGCTTCTTGAATGAAGAAAGCTTTATGCTCCTTCTTGGAACTTGCCCCATGGCCTGCCCTTGCTGGTCCTCCCCCTCTCTGTTTCCTTCCACCATGCCCTCGAAAGTCAGAATGGCCCAGGGTCTGGTCTTTAGTGTCTTCTCTCATCTGACATGTTCCCATCAAGCCCTCGTCTATTTCATATCATCCCTGAGATGTGGCTGTCTCAGTGAGATAATTCTAATCTGTCTGACATTTCTCTCTTTGTATAGATTAGGGTTGTGAGATGAAATCGAAAATACCCAGTTAAATGTCCCATGCAATACTTGGGGCATAGATACTAAACAAATATTTATAGTTTATCTGAAATTCAAATGTAACTGGGTGTCCTATATTTTGTTTGGTAACTAATGTCCCTTCTCTAGATTTGAGGAATCAAGGTCGAGCATGTGGAAGAAATGAAGAGTTTTGATGATTATGAAAAACGAAGGAGGAACTTCATTTTAGTCAGTCTTTAAATGGCATATCTCCTGTGTTTGCTCTCTAAATTACTTCACCATCATTCTTGAAAAAAATGTTCACTGGATATAAATTTCCAGAATGGCAGTTAAATTTTTCACAAGTCATTTCTTCCTCTCTTCTGATTTTCTTTGTCGTTGTTGAGAAGTCAGATGAATTCTTTTTCAGGTGGTTATCTTTTTTCTTTATTGCTTCTAACAGTGTCGTTGGTTTCACTATGATATGTCTAAGCTTGAATTGATACAAATGAACTTACTAAACAGGAACAGATGGACTTAAGAGATCATTTTCTTTCTCTTTCTCTTATTTGAGATTTTGGGGTCTCTAAACTATGGACTGATGATTTCCCTGGATACTGAGAAATTATCTCTGCCCATCCTATTTCTCTCTTCCATCTAGGATTCCAATTCATTGCATCTTAGCACCTCTCACTCTGCCCTCCATGTCACTTAAGCTTTCGTGTGTTCCTTCTTTTTGTATTTTTGTGCTGTTTACAAGGCAATTTCTATTCTTCCTGTCATCTGAATCTCCCTTCAGCTCCTGCCAAGGGAGAAGTTTTTTAACACCTTTGTTGAAGTATAATTAACATACCATAAAATCCTCTCATTGTAACTGTATAATTCAGTGATTTTATTAAATTTATAGATTTGTGCAACCATCCCCAGGCTAGAGTTTTAGGATATTATCTCCAAAATTTTTCTCATGCTTGTTTGCACTTAATGAATATTCAAATCTAATGAATCAATTTTTAATTACACTTGCCTTACAAGATGACACTACATATTTGACCCTCATGGAACACACTCAGTCATTTAGATCTCTGGAATCTTTCTAGATGTTTTGGTCAGATAAATAACAGTGCAAATTGCTGGGTTGCCTTGTTTGGATATTATCAGTGACAACGGTGCTGGTGATGATGATAGCTGCCATTTGTTAAATGCCTCCTTTTTGCCTGCATGTATGTTGGATGTTGTATTCCTGGTAGCAGAACTGGCACCATCTTGGGCCCACACAGGCCCTCCTGTGCTTCCACTGGCCCTACCCAGGACTCTGCTTTCTGGTAAATTCCTTCTTTGTTGCTAATAGCTTTATAGTTAATAGATATTGTTTAATAACCACTACAACCATGTGGCCTCTACACGCTGATAGTCTCCTAACAATGATGAAGGACTTTGTTGATGTATTCCAGGTACCCAGGAGACTAGTTACCTATTCGTAAATCTTGACTTAGGAATGCACTCCCTGACTCCAAGCCAGTACCCCAAACCCTAGGTTATATATAAAGTTGTCCCGGTGGCCCCTTGGCAAAGTGTAGTGCAGCTGCAGATACTTTCAGATCTTCATCTGGTCAATCCACCCTGTAAGTTACTCTATAATAAACGGATCCTTTGATTAAGTGGAGATGCCTGCCTTCTTTTTCGGTCTCAAGATAACTTCTCAGTTAGGTAGGCACTGTTTATTCTCCCTGTCCTCCAACAGATATTTTATATATCTTACCTTATTTAAGCCTCAAAGTAACACTAGGAGGTAGGTATGATTTATCTCCAGTTAAATATCAGAAGACTGCCTCTGAGAGGCTCACTGTCTTGCCTTGCACCTCACAAGCAGTCGAGTTGAGAAGCAAGCCCTAGTTTGTTTTGATCTCTGAATTTTAAACAACAACGTCACCACCAACTATTTGGTTATATAGGTAAGCTCCCTATGTCCTTCTCTGGGCTTTGGATGAGGTTTTAGCCATTTCATTTCACCTTCAATTTTGCAAGGAAAGGTAGAGAAAGCACATCAACCATTTTACTTTCTATTATGAATACCTCCTCTAAATGTTGGTGAGAATGGCGGTTGAAGTCAAACTTAACATGAGACTGCAGCATCAGCTGTTGATTTCCCAGGTTCACAGTTTACTCCCTCCCTTGTGTACCATGTAACCTTCCTCATATTCTTCGAAGTGAAACAGCTTTTAGCCTCTTTGTTAATGCTTTCCTTTTGCCATGCTGGTGATGATGATAGCTGCCATTTGTTAAATGCCTCCTTTTTGCCTGCATGTATGTTGGATGTTGTATTCCTGGTAGCAGAACTGGCACCATCTTGGGCCCACACAGGCCCTCCTGTGCTTCCACTGGCCCTACCCAGGACTCTGCTTTCTGGTAAATTCCTTCTTTGTTGCTAATAGCTTTATAGTTAATAGATATTGTTTAATAACCACTACAACCATGTGGCCTCTACACGCTGATAGTCTCCTAACAATGATGAAGGACTTTGTTGATGTATTCCAGGTACCCAGGAGACTAGTTACCTATTCGTAAATCTTGACTTAGGAATGCACTCCCTGACTCCAAGCCAGTACCCCAAACCCTAGGTTATATATAAAGTTGTCCCGGTGGCCCCTTGGCAAAGTGTAGTGCAGCTGCAGATACTTTCAGATCTTCATCTGGTCAATCCACCCTGTAAGTTACTCTATAATAAACGGATCCTTTGATTAAGTGGAGATGCCTGCCTTCTTTTTCGGTCTCAAGATAACTTCTCAGTTAGGTAGGCACTGTTTATTCTCCCTGTCCTCCAACAGATATTTTATATATCTTACCTTATTTAAGCCTCAAAGTAACACTAGGAGGTAGGTATGATTTATCTCCAGTTAAATATCAGAAGACTGCCTCTGAGAGGCTCACTGTCTTGCCTTGCACCTCACAAGCAGTCGAGTTGAGAAGCAAGCCCTAGTTTGTTTTGATCTCTGAATTTTAAACAACAACGTCACCACCAACTATTTGGTTATATAGGTAAGCTCCTATGTCCTTCTCTGGGCTTTGGATGAGGTTTTAGCCATTTCATTTCACCTTCAATTTTGCAAGGAAAGGTAGAGAAAGCACATCAACCATTTTACTTTCTATTATGAATACCTCCTCTAAATGTTGGTGAGAATGGCGGTTGAAGTCAAACTTAACATGAGACTGCAGCATCAGCTGTTGATTTCCCAGGTTCACAGTTTACTCCCTCCCTTGTGTACCATGTAACCTTCCTCATATTCTTCAAGGACATTTTTGCCTTTGTGTTTCAAAAAACAGTCTTGTTCATTCGAGCCTTGTGAGAAAAACACAATATTGTGTTTGCAGAAGGGGCTGGGGTCTGTAGTGCAGACAGCAGCTTTGGAGAAAGAGGGCAAATCAGGAATTGCAGATCAGTGAGTGTGTCGGGAAAAATACCACCTTTCCCTTTGCTTCAGTAGTTGTTATTGTTGCTTATAAATTAACAAGCTGTTGCCCATATGTCTCCTTCACTGTCAATTCCGCTTTCATTGGTTAAATGCAGCTTTCATGATGTGGGTTTGATGAGGGGTTTAACCTCTCAAGGGCTGGGTCCCCAGGGTATAGGCTCCTAATTGAAATGCATGTTCTCCAGTGGCTTGTCTAGGTGTCTCTGTCCACCGTTGACTTTAAAGTGTGTGCATGCTTTTTCAAGCACATCAGCAGACCCTGGTGTCTGACCTTTTCCTTTGTGGTCTGTGGCTTAGCAGCTGCTTTTGTTCTGTAGCTAATGAAGAATGAGGACAGACAAGCGCTCTTATAGTGGTTATTTGTCTCAGGATGTGAATAGACATTCTAGGGCAGCTGAAAACATTGTGTTGACACAACAAGTCACTGGGTCTCAGTGTCAGACCTCTCTTATGTGGCATCATTTGTTCTATTCAAGGTGGGCTTTACTCTTGATTGGGGGAGTGGTCTAAAAAACTTGTATGGGGAAACTAACTTTCTTCACTGCTTACATCCAAATATGCCGGTTGGCATTATGTTAGGATGTAAAAATAGTCTTCATTTGGTGACCTAATCAATCAGTAATTTCTTCAAGTGGCTTTCTTGGAAAGCGTACTGGAACCTCAAACAGGTTCAGTGAAAAAGAATGCTGCTGTTGATTAGTGATATCTGCCAGGGCATGGACATGGGAAATGCAGAATATGTGTTAACCCACCTAACACCCTTATACAGCTTTTATTATGTTCTAAGGTCCATATTTTCAAAGCTATGGTTTTTCCAGTAGTCATGTGTGGATGTGAGAGTTGGACCATAAAGAAGACTGAGCACCAAAGAGCTGATGCCTTCAAACTGTGGTGCTGGAGAAGATTCTTGAGAGTCCTTTGAACTGCAAGGAGATCAAACCAGCCAATCCTAAAGGAAATCAATCCTGAATATTCACTGGAAGGACTGATGATAAAACTGAAGCTCCAATACTTTGGCCACCTGATGCGAAGAGACAATGCATTGGAAAAGAGCCTGATGTTGGAAAAATAGAAGGCAAAAGGCGGAGGGCATGACAGAGGCTGAGATGATTAGATGACATCTCCGAGTCAATGGACATGCTTTAAGCAAGCTCCAGGAGATGGTGAAGGACAAGGAAGCCTGGTGTGCTGCATCCATGGAGTTGCAAAGCGTCAGACACGACTGAGGGACTGAACTGGCTGAAGTCCTTTATATACATTAATTTGATCCTCTCAACAACCATATGTAATATTTTATAGATGAGTAATCTAAGGCATAGAGAGATCAAGTAACTTGACCAAGATCATATAGTAAGTTGTCAAGGCAGAATTTGAACCCAGGGAGTCTGGCCTTGGAGTTTGGTTCTAACCCCCTGTGTCAAACTGCCTCTATCGTCCTGTTATAGTTAAGACAGACTACTTGGGTTAGCTTCATTCGGTAAAAGCCTCACATTTTTTCCCTTGGCTTCAGATACAAGAAGGTATCTATCTGTGTGTTTCTATTGCCTTTCCTTCCTCCCCAGCTGACAAGAACTTAGATTTCTGAAAGAAGCTGGCTTTTTGAAACAGACAGTGAAGGTGGAAGTCCCCGGGATGAAAAGGAGGAAGTCTCCAGGTGCTCAATATGTGTGGGTGACAACCACAAATTCAGCCTAACCCAGGTCTATGAAATGCACAATGTTTAAAGGTGACAGGGAAAGTCGAAGCTAATGGTACCATGGAAGGTATTCCAACGCATGGGAAAATGCTGTTGATTAGTGATATCTGCCAGGGCATGGACATGGGAAATGCAGAATATGTGTTAACCCACCTAACACCCTTATACAGCTTTTATTATGTTCTAAGGTCCATATTTTCAAAGCTATGGTTTTTCCAGTAGTCATGTGTGGATGTGAGAGTTGGACCATAAAGAAGACTGAGCACCAAAGAGCTGATGCCTTCAAACTGTGGTGCTGGAGAAGATTCTTGAGAGTCCTTTGAACTGCAAGGAGATCAAACCAGCCAATCCTAAAGGAAATCAATCCTGAATATTCACTGGAAGGACTGATGATAAAACTGAAGCTCCAATACTTTGGCCACCTGATGCGAAGAGACAATGCATTGGAAAAGAGCCTGATGTTGGAAAAATAGAAGGCAAAAGGCGGAGGGCATGACAGAGGCTGAGATGATTAGATGACATCTCCGAGTCAATGGACATGCTTTAAGCAAGCTCCAGGAGATGGTGAAGGACAAGGAAGCCTGGTGTGCTGCATCCATGGAGTTGCAAAGCGTCAGACACGACTGAGGGACTGAACTGGCTGAAGTCCTTTATATACATTAATTTGATCCTCTCAACAACCATATGTAATATTTTATAGATGAGTAATCTAAGGCATAGAGAGATCAAGTAACTTGACCAAGATCATATAGTAAGTTGTCAAGGCAGAATTTGAACCCAGGGAGTCTGGCCTTGGAGTTTGGTTCTAACCCCCTGTGTCAAACTGCCTCTATCGTCCTGTTATAGTTAAGACAGACTACTTGGGTTAGCTTCATTCGGTAAAAGCCTCACATTTTTTCCCTTGGCTTCAGATACAAGAAGGTATCTATCTGTGTGTTTCTATTGCCTTTCCTTCCTCCCCAGCTGACAAGAACTTAGATTTCTGAAAGAAGCTGGCTTTTTGAAACAGACAGTGAAGGTGGAAGTCCCCGGGATGAAAAGGAGGAAGTCTCCAGGTGCTCAATATGTGTGGGTGACAACCACAAATTCAGCCTAACCCAGGTCTATGAAATGCACAATGTTTAAAGGTGACAGGGAAAGTCGAAGCTAATGGTACCATGGAAGGTATTCCAAGCCCATCACTTGCTTCTTTTTACTGTTCGGGTGAACTGCTTTTCTTTTACACAACCATTTATTGAGTGCTAAGCACTTTGTTGCTTTTGGGGTGCACTGTGTCTTAGTTGTGGCACATGGGATCTAGTTCCCTGGGCAGAGGTCAAACCTGGACCAGCTGCACTGGGAGTGCAGAGTCTAAGCCACTGGATAGCCTCACAGCTGTCCAAAGAGGGTAGACTTTGTCTGCATTACACAAATGGGGAAACTAAGACTCAGGGAGTTTAAGCAAATTTTGTTTGACTCCAAAGTTCCTCTCAATGGAATCAGAAATTTTCAATTTCTTTTGCTGGGGCTGCTGCTGAGTCCCATTACAAGGAAATTCCAGGAAGCAAAACATTCCTTGGAAATGGGGTCCCAGAGGCATGCCCGGCAGGCTCTTGTCCCCCTCTCCACAGCCACGCCAGACTCTAGTCCATCACAGACCACATTTGGGAAACCACAGAAAGTTCCCTGCAGTTTAGTAGCTTAACATCCTGTCCCAATTCCATGTAGTTGACTGACTAATGTCTCTTCTTGCTGGATTTCCTGTCCAAGGGCCTATGGGGAGAACTTCCTAGCCATTTAACAGAGACTTATCTTTTGACCCAATAGGAAAATACTGAAGGAATTACACATTCCGTATCTGCAAGTTTTCTATTTCTCTCCAGCACCAAGGCTGTTGTTTTCAAATTAACTGTTACTCCCTCTTAGGTAATCAATGTGAACTTTAGTATGATTCCTTTCATAACTTTCTATTTTATACAAATATATCTTTACCTCAAGCATCTATCATCTATCTACCTCTCTTTGTATAAATATTGATATTCCTTTTTCTTTAAAGAAATGGTTTATTATATATTCTGCAACTTATGTTTTTAGCTTCCATTGTATCATAGATTTATAGGTCACTACCTGTTAATAAAACTTACAATTTTGCATTGCATGGATACACCAAAAGCCTGACGCTTTCCAGATAAGAAACATCACATTAACTACCGGAAGTTTAAGACCTTATATTTTGGGGCCCACTTCTGACACATGGAGAGGTCACCGTGCATTCATTTGGGTTAAAAGCAGAATCAGAGGGAAGTATGTGATAATGGATTTTAGCCAGTTTCTTAGGTAAAGATGGTCCATATAAGAAGGCCTGAAACAGTGCCAGGTAAGGCGTGTGTTCATTAAAGGTTAATTAAATCTGAAAGTATAATATCCTTTAGTAAGTCAAAAGAGCCGAGACAGTTAGAAGTTTTTGTTTGACTCCAAACTGGATAGCCTCACAGCTGTCCAAAGAGGGTAGACTTTGTCTGCATTACACAAATGGGGAAACTAAGACTCAGGGAGTTTAAGCAAATTTTGTTTGACTCCAAAGTTCCTCTCAATGGAATCAGAAATTTTCAATTTCTTTTGCTGGGGCTGCTGCTGAGTCCCATTACAAGGAAATTCCAGGAAGCAAAACATTCCTTGGAAATGGGGTCCCAGAGGCATGCCCGGCAGGCTCTTGTCCCCCTCTCCACAGCCACGCCAGACTCTAGTCCATCACAGACCACATTTGGGAAACCACAGAAAGTTCCCTGCAGTTTAGTAGCTTAACATCCTGTCCCAATTCCATGTAGTTGACTGACTAATGTCTCTTCTTGCTGGATTTCCTGTCCAAGGGCCTATGGGGAGAACTTCCTAGCCATTTAACAGAGACTTATCTTTTGACCCAATAGGAAAATACTGAAGGAATTACACATTCCGTATCTGCAAGTTTTCTATTTCTCTCCAGCACCAAGGCTGTTGTTTTCAAATTAACTGTTACTCCCTCTTAGGTAATCAATGTGAACTTTAGTATGATTCCTTTCATAACTTTCTATTTTATACAAATATATCTTTACCTCAAGCATCTATCATCTATCTACCTCTCTTTGTATAAATATTGATATTCCTTTTTCTTTAAAGAAATGGTTTATTATATATTCTGCAACTTATGTTTTTAGCTTCCATTGTATCATAGATTTATAGGTCACTACCTGTTAATAAAACTTACAATTTTGCATTGCATGGATACACCAAAAGCCTGACGCTTTCCAGATAAGAAACATCACATTAACTACCGGAAGTTTAAGACCTTATATTTTGGGGCCCACTTCTGACACATGGAGAGGTCACCGTGCATTCATTTGGGTTAAAAGCAGAATCAGAGGGAAGTATGTGATAATGGATTTTAGCCAGTTTCTTAGGTAAAGATGGTCCATATAAGAAGGCCTGAAACAGTGCCAGGTAAGGCGTGTGTTCATTAAAGGTTAATTAAATCTGAAAGTATAATATCCTTTAGTAAGTCAAAAAGAGCCGAGACAGTAGAGCATAGATTAGTGTGCCCGGACTGATTTTTATTCAGTGAGTTTTAAAAAGAAGATTATTAGCTTTTCTTAGATGTCTAAAGGAAATTGAAAGAAAAGGAGGTGTTTTCCAATCACACACATACATCTACGGTTCAGTTGTCTATGATTAAAATAAAGCCAGACCACACCAGGGTTACATTAGATATTCACTGCTCAGATAGCAATGGGTTATCACTTTCTCCTTGAACTGTTCTCCAATGATTGCAAGTCTCCTACCCCCAAGAATGTCAATCCTTACTGGTTTGGGCTGATGAGTAAAGCATTAGCCTGCTTTTAACCGACAATGAAAATATAATAGCTGAACGCCAGGTACCTGTCAGGCTGTATAACCTCCAACTCCCTGACATTCCGAATCCATCAGAAACCTAGCTGTTGGAAACAAAGCTTATGCACAATTGTCCAAAAGATAATCAGTTCATCTCTTCTCCCCTATGAAATGTAAGTTCCTTCCACAAACAGAAGAAAGTTGTGTCCACAGACAAGCCTGTATTGAACTGTAACCCCAGAAATGCTTGCTTTTGCTGAGTACTTTAGAGTATTCCATCAGCCTGCACCTTAAATTAAGAAAATTGTAAAAGAGAACATTATAGTGATGAGTGTTTGGTGTTTGGAGTCGAGGTGTCCTGAATTTTAATCTCAGCTCTGCCATTTGTTAGCTTTAAGACTTACGGTGAGTCATGTAATTTCCCTGAGCCTTGGTTGCCTCAATTAAGAAAAACCTTTTTATTTTTGGGGCATTGCATGGATACACCAAAAGCCTGATGCTTTCCAGATAAGAAACATCACATTAACTACCGGAAGTTTAAGACCTTATATTTTGGGGCCCACTTGACACATGGAGAGGTCACCGTGCATTCATTTGGGTTAAAAGCAGAATCAGAGGGAAGTATGTGATAATGGATTTTAGCCAGTTTCTTAGGTAAAGATGGTCCATATAAGAAGGCCTGAAACAGTGCCAGGTAAGGCGTGTGTTCATTAAAGGTTAATTAAATCTGAAAGTATAATATCCTTTAGTAAGTCAAAAAGAGCCGAGACAGTAGAGCATAGATTAGTGTGCCCGGACTGATTTTTATTCAGTGAGTTTTAAAAAGAAGATTATTAGCTTTTCTTAGATGTCTAAAGGAAATTGAAAGAAAAGGAGGTGTTTTCCAATCACACACATACATCTACGGTTCAGTTGTCTATGATTAAAATAAAGCCAGACCACACCAGGGTTACATTAGATATTCACTGCTCAGATAGCAATGGGTTATCACTTTCTCCTTGAACTGTTCTCCAATGATTGCAAGTCTCCTACCCCCAAGAATGTCAATCCTTACTGGTTTGGGCTGATGAGTAAAGCATTAGCCTGCTTTTAACCGACAATGAAAATATAATAGCTGAACGCCAGGTACCTGTCAGGCTGTATAACCTCCAACTCCCTGACATTCCGAATCCATCAGAAACCTAGCTGTTGGAAACAAAGCTTATGCACAATTGTCCAAAAGATAATCAGTTCATCTCTTCTCCCCTATGAAATGTAAGTTCCTTCCACAAACAGAAGAAAGTTGTGTCCACAGACAAGCCTGTATTGAACTGTAACCCCAGAAATGCTTGCTTTTGCTGAGTACTTTAGAGTATTCCATCAGCCTGCACCTTAAATTAAGAAAATTGTAAAAGAGAACATTATAGTGATGAGTGTTTGGTGTTTGGAGTCGAGGTGTCCTGAATTTTAATCTCAGCTCTGCCATTTGTTAGCTTTAAGACTTACGGTGAGTCATGTAATTTCCCTGAGCCTTGGTTGCCTCATTTAGTAAATAGAAATAGAAACAGTTCCTAGTTCTTTGGCTGTTTATAGAATTAAATGAGATAATCCAGGTTAAGCGTCAGCAGGCCAGTCCTCAATTCTTGGTCTCCTTGACTGAGGGTCTAGACACCTAGGGCCCTAGCTTTCCATCCCTATGCCCTGTGAGTGAGTCTCAAGCCAGTCTCCCAAAATATGCCCCCAGCCTCCCTGGCAGGTCCCCGCTTGCCTCCTCACCCACTATGGGAAAAGCTAGCGTAATGCCTTCTGTGAACCCGGGCTTTAAAAAATGAAGGCTCGAGAAGCGAGGGAATGTTGTCTCCTGGCAGCTTCTGCCTGTCACCCAAATTAATCTTCCAACAAATTACACTGCCACCTCTGAAAAGGAGTTTGTTGAGCTGCCAACAAGTCGACAAGTTCACTGACTATAAAGTGATCCCAATGAGCAGTCACTTTTCAGCTGGGGGCTCCAGAGAGTGCCCTGCAAACCACATGCTAAACAGTACCATCCTTACCATTGTTTTTAGTGGACTTGTATTTATTACACAAGAAACAGAAGGACAAAATAGGGGAAACCTCTTCAGATCTCTTAAACCCCACCCAAATGCTACTCAGTGCCAAGGTGACTTCAGAGGGTGTCAGTTAAGCTCTGAGGGGCTGGACTCGCTATCTGAAATGAGATGGTCATGATAGATCAGTGGTTTTCAAGATATTCAGTAAACACGAGGATGGGAGTGGGTGGAACTTTGAGTCCCCACCCTTGATTTACCCAGAGGTACCTGGTGTTTATCTGATCTATATATCTGGTTAGAAGAAAGAGGTCTGCTACCCGAAGCATGAAAAAGGTTGTGAAAACCACTGGATGGGTTGATCTCTAGAGTCTGCAGTTCAGAATCTGCTGAGAACAGGTGATGACCTTTCTCCTGTGTGTCATTCCACCCAAGTCCTCTCTTAGATGGGAGCAAATAATAGGTGCAGCCCCGGCCATGGCTCAGAACCCAGACACACATCAGGACTGAAGCCTTCTGGGACGTGCGTGACTCCTTGGAAAATATGAGTTGGGGCAAAATGCCTCCTACCTTGGTTTTGGCAATCACTCTCCCTTGCTCCATCCCAATCCCAATCTTGCCTCAGGCTGCACAAGTTTGTCCTGGTCGAGTCAGGACTCAGACAGCTGTATGCTTTCTCTTTTGGGTGCCTTAACTGCTGGCTTGGCATTTCCCTACTAAACATGTGAAGCCTGCAGTTCTGGAATTGGAGGCATTAGCTCCAAGTGTTAGTCACTCAGTTGTATCTGACTCTTTGTGACCCCATGGACAGGAGCCCCCTAGACTCCTCTGTCCATAGAATTCTCCAAGCAAGAATCCTGGAGTGAGTCATCATTTCCTTCTCCAACCCAAGGATTGAACCTGGGTATCCTGCATTGTAAGTGGATTTTTTTACCATCTGAGCCACCAGGGAAGCCCCACTAGTTCCAAAGTCACAGCAGATAATATTAATCAGCCACTGAATCCCAGTTAGCCAACAAACCTTTCCTGAGTGCTTGCTTTGTAGAGGACTGACTGGTAAACAAGCCATGGATGGTGTCTTCAAGAAACGTGTGGACTCTTGGGGTAGGCAGATCACACAAGTACAACTTAGTACCATGGAATTAGGGAATATACAATGCCTTGGGAGCAAAGAGAAGGGAATAGCTTTGTCTGGGGAACTGGAAGAAACTTTTATTTTGTTGTTTAGTCACTCAGTCATGTCCGACTCTTAGAGACCACATGGACTGCAGCACTCCAGACTTGTCTGTCCTTCACTATCTCCTAGAGTTTGCTCAAACTCATGTCCATTGAGTCAATGATGCCATCCAACCATCTCATCTTCTGTCACCCCTTCTCCTCTTGCCCTCAGTCTTTCCCAGCCTCAGGGTCTTTTCTAATGAGTCAGCTCTTTGCATCAGGTGACTGAAGTATTGGGACTTCAGCTTCAACATCAGTCCTTTCATTGAATATTCAGGGTTGATTTCCTTTAGGATCAACTAGTTCGATAACCTTGCAGTCCAAGGGATTCTGAAGAGTCTTCCAGCACCATAGAGATGTTAGGGTGCTTGGGTTATAGTATCACCTCAGTGAATTTGTACTGAATGAGAGGATGTTTGACAAGATGGACTCCAGAGCTAGACTGCTTAGAATTGAACCCCAGCTCCTTCACTTCATTAGATGTATGACTTTTGGCAAGTTATGTAACCTCTCTGTGTTTCAGTGGGCTAATAGTACTGGTCTCACCTCACAGGGCTGCTGTGAAGATTGCAGTGGGCTTAACTGCTGGCTTGGCATTTCCCTACTAAACATGTGAAGCCTGCAGTTCTGGAATTGGAGGCATTAGCTCCAAGTGTTAGTCACTCAGTTGTATCTGACTCTTTGTGACCCCATGGACAGGAGCCCCCTAGACTCCTCTGTCCATAGAATTCTCCAAGCAAGAATCCTGGAGTGAGTCATCATTTCCTTCTCCAACCCAAGGATTGAACCTGGGTATCCTGCATTGTAAGTGGATTTTTTTACCATCTGAGCCACCAGGGAAGCCCCACTAGTTCCAAAGTCACAGCAGATAATATTAATCAGCCACTGAATCCCAGTTAGCCAACAAACCTTTCCTGAGTGCTTGCTTTGTAGAGGACTGACTGGTAAACAAGCCATGGATGGTGTCTTCAAGAAACGTGTGGACTCTTGGGGTAGGCAGATCACACAAGTACAACTTAGTACCATGGAATTAGGGAATATACAATGCCTTGGGAGCAAAGAGAAGGGAATAGCTTTGTCTGGGGAACTGGAAGAAACTTTTATTTTGTTGTTTAGTCACTCAGTCATGTCCGACTCTTAGAGACCACATGGACTGCAGCACTCCAGACTTGTCTGTCCTTCACTATCTCCTAGAGTTTGCTCAAACTCATGTCCATTGAGTCAATGATGCCATCCAACCATCTCATCTTCTGTCACCCCTTCTCCTCTTGCCCTCAGTCTTTCCCAGCCTCAGGGTCTTTTCTAATGAGTCAGCTCTTTGCATCAGGTGACTGAAGTATTGGGACTTCAGCTTCAACATCAGTCCTTTCATTGAATATTCAGGGTTGATTTCCTTTAGGATCAACTAGTTCGATAACCTTGCAGTCCAAGGGATTCTGAAGAGTCTTCCAGCACCATAGAGATGTTAGGGTGCTTGGGTTATAGTATCACCTCAGTGAATTTGTACTGAATGAGAGGATGTTTGACAAGATGGACTCCAGAGCTAGACTGCTTAGAATTGAACCCCAGCTCCTTCACTTCATTAGATGTATGACTTTTGGCAAGTTATGTAACCTCTCTGTGTTTCAGTGGGCTAATAGTACTGGTCTCACCTCACAGGGCTGCTGTGAAGATTAAGAGTCAACAAAGGCTTTTTTGACTTTTAATCAATGTAGACTATTACATATAGGATGGATAAACAATAAGGTCCTCCTATATAGCATAGGCCATGAAATAGTCAGTATACTGTGATACATCTAATGGAAAATAATATGAAAATATGTATATAACCAAGTCATTTGACTCTTCAATGGAAAATGACACAGCATTGTTAATCAACTACACTTCAATAAAATTAAAAAAGAATAACACAGGTAAATCAGTGTTTGATGTGAAGTCATGGATCAGGGCATTATGCTGGTTACCATGGGTATTAAATAGGAGTTGGAAGGGATAGAGAAACTAGGGAAAGATGAGATTCAGATGAAAAACACATGAGTTCCAACTTGCACTTATCAGCATTCAAGAAAACAAAAAGCTGGCCTAGAATCCACAGTCTGTTGAATCCACCTTCCCTTGCCCAGCCTCATGCTCTTCCTTACTGCTCCTTCTCCTCTTTTCCTCTCCTTTTCCCTTGCTCCATTCTCTTCTCTTTCCCTCTGTCTTTGTTTCCTCTCTGCTCCCTCCTCTCATTCCCTCCAGCTCCCTTCTTGTGTCTGAGCTCTGTTCTCTCCATCCTCCCTTTCTCCCCCTTCTCCTTTCCCTGTAACTCTGGTCTTCCTCCCCCTGCCCATCTCAGCCAAGCTGGTGCTGCAGACATTGCTCCGAAGCCTGGAAAACCACACCCTCCTCTGCTCTTCACCCCTCTTCCTCTTCATGCCCCTTCCTAGGCAAGTGACATAGGAAGAGATGAAGACAGACCAGAGCAAAGAAATAAATCTTTTTTGTTGTTGTTATTGTTGCTTCTTAGTGAAAAGTACCCCTGGGTGCCCTTTCTTGCCAACGCAGCAAGGGCTCTCTTGATGACATGTGTAGCTCGGGGTGCCTGTGGCATTAGGCCAGCTCACTTTTCACTGTCGAACACTAGCAGTTTTCAGGGTTTAAATGGGACCAGTCCACATGGACAGAACCACCCCTGCTGACACCCTGAGGGTGACAAAGCTTGGATCCTCAGAAAGATGAAATTCATGAGTTTACTGGGCTTAGAAATTAATGCTCAAGTATGGAGTGATTCCATCCCTCTGAGAAGGCTGGTCATGGCATCTCCCTCAAGGGGCCTCCCTTTTCTCTATCCTACAAATGATTCCTTCAGGTTGGTTAGGTGCCTGACACCATTCGAGGTTCTGGGGAGGCAGCATTGACAAGACAACAGAGGTCCCTGCTCCACTGGGAGAAAGAACGTCTCATGGCCAAGGTAGATCATAAACAAGAAAAAACAAGATTAATAGTTTTATGCAGTTACTAGTGCAATGACAAAAACAAAATAGAATAATCATTAAATGCACCTCAATGGGGAAGGGTCTGCATTAAGTCATAGAGTCAGGAAATTTCTCCCTGAAAGGGATCCACTGAGCTGAATCTTTAATAATAACAAAAAGCCTCCACGTACCCCCAGGGAAGGGTCAGCACCCAAGAATCAGGGTGAGAAGTGTTCCGAGAAAAAGACCCTGAGGGATGCAGCGGAGGCACTGAGTGGAGAGGCAGTATGTGATAAAACTGGACGAGGAGGCAGTGACCAGCTTTCATTAGCCACACTTGTAAGTCTTTCTATAAGTAACGGTAAGTAATAGAGAATGATTGGATGATTATATCAGAAAAGGAATTTATTTTAAGGAGCTTAGGTAGGCCCTGGGATTGTCAGGGACAGATGTGGAAAAGTGACAAGAACAAGGGACAGCAGCTGGACACTGACATAGAACTTGTGCTCAACCCTGTCACTGGACACTCCCACTGGATGGCAGCCTATGCCACTTCTGCTGCCATCTGGACAGAGTCCTGAAGTCACTGAAGCTTGAGTCAAGCGGTGGTATGTGGGTGCATTTGGGTTCTCCAGAGAAACAGAACCAATAAGATGTGAGATGTCTGTCTATCTGCCTATCATCTCTTCTATTATAAAGGATTGAATCACATGATTATGGAGCTGAGGAGTACCCAAGATCTGCAGTTGGCAAGCTGGAGAACTGAGAAGGCTTATTGTCTGTTTCACTCCAAGCCTGAAAGCAGAGGACTAGTCTTCTCCAAGACTAGTGTCTCAGCTCAAAGACAGAGAAAGGGACTTCTCCCTTTCTCAGCCATTTGTTCAAGTAAAGCTGCCAGTGATGGGGAGTGCAATCCACTTTACTGCTTCTGCAGATTCAAATGCTACTCTTATCCACGAACACCCTCACAGACACACCCAGAAAAACATACCTCTGCCACATACCTGAGCATCCTATGGCCCAGGCAAGTTGACACATAAAGATAACCATTGCAGCAAGGGCAAGGACAGCTGATTGGCGAAGTGGTCACTGGCTCACTTCACAATGAAAGACCTCAAAGGGAGCATCTGATGCATTCTTGAATGGGAAGTAGAATCTACCACCCACCAAAATCAAAAGTCAGGGGATTTCTCTAACATGGGAAGTATTGTAGGATACTGGATAACCAAAGAAATGACGAATGCCTTCCTTGGTCATGCAAGAGTGCATTTTTTGTTTCGGTACAATGGGAAGTCATTAAGGGACTTTCAAAGGAAGTGACTTGATCTGATTTACATTATTAAAAGGTCACCGTAGCCGTTAGGAGACAGGGGGAAAACAAGAGGCTGCTGCAGAAGCAGTGTTGACTTGAGCAGTGTGGTTGCAGTGAAGGCCCTGTGACAGCTTGGTCCAGGATTTCGTCTGACGGCGAAGTGAACAAGACTTGCCGACAGGTTAGCATGAAGAGGTTAGGGAATGGAGGTAATCAATAACAACTCTAGTTTCTCCTTGAGAAAATCTGGTAGGTGGTGATACAGTGTACTAGGAGAGGAATCTGGGGGCAAAGAGGAGAGGTGGAAAATCAAGAATTCATTTTGGACTTGCTAATTTTGACATGAAAGAGATGCCTAGCATTATGCCAGTGACAATAGAAAGCAGTCATCTGTATACGCCAGGCGAGACGCAGGAGAGTGGTCAAGGCTGGAGACACAAATTGGCAGGATGAGCTTTGGAGCCAGACAGCTTTGCCTGGATTTCCCCGCCCCTCATCATGCCTCTTTTATTTTTATACTTGTTTTCATCTATCTTTTTTTATCTTTGGCATGTGTGGGCGCCACTGTAGTGGCCTCTCTCATTGCAGAGAACCAGCTCCGGGTGCACGCGCTCCAGAGTGCTGGCTCGGTAACTGGACACACCAGTCCAGTCACTTCACAGCATGTGGGAGCTTCCCAGGCCAGGGATCAAACCAGTGCCCCTTGCACTGCAAGGCGGACTCTACTCACTGGACTACCAGGGAAGCCCTTGCCTGGACTTTTGATTCTGCTAATTTCAAGTTGTATGATCCTGAGCAAATTGCATAAGATGAGTTCCAGTGTCCTCAATTATAAAATGGGTGTATTCCTTTTCTAGGGCTGTATTAGCAAAATACCACTAATTGAGTGGGTAAAAATAATAGAAATTATTCTCTCACAGTTCTGGAGGTTAGAATTTAAAAACTCAAGATGCAGGCAAGGTCAGGTGGCCTCCAAAGTCTCTAGGGAAGAATTCTCCCTTGCCTCTTCCTAGTTTCTGATGGTCACCAGCAAACACCCTTTCTCTGGCCTTTAACTGCTGCACCCTGATCTCTGACTCTGACATCAAGTGGCATTCTCTTCTGCCCTTTCTGTGTGCCTCTGTATCTCTGTGTTCAGTCTCTCTCCTTTCTCCTATAAAGACATCATTCACTGGATTGGACTGGTTGGACTAACAAGTCACCTTAATTCAGTGTGATTTCGTCTTAACCTGATTATATCCACAAAGGTCCTGTTTTCCAAATAAAGGATCACATTCGCAGTTCAGTTTATGTTAATACAGTCAATGTATCTTTCAGTGGGAGCACACTTCATCTAGCATGAAGAGGTTAGGGAATGGAGGTAATCAATAACAACTCTAGTTTCTCCTTGAGAAAATCTGGTAGGTGGTGATACAGTGTACTAGGAGAGGAATCTGGGGGCAAAGAGGAGAGGTGGAAAATCAAGAATTCATTTTGGACTTGCTAATTTTGACATGAAAGAGATGCCTAGCATTATGCCAGTGACAATAGAAAGCAGTCATCTGTATACGCCAGGCGAGACGCAGGAGAGTGGTCAAGGCTGGAGACACAAATTGGCAGGATGAGCTTTGGAGCCAGACAGCTTTGCCTGGATTTCCCCGCCCCTCATCATGCCTCTTTTATTTTTATACTTGTTTTCATCTATCTTTTTTTATCTTTGGCATGTGTGGGCGCCACTGTAGTGGCCTCTCTCATTGCAGAGAACCAGCTCCGGGTGCACGCGCTCCAGAGTGCTGGCTCGGTAACTGGACACACCAGTCCAGTCACTTCACAGCATGTGGGAGCTTCCCAGGCCAGGGATCAAACCAGTGCCCCTTGCACTGCAAGGCGGACTCTACTCACTGGACTACCAGGGAAGCCCTTGCCTGGACTTTTGATTCTGCTAATTTCAAGTTGTATGATCCTGAGCAAATTGCATAAGATGAGTTCCAGTGTCCTCAATTATAAAATGGGTGTATTCCTTTTCTAGGGCTGTATTAGCAAAATACCACTAATTGAGTGGGTAAAAATAATAGAAATTATTCTCTCACAGTTCTGGAGGTTAGAATTTAAAAACTCAAGATGCAGGCAAGGTCAGGTGGCCTCCAAAGTCTCTAGGGAAGAATTCTCCCTTGCCTCTTCCTAGTTTCTGATGGTCACCAGCAAACACCCTTTCTCTGGCCTTTAACTGCTGCACCCTGATCTCTGACTCTGACATCAAGTGGCATTCTCTTCTGCCCTTTCTGTGTGCCTCTGTATCTCTGTGTTCAGTCTCTCTCCTTTCTCCTATAAAGACATCATTCACTGGATTGGACTGGTTGGACTAACAAGTCACCTTAATTCAGTGTGATTTCGTCTTAACCTGATTATATCCACAAAGGTCCTGTTTTCCAAATAAAGGATCACATTCGCAGTTCAGTTTATGTTAATACAGTCAATGTATCTTTCAGTGGGAGCACACTTCATCTCACCATGAGAGACACTGTTTTAACTACCTAGTGCATAATAGTTGCTCAATAAATGATTGCTCCTATTCCTTCTGTTCTCTTTGGTACAGACCCCAAAGGAGGCAGTGGTGATGGGGTAGTTCTGAACATGTTGGTTGAAAGCAACAATGACAATACACGTGCTTCCGTAGCATAGTAACTCTGGATTTCTAAGAGTTAGGGAGACAGGACTCTTAAAGCACACCTGCTCAGTATTTAATTTGTATTTAATTATCATTCGGAACCTTTTGCATTGTGCTAGAATTCAGTCAATAAGCATATGTAAATTAAATCCTGGTTGCATTATATTATTCTTGGGTCCCCTCTTGGAGTTCCCTCTTGGAGTTCAGGAAGCATGTATGTTCTCTATTTTTCAGCACTACCCTTGGTGCCAATTACCAGGGTCAGCCCACACATTGGGCTTGCTCAATGATCAAACCGATAAATGGTGTCAAAAACTTCTCAAGTGTCCCAGACATTACATTTTTCTCAGACTTAAGGGATATTAAACATGACTTGCAAGTCATTGCTAATTCTAGAATTTAACAGGGTTGCTGGAGATACTTTTCTCATGGAATTTGAGAAAAGTAGGAGGAAGAGTTTGACAGGATTGCTGGGGATACTTTTCTCATGGAATCTAGCTGTGCAGCTGGGATTGCTATGCTTCTCAGTAACACAGAATGGAGTAGAATGGGCTGTTCAGTTGCTGATTTATTCATAACGCTTATAACTTCAGGAACCACGTCCACTAGTGTCAGTGCAATGAAGGTGTCCAATAAGTTAATGTATTTTGAAAAGTTTTTATTTGGAAACAAATTTAGAGAAAATATGCAGAATAAGAATAGGGTGTAAAACACAGTTAATATCCTTGACCTGGATTCGCTTGTTGGCAATATTGAGCCCATTTGCCTTCTATTGCCTCTTTCTGTCTCCCTCTCTCTCTCTCTCTCTCTATACATATATATGTATGTACATATATATATATGTGTGTGTGTGTGTGTGTGTTTTATATATATATACACATACACAGACTATACATATATAAAATTTTTTAGCTAGTTGAGTAAATTGTGTTCATTAAGCCTCTTTAGACCTGCTTTCCTGCAGCTTTCATAAGAATACTACTATCTGCTTTTCAATTATTAGTTCCTTTGACTTCATATCTTTCACAATTGTACTCTTTTCAGACAGAATCATTGAGCCATTTTGTCTCCTTGGTCTCCTTTGATCTGGTACATTTCCACAAAGCCCTTTTTTTGTGTTGCATGACACTGATATTTATGAATAATATGTTCCCCTTTTTCAGTAGGTTTTTCCTCATTTGGGACTTGAATGACATTTCCTCAAGGTTAGATTCATGGTTACATTTAAGATGGACTGCTACTCAGTGATGGTGTGCTCATTTCAGGACCCACATCTGAAGGCACAGGAAGGCCGTCTGTCCAGTACTGGCAACTCTCAAATCAACATTTTTATTGAAGCAAAATATACGCACAGAAGGGTGCACAAATGACCACTGGACGCTCTGTTGACAATCGCAAAGTGACTGCACCCAGTCGCCACCTAGATCATAGCAGAACATCAGCACCATCCCAAACCCCATCCCAGCATTTCCTTCCTGTCACTTCTTTCCCTCTCCCTGTTCCTCAGAGGTAATCAATAACCTGTCCTCCTATATCATAGATTAGTTTTGCCTATTTTTTGAATGTTTAGAAAGGGACTCATATATGTTTTGATGTATTTGTCTTCTTTAGCTCAGCATTATGTTTGTAAGTTTCATCCACGTTATTAATGTGGTGTAGTCATTCTCACTGCTGAATAATACTCCATTTTAAAATACAACCACAGTATGTCCAGTTTATAATTGATAGTTTGGGTCTATTAAGAACAGTACTGCCATGAATACCTTTGAACCTAAGTATGCACCTCTGTTGGGCATATTCAAAGAAGTACAATTTATGTATCAGAGTCTTGGAGTATGTTCAGCTTAAGTAGATCTTGTCAAATATTTTTGCAAAGTGATTATATTAATTTTACTCACATCAGCGGTATGTGAGGGTTCCCATTGCTCCACATCTCAGCTAACATTTATAATGTACTCACCATAACTTAAAAATATGGCTAATCTGGTGCATTAATACACAGTCTTATTGTGGATTCAATATGCATCTTCCCTATTGAGGATCTTTCCTTAGTCCTATTCACCATTTGGTCATCCACTATTGTAAAATTTCTATATAAGTCCTTTGGTATTGTTCTATTGTTTTTTCTGAGATTTTCTTGTTGATTGGTAGTAGGTCTATGCATATTCTGAAGTAGGTCATTTGTTGGTTTTCTCTATTGTATATAACTTTTCTGTTGCTTGCCTCCTCACTCCCTTAATGGTGTCTTTTGATGAATCAGAGGTTCAGTATAGTCTCACAGAGTAATTGTTTCCTTTATGGTTGTTACTCTTTGTGTTCGGTGTCAGACATATTTTCTTCTTTCAAGGCCATGACAGTATTTTCATATTTTATCTTCTAGAACTTTATCTTTCATAGTAAAACTGGAATCCACCTGGAATTGATATTTATGTGTGGTATGAGGTAAGAATCAGGTAGCATTTTCTGCTGTTTGGATATTTTATTGACTTAACTCCATTCACTGAAGGAAGCATGTTTTCCCCTCTGCTCTACTTTGCCAATTTTATTGTGAATAAAGTATCCATATGTGTGGATCTACTTCTGTGCTCTCAATTATGTTCCTTTGGTTTATTTGTATATTCTGTGCAAATATTACATAGTCTTTATTACCAGGACTTATAAGTCTGAATGACTGATAATCTACATTTTCTATATTTGGTCTCCTTCACAATTTTTAAGGGACTATTCTTGATCTTTTGTATTTTCATATAAAATTTAGAATTGACTTGTCAATTTTTAATGAAATGGCCTATAGGAGCTTAGATTAGCATTATGTTAAATTTGTAGATCAACTTGAGATTTACATCTTTAAAATATTGATTTTCTGGTCCATAAAAATTAGAATATGCTTCAATTTATTTAAGAGGTCTTTAATTTCTCTCAGGAACATTTTATAATATTTTATATAAATCTTGATCTTATTATATTTTGTCCTAAGTATTTGTTTGGATGCTTTTGTAAATGGTATTTGAAAAAAATTATTTACTGTGACTGGTATATAAAAATATAAATAATTATTTATGTCTATCTTTTATTTTGTAATCTTACTAAATTAACTCATTATTTATAATATTTTATAAAGTATAGATACAAATCACATCATCTGTAAATACTGACAGTTTTCTTTCTTGACTTTTAAGGCTTCTATCTTTTATTTCTTTTTATTACATGATTGCATTTATTATATGATATTGGCTAGTACCTTCAATATGCTGTTGAATCAGAGTAATAAAGTGGACATTCTTTTCTTGCTTTTGATTTCAAGCTAAGTTTTTGTAGGATTTTTGTAGATATGCTTCACCAAATTATGAAAGTGTACTTCTATTTGTCATTTGCAAGAGTTTTTATTTTGCATGAGTGCTAAATTTTGTGAAATGATTTTCCTGTTTCTATTCAGATAATTTATATTATTTTTCCCTTTGTTCTATTAATGTGGTAAATTGCATCTATTGATTTTCAAATATTAAATCAACTCCACATTCTTGGAATGAACCCAGCTTGGTCCTGATGTATCTTCTTTCTGAAGTTCAATTTGCTAATAATCTTCTTGGGGTTTTGTATTTATGTTTAGGAAACACTCTGGCCTATGCTGCAATGTGCTTATTAGGATCTATTCTCAAAGCTTTGTTGATCTAATAAGCCAAGTTGGGAAGTGCTGTCTTTTTTTTTTTTTTTTTTTTCTATTTTCAGGAAGAGTTTGTGTAAGATTGATGTTGTTTCTTCCTTAAATATTTTAAATATTTGGAAGCACTCACTGATGAAGCTATCTGGATGGATTTTACTGGAGTCACCGACTGTAACAGATACATGATTGTTTAGATTTTGTTTTTATTCCATGATCAGTTTAGGTATATTTTGTTTTTCTAGTTATTTTCTAGTTTGTCTAATTTTTTAAATTTATTGGCAAAAAACTGATCATAGCATCCTTTTATTGTATTTTCAATGTCTATAATGTCAGTGGCAATCACTTTTCCATTCTTGATATTGGTTCTTCAAGCATTGTCTCTTGTTTTGTTAATCAGTCATCAAGAAATTTATAAAAATATTTTAGTCTTTTCAAAGATTTAACTTTTAATCTTTTATATTTTATATTCTTTTTCTTTCATTAATTCCTGCTCTTATCTTTACCATTTTCTTTCTTCTAGTTTATTGAGTTTTAATTTGCTCTTCTTATTCTAATCAAACCACTTCATTTACAAACTTTGGGGGTATGTTTGCTATTGATCTCTAGTTAAATTTTATAGTGGTCAGAGAACATGCGCTATATGATTTCAGTTCTTAGACATTTGCTTTGTAGCTCAGTATTTGAACACATTAAGTAAATATTCCATATGCATTTTAAAAATACATGTATTCTGCATTAGGCATAGTGTACATATATATGTACCTAGTACAGTCAACTTTATCCATTACCACTTATATATTTATAACCTGTTGTATTTATAAATTAGATCAATTTTATTAGCAGCATTGTTCAAATCTTTCTTATTTATATTAATGTTTGTCTACTTATTTTATCAATAACTAGGAAGATATGTTAAAATCTTTAGCTATTTGTGATTCTTTCTGTTTCCTCTCTTAGTTATATCAGATTTTACTTTATACAATTTTTTCCTTTGCACATATTTTTTTAATTAATTTTATTTTTTTAAAATTTTTACAGAGTATTATTGTTCACAGACATGTATGTTCCCAGATCAGCCATATGCATATCCCTGGCACCCTCCCCCATCCCAGTCCCCCCTATCTCACACCTCGCAGCCTTCACACCCCGCCCCTGCAGGATCTCCTGTTCCCATAGGGCAATGATGATAGCTATCTTGCTTTATAAATTTTGAAGGCTTGCCTTTGTTTCTGCAGGCAGTTAGATTAGGGTTGGATCACCTTAACCTAATGAGCTGATCTGAAACTGGGTCTTTGTGAGCATTACTTTATTCCCATTTACTCTTTGCAGTTAATATTGTGTAATATTTTTGAATCATTCATTCATTTGGCAAATACTCTTACGTGTTTCTTGCTCTTATCTTTATCGTCTATAATGTCAGTGGCAATCACTTTTCCATTCTTGATATTGGTTCTTCAAGCATTGTCTCTTGTTTTGTTAATCAGTCATCAAGAAATTTATAAAATATTTTAGTCTTTTCAAAGATTTAACTTTTAATCTTTTATATTTTATATTCTTTTTCTTTCATTAATTCCTGCTCTTATCTTTACCATTTTCTTTCTTCTAGTTTATTGAGTTTTAATTTGCTCTTCTTATTCTAATCAAACCACTTCATTTACAAACTTTGGGGGTATGTTTGCTATTGATCTCTAGTTAAATTTTATAGTGGTCAGAGAACATGCGCTATATGATTTCAGTTCTTAGACATTTGCTTTGTAGCTCAGTATTTGAACACATTAAGTAAATATTCCATATGCATTTTAAAAATACATGTATTCTGCATTAGGCATAGTGTACATATATATGTACCTAGTACAGTCAACTTTATCCATTACCACTTATATATTTATAACCTGTTGTATTTATAAATTAGATCAATTTTATTAGCAGCATTGTTCAAATCTTTCTTATTTATATTAATGTTTGTCTACTTATTTTATCAATAACTAGGAAGATATGTTAAAATCTTTAGCTATTTGTGATTCTTTCTGTTTCCTCTCTTAGTTATATCAGATTTTACTTTATACAATTTTTTCCTTTGCACATATTTTTTTAATTAATTTTATTTTTTTAAAATTTTTACAGAGTATTATTGTTCACAGACATGTATGTTCCCAGATCAGCCATATGCATATCCCTGGCACCCTCCCCCATCCCAGTCCCCCCTATCTCACACCTCGCAGCCTTCACACCCCGCCCCTGCAGGATCTCCTGTTCCCATAGGGCAATGATGATAGCTATCTTGCTTTATAAATTTTGAAGGCTTGCCTTTGTTTCTGCAGGCAGTTAGATTAGGGTTGGATCACCTTAACCTAATGAGCTGATCTGAAACTGGGTCTTTGTGAGCATTACTTTATTCCCATTTACTCTTTGCAGTTAATATTGTGTAATATTTTTGAATCATTCATTCATTTGGCAAATATCTCTTACGTGTCTGCTGTGTGTTAGACACTACAGTAGGTGCTGAATCTTCTGTATTCTAGAGTTAAGAACAAAATGCAGCTATTTTTGAGAAGGAATCTCCAGCAGTAAGGTGATTATTTCTAATTTGGTCTCTTCATTTCTTAGTGTTTTTCATGCTGCATTTTCCTCCCAAATAAATGTCTATGAAGCATCTCTTTCTTCTCACCACTTATACACTCAAAAACTTATTCTTTGTTTCCCACTGCTTGAAAAATAAGCCTTTTTTGTTGTTGTTTCCCAGCTGGGAGGACCTATGAGAGACTACCTTCTATCTTCCTCAGAATCAAAACAAAAAGTCTTACCTTGTGTTTGATCTGAATTTACCCTAAGGCCATTTTTCACTGGCAGTACCTTGGGTTTGTTTTTTGCTTGAGAACATTTCTTAATTTCTCAGAACCTTTTTCAGACTGGAAATACTGTTTGGGGGTCTCTGTATTCCCTCTAAATTCTGCATAAAAATTACACAGTTTCTTATTTAGTTAAACTCTTCTTATCATAGACAGCTAGAAGATATAAGGTGACACTTTTTTAACATTCTGCCTGGAAATTTCCTTGACCAACTACTAATTAATTACATACCCTTTCTGTCTTCCCCATGACAGTGGGTAACAGGTTTGCCAAAATTTCTACAACTAATTAACACAGGTCACCTCTTCTTTAGGTTCTAATAAAAAAGTGTCCACATGGCCTTTACTAAAAGCATTCTCAAGGCCCTTCTAGTACCTACCTGCCATTTGGTTTCAAAGTCATATATTTCAGGCTTTTGTTATGGAGCATCCGATGCCCAGTGGCAATTTCTATTTCTGTTATCTATTGATGTTTAGCAGATAACTATACAGATTGAAGGTTAAAAACAATAGCAGTTTTTTATTTCTCATGATTCTGGGGGCTGACTTGGCAGTTTTTCTGCTTTACATACAGTATCAGCTGTGCTTATCATCCTGGGGGTTAGTAGAGTGAAATCTCTCACATTTTTGGTAAATCAGTAGGAATGGCAGGGCTTGGCTCAGATGCTGGGATGGCTGGGCCATTCTTTCACTCTTCAAGGAGTCTTAGGACCTCTCTTTCTATGCATGAGCTTTGCAGCAGGGTAACTGGAATGCTTACAACTGGCTCAGTTACAAATGGCACTTTATTTCTCATGGCCCACAGATGCCTTATGAAGGCTTTTGTTGAGTTTCAGGTCATTTGGTCATCAATGAAAAACATAACAGGAGAGGAAAATGCAGTCAGCTTTTCTAACCTCTGGTTAGAGATTAATTCTATGGTTATTAGAGGATTACTTGGGACATTCCTGGCTGCTCTTTTGGGACATTTTCTGAAAGTATTTCTCCTTCCCAAGGAATGGAGGAAAGGGAAATGAGAATCTGCTGAAATGCATCTATTTGCAACTCTAAGAAAAGGTTTGGCTATTAACTAATTGATGTTTTGGTATTTTCTCTGGATTGAAAAATACCTTGCGGACTTCCCTGGTGGTCCAGTGGGTAAGGACACTGCCTTGCAGTGCAAGGGGTGCTGGTTTGATCCCTGACCTGGGAAGATCCCACGTGCTGCAGAGCGGCTGGACCGATGTGTCCAACTACTGAGCCGGAACTCTGGAGTGCATGCGCCCAGAGGTGCTCTGCAGGGAGAGAGGCCACTGCGATGGGAGGCCAAAGAACACAGGCCAAAGAACAAAGATAAATAAATGAAATATCAATAGAAATGGCCAAAAAAAAAAGAGAAACACTTTGTATTTATATAGGTTTTATTTTTTAAACTAGCAAAGTCCTTTATCTTTAGCCTTTTAACATCTCCAAAAACATAAAGAAGTTGTTTCTTATTGTCTAGATGACTGCCATGGCCTCCTAGCCATCTCCCTATCTACTCATGCTCTTCCATAATCGATTATCCACTCAGCAGCCAGAATGTTCTTTTAAAATGTATATTTCCATGTCATCCCTCTACTTGAACACTCTTAATTTCCCACTGCATGAAAAATAAAAGGTGGCTCAGATGGTAAAGAATCCTGCCTGCGTTATGAGAGGCCTGGGTTTGATCCTTAGGTTGGGAAGATCCCCCAGAGAAGGGAATGGCTACCCACTCCAGTGTTTTTTTTTTTTTTTTTTATGTATTCATTTGGCTGTGATGCATCTTAGATGCAGCATTTGGGATCTAGTTCCCTGACCAGGACTCAAACTCAGGGCCCCTTCACTGGGAGCACAGGAGCCTTAGCCACTGGACCACCAGGGAAGTTCCCACTCCAGTAGTCTTGCCTAGAGAGTTGCATGGCTTGTCCATGGGGTCACAAAGAGTCGAGCACGACTGAGCGACTTTCACGTCATAATGACAAGTTCACAGATGAACTTGTCCTTGCCTGTCCTTCTACTGCTGTCCTGGAACCCTTTGCTCACTATGCTTCAGGTACATTGGCCTCTGTTTCTCACACATGGCAAGCTTGCTGCTGATCTTTATGTTTCTGGATTCTTTTCATCACTTAATCTTCAGCTTAAAAAAGAATCACTTCCTAAAAAGCAGCCTTCTATTCAATCTAAATCAGGCCCACTCCGGCCCCCATTGGGTATTCTATCCCATCACCTCTTTTAGTTTCTCAGTAGCCACCATTCCCTGAATTTATTGTATCCATTTGCTTAGCCCTTGCCAGATATAAACTCCATGCGAGCAGGATCTCATCCTTCTAATCCTCCTCACCTAGTGAAGGGTCTGGCATGAGTGGGAGCCCAATACACAATACCGTGGGAGCAATTTGTTGGCCAGATGAATGAGTATGTGAATGAAGCTACCTCACAGGGGTATCACTCAGCCCAAAAGCCAGGATCATTTTGCCTGGACCGCATGCTCTGGTCTCCCGACTGGGACTCGTCGAAAGCTGCTAGTTCTTGGATCACAGCCAGCATTTTATTAGCATAGACTCGATTTCAATTTTCAAGGCCCCAAATCCATTGTCTTTAGTATGATTCAGAGACTGTTCTCAACATCATAGTCTATTTCAGTAAACTCATCAGAGATCTGCTATTTCATCTTGATGTGTGAGTCCCATAAAAATAGTTCCATACCCATGATCAACTGTTTTATGCATATTTCAGTTTAAAAACAACATAAAAGGCCTCAGGAAAATAATTTCCCATGGAAGGGCATACACTTTCAAATGATGGCTTAAATGTCTATTGATTGCCCAATGGATGATTTGTAATTACAGATTATATGTTTGGTTAATATGTCTTCGTGCTTCGTGGGCCCTTTGAAACTTGTTTTATTGGGTTAACAGATAATTAGTTTTTTTTTGTTTTTTTACATAGACACGCCATAGCTGCTCCTTTGAAGCAATTAAAGTTTGCAGAATGGAGATCTGGCTTCGCTGTTTAATTGGTGTGTCTCTCCACCTCTTACTATAGTAGGTCAGAGTAGCAGGGAGAGGCCCAGACTGGTACTTAAGGAGGAAGCTGTTTTACATTAAGGTAGATCCTAGCAGCAGCTACCTGGGTAAACGGAGGGAGGGAGGGAAGGAGGGAGGGAGAGAGTTGGTCCTGCGTTTCTGGCGATCCCCCCAGCCCCGCACAGCCAGCCTTCGGCCCAGTATGAACCGCTGCTGCTTGTCCCTCATGTGTACCGCCCACCCGAGCTGGATCTGCCTCAGTCCCTTCTTCTCTACATGGGACACACTGTTTTACAGATTTGAGTTCCAAGTATCTGTTCCTGGTGCTTTGTCAATCTGCCTTTTCTTTATTTTATATTTTTATTTTTGAGAATTTTTTAAGTGGTAGAAAATTGCTTCACAACGGTGTGTTGGCTTCTGCTGTACAACAACCTTTCATTTTATTATTATTATTTTTTATGATGCCTAGCTTGGGAAGGACTTTCAAATACTCATTCCAAAGTTGTACTCATTCTTTAGGCTCACATCCTGGATTAAGTCTACACTCTGGAGTCAGACAGCTCTGGGTTTGCATCCTGCCAGTGGGGTGTACTAGCTGTGTGACCTCGGGAGATCATCTGTATACCAAGAAGAAGAATATTAGTAGTAGCCTTTAATGAATTTCTTAGTTAGTGCCAAGCACTACCTGTATAACATGTATTTTCTCTATGCCCTTTTAAAAATTCATGTCTATTTCAGAATGATCTGCTATTTCATCTTGATGTGTGAGTCCCATAAAAATAGTTCCATACCCATGATCAACTGTTTTATGCATATTTCAGTTTAAAAACAACATAAAAGGCCTCAGGAAAATAATTTCCCATGGAAGGGCATACACTTTCAAATGATGGCTTAAATGTCTATTGATTGCCCAATGGATGATTTGTAATTACAGATTATATGTTTGGTTAATATGTCTTCGTGCTTCGTGGGCCCTTTGAAACTTGTTTTATTGGGTTAACAGATAATTAGTTTTTTTGTTTTTTTACATAGACACGCCATAGCTGCTCCTTTGAAGCAATTAAAGTTTGCAGAATGGAGATCTGGCTTCGCTGTTTAATTGGTGTGTCTCTCCACCTCTTACTATAGTAGGTCAGAGTAGCAGGGAGAGGCCCAGACTGGTACTTAAGGAGGAAGCTGTTTTACATTAAGGTAGATCCTAGCAGCAGCTACCTGGGTAAACGGAGGGAGGGAGGGAAGGAGGGAGGGAGAGAGTTGGTCCTGCGTTTCTGGCGATCCCCCCAGCCCCGCACAGCCAGCCTTCGGCCCAGTATGAACCGCTGCTGCTTGTCCCTCATGTGTACCGCCCACCCGAGCTGGATCTGCCTCAGTCCCTTCTTCTCTACATGGGACACACTGTTTTACAGATTTGAGTTCCAAGTATCTGTTCCTGGTGCTTTGTCAATCTGCCTTTTCTTTATTTTATATTTTTATTTTTGAGAATTTTTTAAGTGGTAGAAAATTGCTTCACAACGGTGTGTTGGCTTCTGCTGTACAACAACCTTTCATTTTATTATTATTATTTTTTATGATGCCTAGCTTGGGAAGGACTTTCAAATACTCATTCCAAAGTTGTACTCATTCTTTAGGCTCACATCCTGGATTAAGTCTACACTCTGGAGTCAGACAGCTCTGGGTTTGCATCCTGCCAGTGGGGTGTACTAGCTGTGTGACCTCGGGAGATCATCTGTATACCAAGAAGAAGAATATTAGTAGTAGCCAACTTTTAATGAACTCTTGCTTAGTTAGTGCCAAGCACTACCTGTATAACATGTATTTGTCTCTCTTAATACACACAAGCAACATACATTTATTTTAAACTTATCATCTTTATTATAAAGATGATGGAAATGCCATGGGCATTAAATAACTTGCCCAAGGCCCTAAACATACATGAAAGAGACAATTTGAACCAAGCTCTGCCTCATGTGCTTAAACCATTATGCTCTCCTGCCTCCTGATAGCATCCTTCTCACTGAATTGTTTTGCAAATTTGATAATGTTCCTAAAGCACTTAGCACAGAGCTATAGAAATGTTCGATAAACACATGCTCTTATCATTTGTATTGTTCCACTAATAATTTTCTTGTGACGTTTTCCTTGACTTTTCCTTGACCAACTCAGTTGCCCCTTCCTCTGGGTTTCCGTAGTTCTGCACCTGTTTCCCTCTATCACATTTGGACTGTGAGTTACTTGTTTGCTGCCCATCTGCCCTGCTGGATTGCAATCTCCTCAAGGCTCGAATCTTGCTTTATTCATTATCAAGGACAGTGCTAGGCACAGTGTAAGCAGCTCAGGGAAAATATTTGGAATAAGCAAGAGTGACACGATGGACTTTGTAATTTACAGACAATAGCATGGTGTGAAGCCCCAGAGCCTTGAGAGAGAACCTGGCCAGTTTGGGACCTGCCGGCAGAGAAGCATGGCTGGCAACAGAGGTGCCTAGACGTGGGGGGTGATTGGAGGGAGAATTAGAAGAGCTGACGCTGGCGAGGTGGTCAGGCCCTGTAGGTCATGTGATGGCATGGATTCTACCTCAGGAGCAGTGGGAAAGAGTGAAGTGCTTGAAGCAGGAGAGTCTCAGAACTGTGTCTGTTTCAGAAAGGTCGCTCAGGGTGCAGTGTGGAGAGTAGATGGGGAAGGGTGGATCAGGACAGTGCCAGAGGCAGGGAGCCCACTTAGGAGCCTGTTGCAGTGTCCCGGGCAAGAGATAATGGGGATCTGGGATGGGATTCCAGGGGGGAAAGGAAAGCCTAGACTTAGGGCTCTGCATGATAAACATGTTATGAACCAACTTTTAATGAACTCTTGCTTAGTTAGTGCCAAGCACTACCTGTATAACATGTATTTGTCTCTCTTAATACACACAAGCAACATACATTTATTTTAAACTTATCATCTTTATTATAAAGATGATGGAAATGCCATGGGCATTAAATAACTTGCCCAAGGCCCTAAACATACATGAAAGAGACAATTTGAACCAAGCTCTGCCTCATGTGCTTAAACCATTATGCTCTCCTGCCTCCTGATAGCATCCTTCTCACTGAATTGTTTTGCAAATTTGATAATGTTCCTAAAGCACTTAGCACAGAGCTATAGAAATGTTCGATAAACACATGCTCTTATCATTTGTATTGTTCCACTAATAATTTTCTTGTGACGTTTTCCTTGACTTTTCCTTGACCAACTCAGTTGCCCCTTCCTCTGGGTTTCCGTAGTTCTGCACCTGTTTCCCTCTATCACATTTGGACTGTGAGTTACTTGTTTGCTGCCCATCTGCCCTGCTGGATTGCAATCTCCTCAAGGCTCGAATCTTGCTTTATTCATTATCAAGGACAGTGCTAGGCACAGTGTAAGCAGCTCAGGGAAAATATTTGGAATAAGCAAGAGTGACACGATGGACTTTGTAATTTACAGACAATAGCATGGTGTGAAGCCCCAGAGCCTTGAGAGAGAACCTGGCCAGTTTGGGACCTGCCGGCAGAGAAGCATGGCTGGCAACAGAGGTGCCTAGACGTGGGGGGTGATTGGAGGGAGAATTAGAAGAGCTGACGCTGGCGAGGTGGTCAGGCCCTGTAGGTCATGTGATGGCATGGATTCTACCTCAGGAGCAGTGGGAAAGAGTGAAGTGCTTGAAGCAGGAGAGTCTCAGAACTGTGTCTGTTTCAGAAAGGTCGCTCAGGGTGCAGTGTGGAGAGTAGATGGGGAAGGGTGGATCAGGACAGTGCCAGAGGCAGGGAGCCCACTTAGGAGCCTGTTGCAGTGTCCCGGGCAAGAGATAATGGGGATCTGGGATGGGATTCCAGGGTAGTGGAAAGGAAAAAGCCCAGTAGACCTTAGGGCTCTTCATAATCTTGAAAAAATACCTTCCCCTCTTCAATACCAGATAAGAATCTCAAATAGCTATTTGGAATACCCCTTGCAATGTGGCTTATTTTCTCACCTGTATCAGAATTCAAACTATGAAAAATGGAAGTCCTCTGAGTCTAGTCTGCCCTGAGGCACCCTGTCTCAAAATACTAAAAGGGATTTAAGAAGTTCTTTTTTTTTTTTTTTTTTTAATAATTATTTTTTACTTCTTTTGGCGGGGGGCGGGTTGGGGAGTGGGGGGCAGGCAGGCCACTTTTATTGGTCTTTCATTTATCTATTTTCATCCATCTTCGTTCTTTGGCCCGTGTGGGCCACCCATCACAGTGGCCTCTGTTGTCGCAGAGCACCGGCTTTGGGCTCATGCGCTCCAGAGCTCTGGCTCGGTAATTGGACACATGGATCCAGCCGCTCCACGGCACATGGGATCTTTCCAGGCCAGGGATCAAACCAGCACCCCCTGCATTGCAAGGTGGTGTCCTTACCCACTGGACCACCAGGGAAGCCCTCGAGAACTTCTCGAAGACTCCAAGGATGTTCCTACCTAGGTCACCGATCTGCCCACTTGCTAATAAGGAAGCCAAAGGAAAACATATATCCTATAGCTGTCTCCACAGTGACCTCTACCTACTCTGACCCTTCCCATAGTAAACGAACTTTAGCCATTCTGACCTTTTCCCTAACAAAGTTATTGATACTACTGTCTTTTGTAATCCAAATCAACAAAAAGGAAGACAACTTTCATCAAAACCCTGGGGAAAGTTTTAGGCTGCATTGGATGCTTTCTTTTCTATGCATTTAAGAGAGTGATGTCTACCTTAAGCACAGGTGAGAACCATATGTGCTACAAGCTGGTAGAGCTTTTCCTTTTTTTTTTTTGTCCCTTTAAATAGTCACTAGACACTCTGATCCTCCAAGGGCTTGAGCTCTGTGTTGATACACATGCCCCTGTGGGTTTCCATTTGGCTGTGTGCTTTGGAGGAGAAGTCAGTTAGGAAAGAGGACAAAAGGCCAGACAGGAGATGGCTGAGTTTATGAATCCCAAGTCAGCAACATGAGCATGTAGGCTCAATCAAGGGACCCATTTATTCCTTGGCAGATGAGCCTCTGGAGTGCCCTGGAGTCCAGTTATAAGCCTCGTGAAAAATGACCACGTGTTGTTCAGAGACTTGCTTGTTCGGCAAGTTTAGCTTGGGAGACTGGAGGGAATGCCCTTTACCTCAGATATGATGCTGGATCTAAAGCTTGAAATTTTATAATAAAAATTGTAATGGTCTATAAAGCATTTTGTATGCCTTATCATATATCTCCTCCCTGTAGATCCTGTGACATGGTTATTATGAAGTCCATTAAGCAGATGAAAAGACTGAGACTTAGAGAAGAGGTTGAATATATTTTCAAAGGTCACATAGCAATTAGGTGATTGCTATGGAATCATACCTAGAGATACTCAACATCAAATATTTCATCAGTAGCTAATAGGATCACACAAGATCTCAGGCACTGGTGATTAAATACAATAGTGATCAAAGATATAAAGAATTTTCCTTCACAGAGGTTACAGTCCAATGGAGGAGAAGCTCATTAGATATGGAAATACTAAAATACGATAAATATGAGTAAGAGGTATGAAGGAAAAACACAAGGAATTAGGAGGAAATGTAGCAAACACCTAATTTAGATGTGGTGTGTACCTGTGTATGGTGATGGGTAGGGATGTGTGTATCGCTGAAGACAGACTATAACGTTTGAGTCCTGAAAAACAGGGGAAGGAACTGGGGAAAGAGTAGGGGTGAGTGGTTTCAGTAGGATGTGGCAGCACATACAAGGATCCTTAGGCAAGACAAACTGAGTGAATCTAAAGATCTGAAAAAGGCTGAGTGAGTCTGCCTGAAGTGGAGTGCTCCAGGAAGAGAGGAATGTTACATGAGATCAGATTATTGCTTGACCTGGCTGGATCATGGAGAGTGTTTAGCCATTGGGTTTTATTCTAAATATGATGAGAAACCATTTTGGGGGTTTGAAGCAGGGAACTTAACTTAGTTTTGCAAATTAAGGTGATCATTCTAAATAATCAATCAATATTAAATCATAGGGCACAAGAGTAGAAGCAGAGAGACCAATTAGGAGAAGAATATTGCAACAATCTAGGGGAAAGGTGATGGCCCTATATCTTCGAATCCTGGAATTTTTGGCTACAGCACATGCTATAGCTGAAATTCTAGAGACTTGGCTGACAGCTGAGAAGGGGTGTCATTTCCAATATTTTTAATCACCCTTGAGTTTTCTCTACTTACTAGGTGTCAAGGAACAATGGGACCCTTGACACATTCAAGGATCAGCCAACGTTGCAGCCACAGTTCCAGGACTAAGAAAACCATCTCTTCCCCATCTAAGTGGCTGCTTAAATTGCCACTTGGATGTCAGCTGGAAAGGAAACTGACCACCAGAACTTCTGCTAACTGATCCTCACCCAGTAAAGAACACTATCATTTTTACTAGTTTTGTGACAGGGAACAAGTTGCTTATCCTCCTGAACCTAATTTACGTGATCTGCAAAAGAAACATAAAAGTAGTACTTTTCTCAAAGAATCATAGTATGACATTAGATTTAGAACTAGACCCGTATAGGTTAAATGAGATACTGCATGTGAAACATTTAACACAATGTCTATCAGAATAATCATTCTCCTTTCAATAAATAATAGCTATAATGATTAATAATGCTACTTTTACAGTGTAAATGGAATAAAATTAGATACCAACATTACTTCTGTGGAATAATTAATTTCTGTCCCCAGGCAAAGTATTGTCATGTGTAACGTAACTTATGAAGATTACATATTCCATCACCCCAAACTATTTTAAAACACTTTGAAATTCTTGGATGAAAGAAATTATAAAAACATAAAATATTATTCCAAAGAGAAAGTTTACCCTACACAGTGAGACTTTCCCTGATGACTATAAGCCATCTTTAGAATAGCCTGTTTTATGATCAGACTGAGCAGTTGGCAGTTTTGAACACAATTACAGATTCTGCTTTAAAAACCAAATATTAATTGGATTGATCTTGACATTTAACTACCCAAGATGATGATCAAGGTACATGTATAGAAGTAATCAATTCACATACTTGGGGTTTGAAGCAGGGAACTTAACTTAGTTTTGCAAATTAAGGTGATCATTCTAAATAATCAATCAATATTAAATCATAGGGCACAAGAGTAGAAGCAGAGAGACCAATTAGGAGAAGAATATTGCAACAATCTAGGGGAAAGGTGATGGCCCTATATCTTCGAATCCTGGAATTTTTGGCTACAGCACATGCTATAGCTGAAATTCTAGAGACTTGGCTGACAGCTGAGAAGGGGTGTCATTTCCAATATTTTTAATCACCCTTGAGTTTTCTCTACTTACTAGGTGTCAAGGAACAATGGGACCCTTGACACATTCAAGGATCAGCCAACGTTGCAGCCACAGTTCCAGGACTAAGAAAACCATCTCTTCCCCATCTAAGTGGCTGCTTAAATTGCCACTTGGATGTCAGCTGGAAAGGAAACTGACCACCAGAACTTCTGCTAACTGATCCTCACCCAGTAAAGAACACTATCATTTTTACTAGTTTTGTGACAGGGAACAAGTTGCTTATCCTCCTGAACCTAATTTACGTGATCTGCAAAAGAAACATAAAAGTAGTACTTTTCTCAAAGAATCATAGTATGACATTAGATTTAGAACTAGACCCGTATAGGTTAAATGAGATACTGCATGTGAAACATTTAACACAATGTCTATCAGAATAATCATTCTCCTTTCAATAAATAATAGCTATAATGATTAATAATGCTACTTTTACAGTGTAAATGGAATAAAATTAGATACCAACATTACTTCTGTGGAATAATTAATTTCTGTCCCCAGGCAAAGTATTGTCATGTGTAACGTAACTTATGAAGATTACATATTCCATCACCCCAAACTATTTTAAAACACTTTGAAATTCTTGGATGAAAGAAATTATAAAAACATAAAATATTATTCCAAAGAGAAAGTTTACCCTACACAGTGAGACTTTCCCTGATGACTATAAGCCATCTTTAGAATAGCCTGTTTTATGATCAGACTGAGCAGTTGGCAGTTTTGAACACAATTACAGATTCTGCTTTAAAAACCAAATATTAATTGGATTTCCGAATGCCATTTGAACAACAGAGAGAGAAACAATTCTAACTTGAAAACCTACTTCCTTTCAGCAGAGCACTGAGTTTGACACCTCTGATCGTCTCCTGATGGCTTCAGGTAAGCCGGAACCAAAGTGTTAGCTTCTCGGTGGAGGAAGAATGTATCAAATATCAAATGCACGGGACTGCCATTTATCTCTTTCTTATTCTGCTGAAATGATTTCCCTTTGAAAAATCTGTCTGATGAGAGAGTCCTGTAGGGGAATTTCCTGCAAATATCATTCTTGCTAAACTTCAGAGGTTCCAGCTTAACTCAGAGACAACTCAGAAGTTCCTATACTTCCTTGAACTCCAGTGTGTAATCTGTATGCCTCCCTGACCTACCTGGCTCAGCTTATAGAGAGACTTTTATTCAGGGAGTTATAGATCAAACAGCCAAAGGTAATCAAGAAGAAACTCAGCCTCTAAACTGCATCTCTTTTAAAAAAAATAAAAAGGTTATGAGGATCCAGTTTACAATGAGTGACACTAGTAGTCTCTCCTCTTTTTCCCCTCTGAGTCCCTTGCACCCAATATTATGCTGCATTCCCAATCACTAACAGCCCTCCTTCCCACAAAATGCTCCTCCATTACATTTAGCTTTTTGTCTCTCTCTCAATTTTTAGAGTAACTCGATTTCTCCCTGCCTTCTTTCCCAAAATCTCCAATTTGTGATCTTCTTTTTCTTTGCCCATTATCCAGTTCTGTATTATGAATGTCGAGGGATTCCACTGACAGAGGCTAATTCTCGATGAGGAACAACAAGGCTCTATCCTAGTAAGGGCTTGATATGTGGTCCTGTGACCTGCTGACTGCTGTAGTGGAATATAGTGCACCGTGGATGCTGGACTTAGATCGTTAGCTTTGCAGAATGTATTCAATCCGAGTTTGGATGTAGTCCCCTTGTCCTCCATGATGAGGAACTGGAATGGGATAGGAGGGGGGAAGGGAAGCGTGAGTAAAGCTCCCTGTATTAATCCCAGTGGGAGTTCTGAAGTATACACAGTGGAATCTACCATCAGCATATGTGCTGAGGAAGGAAAGCAGTGGAGAGGAGAGAAAGAAGAAAGGGAGGAAAGGGATGGTGAAAGTTGTAGAGGGTCCTGGGGGAAAGCAAGAAAGACAGAAGAGAAGAAGTCAGATACAGAGAGAGGTGAGGGACCCTTTCAGAAAATCCACAATGAGCAAGTTGATTGCTTCCGACAGTAGTCACTTGTTTCCTGATCCAGGGAATTGAAAGGATTACAGCATTGGAGGTGACACACCAGGAGCAGGTTTCTGATGGGAGACTGTGATCAAAAATGCTTCTTGGCTGCGAATAGTTGAATTAGCCTCCTAGGAATATGGTTCCAGATAATGAGCAGGATGACAGATTCTCTGTTATCCACACCCATTTGATTATGCTTCAGAAACACGCCAAGATCTCTGCCCCAGCTCCTGAAATATCCGAACCCAGAACACTTGCTTCTGTATACTCTACTAGTATACCAGGCTGAGTTCACTCGGACATTGCTTCAAGACTCAATGGTCGACATTTCTTTTATTTTTTTTAAATGGACTGCCTGCCTTTTTTTTTTAAGGTTGGGAGAAACCTTAGAGATTCTACCAAAATATTTCCTATGGTTCAGTGGTTAAGATTACACACTTTCACTACCAGAGCCCAGGTTTGATCCCTGGAGAACTAAGATCCCATAAGCTACAGAGCATGGTCAAAAAAAAATTTATTTTTTCTCCTTTCACAAATGAGAAAATGAGGGACAGAGCGACAACATAAGAAAAATTGACTTCTAAGGTTGCATCCATTGTTTCTTATCTCTGGAAAAAGTAGAAATGCATCCTCAGGGTGGATTAATAGGAAAGGACTAAGCGTGAGTAACAGAGGGCAGAATACTTCCATTTCAAGCTCCAGCACAATAGAATGCTAGGGACAAGTGGGGCAGACCCATTTTACAGGTGACGAAACTGAGTTCAGACTATGGGATATGCCCAAATAATAGGGAGAGAGGCTTCCTTCTTCAGACACTGTACGCTAGATGAAATGTGGACACCACCCTTACAAGCGGCTTCCTTCTTAGTTGTGTGAATGGTTTCCACCCAAGTGCCAATCTCTGCAGTGCTGCTAAAGTTGAACAGTTCAAAGTAGAGCTGTTTGGCTCCTCAATGCTTAACTTTAATACTGACCACACAGAGGCCTTCGTAGTGTCCACCATCAAGAGAGTTACTCAAAGGCAAATTGCACAGAGTCAGGGAGAGGGTGTCGGTAGGATGCTGAGAAGGAAAAGAATCTTTCTCCCCACTGGCTCCTGCTTCATGCCTTTGGTTGCTCCTCCCCCAGGATGGTTCTTTGATGTCCACTTTAGTGAGGGCATCAGGAGGAAGGTGGTACACTGCGGTGCTACCACATATCGCCCTGCTGCTGGCTGAGTGCAACCAAATAGGGCAGGGCAAATAGAATCCTTCTCCTACCCAAACACCTACCCTCTTTAGCATGTACAGCCAAATACCCCAAACACTATGTACGAGCTCTAAGAAACCTCAACAGGGGTCTGGTCTGTATCTCCTCTGGTAACATTTTCTGCAAACGTGATAGGATAAAAGCCTTAACAATACATAAACATTCCCAGTATCTCTCTTAGCATCACCCTTCACCATGGAAGAGAATGCACTCTTTGCCTGCTCAGTGTTTTCTCTCTCTCTCTTCCCCCTCAGGGGACCAGCCAGGACCCTTCTGATACCCAATGTGGCCTTTCCTGACTCCCTGATTGGCCTGTGTCTCCCAAATTGCCTGCTTTCTGTTCTAGCTTGTCCTTTTCTCCTTTTTAAAATGATTAGGTCAAAATTCCCATTTGTTACTGGACATGCCCAAACGAGGAAAACCTGTCAACTTTTTCTGCTGTCCTCAGCCACACCCAGTTTCTAGACAGTTCAGTGCTGGCATTGGGAAGAGCCTCAGAAAAAGACCCTCATCTAATAAACCTGGGTCGTTGTTTCTGGATCATATGCTGTGAGGTGATTTATTGTTTCAAGTGATGAAAAAGGGTGTTGGGAGACTCAGGCGAGAGCTTCAGTCTGCATGGATGCCCGCGCACTCAGGGGACAATCTTCGGAGTGATTTGGAGCTAGAAAATGTGGGGTTATTTTGGTAGCTGTCAGCAGGAATTGGCTAGAGTCTGTATGTTAAATAAATACAAACTGCCTATTTAATTATTGAACAACGAGAACAAACAGCCCACTGTTGGCAAGTGAAAAACAGCCAACACTCCAACTATGCAAAATCCCATCTAGTTAGTTCCCATGATGTGATGTGACCTCGCTCACACCCACAGGCCTGCCTTCAAGCCTCCAGGGCATCTTATCTCCATTTTATTGGCGTTTGCTGGAATGGGAGCAGAAGTCTCCTGAAGTGAGCGTAGGCTGGGGAAATAGGCACCAGTTAACCTCCAAATGAGTTCCAAGGCAACTGCTGTGTTGAAACTTCACTTGGGTTCCTCTGGCTTTTTTTTTTTTTTTCCCTTCTGGCTTTGCCAAATTGTCGACATCCTTGCCTCCTGGAAACTGCTGAATGTGAGCAACCAGGGGCAGGAAGTCTCTCCTTAATTTAGGAATGACTACAGCAAGAATTCAAACTCGTTATTTTTTTTTAGAAAATAGCTGTGATACTGTGGTGATTTTTTTTTTCCCCACTATTTACTTAAAAAGACCCTCAAGGTTAATTAGATAACCAGACTGCACTCACCAGAATTTGTGTGCCCTGAAGCGTTAAACACTAGGAAATGATTTGATGCTAGCCTATACCTATGCAACCCTTTTAATTTACTGTGTGAGCATGTGTAAATATAAATAAAACTTGTGTTGTGATATAATAAAACTTCTGTTGTGTTTTTTAAAAATGTTGGAATCTAGAGGACAATTGATAAATATTTAATATAAAAAAATGGTTATTTATACTCAAGATCACTAGACTAGCTGACACGAATCTATTAATGTAAAAGTGAACAAAAAGAGAAGAGAGAACAGACCACATCAAAACTAGGAGAGGTCTGGGCACAGAACTAAGCCAGAACTTGTGTTGCTTGCTGGTGTTTTCTTGCAACGTTTTAAATGGCTGCAGTCAAGTTGAAGGCCTTCATGCATATTTCTGTTTCTGTGTCACACTCTGTTCTTAGTGTATATTAAATTCACTGGACTTTAACCTCATTTTCCATGAACCTACCTTTTAATTTGGGCTAAGACTAAAGATTGAGCTTTCTGAGACTGCAATTTTGTGGAGAACCTATTGCCTTTTCCTTGGTGAAACCTTAGTGGCAGTGGTCGTTATGTCCACATCCTCGGTGGACATAGTGTAGAGGTCGTAGTTAGCACCTGCTAATCCCAATATTGGGCTTCTCTGGTAGCTCAGATGACAAAGAATCAGTCTGCAATGCAGGAGACCTGAGTTCAATCCTTGGACCAGGAAGATCTCCTGGAGAAAGGAATGACTCTACCCACTGCAGTATTCTTGCCTAGAAAATTCCATGGACTGAGGAGCTTGGTAGGCTGCAGTCCGTGAGGTCGCAAAGAGATGATCAAAACTGAGCAACTGAACACACACTTCTTTGTATAGACATCAATGCTTATAATACTATAGTACAGGAGACATAAATACAGTTGACCGTTGAAGAACATGAAGATAGGGGGCCCCAAATCCCAGTCAAAAATCTGTGTATAACTTTCAAATCCTCAACGACTTATAGCCTACTATTGACAGGAAGCCTCATAAAAGCATAAAGAGTTGATTAACACGTATTTTGTATGTCGTATGTATTATATACTGTATTCTTAGAGTAAGTTAGAGAAAATACAATATTATTAGTAGAATCACAGGGAAGAGAAAATACTTTTACAGTACTGTGCTGTCTTTTATTTTATTCTATTTATTTATTTATGGCTGCACTGAGTCTTCGTTGCTACAGGAAGGTTTTTCTCCAGTTGCAAGGAGATACTCCCAACGAGATACTCTTCATTGCAGTACATGGGCTTCTTATGACGGTGGCTTCTCTAGTTACAGAGGTTAAACTCTAGGCACCCGGGTTCAGTAGTTGTGGTGCACAGACTTAGTTCCTCTGTGGCATGTGGGATCTTCCCAGACCAGGGCTTGAACCTGTGTCCCCTGCATTGGCAGGTGGATTCTTTGCCACTGGCCCACTGGTGTTTTCTTGCAACGTTTTAAATGGCTGCAGTCAAGTTGAAGGCCTTCATGCATATTTCTGTTTCTGTGTCACACTCTGTTCTTAGTGTATATTAAATTCACTGGACTTTAACCTCATTTTCCATGAACCTACCTTTTAATTTGGGCTAAGACTAAAGATTGAGCTTTCTGAGACTGCAATTTTGTGGAGAACCTATTGCCTTTTCCTTGGTGAAACCTTAGTGGCAGTGGTCGTTATGTCCACATCCTCGGTGGACATAGTGTAGAGGTCGTAGTTAGCACCTGCTAATCCCAATATTGGGCTTCTCTGGTAGCTCAGATGACAAAGAATCAGTCTGCAATGCAGGAGACCTGAGTTCAATCCTTGGACCAGGAAGATCTCCTGGAGAAAGGAATGACTCTACCCACTGCAGTATTCTTGCCTAGAAAATTCCATGGACTGAGGAGCTTGGTAGGCTGCAGTCCGTGAGGTCGCAAAGAGATGATCAAAACTGAGCAACTGAACACACACTTCTTTGTATAGACATCAATGCTTATAATACTATAGTACAGGAGACATAAATACAGTTGACCGTTGAAGAACATGAAGATAGGGGGCCCCAAATCCCAGTCAAAAATCTGTGTATAACTTTCAAATCCTCAACGACTTATAGCCTACTATTGACAGGAAGCCTCATAAAAGCATAAAGAGTTGATTAACACGTATTTTGTATGTCGTATGTATTATATACTGTATTCTTAGAGTAAGTTAGAGAAAATACAATATTATTAGTAGAATCACAGGGAAGAGAAAATACTTTTACAGTACTGTGCTGTCTTTTTATTTTATTCTATTTATTTATTTATGGCTGCACTGAGTCTTCGTTGCTACAGGAAGGTTTTTCTCCAGTTGCAAGGAGATACTCCCAACGAGATACTCTTCATTGCAGTACATGGGCTTCTTATGACGGTGGCTTCTCTAGTTACAGAGGTTAAACTCTAGGCACCCGGGTTCAGTAGTTGTGGTGCACAGACTTAGTTCCTCTGTGGCATGTGGGATCTTCCCAGACCAGGGCTTGAACCTGTGTCCCCTGCATTGGCAGGTGGATTCTTTGCCACTGGCCCACTGGGGAAGTCCTGTACTACCTTTTTGAGAGCAATTACAAGGTGAATTGTCTGTCTAATATAATACAAAACACTATAGATGTCATATGTATTATTAATGCTATACATCAAAATGAAAAGAAAATATGAAGAAGAAATCCACGTGTCTTTACAGGTGTAATGATTCATGCATTGATAATGAAGCAGTAGTATGGTTGCTTCATGGCAGCCTGGCCTATACACAAGTGACTGAATCATGATAAAATTTGTGTGTCATACATCATTATAGTCATATTCATAAGATAGTATTGAAAACATTGTTACATTTTTTAAAAAGCTACTTACATGTAATGACAGGCTGATAGGCACTTTTCTCCAGAGAGAGAGGCATATGTGCAATAAGGTAATTCTTTGAAAGCAAAGTTAAAACACCATAAAAAAACTAGAAGAGTATCAATTTTATATTAACTATCACTTATCTGGTACCTATATAAAATCAGACTAATATCTACATACAAATTATGCATTCATGACATAGCTTTTTTTTTTGATAATTCTAGGCTACACAGTTCATCTGTGAATTTGTTCTAATTCTTGCAAATCTCCAAAAATATATTCCAATATATTTATGAAAGAAAACACACCTAAGTGGACTTGCAGAGTTCAAAACCCATGTTGTTCAAGGGTCACCTACATGTATGATAAAGTGTGTATATTCCTAGAGGGTATATATAACAGTGTGCACATCCTCACACACATCCAACATTTACTTGCTCTCTCTGAGCCTCATCTCCACATTTGTGGAAGTTAATATGAAGCTGTTCCCAAACCCCAAGTGCTGGACCAATAGAAGGGCCCAGAAATACTTTTCACTTCAGACCCCCGATAGATACCCCCACAAGAGCTTTCCATGCTTAGGGAATACATTCAAGCATCTCTTGGTCAAGCTCACTCTCCCTGCTCAAGTCAGTCCATCATGCAAATTACTCTAAATTTAGGGTCATTTCCAAATATAGTGCATTTCCTGGACAGTTCCTTCCTTGAAAGATAGCCACGTCCAACCCCAAATGGGAGCTGGTGCTTCTCGTCAGCCCGGTTGCATTTCTGCCTCCCTCTTGGCTGCAGCGAGTGAGCTGATGGGGGCCCATGTGACTGTGTTCATGTCCAAGCTCAGGAGAATGAATTTTTCAAGCATGACGTGCAAGTCACGCTATCACATGCCTCCCGAGTCCAGCTGCGTTGCAGCTGCCGCCTCCCCTGCATCCGTTCATCCTGCACTTGGATCAAAAAGCATGAATACATTTGCCTGAACTGATTTGGTCTCAGCCCAGCTGTGTGTTTCCCATTGTCATCAGGATGTTTACGGACCTGCTTTTCTGGCTGTTCTTGTTTCATTATCACACTTGGGCCTGAAGAGCATTTTCCCACATGACCCCGGCCGAAGAGGCGATTTGGCTAGGTCATCTCTGTTACTGAAACCTCTCCAAGGCATTTGTTTCAAATCTTCCAATCGAACTAGCCACCTGTGTATTTCCACAGTGAAAACAGAAAGGGGGCTAGGGCTATTGACTTTGTTAATGGTAGACAGGGAGTGTCACTTTGGGCCCACCAGTCTTATCAGGTGATTTGTTTCTTACTGTTTGACCAGAGAGCAATTTCAACCTGAGACAAAGCCAGAGGAGAGGAAGAAAGTCATTCTTTCTCCTCTTACTTGAGTAATGGGGTAAGCATATTTTACCTTCCCAGAAAGTTTGACTATTCTGAAAATCACCGATGCCTATCACACACCAGTAGGTACTTTGTTGGCAGGACCTGTGCTGGCAGAAGCGTGGGCAGAGGGTTGAGGGAGCAGTGATGTGGGAGGGAACCTGGTGGGTCAGATTGAGATCCAAGGGCTGACTGACTCCCAACTATGAGGACATGTGTGAGTCACTCACTCTCTGGGACTCCACTTCCTCCTATTAGTAACAGGCCCCATGTATTATCATATTAAATTCTGTAATTAAAAATCTTCTTTAGAAATACAGATTTCAGACTGCCCCAAAGTGGGTCTGATGGGACCTGCTTCTAGATACAAATAGCTTTTGGTCATTTCCAAATATAGTGCATTTCCTGGACAGTTCCTTCCTTGAAAGATAGCCACGTCCAACCCCAAATGGGAGCTGGTGCTTCTCGTCAGCCCGGTTGCATTTCTGCCTCCCTCTTGGCTGCAGCGAGTGAGCTGATGGGGGCCCATGTGACTGTGTTCATGTCCAAGCTCAGGAGAATGAATTTTTCAAGCATGACGTGCAAGTCACGCTATCACATGCCTCCCGAGTCCAGCTGCGTTGCAGCTGCCGCCTCCCCTGCATCCGTTCATCCTGCACTTGGATCAAAAAGCATGAATACATTTGCCTGAACTGATTTGGTCTCAGCCCAGCTGTGTGTTTCCCATTGTCATCAGGATGTTTACGGACCTGCTTTTCTGGCTGTTCTTGTTTCATTATCACACTTGGGCCTGAAGAGCATTTTCCCACATGACCCCGGCCGAAGAGGCGATTTGGCTAGGTCATCTCTGTTACTGAAACCTCTCCAAGGCATTTGTTTCAAATCTTCCAATCGAACTAGCCACCTGTGTATTTCCACAGTGAAAACAGAAAGGGGGCTAGGGCTATTGACTTTGTTAATGGTAGACAGGGAGTGTCACTTTGGGCCCACCAGTCTTATCAGGTGATTTGTTTCTTACTGTTTGACCAGAGAGCAATTTCAACCTGAGACAAAGCCAGAGGAGAGGAAGAAAGTCATTCTTTCTCCTCTTACTTGAGTAATGGGGTAAGCATATTTTACCTTCCCAGAAAGTTTGACTATTCTGAAAATCACCGATGCCTATCACACACCAGTAGGTACTTTGTTGGCAGGACCTGTGCTGGCAGAAGCGTGGGCAGAGGGTTGAGGGAGCAGTGATGTGGGAGGGAACCTGGTGGGTCAGATTGAGATCCAAGGGCTGACTGACTCCCAACTATGAGGACATGTGTGAGTCACTCACTCTCTGGGACTCCACTTCCTCCTATTAGTAACAGGCCCCATGTATTATCATATTAAATTCTGTAATTAAAAATCTTCTTTAGAAATACAGATTTCCAGACTGCCCCCAAAGATCCTGTTTTGGTGTCTGAAGTGGGACCTGCTTCTAGATATTTTGCAGTATCACAGCCCGTGGTCAGTATTTCCCAGGGTCTCCCCTGCAACCACTGTGAGCCATCTGACCCAGGATACTTTATATTGTCAATGAAATGCTCTTTCTTGATGAAGATCATGGTTCTGATTTCCCAGTAGCTCAAAACATTAAAAGGTGCAGCCCACGTGTACTTGATGAACTGACAGCCAGAGCGGCTTTCAGGCCAGGATCACATGCACTGGACACGGATCTGGTTGCAATTGGAATCTTAAATATAAGATAAGCGTCAGATTTCAAAGATTTAGTGTGAAAAAAGGAATGTAAATTATTTAATTAATAATTGCATTGACAACATGTTGTGCATAGGTGCTTAGTTACATTAGTTGTGTCTGACTCTTTGCAACACTATGGACTGTAGCCCACCGAGCTCCTCTGTCTATGGGATTCTCTAGGCAAGAATACTAGAGTGGGCTGCCACGCTCTCCTCCAGGTATCTTCCCAGTCCAGGGGTCAAGCCCAGGTCTCTTACATCCCCTGAATTGGCAGGCAGGTTCTTTACCATTAGCTCCACCTGGGAAGCCCTTGACTACCTGTCGAGATGATAATATTTTGGATATGATGGGTTAAATAAAATATATTACTCAAATTAATTTCACCTGTTTCTTTTTTTCTTATTGTGGCTACTAGACAATTAAAAATTACACTCGTGGCTTGCATGTTTCAATTATCAACTGTTTCGATTATCACTGCTATCAAGTACAAGGCAGTTTTTTTGAGAACGACATACGCATAAGGATAGACCATTGACATGGACCATATCATATTGTTGTTGTTGTTGCTCAGTACTAAGTCATATCCGACTCTTGTGACCCCAAGAACTGTAGCCCGCCAAGCTCCTCTGTTCATGGGATTTCCCAGGCAAGAAAACTGGAGTAGGTTGCCATTTCCTTTTCCAGGGACTCTTCTTGGACCAGGGATCAAATCCATGTGTCTCTATTGGCAGGCAGTTTCTTAACCACTGAACTACCAGTGAAGCCTGGATTGTATCAGAGTGCCTTAAAAAGACATCCAGGGTAACTCTGCTGGTCCTGACCATACCTCAATTCCCAGTTTTCCTTCTGACTAGTGTAATTTACAAGTGAAGACTTGAGAAGGGATCGAACAGGCAGGAAATGGGGTTTACCTGTTTCCTGAGTCAGTAGATGTTCTTCTTAATGCACATCTCCTGCCTGGATCCAGCTCTTTCTAAAAATAGAGAAGTTTTATCCATTCCCATTATAGAGTCAGACTTTCCCACTCTCTCTGCCCATTCTTCTCATTCTCCATTTCACCCCTTGGTAACTTAACATTAGGCTGTGTCCTGGATGGTATGAGAAATATTAAATTAGAAGTTAAAGATTGCCCAACAATATCTATCATAAGAAAGGTGTAGTGAAACTGGGACACTTCTATGCTGTTGGTAGTAGCAAAATTTAATTAATAATTGCATTGACAACATGTTGTGCATAGGTGCTTAGTTACATTAGTTGTGTCTGACTCTTTGCAACACTATGGACTGTAGCCCACCGAGCTCCTCTGTCTATGGGATTCTCTAGGCAAGAATACTAGAGTGGGCTGCCACGCTCTCCTCCAGGTATCTTCCCAGTCCAGGGGTCAAGCCCAGGTCTCTTACATCCCCTGAATTGGCAGGCAGGTTCTTTACCATTAGCTCCACCTGGGAAGCCCTTGACTACCTGTCGAGATGATAATATTTTGGATATGATGGGTTAAATAAAATATATTACTCAAATTAATTTCACCTGTTTCTTTTTTTCTTATTGTGGCTACTAGACAATTAAAAATTACACTCGTGGCTTGCATGTTTCAATTATCAACTGTTTCGATTATCACTGCTATCAAGTACAAGGCAGTTTTTGAGAACGACATACGATAAGGATAGACCATTGACATGGACCATATCATATTGTTGTTGTTGTTGCTCAGTACTAAGTCATATCCGACTCTTGTGACCCCAAGAACTGTAGCCCGCCAAGCTCCTCTGTTCATGGGATTTCCCAGGCAAGAAAACTGGAGTAGGTTGCCATTTCCTTTTCCAGGGACTCTTCTTGGACCAGGGATCAAATCCATGTGTCTCTATTGGCAGGCAGTTTCTTAACCACTGAACTACCAGTGAAGCCTGGATTGTATCAGAGTGCCTTAAAAAGACATCCAGGGTAACTCTGCTGGTCCTGACCATACCTCAATTCCCAGTTTTCCTTCTGACTAGTGTAATTTACAAGTGAAGACTTGAGAAGGGATCGAACAGGCAGGAAATGGGGTTTACCTGTTTCCTGAGTCAGTAGATGTTCTTCTTAATGCACATCTCCTGCCTGGATCCAGCTCTTTCTAAAAATAGAGAAGTTTTATCCATTCCCATTATAGAGTCAGACTTTCCCACTCTCTCTGCCCATTCTTCTCATTCTCCATTTCACCCCTTGGTAACTTAACATTAGGCTGTGTCCTGGATGGTATGAGAAATATTAAATTAGAAGTTAAAGATTGCCCAACAATATCTATCATAAGAAAGGTGTAGTGAAACTGGGACACTTCTATGCTGTTGGTAGTAGCAAAATTTATAACGCCTTTGGAAACCAATGTGATATCTTATTTCAAGAGCTGTATAAATGCTCTTAATCTTTGATTCAGTAAAGCGACCCAAGGAATGTATCTGAAGGAAACATTCAACAGAAGCAAGATAAATGTACAAAGATAGTCAATGTAGCATTATCTATACTACAAAATTAGAAGCCATTTAAACACAAAATCATTGAGAAACAGTTAAGAAAATTATGCTGCAACAATTCAATATAATATTATGCATTCATTCAAACTTATGCTTAGGAAGATTATATAGCAACACAGAAAAATGTTTCCAAGATGTTAGATTTTATAAAGTAGAACACGTAAATTTTATGTAGATTATGATTGTATGTTAACAATTACGTATGCATATGGCATAAGACTTAGAAGAAATGTGCAAAATGAAATCTCTGTTAGAGTTATTAAAAAATAAATCAGAACATTTTAACCAGGAGACTATACCTCTTATGGGATCCAGAGATGGCCTCCCACAGTGTCCATAAATCAAGTAAAAATATACGAAATTTTGTGTGGTTGTGCATAAAATGACTTTTTGAGAAACAGAAGCATAGTTTCCATTAGATTCTCAGAGGAGCTTAATGATCACTTCCATCTCAAACTAAGAACCAATGCTTAATGATTGTGCTATTATTTTATTGTTTTAATAATTAAAAGAAAGTGAGGCATCTCCTCTCCAGGGAATCCCCCAAGGTCAATTTATAAGTGGGCTTGAGGGGAGAATAAGAGACCTTAGATAAGGATAGGTCTAACCCCGATAGAACTTGTGGGGAGAAATAGGAAGCCTTCAGGATCCTTACATCTTCCCTCTTATAACTCTGATCCCACCCTTGTCCAGTCTCTCCCATCTCAAGAGTCCAATGCTTTAAGGGCCATCTGTACCCTGGCCCCAGCCCTCCTTTCCCCCTACTCCTCACTAGTGTTCCAATCAGATCAACTCATCCAACTTTAAGGCTTTTGTAGCCCTCTAAGAAACAGGCCTTCTCTGGTGGCTCTCAGTGATTAAAAAAAAAAAAAAAAAAAAAGTCTGCCTGCCAATGCAGGAGATGAGAGTTCAATCCCCAAGTCAGGAAGATCCTCTGGAGAAGGAAATGGCAACCCACTCCAGTTTCTCACCTGGGAAATCCCATGGACAGAGGATGATGATGGAGTACAGTCCATGGGGTTACAAGGGAGTCGGATATGACTTAGCGACTAAACAACAGCAACAACCTAAGAAACACTTGCCAGTGGAATGCCTGCAGGGCTAGTGGGTTACCCTGTTAAGGAATCTTGCCTCTCAACAGGCTTTCTGAATGAACACCACTTTAACCAATGGAGGGCCAGCACAGGAAGTTATCAGGTACTAGGATGGGGCCAGAAGCAGATCAGTATAAGGATACTGGCTGCTCTCCACCCTTCAGACCACACCAGGATCCTTATTTCACCTCCTCAACCTTCCACAACCAAATTCCTTCAGGAATCTGAAGAATTCCTGGCATGTGAGGAACATCTTTCCATGAGTCCTAGTGTGGCCTTCTCTCCTCTGAGCCATTGAAAGAGCACACTAGTCAGGCCCGTCTTAAAGAATTCCTTAGAAAATGACAAGTACCATATCGTACCACTTATCTGTGGGATCTAAGGTAAAGTGTTAGTCACTCAGTTATGTCCAACTCTTTGCGACTGCATGGACTGTAGTGCACCAGGCTCCTTTGTCCATGGAATTCTCCAGGCAAGAGTACTAGAGTGGGTTGCCATTCCCTACTCCAGGGAATCTTCTTGACTCAGAGATCAAAGTCAGGGCTTGCATTGCAGGCAGATTCTTTTCCATCTGAGCCTACGACACAAATCAACTTATCTATGAAACAGAAACACTTTCACAGACATAGGAAGCCTTCAGGATCCTTACATCTTCCCTCTTATAACTCTGATCCCACCCTTGTCCAGTCTCTCCCATCTCAAGAGTCCAATGCTTTAAGGGCCATCTGTACCCTGGCCCCAGCCCTCCTTTCCCCCTACTCCTCACTAGTGTTCCAATCAGATCAACTCATCCAACTTTAAGGCTTTTGTAGCCCTCTAAGAAACAGGCCTTCTCTGGTGGCTCTCAGTGATTAAAAAAAAAAAAAAAAAAAAAGTCTGCCTGCCAATGCAGGAGATGAGAGTTCAATCCCCAAGTCAGGAAGATCCTCTGGAGAAGGAAATGGCAACCCACTCCAGTTTCTCACCTGGGAAATCCCATGGACAGAGGATGATGATGGAGTACAGTCCATGGGGTTACAAGGGAGTCGGATATGACTTAGCGACTAAACAACAGCAACAACCTAAGAAACACTTGCCAGTGGAATGCCTGCAGGGCTAGTGGGTTACCCTGTTAAGGAATCTTGCCTCTCAACAGGCTTTCTGAATGAACACCACTTTAACCAATGGAGGGCCAGCACAGGAAGTTATCAGGTACTAGGATGGGGCCAGAAGCAGATCAGTATAAGGATACTGGCTGCTCTCCACCCTTCAGACCACACCAGGATCCTTATTTCACCTCCTCAACCTTCCACAACCAAATTCCTTCAGGAATCTGAAGAATTCCTGGCATGTGAGGAACATCTTTCCATGAGTCCTAGTGTGGCCTTCTCTCCTCTGAGCCATTGAAAGAGCACACTAGTCAGGCCCGTCTTAAAGAATTCCTTAGAAAATGACAAGTACCATATCGTACCACTTATCTGTGGGATCTAAGGTAAAGTGTTAGTCACTCAGTTATGTCCAACTCTTTGCGACTGCATGGACTGTAGTGCACCAGGCTCCTTTGTCCATGGAATTCTCCAGGCAAGAGTACTAGAGTGGGTTGCCATTCCCTACTCCAGGGAATCTTCTTGACTCAGAGATCAAAGTCAGGGCTTGCATTGCAGGCAGATTCTTTTCCATCTGAGCCTACGACACAAATCAACTTATCTATGAAACAGAAACAGTTTCACAGACATAGAGAACAAAACTGTGATTGCCAAGGGGGAGGGGAGAGTGGAGAAGGGAAGGATTGGGAGTTTGGCATTAGTAGATGCAAACTATTGATATTATATATAGAATGGATAAACAATAAGCTCCTACTATATAGCATGGGGGAACTATATTCAATATGCTGTGATAAACCATAATGGATATGTAGAACTTTGAATATATATGTATATAAAGAATATATATGTATAACTTTGCTGTACAACAGAAATAAATACAACCTTGTAAATCAACTATACTTCAACAAATTAAAAAAAAAACTTAATAAAAATCCAACAAAGACCTCAGTTTTCAGGCAAAATTCCATTTGTTCTTTCTTGTTAATCTACCTTGACAAGGTCTGGATTCAGTCACACTCCACCCCACCCACCCTCCCTTAGTCCAGGGTATCATTGTTGGTTTTTTTTGCCCTCATAGATGACTTTGGTGTTGACAAGATTTTCTTTTTCTGAGATGCTCACTCTCAGTACCCCTCAGATAGTCTCCTGAGCTGCCTGGAACTGTAGTCTTAGCCAAATTCACCAGAATGAGTCTTTCTTTCATGTTTCCCATTTAGCTTGTTTGCCTGTAAGAGAGTAGATGTTCTATAATGGACACCTATAAATTAGCTGAATAAAAAAAAGACAAAGAAATGAGCATTTCTAGAAAAGTGGCCGGGAAGCTCTCCCCTTGTAGAGCAGTCACAAGCTTTCCCACATGCTCATTTGTTAATGGCCTCACTTTTCAGCACTTCTTTTCCCCTGACATTCTAGTGAAAGCGTTTTTTGCTATTCCAGTCTAACATATACTCCTTCAACTTTGCTGTCAGACTTCTCTTTTTTTCTCTTCTGGAAACATTTAAGCTAACCAGATCCAGCAGTCATTTTTCTTCATCTGTATATGCCCCTTTCTTACTAATCACAGATTCAGCAACAATCTAACTTTCAGAGGAGGGGACCCCCAAATCCCAGGCAGTTGTCTCTTGTTCATCCCTGAGCATCTCCCAGGAAGGGCATCTCTCCAGGAAGAGACTTCTCCACCATGCATGGTTGTGGTAAGACATGAAACACTCTTCCAGTGACGACTCTAATCTGATCTTCTTCCATCTGATGGCAGTGGGGGTTTAGGGAGCTTGTCGCTATCACCTTAGGGACCCTTAATTGTGCGACAAGCAGTTGCTCTAACTTGTTAAGAGGACAGATTCTAACAGAAAAATACTGAAGATCAGATAAACTCCTGACTACCCTAGCTGTTATGGCCCTTAAGAGGAAACTAAGCCTCACCTTCCCCATCTGCAACATAATGTGCTGTACTATGCTGTGCTTAGTCACTCAGTCATGTCTGATTCTTCACCACCCCATGGACCAAGCCTGTCAGGCTCCTCTGCCCATGGTGATTCTCCAGTCAAGAATACTGGAATAGGTTGCCATGCCCTTCTCCAGGGGATCGCTCGACCCAGGAAATGAACCAGGGTCTCCTGCATTGCAGGTGGATTCTTTACCAGCTGAGTTACAAGCGCAGCCCATAACATAATAATGATTGCTATTTCTTAAGTCCATACACATTTCCTTGTGACAGAAATCAGTTTTCATTGCCAAATGTCTCCTCTGGCTTTTATCCTCCATAATAGAATCTTGAATTTTCAGCCAGGTTCTCGGACATCTGAGATCATATTTTCCAGTCTCCGTGGCAGCAAAGTGTGGACATGGGACAAAGTCCTGGCCAAAGAAATGCAAGTGGCAGAGGTGTGCGTAATTTCCTGGAAGTGTCCTTATGATGAGGATATTTACTTCCTTACCCTTTCATCCTTCACCTCATATAAAATTGGGATGCAATGGTAGGAGCTCCTGCAGCCATCTTGGACAATGAGGAGACTTGGTGACTTAAATCCACAGAGGACAATTTAGCAAAATAGAAAGAGCTCAAGTCTTTAACATGATGGGACGTTATAAGTGCCCTGGATTGTTTGCCTACAGAAATTGGCAGAGGAGAGAAATACATTTCAACTCATTTAAGATTATACTATTTTTCAGAGGAGGGACCCCAAATCCCAGGCAGTTGTCTCTTGTTCATCCCTGAGCATCTCCCAGGAAGGGCATCTCTCCAGGAAGAGACTTCTCCACCATGCATGGTTGTGGTAAGACATGAAACACTCTTCCAGTGACGACTCTAATCTGATCTTCTTCCATCTGATGGCAGTGGGGGTTTAGGGAGCTTGTCGCTATCACCTTAGGGACCCTTAATTGTGCGACAAGCAGTTGCTCTAACTTGTTAAGAGGACAGATTCTAACAGAAAAATACTGAAGATCAGATAAACTCCTGACTACCCTAGCTGTTATGGCCCTTAAGAGGAAACTAAGCCTCACCTTCCCCATCTGCAACATAATGTGCTGTACTATGCTGTGCTTAGTCACTCAGTCATGTCTGATTCTTCACCACCCCATGGACCAAGCCTGTCAGGCTCCTCTGCCCATGGTGATTCTCCAGTCAAGAATACTGGAATAGGTTGCCATGCCCTTCTCCAGGGGATCGCTCGACCCAGGAAATGAACCAGGGTCTCCTGCATTGCAGGTGGATTCTTTACCAGCTGAGTTACAAGCGCAGCCCATAACATAATAATGATTGCTATTTCTTAAGTCCATACACATTTCCTTGTGACAGAAATCAGTTTTCATTGCCAAATGTCTCCTCTGGCTTTTATCCTCCATAATAGAATCTTGAATTTTCAGCCAGGTTCTCGGACATCTGAGATCATATTTTCCAGTCTCCGTGGCAGCAAAGTGTGGACATGGGACAAAGTCCTGGCCAAAGAAATGCAAGTGGCAGAGGTGTGCGTAATTTCCTGGAAGTGTCCTTATGATGAGGATATTTACTTCCTTACCCTTTCATCCTTCACCTCATATAAAATTGGGATGCAATGGTAGGAGCTCCTGCAGCCATCTTGGACAATGAGGAGACTTGGTGACTTAAATCCACAGAGGACAATTTAGCAAAATAGAAAGAGCTCAAGTCTTTAACATGATGGGACGTTATAAGTGCCCTGGATTGTTTGCCTACAGAAATTGGCAGAGGAGAGAGAAATACATTTCAACTCATTTAAGTATTATACTATTTTTCTGTTTCTTCCATCCTAAACAGGACCCTAAACCTAATAAGCACTTAGTACATAGTAGGTGTCATTAAGTCATTCCCTGTGCATTTTAAAGAACCTCTCCGCATGCCATCCAATTCCCATAATACAACAGAACTTGCAGATGCACCTTCTGTAATGCTAATGTTTACTGAGTGCTGACAATGTCCCTGGCAAAGTAACAAATGCCTTCTATGGAATATCTCATTTGAAGTTCATAACAACCTCATGAGGTTGATACTATTTTAATATTTGTTTATTTGGCCACATCAAGTCTTGGTTGCCGCACACAGGATCTGCGATCCTCGTTGTGGCATGCAGATTCTTTACTTGTAGCACACAGGAATCTTTTAGTTTTGGCACGTGGGATCTAGTTCTCTAACGAGGGATCGAACTTGGGCCCCCTGCACTGGGAACACAGTGTCTCAATCACTGGACCATCAGGGGTGTCCTGAGGTTGGTATTATTTTAAGCTTTCTTTTTTCTACACACACGTATTAATTTCCTAGGAACGTCATGACAAAACAATACAGACTGGGTGCCTTTAACTACAGAAGTGAATTTTCTCACAGTTCTGGAGATTGGAAATGTAAGATTAAGGTGTTGACAAGTTGGTTTCTTCTGAGACCTCTCTCCTTGGCTTACAGATGGCGGCCCTCTTGCTGCAGCTTCACATAGTGGTGTCTGTGTCTTAATTTCCTGATATCTTCAGGGGACCAATCAGATTGGATTATAACCTCTTCTAATGGCCTCATTTTAACTGAATCATCTCAGTAAAGGCCCTGTCTCCAAATACAGCCATATTCTGAGGTATTATGGTTAGAGTTTCCATATATGAATTTTGGGGAATACAATTCACCCACAGCAATGAGAAACTGAGTCAGAAGAAAAGTTAAGTGATTTCCCCCAAAACTACACAGTAAGGAAGTAGTAGAAGCCTGGATCCCAAGTCCAGGGGATGAAATAAGGCTCGTGTTTCCATCTCATGCTATCATTTCTAATAAATTTAGCATGACGATAATCCCTCAGTTCCCAGGACTCCAAACATTTAAATTGTGTATGTGTCTCTGTGTATGTGTGTATGTGATCAGTCACATACAATCCTTTGCAAATTCAAGAACTGCTCCTTTGTGCATGGAATTTTCCAAACAAGAATACTGGAGTGGGTTGCCATGTTGCCATGCCCTCCTCCGGTGATCTTCCTAACCCAGAGATTGAACCCAAGTCTCCTCACTGCAGGCAAATTCTTTGCCATCTAAGCCACTAGGGAAGCCAGAGAATACTGGAGTGGGTATCCTATCCCTTCTCCACGGATCTTCCTGACACAGGAATCAAACCGGAGTCTCCTGCATTGCAGGTGGATTCTTTACCAACTGAGCTCTCAGGGAAGCCCGATTAAATAATATTCATTGTATTAAATCCATGAACATGGGCTTGAGATGTGGGGGCATAGCTTTACGTAGTCACTCTTCTCCATTGTCTTAACCCTGGTTGCCACCTGGGGGTGTTGTCCTGGGAGCTGATGGCTTCATTCCTTCAGGACCTGGGGAAATACACCCCCTGGGGCTCTCTGCTCTCCTCAGTAGCCTGTGCTCTGAATGCAATGCTCTAGGAAGAGACCAAAACATTTGTGCCATCTACGGGAAGCAAGGAGCCTCCTCCACTCTGCCTGACTATATCTCCACGTAAGTGATCCAGGAAACCTACCACATCCCCAAGCCCCAAGTCTCAGATCCTGCCTTTAACACGAGAGTCATCAGTGGGAGACTTGGGCGGGGAAGGGGGGAAACCCAAGCCCATGGGCCCTCTTGCTGCCATATTCTGTTCATTCTTTCCCTCCCCTTGTTGCACCTCTCCCTGCTCTCGGTCTCTGTCCCAAAGCCTGTGCCCATCAAGACTCCTTGCCCTGCCACCTCTTGGAGCATAAGTCTCCCTGGAATCTGTCAGTTTCATTGGCACAGTTTTCCTTCCTGCCATGTCCAGCTGATCCTAGAAATGGAGAACATAGCAGTTGACATGGAGACTTAAAACCAAAGAGAGCTCTGTTTCCAGCCCAAACTCAAATATAAGGTTACACAGTAATAGCTACTATTAAGTACTTTATATATATTAACTCAATGGATCTTCACAACAACTCTAAGTTATTTCCCTCCTTTTATAGATAAGAAAATGATAGCACAGGAAAGTTTAGGAAACTGCCCAAAGCCACACAGCAGGTACAAGGCAGAGTAAGGAGTTAAACCAGGCCTAGGGGGTGGGGAAGAAGACACCAAAGAGGGGAGGAAAAAGAAATTAAAAAAAAAAGAAAAGGAGTTAAACCAAAATAGTATGTCTAAAGAACTCATACTCTTAACCCTTTCTCCACGGAGCACAATTTTATCTTCCTCCAAGATAGCATACACATGTGAAGACATACATATACATTCCAAAGACTGGCCTTGGATGAGTCCAGCAGGAGCCCGTGCACCCAATTTATCAAAACATTTAACAAGTACAAGATTGCATTGTCTATGTACTAGTATTTTCTACCCCATAACGCAAAATAAAGGTGCCTGCGAGGTCTCAAACCATTCCAGGCATTTTCACATGTATCTTATGTATCCATGTAATAATATATTTTAAAAAATTTTATTTCTTTCTTTATTTATTTATGGCTACTCTGGGTTTCACTGCTGCTGCAGGCTCTTCTACAAGGGACATTTTCAGTGCTCTAGGAAGAGACCAAAACATTTGTGCCATCTACAGGAAGCAAGGAGCCTCCTCCACTCTGCCTGACTATATCTCCACGTAAGTGATCCAGGAAACCTACCACATCCCCAAGCCCCAAGTCTCAGATCCTGCCTTTAACACGAGAGTCATCAGTGGGAGACTTGGGCGGGGAAGGGGGGAAACCCAAGCCCATGGGCCCTCTTGCTGCCATATTCTGTTCATTCTTTCCCTCCCCTTGTTGCACCTCTCCCTGCTCTCGGTCTCTGTCCCAAAGCCTGTGCCCATCAAGACTCCTTGCCCTGCCACCTCTTGGAGCATAAGTCTCCCTGGAATCTGTCAGTTTCATTGGCACAGTTTTCCTTCCTGCCATGTCCAGCTGATCCTAGAAATGGAGAACATAGCAGTTGACATGGAGACTTAAAACCAAAGAGAGCTCTGTTTCCAGCCCAAACTCAAATATAAGGTTACACAGTAATAGCTACTATTAAGTACTTTATATATATTAACTCAATGGATCTTCACAACAACTCTAAGTTATTTCCCTCCTTTTATAGATAAGAAAATGATAGCACAGGAAAGTTTAGGAAACTGCCCAAAGCCACACAGCAGGTACAAGGCAGAGTAAGGAGTTAAACCAGGCCTAGGGGGTGGGGAAGAAGACACCAAAGAGGGGAGGAAAAAGAAATTAAAAAAAAAAGAAAAGGAGTTAAACCAAAATAGTATGTCTAAAGAACTCATACTCTTAACCCTTTCTCCACGGAGCACAATTTTATCTTCCTCCAAGATAGCATACACATGTGAAGACATACATATACATTCCAAAGACTGGCCTTGGATGAGTCCAGCAGGAGCCCGTGCACCCAATTTATCAAAACATTTAACAAGTACAAGATTGCATTGTCTATGTACTAGTATTTTCTACCCCATAACGCAAAATAAAGGTGCCTGCGAGGTCTCAAACCATTCCAGGCATTTTCACATGTATCTTATGTATCCATGTAATAATATATTTTAAAAAATTTTATTTCTTTCTTTATTTATTTATGGCTACTCTGGGTTTTCACTGCTGCTGCAGGCTCTTCTTTAGTTGCAGGGAGTGGGGACTACTCTCTAGTTAAGGTGAGCAGGCTCCTTGTTGCAGTGAGTTCTCTTGCAGAACACGGGCTCTAGGCACACAGGCTTCAAGAGTTGCAGCACAAGGGCTCGATAGTTGTAACTTCAAGGCTCTAGAGTACAGGTTCAGTAGTTATGGCTCATGGGCTCAGTTGCTCCGCAGCATGTGGAATCCTCCCCGATCAGGGATCGAACCCATACCTCCTGCATTGGCAGCAAGCTCTTTACCTCTGATCTACCAGGAAAGCCCTTGTAATAATATATTGAAGTAGGCACTATTGTCTCCATTTCACCATTAAGAAAACTGAGGCTTAGAGAAGTTAAGCAACTTATACTGGGTCACACAGCTAATAAGGGGTGGAATCAAGATTTGGACACAACACTTCAGCACTTTTGATATAATGCAGGGTGCCCAGGTAACAGGCTAGGTGGCCCCAACACTCATCTGGCTACACCACGCTGCCTCCTCACTCTGAATGGCACTGGAGTTCTGAACAGGACTGCTGAGGAAGAGTGACAGGAAGGGTGTAGAGTCAACTTAAAGAGATAAGACATTTACATTAACTCTCTACAGTCTATTATATAGTAGTATTTATATAAGCTTTCAAAAAAAATCTGAATTCCAACATAAAATAGAACTAATCTCTTGCATCCCAGCGACCACATCACCTCTCACTTGGCAAAACCTATCCAGTGAAGAAACTCAACCTGAAACATCTCTGAAATATTTGTACTTAAAGTCAAATAAAACCTGCATTTGCTAAAACCCTTTCTCTAAACATCTATTAATAATTTATGGCCTGAACTTGCAGACAATGTGATCATTGTTCTAGGGATTTGCAACCAAAATATTCCATTTTTGGAGGTTTGATTTTTGCCTAGTGTTTTTGGGTACACGTTTTAAGGAAAGCACATGTTCACCCATTTGCTGTTTCACCCTAGCTCGCAAAGCCAACAGTGATTTAAACCCAAATTGCTTTCAGTCATCCCGAGCACCTCATTTTTATCACAAAGGGAGCTGCTACACAAACGATCAGTCACTCAAATAGGAGTACCTCATACGTTACGTGTTGTCAGTATAGTTCATGGTACTAAATCCCTACCAGGAGTTAGAGCAGCTGAATTGCGGAGATGGAGAGCCACAGTAGCTGGGGCGGGGAGGGACGTCCATAAGGAATTCTAGAGAGCATCTAGTCGTGTGTGTGTTTGTGTGTGTGTGTGTGTGTGTGTGTGTGTGTGTGTGTTCAGTTGCCCAGTTGTGTCTGACTCTTTGTGAACCCATGACTGCAGTAAGCCAGGCCTCCCTGTCCCTCACCATGTCCCTAAGTTTGCCCGAGCTCATGTCCATTGCATTGGTAATGCCATCCAGCCCTCTTCTCCTTCTGCCATCAATTTTTTCCACCATCAGGAATTTTTCCAATGAGTTGGCTCTTCATAGCAGATGAGCAAAATACTCATTCCTGGAGCTTCTGCTTCAGCATTTTTTTAAGAAAGCCCAAATACAAGAGTTCTAACCAAGAAAGAAGGTAAATTTAGGAGTGATTTCCTGCTGTGTCCTGGTGAAACATACACAGAACATACATGAATTCAAACACAGATCCTACGTATGGACTGTGAGACCTTGGACAAGCTACTTAATCACTGAAACCTCAATCTCGTCTTCTGGGCATATCAATACTTCTGGTTGAAGCTCTTAAGAGGTAATAGATTTCAGAATATCTCCTATATATCTGGCACAAAATGAATACTGCAAATCTTTAATCTTTTGACAGAAAGTATTAAACTTTTCAATTAACTCTGAATTTGAATTGCAAATAATTTTCCACCGATGAAGGCAAAAAAACTTCATCAAAAGTTGTAACCCTCACTTGGCAAACCTATGTGAAGAAACTCAACCTGAAATATCTCTGAAATATTTGTACTTAAAGTCAAATAAAACCTGCATTTGCTAAAACCCTTTCTCTAAACATCTATTAATAATTTATGGCCTGAACTTGCAGACAATGTGATCATTGTTCTAGGGATTTGCAACCAAAATATTCCATTTTTGGAGGTTTGATTTTTGCCTAGTGTTTTTGGGTACACGTTTTAAGGAAAGCACATGTTCACCCATTTGCTGTTTCACCCTAGCTCGCAAAGCCAACAGTGATTTAAACCCAAATTGCTTTCAGTCATCCCGAGCACCTCATTTTTATCACAAAGGGAGCTGCTACACAAACGATCAGTCACTCAAATAGGAGTACCTCATACGTTACGTGTTGTCAGTATAGTTCATGGTACTAAATCCCTACCAGGAGTTAGAGCAGCTGAATTGCGGAGATGGAGAGCCACAGTAGCTGGGGCGGGGAGGGACGTCCATAAGGAATTCTAGAGAGCATCTAGTCGTGTGTGTGTTTGTGTGTGTGTGTGTGTGTGTGTGTGTGTGTGTGTTCAGTTGCCCAGTTGTGTCTGACTCTTTGTGAACCCATGACTGCAGTAAGCCAGGCCTCCCTGTCCCTCACCATGTCCCTAAGTTTGCCCGAGCTCATGTCCATTGCATTGGTAATGCCATCCAGCCCTCTTCTCCTTCTGCCATCAATTTTTTCCACCATCAGGAATTTTTCCAATGAGTTGGCTCTTCATAGCAGATGAGCAAAATACTCATTCCTGGAGCTTCTGCTTCAGCATTTTTTTAAGAAAGCCCAAATACAAGAGTTCTAACCAAGAAAGAAGGTAAATTTAGGAGTGATTTCCTGCTGTGTCCTGGTGAAACATACACAGAACATACATGAATTCAAACACAGATCCTACGTATGGACTGTGAGACCTTGGACAAGCTACTTAATCACTGAAACCTCAATCTCGTCTTCTGGGCATATCAATACTTCTGGTTGAAGCTCTTAAGAGGTAATAGATTTCAGAATATCTCCTATATATCTGGCACAAAATGAATACTGCAAATCTTTAATCTTTTGACAGAAAGTATTAAACTTTTCAATTAACTCTGAATTTGAATTGCAAATAATTTTCCACCGATGAAGGCAAAATTTTAATTTATATATATTTCTCCAGGGACAGGTCAATTAAGCAAAATAAGAAGGAAAATCCTAAAAGTCTTTAACAGATACCAAGAATATCTGACATCTTATTCTCAATTTCTGGGTGTTTGCCACTGGAATAACTTCAGTCAGCCAGCTGTGTATGCTGCTTCCTGTCAAAACTTTTGGGTCATGGGGGTTGTTCATAAAAACTGAGCAGGCCACCCATCCCACTCCCTCACTATATATTACTGAGAAGAGAATGTCTGTTGCCCTTGATGGCTCTGTTCAGAGCTAATAGTTCTCTTCAGTTCAGGTCATTGATTATGGACAAGGCAATGCCCAAGTCACTTAAGATACATGATCCCTGCACTTGAGGGTCTCATAGCCTGATGGGAAAACATATGGATAAGAAAATAATTTTGTGCAATCTAGTCAACTCTATGTGAACATGGAGAATTATGAGCCTGGAGGAATTTGGAACAACTTTCTGGAGGAGATAATGCCTGAGCTAAATATGGAATAATGCATCCATTCATCCATCCATTCACTCACCCACCCAACCATCCATCCACCCACCCATCTATCCATCCATTCATCCATCCACCCACCCATCTATCCATCCACCCACCCATCTATCCATCCACTCACCCATCTACCCATCCATCCATCCATCTACCCATCCACCCACCCATCTATCCATCCATCCATTCATTCATCCATCCATCTATCCATCCACCCAGCCACCCACCCATCACCCATCTACCTACTCACCTACCAACCCACTCATCCATTCACTCGTCTATCCATCCTTCTGTACATCTATCCCTTTATTCAGCAAATATATGTTAAATATTTACTGTGTGCCAGATATCACTCTAAATGTGGTTCAGAGTGGTGAACAAGCAGATAAAGTCGCTGCTCTTACAGAAATTACATTCTTGATTCCACCTCTTATTACCTGGAAACAGAAAGTGAATAAGTGAACAAATAAGTACATAAATATAAACAGCTTCCAGCAGTTAAGACAAATGCTAAGAAAATAGGGACTGATGCATGGAGCTGGGAGGAGACTATTTTAGGCAAAAGTCCCAGGGGAGGAAAAACTGAGTCAAGACCAGAATGATGAGCTGGAAGACAAACCTTCCAGAAATCCAGAATTAGAGCCCTAGGCAGAGGAAGTAAGTAAATGTTATAACAGAAGAAGTAGTTTGATCTAGTCGTAAACAGAACACAGTTTATAAAAGTTACCCAAAACCCAGTGTGGGGAGAGAAGGGAAGATCTGAGATGGGGTCACAGAGAAAGGTCACTTCACCTGTAAGCCAGGAACACAGTATCCTCAGTGCAATGGGAGGGTTCACACCAAGAGAGGGGTGTGATCTGATTTCTGGCTTTTTTTATTGGCCAGGAATCCACCAGTGGAAGTTCAGAAGCAGATGACTGCAGGCAGAGGAGGCGTAGAGCTAATAGTTCTCTTCAGTTCAGGTCATTGATTATGGACAAGGCAATGCCCAAGTCACTTAAGATACATGATCCCTGCACTTGAGGGTCTCATAGCCTGATGGGAAAACATATGGATAAGAAAATAATTTTGTGCAATCTAGTCAACTCTATGTGAACATGGAGAATTATGAGCCTGGAGGAATTTGGAACAACTTTCTGGAGGAGATAATGCCTGAGCTAAATATGGAATAATGCATCCATTCATCCATCCATTCACTCACCCACCCAACCATCCATCCACCCACCCATCTATCCATCCATTCATCCATCGACCGACCCATCTATCCATCCACCCACCCATCTATCCATCCACTCACCCATCTACCCATCCATCCATCCATCTACCCATCCACCCACCCATCTATCCATCCATCCATTCATTCATCCATCCATCTATCCATCCACCCAGCCACCCACCCATCACCCATCTACCTACTCACCTACCAACCCACTCATCCATTCACTCGTCTATCCATCCTTCTGTACATCTATCCCTTTATTCAGCAAATATATGTTAAATATTTACTGTGTGCCAGATATCACTCTAAATGTGGTTCAGAGTGGTGAACAAGCAGATAAAGTCGCTGCTCTTACAGAAATTACATTCTTGATTCCACCTCTTATTACCTGGAAACAGAAAGTGAATAAGTGAACAAATAAGTACATAAATATAAACAGCTTCCAGCAGTTAAGACAAATGCTAAGAAAATAGGGACTGATGCATGGAGCTGGGAGGAGACTATTTTAGGCAAAAGTCCCAGGGGAGGAAAAACTGAGTCAAGACCAGAATGATGAGCTGGAAGACAAACCTTCCAGAAATCCAGAATTAGAGCCCTAGGCAGAGGAAGTAAGTAAATGTTATAACAGAAGAAGTAGTTTGATCTAGTCGTAAACAGAACACAGTTTATAAAAGTTACCCAAAACCCAGTGTGGGGAGAGAAGGGAAGATCTGAGATGGGGTCACAGAGAAAGGTCACTTCACCTGTAAGCCAGGAACACAGTATCCTCAGTGCAATGGGAGGGTTCACACCAAGAGAGGGGTGTGATCTGATTTCTGGCTTTTTTTATTGGCCAGGAATCCACCAGTGGAAGTTCAGAAGCAGATGACTGCAGGCAGAGGAGGCGTAGGCCCCCTTCCATGGGTGAACTTTCTCTGGTCACCGTTGCCCTTCTTCTACCTCTTCCTCCTCTCCTTCCCATCACCACACTGCTGACGAGATGGCCCTGAGGTCAGGGGCATCACTCCTGTGCAGAACTCTGTGAATAATCCCTTCTACTTCTAGAAATGCTGTCTCAATTCCCAGACTCTTTATGTCACAGTAATAATGCCTCATATGTATACAGCACTCTGACATTTTTTGTAGGGTGTCCACCCTCATTATTTGGTTTTACCCAGGGAGGTAAAAACATCAGATGTCTTTTTTTTTACCCTCATGTGACAGATAAGGAAATTGATGCACAGCGAGGCGAGTTATTATGGGCAAGGTCATAGAGCTAGTTAGTGGTAGATTAGAACCGAGTCCTGATTCACAGCTTGTATTGCATCCGCAATGCAATGAAGGCAGACGAAGAGGGAGACGGAGGATGAGATGGTTGGATGGCATCATTGACTCATTGTACATGAACTCGGGCAAACTTTGGGAGATGGTGAGGGACAGAGAAGCCTGGTGTGCTGCAGACTGTGGGGTTGTAAAGACTCAGACACAACGTGATAACTGAGCAACGACAACACTGCATACATGGAAGTTCTCAATGGGGTACTATTGACGTTCGGTAGGTGGGGGGAGGTGGGGGGAGCTATTCCTTATTATGCTAGACTGTCCCAGATATTGTAGGACATTTGGAATCCCTGGCCCCTGCCAGGAGCAATCATGTGAAGAGTCTAGTGACAATCAAATTGCTCCCCACTTCCCATTTTCACACACAGCCTGGGGAAGATTGGAAGTGGCCCTGGTGGGGAACAGTGGAGTTTAATCCTCTCCCATATACATGGGGAAATGAAGACACCAGAAGCAGAAGGCACTTAGCAGCTGCTCACACATTTGCTGTGTATTATTTAAACAGCTGTCATCATACTCCCCTCCAGTCTTATCTGGTAAGCACAAGGATGCTGACCTACGCACACCATTTATTTATTTAGTCGTTTGACAGACTGCTCCTAATTACCTTGTAAGGAAGCATTCCATGCTCTGAGCTAAGGATGCCACATTGCAGAGGGACACGGTGTTCATCTTCTTCTCATCACAGGAAGGCGGTGGAACCCTAGAAGGTAATGAACAGTTACAAGGCAAAGAGGTAAACATCAGGATGTAGTCACCAAGGTGATGGAAGAATCCAGACAAGGGCACCCAGCTCAGATTTGAAAGCACAGGAACCTTCCTACCTCTCCTTCCCATCACCACACGGGACGAGTGGCCTAGGTGGGCATCACTCCTGTGCAGAACTCTGTGAATAATCCCTTCTACTTCTAGAAATGCTGTCTCAATTCCCAGACTCTTTATGTCACAGTAATAATGCCTCATATGTATACAGCACTCTGACATTTTTTGTAGGGTGTCCACCCTCATTATTTGGTTTTACCCAGGGAGGTAAAAACATCAGATGTCTTTTTTTTTACCCTCATGTGACAGATAAGGAAATTGATGCACAGCGAGGCGAGTTATTATGGGCAAGGTCATAGAGCTAGTTAGTGGTAGATTAGAACCGAGTCCTGATTCACAGCTTGTATTGCATCCGCAATGCAATGAAGGCAGACGAAGAGGGAGACGGAGGATGAGATGGTTGGATGGCATCATTGACTCATTGTACATGAACTCGGGCAAACTTTGGGAGATGGTGAGGGACAGAGAAGCCTGGTGTGCTGCAGACTGTGGGGTTGTAAAGACTCAGACACAACGTGATAACTGAGCAACGACAACACTGCATACATGGAAGTTCTCAATGGGGTACTATTGACGTTCGGTAGGTGGGGGGAGGTGGGGTAGCTATTCGTTATTATGCCAGACTGTCCCAGATATTGTAGGACATTTGGAATCCCTGGCCCCTGCCAGGAGCAATCATGTGAAGAGTCTAGTGACAATCAAATTGCTCCCCACTTCCCATTTTCACACACAGCCTGGGGAAGATTGGAAGTGGCCCTGGTGGGGAACAGTGGAGTTTAATCCTCTCCCATATACATGGGGAAATGAAGACACCAGAAGCAGAAGGCACTTAGCAGCTGCTCACACATTTGCTGTGTATTATTTAAACAGCTGTCATCATACTCCCCTCCAGTCTTATCTGGTAAGCACAAGGATGCTGACCTACGCACACCATTTATTTATTTAGTCGTTTGACAGACTGCTCCTAATTACCTTGTAAGGAAGCATTCCATGCTCTGAGCTAAGGATGCCACATTGCAGAGGGACACGGTGTTCATCTTCTTCTCATCACAGGGAAGGCGGGAGTGGAACCCTAGAAGGTAATGAACAGTTACAAGGCAAAGAGGTAAACATCAGGATGTAGTCACCAAGGTGATGGAAGAATCCAGACAAGGGCACCCAGCTCAGATTTGAAAGCACAGGGAAGGAGAGATTTTCCAACATCACGGTTGTCCAGAACCAGAGCATATTGGAATACCACACTTGCCATTATTGAAGATGTTTAAACAGAAATGGGATCATCAGATGGTTGAGAAAATGTTAACAGGTTTAAGCAGCACCTGAAAGGTCAATGTCATTTCCAGTCCTGCAGCCAGGGAATGTCCATCATGTCCACAGAATACCACAAACAGAATGTAATCACATCTGAATTCTGTAATGATATGTGGCAATAAGGTAACCCAGTGTTTAGACTAGGCTATGAAAAGGAAGTAATGCTAGGCATAATCTGGTTTTTCCCCAAAGTGCTTCCTGCAAACTACTGACTTAAAAAAAAAAAAATTCGCTTTTCCACCTGTCCATTTGCATGGGGAATTTTCAGAACAAGAATGAGTATTGAGAGGGGTTGGTAACCCCCACTACCGACCAAAGGGTGGTCTTCTGAGAGGGCAAGACAAGGACAAGGTCCTCTATGGAGAGATTTTTAATTGGTCACTGGGTACTTTTTTATTTTAATCTGAGGTAGCCCAGAGAGTCAGGAGAGCTCCTTAGCACCAATTTACTCTGGTCTGTGCTGATCCAGAGAGGTTGGCAGCCCAAATGTCAGCGGAGAACACTTCCTGACAAGTTGGTGACAAGGCTGAGAGTCTTGAGGGACGAGGGTGCCCAAGGACCACGAACACTGTTCTGCCTTTGGGGAGGTGAAGTGTCAGCTTTCAGCAAGCATTCCCTCTGTGCCAGGACAGAAAGTGGCGTCTAGAGAGCTGCTCTCACTGGGTTAAAAGTCATGTCTGTGCCACTCGTGTCAAGAGGACAATTTGCTGTGTATTATTTAAACAGCTGTCATCATACTCCCTCCAGTCTTATCTGGTAAGCACAAGGATGCTGACCTACGCACACCATTTATTTATTTAGTCGTTTGACAGACTGCTCCTAATTACCTTGTAAGGAAGCATTCCATGCTCTGAGCTAAGGATGCCACATTGCAGAGGGACACGGTGTTCATCTTCTTCTCATCACAGGGAAGGCGGGAGTGGAACCCTAGAAGGTAATGAACAGTTACAAGGCAAAGAGGTAAACATCAGGATGTAGTCACCAAGGTGATGGAAGAATCCAGACAAGGGCACCCAGCTCAGATTTGAAAGCACAGGGAAGGAGAGATTTTCCAACATCACGGTTGTCCAGAACCAGAGCATATTGGAATACCACACTTGCCATTATTGAAGATGTTTAAACAGAAATGGGATCATCAGATGGTTGAGAAAATGTTAACAGGTTTAAGCAGCACCTGAAAGGTCAATGTCATTTCCAGTCCTGCAGCCAGGGAATGTCCATCATGTCCACAGAATACCACAAACAGAATGTAATCACATCTGAATTCTGTAATGATATGTGGCAATAAGGTAACCCAGTGTTTAGACTAGGCTATGAAAAGGAAGTAATGCTAGGCATAATCTGGTTTTTCCCCAAAGTGCTTCCTGCAAACTACTGACTTAAAAAAAAAAAAATTCGCTTTTCCACCTGTCCATTTGCATGGGGAATTTTCAGAACAAGAATGAGTATTGAGAGGGGTTGGTAACCCCCACTACCGACCAAAGGGGTGGTCTTCTGAGAGGGCAAGACAAGGACAAGGTCCTCTATGGAGAGATTTTTAATTGGTCACTGGGTACTTTTTTATTTTAATCTGAGGTAGCCCAGAGAGTCAGGAGAGCTCCTTAGCACCAATTTACTCTGGTCTGTGCTGATCCAGAGAGGTTGGCAGCCCAAATGTCAGCGGAGAACACTTCCTGACAAGTTGGTGACAAGGCTGAGAGTCTTGAGGGACGAGGGTGCCCAAGGACCACGAACACTGTTCTGCCTTTGGGGAGGTGAAGTGTCAGCTTTCAGCAAGCATTCCCTCTGTGCCAGGACAGAAAGTGGCGTCTAGAGAGCTGCTCTCACTGGGTTAAAAGTCATGTCTGTGCCACTCGTGTCAAGAGGACAAGGCTCAGAAAAAGGAATCAGCCATTGGTCAGGGTGATGACTGTGGATTGCTGATGGCTCCCATTTAAAGTTCAGAGGATAAGGCTGTCAGCCTTTGCTTTTCTTGTTGCTTCTGTATTTTTGGTAGGGAATGTTTTACTCAAACCAGATATATGCTGGATACCTATGGGATAATTATAGAGTAAAATAATGGCCATCAGACTTAAAGGAAAAAACCTCTCTTCCCTGCCCGTCATTCATGTTCTGTCTATCCCCCTAAATGTCTCTGGTCATTTCAGCTATTCTCTCCAGGTTGGCTTTAGCAAATCCTTTCACCAGTGCCCAACTTTATCTTTCATCAGCTTGCTTTTGATGGAAGCGTTGAGGTGAATGAGCTATTCTCTTTGAGGATTTCGATTAATTCATTTTCTGTGTTTGGTGTTCAATTTAGGATTCCAAACATCTTGTGGCTGTCAAATCAGCTACTGACCTCTGGTTCAAAAGCCCCATCACATTCAGAAGGGGTTTTTGTTCTTGAGAGCCCCTTTCTTTTCCAGAACTGGTCTTCAAAACTCTGTCTTGCCTTCACATCCGCCCTCACCTCCTTGGACCACTAAGGTCTCCTGTAACCATACCCTTCTTTCTTTTTCTTTGTTTCAATTGGAGGATAATTGCTTTACAATGCAGTGTTGGTTTCTGCTGTACAACAACATGAATCAGCTATATGTGTGTGTGTGCGTTAGTCACTCAGTCATGGCTGACCCTTCCTTCTTGAGCCTTCCTGTCCTTACCACATTTCACCCCTCTAGGTCCTCACAGAGCACCAAGCTGAGCTCCCTATGCTCCCACCCTCTATCACGTCCTTTCTTAAGCTTACTCCTGAAAGGGTTCTACCTCAATTTGAGACTTAAACCCAGGGTCAAGACCAGATCGAACCCCGCTTGGGACTTGAACCCACGTGGCTGGAGCTTGAATTCCAGCCAAAACCCTGTTTGGGACTCGAACCCACGTGACTGGGGCTTAATCCCAGCCAAAACCCTCTTTGGGACTTGAACTCAGTGACTGGAACTTGAACCTAGCAAAAACCCTGCTTGGGGCTTGAACCCGCGTAGTCAGGACTCAATCCCAGCCAAAAACCCTGTTTGGAACTTGAATCCATGTGGCCGGGACTTAATACAGCACTCACCCAATGTCTGGACCCAGTGAGGCTCAGGTTCTTCATGCCTCAATGCAGAAGGAATTCAGTGAGAGGCAGAGTGATAGGCAAGAAGAGGATTTATTAGGATAGGGCACTTGTAAGAGGTACAAGTGGGCAGGCAGGAAAGCTCTGCTTCTCCTCTTTGGGTGGGCAGCAACACATATATATAAAAGACCGTCTTCCTCAAGTAGACGCAGATGGCGACACAAGGCATACATCATTAACTCCTCCTTCCCCAGCTCTTCCTGCTTTATTGAATAAGGAGCAGCATTCTTGAGTTATCGTTAACCTACTGGCCTCCCAACTTAATCCAGGTTTTATCTTTCCACCTACAGTCCCCTACTGGGACTTCACAACCACCTAACTATTCTCCTCTGTCCCTATTACTCCTCTGTTTTCTTTTATTTTCTTTTTTGTTTCCCCAGCTTCACCCAAACTCCACCTGTTTGGGGCTCAAAAATTTCTTTATAGCAGGGGTCTTTCCTTGGAGCATAATTAGATTCTGGCAGTCCCTACATTTTCACATTAAAAATTATTCCTGGAGCTTTTCTAAATCATATTAATACTTAGTGAAGCTTTGTTCAGAAACACATGGTCCCTATTAAAGGAACACTTAGTGAAACATCCCTACAGAAAATGTAACATACAAACAAAATGATAAAAGCTACCTATAATTTAAAATCTTTTTCTAAACTTATGTAAGTTTCAGGTGCACAACATGGTAGTTCTACTGCCTTAGCATTGTAACCTTACTAGCCCCAAATGAATATTCTTAACAGTTTGGCTGTGTTTTCTTCCAAATACATAAGTTCATATATATTCCATGCAAAAAGTTTCCTTAACTTATAATTAGAAAAGAAAGAACACTCTAAGTTCACTGAAACCCAGAAGTGCAATGGATGCCACCATAGAGAACTGGGCAGAACTCACTCCAGTTCTTCAACCAACAAAGCGAATGAAGGCATGTGGAGACATGTGGAGAGTCTAACTCAGTTTTCTCACCTTGTCTGTGCATCAGAATCATCTGGATGATCAGAAAAAACACAGATAGATGTCCAAGACCACCTGCAGAAGTTTCGTTTCAATTAGTCTGGGGTGGAGCCATACTTAACATCTTAGTTTTTCTTCTAGGATTCCTGTGGAATTCTAATATGAGGCCAGAGTTGAAGGCAACAGGCAGTCAAAGAGATGACTGAAGGTTCTTGCACTGTGATTAACAACACCTGAAGATGCCACGTCAAGGGGAGGCCATGGGAGCAAATGGGTCACCTCTCCAGTTGATGTGGGAACGTGGGCTGGGGTGATAGGGCACCAGGACTTCTAGGGCTAATTGGCTGAAAGACTCTGGCTTATCTGAGGTTGTCACTTTGTTTCCTCTTCATGCTATTTTTATTTTCCAACACTTGTCAAATAAATGAGCTGAGTTCACTTGAGAGCCTCATCTACCTTTTCTTTGAACCCTATACTGCTTCTGTTCTCTTTTCTGTGAACTTCTTCATCTACTCTGTGAACCTTCACCCACATGGTAATGACCAGTGATTTTCTGGATTGCTGGCTAATGCCTATGGCCTCCTTTGCCATATTCTTGAGAAACTCCTCAGTCTATTCTATGGGCCACTTTGTGCACTGACTTGATATAGCTATAGAGAAATATAAAAATAAGAGGACGAAGGGAGCAATATCTTGATTAATCAGATACTTCAATTTCCAGAACACTATGGGCTCTATTCCAATTGTAGGTGAGAAAGATAATCAAATTCTGAAAATAATCTCATATCAGGAAGCCAAGTACTCAACCAGTTTCTAGGGTTTCTTAACCTGGAGTCCACAGTTAGACTTTAGAGGGGCTATGAGCGTTTGAAATTGAAAGTAAAATCTTGAGAGTGTGTGTGTGCATAAGTTCATATATATTCCATGCAAAAAGTTTCCTTAACTTATAATTAGAAAAGAAAGAACACTCTAAGTTCACTGAAACCCAGAAGTGCAATGGATGCCACCATAGAGAACTGGGCAGAACTCACTCCAGTTCTTCAACCAACAAAGCGAATGAAGGCATGTGGAGACATGTGGAGAGTCTAACTCAGTTTTCTCACCTTGTCTGTGCATCAGAATCATCTGGATGATCAGAAAAAACACAGATAGATGTCCAAGACCACCTGCAGAAGTTTCGTTTCAATTAGTCTGGGGTGGAGCCATACTTAACATCTTAGTTTTTCTTCTAGGATTCCTGTGGAATTCTAATATGAGGCCAGAGTTGAAGGCAACAGGCAGTCAAAGAGATGACTGAAGGTTCTTGCACTGTGATTAACAACACCTGAAGATGCCACGTCAAGGGGAGGCCATGGGAGCAAATGGGTCACCTCTCCAGTTGATGTGGGAACGTGGGCTGGGGTGATAGGGCACCAGGACTTCTAGGGCTAATTGGCTGAAAGACTCTGGCTTATCTGAGGTTGTCACTTTGTTTCCTCTTCATGCTATTTTTATTTTCCAACACTTGTCAAATAAATGAGCTGAGTTCACTTGAGAGCCTCATCTACCTTTTCTTTGAACCCTATACTGCTTCTGTTCTCTTTTCTGTGAACTTCTTCATCTACTCTGTGAACCTTCACCCACATGGTAATGACCAGTGATTTTCTGGATTGCTGGCTAATGCCTATGGCCTCCTTTGCCATATTCTTGAGAAACTCCTCAGTCTATTCTATGGGCCACTTTGTGCACTGACTTGATATAGCTATAGAGAAATATAAAAATAAGAGGACGAAGGGAGCAATATCTTGATTAATCAGATACTTCAATTTCCAGAACACTATGGGCTCTATTCCAATTGTAGGTGAGAAAGATAATCAAATTCTGAAAATAATCTCATATCAGGAAGCCAAGTACTCAACCAGTTTCTAGGGTTTCTTAACCTGGAGTCCACAGTTAGACTTTAGAGGGGCTATGAGCGTTTGAAATTGAAAGTAAAATCTTGAGAGTGTGTGTGTGTGTGTGTGTGTGTGTGTGTGTGTTTCTGTGAGGAGGATCAGGATGTTTTCCAAATGGGTTCAAGAGAGTTTAAGAATCACTATTTCAGGGTGTGTCTTGTTATGTCGGCTTCCGGGTGACACAGTGGTAGAGTCTGTCTGCCAATGCAGGAGATGCAAGAGACTCAGTTTCGATCCATGGGTAGGGAAGGTCCCCTGGAGTAGAAAATGACAATCCACTTCAGTCCACAGGGTCACAGAGTCAGACGTGACTGAAGGAACTTAGCGTGCATGCTTTCAACCAGCCTCCTATGTTTTCCTCTGACTCCACATTCTGACACAGGCTTCTGCCCCTCTCTGCCTCTGTGTCTTCTACTCTCTCCATGTGGAATGATCTTTCCCTTACCTCACGTATGCATACTCCATCCAAACAGAAAATGGCATCGCTGGCATGATGTTTTCCATAATCCCGCTTGTTCTCACTCCACCTGAATTTTTCCCTTCCTTGTCTTTCTACTTGCATCACCATGATTTATTCATGCATTTTCATTTCCCTTGAGGATACGGCACACATAATGATTTATCTCTGGCTCTAGTATAATAGGCTCTAGTATAATACCTTTGGACATAATCAGTGCTCTGTAAATGCTCACTGAATATTATTCTCTGCATCAGCTACCACAACAAAACACCACAGACCCAACAGCTTCAACAACAGAAATCTGTGTTCTCCCATTTCTGGGGACTAGACAATCAAGACCAAGATGTCAGAAAATTGAATTTCTAGTGAGATCTATCTTCCTGGCATGTAGACTCACTTTCCTGCTGGGTCCTCTTCTCTATGGGAGAGGGAGAGAGAGCTCTGGTCTCTCTTTCTCCTCTTAATTGGGCACCAGCACTGCTACACTAGAGACCCACCCTTATGACCTTGTTTAACTTTAATTATGGACCATGAAGAAGACTGAGTGTCAAAGAAGTGATGCTTTCGAACTGTAGCTAGAGAAGACTCTTTTTTTTGGGGGGGGGGGGTTCGGGAGGGAGGGGGGTTGGGCAGGCCACTTCTATTGGTCTTTCATTTATCTATTTCATCCATCTTTGTTCATTGGCCCATATAGGCCTCCCATCACGGTGGCCTCTTTTGTCGCAGAGCACCAGCTCTGGGCGCATGCTCTCCAGCTTGGTAATTGTACACCTCAGTCCAGCCGCTCCATGGCACGTGAGATCTTCCCAGGCCAGGGATTGAACTGGCACCCCTTGCACTGCAAGGCAGTGGCCTTACTCACTGGACCACCTGGGAAGCCCTAGAGAAGACTTTTGAAAGGCCTGTGGACTGCAAAGGGACCAAACCAATCTTAAAGAGAGTCAATCCTAAAGAAATCCAACTCTAAATTTTCATTGGAAGGACTGATGCTGAAGCTGAAGTTCCCATACTTTGACCACCTGATACAAAGAGCTGATTCATTGGAAAAGGCCCAGATGCTGGGAAAAATAGAAGGCAGAAGGAGAAGGGGATGACAGAGGATAAGATGGTTGGATGGCATCACTAACTCTATGGACTTGAATTTGAGCAAGCTCTGGGAGATGAAGGACAGAGAAGCCTGGCGTGCCACAGTCTATGGGGTTGCAAAGAGTTAGAGGTGACTGAGCAACAACAGCAATCTCTAAAAAACAGCAATTTGTGCCTCCAAGTACAGTCACATAGTGGGAGAAGAGGAGGGGTTGGGGCTTCAACATGCAACATACAACATTTGGAGGGACACAATTCAGTCCATTACACCCTCTTTGACCTCCATCTTTTTCCATCTAAAGTATAGATGGACATAGGGCTTCCCTGGTGGTCTAGTGGCTAAGAATGTGCAATACAAGGGACACGAGTTTAATGCCTTGGTCCAGGAAGATCCCACGTGCCACGGAGCAACTAAGCCTGTGAGCCACAACTACTAAGCCAGTGCTCTAGAGCCCATGTTCTGCAACAAGACAGTAGCTCCCACTTGCAACACCTAGACAAAACCCACGCACATCGGTGAAGATCCAGCACAGCCAAAAAATAAATAAATAAATCTTAAAAAAAAAAGGATAGGTGGACAATCTCCAGTGTGCCTAATAAGGATCCTGAGTCGCAGCTGGTTTCCCAAACAACAAATGACTCAGTCATATTTAATGTACTCTATTGGTCTTTCATTTATCTATTTCATCCATCTTTGTTCATTGGCCCATATAGGCCTCCCATCACGGTGGCCTCTTTTGTCGCAGAGCACCAGCTCTGGGCGCATGCTCTCCAGCTTGGTAATTGTACACCTCAGTCCAGCCGCTCCATGGCACGTGAGATCTTCCCAGGCCAGGGATTGAACTGGCACCCCTTGCACTGCAAGGCAGTGGCCTTACTCACTGGACCACCTGGGAAGCCCTAGAGAAGACTTTTGAAAGGCCTGTGGACTGCAAAGGGACCAAACCAATCTTAAAGAGAGTCAATCCTAAAGAAATCCAACTCTAAATTTTCATTGGAAGGACTGATGCTGAAGCTGAAGTTCCCATACTTTGACCACCTGATACAAAGAGCTGATTCATTGGAAAAGGCCCAGATGCTGGGAAAAATAGAAGGCAGAAGGAGAAGGGGATGACAGAGGATAAGATGGTTGGATGGCATCACTAACTCTATGGACTTGAATTTGAGCAAGCTCTGGGAGATGAAGGACAGAGAAGCCTGGCGTGCCACAGTCTATGGGGTTGCAAAGAGTTAGAGGTGACTGAGCAACAACAGCAATCTCTAAAAAACAGCAATTTGTGCCTCCAAGTACAGTCACATAGTGGGAGAAGAGGAGGGGTTGGGGCTTCAACATGCAACATACAACATTTGGAGGGACACAATTCAGTCCATTACACCCTCTTTGACCTCCATCTTTTTCCATCTAAAGTATAGATGGACATAGGGCTTCCCTGGTGGTCTAGTGGCTAAGAATGTGCAATACAAGGGACACGAGTTTAATGCCTTGGTCCAGGAAGATCCCACGTGCCACGGAGCAACTAAGCCTGTGAGCCACAACTACTAAGCCAGTGCTCTAGAGCCCATGTTCTGCAACAAGACAGTAGCTCCCACTTGCAACACCTAGACAAAACCCACGCACATCGGTGAAGATCCAGCACAGCCAAAAAATAAATAAATAAATCTTAAAAAAAAAAGGATAGGTGGACAATCTCCAGTGTGCCTAATAAGGATCCTGAGTCGCAGCTGGTTTCCCAAACAACAAATGACTCAGTCATATTTAATGTACTCTATTTACTAAAACAGGGGAAGAGTCACCTGACATTTTAACGTATTGTTTTTCAGACTTTAGTCATTTACACAGCACTGTCATAATTCTGTCATATTTTTATAGCAAATATATTACTGTTTACTTAAACTTGCCCTTTAAATTGATTCAATTTTCACTGAAATATTTTTTAAAAATCATCAGTGAGATCATCTAATTCTGTTTTCATAATACACATTAAGACAAATGTATTACAATTAAAACATGTGTCCAATATGTTCCGCACTGCACCCTCCAGAGTTCCATTCTGCTGGAAGGATTCTGTGTGTTTCCAGCCCTATTGAGGCCAGGCTTGGCCATGTGACTGGCAATGCCTAGTGATGGGTGGTGCCCTCAAGCAGACAGCTTACGGGCAGTCTCTGAACTTGCTTGCGCCTTTCTTCCAGCCTCAAGGCTCAGATAAGATCTGGACTCTAACCTGGTCCTGGAACAAAGAAAACAGGAGGTGGAGCTGAAACCAGCTGGCAACTTACGTGTATGTTAGTGAGAAATAAATGTTTATTATTCTAAACCACTGAGATTTTTCTCACAGGTCATTGGTTACTGCATCCAAATTTAACCTAAGCTGATGGATCTGATGTCCATTCATATATTACCTAGTGTCATTTTACATAAGAAGATATGGGGGGCCTTACACCTTTTAAGAAACACTGTTGAATTTCTGAGGGCTTGAAGGAGGGGCCAGCTGTGGATCTTGCTGTATTTTTCGAATGCCTCAGTATTTTCATCTTATGGGAAAACCATTTGCAGAGGATGTTTAAAGCCTACGGATACAGCACATCCTCAAAGGACCACAGCTCTTCCGCCACACTGCCTTGGTCCAGGAAGATCCCACGTGCCACGGAGCAACTAAGCCTGTGAGCCACAACTACTAAGCCAGTGCTCTAGAGCCCATGTTCTGCAACAAGACAGTAGCTCCCACTTGCAACACCTAGACAAAACCCACGCACATCGGTGAAGATCCAGCACAGCCAAAAAATAAATAAATAAATCTTAAAAAAAAAAGGATAGGTGGACAATCTCCAGTGTGCCTAATAAGGATCCTGAGTCGCAGCTGGTTTCCCAAACAACAAATGACTCAGTCATATTTAATGTACTCTATTTACTAAAACAGGGGAAGAGTCACCTGACATTTTAACGTATTGTTTTTCAGACTTTAGTCATTTACACAGCACTGTCATAATTCTGTCATATTTTTATAGCAAATATATTACTGTTTACTTAAACTTGCCCTTTAAATTGATTCAATTTTCACTGAAATATTTTTTAAAAATCATCAGTGAGATCATCTAATTCTGTTTTCATAATACACATTAAGACAAATGTATTACAATTAAAACATGTGTCCAATATGTTCCACTGCACCCTCCAGAGTTCCATTCTGCTGGAAGGATTCTGTGTGTTTCCAGCCCTATTGAGGCCAGGCTTGGCCATGTGACTGGCAATGCCTAGTGATGGGTGGTGCCCTCAAGCAGACAGCTTACGGGCAGTCTCTGAACTTGCTTGCGCCTTTCTTCCAGCCTCAAGGCTCAGATAAGATCTGGACTCTAACCTGGTCCTGGAACAAAGAAAACAGGAGGTGGAGCTGAAACCAGCTGGCAACTTACGTGTATGTTAGTGAGAAATAAATGTTTATTATTCTAAACCACTGAGATTTTTCTCACAGGTCATTGGTTACTGCATCCAAATTTAACCTAAGCTGATGGATCTGATGTCCATTCATATATTACCTAGTGTCATTTTACATAAGAAGATATGGGGGGCCTTACACCTTTTAAGAAACACTGTTGAATTTCTGAGGGCTTGAAGGAGGGGCCAGCTGTGGATCTTGCTGTATTTTTCGAATGCCTCAGTATTTTCATCTTATGGGAAAACCATTTGCATAGGATGTTTAAAGCCTATGAATACAGCACATCCTGACAAGTCAAAGGACCACAGCTCTTCCGCCACACTGGGCCCTCATCCTTATAGCATCAAGAGCTCAGGACGATGATTCCTTCTGTCACACTTTAAAGTAGCCTTTAGTCTCAAGAAGTGATGGTGGAGACTTGGCATTCAGATGACCTGAAGGCATTTTTTTGTCTTAAATGCTCTGGTTTCTCCCACTGACACTTCAAAGACTTCAAAGGCAACTGGACTTTGGAGAGTGCTGGGCCTTTGAAGTGGGCATAGAGTGCGTGGGAATGCTTTTCAGGGCTGGGACAGGTGGATGGTCTTTAACAGAAGGGAACTATGGATAAAAGAAAAACACGAAGTGTAAAAGTATTTCTTATCTGTCTGCCCGTTACCCTAAATCTACAGAATCTTATAAAATACTAGTTTTCCTTTATGATAGGGGAATGGCCACGAAGTAATTCATTAATACTTGGTTTTAATAAAAAGTTGCTGCTGTGGAAGAACAACAGAATTTTAAACACTCTCAGTGTCATAAAATACTATATGATCAGGGGGTAAGATAAAACCACTGGTCGTTCAAAGGTACTACTGAAGGCCCCTCTGGGCCATCCCTGAGAACAACAACTGTCTTTTGGCTTCTGTTCCCCTCCACTCCTCTCCATGCAGTGGCTGCAGATAACCATTATCTGCTTTGGCCAAGCAGGGGTCTTCCTTAGCTCTCTTCCTCTTTAACTCCTGGGCTGCCCATGACAGTTAGTCCCCACCCATCAAACCCCGTCTGGCCCAGTCTTCTGTGAAAGTCCAATTTCCTGATTCTCCTGTGAACTCCTAGCAAAGTTTCTTTGTTCATGTTACCAGCTCACTTCCTTCCTCTTATCTAAATGGGGGATGCTCCTCAAAGCTGCTAGGACCCTGTTGTGCATCTGTTTATATTCTCTTGCTTTGAGAAACTCATCATCCCTACAATATCTTTTAAAAATTATTTATTTATTTATTGTTGGCTGCTCTGGGTCTTTGTGTCTGCATGCAGACTTTCTCTTAGGAAGCAGGGCCTACTCTTGGCTGTGGTGAACGGGCTTCTCACTGCGGTGGCTTCTCTTGTTGCTGAGCACAGACTCCAGGCACGTGGGTCTCAGTCATTGTGTTATATGGGCTTAGCTGCCCCTTGGCATGTGGGACCTTCCTGGACCGGAGATTGAACTCCTGTCCCCTGCCTTAGCAGGCAGATTCTTATCCACTGGACCACCAGGGGAAATCCCTACAATATCATTTTGAGGCTAATGCTGCCAGCCCTCACTAATTAATTCTTTGCCCTCGAATGATTGAAAAACTCCTGTTCCCTCTAGCCAGCTGTACAGGGGCTTTTGAGGGAGTGCGTGGAATGCTTTTCAGGGCTGGGACAGGTGGATGGTCTTTAACAGAAGGGAACTATGGATAAAAGAAAAACACGAAGTGTAAAAGTATTTCTTATCTGTCTGCCCGTTACCCTAAATCTACAGAATCTTATAAAATACTAGTTTTCCTTTATGATAGGGGAATGGCCACGAAGTAATTCATTAATACTTGGTTTTAATAAAAAGTTGCTGCTGTGGAAGAACAACAGAATTTTAAACACTCTCAGTGTCATAAAATACTATATGATCAGGGGGTAAGATAAAACCACTGGTCGTTCAAAGGTACTACTGAAGGCCCCTCTGGGCCATCCCTGAGAACAACAACTGTCTTTTGGCTTCTGTTCCCCTCCACTCCTCTCCATGCAGTGGCTGCAGATAACCATTATCTGCTTTGGCCAAGCAGGGGTCTTCCTTAGCTCTCTTCCTCTTTAACTCCTGGGCTGCCCATGACAGTTAGTCCCCACCCATCAAACCCCGTCTGGCCCAGTCTTCTGTGAAAGTCCAATTTCCTGATTCTCCTGTGAACTCCTAGCAAAGTTTCTTTGTTCATGTTACCAGCTCACTTCCTTCCTCTTATCTAAATGGGGGATGCTCCTCAAAGCTGCTAGGACCCTGTTGTGCATCTGTTTATATTCTCTTGCTTTGAGAAACTCATCATCCCTACAATATCTTTTAAAAATTATTTATTTATTTATTGTTGGCTGCTCTGGGTCTTTGTGTCTGCATGCAGACTTTCTCTTAGGAAGCAGGGCCTACTCTTGGCTGTGGTGAACGGGCTTCTCACTGCGGTGGCTTCTCTTGTTGCTGAGCACAGACTCCAGGCACGTGGGTCTCAGTCATTGTGTTATATGGGCTTAGCTGCCCCTTGGCATGTGGGACCTTCCTGGACCGGAGATTGAACTCCTGTCCCCTGCCTTAGCAGGCAGATTCTTATCCACTGGACCACCAGGGAAGTCCCTACAATATCATTTTGAGGCTAATGCTGCCAGCCCTCACTAATTAATTCTTTGCCCTCGAATGATTGGCACCAATTCAGAGGGCATATCCACTTGGATGTTCTACCATCACTTCAAACTCAATATATACACAAGCCTCCCTCACCATCAGCCCAGTGTGACCTGAGTTTTCACTGTACATCACACTTCATTTTCATTGGCATCCTCTTTCATTCCTCCTTCTTTTTCAGGACCTCTATCCAATCTATCTTCAAGTGGGTTATTTTTTTCTTTAAAATTTTCTTGGATCTTTTTATTTTCTTCTCATTCAACTTCCAAAATCCTAGTTCAGACTCCAGCAACCTCACACCAGCATCGTGCCATCACACATGCAAGATGCCCAGTTTGGCAGATGCTACTGGTTGTCTATTAAGTATCTTGTCTCCCTTCTTTGCTTATTAAAATATCTCCAATTATTTGGGCTGTTACAAAGTCTCTCCCCTGTTATCCACGCATCTAGTTCTGTTAATGGGCTTCTACCAGGTGAGATTTCAGGGAGAGCTAATGTTTTCCCTGCTGGCATATGCCTCCTCCAGCCCCCCTGCCCCGCCCCACCCTCTGCCAGCTTCCTACCTTCTTTTTTTCCTGGATAGAATGTAGAATCAATGGAGGTGGTTAAGAAACTGCATTTTAAATCAGCTAGGGCGCCTCAGACACCTTCTTGAGACCTTGAGATACTTACCTAACCTCTTTAAACCTCAGTTTTATATCTGTAAGATGGGTACAACTACATCCATATAGGTAATGAAGATTGAAAGTAGTATGTTTATAAAATCTACAGTGTGGTTTATGTGGAGACCTTATCACTGTCAGCAAGTGGTGGATAGTTTACATTTTTCTAAATTCCTATTATACTTAGAGTAATTATGGTACGTATATGCATTGTTTCATTTTGTCCCTTGGATTACCTGTTTCCTTGGAGATAAGCAGACTGTAATCAATTTGGAGCAACAGACTGCTATTTCTGCTTCTTTTATCACCTCCAAATTGCCTTGTCCCTTTCTGGGTGTGAAATAGGCACTTCAAAACACTTAGGAATTTAATGACAGATTATATGATAAAAGTAATGGAAATCAAATCTTAGAATGAATTTTTTGCTAACATTAGGAAATCAAGAGGAGAGGCTTTAAAAATGATAATTTTGCGTTGAAAACTATCTTCAAGGGGAAATCTGGGTATAAACAGAGAGATGCTGCTGTGAATGACTTCTATTCTTCCTTAGGTTCAGACTCAAGCTCTCTTCTCAGAGCCCACTCTTTCCTCCGCCAAATCCTATTTCAACTCCAAAGCACTGCAGAGCAAAGCAGATGTTCTTGGAGAAAAAATTCCTACTCAAATCCTTGAACATCTCAGTCTTTCTCCTCCTGTCTCTTTCTGGCTGCTCTGCTTCTTCTCATATTTTTCCCCCAGAAGACCCTGAACAATCCCCACATAAAGACCATCATCTGCTATCATCCAGAGCACCAGGTCTGCCTTCTGAGCCTGGACACAGCCCTCAACAAACCAAACCGAGTGGCTCTAGGGGGTAGCACGCTTGAGAGGGTTATTTACAGTCTTATTTCTGCCTTGAAAAAGTCAAAATGTTAGTTGGTCAGTGGTATCTGACTCTTTGGGACCCTATGGACTGCAACACACCAGGCTCTTCTGTCCATGGAACTCTCCAGGCAAGAGTACTGCAGTGGGTAGCCATTCCCTTCTCCAGCGGATCTTCACAACCCAGGGATCACATCCACATCTCCTGCATTGCAGGCAGATTGTTTACCATCTGAGCCACCAGGGAAGCCCCATTTCTGCATTATGTAACTTAGTTTCAAAGAACCAGGGCAACCCCTACTTCCTTTATGTCTACCTACCCTACCCCTCTCCATTTTTTACCTTCTCACCTCCAGTCTACTCTTTTACATTCTTCTGCTTTTATCTTCTCTCTTTGCCTTAATCACCAGTCCGCATGGCGTTTACTTCTCAAAGGCCTTAAAGAAAGTATTGAGACAGGGGTACACCTGCCTTCAACTAGGAATAGTGCAGATAAGCAGACTGTAATCAATTTGGAGCAACAGACTGCTATTTCTGTTTATCACCTCCAAATTGCCTTGTCCCTTTCTGGGTGTGAAATAGGCACTTCAAAACACTTAGGAATTTAATGACAGATTATATGATAAAAGTAATGGAAATCAAATCTTAGAATGAATTTTTTGCTAACATTAGGAAATCAAGAGGAGAGGCTTTAAAAATGATAATTTTGCGTTGAAAACTATCTTCAAGGGGAAATCTGGGTATAAACAGAGAGATGCTGCTGTGAATGACTTCTATTCTTCCTTAGGTTCAGACTCAAGCTCTCTTCTCAGAGCCCACTCTTTCCTCCGCCAAATCCTATTTCAACTCCAAAGCACTGCAGAGCAAAGCAGATGTTCTTGGAGAAAAAATTCCTACTCAAATCCTTGAACATCTCAGTCTTTCTCCTCCTGTCTCTTTCTGGCTGCTCTGCTTCTTCTCATATTTTTCCCCCAGAAGACCCTGAACAATCCCCACATAAAGACCATCATCTGCTATCATCCAGAGCACCAGGTCTGCCTTCTGAGCCTGGACACAGCCCTCAACAAACCAAACCGAGTGGCTCTAGGGGGTAGCACGCTTGAGAGGGTTATTTACAGTCTTATTTCTGCCTTGAAAAAGTCAAAATGTTAGTTGGTCAGTGGTATCTGACTCTTTGGGACCCTATGGACTGCAACACACCAGGCTCTTCTGTCCATGGAACTCTCCAGGCAAGAGTACTGCAGTGGGTAGCCATTCCCTTCTCCAGCGGATCTTCACAACCCAGGGATCACATCCACATCTCCTGCATTGCAGGCAGATTGTTTACCATCTGAGCCACCAGGGAAGCCCCATTTCTGCATTATGTAACTTAGTTTCAAAGAACCAGGGCAACCCCTACTTCCTTTATGTCTACCTACCCTACCCCTCTCCATTTTTTACCTTCTCACCTCCAGTCTACTCTTTTACATTCTTCTGCTTTTATCTTCTCTCTTTGCCTTAATCACCAGTCCGCATGGCGTTTACTTCTCAAAGGCCTTAAAGAAAGTATTGAGACAGGGGTACACCTGCCTTCAACTAGGAATAGTGCAGAAGTAAAGGAGCTCCTTGACTCAGCTTGCGCTTCTCCTCATTGAGGCAGGGACAGGAGACCACTTCCTACACGGGGCTGCCTTTTTGGCCTTGCCCTTGTCTCAAGAAGTCTTTATTTAGAGAGGTTGTTGTTTCTGTTCTTCAGTGGCTAAGTCGTGTCTCACTCTTTGTGACCCCATGGACTGCAGCACGCTAGGTTTCCCTGACCTTCACTGTTTCCTAGAGCTTCCTCAGATTCATGCCCAATGAATCAGTGATGCTATCTAACCATCTCATCCTCTGCCACCCTCTTCTCCTTTTGCCTTCAGTCTTTCCTAGCATTTGGAGAGGACTGGGGCTCTAAGAGGAGAGAAAATTTAACCCAATGTATACTAACACCTTCATTACCCAGTGTAGATTGGGAACACAAATATGGAGATAAATGTATCCCATGTGTTCTTAGTCTCCCTTTGGATATAGGATCTTATGGCTTGGCCTTATCTTCTTTTGATAAAATGCATACACACAAAAAACATTTATTCTGCCACATTCTGGATGTCTGGTAGAGAAATTGCTGCATTCATTTTCTCTGTCACTACATTTGATTTTGTCAAAGTCAAAATGAGCAGACGTCAAGCTCCTCCACTGTCCCATCAGGGAAACCAGGCTCCAAGGATCTCCCACATGAGGATGAGGAGCGGTGAGAGGGTAGGCACTCACATCCTCTGACCGAGACACAAGTCTGCAAGGAAATCAACATGCCAATGTAGTATTCCTAGGACTTGTCCCAACTGCTTCATGAAAAGACAACCATCACAGACAATGTGTAGCTCATCTGGTTTCTTAGTCAGATGTGTTCTGACTCCTTCTTTTCCTTCACTAACTCACATCTGCCCCCACCAGTGATGGTCCCAGAGGTGTTTGTTAGTAGCCTGGCTTCTTAATCATGGAAACCTCTTGCCCCCCGCACCCCTTTCCTCTTCTCCTCCTCCTGCTGCTTCGTGTCTCTGTTGCAATTAGGTTGTGTTTTTGACTTAACCAAGAGGAAGCAAGAGGCCTTCGGTGGGAAAGCAAGAGGTTGCCAGTGCTCACCAAATACAGATGCTCAGGAAATGGGGGACTCGTGTGGCTTGGGCAGAGGGAACTTCTCAGCTACAGTGCCGTGTCCTGTGCAGGAGGCCCCGTTCACTCCTCGCTGTGTCCCAGCTTGCTTGATGCTGAACGTCCCCGGGAATAATTCAACCTCTTATCTAAGGTAGGGGCCAGCTTCCTTGAACCACCAACTGTTCGATTGCACAACACATCAGTTATATAAGAGGATCTTAAGAAAGAATAAAATCATGAGCCTCGCATAACTGCCTCTGTCCAGGCATCAGTCCCAGACCCGAGGAAGGGGCCCAGTGGGGGCAACTCGTCCATTTGTAAACAAAAGCCACAGAGTGGACCGTTGGCTTCACTGAGGGGAGCTCAAAGGCTGCACCTCGTCCTTGTGTTCCCTCAGACTCCCCCACCCCCGCTCTACCTCCGTCACCCCAAACACAGGCCCTCATTATCCTGGATGAAAATAGAAAGCTCCTCATCATTTATTTATTTTTAGCACTTGCTCAAACTAATTGGTAACCCTGCAACCCATCCATAATACAGTGATCTGGAAGGAACTGACAGCTATTTAATGATGGAATGTATCAGACGAGGACAGAGAGCAGGAGGCTTACTCTGCAGTGGGTCTTGTTTGACTGTTCTCTGTCATGTGGGGATTAGTGTTTTCTGATGCACTTGGTTTCCATGGGTTATTCGCTGAAAATTAGACAGCCAGAGCTCAGGAGGGCTGGTGCAACCCTCTTCCTACTTCTTCACTGGCCTGCAGAGGTGAGTTCACCAGTTCTGAGCCTTTGAGAGAAGGAGGCCCAGGATTTAGAGAAGGCAGGCCATGTTTTGACTCCTTCACCTGCTTTGACCAATCAAGGTAGGGAGGAGTTTGGGAAGAGCAGGAGTTCGGGAGGCAGACAAGTCTGGACTCTCAGCTTGGACGCTGAATAATTATGTGACTTAAACCTTCGGAACCTCAGTTTCCTCATTCTCACAATGGGAAGAACAAGACCCGCTCACCCAAGTGTTTCAGAGGACTGGCATGGAAGCACAAGTTGTACTGCCTCCTACAAGCTTAGATATTCAATAACTACTTCTTTCTTTCTTTGAATTTTCAGCATCTACAAGCTTGCTTAGGGAGCTATATGAACAAAACACTCCAAGTTTTGCACTTCCATTTTTCTTTTTAATTAGGAGGTCCATACTGTAAGATAGCATGATATCAAGGCAACATCAAGAATACCACTGATAAGACTCTGGAATAAGAATGTGCTCAGTCAAGAAAGCTTTCAGGCTGCTCTGGTGGTCCAGTGGCTGAGTCTGCCTTGCGATTGCAGGAGACACAAGTTTCATCCTTTGTTTGAGAAGATTCCACATGCCATGGAGCAACTAAGCCCACATACCACAACTAAAGAGCCCACCGGTCTAATAGCTCTAGCGCTGCAACAAGAGAAGCCGCCACAACAAGATAAACCACCACAATGAGAAACCTGTGCATCACAACTAGAGAGTAACCCCTGCTCACCACAACTAGAGAAAGCCCATGTGTAACAACAAAGACCCAGTGCAGTCAAAAAGAGTAACAACTAAATAAATACATAAATAATTTAAAAAGAAGGTCTCCTTTGGGACCTCTCCTACTCTATGGATAGGAGTGTAAATTGGTGCAGCCACTATGAAAACAGTCTAGAGGATCCTTAAAAATGCCAAAAATAGAACTACCATGTGATCCAGCAATCCCAACTTCTGGTAGTATATCCAGAAAACTATCAAAAAGCTACATCTTGTAATAAGGTATAATCAAATAATCTGTATATATATGTGTGTGTGTGTATAAAACTGAATCACTTCATTATATACCTAAAACTAACACAATATTATAAATAAACTATAGTTCATGGCTTTTTGGCCATTTCTATTGAGCTTTCATTTATTTATCTTTGTTCTTTTGCCCGTGTGAGCCTCCCATTGCAACGGCCTCTGTCGCTGCAGAGCACCGGCTCTGGGTGCATGTGCTCCAGAGCTCCGGCTCAGTAGTTGGACACATGGGTCCAAGTGCTAACCTCAGTTTCCTCATTCTCACAATGGGAAGAACAAGACCCGCTCACCCAAGTGTTTCAGAGGACTGGCATGGAAGCACAAGTTGTACTGCCTCCTACAAGCTTAGATATTCAATAACTACTTCTTTCTTTCTTTGAATTTTCAGCATCTACAAGCTTGCTTAGGGAGCTATATGAACAAAACACTCCAAGTTTTGCACTTCCATTTTCTTTTAATTAGGAGGTCCATACTGTAAGATAGCATGATATCAAGGCAACATCAAGAATACCACTGATAAGACTCTGGAATAAGAATGTGCTCAGTCAAGAAAGCTTTCAGGCTGCTCTGGTGGTCCAGTGGCTGAGTCTGCCTTGCGATTGCAGGAGACACAAGTTTCATCCTTTGTTTGAGAAGATTCCACATGCCATGGAGCAACTAAGCCCACATACCACAACTAAAGAGCCCACCGGTCTAATAGCTCTAGCGCTGCAACAAGAGAAGCCGCCACAACAAGATAAACCACCACAATGAGAAACCTGTGCATCACAACTAGAGAGTAACCCCTGCTCACCACAACTAGAAAGCCCATGTGTAACAACAAAGACCCAGTGCAGTCAAAAAGAGTAACAACTAAATAAATACATAAATAATTTAAAAAGAAGGTCTCCTTTGGGACCTCTCCTACTCTATGGATAGGAGTGTAAATTGGTGCAGCCACTATGAAAACAGTCTAGAGGATCCTTAAAAATGCCAAAAATAGAACTACCATGTGATCCAGCAATCCCAACTTCTGGTAGTATATCCAGAAAACTATCAAAAAGCTACATCTTGTAATAAGGTATAATCAAATAATCTGTATATATATGTGTGTGTGTGTATAAAACTGAATCACTTCATTATATACCTAAAACTAACACAATATTATAAATAAACTATAGTTCATGGCTTTTTGGCCATTTCTATTGAGCTTTCATTTATTTATCTTTGTTCTTTTGCCCGTGTGAGCCTCCCATTGCAACGGCCTCCCCCACCACAGAGCACCGGCTCTGGGCACATGTGCTCCAGAGCCCCGGCTTGGTAGTTGGACACATGGGTCCAAGTGCTCCGCGGCATGCGGGATCCTCCCAGGCCCGGGATCGAACCTCTTCAGGTCTTATTTATTTGAGGATAATAATTCCTACCTACTTCTGTTCACTAATATGAGTCATTCATTTGACAACTCACTGGATATATCAACTTCGAATCCCTGAAAGTATCCCGAAGTGCTTTCAGAATGTACTAAAGCTCAGTCTCTCCCAGTCTCTTCCATTCTAACGTGTGTTCTCTCATGCAGCAGCCTTCTTGGAAGATTTATTCTTTTAATTTTAAAAAAAGATTATTTTCAGTTTTGTTCACAAAAAAATTTAGCAAAAAGTACAGAGTGCTTCCATATACCTCCTCACCCACACATACGCAGCCCCCACCATCAGACGGGTACCTTTGTTGAAACTGATGCTTGTATATTAACATAACACTATCACTTTAAACCACAGCTTCCGCTGGGGTTCACTCCAGTGGTGCTGAACATTCTCTGGGTTTGGACAAGCATATAATGGCATGTGTCCACTATTACTACAGTGTTATGCAGAAGAGTTTCACTGCCCTGAAAGCCTTCTAGATTCTTCCTAGTCATCCCTCCCGTCTCCCTTCCCTTGGCAGCCATTGCTCTTTTTACTGTTTCCCTAGTTTTGTCTTTTCGAGAATGTCATATAGTTGGAGTTACACAGTATATAGCTTTCTCCAACTGGCTTCTTTTACTTATTAATATGCATTAAAATTCCTCCATGTTTTTTCCTGGCTTGATAGTTTGTTTCTTTTTGGTGTGAATAATATTTCCTTTTCTGTATATATCAGAGTTTGTCCCTTCACCTACTTAAACACATCTTGATTGCTTCAAAATATTGATAAGTATGAATTAAGCTGCAAAAAACATCTGTATGCAGGCTTTTGTGTAGACATAAGTTTTGAACTGATTTGGGTAAATACAATTGCTATATCATATAGTAAATTGTGCAAGAAACTGTCAAGCTGTCTTCCAAAGTGGCTGTCCCATTTTTCAGCCCCACCAACAATAGATGAAAGTTCCTACTGCTTCACATCCTCACCAGAATTTGGTTTTGTCAGTGACTTGGGTGTTGACCATTCTGATAGGTATCTAGTAGCATCTCAGTATTGTCGTAACTTGCATTTCCCTCATGAGGTATAATGCTGAACTTTACCTTTTTGATTTTCTTAATCCATTTGATTTTCTTAATCCATTTTATTGGGTTTTAGTTTGGTTAGTTACATTAGTGACATTTCACTGCAAAGTAATAATACTTGCCTCACAGGGTCATTGTGAGGAAGAAAGGGAAGAATCTGATCACTTTAAATATAAAATCTCAGTTTACAGTCTTCGTTTCTATATCTTGCTCAAGTCTGATAAAGCTAGAGCTAGAATTCACATTGGTAGAAAGTCAGTGCCCGTGAAGTTTCATAAGATAATAGATCTCAAATACACAATGCCTTGTGAGCACAGAGAAGGAAACAACTGGTTTTGCCTGGGGGGCTGAATAAGACTTTAAGGTACCTGGAATATAGTAGCACCTTAATAATTCTTCATTAAATGAGAGGACATTTGAGAAGGTGGACTCTGGACTTAGACTGCTTAGAATTGAATCAATTCTCCATCAATTTATCAGATGTATGAGTTTTGACCAGTTACTTAACCTCTCTGTTTCTGCATGTGAATTATGGGATTACTAACAGTCAAAAGTCAGAAACAACCTAAATGCCCTCAATGGATGAGCGGATAAACAAATGTGGTATCCACATAGTGGAATATTATTCACTCATAAAAAACTGAAGCACTGATACATGCAACAATATGAATGAACCTTAAAAGCATTATTCTAAGTAAAATAAGTCAAACATAAACGGTCCTGTATTATATGATTCTATGCATATGGAATGCCTAGGGTAGGTAAATTATAGGAGTCAGAAAGTAGACAAGTGGCTTCCTGGGGCTAAGAGGAGGAGTCATGGAGAATGACTAACAGGTACAGGGTCTTCTTTTGGCTTGATGAAAATGCATTGATGAGACAAAACAGATGTGGTTGTACAACATTCTGAAGGTTCTAAAAGCCATTGAATTATACACGTAAATTGTGCAAGAAACTGTCAAGCTGTCTTCCAAAGTGGCTGTCCCAACTTCAGACCCACCAACAATAGATGAAAGTTCCTACTGCTTCACATCCTCACCAGAATTTGGTTTTGTCAGTGACTTGGGTGTTGACCATTCTGATAGGTATCTAGTAGCATCTCAGTATTGTCGTAACTTGCATTTCCCTCATGAGGTATAATGCTGAACTTTACCTTTTTGATTTTCTTAATCCATTTGATTTTCTTAATCCATTTTATTGGGTTTTAGTTTGGTTAGTTACATTAGTGACATTTCACTGCAAAGTAATAATACTTGCCTCACAGGGTCATTGTGAGGAAGAAAGGGAAGAATCTGATCACTTTAAATATAAAATCTCAGTTTACAGTCTTCGTTTCTATATCTTGCTCAAGTCTGATAAAGCTAGAGCTAGAATTCACATTGGTAGAAAGTCAGTGCCCGTGAAGTTTCATAAGATAATAGATCTCAAATACACAATGCCTTGTGAGCACAGAGAAGGAAACAACTGGTTTTGCCTGGGGGGCTGAATAAGACTTTAAGGTACCTGGAATATAGTAGCACCTTAATAATTCTTCATTAAATGAGAGGACATTTGAGAAGGTGGACTCTGGACTTAGACTGCTTAGAATTGAATCAATTCTCCATCAATTTATCAGATGTATGAGTTTTGACCAGTTACTTAACCTCTCTGTTTCTGCATGTGAATTATGGGATTACTAACAGTCAAAAGTCAGAAACAACCTAAATGCCCTCAATGGATGAGCGGATAAACAAATGTGGTATCCACATAGTGGAATATTATTCACTCATAAAAAACTGAAGCACTGATACATGCAACAATATGAATGAACCTTAAAAGCATTATTCTAAGTAAAATAAGTCAAACATAAACGGTCCTGTATTATATGATTCTATGCATATGGAATGCCTAGGGTAGGTAAATTATAGGGAGTCAGAAAGTAGACAAGTGGCTTCCTGGGGCTAAGAGGAGGAGTCATGGAGAATGACTAACAGGTACAGGGTCTTCTTTTGGCTTGATGAAAATGCATTGATGAGACAAAACAGATGTGGTTGTACAACATTCTGAAGGTTCTAAAAGCCATTGAATTATACACTTAAAAGTGGTTAGTCTGATCTTAAGTGAACTTTACCTCAATAAAAATATTCACTAGATATAAACAGGAGATGTGGCACAATTGGGTAAGTAGTAAGTTAGTGAAATGGAAAATAGATTGCATTAAATTACCCAGGATGCCACAGAGAGCTGAGATATGTAAGACAGGTTAAAAAGCACAGTAACAGTGTGAGATGGTGCAGGATTCCAGAAAGAGATAAAAGACAAAAATGGGATGAAGCATATTTGAAGGGGAAAGAAAAACAGAATTTTCTAGAAATATTGGTTGAAAGAGTACAAACCTCAGATCCAGGAAGCCCAGAAAGCCCCAAGAAGAATAAATAAAAGGAAATTCATGCCTAGGCATATTTTAGTAAAACTATAGAACGCCTAAAGCAAAAAGAAGATCTAAAAGGCAGCCAGAGAATAAGAACCACTTTCAAAGTGATGACAATTAGACAACTGGCCAACTTCTCGACTGTGGTAATAAAGGACAGAAGACAGGAACAAGCTATGAGGTGTGCTGGAAGAAAAAGGGTTATTAGTGTAGACCTTCAAAGAAAGCAGAAATATCTTTCCAAAATGAAGGCAAAATACTTTTTTTATATAAATGAAAACTGAGAGTTTTACCAGCAACAGATCTTTGCCAAGAAAACTCTAAGATTCCCTTCAAGGAAATATTTCAGATATTAGTAAATACTGAGTAAATCAAATTTGACTGGATAAGCCAATAAATTAATCTATACATTGTGGGATTAAATAAAAGGTATAACTAAAATAAGTAATGTGGTAGTATGTAAATTATAGAGAAAGAGATAAGGGTCACAGTGTTCTGTGGCCTAGTATTGCTTGGGAGTATGTCAAGAGATTCGTATGTTAAGAGATTCAGAGTGGCCGCTGAAAGAAGACTACTAGGTGACCCTTATATCCATTGTCTCTTATATGATAATGAAACTCTGAGTTTCATCTGACCCCATGACCATTTTTCAGCCTTGGAGGCTACTCCTCCTGGGAGGATTATATATTTCCCCACCAGCCAAACATCAGGTTTGTTCTCTTTGGGGAGGATTCTATTTAAACACTGGCGATATCAGGCTTGGCCAAGGTGACTTGTTTAGCCAATGCACTGCTAGTGAAAGTAAAGTATGTCACTTTCTGAGAAGAAGTTTTCAAAACCATTATGAAATTCCACCATCTCTCTCTTTTCTTTCTGCTGTACCCTTAGCAATGCTCCAGAAAAGGACTGGAGTCAAGAATAAAGAGCCAAAGCTGATGTGTACATGTGATATGAATGGCAAATAAACCCGTGTTAAAATCACATAGATTTGGGGGTTACTGGTTACTATAGTGTAACTTAGCCTAAGGCGAGTGACACAGAAGTTAATGCCTAGAAATAAAGCGCTGCTATCATGACAACAAATAAACACAACAACCTCAGATTAGCAGTATATCGTATGGGTTTTCAGAATGTGAAATGGTGCCTAGGAAATTTTATGGAGGCTAAAAAGATGATAATATGTCTATATTATGCAGTAGCCAAACATTGACCAAAACTTGCCTATGCTAACCTGAAAGGCAAATTAAGTACCCAATGAGCTAGTGATATAAGATGAAGAATGTGGGCAAAACAGAATAGGATTTAAAAGTTGTATATTACCATACTGTAACTCAGACTAAGATGGATAAAGGGGTGATCTATGTGACCAGATTTATCAGTGTTTCATAACTCCTGCTGTTTGTTGTTTAGTTGCTACATCATGTTCAGTTCTTTGCAACCCCATGGAGTATAGCTTGCCAGGCTTCCATGGACTGTAGCTTGCCGGGTTTCTCTGTTTATGGAATTTTCCAGGCAAGAATACTGGAATGAGTTGGCATTTCCTTCTCCAGAGAATCTTCCTGACCCAGGGACTGAATCCCGGTTTCCTGCCTGTCAGGTGGATTCCTTACCTTGAGTTATCAAGGAAGCCCAGAGACATATCTAAAACATAAATACACTGGAGAGTCTGAAAATGTAAAGGAAGAAAAAGATAAAGCAGGCCCATAAGAGCAAAGGAAAGTGAATAAAAATGTCCAACTCCACATTCTTAATTGTGTAGACACAGCTAGACTATTCTCAAACTAAGACAAAGTTCACTTAAGAGCGAAGTAGTGTAACGCCAATTCAAAAATATCCTCAGAGGCTTTTATGGTGGGTTGAATTGTGCCTCTCCAAAATCAGTGTTTAAGATGAGACTTTAAGATGAGACTGTATTTGGAATAAGGATCTTTAAAGAAACAATTAAGTTAAAATGAGGTCATGAGGAAGGGACCCAATCCACATTGACCAGAGTTCTTATTAGAAGAAGAAATTTGGACACAAAAAGTGGAACCAGGGATGTGTGGGCATGGAGGAAGGGCCGTACCAGAACACAGGGATAAACAGTCATCTGCAAACCAAGGAGAAAGTCTCAAAAGGAATGGACACTGCTCACATCTAGATCTTGAACTTCTAGCCTCCAGAACTTTAAGAAAACTGCTTTCTGTTATTTGAGGTGCCTTGTCTGTGACTTGGCAGTACTCAGTTCATAGTACTTTGTGATAACATCCCTAGCAAACTAATAAAGCCTTAAATAAGAGTACTAATTGCAGTAATGTCATACCCTAGATCTTTTCAGGCCTTTTCTTTTGGAGAATTCCAAAGATCAAAAAAAGCAGCCATGTGCAACAAGAAGATGTCTTCTGGCAGCTCCCTCCTTACAAAGAGGCTTTTAATAATGGGTCTTGGCACAGAGGTAACCAGTATTGTGCCCTGGGGCGGGTCTCACCATTGTCCTCCTCTGTGGGCTGCTGAAGAGAGCCAAAGATGCAATGCCATTCAAGGAGTGCCATCTGGGAGGACATTTCTAAGGAAAACAGGAGACTCTGGCTCCTGGATTTGCTATTCTGATCCAGTTTAATCGCTAACAACTATAAGAAAACAAAGTCCCCTTACTTTCACGTCACACAGGGCTGGAGCCAAATGGGATTCTGCATGCTGATAGTGGGGTAATAGCTATATCATAATCATTATTTTAGAGAACATTTCTCTCCTACCAGCTCTTGCTGAGCGTATTTAGATTCGAGATAGCCCAGAGACATATCTAAAACATAAATACACTGGAGAGTCTGAAAATGTAAAGGAAGAAAAAGATAAAGCAGGCCCATAAGAGCAAAGGAAAGTGAATAAAAATGTCCAACTCCACATTCTTAATTGTGTAGACACAGCTAGACTATTCTCAAACTAAGACAAAGTTCACTTAAGAGCGAAGTAGTGTAACGCCAATTCAAAAATATCCTCAGAGGCTTTTATGGTGGGTTGAATTGTGCCTCTCCAAAATCAGTGTTTAAGATGAGACTTTAAGATGAGACTGTATTTGGAATAAGGATCTTTAAAGAAACAATTAAGTTAAAATGAGGTCATGAGGAAGGGACCCAATCCACATTGACCAGAGTTCTTATTAGAAGAAGAAATTTGGACACAAAAAGTGGAACCAGGGATGTGTGGGCATGGAGGAAGGGCCGTACCAGAACACAGGGATAAACAGTCATCTGCAAACCAAGGAGAAAGTCTCAAAAGGAATGGACACTGCTCACATCTAGATCTTGAACTTCTAGCCTCCAGAACTTTAAGAAAACTGCTTTCTGTTATTTGAGGTGCCTTGTCTGTGACTTGGCAGTACTCAGTTCATAGTACTTTGTGATAACATCCCTAGCAAACTAATAAAGCCTTAAATAAGAGTACTAATTGCAGTAATGTCATACCCTAGATCTTTTCAGGCCTTTTCTTTTGGAGAATTCCAAAGATCAAAAAAAGCAGCCATGTGCAACAAGAAGATGTCTTCTGGCAGCTCCCTCCTTACAAAGAGGCTTTTAATAATGGGTCTTGGCACAGAGGTAACCAGTATTGTGCCCTGGGGCGGGTCTCACCATTGTCCTCCTCTGTGGGCTGCTGAAGAGAGCCAAAGATGCAATGCCATTCAAGGGAGTGCCATCTGGGAGGACATTTCTAAGGAAAACAGGAGACTCTGGCTCCTGGATTTGCTATTCTGATCCAGTTTAATCGCTAACAACTATAAGAAAACAAAGTCCCCTTTCTTTCACGTCACACAGGGCTGGAGCCAAATGGGATTCTGCATGCTGATAGTGTGGGGTAATAGCTATATCATAATCATTATTTTAGAGAACATTTCTCTCCTACCAGCTCTTGCTGAGCGTATTTAGATTCCGAGATAGCATTAGGGGGTGAGAGCATTTATCCTTTTAAAGACTTCCATTCCAGGGCTTCAACTGCTCACTGGCTCCGTCATTTGTTATTCATACATGTTCATCAAATTGTTCAAATGTTTTTATTTCCTCCTATCAATGGATTCATTTAGAAAACACTTCGTACCATCTCCAAGCTAATTATTTAATATAAAAAAAGATTTGTTTTATTTTTCATTTTCTCACCTCCCTTCTTTTGACATTGAGGTCATGTTTCTCATCTGAAACTTCAATGTGTGCTAACTTTACATTTTTATAAATTCATACATTGAGGGCATTTTGGTTCGGTCTAGTGTTTTCCCCCCAGGAGGGAAAAGTTGTATTTATGGGTGCCTATAAATGCAAGGCTTTGTTCTGCTGATCTTTTCTTTCTGCTCGCCCCCTCGGGGTGGTGGCTAGAAATGTGCATTCTTGTTTAAAAGAAACATAAAGAATGAAAGACAACTTGATACAGTTGGTCTCTGTTGATTACTTATGGAGTCCGGTGACTGTAGAAGTGCTGATCAAAAGGCCCTGGACAATAAAAGCCAAGTTTGTAGGGGAGAGGCTGCGGGGCAGCGGGGTTTAGGAAAAGACCTACAGAGCTCTGCTAGTCTAATCTAATGACTTCTCATACATTTTTCTTCCTGTTTTGTTTCTTTTGTTTTTAGATTTTTTTTTTTTATGTAGACTGCTTTTAAAGTCTTTATTGCATTTATTACAATATTGCTTCTGTTTTATCTTTTGGTGCTTTGGCCATTAGGCACGTGGGATCTTTTCTCCCAGACGGGATCAAACTTGCACCTGCTGCATTGGACGTACAGAGTCTTAACCACTGGACCACCCAGGAAGTTCCCCCTTCTCCTTTCCTTATTTCCTTCCTTCCTTCCTCTCTGCTCTTTGGTCTTTCTATTGCTCTCTATTTTTTCTGTAATTTTGCCTTCTCCTGCCTTCCTTCCCTCCTTCTCTCCTTCCTACAAGGAAGAAAATGGTTAAGATCGAACCATAGGTTGGAAATGGCCAAACAGCAGCAATTTCACACATTCAACCTAATCCAACCAACAAAATTCAAGATTTAAAACTTTTATACACCAAGAAAAGAGGATAACAGCACAATATAATTTTTTAATTAATTAGTTAACTTTAACTAGAGGGTAATTACTTTCTCATATTGGGACGGTTTTTGCCATGCATCAACATGCATCAGCCACAGGTATACATGTGTGCCCCCATTCTGAAGCCCCCTCCCACCCTCCTCCCCCTCCGGTCCCTCTGGATTGTCCCAGAGAAAAACAGGTTTTTCCTTATTTGAGAAGGCAGCCTGACTGTGGATCCAACAAGGTCTGAATGGGATCTTGGTTTCACAAGTTATTCTTTGCAAGGCTTTGATCAAGTGACTTTGCCTCTCTGAGCCTCCGTTCCCTTATCTATGAATGGGAATCTTGGTACCTATTTTGCAGGGTTTTTTCCTGAAAATTTAAAGTAAATATAAAAAGGCATGGCACCTCATCGAGTGAGTGGTCTGGCACATAACTATTTTATGGTATATTTAGATACTTTGGTAACGAGAAAAATGCAAAGTAATAAAAAACATTACTGAACACTTGTAACTTCAGGGCAAAAGCTGCAAGCTGAGAATTGATCACATTGGAAATGAAGTGTATTACTCAATGACTAGTAAATATAGAGCCGACACCAACCCATGGTGGCTCAGATGGAAAAGAATCGGCCTGCAATGCAGTTGACCCAGGTTCGATCCTTGTGTTGGGAAGATTCCCCAGAAAAGGAAATTGTAACCCACTCCAGTATTCTTGCCTGGAGAAGTCCATGGACAGATAAACCTGGCAGCTACAATCCATGGAGTCAGAAAGAGTAGGACATGACTGAACGACTAACATACATGTGCTCTTATATTCCTTGTGTCTTGAGAAAACTGTGAATCATTTTCGTTTCATATTCAGCACAGCCTCAAGACATCAATAAGGAGGGCAGACTGAGAGCACTGGGTTTCCCCAGACCTTGATCTTGCATCTTCTCTGCAAGTGATGAAAGAATAAATCTTCCTGCACCCCCAGAAGGCCTGGATGGCAGCAGGTAAGGTGAAATGACAAAATTTCAGCTGCCATTTTCAGACTCACATGGAAGACGAAGTTGACTCTGAAGGTTGTCTCAAATTCAGTGATAAAGTCATGACCATTTAACAAAACAGGTCACTTCCAAGCCTCCATATATGGGGCATCAAGTGCCAGCATATGGTGAACAAGATGGGTTTCCCCAAGAGTTAATTCCTTTCATGATAGATCACGCACATAGGGCTGCGGGCCATGTGTGAAGTGTGTGTGAGTGTGTGTGTCTGAAGAACATAGTGTCAGGAGTATGAAGTCAGGATATCCTGAAAAGTATTCCCGCAGCTTCAGGAAGATCTTGGGAATCTCCTTTTCTAGCAGAATGAGGCTCCCCCTTGCCTCCATTGTGCAGTTCAGAAGCTCTTTGGGGACTGGTTTCCAGGGTACTGGGTAGTGATTTCTGTTTAAATACTGACTTTACTCTGGGATAGTGGCCACTGGGTCCTCAGATCATCACACTGCTGACATTTTGTGGGCTATAGCAAGAATCTCACAGTCCTGAGAACATGAAGGGAAACCTCATGGCTCCATTCCAAACACCCAGTGATTCTGGGATGAACAGCCATGAAGGATGTAGGTTGAGTATTTGTCTGATTGCAGTGATTATTAAGATAGTTCCTTTACAACTTTGGCTTCAACTACAGGCTATTATGGAATGCCCCAGGTGGCTCAGTGGGTAAAGAATCTGTCTGCAATGCAGGAGACACAGGAGATGTGGGTTCGATCCTTGGGTCAGGAAGATCTTCTGGAGAAGAAAATGGCAAGCCATTCCAGTATTTTTGCCTGGAGAAGTCCATGGACACAGGAGCTCAGTGGGCTATAGTGCATGGGGTCACAAAGAACTAGATATGACTGACGTGACTGAGCATGTGCATATGCTATTGTATAGCTTGTTTGTCAGTTAATATGCCTTTCATATTCAGCACAGCCTCAAGACATCAATAAGGAGGGCAGACTGAGAGCACTGGGTTTCCCAGACCTTGATCTTGCATCTTCTCTGCAAGTGATGAAAGAATAAATCTTCCTGCACCCCCAGAAGGCCTGGATGGCAGCAGGTAAGGTGAAATGACAAAATTTCAGCTGCCATTTTCAGACTCACATGGAAGACGAAGTTGACTCTGAAGGTTGTCTCAAATTCAGTGATAAAGTCATGACCATTTAACAAAACAGGTCACTTCCAAGCCTCCATATATGGGGCATCAAGTGCCAGCATATGGTGAACAAGATGGGTTTCCCCAAGAGTTAATTCCTTTCATGATAGATCACGCACATAGGGCTGCGGGCCATGTGTGAAGTGTGTGTGAGTGTGTGTGTCTGAAGAACATAGTGTCAGGAGTATGAAGTCAGGATATCCTGAAAAGTATTCCCGCAGCTTCAGGAAGATCTTGGGAATCTCCTTTTCTAGCAGAATGAGGCTCCCCCTTGCCTCCATTGTGCAGTTCAGAAGCTCTTTGGGGACTGGTTTCCAGGGTACTGGGTAGTGATTTCTGTTTAAATACTGACTTTACTCTGGGATAGTGGCCACTGGGTCCTCAGATCATCACACTGCTGACATTTTGTGGGCTATAGCAAGAATCTCACAGTCCTGAGAACATGAAGGGAAACCTCATGGCTCCATTCCAAACACCCAGTGATTCTGGGATGAACAGCCATGAAGGATGTAGGTTGAGTATTTGTCTGATTGCAGTGATTATTAAGATAGTTCCTTTACAACTTTGGCTTCAACTACAGGCTATTATGGAATGCCCCAGGTGGCTCAGTGGGTAAAGAATCTGTCTGCAATGCAGGAGACACAGGAGATGTGGGTTCGATCCTTGGGTCAGGAAGATCTTCTGGAGAAGAAAATGGCAAGCCATTCCAGTATTTTTGCCTGGAGAAGTCCATGGACACAGGAGCTCAGTGGGCTATAGTGCATGGGGTCACAAAGAACTAGATATGACTGACGTGACTGAGCATGTGCATATGCTATTGTATAGCTTGTTTGTCAGTTAATATGCCTTTAAACATGTTTAATGATTGTAGAATCACCCTTAATTTTCTCACTCCATAGGTATTCACAATCTCCTGTAGATGTCTGAAGGACTTTGAAATTTGAAAAAGAAATTCATACACTCAAGGAAGTCGGGAACCCCCGCCCTAGACTGGGTGACTAAGCTCTTCCTCTATCTTGCCCACCCATGGTCTGAATTGACCTGCCATTCAGGTCTAATGTTTGCCCCTGGGGAACTTCATGAAATATATTCCACCCTGGATGGAGCATAGTTCTCTAGAGCCGTGGGTAATGAGTCCCCAGCCTCCTTCTGACAACTCAGTACAGGTCACCCTCCACAGGACTCACTGCCAACCTCATGGTGCCATTTCTTCTACTTTGACATGGGGCTCTGTTTTGGAGGGGGCTTTTTTGACATATTAAACAAAATCAAAATTTTAATTATTTACAATATCCAGATTTCTCTTGTATGATAGGGGCCTTCCTTTTTTAAGAGAAGCAAATCATTAGCTTTTGTAAGCATGACCCTATCACAATAACAATGTCACATTCCAACCCACAACTAACAAAAGCTAAAGCGGAAAAATGACTGAGTCTGGGGTTCTCCAGCCTCTTCCTCCAATGGCCAGCCCAGTCCAGCCCTGAGATAACTCTGGGTTACACAGTGTGTTTCATGGGCTTCAATGAGAGCCTCAGATACCTTCCGGCAGATGCCCCCTGCCATGTCCCTGCCTTTGTCCCTCCACAAGCCCTGCTCTTGAGGCGTCCGGATGTCACCATTCTGAAGATGCCTCTTCTCAGCTCCAGCTGGAGGGAGAACATAAACACACGTGGCCTTCACAGCCCTTGCCAGGACTGAAAAATATTTGGCCACATGTTCTCTTATTTGTGGTTATTTCTTGCTTCTAAGGAAAAGTGAGGCAAATGTGGGTTCGATCCTTGGGTCAGGAAGATCTTCTGAGAAGAAAATGGCAAGCCATTCCAGTATTTTTGCCTGAGAAGTCCATGGACACAGGAGCTCAGTGGGCTATAGTGCATGGGGTCACAAAGAACTAGATATGACTGACGTGACTGAGCATGTGCATATGCTATTGTATAGCTTGTTTGTCAGTTAATATGCCTTTAAACATGTTTAATGATTGTAGAATCACCCTTAATTTTCTCACTCCATAGGTATTCACAATCTCCTGTAGATGTCTGAAGGACTTTGAAATTTGAAAAAGAAATTCATACACTCAAGGAAGTCGGGAACCCCCGCCCTAGACTGGGTGACTAAGCTCTTCCTCTATCTTGCCCACCCATGGTCTGAATTGACCTGCCATTCAGGTCTAATGTTTGCCCCTGGGGAACTTCATGAAATATATTCCACCCTGGATGGAGCATAGTTCTCTAGAGCCGTGGGTAATGAGTCCCCAGCCTCCTTCTGACAACTCAGTACAGGTCACCCTCCACAGGACTCACTGCCAACCTCATGGTGCCATTTCTTCTACTTTGACATGGGGCTCTGTTTTGGAGGGGGCTTTTTTGACATATTAAACAAAATCAAAATTTTAATTATTTACAATATCCAGATTTCTCTTGTATGATAGGGGCCTTCCTTTTTTAAGAGAAGCAAATCATTAGCTTTTGTAAGCATGACCCTATCACAATAACAATGTCACATTCCAACCCACAACTAACAAAAGCTAAAGCGGAAAAATGACTGAGTCTGGGGTTCTCCAGCCTCTTCCTCCAATGGCCAGCCCAGTCCAGCCCTGAGATAACTCTGGGTTACACAGTGTGTTTCATGGGCTTCAATGAGAGCCTCAGATACCTTCCGGCAGATGCCCCCTGCCATGTCCCTGCCTTTGTCCCTCCACAAGCCCTGCTCTTGAGGCGTCCGGATGTCACCATTCTGAAGATGCCTCTTCTCAGCTCCAGCTGGAGGGAGAACATAAACACACGTGGCCTTCACAGCCCTTGCCAGGACTGAAAAATATTTGGCCACATGTTCTCTCTTATTTGTGGTTATTTCTTGCTTCTAATTTTGCTGCCCGCACCAAACCCTCCCTCAAGAGGACACTGCCTCGCAAGCTGACAGCTCTCAGAGAGGCTGGTGGGGGCGGGAGGGGAATATCTAGACACAGCAAGCCACCTACACTCATCCCTACACTCAATCCAGGGCATCTAATGAAAAGTGTACCAAACTGAGGAAACCCTGAAACACGATAGAAAAGCCAGCTGGCCCGCCCCCACCACCTCTTCAGCGCATCTCCTGGGCCACTCCTAGCTTTCTTCCTCTTTCCCCTCTGCCTACATGCTTCTTTGTCCTGTTCCTGGTGCCGCTGCCACCGTGTCTGTCCTTTTGTTGTGGGGCCTACTGTGTGGCCTGAGTTTTGCCCAGGGGAGGGCCTCACGCGGGCTCAGTGGATTCAAAGTGCCAAGGCTGCCAAAGGAAGATTGTCTGACCACAATCCATCTGGCATCCATCAAAGACAAACAAACACGCTGTGCTTATCACCAAGCTGCCTGGTGTAGCCAAACTGTAAATTAGATCCACAAGGGCCTCCATAGCAGCATCACGTGGTCCAGGCACGGCCCCTGGTTGCCCTCACTCTTAACTGCAAATATGGGTAGTTGAGTGTCACACCCACCTTGGTTTTAGCTTGGGTAAGAACTTAATTCAAAGTATCCTTTAAAGTTTGGATATATGCTCACACACACACACACACAGAATGGTAGCAAAAAAGGCCAAGATATAAACAATGTTTGCCTTTGACTGATACCTACAGATCTATGGGCACTTTTTTTTTCTTTATATGGTTTCACATTTTCCAAAGTTTCACTCATGAGGACTTAATCATGTTTATCATTTTAAAAACCAGGCACAGATCCTTTTATTTTTAATGTTTAAAAATTAAAAATCCTAACGTATGTGTGAATGAGGAGGAGGGGAAACAAGGTGAGTTTAGTTTAAAAGGAGGGCAAATTCTTAACCAGACTGACAGATAGAAAACAGATAGTTACCAAAGTAGGTAGGGAAAGGGAAAATTGGAGTATGAGATTAACAGATGTTAACTTCTATCTGTAAAATACTACACAACAAGCATGTACTGCATAGCACGGGGAATTATAGCCATTACTTTGTAATAACCTGTAAATGAGTATAATCTGCAGAAACACTGTATCACTATACTGTACACCTGAAACTAATATGATATTATAAATCAGCTATATGTCAGCTTTAAATAAAATGGCACACTCTGATGATATCAGAGCAGAGCACCCAGGTGAGTCAGAACCCAGTTACAGCTCCAGCAAACAGTTCCCAGCAGAGCCATCCCTCACGCCTGCTCCAGGGCCTGTCACCACTGACGCACTCAAGGTGCCTGCAGACAGTGCCCATCTTCTTGCAGGATTTCAAACCAAGAGGGATGTTGGGGATGTGCGTTCTCCTCGCCCCTACCACACCTCTGCCAACTTTGCCTGAAGGCACAACAATCCTGGAACCCGGAGTGAAGGCTAAGAGGCTTGTCAGTTATTTTTAGATACACCCTTAGGCACTTCCTGCTTTTCCTCAGTGGTCTCACAGGTGAGTGAGCTGGAGGCAAGGTGGTTTATCACCTTATACAGAGCCTCACTCAAGTTTATGCAACAGAGCACAGATCTAGGTCATCATCTGGGTCCATGTGACTATAACTACCAGATCCCTCCCATCATCCCTCAAAGGAGTCTTGTCTACATAGGGACAAGCGTCGGCTCAAAAGCATGGCTTTTTGGGGAATTGTGTAGATACAGTTCTCATCCGAGTATCATTCACTTCTACAGGAAAGTATGCCAGCCAGGCTGATCAAGTGTTACAAGTGTATCTACGATAATGCTATTTGAATGATTCACTTTTAATCTGATTGACTTGGCACTTGAGACTGAGAACGGCAAAGCTCTCCCAGGATACCCCATCTCTCAATGTCAGCAGACAGACACAGGATCATCATTCCAAACACATTTTCAACTGAAGGGTTAATTTTTTGTTCATTTTAGGAGTTATTTTGGAGAATGTATTCTATCAAACTTGAGGAAGCTAATTTTAAGCTCTGAGAAAGCAGATCCTGCTTTTTTGTCTGCTGGCTTCTAAAGTGGTTCTGCTGAAATTCTGCATGCAGATAGACTGCTGAGAGAAGTCACAAAGCCAGGATCACTGGGGAAAATGCAAATCTACGGGCCTTGCAGCTCTGAGGCAGCATTCTCAAATGCTGAAGTCATCTCCTATTCCCCCAAGACCCTCAGATCTGCACATCGATATATGAAATTGGAGGCTAATATGCAGGTATTGATTCCTCTAAGGGTGAGTGTCAATATTTACAATCCCAAGAGGTGGCAACTGATTGAGGCAAAACCAAAGTCGAGCTGGCAACTGTCAAGGTCACGGCTGAGCAATAATCCTGCCCTTCACTATGTGGGTCAACGCCTCTCCCTCCAAGAGGTGCCCCACAATTTAGATGAAAAGCAAAAATAGCACTTGGTCTTCTAGACACTACTGACCTCTATGACCTAATAGCCAGGTAATGGGAAACTCCGGGTAATTTACTGGATGTTTTCCACCACAGAAGCTTGGGTCAAATTAAAGTCAGCTTTTTCAAGGGTGAGGGACTTTTTCAAACTAATTGCTCAAATCACTTATTCTTTCTTCAATCCACAACTTATTCTCTCCTCTCCATATATATGAAACTGTCTCTGACTAGATCCCAAGTCTTAAAGATTTGTCTTTAAGACTAAAGATTTGTCTTAAGGATCTGTCTCTGACTAGATCCCAAGATTTCCATTTTTTCCCCCTCCCCACACCTCTGACAAACTACTCATTGTGTGTGTGTGTTCAGTTGCTTCAGTCGTGTCTGACTCTTTGGGACCCCATGGACTCTAGCCCGCCAGGCTCCTCTGTCCATGGGATTCTCCAGGCACGAATACTGGAGTGGGTTGCCATGCTCTCCTCCCGACCCAGGGGAGGAGGATCTACTCGACCCAGGGGGCCCAAAATCACATCTCCTGCTCTGCAGGTGGAGTCTTTACCCATTGAGCCACCTGGGAAGCCCAAACTACTCATTACAACAAGGCAGTTGCAAGTTTACAGGTCTTTTCCCGCTGGTTGAAGTGGCCTGGTTGAGGTAAATGATCATGCATTACTCTCCTCAGCATTCAAAGCTTGACTATTCTGCTGGGTGGTACAAACCACTATAGCTACTCTAGTAATATCTGTTGCTAGGATGGACACAATTAGAAGTTTATATTTGTGATCAGGGTCTTTCAGAAACTAAGTAAGACACAGATAATTTCTATATGGGGCTTAAATTTAAAAGGGTCATCTCCTATTCCCCCAAGACCCTCAGATCTGCACATCGATATATGAAATTGGAGGCTAATATGCAGGTATTGATTCCTCTAAGGGTGAGTGTCAATATTTACAATCCCAAGAGGTGGCAACTGATTGAGGCAAAACCAAAGTCGAGCTGGCAACTGTCAAGGTCACGGCTGAGCAATAATCCTGCCCTTCACTATGTGGGTCAAAGCCTCTCCCTCCAAGAGGTGCCCCACAATTTAGATGAAAAGCAAAAATAGCACTTGGTCTTCTAGACACTACTGACCTCTATGACCTAATAGCCAGGTAATGGGAAACTCCGGGTAATTTACTGGATGTTTTCCACCACAGAAGCTTGGGTCAAATTAAAGTCAGCTTTTTCAAGGGTGAGGGACTTTTTCAAACTAATTGCTCAAATCACTTATTCTTTCTTCAATCCACAACTTATTCTCTCCTCTCCATATATATGAAACTGTCTCTGACTAGATCCCAAGTCTTAAAGATTTGTCTTTAAGACTAAAGATTTGTCTTAAGGATCTGTCTCTGACTAGATCCCAAGATTTCCATTTTTTCCCCCTCCCCACACCTCTGACAAACTACTCATTGTGTGTGTGTGTTCAGTTGCTTCAGTCGTGTCTGACTCTTTGGGACCCCATGGACTCTAGCCCGCCAGGCTCCTCTGTCCATGGGATTCTCCAGGCACGAATACTGGAGTGGGTTGCCATGCTCTCCTCCCGACCCAGGGGAGGAGGATCTACTCGACCCAGGGGCCAAACTCACATCTCCTGCTCTGCAGGTGGAGTCTTTACCCATTGAGCCACCTGGGAAGCCCAAACTACTCATTACAACAAGGCAGTTGCAAGTTTACAGGTCTTTTCCCGCTGGTTGAAGTGGCCTGGTTGAGGTAAATGATCATGCATTACTCTCCTCAGCATTCAAAGCTTGACTATTCTGCTGGGTGGTACAAACCACTATAGCTACTCTAGTAATATCTGTTGCTAGGATGGACACAATTAGAAGTTTATATTTGTGATCAGGGTCTTTCAGAAATCAAGTAAGACCCAGATCATTTCTATATGGGGGGGGGTGCATTAGAATATTTATAAAATGAGGAAAAAATCCAAATTCTTAGTTTGAGACACCCTGTGCTCGCAAGACCTGGGCCAAATGTCTCCCCTTCCCTGCCCCCTCCTTCTCCTGATGCTGTTCTCTTTGGGTTCATCTGGGATAACTCAGATCATTTCAACCTTGAGTACCCCACACGCCTCAGTGACACACAGTGTAACTCTGTCCACTTACAGGGAAGAATAGCAGATCTGATGCCAACCAGAAGATGAATGAATGTCGAGAGAGACAATGGCAAAATTGTGATGGAAACTGTTTATATTGGGGAGGGAGAGTCCTTCCTCTCTCCTGTTTCAAAATTTCCCCCCATTCTTGGCTATTCTCCCACTTCACAGTCCCCCTTCTTTCCATTTATTGTATAAATAATTATTGAGTGCAAACATCTAGCATCACAATTTAGCATCAAAATAAGATTGTGTACACAGAGATGAAACAGATCGGTAGGATCAAAAGCACATCAGCGTCCAAACATGCAGGATGCGTGTCTTTGGCTTGAAGAACATCCTGTAGACAATTGTGGAATCTTCTTTTAAGGAATACTGCAACATCAGCCCTTCTGATGACATAGAAGATAACTTTGAGTGGAAAATCACAGATTTTAATGACCTTGAGGAGAAAAGTATGTTAGCAAAAATCATATTGTGTCCATGAAGAAGTTTTATAAATATATCTTGCGTATTTCACTTATGACTTCCTTTTTGAATATGCACAAGAATTGTCTTTGATGAAAATTTGTGTCTAAAGAAGGAATTTTTAATATGCTTAACAGAAAAATTCAAAGCCTTGGTCATATTTTAATTTGCTACTTTCTTAGCAGTATGTAAAATCATGGTGATGATATTAGTTTGCCAAGACCATCATTTAAGAAGTACCACAAACTGGGTATTTTAAAAAACAGTAATTTGCTTTCTCATATTTCTGGAGACTTTCAAAGATCAAGATGTTAATGAAGTTAACTTTTCCCAAGGCCTCTCCACTTGGCTTGTAGATGGTCATCTACTTCCTCTGCTGTGTGATTTTCTCTCTGAATCTGTCCATGTCCCAGCCTTCTCTTCTTATAAGGACACTAATCATATTGGATTAGAATCGATGCAGATGACCTCTTTTTAACTTAATGACCTCCTTAAAGACCTGATTTCCAAATATAGTTTATTTTGAGGTACTGGGGGTTAAGACTTCAATAATGAATTTGGGGAGAACATGATTTAGCTCATAACACTACTTTACATTTGATGACTTCTTAGTTCAATGAATATTAGAGCACAAACCTCAGAGGATTGTAATGGTATTAAATAAGTCCCTGGAGCATAGGAAGCACTGTGTGAACCTTAGCTGTTTATTATTACCTACTTCACAGGATGATTGAGAAAACGAAATAAGATAGCACTTGCACAGTGATTAGCGCAGATCCTAGTGCATAGGGAGTGTTCCATCACTCCATGTTGACTGCCATCTAACTATCAATTTGGAATTATTATTGTTTTTGGAATTATTCTTATACCGGTAAAGGGAAGTTATTAAGAAAAAATTCACTATATGCTTTAAAAATAGGATTTTTTTAAAAAATCTTGGAACTTGATGATGACATTGAAAGTCCTAGTGCACATTTAAGAAAGCAAGTGCTGGTAGCCATGACTTCAGGAGTAATGCTTACAAGATTACTTTAGGGCTTCCCTGGTGGTCCAGCAGGTAAGGACACAGACTTGCAGTGCAAGGGGCGCCGGTTCGATCCCTGGCTTGGGAAGATCCCACGTGCCATGGAGCGGCTGGACTGATGTGTCCAATTACCAAGCCGGAGCTCTGGGGCGCAAGCGCCCAGAGCCAGTGCTCTGCGACAACAGAGGCTGCCGCAATGGGAGGCCCACACAGGCCAAAGAACAAAGATGGATGAAAATGGACAAATGAAGACCAATAGAAGTAGCCCACCTGCTCCCCTCCCTCCCCACCCCCCCCATAAATAAATAAATCTTAAAAAAAAAAAGATTAATGTGCAAAAGTGTTTTGTAATTACCTAATTGTCTGGCACCATCTCAAGTACTATTTTTTAACCCCTCCATGTCAAGCCAAAGATATCTCCAGTGGGTGTGACCCACTGATGCAAAATGCATTAAGCTTTTATGGCAGAGCCTTGAGACCACCAATATCATCAAGAGATTAATAACTGGAGTAAGAAAGATAAATGTCTTTTATGAATAATTCAGCCTTTCATTACAAATTAGAAACTTGAGAGCACCAATTCTTGGGAAAGTAAACAGAAAGCTGCCTTTAATGGGCTATAATTTTAAAGACAAGAAGGATGTTGCCAATCGTCACTTAGACAAGCTATAAACATACCTCTCAATGAAAAGAAGCTCCCTCAAAATGAGATCACTCAATTGAATCAGGTTTGAGACAAAACATGAGATGAATACATTTCTTATCTGGTTTAACAACTAATTATCTTTGTTATCCTGAACAAGGTAGTTAATTTCCTTGTAGATAAACTTATGAAGTTTTTAAGCCACACACATATATTTTGATCTCTAAACTAGGCATTCCTCCACCAAGTCATACTTTTAGATTGCTTCTTCTATCCCTGAAGCCCAGAGGTTTTCACTGAATTCATCCTTATTAAAATATTCCCAAAACCTCTAGAGTTTTCTAACACTGTCAAGTGTACTCTGCACTAACAAAGGAAAACTACCAAAGATGATCCTAGGAAGAGATTATGCATTTTACATCTGGCCGTGGGTGTGCAAAACTCCAGCCTTGGCCATCAAATGCAAAGGGATGACGTGAATGATGGAAATTTCTATTCAAGTAGGCGGGAAGGATTTCATCAAGGAAATACAATACAAGTTTGAAGGTTTTCATCTATAAAAAAAGGTACAGGTCTGTAGCAGAGACTAAGTTGTGCTCAGCAAGTCAATTTCATGATCTTCCCGGGCACACAGCCAACTTCCTCTGCAGTTCGTAGGGCCATGTGACAGAGTCCTGGCCAATGGAATACATGACACTTTCAGACCTGGCCCTAAAATTCCCAGAGCCATCTCCACTCTCTCATCTACTATATGCCACCTGGTTGGTGACACAAGCCTGGAGAGCACAATGATGAGTGTAGGCTTGACAGAAAAGCCCCAAACATGGCAGAGCCACAGGCTAGAGGGAGCCTGGATCCTTACCATCCATCTTCTACAGTGATGTGAGTAAGATGGGCACATTCATATGTTAAACACTGAGATTTAGGAGTGATTTCTTACAGCAGCTGCAGCTTTATTTACTATGAATTGACAGATACGGACTTTTTGGAAGGGAATATTACAAGCATTAACTTGTGGGTTTGGTTTTTTAATTTATTTGACAAGTTATCTGTTTCAAGCTCACCATGCAAAAGTTACTCTTCTAGGAGCCAACTCATGAATATAGAGTGTAAGACCCTGGACTTTCAAATCAAAATAGAAACTTGGATTCTGACTTTGTCACTTATCAACTGTGTGACCTTGCTCAGGTTACTTAATTTCTCTGTCCTTTAGTTTTCTCACCTGCAAAATGGGGAAATGATAATATCTCTCTCATAAGGTTGTCCTGGGAATTAAAACAACAATGTATATAAAATACTTAGCCCTTTATTTGGTGTATATCTCAATAAAAGTTGACATCTTTGTAAAGTCTGGGAAAAGTTCCAATTTTCCAAATTAAACATGACATGAATTATCATGAATAATCAAATTTATAAGGGAATTCTACTTGTTTAACTATGAAACTCAAATTCAATGACATCCCTGAAAGAGACTGAAGAAAGGTGGCCATAAAGGCAGAGTCGTAGCACTTTCCCTGGTTTGGACAGAGGCATACCCTCTGGCAGTGCATGCTGGGAAATCACATTTTAGTTGGTGCTTTTTTGATCCCTCAGTCATCTTCAACTCTTTGCAACCCCAGGGACTATAGGCAAGACTATTACTAGGCAAGACTATTACTAGGCAAGACTATTGGAGTGGGTTGCCATTTCCTTCTCCAGGGCATCTTCCCCACACAGGCATCAAAACTGGGTCTCCTGCAGTGCAGGTGGATTCTTTACTAACTTTACTCCTCCCCAGTTGAGGAAAAATAAAATTGCTGGCAAGGTTACACGCGAATTTGGAAGGAGAAAGAAAATGAAAGTCACAGAAGGGCTTCCCTTCCTCTGAGAACCCAAATGATATGTTTCCTCAGTACTCTGGGGCTTTTCCAGTAGGGTGGGTCCATTAAATTAATACATATTTATATTCCTGTACTTTTTTAAAGCTTAGTAATGTAAAGAATTATGTTTTTTAGTGTTTTCCTATTTGTTTTCATAGCCAAAACATGTCTGCTGGTCAGGCAGTTCCTTGAGATCTTATTTCCCTGCCCTGCCCCTAGTCAAGAGTTTTTTGGAAAAGAACACAAAATGCCATTTTAGAGGTAGGATTAAATGAGCTGGTATTCAGAGATGCCAGCAACTTAGAGAGAGAGGAAAAAAAACCCACCACAGGGGCTTCCCTGGTGGTCCTGTGGGTAAGGACACCGCCTTGCAGTGCAAGGGGCACCGGTTGGATCCCTGGCCTAGGAAGATCCCATGTGCCACAGAGCGGCTGGACCGATGTGTCCAACTACCAAGCCGGAGCTCTGGAGAGCATGCGCCCAGAACCGGTACTCTGCAGGGAGAGAGGCCACTGCGATGGGAGGCCCACACAGGCCAAGAACAAAGACGGATGAAAATAGATAAATGAAAGACCAGTAGAAGTGGCCAAAAAAAAAAAAAAACACCACAAAACAAAACCAAATCAAACTGAATAAATTGACATTGAAAGATCCAAGGCCCAGAAAAATCTTTTAAAAGTTTATAGTATACAATTTTTGTAAGCTTGTTGCCCTTGTTTCAATGATCAATAGTTAATGAACATGAACTTTCATGATGTGAACAAAGAAACTGAAGAAAATGGGAGATCGTGCGTGTTCGGACAGTAGATGACTTGCTTTAGGGGAGAACCTAGCCAGGGAACAAATAACCCGTCTTTGCCGATCCAATGCCCATGGGTTTTACCAGAAAACACTGTTAGAGCAAAAGTTCTAGGGCATAGATTCTAAAAATGAGAAGGCAGTAGCTCCCTAAAGAGCAAGTCAGGCAACTAGCTAAATCTATTTTCCATTACAAACTGAAGGGATCACATTGTCCCAGACATCAAAAAAGGTCAGTGTGAACTTTAAAAACCTCCATTTTATTTGCTCAGTGATTTGTGTAAGACAGAGGACAGAGTCACTTGTGAGAAAGGATCACAATTTTGTGACTCTAACCTTAAAAGCTGGAGAAAGATAGGAGCCTCCCCTGCTTGGTACCACCCTGACGTGATCTGAGGTGGTCAGCAGCTTCCCGTGCCTTTGTTCTCTGGTGCCAGAGGCAGAGAAGAGCCTGGAACCAGCTGCCCCCACAGGATTAGATCCTGCAGCTTCTGAAAAGTCTTTTGACCATGCTTGAGCAAAGTGGACTAATCAAATTTTCTTTTGAATGGTCTTTCATTTTAAACAAGACTACTCTCCCATCCAGATACTAACTCTGCCCAAAACTGCTTAGCTTCTGAGATCAGATGAGATCAAGCACATTCAGGATGGTATGGCCATAGACAGCAAGACTGTTCTGAAGAAAGAAAGTCTAAGTCAGAAAATTAGCCTTAAGAAATGGAGGTAGCTGATCACCTTCTGAAATCCATTTTGCCCAGACTGGGCAAAGCACCCCCCGGGAGAAAGGGCATGGCTCTGTTTTCATCTAATTTTCCCCTATGCTCCATGTCTGGGCTTGGGTGGCTCAGATGGTAAAGAATCTGCCTGCAATGCAAGAGACCTGTGTTTGAGCCCTGGGTGGGGAAGATCTCCTGGAGAAAGGAATGGCTACCCACTCCAGTATTCTTGCCTAGAGAGTTCTAAATCACAGGCTATAGTCCATGGTGTTGCAAAGAGTCAGAACCGTCCATGCACACCGCTCTTTGCCGATCTTCAGATGATGTGAACAAAGAAACTGAAGAAAATGGGAGATCGTGCGTGTTCGGACAGTAGATGACTTGCTTTAGGGAGAACCTAGCCAGGAACAAATAACCCGTCTTTGCCGATCCAATGCCCATGGGTTTTACCAGAAAACACTGTTAGAGCAAAAGTTCTAGGGCATAGATTCTAAAAATGAGAAGGCAGTAGCTCCCTAAAGAGCAAGTCAGGCAACTAGCTAAATCTATTTTCCATTACAAACTGAAGGGATCACATTGTCCCAGACATCAAAAAAGGTCAGTGTGAACTTTAAAAACCTCCATTTTATTTGCTCAGTGATTTGTGTAAGACAGAGGACAGAGTCACTTGTGAGAAAGGATCACAATTTTGTGACTCTAACCTTAAAAGCTGGAGAAAGATAGGAGCCTCCCCTGCTTGGTACCACCCTGACGTGATCTGAGGTGGTCAGCAGTTTCCCCGTGCCTTTGTTCTCTGGTGCCAGAGGCAGAGAAGAGCCTGGAACCAGCTGCCCCCACAGGATTAGATCCTGCAGCTTCTGAAAAGTCTTTTGACCATGCTTGAGCAAGGTGGACTAATCAAATTTTCTTTTGAATGGTCTTTCATTTTAAACAAGACTACTCTCCCATCCAGATACTAACTCTGCCCAAAACTGCTTAGCTTCTGAGATCAGATGAGATCAAGCACATTCAGGATGGTATGGCCATAGACAGCAAGACTGTTCTGAAGAAAGAAAGTCTAAGTCAGAAAATTAGCCTTAAGAAATGGAGGTAGCTGATCACCTTCTGAAATCCATTTTGCCCAGACTGGGCAAAGCACCCCCCGGGAGAAAGGGCATGGCTCTGTTTTCATCTAATTTTCCCCTATGCTCCATGTCTGGGCTTGGGTGGCTCAGATGGTAAAGAATCTGCCTGCAATGCAAGAGACCTGTGTTTGAGCCCTGGGTGGGGAAGATCTCCTGGAGAAAGGAATGGCTACCCACTCCAGTATTCTTGCCTAGAGAGTTCTATGGACAGAGGAGCCTCACAGGCTATAGTCCATGGTGTTGCAAAGAGTCAGACATGCCTGAGCCACTAACACTCACGTTCCATGCCTACATTGTGAATCTTTGTGACTGTCTTTGAGAATTTTAGAACTGAACAAAAGGGTCACACCCTCGCAGTCCAATGGTCAGGACTCTGAACTTCCACTGTAGGATGGCAAGAGGCAGAGTTCAATTCTTCATGCTGTGCCGCATGGCCAAAAAGACTGTTTTTAAATAAACGCTTCACCTTAAAACAAAACAAAACACAAAACTGAATAAAACCTCAGAAAGGTTATACAGGGATAGAAAAACCCAGAACAAATCCTTGTCAAGGGAAACTTCTCAAGCTTGGAAGTGACTTCTCAACCAGACTACCTAGCCACCACTCTTGGCTACTCGTGGAACTTGAAGTCCAATTTAGGAATTGGAATTCAGAAGTGGAGAGCTGGAGAGAGGCAGTTTTGCTAGGGCATTTCTCTGAGTATTCTATATATCAACTCAATCTAATGTTTACAGTAACCCCATGAGGCAGGACAATTATTATCCAATTTTATAAATTAAGAAACCGGATCAGAGAGTTTGTGTCACTTCCTCAAGGCCACACAGCTAGTAAGTGGCAGAGTTGGGATTCAAATCCAGAGAACATGACTCCGGAGTTTATTAACTTAACCACTTAACACTGTTTCTCCTATAATCTGAAATCCTTAAGATCTAAAGGGAACAGTTTCTGATACTAGAGATGTTGGCCGATAGATAGTGAAATATTTTTGAATGGTATAGTCTTCTGAGCAGTCTTCACATCTCATGGCACAGGAGTCCATCAGTTCCTATAACAGGGGTCACCAACCACTGGGATCTAGTGTCTGACGATTCGAGGTGAAGATGATGTAATAATAATGGAAATAAAGTGCACAATACATGTAATGCACTTGAATCATCCCAAAGCATCCCCCTCCCACTCCAGTCTGTGGAAAACTTGTCTTGCATAAAACTGGTCCCTGGCACCAAGTCGGTTGGAGACCCCTGCTAGAAGACGACCCTACCCGACCTCCCGGGAGTCACTCCCCAGGCCTGCACAGCTCCAAGCAGTTTCTCCTGTGCCTCACAGGACTCTTCCCTAGGACATCACTACCCCGGCAGATCAAGCACCATGGGAGGAAGCGGCTGTCAGTCCTCCCAGCCCAATAAGAGTATTCACATTTTCCAAGATCCCTGATTACGAGCCTGAATAGCAAATTTGGTTTCTGATTAATAAGCATCCTTGCCTTTATGTTTCTACAGAAAGCACTTGTGCTAATAATATGATGCTTAATAATGAGATGTCTGTCAAAGGAAGTGAAATGTCAGTGGGGGAAACAATGATATTGGACCAAGTCTAAATGTCATGCCTTTTAAACAGTCCTCACCCAAAAGGGTCCTGCCCAAATCACTGGTATTTTTAAAAGGTGTTACAAAGCAGACATTTTTGCTTTCCCTTTCAGTCAGTGGTTTCAGGGAATGTTTCCATGTTTTAGAGAAGGCCTGGTCCTGGAAGTGCTCAAGCATCAGGCTGGCAGAGCTTGGCAGAGTAACATTACTGCCAAGTTGAGGACAAATCTATTTGTCCCTCTGTTACCATCAGAACCTTCATCCCTACATTTAGAACCTGACATGTGTCAAACTGCCCAATTGTTCCTTGCCTGTCATTAAAGTGTGCAGCTAAACACGGGGCTTGAAATACATCATCCCAACTGTCCAAACACAAACCTCAGTGTATTCAAGAGTCCCAGAGAGGATAAGGGTGCAGGACCAATATGTGTAAATTGGCCAAAACTCAAAATACCATTTAAAATCAAGCACAAAAAAGTAGTGCCTGTGAAAAGTACTAGATTGACAAGAACAAAGGCATCAAGGCTTGAGTCCCATGTTTTCTGAGCTCCTGAGAAAGCCTGCCCTTTTTGGCCTGGCCTGTGTGGCTCATTCTGAAGAGACAGAAAGAAAGTTCTGTCTTATGCCTGGCCAGAAGTGTGCCAATAGAACAATACCCTAGCCATGTCACTTCTGCCTAGCTCTCCACTCCTGAAAACAAACTCATCTCCAGTCAAATCAGTTGGGGAGTTGGAGGTGACAGGGTGAAAGAGGGCTGGAAGAGGCCTCTGGTTACTGCAAAAAATAAGCATAGTCCTTTTAGTTTATCAGTGCAATTTTCATGGGGAGCCTAAAATATAGAAGCATTGTGCTCTATAATCTAGTCTATCTGGTAGGGCTGTGTCAAGTTATGCTACAGTAACAAGCAACTCCAAAATAGCAGTGGCTTCACACACTAAAGATTTCCTTCCCATCCCACCACCTGTCCGTCACAGGTCAGCTGGCAGGCTCCACTCACGAAGGGTCTTAACAGAGACCCAGGTTGATAAAACAGCGTCTCCAAAACGGGAGAGGAAAAACAAAAGCCCCTGAGGGACTCAGAGTGGCAGCTAAATGATATGATCTGGAAGTGATACCAATTCCATTGCTAAAAACCCATTAGTCAGAGCTAATCACATGTCCCCATGCAAACGAAAGAAAGCCAAAATATGTAATCCTACCACCTGCTATGAATGATTATCACCAACCCCTCAGTCACATCTCTATGCAGCGAAGTTCAAACTCTTCATTCGAACTTCCTTATACATCATGATTTTAATATAGAAGCAGACCTCACAGGCCCAACCTGGCGACAGGGTTGTTCCAGGCTTGCGACTAGAAAGCCAAGTTGTCTAGGTTGCTCTAGACAGCCTGCAACTCTAGCTTTGGTTGGATATCTCATTCTACTCCGGAAGATATGAGAACCCCTCACTTAGTCGTAGAATAGCGGATACCCTTGCTCGTCTTTCTCTGGAGTCCTCCAGACTGGAGAGAATTTGGAAACAAACGAAGTACTCTGGAGCCTTTCTGGCCCAGGTGTTCTTGTAGTCTGGGCTGAAGAAAAAAAAACAGACCCCTGGAGCAGGGCAGAGACCATAGGGAATAATTCCCTGCCGTTGGTTTTGACCCAGAATTCCTGCCGGAGGCCTGTGGTATCAGCAGTTATCTGCAAACTGCCAGAGCGTTCTCCTCTCCCAGGTGTGTGTGGCTTTTTTTAGAATATATACAGATCTTGTGATCCATAAAACATACATTCAGTTAAAATGGGGCACTGAACCATTCTATCATCACATATTTTCCTCTATCAAGAGCCCCCCAAGTGCTTTCCGTGCAATTTCAGGGAGCGGTGAGGAGAGAGGGGGGGTCTGCCAAATTTTTTGGATGATTTAAAGAGAGAAAGTTCTTTTGGTGTTAGAAATCTCTGCTCTCCAGAAAGAGTGTTTTGTGAGGGTCTTTTTAGGCATTCTCAGACCTTTCTGTGAAATTTCTGGACAAAGGAAAGCCAAAGACAAACATTTCAGTAATTGTTTCTGAAGCTGAAAGTTGCCTTCTAGGAGAATGATCACACTGAGGATGGGGTGAGGCCATGGGGGAGGCAGCACTTTGAGACTATCAGTCTAAAGCTCTGTGTGAAACAAACCTCTGCTTGCTGGCTGACGGGTGTCAGTGACAGCTGGTCAAGGGGCATTGTGAGAAGTATTAAATCAACGACTGTAGAACTAGGATGGGTAGGGGGCTGTGCACACCCTCCAGCATTCACCGTGATGACTGAAGGCCTGCCATCGCTTATTCCAGGTGGATCAGAGGAGTCTTCCCACAGTTATAAGTGGAGGGAAAGGCCACTGGACGTTAGGATCATGGCAACGTCCCAGTAGCTGATGTTCTGCTGTGTCAGCCCAGATGATAAACCCAGTCGTCTGACCGCTCCCATCTGTGGGATGACTGGTGGCGGTGCAGAGTAGGGAATCAGGACAGCCTCTTAAGTCCATCTTGTTCATATACCTAGTCAGCACTCCTCCTCTTCCTGGCAGGATTTTCTGGAAAAGTTGAAGGAGGCATTACTGAAGCATATATGTCAGCTACGCACACATCCAACACCTGGGGAAAACCTCCCTGTTGATCGTTCTCCTTGTGAAAGGGACTACAGCTCATCATGTAAGCTTTGTAGACGAAGCCAGCCTGCTGTACTGATCACCAAAGGAAGGGAATCTCTCAGCTCTGAGGCCATCCCTTAACTCTGCTCCCTAGAGGCAGAACAGGCCAGGTAACTATCAAATCCTCACACGGGGGAACATCAAAGGCAGCTGAGTCACACCAGAGTATCTCACTTAGATGAGGCTGCCTCTCACTGTTCCCGGAAGCTCAGATGCCTGCTATTGTTGGAACTTCTGGGAACCAGGGTGACCCCATAGGCAGTAAGTCCAAGCGAGTGACTTCCTCCATTACTATGAGTCCCTGAGTGTCTTTGTAACAAGCTCATATTTGTTAGTGTATGTGACTCTTTGGTTTCTCTCTTCAGAGTCCTATCAGCATTATTGACTTGCATGAATGAACTCTTTTTATCTTATTGGTCCACCATGAGCAAAAATCGAAATATAAATTCCATCCTTAGATCATAGCCCTGTTAATATGCTTGGTTTTCCAGCAAAAGACCTGAGTTGGTGCCACATGTTCCCCCACTCAGGTCCAGGAGTCAGGGCTAGGAAGGAGACAAAGACAGGAGATGCGGCTGCTCAGTAGGACATGAGAGAAGTTCACTGGTGCCACTCTGGGCAAAGCCAGACGTGGGGCAAATGTATAGTCCAAGCACCAGATCTATGGTGCCCGCAAGCACCAACTCCCCAGGGAAGCTTCTGCCACGCTCCCAAACGATGGGAGCAGGAGGGCCGGGGGCAGGCAGAAAGAAGGGAAATGAGCTGATTTCCCCAATGCACAGAGCCCGTCCCTCTTCCAGAGGCTCCTTGGAAGCAACTGTAGGTGGAGAAGGAGTTGCTGAAGGGGAAAATGCCTGGAATTCACTTTCTGTGTTTGGTGTAAACCCAAGGGCCCTTTGGAGTCAAAAAATTATCAGAGTCAGAAGTACTGGCAGCTGAGGGGATTACAGCCAGCCTTCGCTCAGCAGGCCATCTTCTGGGAAGATTAGGATCATACAGCCCATCAGTCAGAACCTATCTTTGAATGGCCAGAGTGAGTAGAACGCATGTGCAGAAATAGCACCTTGCGAGGGTCCTGGGAGACAGTTCTGAAGTCAGACTCTGGGAGGGCAGGGCCGCAGGCAGCCTGAGCTCGATACCCAGAGCGAAGGGAGTGCCATCCCTTAACTCTGCTCCCTAGAGGCAGAACAGGCCAGGTAACTATCAAATCCTCACACGGGGGAACATCAAAGGCAGCTGAGTCACACCAGAGTATCTCACTTAGATGAGGCTGCCTCTCACTGTTCCCGGAAGCTCAGATGCCTGCTATTGTTGGAACTTCTGGGAACCAGGGTGACCCCATAGGCAGTAAGTCCAAGCGAGTGACTTCCTCCATTACTATGAGTCCCTGAGTGTCTTTGTAACAAGCTCATATTTGTTAGTGTATGTGACTCTTTGGTTTCTCTCTTCAGAGTCCTATCAGCATTATTGACTTGCATGAATGAACTCTTTTTATCTTATTGGTCCACCATGAGCAAAAATCGAAATATAAATTCCATCCTTAGATCATAGCCCTGTTAATATGCTTGGTTTTCCAGCAAAAGACCTGAGTTGGTGCCACATGTTCCCCCACTCAGGTCCAGGAGTCAGGGCTAGGAAGGAGACAAAGACAGGAGATGCGGCTGCTCAGTAGGACATGAGAGAAGTTCACTGGTGCCACTCTGGGCAAAGCCAGACGTGGGGCAAATGTATAGTCCAAGCACCAGATCTATGGTGCCCGCAAGCACCAACTCCCCAGGGAAGCTTCTGCCACGCTCCCAAACGATGGGAGCAGGAGGGCCGGGGGCAGGCAGAAAGAAGGGAAATGAGCTGATTTCCCCAATGCACAGAGCCCGTCCCTCTTCCAGAGGCTCCTTGGAAGCAACTGTAGGTGGAGAAGGAGTTGCTGAAGGGGAAAATGCCTGGAATTCACTTTCTGTGTTTGGTGTAAACCCAAGGGCCCTTTGGAGTCAAAAAATTATCAGAGTCAGAAGTACTGGCAGCTGAGGGGATTACAGCCAGCCTTCGCTCAGCAGGCCATCTTCTGGGAAGATTAGGATCATACAGCCCATCAGTCAGAACCTATCTTTGAATGGCCAGAGTGAGTAGAACGCATGTGCAGAAATAGCACCTTGCGAGGGTCCTGGGAGACAGTTCTGAAGTCAGACTCTGGGAGAGGGCAGGGCCCGCAGGCAGCCTGAGCTCAAGATACCCAGAGCGAAGGGAGTGAACTCAGATGAAAAGAAAGGACTTAGGAGGGATCACAGGACAGCAGAGTATCTCCTTACTGAGGAAGCATCTCCTTGAGGAAGGGCATGGAAAAGCCTAGAGTGGGGCCCATGAATCTGTATTCTGAACGAAATCCCAAGTTGATTCCTAGGCAGATGGTTCTGTGAGCCATATTTTGGTTGATGAGAGGTTTTACAGGACAGACATGTGGTGTGCTGTGGACAGAGGAAATACATTTTTCCATCATCAAATCTTTTGGTAACCTCTCTGGGGGACAGCAGTTTGCTAAGTTGGTGAAGGGGTGATGCCTGGTGAGACAACGGGGTGAGCTTGCAGGGCCAGCATCCCTTCATGTAGAGAGACTTGGATGTACTTCCAGGCCTCTGTGTCCTCTTCTCAGGAACAATGGCAGGACTGAAAGAAAGAGGAAAAAGTATCTCTGGGTGCAGGGAGACCCCTGGGGGTTCTGTCCTAGTGGCACATGATGAGAGCCCCCTGAGAGAATGGGGGCCCATGCTTGAACTCAACCAGAGTTGACTGTGGAAACTTCTGTGGGCAAGGCAAGTGCACGCCTGCCAGCTCACACATGCCCACACAGATCTGTCCTCTGTCTTACTGACTGTGAATCTTTGAAATGAGAACCAGGGCTATTATCTTGGTACTATGGGCTTCCCTTGTAGCTCAGTTGGTAAAGAATCTTCCTGCAATGCAGAAGACCCCGGTTCAGTCCTGGGACAGGAAGTTCCCCTGGAGAAGGGATAGGTTACCCACTCCAGTGTTCTTGGACTTCCTGGTGGCTCAGATGGTAAAGACTGCACCTGCAATGCAGGAGACCTGGGTTCAATCCCTGGGTTGGGAAGATCTCCTGGAGAAGGGAAAGGCTATCCACTCCAGTGTTCTTGCCTGGAGAATTCCATGGCTTGTCCATGGGTCCCCAAAAGTTGGACAGACTGAGCGACTTTCACTTTCACTTATCTTTGTATAGGGACCTAACCCTGCGCCTCAGACTCTTGCCCTTACATTATCACTAAGCCTGCCCCCTGAGTTGTGACCTCTGTGTGCCTGAAACTTGGGTCTGACTCACTTTTAGGAAGTCTAAACATTTTTCCTTTAGGATTTTGTTTTCATGATCATCTAAAACAAAAGCTTTACCGGTTATAAAAATAACACTTTTCTTTTGGAGCAATGATTTTCATTTGAAAGCCTTCTTCCACAGAATCAAACTTTCAAGCTAGTGTTTCTCTATCTATGGTCTCCAGAAATATTAGGAGACCTTCAAATACATTCTCTGAGATCTATATGAATGGCCTTTTCTTTTTTCCATTAAATGTGACAACTACTATTTTAGAGAGTTGCAATGGAACAGTAGTTTTAAATATAGGATCTAGAAATGAAATTTCTCCTTGGCTTTATAATGACGTTAGGTGGAAAATCTCCAAGGTTAAAATACATCAGGTGCCAATTCATTTGAATTCAACTCAGTTCAACAAGTATTTATTGAGCTGTGGTTCTGATGCTATGGTAGCCACAAAGGAATAGAGGGCCATAAAGTTCCTGATGCTCTTAGAAGAGAAGTATTGTCCAACAATCAATGGGAACATTCTCTGGAGGAGTCAGGAAGAGCTTCTCAGAAGGATGAGTTCACCAGGATGACTTTCAAAGAGGAGGAGAGAAAGCAGAAGAACAAGAGAAAGAGAAAGATAGACTGAACATGACAGACACAAGCAATGTCCTGAACAAAGACACAGCCTCTAGCTTAGTGTGACCAGCACTCAGTGAGAGAAGGAGGATCGTTTCCACCTCCTACATTCCTAGGTCTGGAAACACCAATATTAAAGGAGATTTGACCCATTCCAATGTTAAAGGAGGCTTCTCTAAGGAAGCTTCCCTTGGGCTGAGATGTGAGTGAATAAGAGTTGATGAAGAAGGAAGAGAATTCAGAGGGAGTCACAGATGCAGAGGCCCTGTTGAAGGTGGAGAATGACAGGCAAAGAGGGATTGAGATGGAACTCAGATCATAACGTGAAGAGTGGAGTGAAATGAGGCTGGGGACATTTTTAGGGAGTCGGGATGGTACAGGGATAGACCATGTTAAGGAAGTTTTTCTTTTCTCTTCTTTTTCCTAGAAGTAGTGAGAAGTGATTGAAACATTTTCCATAGTGGACCACAAGACCATCTTAACTGCTCATAATCTGAAGCTCTCAGACTAAATATCTGCAGATTTTCCCAGGAGTCCTGGGATTCTGAGTTCCCACTGCCAGCATTCTAAAGCCAAGCTGTAGGCCCATTGGCCAGACTCACCATAGGTATCAGAATCATGCCTTCTCAAGTAATTTCAAGCTATTTCTTTTGGTCTCCAGAAATATTAGGAGACCTTCAAATACATTCTCTGAGATCTATATGAATGGCCTTTTCTTTTTTCCATTAAATGTGACAACTACTATTTTAGAGAGTTGCAATGGAACAGTAGTTTTAAATATAGGATCTAGAAATGAAATTTCTCCTTGGCTTTATAATGACGTTAGGTGGAAAATCTCCAAGGTTAAAATACATCAGGTGCCAATTCATTTGAATTCAACTCAGTTCAACAAGTATTTATTGAGCTGTGGTTCTGATGCTATGGTAGCCACAAAGGAATAGAGGGCCATAAAGTTCCTGATGCTCTTAGAAGAGAAGTATTGTCCAACAATCAATGGGAACATTCTCTGGAGGAGTCAGGAAGAGCTTCTCAGAAGGATGAGTTCACCAGGATGACTTTCAAAGAGGAGGAGAGAAAGCAGAAGAACAAGAGAAAGAGAAAGATAGACTGAACATGACAGACACAAGCAATGTCCTGAACAAAGACACAGCCTCTAGCTTAGTGTGACCAGCACTCAGTGAGAGAAGGAGGATCGTTTCCACCTCCTACATTCCTAGGTCTGGAAACACCAATATTAAAGGAGATTTGACCCATTCCAATGTTAAAGGAGGCTTCTCTAAGGAAGCTTCCCTTGGGCTGAGATGTGAGTGAATAAGAGTTGATGAAGAAGGAAGAGAATTCAGAGGGAGTCACAGATGCAGAGGCCCTGTTGAAGGTGGAGAATGACAGGCAAAGAGGGATTGAGATGGAACTCAGATCATAACGTGAAGAGTGGAGTGAAATGAGGCTGGGGACATTTTTAGGGAGTCGGGATGGTACAGGGATAGACCATGTTAAGGAAGTTTTTCTTTTCTCTTCTTTTTCCTAGAAGTAGTGAGAAGTGATTGAAACATTTTCCATAGTGGACCACAAGACCATCTTAACTGCTCATAATCTGAAGCTCTCAGACTAAATATCTGCAGATTTTCCCAGGAGTCCTGGGATTCTGAGTTCCCACTGCCAGCATTCTAAAGCCAAGCTGTAGGCCCATTGGCCAGACTCACCATAGGTATCAGAATCATGCCTTCTCCAGTAGACACATGATTCTTCTCCATCAAGGCTGGCACAATGGCAAACGTTAATAACTGCCAGGTCTAACTCTGAAGAGTCATTGCCCTTTAGACTTGCAAAGGGAGCCCTTTCCCCTCCAGAGGCTGTCCCATCAGTCTCTGAAAGGCATCCTATGAAATCAAGAGCTGGACAAAGCACCAGCAAAAGATGCAAACAATACCACGAGGTAGTCATATCTACACATAATACAATCTCTGCAAAACAGGATCTGAAGCCCAGCAGATACTGCTGCTCTGATGGCTGCATTTTATTCATACTCTGCTGAATATGTCATTTCCCACAGTTAGGATGTCAGGCTGTGACCTGAATTTCCAAGCAGGCTGCTTATACCTTCAGCCATTAGCTTGGAGCAAGGCGAGAATTTAAGCATGCAAAGTGGGGCTTGCATATTCAGTGTTTTAGGTAAGGAAGCCGCCTTGGATTTTGGCCCAGCTTAGGAGAGTTGCCTTTCTGTTTTCATTAACATTGTCTTCCTTATAAGAACATGTTGACACACACATACACACTATGGACACACACAGAAAATTCTTGAAGGTTTTCCAGTGAGGATCTCTTAAGAAGTAAAGCCTTCAGAAGCACATTTTATCTCAAAAGGTAAAGAACTAAGCTAGAGGGTTAGAGAGGAGAAGGCCAGGGCTAAGCAATGCTATAGCAGACACGCCATGATTCTTTGGGAACCTCAGATTTTTCTCTAGTGAAAGAAGGACCCAAGGTCAAACGGAAAAGCATGAGAAAAAATGAAATTATACTACTGCCTTAAATTGCAAGCAGCTCTTTTAAGAATTCTTTGCTGTACTTTTGGTAAGAGGCAGGGGCAACTAGATTCTTTTCCCTGCCTAGGATATGGGAGTGAATTTTGAAAGCAAACAAAATCTGTTTTATCTTCAAGCTTCAAAAAGATTGAAGTTCTATATTCCCAACTCTCTTCATATTCAAACCGCTTATCTGGCCTTTGCTTTGCCCTGTGGCAAACAAGCCTCTTGAAGACCAAAGCTAGCTTGTGACATTACAAAGTGAGCATGTAAACAGCATAAATGCAGTGAGTGGGTTAGTCTTTTTAAAAGAACTCAGTCTTGTCATCCAAAGAAAAGACAAGCAGAATTTTCTGACAACACTGAGAAGTGGTGAATATGTGATTCCCTGCCTCTACCACGCACCCCACTCAGAAAATCCACTTTCCCTGTTCTAAGCATCCTGTACTTTCTCCTTCTCCTTACTCATATCAAACATTTCCTTAGATTAGATGCTTTTGCCCAACGATAACAGTTTGAGATTAAGCATATACCCTCTCCAAGCAGCAATGGGAACATAGCTTGTTTGCAGGTACAAGTTCTGGAATTTTAGGCTTCTGCTGAGCATCAGCTGTATATGAGCAGAGCTGTCTTTTCTGTTGTTGCTCACTAGGCACCATGACGGGCATATGGTTTGTCTTCTTGCATCCTTTCTTCACAGAATTAATCCTTCCTATCCTAGAGCAATTGTGCTTAGTCTGTATGGGTTGGGTGGAGTTCCCTTCCCTCTCTCATCCCACAGGAAAGGTCACGTGGCCTGGGCTCAGCCAATTCTAGCAGGTATTCCAAGGTCCTTTGCAGTGATTGGCTCAGGGATGAGCACATGGCAATTGCTGACATTTGGAGATTCTTCATTTTCTTTGATTGCAGCGTTCTGTGCCCTGTTGCAATAAAAATTCAGTTAATACAGTAATTAGTGTTCTCTCTTGTTCACAAACAACGTTGTGATTGAAAATGGATGTGCATAAACAAATATTTCCTCATTTTCAGTGACTGATTCCAAATGGAAGCTTGACTCAGGTGAGGCTTCCTGGAACACCACAGGGGTTTAAAAGGCAACCCCAATCAATATAAGCTTATAGGGCTTCCCTGGTGGTCCAGTGGGTAAGGACACCGCCTTGCAGTGCAAGGGGCGCCAGTTCAATCCCTGGCCTGGGAAGATCCCACGTGCTGCGGAGCGGCTGGACTGATGTGTCCAATTACCGAGTCGGAGCTCTGGAGCGCATGCGCCCAGAGCCAGTGCTCTGCGACAACAGAGGCCACCGCGATGGGAGGCCCACATGGGCCAAAGAACAAAGATGGATGAAAATGGACAAATGAAGGACCAATAGAAGTGACCAGCCTGCTCCCCTCCCTCCCCACCCCACCCCCACCAAAATAAATAAATAAATAAATCTTAAAAAAAAAAAATATATATATATATACACATATATGCTTATAAAAATAAACTCAACTCTTTCATCCAAAGTACACATTATTTGACCAAATTCAATTTGTACACATGCTATATTATTTGTTTGTGGAGTTGTTTTGCTTGTTTTTCTCAAAAAAAAAGCACCTTCGCCACTGACAAAACAACCCTGAAAACATCCTACCATTCATGAGTCAAATCCACAATGCTGACACACAAGCAACATTTGTGATTTTTTTCTCCACTTTCAATTTAAAAGGAAAATTGCAATAGCATACTTATTTGCAATGGCATACTTATTTGCAATAGTCTTTTCCCATTCATTGCTTATTGAACATGATGGGGTTAATAATTTGTGGGGTTGGGTGAGTCTCAAAGTCAGCAAAGTGGTCATAGTTTAAAATGACTGGGCACAGTTGCTGTTTGCCGTTTTTGAGATATAGCAAAATCGGCGTTATTTATTTCTTTATTGGCAGTGTTGGGTCTCTGTTGCCCTGTGGGCTCTTCTCTACTTGCAGCAAGCAGGGGCCAGTCTCTCTAGCTGCTGTGTGAGGGCTTCCTACACGTCCGCCTCTCATTGCAGAGCACAGGCTCCAGGGCTTGTGGGCTTCAGCAGCTGCAGTGCACGAGCTCAATAGCTGCGGCTTCCAGGCTCTAGAACTCAGGCTAGCGTTATGGCACATGCCATGGTGGCATGTGGGAACCTCCTGGACTAGGGATTAAACCCAGGCAGATTCTTTACCACTGAGTCACCACGGAAGCCCTAGGCATCTTTTTTGTTTAGAGGAAAGCTTTGTTCCAATTTATGCAATTAACTGAAAAGTCGTAAGTGGAGGATTATCTGTACTTAGTGGCTCATGCTCTGGAAAACTTGAGATTGGAAGATATTAAAGCAAGTTAACAGATTTGGAGCAGTATCGCTGTCCTAAGTTTGGTTTCAGTTTCCTGGAAAGGCACTTCTTGTGGTGAAAAAGAGGGAAGAAAGTTCTGTTGATGCTCCTGTACACAGACTACTGAAGAAGGAGAGAGGCTGCATTGGGTAGATGCTCCCTGCACTACGGATAAAGTTCATTCAAGTTCTGAGAGTCTACAGGGCTATGAATTTTCTTTTTACTTTTTACATATGTAGCAAGAAATCTTGATAATAATTTGATTTCTCACATATCTTGCCTTTAGGGAAAAGCTGTGTTGGCCAGAGGACATGAGGGTCTCGTCTTCTTTGCAGCTAGTATATAACATCCTTGTTAAGAGTATAAGCTTCCTGGGTAGCTCAGTGGTAAAGAGTTCACCTGCCAATGTAGGAGACACGGGTTCGATCCTTGATCCAGGAAGATCCCACATGCTGCAGAACAACTAAGTCCGGGAGCCACAACTATTGAGCCTGTGCTCTAGAGCCGCAGAGCCACAACTACTGAGCCCACATGCCACAGCTACTGAAGCCCGTGTGCCCTAGAGTCTGAGTTCCACAAGAGAAGTCACAGCAACAAGAAGCCTGCTCACCTCAGCTAGAGAGTAGCCCCCATTCCCTACAACTAGAGAAGAGCCTGTGGCAGCAGTGAAAACCCAGAATAGCCACACAAAAAAGAAAAAAAAAAGAGTATAAACCCAGGAGTTAGAGCCACCTGGGTCCACATTCTACCTCTGGATTTTTACCAGCTCTGTGAGTCTAAGGGATGTCTACACTTCTGTTTTGTTAATCTATAAAATGAGGACAATAATGAATGTCTTCTTACTCAGACGTGATATGAGTAAATGACCTAATGCAGGTAAAGTGTTTAGAACATACCTTGGAACATGATTCATTTACTCTTGTTATACTTCTATCGTATATAAATCAGAAAGCATTTGGATTTAAATAGTTCCTTTAAAAAATATCTTAAAAAAAAATCTCAAACACAAAAATAGAGGATTGTATAAAGAAGCCTCATGTGCCCATTAACCAAGAGTCATCTAATAGTAAGGGCTATTTTTGTTTTAATAACATTCCCCAGTCACAGCCTTTCTCTGCCACCCACCACTCCCAGAAAATTGCATGAACATGAGTAGCTTCACCTAAGTTTTATAGGCTTCTTAATGAAAGTCTGCTTCTAAAAGACTGACCTACTCTCACTGCGTTCTCAAGTGAGACCTTGAATCATCACAATGGATTTTCCTAGGGTGACCTTTTCTAGAAAATGTTCCAAAGAACATTTTTCTACAGTGTGTTCATAGGTTTTAAGTCAAAAGAACCAAATTCTCTGGTTAGGAAAATTCTCAAATTGTTGAATTAAAGTATCCCATCTGGCTTTATTCTGAGTGCTTTTCAAAACGTTTAATAGGCTCTTTCACCATCGTCTCTATGAAGCGAATCTTAATCATATTTAACTCTGAAACTACCTTTGCCAGAGCACCTTGTGGAAGTGCTCAGGGATACACTTCAGCCAACACAGAACAAATACCACTTCATAGCCAGATGGTCTGCTCCAGGTCAAAATTTGCATTTTAATTTTACAGTTTCCTTTTGGTCATTGCAGCTGAAGCCAAAATCTTGAGTTCAGGACCACTGTTCCCACTGCTAAAGAAGTGGTGAAGATTGCTTGCTGTATTGACATACAGGGAAGAACCTTTAAAATGACTGAGAAGTGACAGAAGTGTGAATAGAATTGAACTGAATGTGAGATACAATGTCTTGACTGGCACCCAAATCCTGACCTCCTAAGCAATAGTGATCTATGTAACCAGAACCCTGAGAACTCAAGGCTCTATATGTTTGTTTAGATAGTCATTGGACTATTCACATTAGATGGGAACTTTTATCTAATGACTTAAAGAAGGGGAAAAATAGGAAACTTGGGAGATCTTGGAAAACTACTGGGCCAAAGCTCCCTCTGAGGAATGCCATCAAGAACACACACAACGTGTTTGGTTGTGGAATGACTCTGCTGTCACGTGGGCCTCTGGGAATCCTGCTCTTCAGTTGCTATGAGATGCAGTCTTCGAGAGAAAGGAGGAAGCTGTGAGAAGACACGGCGGACATCACTGGAGGTCACCCATGTCCAGTTCTCTCCCACTGGGAACTTGGGAAATTGTACTTCCATTCCCTTGCAGTTGAATAGAGCCATTTGACTGGTTCCGGCCAAACATGAGTAGAAGTGTCAGTCCCTGAAGGCTGAGTTACTGAGAACCCTGGCATGATTCTCTAGCCTCTCACTGCGTTCTCAAGTGAGACCTTGAATCATCACAATGGATTTTCCTAGGGTGACCTTTTCTAGAAAATGTTCCAAAGAACATTTTTCTACAGTGTGTTCATAGGTTTTAAGTCAAAAGAACCAAATTCTCTGGTTAGGAAAATTCTCAAATTGTTGAATTAAAGTATCCCATCTGGCTTTATTCTGAGTGCTTTTCAAAACGTTTAATAGGCTCTTTCACCATCGTCTCTATGAAGCGAATCTTAATCATATTTAACTCTGAAACTACCTTTGCCAGAGCACCTTGTGGAAGTGCTCAGGGATACACTTCAGCCAACACAGAACAAATACCACTTCATAGCCAGATGGTCTGCTCCAGGTCAAAATTTGCATTTTAATTTTACAGTTTCCTTTTGGTCATTGCAGCTGAAGCCAAAATCTTGAGTTCAGGACCACTGTTCCCACTGCTAAAGAAGTGGTGAAGATTGCTTGCTGTATTGACATACAGGGAAGAACCTTTAAAATGACTGAGAAGTGACAGAAGTGTGAATAGAATTGAACTGAATGTGAGATACAATGTCTTGACTGGCACCCAAATCCTGACCTCCTAAGCAATAGTGATCTATGTAACCAGAACCCTGAGAACTCAAGGCTCTATATGTTTGTTTAGATAGTCATTGGACTATTCACATTAGATGGGAACTTTTATCTAATGACTTAAAGAAGGGGAAAAATAGGAAACTTGGGAGATCTTGGAAAACTACTGGGCCAAAGCTCCCTCTGAGGAATGCCATCAAGAACACACACAACGTGTTTGGTTGTGGAATGACTCTGCTGTCACGTGGGCCTCTGGGAATCCTGCTCTTCAGTTGCTATGAGATGCAGTCTTCGAGAGAAAGGAGGAAGCTGTGAGAAGACACGGCGGACATCACTGGAGGTCACCCATGTCCAGTTCTCTCCCACTGGGAACTTGGGAAATTGTACTTCTCCATTCCCTTGCAGTTGAATAGAGCCATTTGACTGGTTCCGGCCAAACATGAGTAGAAGTGCGTCAGTCCCTGAAGGCTGAGTTACTGAGAACCCCTGGCATGATTCTCTAGCCTCTCATCCCCTCACCACGGTGGCCATGGACTCCTCTGCAAAATGGAGGAGCATCTGTCCACCTGAGCAGAGCCCTCTGTGACCCAAGATGGACATGTAGTGTGAACAAGAATAAAACTGTGTTGTGTTAAGCCACAAGGATTTAGGGATTAATTTGTTGCCAAAGCATAACTCATACTTCTTTAGGGAAGATTCCCTGGAGATCTTCTGACTCAGTAGGTCTGGGGAGTCACAGGAGTGTCTAGCACTGTGCTAAAAAAAAAAAAACTTACCCGGTATTTGTATTCCTGGACATTTACTACAGAAAAATGAAAGTTTATTTGTACATGAATAATCATAGTGACTTTACTTGTAATAAACAAACCTGGAAGCAAGCAACTTGCCCTTCATTAGATGAATGGCTAAATAAAGTGTTATATCCATGTCATGGAATACTATGCTGTGCTAAGTCACTTCAGTCATATCTGACTGCTTGCAATTCTGTGAGAACTGTAGCCTGCCAGGCTCCTCTGTCTGTTGGATTCTCCAGATAAGACTACTGGAGTGGGTTTCCATGCCTTCCTCCAGGAAATCTTTCTGACCCAGGGATTGAACCCTCATCTTCTGCATTGGCAGGCAGGTTCTTTACTACTAGCACCATCTCAGAAGCCCTCATAGAATATTGCTTGGCAACAAAAAAACAACTATCGGAACTATTGATATGACTTAGAGGGATCTCAAAAGCATAATGCTGAGTGAACAAAAAAGCCAATATCAAAAGATTATACATTGTAAGAGTCCATATATACAACCTACTCATAATGACAAAATTATGGAGATTGAGAACATATTAGTTATTGTCAGAATTTAGCAGTCATGGCAGGTCCCTCTCAAGCTGTGACCTCTCACTAGACTCCAACTCATGTATCTAACTATACTCTCTATTCGGATACACATAAATACCTCAAAGAACATATTCGAAGTTCAACACTATATCTTCATCTAACACCTAACTTCACTTCTGTATTTTCCATTTCTTGGGAATGGTTCTACTATTCTCAGAACTCAAGTTAGAACTATAAAAGCTATTTCCCACCCTTAGATTCAACCCCCAGCAAGTCCTGCAAACCCTGTACCTCATTTATTTCTTGAGTCCTACCTCTTGTCTCCATCTCGCCTCTGCCTTAGTTTAGCACCGCGGGATTTCTCAGCCAGATGATTGCAATAGACTCATAATTGGTCTCCTCATTTCTGATCTTGTTATGGACTGGGCCAGAGGTTACAGGCCCAAGAGGGCAGGCAGCAGCCTTGGACCGTGAGGTGAAAGAGGAATCCACGTGTTTAGTAAGTGACTCTGGCAATGTGGAAACCCCACAAATTAGAAAGTTAGCATCAGCAAAGCTTAACATCCTTTTCTTCTAGTTTTAGCCAAAGGATTTAGTGATAAGAGTGCCTTGGGGAGATGGTGGATAGGCAGACCACAACTGCTGATGCCCCTGTCTTCCGGGAAGTCAGAGGATAAAGAAGGAAATAGGCGCAAGCAGAGGTAGATAAAGAAGGAAATAGGCACAAGCAGAGGTGGATAAAGGAGTTCAGTGGATACCTTGACTAACTCTGCCTGATGAATGGTACAGAAGCAGCAAGTGTCCCTCTACCCCGATCCCAGGACTCTGCTCATCAACATGAAAACTTGGCAACAAAAAAACAACTATCGGAACTATTGATATGACTTAGAGGGATCTCAAAAGCATAATGCTGAGTGAACAAAAAAGCCAATATCAAAAGATTATACATTGTAAGAGTCCATATATACAACCTACTCATAATGACAAAATTATGGAGATTGAGAACATATTAGTTATTGTCAGAATTTAGCAGTCATGGCAGGTCCCTCTCAAGCTGTGACCTCTCACTAGACTCCAACTCATGTATCTAACTATACTCTCTATTCGGATACACATAAATACCTCAAAGAACATATTCGAAGTTCAACACTATATCTTCATCTAACACCTAACTTCACTTCTGTATTTTCCATTTCTTGGGAATGGTTCTACTATTCTCAGAACTCAAGTTAGAACTATAAAAGCTATTTCCCACCCTTAGATTCAACCCCCAGCAAGTCCTGCAAACCCTGTACCTCATTTATTTCTTGAGTCCTACCTCTTGTCTCCATCTCGCCTCTGCCTTAGTTTAGCACCGCGGGATTTCTCAGCCAGATGATTGCAATAGACTCATAATTGGTCTCCTCATTTCTGATCTTGTTATGGACTGGGCCAGAGGTTACAGGCCCAAGAGGGCAGGCAGCAGCCTTGGACCGTGAGGTGAAAGAGGAATCCACGTGTTTAGTAAGTGACTCTGGCAATGTGGAAACCCCACAAATTAGAAAGTTAGCATCAGCAAAGCTTAACATCCTTTTCTTCTAGTTTTAGCCAAAGGATTTAGTGATAAGAGTGCCTTGGGGAGATGGTGGATAGGCAGACCACAACTGCTGATGCCCCTGTCTTCCGGGAAGTCAGAGGATAAAGAAGGAAATAGGCGCAAGCAGAGGTAGATAAAGAAGGAAATAGGCACAAGCAGAGGTGGATAAAGGAGTTCAGTGGATACCTTGACTAACTCTGCCTGATGAATGGTACAGAAGCAGCAAGTGTCCCTCTACCCCGATCCCAGGACTCTGCTCATCAACATCAGGCACAAAAGGTGAGAGGAATGGCTTTGGCTTAAATTATTTACTCCAGAATTCTCAGTGTCTGTACAAAGGCCCAAAACTCTGGTTTCATGTAAATGTTATATAGTCATTCATGTTAATCAAACTTTTTAATATAATCTTGTTAAAGTGTTTGTGTTGTATGCCAGATAGTCCCAAGAGTGCCGTAGTGGGGAGAGGAGGGAATGCCAAATAACAAGATGCCTGAAGCAACCAGTTAACTTGAAAACCTCACTTAGCAACTAAAGCAGTTCCTTCGCATTGCCTCTCAGCAACATCTAAAATGCAAATCTGACAAATCTGCTTAAAATATTCCCGTGACTCCTCATCACCTTTATTAAGCTCAACATCCTTGATGGTCTATAACTCCCCCACCCCGCCACCACGACCTTGCTCCTCCTGTCTCTCAAGCCTTATCTAACTTTTCCACAGGATTGAGTCCTTTCCCATAGTTAACCCCAGATGCTGCACTTGACTGTGGGTTTCGTAGGCAAGAAGTGTCTCTTTTCCACTTCTGTGTCATCATTACCTTGTATGGTGACTCATGCAAGTGTTTCAGAGAGATTTTTTGAACAATTAGGTTTTGAACAATTAGGTTAAGCAGGAATCAGCAAACATTTTCTGTAAAGGGCCAGGGAGTAAATATTTTTGACTTTGCAAAATTAAAGTCTCTGTTGCAATTACTTAGCTCTACCATTGTCACAAGAAAGCACCCATAGTCTCACATACACACACACACACACGCACACACACAAAATTATGCATATCACACAAGAGGGCAAAGCTGTGTTCCAATAAAACTTTATTTACAAAAGCAGGTACAGAGCTGGATTTAGCCTGCTAACTCCTGAATTAAAGGAATGGATGAATGAATATACAAATTGCCTTGGAACCCCTCAGTTTTGACTAAACCTTTTCTAGGAAGCCAGACTTCCTTGGTCCCTCAGCACACAAATTCTTCATAACTTCCTAAAGCAAGACCTAAGTCAGAGCATTCTCCAAGTGGATAAAGGATAAGCTCTGTTTATTTCTCATTCAATAGCTCGAATGGAATCATTTCTATGCAGTGTCATTTGAAAGGATAATAACAGCAGCTCTCATAAGTTACTAAAGCTGAACTTTACTATCAGGTGTATTCAAAACAGGAAAAATCCTTTCTAATGTTCAAGGCTGTAATGCATTGAAGTAAATACCCCCGGAACTTTCCAGCAGCACAGATTCCCATGGTAAATGAACACAAAAGACAAAAGAATGAAAAAAGGTGAGTTCAAGCATGGTTCAGGTTTATATATACCACAGTCATGAGGTTCCTAGGGGTAGAAGTAACTGATTATCTGAGCAATTGGAAAAGTTGTGCCTTCAAAAAGAAGGCTCAAGTACTAACATTAACCCTTATTAGAAACGCGTGTCAGTCATTCAGTCATGTCCAATTCCTTGCGACCACATGGGCAGTAGCCTGCCAGGCTCCTCTGTCCATGGAATTGTCCAGGCAAGAGTACTGAAGGGGGTTGCCACTCCCTTCTCCAGGGCATCTTCTCAACCTGGATCTCCTGCACTGCAGGCATGTTCTTTACCATCTGAGCCACCAGGGAAACCCCTTATTGACAGTGAGTGAGTGAGTGAGTAATAGTCGCTCAGTTGTGGCTGACTCTTTGCAACACCATGGACTGTAGCCTAGCAGGCTCCTCTATCCATAGAATTCTCCAGATAAGAATACTGGAGTAGGTTGCCATTTCCTTCTCCAGAGGATTTTCCAGAGATCGAACACAGGTCTTCTGTGTTGGAGGCAGATTCTTTACCATCTGAGCCATCAAGAAAAACTTATTAGCAGTAGGACTCCTCAAGTTATTTATCTCCTCAGGGCCTCAATTTTAATATCTATAAGTTGCACACAGTAATACCCATATCCCAAGGTTGTTTTAGGGATTACGGGAGATAAGTATTTAAAGCCCCGAAGATAGTACAGGAAACACTGTTCATTATTACTTGTGCTGGATGATGTGCTGGATGTTTTCATGTTATCTTGTCTCATGCATACCCTCATAGCAACAGTGGCCGCCCAACACTATGTATACTTTTATTTGTTATTGCCTGTCTACCTTCCCCACTAAATGTAAGATCCACGAAGATAGGAGCCAGTCCCCCTTCTGAACAAAGACGATATGGACCCCAGGCTGAGAGCCTTTAACAAGTAACCCCTTTCAGTTGGAATTAAAGGACATTTGGTTTTTCATTTACATTAATTTCTTGATATATTCTTTCACTTAGAAAAGTGATAGTAAGTTTCTATTCATAGTTCTAATAAAAGTGCTCTTTTAAATTTATTTGATAAATAAATTCAAATTTGTACATGAATTCATTTTGTGCAGTTTGTTGATTTAAAGAAAAGAACCCACCTGTCAATGCAGGAGACGGAAGAGACACAGATTCAATCCCTGGGTTGGGAACATCTCCTGAAGAAGGGCATGGCAACTCACTCCATTCTTGCCTGGAGAATTCCATGGACAGTGGAGCCTGGCGAGTCACAGTTCATGGGGTCACAAAGAGTTGGACACGACTGAAGCAACTTAGCACGGCATAGCCATTAGGTAAGTGATTGTAAAGATGATATGCTTATGACATAAAAATATATAACTGTTCCTCAAACAGCTAAATTTTAGGGTTTTCTGGAGCTTAAGATCTCAGAGGGGTTTTCAAAGACTATCACTAGGATCTGGTGCTTTCATAAGTAGTGATCTTACCCTGAGCACAATGATTCAGAGATACATCAGAGATACACGCCAGCCTTGGGAGACCAAGTTTTGAGAAAGAATAGGCAGTCTGTGACTAGCCTCTGGGCATATCCTCCCTACCCTAAAGGGAAAAGTTCCAAGCTCCTGTTTTCTTACTTAATTTTGTTATCCCAGCAAGTTTCTGGTTAGAAACTTTCTAATTAGGCACCAAACATCTTGGAGCCAGACACTACAGCAATTAAAACAAAACAATAAATGTGAGGCTTGAAGAAGAAAAAATATAGCAATGGGAAGGGAGTTTGTCAAGATTTCTTCACTTTACAAGGATCAAATCCCAAGCATGGGGACATCCGACGGTCGGATTGCATCCAAATGTGAAAGAACCCAGACTGTTTCTTCATGTCTTCTCTTTTCCCTGTTCCCGTTTCCCAAGCCATTTCCCACCGACCCCCCTTTTTTGTGTAAAGGAAGAAATTCAATGCATACTCTGATGAAATCTTTGGGGCTTGTTCAATTTGTTTTCAATGACACCAGAGTAGGGTGAAGGGGATGAGCAAAAGTACAATTTCCTCAACACTCTTGTTTTCAGTAAACTTCCTGAATCATGATAGGAGCTGTCCTGGGGATGAGATTTCACAAGCTGGGAAGATGCTCTTCTATACCAATGCTCCTCAAAGTTTAGTGAGAATATTCATCTCCCAGGGGTTTTCTGAATCAGCAGGATGGGAGGGGGCCGAAAGAGAGTCTGCATTCTAACTCCAGAGCTGCTGGAGATGCCAGTGATGTTGATCCATGGACCACGCTGTGAGGACTGAGGCTATACCATCATATGGCACGGCATTCACAAGCATCTACCTGCCCCAGGCTCTGATCCAGAAGCTGAACTGACATTCATTTTCAAACCAGAAACATTCATGGAGTGGACTGCACAATAGGAAGTTGGACACGACTGAAGCAACTTAGCACGGCATAGCCATTAGGTAAGTGATTGTAAAGATGATATGCTTATGACATAAAAATATATAACTGTTCCTCAAACAGCTAAATTTTAGGGTTTTCTGGAGCTTAAGATCTCAGAGGGGTTTTCAAAGACTATCACTAGGATCTGGTGCTTTCATAAGTAGTGATCTTACCCTGAGCACAATGATTCAGAGATACATCAGAGATACACGCCAGCCTTGGGAGACCAAGTTTTGAGAAAGAATAGGCAGTCTGTGACTAGCCTCTGGGCATATCCTCCCTACCCTAAAGGGAAAAGTTCCAAGCTCCTGTTTTCTTACTTAATTTTGTTATCCCAGCAAGTTTCTGGTTAGAAACTTTCTAATTAGGCACCAAACATCTTGGAGCCAGACACTACAGCAATTAAAACAAAACAATAAATGTGAGGCTTGAAGAAGAAAAAATATAGCAATGGGAAGGGAGTTTGTCAAGATTTCTTCACTTTACAAGGATCAAATCCCAAGCATGGGGACATCCGACGGTCGGATTGCATCCAAATGTGAAAGAACCCAGACTGTTTCTTCATGTCTTCTCTTTTCCCTGTTCCCGTTTCCCAAGCCATTTCCCACCGACCCCCCTTTTTTGTGTAAAGGAAGAAATTCAATGCATACTCTGATGAAATCTTTGGGGCTTGTTCAATTTGTTTTCAATGACACCAGAGTAGGGTGAAGGGGATGAGCAAAAGTACAATTTCCTCAACACTCTTGTTTTCAGTAAACTTCCTGAATCATGATAGGAGCTGTCCTGGGGATGAGATTTCACAAGCTGGGAAGATGCTCTTCTATACCAATGCTCCTCAAAGTTTAGTGAGAATATTCATCTCCCAGGGGTTTTCTGAATCAGCAGGATGGGAGGGGGCCGAAAGAGAGTCTGCATTCTAACTCCAGAGCTGCTGGAGATGCCAGTGATGTTGATCCATGGACCACGCTGTGAGGACTGAGGCTATACCATCATATGGCACGGCATTCACAAGCATCTACCTGCCCCAGGCTCTGATCCAGAAGCTGAACTGACATTCATTTTCAAACCAGAAACATTCTCCTAGGTTCTGGAGAAATAAAAGACCAATAATATTTGATTTCTACCCTCAAGTAGCTTCCTGACCATGTCTTAGATTAAAGCCAAAGACATAAAATAGTACTATAATTATTAGGTGAAAAAGTCCCTGTAACAGGGCATAAAATATATACCAAATTCAACTTCGAATGTGTATATTACATTCTCTTTCTTTCATGCCCACCATTCTCAGAAATTAAATTCTCTTTTGTGCATCTAGGACTTGTTTGGACTCTAGATGGGGGCTGGAGGGAGGTAGCAAATCATTTATACAGACTTTGTAAGGGCAAGAATGTAAAGCATTAAAAAAAAATTTTTTTTTAATTTAAACTATCCTCAAACATCTCTTCTTTGGAATCTCCAGAGGAGGCCTTTCCTAAATTGCTGCTGAATCTGGTCACATCCTGACTCCTGTCCTCAATCTTGATGGAGCCCCTGTCTTTATGCTTACAGATGGTAGAAGGCCGAATACCAAGGTCCGATATCATGTGCTACCCTGACATCTGGAGCAATAAGGAGAACTTTGAATGGCGTGCCTACAAGTCTCCAGCTCTGTCTCCTACAAATATGAGTCTCTATCCAAACAACCCTCCTTATCAAGGCAACCAGTGCAGTTACCACTTTCCCGGGTAGTGGGTTTCGGTTCCCTTTCAGGCCACAGAACTATTTCAACAAGCCAGTCACATCCTGCCATGGGAACCAGGGGTCGCCTCAGTTCTGTTCAGTCGCTAAGTCGTGTCTGACTCTTTTCAATCCTATGGACTGCAGCATGTCAGGCTTCCTTGTCCTTCACCACCGTCTGGATTGCCCCAACGTGTGTGCCCTGAGACATTGATGGCATCTAACCATCTCATCCCCTATCAGCTCCTTCACCCTCTTGATCCTATGAAGCTGACCTCACAGTCCCGGTTGTTCCCTCTGTTTCTGAGTGCCGGCTTCTGTGTGCTGCCCTCGACCCCCGCTTTCACGGTCTGGGGGTGGCCCCCCCCATGGACCACGCTGTGAGGACTGATACCATCATATGGCACGGCATTCACAAGCATCTACCTGCCCCAGGCTCTGATCCAGAAGCTGAACTGACATTCATTTTCAAACCAGAAACATTCTCCTAGGTTCTGGAGAAATAAAAGACCAATAATATTTGATTTCTACCCTCAAGTAGCTTCCTGACCATGTCTTAGATTAAAGCCAAAGACATAAAATAGTACTATAATTATTAGGTGAAAAAGTCCCTGTAACAGGGCATAAAATATATACCAAATTCAACTTCGAATGTGTATATTACATTCTCTTTCTTTCATGCCCACCATTCTCAGAAATTAAATTCTCTTTTGTGCATCTAGGACTTGTTTGGACTCTAGATGGGGGCTGGAGGGAGGTAGCAAATCATTTATACAGACTTTGTAAGGGCAAGAATGTAAAGCATTAAAAAAAAATTTTTTTTTAATTTAAACTATCCTCAAACATCTCTTCTTTGGAATCTCCAGAGGAGGCCTTTCCTAAATTGCTGCTGAATCTGGTCACATCCTGACTCCTGTCCTCAATCTTGATGGAGCCCCTGTCTTTATGCTTACAGATGGTAGAAGGCCGAATACCAAGGTCCGATATCATGTGCTACCCTGACATCTGGAGCAATAAGGAGAACTTTGAATGGCGTGCCTACAAGTCTCCAGCTCTGTCTCCTACAAATATGAGTCTCTATCCAAACAACCCTCCTTATCAAGGCAACCAGTGCAGTTACCACTTTCCCGGGTAGTGGGTTTCGGTTCCCTTTCAGGCCACAGAACTATTTCAACAAGCCAGTCACATCCTGCCATGGGAACCAGGGGTCGCCTCAGTTCTGTTCAGTCGCTAAGTCGTGTCTGACTCTTTTCAATCCTATGGACTGCAGCATGTCAGGCTTCCTTGTCCTTCACCACCGTCTGGATTGCCCCAACGTGTGTGCCCTGAGACATTGATGGCATCTAACCATCTCATCCCCTATCAGCTCCTTCACCCTCTTGATCCTATGAAGCTGACCTCACAGTCCCGGTTGTTCCCTCTGTTTCTGAGTGCCGGCTTCTGTGTGCTGCCCTCGAGGTGTGGGTGGTCCTCTTTCCCAGGCTGTGAATGTAGGTGCCTTGTAAACTCCTGCGGATCGCATCTGCCTGGTGTTGGGTGCTTTGCGCTTGGCCACGCCCACAACCTAAGGCAGGAACCCCTCCTCACCAATGAGGTGAATAGGAAGCGACTAAAACAATATATGGTTTGACTTTGAGTAGATTTGATGTGTGTACTGAATGGCATGCAGGTATAGTTTGCTGCACTGAACATGGATTTCTAACAGCTCTGGCTTCCCTCTAGTATCAGTATTACCTCATAGGCATCAAGGCTTAGGCTAACTCCCAGATGCCTTGGTATTTAAAACTATCTTGATTGAACTTCTATTTCAGTAATCCTTCCACTTATGCTAATACTGTTCATTGTCTAACACAAAATTAGAAACATTTTAACCACTCATATATATTACAATTTATCCTGAAATCAATGTGGATTGTCTTATATTCAATACCATAATCATTACTAAAATGCAAACATCATAGAAAAATGTTCATAGCAGCATTACTTGTAATAGTCCCAAGCTGGAATGTCCATCAGGACCCCAATATCTCAACTTATATGCCCAACAATGATAGAATAAATACAGTGAAATACTATTATGCAACAAAAATAAGAAAAGTACAGCCACATAAAACTACTTGGATAAATTCCACAAACATAATATTGAATTAAAGAAATCCAACACCAAAGAACACACATGTATGATCACATTATATAAAAATGTTAAAGTCAAGCCAATTTGTGGCATTAGAAGTTACAACATGGACTAACTTTGGAGAAGAAGAAGGAGTTAATGATTTGGAGGCAAAATGAGGGAGGGATCATGAAGGTACATTTAATGCTCAATTTAGTTTTTTTATTTTTGGCTATTCGGAGTTTTCACTGCTATTGCAGGCTCTTCTCTAGTTGCAGGGAGTGAGGGCTACTCTCTAGTTGAGGTGAGCAGGCTTCTTGTTGTGGTGACTTTTCTTGTTGTGGAATTCAGGCTCTAGGGCACATGGGCTTCAGTAGTTGAGACACATGGGCTCAATAGTTACAGCTCTGAGGCTCTAGAGCACAGGCTCAATAGTTGTGACTCCTGGGCTTAGTTGCTCCTCAGTGTGTGGGATCTTCCCAGATCAGGGATCAAACTCATGTCTCCTGCATTGGCAGGCGAACTCCTTACCACTGAGCTACCAGGGAAGCCCAATGTTCAATTTCTTGATGTAGGTCATGGTTTAATAGGTATGTTCATTTTGTGATGATTCATTGTTCTGAGCATAATTTTCTTTATTTTCTGTATGTATATTTCAATAAAAGATGGACTAATTCATCAAAAAAATCAGTATCTCCTCATCCATTAGCAATTGTTTATTCAGTTCTTGAAGTTAGTTGCTCAGTCATGTCTGACTCTTTGTGATCCCACAGACTATAGCCCGCTATGCTTTTCTGTCCATGGAATTCTCCAGGCATGAATACTGAAGTGGGTAGTCATTCCCTTCTTAAGGGGATCTTCCTGGCCTAAGGATCAAACCTGGGTCTCCCACATGGGAGTCAGATTCTTTACTGTCTGAGTCACCAGAGAAGCCCTCTTAAGTGTTTACTAATCTTAATACAAGGGTGAGATTTCCATGATGAACAAGACCCCATAGGTTCCTAGAGTATATTAAGATAAGAGTTGAACACTAAAAATTAGTGCCCAGGGTAGCAAGTAATACAGCTCATGAGATAGGTGTATAGAAACTGTCACAGGAGTTCACAAGAGGGAAAGATCATTTCCAGCTGAGGACTGGGGTTTCACAGAAGAGATGGCATTAGAGCTGGACCATGAAGGGCAGATAAAATTTAGAAAAGGATACATGGAAGAAGATATTAGAGGGAGAGCAGATAGTACCAATGGGATGAATCTAAGGTGTCGGATGAGGAAGTCAAATGCTTTAGGCTGAGTGAAGCACAGGAATGAGGTAGGAAGTAATGGGGAGGGCAGCTGACATCTCCAAAGATCAGGTTAAAGAGGGAAGGCTTTGTCCTGCAGAGTGTGGTGTCTTGATAAAGGAGAATTAAGCTTAAGGGAGGTAAGAATAGACTCAATATGTCCACCAGATCACAGGTGGGAAAGCCAGCTACAGAGAAACCAGGGAAGGGACCGTGGCTATATCCCAGAGCTGAGGTGTTAAGTGCTTTAATGCATGAGCCAGCAGGGTGATGAAGAGAAGGGACTGATTAAGCAACTCAAAGGAGCAAATGAGTTCAAAAGACCTGATGTTTGAATCTCAGCTCCACTACCTCACTGATGTGTACATTTGGGTATATGGATTAATCTCTCTAAGTGTTAGTTTCTGTATGTATATTTCAATAAAAGATGGACTAATTCATCAAAAATCAGTATCTCCTCATCCATTAGCAATTGTTTATTCAGTTCTTGAAGTTAGTTGCTCAGTCATGTCTGACTCTTTGTGATCCCACAGACTATAGCCCGCTATGCTTTTCTGTCCATGGAATTCTCCAGGCATGAATACTGAAGTGGGTAGTCATTCCCTTCTTAAGGGGATCTTCCTGGCCTAAGGATCAAACCTGGGTCTCCCACATGGGAGTCAGATTCTTTACTGTCTGAGTCACCAGAGAAGCCCTCTTAAGTGTTTACTAATCTTAATACAAGGGTGAGATTTCCATGATGAACAAGACCCCATAGGTTCCTAGAGTATATTAAGATAAGAGTTGAACACTAAAAATTAGTGCCCAGGGTAGCAAGTAATACAGCTCATGAGATAGGTGTATAGAAACTGTCACAGGAGTTCACAAGAGGGAAAGATCATTTCCAGCTGAGGACTGGGGTTTCACAGAAGAGATGGCATTAGAGCTGGACCATGAAGGGCAGATAAAATTTAGAAAAGGATACATGGAAGAAGATATTAGAGGGAGAGCAGATAGTACCAATGGGATGAATCTAAGGTGTCGGATGAGGAAGTCAAATGCTTTAGGCTGAGTGAAGCACAGGAATGAGGTAGGAAGTAATGGGGAGGGCAGCTGACATCTCCAAAGATCAGGTTAAAGAGGGAAGGCTTTGTCCTGCAGAGTGTGGTGTCTTGATAAAGGAGAATTAAGCTTAAGGGAGGTAAGAATAGACTCAATATGTCCACCAGATCACAGGTGGGAAAGCCAGCTACAGAGAAACCAGGGAAGGGACCGTGGCTATATCCCAGAGCTGAGGTGTTAAGTGCTTTAATGCATGAGCCAGCAGGGTGATGAAGAGAAGGGACTGATTAAGCAACTCAAAGGAGCAAATGAGTTCAAAAGACCTGATGTTTGAATCTCAGCTCCACTACCTCACTGATGTGTACATTTGGGTATATGGATTAATCTCTCTAAGTGTTAGTTTGTCCATCTGTAAAATGGGGCTAATATATAGTGGTATTAAGGTTCATGAATGTGAATGAATATGAAGTACCTAGTGCACTGTTCATAATACAAACTTGGCAAATGGTAGTGGCGGTCATTATGACTATTATGACCATCCCAGTCAGCCTTAATTCA